>CM075351.1:38130000-40630000 GCA_037693485.1 Kitagawia praeruptora
GGAGACTTAACTCAAATTTGCCCGAAAACTGCTCTCTGTCTGCTCAATGTTCCGCGCGGCCGCGCCCAGCCTAGTTCAATCTCCGCGCGCCCGCGCCCAGGTAAATTCCAGAAATTTTTTCCTCCTTTTTTTTTTTTTTTTTTTTTTTTTTAATCAAGAAAAATTCCTACCTACTGACTTCTACAAAAAATGCCTAACACCATGGGTTGCCTCCCAAGAAGCGCTTGTTTTACGTCTTTAGCTTGACGTACTTCCAAAATCTCACAATTCTGACAAAACGGAGGCAACCTTCTCACGGTTCACCGTTCCTCCATAATAAGGCTTCAGTCGATGTCCATTTACTTTAAAAGCATCATTGATAGACCCTCTAAATATCTCCACCGCTCCATGTGGAAATACCTCCTTAACTGTAAACGGACCAGACCACTTTGACTTGAGCTTTCCCGGAAAAAGTTTAAGGCGAGAGTTGTACAGCAAAACCTGTTGACCCTGCACGAATTCCTTGTGCACCAACTTTCTATCATGCCACCTTTTAACCTTCTCCTTGTACATTTTTGCATTCTCATAAGCCTGCTCACGAAATTCCTCAAGTTCATTCAACTGAAGTAGACGCTTTTCACCCGCAGCTGAGATATCCAGATTTAACTTCTTCAATGCCCAAAAAGCCTTGTGCTCCAACTCAGCTGGTAAATGACAAGCCTTACCAAACACCAACTGATAAGGTGACATCCCAAGAGGTGTCTTGTACGCAGTTCTATAAGCCCAAACAGCTTCGTCTAACTTCAATGACCAATCCTTTCGAGATGGATTCACCACTTTTTCAAGGATCCTTTTGATTTCACGATTTGAGACCTCCGCTTGACCATTAGTTTGGGGATGATAAGCAGTGGCAACACGATGCGTCACATTATACTTTTCCATCATAGCAGTAAACTGACGATTACAGAAGTGTGTCCCCTCATCACTGATTATAGCTCTTGGAGTCCCAAAATGTGTAAAAATCTGCTTGTGAAGAAAATTCAGCACTACCTTAGCATCATTAGTTGGCAAGGCTTTCACCTCAACCCATTTAGACACATAATCCACAGCTAGCAAGATGTACTGATTATTGCAAGATGAAACAAACGGACCCATGAAATCAATCCCCCACACATCAAAGATCTCAACTTCGAGAATAGTATTCAAAGGCATCTCATTCCTCCTAGAGATATTACCAACTCGTTGACATCGATCACAACTCATCACAAAACGATGAGAATCCTTAAACAGAGTCGGCCAATAGAATCCCGCCTGAAGTACTTTCTGAGCTATTTTATTACCACCATAATGACCTCCATATGTGGTAGAATGATAATCACGCAAAATACTCTCCGTCTCACTATAGGGAATGCACCTCCTCAAAATCTGATCTATACCAAGTTTGAATAGGAATGGCTCGTCCCAACGGTACCACTTCACATCATGTAAGAACTTCTTCCTTTGAGCATAAGAGAATTCTGGAGGGATGACATTACTAACAAGATAGTTCACATAATCTGCAAACCATGGCTCTTCACCTTGCACCCCAAAAAGTTGCTCATCCGGAAAAGATTCATTAATAAGAGATTTAGCCTGTGAATCTTTACCTTGGTCCTCCAAACGTGAAAGATGATCAGCTACTTGATTTTCCGTGCCCTTCCTATCCTTTATCTCCACATCAAATTCTTGCAAGAGAAGCACCCAACGAATCAACCTAGGCTTAGAATCCTTCTTTGACATGAGATATCGAATAGCAGCATGATCCGTGTACACAATCACCTTCGTACCAAGCAAATAAGATCTGAATTTCTCAAAAGCATAGACAACGGCTAGCAACTCCTTCTCTGTAGTGGTGTAGTTAAGCTGAGCCTCATTGAGGGTTTTACTAGCATAGTAAACCACATGAAAAATTTTGTCCTTCCTCTGTCCAAGCACAGCTCCAACAGCATAATCACTAGCATCACACATCAGCTCAAACGGTTCCTCCCAATTGGGTGCAGTAATGACAGGAGTAGTAGTTAGCTTCTTCTTCAATAGCTCAAAAGCCGCCAGACATTCAGCATCAAACTTGAAAGGAACATCCTTCTCTAACAGATTGCACAAAGGTTTAGAGATTTTCGAGAAGTCTTGAATGAATCGCCTATAGAATCCTGCATGACCAAGAAAACTGCGAATTCCTTTAACAGAAATAGGTGGAGGAAGATTCTCGATTGTCTCCACCTTGGCTCTATCCACTTCAAGTCCCTTGCTAGATACCTTGTGCCCAAGAATAATTCCTTCTTGTACCATAAAGTGACACTTCTCCCAATTAAGCACCAAATTGGTCTCCACACACCTCTTCAAAACCAAACCAAGATTATGCAAGCACTCATCATATGATGTACCAAAAACTGAGAAGTCATCCATAAAAACTTCCACATTCGAGCCAATCATGTCTGAGAAAATAGCCATCATGCACCTTTGAAAAGTGGCAGGAGCACCACAAAGTCCAAAAGAAACTCGACGAAAAGCAAAAGTGCCAAAAGGACATGTGAATGTGGTCTTCTCTTGATCTTCCGGAGCAATGCAAATCTGATTATAGCCAGAGTAACCATCAAGCAAACAATAATACTCGTGACCAGCCAACCTATCTAGCATCTGATCAATAAAAGGCAGAGGAAAGTGATCTTTTCTTGTGGCTTTGTTGAGCTTCCGATAATCCATGCAAACTCTCCACCCCGTGACTGTTCGAGTAGGGATGAGCTCATTCTTCTTGTTAGCAACAACTGTCATGCCTCCTTTCTTTGGCACACATTGGACCGGACTCACCCAAGAACTATCTGAGATAGGATAGATAATGCCAGCATCTAACCACTTTAGAATTTCCTTCTTCACCACCTCCTTCATAATCGGATTGAGTCTTCTTTGATGTTCAACAGTAGGCTTAGCTCCTTCTTCCAGCAGAATTTTATGCATGCAATACGAAGGGCTGATTCCCTTGATATCTGCTATAGTCCAACCAATTGCTGTCTTGAATTTCCTCAAAACACGCAAGAGCTTTTCTTCCTCTACATCTGACAGATTAGAAGAAATAATAACAGGTAGCGTAGAGGTATCACCAAGAAAAGCATACCTCAAGTGACTAGGCAAAGGTTTGAGTTCAAGAGTAGGAGCCTCCTCAATAGATGGTTTAAGACGGATTTGTGACTTTTCCAGCTCCTTTAACCCAAGAGACTCGAATGGCATGTCAAATTTCCTCTTCCACGAATTTGCATTCAACATCTGAATTTGCATTACTTCATCCTCATCTTTCACCTCAGAGTTCCCACTCAATGCTTTTTCCAAAGAATCTGTTAGCAACAAATGATCAAGATCCTTGACTACCATGGAATCAACCAAATCAACATTGAAACATTCTTCTTCATCAGACGGAAGCTTCATAGCATTGAACACATTAAAGGTGACATTCTGATTTTGTACCCTCATGGTGAGCTCTCCTTTCTGCACATCGATCAAGGTACTACCCGTAGCTAAGAATGGCCTTCCCAAGATTATGGGAATCTTCTTATCTTCCTCGAAATCCAATATAACAAAATCAGCAGGAAAGATGAGTTTATCAACTTTCACCAAGACATCCTCAACTATGCCTCTCGGATAGGTAATTGAACGATCAGCCAACTGTAGCGAGATGTTAGTTGGCTTTGGATCCGGTAGACCCAATTGCAAGAATACTGACAAGGGCATGAGATTGATGCTAGCTCCCAAGTCACACAAGCACTTCTCAAAGAATAGATTACCAATCGTGCATGGAATAGTAAAGCTACCCGGATCCTTTAGCTTTGGAGGCAATTTCTGTTGCAGAACCGCACTACATTCTTCCGTTAAGGCAACGGTCTCTAATGCATCGAGCTTCAACTTACGCGAGAGAATACCCTTCATGAACTTGGCATAGCTCGGCATCTCCTCAAGTGCTTCTGCAAAAGGTATGTTGATGTGCAACTTCTTGAATACTTCTAAGAACCTAGCAAATTTGTTATCCAAATTCTGCTTCTGGAGCCTTCTAGGATATGGAGGAGGAGGGTAGATCTGATTATTCTTAGTAGACAACTCCGGAGAAGCCTTATCAACAGATTCCTTGCTCTTCTCTTTTTCACCTTCAAGCTGATCAGCTACCAAGTCAGATTTCTCAATTTCGGGTAATGCAGAATTTTCGACTTGCTGATTCTGCACTTCTTCATCCTCATTAGTGGCTGATTTAGGACCTGATGTGACCCTTCCTGATCTCAAAGTTACGGCCTTCACCTGCTCCTTGAAGTCCCTCCTACCTGGATTTGCTTCCGTGTCACTAGGAAGAGTTCCTTGTGGCCTACTACCCAAGGCACTTGCAATTTGCCCTATCTGAGTTTCCAAGAGCTTCTGACCAGCTTGTAGGTTCTTCAATGCTATCCACATCTCATCAGATTTATCATTAGATGATTGCCCCACCTGAGTCTGAGGTTGTTGCTGCTGAAATCCTGGGGGTTGATATGGTGCCCTATAAGATTGCTGATAACCCTGATTATACGGCTTCGCTTGCTGATAAGATTGTTGATTATTCTGATTGTTGCTCCAGCTGAAGTTAGGATGATTCCTATTATTAGGATGATAAGTGGCTGGAACTGGTGCAGCAGGTCTCTGGAAATTACTCACGAACTGTGCTGATTCAGAAGAGATAGCACATTGACTCGTCTCATGTGCGCCCGCACATAACTCACAAACACTAGCCACCTGCTGAACTCCATAATTAGCAAGAGAATCCACTTTCATAGCAAGAGCCTTCAACTGAGCCGTAATCATTGAAGCTGTATCTACTTCCAAAACTCCTGCTACTTTGCCTTGAGAAAGTCTCTGGGTTGGATTCTGATATTCATTAGCAGCCATCATCTCAATCAGTTCATAAGCTTCATCATAACTCTTTGCCCACAGAGCTCCACCTGATGCTGCATCTAGCAAAGGTCTAGATTGTGCTCCCAACCCATTGTAGAATCCATTGATAACCATCCAATCAGGCATGCCATGATGAGGACACTTCCTTAGCATCTCCTTGTAGCGTTCCCAAGCCTCACACAAGGACTCGCCAGATTGTTGTTGGAATTGAGTCAACTGGTTCCTTATTGCTGCAGTTTTCGCCATAGGAAAGAATTTAGTAAGGAACTTCTGAGCAAGATCTTCCCATGTAGTAATGGAACCAGGTGGTAGAGAGTGTAGCCAGCTCTTAGCCTTATCCCTCAGAGAGAATGGGAAAAGCCTCAACCTTATAGCATCATCCGTCACACCATTACACTTGAAAGTGTCGCAGATTTCAATAAAGTCCCGAACATGCATGTTTGGATCCTCTGTAGTAGCTCCCCCAAACTGGACTGAATTCTGCACCATCTGAATTGTGCCCGGCTTGATCTCAAAGTTGTTCGCTGCAATAGCTGGCCTAACAATGCTCGACTGAATGTCATTGAGTTTCGGCTGAGAATAGTCCTTCAAAGCCTTAGCTGCTGCTGCATCTGCCATTGCTACTGTAGTTTCAGTCTCCTCTTCCTTATTCTCTAAATTCTCAACAAGATCGTCTTCTGCCAGTCTTAGTAATCGAGCTTGCGAACGTGTTTGCATACAAACTCAAGTACCTGAAACACCACGAAACAAACAAACTAAGTAAGAATCCGAGTCAGTGAACGCTAACGACCACTATTGACAAACACATAAACTGAAATAAAAACACCGATGATCCCCGGCAGCGGCGCCAAAAACTTGTTATGCTAAACTCACGCAAGCGCACGTAGTCACAAGTAATACAATTAAAGTTCGTTCCACAGAGATCTTGGTTAAGTTTTACTCAGAAAATATGTCTATGCAATAATGTATGGTTTTAATTCACTGCTAAGAAAATAACAAATAGGGTTTGATTAACTAATTTAAACTAAGATGCAAATTTTAAAACTAAGAATTAAACAATTAACTAGAATTAAAATTGGATTACTTATATGAGAATAAACATGGAATCCTAGTTTCATTATCTACTTCACTTAGAGTTGCAGCCTTCGATTAAAACATGCGATGGTTTTGATATCTGATCGAACAACACGAAAAGAGTAAAAGTTACCTCTCGGTATACTAGTACCAATCTAAGCATACATCCACAAAATAGATAGAAGATGAATAGGCACCTATTATGTTTAGACCCTATATCTCTATAGAATTTGAAAACATAAAGGTTGAAGCACAAGTTATTCACTTAGATCACATAGGGTAGCATAATATCTCTATTCATGCCACAAATCATGATGATTAACATCAACCTATCCTATGCTAGCATGGCAAGTTCTAAATCTCAAGATCCACTCTCGTTTAGCAAGAGATTAACAAATTAGATGTTCGCGACGCACCTAAATTCAATAAGCACAACCATACAAGGATATCAATAATTCACCACACATAAATCTCTAAGGCATGCAAACTACTAAGCTACATAGATAAATCCACTAGGACCCCACGATAACGATTAGTTCATAATCGAACCTTTCGTCACCATGGGATTTGATGAAAGCATGATATTAAACAAGATAAAGAAGATGAATAAATCAATAATAAGATAAGGTTTAGCGAACAAATCCGGAAAAGTAATGAGCATCCACAAGATACGCCTAACAAAGGAATACAAGAAAACTATGTCTAGATCTTCTTGTCGTCACGTTCCTCGCCTTGGCTTCTCTCCCTTCTTGCTCTGGACGAATTATGTGTGTAGGATGTGTAGATGATTATTTTCTGTGCCCCAAGGTGTGTATTTATAGCCCCCAAGTGCCTCCTTGACCAAACAATTACCGTATTTGAAATAGGATAGAATTCCGGTAATTTTCCTTCTTTGATTTGATTAGAAGTGCAATTCCCATGTTTAAAACTGATTCTGGAACGTTCTGGTCGTCCAAAGCAATCACAATGTGGATTAGGAGAAGAATTAATGCAGTTTCCTATTAGAAGTTGAGTTCCAGAAATTTTCTGCCGAGTCCCCGCGCGGCCGCGCGCGCTATAAGCCAAATCCAGCGCGCCCGCGCCTGGTGAAATCCTACAGTCCTGTTGAGCGCGCCCGCGCGCAGATGCACTACAATTGGCCGCGCCCGCGCGCACCTAATTCTGCACAGACTGACTTTGTGTCCTTCAACCGTTTTCTCCTTCCATTTCTTTTGCAACTTTAATCCTTATTTCTTTAAGCTTAGAGACACTGTTTATTCACTGAAAATTCCATACTTGCACCTGGAATTATATCCTGCACAATTCTCACAAAACACATTAAAACACACCAATACTTGAGATACAAAACACCAATTTAAGCCGAAATAGAACGATCCAAGTGGATATAAATCCACTTATCAATTGTATCATTTATAATATCAAATTTTGAACTTCCATCAAGTTCAGGGGTGGTATATCGCAGGTAGTATTTATTTTAAGTATTGTTTATAAATTTATAGACCGTTACTAATAGAATTTTATGTTTTATTATAGGGAGCAGAGATGGGTGAGCCGAGTCGAGACCCCCAGTGGCTAGGATTGTCCGAGCAGGAGCTTAGAGACTTGTTGCTGGTAGGTGTAGAGGTTCCAGAGTATGCTATTGATGACCTCAGGGAGAGACGACGGGCGAGTGCTAGAGAGAGATATGAGCAGAGACTGAGGGAGGAGGCTGAGGAGCGCAGGCAGAGGGATGCTGTGGCTATAGTGCCATATTCTGGTAGACCATATGTAGGACCTGATGGGGCCGGACCTTCCCGAGTGCGGACGGATATTCCTGAGGAGGAGATGCCCTTACGTAAGAGGCCTAGGCTATCTGTTATACCTGAGGAGCCGATTGAGTGGAGGGACATTCACGTGACTCCTACTCCTGTCCCACCTGTCCCAGTGCCATCACCAGTTCCATCTCCTCTACCTAGCCCCGACCCTTTTGAGGATCCAGTTGAGCAGTTCACTTCACCGGGACACTTTATCTTGTCAGAGGATGAGTTGGAGGATGACCCTTCCGAGGATGCGGACACAGAGCCTGTTCCTCCGTCTCCACAGGCAGTTCCATCCCCACCATTTGCACCACCACCACCTCCACCAGTGGATGCACCCCCACTTGTAGATGTACCTCCCCCAGATGCTATGCCACCTCAGGAGGCACCTATGTTTCCAGCTGGTCAGTTGCCAGCTATTTTCTTGTCAGAGTACTTTGCCCTACAGGGACAGCTGGATGAGTCCCGTCGGACTATAGATACGCTTATACAGAGGTTAGACAGGGCGAGAGGAGGAGGAGGTGTGATACCAGATGGGTTGACTTTGAGCATAGTTAGTATCGAGCTGCGGGCACTCGGTGATATTAGGACGATGTTGGGAGACAGAGGGGATCCAGTATGGAGGGCTCAGATAGTTGATACAGTCACCACTATGGTAGTGCAGATCAGAGATGTTATCAGGGCGTCGTTACCATGATTAGGAGTAGTAGTCTTGGATACTAATCAGACTAGTCATCTTATGGATGTCATTTTGGGGATTAGGTTAGTTGTTTACTATCTTAATCCCAGTCTGATTAGAGGACAGCTAGTAGTGCTTTTGTTATAGCGAGTTAGTATGTATAGTTATGCTTTTGGGGTTTCGAACCTTGTACCTTATGATGTATGATATTAGTAGTAAAATACGTTGTACCCAAGTTGTAAAATATTATGTAAATTAATGAAGTTTATGTACTTTGCCTAATTTTATCGTATTTTGATATTAAATGTTGAGATTCAAAAATGTTGATATATGTGAGGTGATTGACTTAAATGAAAAGGTTATTGTGCTAAAGGTACTAAGTTTATTTGTCAAAGTTGTATTATGATTAAATATTACTTGTGTGAATTTAAAATACTGGGATGCATAAATAAGATTAACTAATGATATAGTTGTGCATATATGGAAATGATGTATATTGTACCCTAAATTTGGGTGATTAATGGAGAATATTATTATATACAGAATCATGCCGCCTAAGCGTAATAATAGAATGAATGCAAGGGAAAATGAGAGAGAGGAAGCAAGTCAGAATAGGCAGGATGAAAACGCTCATAATGAACAAGATCATGAGGAAGAAGAAGATGAATCAACTGGCCAACAGGGAAGTCAGGGTGGTAACCCTTTTAACCAATTTATGGAACTTTTGAGGCAGAATTTAGCTAATCCACAGAATCCGCCACAACCACCTGTTCTTCCCAACCAGGCAGCTAACTCTTTTCGTGCTTTTAAGTCACTAAAACCCCCAGAATTTGAGGGAACCACTAACCCAGTAGCAGCCAGGGCATGGCTGAAAGAGATGGAGAAAGCTTTCGAGATACTGAGGGTAGAGGAAGATCAGAAGACAGTCTTTGCAGCCTATCTCCTAAAGGGAGAGGCAAATTATTGGTGGGAAGCTAAGAAAAATCTCGAGGGAGCGGGAGTGATAACTTGGGAGCGTTTCACTAGGGTGTTTCTAGACAAATATTCCCCTAGGTACTTGGAGAACCAGATGGAAATAAAATTTTTGGAGCTAAAGCAGGAAAACCTATCAGTGGCAGAGTATGAAACTAAGTTTACCGAACTGTCTAGGTTTGTTCCAGAATTCGTGCGTACTGAAGAGCAACGAGCGAAAAGGTTCCAACAAGGATTGAAACCATGGCTACGTACTAGAGTGGCACCATTTGAGTTGACCGAGTATGCTGCAGCAGTTCATAAGGCATCTATTATCGAAGCTGAGAGTGAACAGACTCAAGTAGAACGAGAGAGTAAGAAAAGGAAATTTGAGGGTCAGAAAGGAGGTTCAAGTGAGGGAAGCTACTTTAACAAATTTGGTAAAGGACAAAAACCCCAGTTTGGAGGAAAGTCAGGGAATAATAAGACTACCAGTGAGACTGTGAATCAGGGTGGTAGATCCACAGGAACTTTTCAATCTAGTCAATCTCGGACACCATTTCTAGACTGTAACACGTGTGGTAAGAAGCATACAGGAGTGTGTAGAGCGTTAGAAATAAACTGCTTTAACTGTGGACAAAAAGGACACTATCTTAGCCAGTGCCCATCGGTTAATACCAATCCTAAGAGGGACATCAAGTGTTACCAGTGTGGGAAACTAGGACACATTGCTAGAGATTGCCGTTCAGGGGGATCATCTGTGCCAGAACAGAGCGTGACTGCTTCAAATAAACCTACTGCCAGGGTGTACAATATGACTTTAGGAGAGGCATTGAGAAAGCCGGATACAGATGCAGGTGAACATTTTTCTAATATTTAAATTTTTAGTGTAAACGTTTGGTTAGGAATCAATGTGGTCAATGAATGGTATAGGTAGGTTGATAATCTAGATAAGGAAAATCAGTATCTGTTAGGGGTTAGAAATTCTATGAAAAGGAGAATAATAGTATTTTGGGGGTAAACCACAGACTTGTTTATATACGAACAGGAAATATATATTATAGGTAATATTTTCTTACAATTGTTTCACAGAATCTTATTCTAGTCGGATTTCTGGAAGATTTTACAGAGCCAAGATATAATAAGAGCGAAGTATGTATATTTTATGTCATGATAGAGATCAATATAGGGATAAACCATAAGTGAGATACACTACCATTCAGGAGAAGCCAATGTGGTGGCCAATAACCATAACTAAAAGAGGGATGTTGATGAATGACAAGCAAGTTTATGTTGGTGTAATTTGGCGCAAACAAGATAGAGATATTATGAAGGAAAAAGGATGGAGAAAGTGATATAGAAGTTATAAGGTGTAGATGAAAAAGGTATCTATGGACATTTCTGACGTGATTCCGGGACGGAATCCTTTTAAGGGGGGAAGGATGTAATAACCCTAACTTCAGTAATGCTACAGTGGTCACATGAATAGTAAATTTCGAGGATTTAGAGAAATGGTATATAGGTACTCTATAAAGGAAATGGAAAATGAATAAACAGAAACCATATTAGTGTTGTACAATGAATATAAGTGACTCAAAATGACGTTAGATTTCAGAAATTCCTGAAACATGGATTTTGAGGATTTTGATTTCGAACAAGCTTCTATTGGACATTAAGGAGCATGGAAACATTATAAGAATTATATATTGAGGGATTAGTGAATTTAGATTTGAGCCAGGGGATTATTAAGTTAAGAGAATACCAATGGAATTTGGATTTTATAAACGCTTTCAAAACCACTGAGATAATGAGATATATTCGAAACGAACCACAGTTAGACGAGTATGGAAACCAAACAACCAAGATTCTAATATAGCAAGGATATATACCACATTATAATTACCAAGAGTGCTAGCATTATAATTAGAAAAGAAAATCAAGAAAAAAGAGTTATTATGACATAATAATGACATCATCTTCCACTAACTTGTTTTTAAGGGTAGATTAGTCATTTAACTTGTAACCAAGCTTCCAAGATAAGCTAGACTAATAAGATTAGGATGTGATAAGATAGAAACAAGCAAAGCAATCACTTCCCCATCCAAAAAGAGAAGCATTCGGCCAAGTGAAGAAAAAAGGAAGAAAAAGAAAAATAAAAACTAAAACCCTAGCAAAACTTCATCATAAATCAAGGGATAATTCATGGAGCTTCTTGGAGGATAGATCAAGACATTTCTAAAGTTTCATAGCCATCAAGCATCATTTGATAAGGTAATAAAATCATTCAAGTTACCAGAAAGATGATGAATAGTGTTTTCTAAGTGTTAACCTTGTTTTCTTGATTTCTTTGCATGATCTAGACTATACCAAGGTAGTGTAAGAGCTTGGTGAGGTTATTCATGTTAGTATACTCTTTAAAGTTGATGATTAGCTTGAAACCCTAGCTTGAATCATTTGGGCTATGATGATTTTTAGTTGGTTTATAAGATAAGTAGTACTAGATCATTAAATCTTATTGTTATAGTTGTTTATATGTGTTTGAATGATTATGGAGATGTGTTGTACTTGTAATCATGGATGGGATGAAGCCCACATGGTGTAGGGGTTGGAAGGAGTGTGGGATGTTGATTTTGGAAGGATTAAAATATGGAAAGTATGAAATTACAGCAGTTATAATGTCCGATTTTCGTTAGAACGAAATCTGCCCTGTTTTTAGCAACTGTGCACACACGGTAGGCTACTGTCCAGCACACCAAGGGACCATGAGATGATAGAGCTTAGTTCATAGATCGTTTTGATATAAGGTGCGTTAAAATCTGACGTACGGTTTAGGAGAAAAGTCAGTTTTAGTGAAAGACGTTCGGTAACCGAGAAAATGTAATTGTATCAACTTTGAGGCTAAAGTTACCATACTTAGACATTTTTATAAGCCACGAAATTTTGGGATAAGGTAGTAGGGTGGTCAGAGGACCCTTGACAGTTGACCTTACATTAAAATTCGAAATCCATATTTTCTGAGAATTTTTACAGTTAAGTGTGGTCGTTAGGGAAAATGGTGAAAAACCACTGAAACTTCAATTGAGCTTGTAAATGGTTAAGTTCTTGAACCTTTGGGGTAATAGTGATATGTTAGGCATATATTGAAGTATCAAGGGTAATGTTATACAAGAGTGTAGTGAGTAAGAGATGTGATATTCTAATGACGGTCCTTTTGTGTTTATAGAAATTCCGGAGGAGGAACCAGCCCTACTGTCAGGATACAGGAACCGAGGCAAGATCCTTCTATCCCTACTTTAAAAATTATTTATCTTCGGAATAATAATGATATCATGGAATATATTTATGTATATGTGATGCTTTTGTTGCTATATTGCAAAGAATATATTCTCTTGATTGTGGGAAGTTAAAGAGAGATGGATATGTTTTCTGAAATATGAATATAGAAATGATTACGAATGGAGCGAATATGCTCTAAGGTAAAAGAGATATGAAAGAGAATGGTATCAGTTGTTATCTAGGGTTATATGGTTTATAATGCTATATTATAAACATTCTTTTAGTGTATGATATATATACTTATATTTTATAGAAATAATGTGCGAGAATGGAAGTGATATACGTGAATAGAAATGTGAAATGGTGTTGATGAATTGAATAATGATCTTATAAAAAGGGGGATTAGTAACAAACTTGCATAAGAGGCTATGTCAGGGCTGTGTGCGACATAGTCTAACATTCATGATTCGGCACGAAGATGCCAAGGGAGGATGTTAGCAGGTGGCCTTCCTCCAGGAGGATGTTAGCAGGTGGCCTTCCTCCAGGGATGATGTTAGTAGGTGGCCTTCATTCCTTCTACTAGTAGTAAACAGAGAGCGGATACGGTCAGGCGACTGATCATCGTCCTACGTATCTGGCGCCAGTATATATCCCCAAAATTTGAAAGAAAGAATTGAAAATGGTTTTCAGATTTCTATAACTGAAAACAGAAAGGTGATATGAAACGATGAAATTATTGATATAGATGAAGAGAAACTGATTTTATATTAATTTATAAAATTGCTGTATAGGAAGGAAATGAGAAGATGATAGTGAGAGATTTATTCAAGTATTCATGATATTTTAAAATATTACACTAAAAGGGTATATTGATTGTTACATTATTTAAGAAGAGAAACTGATACTGTATTATCTTAGAATTCTTTCTTATAATAGTAAGTGGATGATGTATTATTAAATAAGGGTTTTATTCTTCCTTAACGTTTATAATTTGGTTACTGCTTACATATGTATATACATGTATACTTGGTTACAATTTAAATTCTAGTTACAGTATTATCTTGCTGAGCTATTATAGCTCACTCTTGCTACTTATCTATATACAGCTAGGTATGCCAATACTACGCAGAACGCCCCGCAAGAGGGTAAGGGAAAGGCGACCTTCTGAGAGCTCGTTAGCATCAATCCCCGAGGTAGATGACCGGCGCAAGGGGTTTAGTGGTCTTGTGTATATTAAGTGTGAAAGTGTGTAAGGTTGTAATAAATTTGGTTGTTGAAATGCTTCTTGTAGAAGCATCACTCAACAATGTACTTAAGTATGATTCTGGGTTTGTAATAACTTTCTAACTCTAAACTTTTATTATGGTGAATGTTGTTCTCTGAGCATATGACTGGTGTGTGTGTGTATTACTGTGGGGTCAACTGCATAAGTATTAATTATTAATTATAAAAAAAAAAAACCCAAGAGATATTGATTTTGAATGGAAGTTGGTCCGTGATGGCCCAGATTCATGACCCCGGATTTGGGGCTGTCACAGTTTTCAGTAACAACTCCTTCCCCCCTCTGGATAAGCATTTCTTTTCCCAGCCTTGAACCCTTTCTTTCAATCTCTCTTTCAAATTCCCAAGCACTGCATTTTTGTTTCTTCCTAACATATTTGGAAGACCCAAGTACTTCGTGTTCCTATCAGCTTCTTTAAATTGCAACATGCTGCAGATCACATTCTTAATTCCTGAGTCTGTATTTCGAGTAAAGAACGCAGATGACTTATCAGCGTTGATTTTTTGACCCGAGGCGCATTCAAAGATATTAAGCAAGTCTAGCACATGCTCTGTCTGATCCACTCGAGCTTTGCAGTAGATGTACGTGTCGTCTGTGAAGAACATATGAGATAGACGAGGCGCTCCCTTTGCCACCTGAATGCCTACCAGATTATTTCTCCTCTCGTACTCTTTAAGTAAGACTGACAATCCTTCCATATAGATTAGGAATAAGTATAAAGAAAGCGGGTCCCCTTGCCTTATACCCGAGTAGGAATTATCGAGCCAAAACTTCTACCAGAATGACAAATCTGATATTTAGCCGAGCAAACACACTCCATTATCAAACTCACAGAATCGTCTCGAAACCCCATCTGATTTAACATTTTCCGAAGAAAAAACTATTCCACCCGATCATATGCCTTGCTCATATCTAGTTTGAGCGCCATCCATCCCATCTTTCCTTGAGTTTTACGCTTCATAAAATGCATGACTTCATATGAAATCATTATATTATCCGTAATTAACCTCCCTGAAATGAAAGCACTTTGAGTCTCCGAGATAAGCGTGTTGAGCATTGGCTTTATTCTATTAGCTAAAACTTTTGAAATCACCTTGTAGATAACGTTACATAAGGAAATGGGTCTTAGATCCCTCATAGTAGTTGGGTTTTTAACTTTGGGAATCAATACTATGTTTGCGTTACCCACGTCGTTCTCTAGTTTTCCTTTGATAAAGAAATTCTGAACCAAGATCAACATATCCACGCTTAAAATGCTCCAAAATTTCTGGTAAAAATCGGGACTGAATCCGTCGGGACCTGGGTTGTTATGGCTGGTCAATTCCTTTGTTCATGGCCTTGATACCACATCAGTGACATCACAGTACCCTGCGCGCCCACATAATTTGAACTTTGTACAGTTACTTACAATTTATTAGGACATGAATCTTGATATATTCCAAATTACGAGACCATCCATTTCTAAACTTTTAAAAACATTTTGCGTATGAATTAGGAGGCCAATCGTATTTGATTAGATTTTAAGCCGATAGGAAGAAATTGAGGTCTTTTGGAAAATGTATTAATATTTAAATAATTGTTTTTCTTTTGTAGGTTTTTTACACCCAATTCTGTACCTATATTTTCAATTTTTTTTATAATAAGTCTACTTAAATTTTAACGGAAAATTTACATCATGTAAAATATCAAAAAAAAATTCTAATCTATAGAAGAGATTAATTATTCATTTGAAGAATAAATAAATTAATTGTACAGTATTTATATTTGGAGACCTAAAAAATTATGAGACCTAACGTCATTGATTCTCTGGCTTTATAGAAGCACCGCCCCTGATAACACAGTAACACTCCTTATCAATTACATTTGTTATATAGAGTAACTATTAAAGTAAACAGACAAAAATGCACGCGAGCGCACACACAAAAAGTTCAGTTTAAAATGTAATATAGATTGTAGACACATGATGAGAGTCCTTTATCTCTTGTCATTTAAGGACGCCATACTGAATACACCAGATTCTAGAAAGACAACATATTATAAACTAGCTCAAAATATAATTAACATCATCAAATATATTATGACTTTGAATACATACATGTAATTAAACTTGTGCTGGGAAGTGCATGTACTATAAGGCTAGGAGGGGAACCGACCCAATATTTATGTTTTTTTGATGAAAACACGGTCATTTTGATCAAAGAAGCACATGCAGCAGAATGGTTAATTATCAAACTCATTACTAAAGTCGTTTAAAGATATCAATTAGATCACTGATGTCGACGGGATCTCACTCTAGTTACTATAATATTTTAATGATACCGTTAACTTCTTAATTTTTTTAACAAAATCCGTCTTTTACATGGTAACTGCATGAGTAGTTGATTTTTGCATGAGGTGTAGTTGATGTGGATAATAAAGATATACATACTGTTATACCCAAAAAGAAAAAAGACAAATGCAGTAGCCATTTGGGATGCCTTATTTTAATATCACATGTTCATTTTTATTATTGTATATTTTTAATTTGTTTTTAAAATGGAATTTTAAATTTGAATGATTATTTTTATACTTATATTTTTGTATTGTTACTTATACTTATATTTTGGTTGAAAAAAATAAAAAGTACCTTGTTCCACAACTAAAAAATAAGTTCAATTTCAGCTATGATTATTTTTTAAATTAATAAATATCAACAAACACACTAGTTTTGACCAGGTTAGCAGCATGAGACACATAGAAGACGGATTCTGTCAAAAACAATTAAGAAGTTAATAGTAGTGAGCTGAATGATATCATTAAAATACTATAATGACTCAAATGAGATCCCGTGGACATCAATGATCTAATTGATATCTTTGAACAACTTCAATGATGAGTTTGATAATTAACCTACAATGGAATCGTCCTTTGCGAACATACATAGCTAGTACATCATTCTTCCATTTTTGTATGAGCAGTTTATCTATAAGAATAAAGAAGAAAAATCGTAAGCATACTATAACATACATAAGTCTGTTTAAATCTCTCTAGTTGGGGTAGATTTTTCGAAGTGAGATTTCCGAGTTTTGAATTCATTTGCATTATGGATCGATATTCAAAATAATTACTCATATGTTTTATCGGATAATTTGGAGGAGCATCTTTATAAAATTATAGTTTCTGATAGTGATCTACAATTGATTAGATAAGTTTCACGTGATTAAAATCATGGACTCAAGTATCATCTTCACCACCTTTTAAATTACGAACTTAAATCTATGTTTGTTCAATGTTAGTACATACTTTTATGGTGGTCTTTACTCCTGACAATTCGTTCGTGTCGTGTACTTTCCGTGTTTCGTGTACCTGAATGTTAAACTCAAAACCATCCATTTAGGGGTTCGTGTTATTTCGTATTCGTGTACTTTCGTTTCGTGTACGTTTCGTGTCGTGTTTCGTGTTATTTTAATTAATAATAAGAATAAGAATAAATATATTAATATATTAAAATATTATAATTTTCGATAATATTTTTACAAATATATATTAAAAATGTATTTTTACATAGTATTTATAAATAATATTATACATTTATGTATAATCACAAATATAAATGTTAAATATCTAATAAAAATATTAAAATATCTAATATCTAATACCAACAAAACAAGACAGTTAATTGAGAGACGAGAGAGATAAGGGAGAGAAGAGAGATTGAGATTGAGATAAGGAGGGAGAGAGATATGGGAGAGACGAGAGATTGAGAGAGATTTTTGAGGGAGAACCTTGACAATTTGACTTACTTGTATATTATTGTTAAATTATATATATATATATATATATATATATATATATATATATATATATATATATAAAACTGGTCACCAGCCACAGTTGGATATTTTTTAATATCCAACCAACCCATCTTATACCATTAAAATGTTTAATCAACGGCCAGTGAGTAAAACAATTACGCTATATTATATAGCGTATTACGCTCTATTATATAGCGTAATACGCTATATAATATAGCGTAAGTTTTATTTTTTAAAATCCCCATTTTACCCTTAATTGTTACGCTCTATTATATATCTTAGCCGAGAACTACACCAATTTCAGCTCAAACAGCCTTTCATGTTTTGAAATATCATTTCAAGAGTATTCAAACTTAATCTACACCAAACTTAATCATTCGGAGATATATTTACACCATCACAAACTTAATCTATACCTATTCTTAATCTACCAATCTTCATTTATTTATCCAAATTTATTCAAATTTGAAGACTTTGAAGATTTTGAAGATTGAGCTTGGAGTACCATCCCAAATTAAGATTTTGAAGATTGAGCTTCGAATTTAAGGTTAGCTTTCTATTTAATTCATGGCTTCTTTCATTTTTTCGAAGTTAAAATCTCCTACTAAGACACCTAGTAAGATTGAGATTGAGGTAGAAAATGAAGATGTTAACGAAAGTCCACACACACCTAAAATAATAGATCTTGATGATGATAATAATGAAGATGTTAAGAATGATGATGGTGATGTTGTCTATGATGTTGATGATGGTGATGATGTTGATGATGGTGATGATGTTGATGATAATGATGATGGTGAAGATGTTAAGAATGGTGTTTCTTTGGATGATTTGAATGATGTTTACCCATGTGTTGGTCAATTATTCGATAGTTTAGATGAAGCGGAGAGGTTTTATAGAGATTATGGTAGGCGTATTGGTTTTGAAGTAATAATTAGAACTACACATAAACGTTCAAAAACTAAAAAGATTTGTTCGCGTTTGTATATATGTCGAAAGGGTGGGAGATTAGCCTCAAAATCTTTGGATGATGAAGGTGAAGTTTCGGGAAAAAAGAGAAATAGAGATTCTCTTGGTAGAACAAAGTGTGAGGCGCGAATGTATGTTGTTCATAGAGAGACATCAAAGAAGTGGGAGGTAACATTGGTTAATTTGGTACACAATCATGAGATGGTTTCACCTAGTAAGGTACATTTCATGCAAAGGCCAAGAAACATAACACCCATCATGCGAGAATTGATTATAATTTTGAGTAAGTCGGGTATTGGGCCTCAACAATCTTTGAATGTAATGGGTGAGCTTACGGGAAGCTTAGAAAATATTGGGTTTACTAGTCAAGAGATTCGGAATGTTTTGCGTGATATTAGACATCATGTATTTGATTCGAGTGATGCCAAAGAAGGTTTGAAATTACTCCAAGAATTGAAATGTAGTAGTTTTGGGGAATTTTTCTATCGAGTAGATGTTGATGAGGATAATCGGGTGCGTTCCATGTTGTGGGTTGATCCAAGATCGTTAAATGCATATAAAAATTTTGGAGACGTGGTAGTATTTGACTCCACATACCGCACCAATAGGTATAGTATGCCATTTGTACCTATTATGGGGGTGAACCACCACTACCAATCCATATTGTTTGGTTTTGCACTAATAAGGGATGAGAAAGAAAGTTCTTACGTATGGGTTTTGAAGAATTGGTTGGAAGCTATAGGAAACAAGGCTCCAATCTCAATAATCACCGATCAAGATATTGCACTTGGAAATGCAATTGCCGAAGTTTTACCAAACACGAACCATCTTTATTGTACTTGGCATATAAGTACTAAATTCGGGGAGAAGTTATCCGGTTTGTACACACATGAACCACATTTCAAAGGAGATTTCAACTTATGTTTGTACAAGTCAATGACGGTTGAACAATTTGAAAATAGGTGGGAAGATTTGGTTGAAAAATATAACTTGGTTGATCATGGTTGGTTGCAAGAAATGTATTATGTTCGACATAAGTGGGTTCGTGTGTACACTAAACTTCATTTCACTACCGGGATAACAACTACCTCGAGAAGTGAGTCAATGAATGCATTTTTTGACGAGTATGTAAAAGCTAGCACCGGTTTGAAAGAGTTTATAGAGAATTCACAAAAAGCATTGGAGAAACAATATCTTCGTGAGAAAGAAGCGGACTATGAAACAAAGTATAAGGAAAGGTCAAGAATAACATCATCCTCATTGGAGAATCATGCGGCATCTATTTATACAAAAGAAATGTTTAGACGTTTTCAACACGAACTTAAACAAAGTGGAGCCTATGTTGTGAATGAGAGAGCTTCCATGAGTACTATGCTATTTAAGGTGTACGAAGCACATAAGACCACGGTGGCGGAGGAAAATAGAAAAGTTTATCAAATAACCGTGGCCAATGGTATGATAAATTGTATTTGTCGGAAATTTGAAAGTTCGGGAATGATTTGTCGTCATATTATTCGATATTTGAATATGATGCAATGGACTGAGATCCCTTCAAATTTAATTAACTTGAGATGGACAATTGGAGCAAATAAAATTTCCGGGTCTATATCGTATAAACCTCCTATCGTTGGCGATATTCTTCAATCACAACCCGCCCGATATACAACTTTGTGCAAAGCCTTTCAAGATTTAACGGCTCGTGGAAGTTGCTCGGTTCCAAGATTTAAATACGTCATGGGATTGATTGAAGAAGAGTCGGAATATGTGGAAAATTTTCCTATGGAGATGCCTTCTACGAAAAAAGCACCATCATGTGAGGATGAACGTGAAGGTGAAGATTTTGATGGATTTGAAGATTTTGAAGATTTGAAAGACCCTAAAATTTCCACCACTAAAGGTCGCAAGAGGGAAAGAATGAAAAGTGGCATAGAAAAGTCCACCCCAAAAAAATCAAGAAAATGTAATCTTTGCAAAGAATATGATGTTAAACATGATTCCCGAAATTGTCCAAAAAAATTAGAAAAGTCGATTCCCAAAAAGTCCAAATCAAAAAAATCAAGGAAATGTAATTCGTGATTTTACTTTTTAGTGAATTTGGTATTGATTTTGTTGGATTTGGTTAGTTGATTACATTTTTGGTTTGGTGCAATTTGAGTGAATTTTTTATTTGATTGAATTTGGTATTGGTACTGAATTTTTGATGCTTGAAGTTGGTACAAGGGAAAAAAAACAAAGCAAAAAAAAAAATCTCTGGTATTACGCTCTAGTATAGAGCGTAGTACGCTGAGCGTAATATCAGCTGTATTTTGACAAATACCAAAAAAAGCTCTGGTATTACGCTCTATAATAGAGCGTAGGACGCTCTATAATAGAGCGTAGTACGCTCTATAATAGAGCGTAATACCAGCTCAATATTTGCCAAGTTTCCCCTGTTTTTCCCTACCCCTGAACTCAACAAACAACTAAAACCTGTTTTTTCATAATTCCAAAAAGAAACCAGGACCAATTCCAAAAAAACAAGTAAAATTCGAACAAACTCAAACTTAAATTTACAACTTAAATTTCAACATCCAATCTTTAAATTTCAACAAACTAAAATTCAAACTCAAACAAATAATCTACAACTTAAATTTTAACATCCAATCTTTATACAACCAACTAAAATTCAAACTCAAACAAGTAATCTCTAAAAATTCGAACTATTAAATTACAATCCCGCGAGTCTTGCATCATGGGAAGCCAAAGTCATATGTCGAGCTTGGTCTTTATGGAGCTCCCAACCAATACATCGTCGGAAAAGTGTGATTATGTCATCATTCCATTCGACACCACACCAATCTTGGGTATTGCAAGTCAACATACAATCTATATATTTCATAACAAAAACTCCACAATCCCAAGGAGTGGTTTGCCTAGGTCGCTCAACAACATTTTCAACATCGGGGAATACGACATGTTCAAATTTGTTAGGATCCAACCGATGCAACATGAGAGGGACCAATTTTTCCTATCAAACAAATATGATTGTCTTAGTAATGTATCAAACAATGTTAGGTCGAATACACAATATATAATCAAGTACTGTATGAATAAGTAACAAGAACACACGTTTTAACTCTTAAAACTGTTTGGAATTAATAATTCCTCTCTCGGTGATGTAAAGTATCACAGAGAGCTGCTTAGGTTACAAGAATGATATTCGTTCACGATGGATACCCTTCTAGGGTTAACCTAACTGTATTTATAAGATATACAGTTACGTACAATCGTAAATTGATTCTCCTAAAATTAAGCTATACAATTGATATCAATTACGATTGCTACACGTCTTCTAAGTCAACTCAATCTCTTTGACAGCTATCCAATCTTCAAAGATATCGCTTCCATATTAATATTAAATTAATCTTCAAACTCTGTTGACTTGTAGACGCTCCCAGTAGACAGACTTTAGCAAACTCTGTTCTCTCCACGCTAACAGTGTTTGCGCTTCCATGTTATTCAGCTATCAGTGTTTACGCTTTCCTCTGTCAGCGTTTGCGCTTCCAGCAATCAGCGTATACTCAAACTCTGTTACAACTGCTTTCAATAACAAGTTAAACTCTCTTTACCTGTAACACTTAAACACTGACATTAAATCACATCAATTATATCTAACAATCTCCCCCAACTTGTTCATTAAAAAAAAATGTACAAGTTCATAATAATTGATGATGTCAAAACTAACAAATAAAAACACAGTGTTTAACATATAATCAGAGTTTAAACTTGACTTAGCAAAATTTACAGAAAATTCGAATTACTTACAAATTCTGTCTACCTAACCTCCTCAAGATCTGGAGTTGTTCTGAGATAATCAATCAACAATCTCCTCTCAGCATTTTCAAGTTCAATCTCCATAGCTTGCTTGATCTCTCTTAAATCTGGATCATTCTCATCAGTTTGAAAAATAGCAGCCCTGAGATCATAGATCTTGTTTCTTCTCATTTCATTTCCCAATCTGATGTACTTTAATTCTTCAGACTTTACATTGAAATCCAGAACTGTAATTCCAAGATCAGTCTTCAGCTTTGTAGTTCCCTTCTGCATTTCAATCAGATTCCCATTCCAGTCTCTGTACTTAGGAACATACTTTTCAGCAGACTTTGTTCCTGTAGCAACTTTAGCTTTCTGCATATACTCCCTTATAGAATTAGCAATAAGCTGTGTTCTTTGATTTCTAACTCTGAAGATATGCAAGACATACTGAAGTTCCTCATATAATTTTAGCTTGATTGCTTCTTCATTCACTCTATACACTGACCCATCTGCCATAAAGTATAGTAGAAAGTGAATGTCTAAGCTCCTTTGACGAACTACCTGAACTGACTCCAACTTGTCTAGATTTTCTTGAGTTATACCAGAACCAAGAGATACAAGTGCAGAAGGATCTCTTGGACTGTTACTAACCCTCAAATCTCTTCTTGAACCTAAGCCAGAAGTATTCCTGCCTGGTGGCTTTCCTGAACATGCAACATTATGTTGATATCCACCAGTCACTCCTGCTTCTTCTTGCACTGGAATCTTCGGCCTTGAAAAACCAGGTAAGAGTTTACTTTGAGTCTGTACAACTTGTGTAGCAACAGAGGTTGTAACTATCATTTTGCCCTTGCTTTCTTCACCAATTTTCCCTTTTAACTTCAACTTAGCATCAAGAGAAGACTTTCTAACCAGCTTTCCAGTATCTTCTTCTTCTTCTTCTTGAATACCAGATAGTTTTTCTTTGATTTCAATTCCTTTCATTACAGGCCTTGCAGACTTTGAAGCTTTAACAACTTTCTTCACTTTCTTAGACTTTTGAGCTTTTAAATGCTCTTTCTGCAACAGCTTTTCTTCAGCCTGAATATCCTCAAGTGTAGCTTCAGCATTCTCTTCACAAAAAAGTTTTGCAGCCAATTCTTCATCTGTTTGTGGATTGTCAGAGAATGACAAATCCTTTGGCTTTGAAACAGAAGTACTCTGAGTATTTGAATCTATCACCAAATTCGGCTTTGACCTTGAAGACCTTCCATGTCCTTGTCTGAGATTTTCATTTCTTAAGCCCTTATCAGCATTGGTGCCTTCATCATCAAGATGATCTTTCTTTGACAGAGTTTGATCTTTCTTACACTTGGTTTTAGAAATTCTCTCCCCCTTTTTGACATCATCATCACCATCTTGAATCAGAATGGAGGTGATTAACTCAAGAGAGTTTGCAATAGAATCAACCTTCTCATTCAGTAAAATCTGATGCTTTTCAACTGTGCTCAGTCTGTCATTAAGATTTGCTTGAGCTTTGGAGAATTGTTGGAAAAGCTTAGCATTAGCTAGTTGAGCTTTCTCTTCATGAGTAGCAACCTCTGTTCGAAGATCTACAATTGCCTTCTTATTTTCATCAAATCTGTGATTCAAAGTCTTGATCTGAATCACTGTGCCTTGAAGACAAGTAAAAATATCAGGATTTGAAATCTTTGAGGAATGTGACTGTAGAAAAATAGCTGCTCTTCCAGGAGGAAAGATACGATCTGACTTGTACCAATCAGCAGTTTGCTTTTTCAAATAAGCATCATCAACCTCATTAGCAGAAGGTCCAGCAAAATCTGGTTTTTCACCTGTTTTCTGACCATCAGTCTGATTTTGTGGTTGTTCAACTCCTGTACTCTTAGCTGTAACTGAATCACTCATCGACTCACTAGTAGAGGCAACAGAAGCAATAGGTTCTTGAGCAGAAATAGGTTCTTGAACAACCTGTTTTCCTTTATCAACTGGAGTTTGCTCTGAAGAAATAACCTTTTCTGGTTTATCAACCTCCTCACCATGAGCAGAAACATGATTGGCATCAGAGTTCAACTCAGTGTGTGATGCAACCACGGTGTCTTCAAGAACAACAGTAGGCCCATCAGCAACACCAGTATCAATAGAATGTGTAACCTCATTAAAAGAAATTGGAGTTTCAGCAAATGAGATAGGATCAGAGAATGGTAGAACTGAATCAAGAACATCATCCACTGGTGAAAAACCATCTCTGTGACCCTCTTCTGCAGGCATGTCATCCTCTGCAGGTAAATCAGTGTTTACAGGAGCATCATCCTTTGCAGGTATTTCAACCTCTGCAGATATAGCAACCTTCTCTACAACCTCAACAGTAGGTGTTTGCTGTGAAACCACCTCTGGAGCTTCAACTTCATGCTCATCATCAGAATCAGTAAGAATGAGCCTTCTCCTCTTAGCTTGAGGCACTGGAATCAGCTCTTCATCTTGACTAGAACTGTCCTCAGCTGATGGTGTTGAAGGTCTATTTGCCCTTTCTTTGAATCTTCTAGAATAAACAGCCTTTGGAGTTGTCTGTTTAGCCCTAGAATGTTTGGTGTTGATTGCAGTATGTTTCTTCCTTTTTGTCTTTGGTGGTGGTTGTGGATGAGTGGTAGTGACAGGGTTTGTTGGTTCAGTAGTCATTTGGTCAGGTTGTGTTTGAGGTTCTGTTTGTGTTTGAGGTGATATGGGTTGATCAGTGGTTGTTGGTGTTAGCTCAGGTGATTGAGTAGGTTGAGATGGTATGTTTTCTGTACGATCAGTGGCTAAAGGTTCAGGCATAGGTTGTGGTTCTGGTTGTTGTGGTTGATGTGGTTCAGATTGTGGTGATGAAGAATCTTGTGGCTGATTGACAAAGTTCTGTAAAGCAAGTGGCAATACTAAAGGAGGTATGTCTTTTCCAACATCTTTGTTAGTCATATCAGAGAATATTCTCTTAGTGACTCGAAAAGGTTGAATTTCATCAGCTTCATCAATAGTTAACCCAGAAACACATGCATTGAACAAAAGTTGACAAAATCTAGCAAAGTAAACTGTAGTAGACTCTGACAACTTATCACCCAAATTCATTAAAACATATCTACCAAAATCAAAATTACTGCCATAGAGTAGAGAATACCCAATTTGCAGACTGTCCATTGGAATAGCATCCCAGTTGGTGACCTTCTTTTGGAATGTCCTGGTGATACAATCAAAGAAAAAATTCCACTCTTTTCTCAAGTTTGGCCGCCTCACACTGCCCAGCTTGGCAAGTGATTCCATGTACCCAATCTCTGTTAGCATTTCCCTCAGATTTTGCTCAGAGACAACAGCATACGAAGTATGTGTGTCAAAATCCATGGCGTCGCGAACAGTTTGTGGAGTGATTACAAACTCTTGTTCTTCATGAGAGAAGATGATAGACGGAGTTCCATTCTCTCCTCCTTCTATATATCTTGAGTTTTGCCAGAAGTTAACAACTTGGGAAGCAGATAGAGTAGCCGGTTCAACCAGCGCTTGCCCAATCTCAGAATCTCGAAGAAAATTTTGCATTAGATGAAACGCCTCTGGAGCCCGGTCGGTCTCAAGTAAAGCTGCATAATTGTTAGGCACAAAGCGTAGACCAAACACAGTGAAAGGTTTAGTTGCCATTGAATCAAGAAATAAGCAAGAAACAACTGTGAAAATGTTTTGCAAGAAAGGTGTTTGTGAAAATGCCAAAGTGAAAAACAAAGATGTTCTCTGTTTTGGTAGAGTGAATACGAGTGGGTAAAAGTGATTGTGGCAAAAAGTAATTTGAGTTTTAATTAAAAACTAAACTCAAACGATTTTTCTTGAAAACACGCAACTGTTCCCTTGAAAAATGTAAAAGTGAGACATAATGATGAGTGAGTGGGACAGGTGTCACACATGCAACGGTTCACTTAATACATGCGCAGTAAAAGCCATTATTACCGCTGTCGTTCCGTTTATCAAGACACGTTACCACTAATTACACTAATTAACAGTTGTCAACTACTCCATTTACTCCAAAATTTTCAAATTATCTTAATGAAAATATACCTTAGAGTACATAACACAATCAATCAGTGTTTGTCAAATTTTCAATCTTTATCACAAAAACCCTTTCAAAAATGCACAGTCGTGATTTTCGTGTGTGAGTAGCAGAGTTTACCAAATCAATTTTTATAGCATCTAATATTTCATAAAATCCATAAATCAAAAACAATAAACACTGAATGCACAAACTCTCATATTAAACACAGAGTATATGATGAATGCTAAACTCTGTAGTTCCTTAATTACAGAAATCTGAATATCCCTGTTCCAGTTTATGATCATGATTATCCACGTAAGCACACAGTCATTAAAGACAAAAAGATCAGGAGATAAACATCAAAGCATCATTCAGTGAGTTACATGTCAAGGATTGTCTCACAAACTCTCACATCACACAAGTGTTTAGGTGAAGTGTTTACTCTCAGATTCAATCAGTAAAAGCAGATACTACCATAAGCTTGAATGTCCACCAAATCTACACCACTTCGATTACATATATGCACAAATCAAAAGGACTTTGTTCAGGGTTATAATTGAGTGAAATCAAACAGATGAGAAGAGATGTTTTTCGAATGAGAATTTCGAACTGAACAATTTATTTGATCAAAATGTTCAGTCAAATGGTTAGTACATTTTTGTACAAGATGATCAGTATATATACCTCTTTTTTTTTCTTTTTTTTTATTTACATATATATATACTGAGTAAGATATCTTTTCTTGAGAAATACTCACCTGATTGAATTTGATTTAACAAACGAATATAACTGCTCTTAATACTTCAGTATTCAAGAAAAATGAGCAGTTAATTTGGCTCAAAAGGGTTTACTACAGGTCGTGTTTATGAACAGTGTTTATGATCAGTGTTCATGATCAGTGTTCAAAGACGTTTTGAACAGTGTTTGAAGAAAGATGGTTAATCCTAATGCCTTTATCATCTTTATGCACACATATATCATGTAGTCCCAAAATGGTTTAATGCAAGTTCTAGAGCAACATACTTACTGATGAACATCACACAACAATAAAATCTGATTGATATAAAATGTATCAATCACTTATTCGGCTCAAAATCTCACAGGGTGCAGACATGAACTGTTTCTCACCAAAATAAACAATGACACATCTCAAGTTTTAAAATTTTCACAAGTGCAAACACAGAATCAACAAGAATCAAGTATAACTTGGAAACAGAGTGTCACTAATCAGAGTTTAGAGTTCATCAATATCAGTGTTATTCATGAGAGGCAATGCATACAGTATTCATAGATTCAGAGTTTAGGATCAAATAAACTAAGAGATGCTCTAAATATGAAACAGTATCATGCTGTGTTAACTTACTGTGCAATTTCTGATCAAATTACAGTGACTCAAAAAGAATCTTGATTTTTCACTGAAAATCATGCTCTATACATTTTTCTTCATCGGTAATTTCATTCAGACAAAAATCAACTCAGAATTCACAGAGTTTAACAAACATATTAACAGTGTATGACCAACAATCATGCTGACAGAGTTTAATTAATAAGGTTCACATAGCACTTTAGCAATTTACAGAGATATGAGCAACACATTTTATTTGAAAGAGTTTGAGTCTAACCAACATGTTTAGTCAAAACCAGATACCATCCCTAGTTCATTTACCAGTCTTGTAAATGTTGCTTCACTTAGAGGCTTTGTGAAAACATCTGCAAGTTGTTGATCTGTAGGCACAAAGTGAAGCTCAATATTGCCTTCCTCTACATGCTCTCTGATAAAGTGATACCTTATGCTGATGTGCTTGGTCATTGAGTGTTGTACTGGATTACCTGTCATTGCAATAGCACTTTGATTATCACAGAAAATAGGTATTTTACTATACCTCAACCCATAATCCAGTAGTTGATTCTTCATCCATAAAATCTGTGCACAACAGCTACCAGCAGCAATATACTCTGCTTCAGCTGTAGATGTAGATATTGACTTCTGTTTCTTGCTGTACCAAGACACTAGTCTGTCACCAAGAAATTGACAACTTCCACTTGTGCTTTTTCTGTCAATCTTACAGCCAGCAAAATCTGCATCAGAGTAACCAAGTAGCTTAAAATCTGATTCTCTTGGGTACCACAGCCCTAAGGTTACAGTGCCTTTGAGATATTTGAAAATCCTCTTCACAGCTGTTAAATGTGGTTCCCTTGGATCTGCCTGAAATCTTGCACACAGACAGGTGGCATACATGATATCAGGTCTACTAGCTGTTAAATAGAGTAGAGAACCAATCATCCCTCTGTAGCTTGTCATATCCACTGATGAACCTGTATCTTTGTCCAGTTTTGTTGCAGTTGCCATAGGAGTTGTTGCAGATGAACAGTCAAGCATGCCAAATTTCTTGAGAAGATTTCTGGTATATTTTGCTTGATTAATGAAAATTCCATCATCTGTTTGCTTCACCTGTAAGCCTAGAAAATAGCTTAACTCTCCCATTATACTCATTTGATATCTAGACTGCATGAGCTTGGCAAATTTCTTACAGAGTTTATCATTAGTAGATCCAAAAATGATATCATCTACATATATCTGAACTAAGAGCAGGTCATTACCAGATTGAAAGTAAAACAGAGTTTTGTCAATAGTACCTCTGTGAAACCCACTTTCTAGTAGAAATTTAGCAAGTGTTTCATACCATGCCCTAGGTGCCTGTTTAAGTCCATAGAGTGCCTTGTCTAACCTGTAGACATGATCTGGATATTTTGGATCTACAAAACCAGGTGGTTGTTCAACAAATACTTCTTCTTCAAGTTTTCCATTCAGAAAAGCACTTTTCACATCCATTTGAAAAACCTTGAATTTCTTGTGAGAAGCATAGGCAAGAAACATCCTTATTGCCTCCAATCTGGCAACTGGTGCAAAAGTCTCATCATAATCTATTCCTTCCTGCTGTGAATAGCCTTTAGCTACCAGTCTTGCTTTGTTCCTTGTGATCACACCATCACTGTCAGTTTTATTTCTGAAAACCCATTTAGTACCAACAATAGATCTGTTCTTTGGCCTTGGTACAAGGGTCCACACCTCATTTCTCTCAAATTCATTTAGCTCTTCTTGCATTGCTGTTATCCAGTCAGCATCTTTCAGAGCTTCTTCTACTTTCTTTGGCTCAGTTTGTGACAAGAATGCATGAAACAGACATTCATTTGTTGTTGCACTTCTTGTCCTTACTCTTGCATCTGGATCACCAATAATTAAATCAGGTGTATGTGACTTAGTCCATTTTCTTGCAGAAGGCAGATTGCTTCTGTCATCATGTGATCCTCCCCCTTGATCCATGCTCTCCTGATTTTCTTGGTGTCTCTCTTCATTTTCAGATGCTCCCCCTGAATGTGACTGCTCAGAATTTGAATGATCAGAGTTTGAATCAACAGTGTTTGATTCAGAGTTATCAATTGAGTCACTATCAGTGTTTGAATTATCACTTTGATGTGATTCTTCATGCTCCCCCTCAACTGGTTCTTCCCTTGTTTCTGATTGAAAAGTTTCTTCAGTGTTTACCAGTAGAGGTTCAGAATTGACCTCAACAGTGTTTGTCAGATCTGTATCATCCGAGTTTAATAAATCTTCATTTTCAAAGTGCAGTTGATCATGCTCATTAACATCTTCAAGTCCAGTTATTTTCTTGTCATCAAATGACACATGAATAGACTCCATGATCACTCTGGTTCTCAGATTATAAACTCTGAATGCCTTTGTTGACAGTGGATAGCCAACAAAAATTCCTTCATCTGCCTTTAGGTCAAATTTGGTCAACTGTTCAGGATGAGTCTTCAATACAAAGCACTTGCATCCAAAAATATGAAAATATTTTAGATTTGGCTTCTTCTTCTTCACCATTTCATATGGTGTTTTACCATGCTTGTTGATCAGTGTTGCATTTTGAGTAAAACAAGCAGTTTGAACTGCTTCTGCCCAGAAATATGTTGGCAACTTTGCTTCATCTAGCATGGTTCTGGCAGCTTCTATCAAAGTTCTGTTCTTCCTCTCCACTACACCATTTTGTTGTGGAGTGCCAGGTGCAGAAAACTCTTGTTTGATCCCTTTACTCTTGCAAAATTCTTCCATAGATGAATTCCTGAACTCAGTTCCATTGTCACTTCTGATTATCTTCACTTGATGTTCTGACCCTTTGTCCAGTTGGATTATATGATCTGTCAGTGTTAAAGCTGTTTCATCCTTCTTTGCAAGAAAATATACCCATGTGAATCTGGTATATTCATCAACAATGACTAATGCATATTTCTTCTTTCCAAGAGACATCACATTTACTGGACCAAAAAGATCAATATGTAGTAGATGATAAGGATCAGCAATTGAAGACTCAGATTTGCTTTTGAAAGAGGTTTTTCTCTGTTTGGCCTTTTGACAAGAATCACACAGACCTTCTACATTCAACAATGACTTTGGTAGTCCTCTTGCAAGATCATTCTTTATGAGCTCATTGATGTTGTTCAGATTCAAATGAGAGAGTTTCTTGTGCCACTTCCAACTCTCTTCACTGGACATTCTTGTTGACAGACATACTGCTTTGCCATCAGTGTTTGTTGACAATTTTATTTCATAGATGTTGTTGTGTCTGTTTCCAACTAGAGAAAATTTCCCTGTAGATTTACTGATCACTTGGCAATATTCAGGCTGAAAATCTACATGATATCCTCTGTCACAGATTTGACTCACAGATAGCAAATCATGCTTGAGTCCTGGAACCAGAGCTACATTTGTGATGATGACATTTCCAAGATTAATATTGCCATATCCCAGTGTATGTCCTATGTTGCCATCTCCATAGGAAACTTCTGGGCCAGCCTTCTCCTCATACTCTGATAGCAGGGCTTTATTTCCAGTCATATGTCCTGAACATCCACTGTCCACGACTAGGGTACTGACCCTGGTGCCCTGCAATCACAAACAATCACTGATTATTAGTTTTAAGGATCCAGACTTGCTTGGATCCTTTGGCTTTCTTAATTCTGTTAGCTTTTGCAGCGGAATTTTCATTAACAGAGTTTAAGCTAACTTTTTCAGAGTTTACATTTGCAGAGTTTACTTTAACCCATTTCAAATTTGGCTTGGGTTCATAGTAATTATAGTAAATAGCATGATAATCTCTGCAAGTGTAAATAGAATGCCAAGTACTTCCACAGTGTTTGCATAAAGTCTGTGGTCTAGTTCTCACATAATCACTCTTTGTTCACAAATGACAAATCATTGAGCAGTTTACAGAATCTGTCAAATGTTTCTGTCATGGTTTCATCAGATTTTGCCTCAAAATGCTCATACTCCTGAGTGAGTATGTTCCTTCTGTTCTTCTTAATTGCAGGTGTTCCTTGACATCTAACCTCAAGTGCATCCCATATTTCTTTTGCAGTTGTGCAGTTTATCACTTTATTAGACATAACATTGTCTAACGCACTGTGAAGTAAATGCCTTACCTTCGCATCCTTTGCAATAGATGAAAGATCCTCAGCAGTTAGATCTTTCTCCTCTTTTGGAATGACTTTTGATTCCTCACCAGCAGCAGCAGCAGATAACTTTGTAGGTTTGTGAGGACCTTCATAAATTCTGTCCAGATATTCTGGATCTGTAGCCTCCAGAAACATGGTCATCTTCACCTTCCAAATTGCATACTCTAATGGCCTCAGTATAGGAACCCTAATTGTTTCATACCTACTAACAGTAGTAGGGGCTTTCTCAGATGGTGGAGGTATCTCTGCCATTGATTACTATTGTGTTTGGATCTTTAACTGTAATAAAGTAACAGATTTGTCTCTGATACCACTTGTTAGGTCGAATACACAATATATAATCAAGTACTGTATGAATAAGTAACAAGAACACACGTTTTAACTCTTAAAACTGTTTGGAATTAATAATTCCTCTCTCGGTGATGTAAAGTATCACAGAGAGCTGCTTAGGTTACAAGAATGATATTCGTTCACGATGGATACCCTTCTAGGGTTAACCTAACTGTATTTATAAGATATACAGTTACGTACAATCGTAAATTGATTCTCCTAAAATTAAGCTATACAATTGATATCAATTACGATTGCTACACGTCTTCTAAGTCAACTCAATCTCTTTGACAGCTATCCAATCTTCAAAGATATCGCTTCCATATTAATATTAAATTAATCTTCAAACTCTGTTGACTTGTAGACGCTCCCAGTAGACAGACTTTAGCAAACTCTGTTCTCTCCACGCTAACAGTGTTTGCGCTTCCATGTTATTCAGCTATCAGTGTTTACGCTTTCCTCTGTCAGCGTTTGCGCTTCCAGCAATCAGCGTATACTCAAACTCTGTTACAACTGCTTTCAATAACAAGTTAAACTCTCTTTACCTGTAACACTTAAACACTGACATTAAATCACATCAATTATATCTAACAAACAATACTAACATAAATATGGACTACTAGAAATTAAAAAAAAAAAGGAAGATAAAATATACCACAATGTAGAACTGCGCCTTGTGTAGCTCTTTTAATTTCATCATAGGAGCATCGTCCCTTAGAGGATCAAACAAAGATACTCGAAAATTGGTTAATGACCACAAGAATAGGATCCAATGACCACCAACAACAAGCGGCATGACAATATAGTCGTAATTGGTCACCATTTCACCATCCTTTATGCCATATGCTTTAAAGTCCGTATCAATGACCGTCCATTCACTAGCTTTCCTTTTCGCGGGATTCTTCTTCATTGGTTTGCAATGATGAGCCTCCATCACTTGGAAGAACCACGGAGACATGAAATAATATTTGACGACACCTTCTTGATGACCAAAGAGGGTTTTTTCTCTTTTTTCAAGCAATCCCGTATAGCAATCAATTATAGTATCCTCCACTTCAAAGCCCGGTTTCAAAGAAAGAACCGCTTTGGCACTACAATTGATTGGAAGATTTATAGGCTTACCACATTCCCACCAATTTTCATTGATCCAATTTATTTTATTTATCTTAATCGGCTTTACTAGGGATCCTTTCTCAAATTGGGTAGGATGTGTTGATAAACCCTAAAATGAACATGGTGAACAAATGAGTTATTAACGACTTACTAATTGACAAAGTGACATTGTGAAATTACAAATAAGAAATTATACCTCAACCGGAGCCTCTTCCAATTCGAAATGTACAGTAGGATCATCGTCGAATTGGGTTGGATTAAGAATTGGAGCACTATGACCAACCATAAAAGTTTCTTGAGTATCATAAGGATGGTCATAACTTTCATACCCCTCGAAATAATTTTCCTTCTCGGGACTAATTTCTTGAGTCTCTTGAGTCTTTTTTGTCTTTCTTGCCTTTCTTTTAGGCAAACAACTCTTGAAATCGGGCCTTTCATATGTCGGGCCATATGTCTCGAGCATCAATTCATCAAATTTATTCACGAAGTTTGGCAATATTTCCTCGTGAAAAATCCCCGGCATATCTAAAGAGCAAAGCCTACTCATGTCTCGAGCGGTACATATGATCTACAATACATATGAAGCAAAGACAAAGTATAAATATAAATACAAAAATATTCAACGAAACTATCTCAAATAACATACTCCATGTTATAAAAAATACGTACCAAGTCCATTGCCTTGGCATTGTCGAACTTGTCTTTCGGTTGTTGGAATATTTTCGGATCCTTGGTTGGTTTTGAGGGCGGCAAAATCTTTAATTTGGTAACATTATAGTACCAATCCATATACTCCTCTAGAGATATGGCATTCAAAGGTGGCCCCAAAATACCAACACCATTTTGCACAAATTCATTCCAAACAACTACATATCGAGCAAAATTTAGATAATGTTGATTCACAAATGAATGTTCGGATCTCACCCTCAACATTGCCATATCTTCCGGCGGCGGTGGCGGAATGCTTAATGGAAAACCAAACTGTCTTCCCACCCTTTCCGGAAGTTGACGTTCAACATCTTCAAAAAACACAACCGGCACATGAGCTACTCCGGCTAAAAAGGCCCTCTGAAATTGGGGATTATATTTCCGATAGAAGCGAAGATATGGCCTCCAATTAACCCATTTCGCATCAAAATTATCAAACATCCCGCGATATGCATCAATATTGTGATGGACATTAAAGTACTTAGACTTTCCTGGGCCAACGGGATCAACCACCCATGCCAAAGCCCTAGGCCATATATCCCGGGTTTGAGGTGCTAGCATAGGTTGTCCCGGGCGCAACCTCTCACGTGCCCAAAGCATCAATATTGTGATGCATCCCGTAATGGACTTGCAATCCTTACGACTTGCCTCCCATAAATTCCTATATAGATAAGCAAGTGCCGCTGCACCCCAAGCATACCCATAAATTCTTGAAGTATCAATCAATAACGGAATTAATCTTGGATGAGAAACATTGTTTGATTTTGTGGGGAACAATATCGCCCCGCACAAATAAAACACATAGCCCCGTGTATATATTTCTAGAAGCGCCGGATCTTTGTTGTTCGGGCACTTGCAATATCTTTCCCTCAAAAAATTTAATTTCACGCCACCTCTAGTCCAAGCTTCATCACTTTCCCTTTCCTCAAGTGAGAGCGTCGGATCCGGCCAATGACGTAACCAAATATTTTTTACGTCAATTGTTTCACTCAAAGTTACCGCCTCTCCAACAACCGGAAGCCCCGTTAACATGTACACATCTTCAAGTGTCACCGTCATCTCCCCGAAAGTAAAGTGGAATGTGTTGGTTTCCGACCTCCAACGCTCCACTAATGACGTAATTAAGGTGACATCATTTAGAATAACGGCTCTCGGATTAGCAAACATTCCGAAGCCCCAATGTTCTAAAAGACGAACTTGATATGGCTCTAATTCCCATTCACCAAGCAACGAGGTACTTTGACGGATTGTAAGTCTATCTCGATGATCCCCAACCCATATTCTACTACTAATATGGTTATCTTGGTCGGTAAGGAGAGAACGATCAACCGGACCACAAAAATCTTCCATCTAAAATCCAATACATACAAAAAACTTTAATCCGAAAAAAAATCCGAACTACACAAATTCACAAATTCAAACTGTAATCCAATAATTCGAACTACACAAATGCAAACTTGAATCCAATAATTCGAACTACACAAACTACACAAATGCAAACTTTATCCACAAATGCAAATTTTAATCCTAATAATTCGAAAATTATCCACAAATTAGAACCCTAATTCGAAAATTATCCACAAATTAGAACCCTAATTCGAAAATTATCCACAAATTAGAACCCTAATTCGAAAATTATCCACAAATTAGAACCCTAATTCAAAATTAATATCCAAGAATTCGAAATATCCAAGAATTCGAAATATCCAAGAATTCGAACCATAATTCGACCCAATTAATCCAAGAATTCGAAATATACAAATCTACAATTAGATGATGTTGATGATATATACATTCATACATGTACACAAATCTACACACATACATGTACACAAATCTACACACATATTAACAATTAGATGATGTATAGATACAAAAAATAGATACGAAATTACTCACTTTATATGAAGAAATGATGAAATTGATGATGATTTACTTCCGATTCCGGTGGATTTGCGATTTCCGGTGTGGTTTGTGGATGAATTACTCACTTAATAATTTTGTAAAATGGTGTATATGACCACTATACGCTCTATTATGTTACTTTGTAAAATAAACCCGGTTTTCGTCAAAAAAACCGGGTACGCTATATTATATAGCGTATACGTGGACCGGACACGTGGCAGATCTGGGGTAAAGTGGGAATAAAGCTTACGCTCTATAATATAGCGTAGTACGCTAAATAATACAGCGTAATACCTTTTAATCACAGCCGTCCATTTCTTTAGTGGATGGTTATAGATGGGTTGGACCAATAATAAAATATATCCAACTGTGGCTGTAGAAGGGGCCCCATATATATATATATATATATATTTATTTATTTATTTATTTCGTGTACTTCGTGTCGTGTGGTGTACTTGAAGGGTAAACCCAAACCCGACACTAAATCTCGATCGTGTACTTTCATGTTCGTATACTTTCATGTCGTATACTAAAAATGCAAACCCAAACACTAAATTTTTGTGTCATTTCGTGTCGTTTTTTCGTGTCGTGTTGAAAATTGCCGGGTCTAGTGGTCTTCACTAAATAAACGGTCATTCTTTTCTAAAAGAAATAAAGGTATATATGATTTGCTTACATGTTACTCTATATTTCCCGGACTCTACTCTAAAGAGATATACATGATACGTTTAATTTGCATGTTACTCTATATTCCGGACTCTACTCTAAAGGGATATACATGATACGTTTAATTTGATTTTTACTCCCTCTGTCTCAAAATACTTATCCTGTTTACTTTTAACACATTTGCCAACGCATACTTTTAATCGTTTATATCTTCAATTTTATATTATTATTAATTATGAAAATTTCACTGTATTAAAGTACTAACAAATACGAATTCAACAAGATCACTCATGAATATATTTGATCTTATAGATTATGTATAAATTAGTATTCAATCACTTAAAATGAATAGTGTTCAAAGTCAAAAATTAGAAAAATAATTTGATACAGAGGGAGTAATAAAGAAGAAAAATCAAAATACTTATATAAGGAAGGTTAGTAACAAGCCATGGTGAGATGTGTTCTCTATTAAAGAATTATTATAGTAATATTTAAAGCAACAGAGATGGAGAGTATTCCACAGAGACAAGCAGAAGCTCCAATAATCACTCAACATCAGAATAATATGTTAACAGCTGAGTTGTCGTTTGCTGAATTTACTCAAGCAGTGAAGTGTATGCATCCGGATACATCAAGTGGTCCAGACGGCCTTAACCCAACATTCTATCATCATTTTTGGAATCTGGTTCGTAAAGAGGTGTTTCAATGCTGTAAACAATGGCTGGTAGACTGTAAGTTCTCGCCTGATGCTAACGATACGACATTAGTGCTAATTCCTAAGAAGGATAATGTTGATTATCCTATAGATCTAAGGCCTATAGCACTGTGCAACGTCCTATATAAGATTATGGCAAAGGTTTTAGCGAACAGGTTGCAGAAAATTCTTCCAGGAGTTATTTCTGAAGAGCAGTCGGCTTTTGTCCCGGGTCGTCAAATAACAGACAATGTGCTAGTGGCTTTTGAGCTGCTACACTATATGAAAAGGAAGATTAGTGGCTCGGATGGAGAAGTGGCTTTAAAGTTGGATATTAGTAAAGCATATGGCAGGGTGAGCTGGGATTATCTAAGACACAGAATGCAGGATATGGGCTTTGCGGAGAAATGGATAGAGTGGGTAATGATGTGTGTTACAACTGTGTCATACTCTATATCTTTTCAAGGTTCTATGATAGGACCTATAATTCCATCTCGTGGATTACGACAGGGAGACCCCTTGTCACCATATCTTTTCCTGGTGTGTGTGAAAGGTTTGTCGTTGTCATTAAAAGAAGCTGCTGATAGTAATAGGATAAATGGTTGCCGTATTTCTGTTGCAGCTCCCTCGATAACCCATCTACTGTTTGCTGATGACCGTTTTATATTTTTAAAGCAAGCAGAGATGAAGCTTTAACAGTTAAGGGGATATTGAATGAGTACGAGAAAAGTTCAGGACAAGCAGTTAACTATCAAAAGTCGGCAATCTTTTTCAGTTCAAATGTAAGGAGGGATAAACAAGGAGATATCAAGCAGTTACTTGGGGTTCATAAGGAAATAGGTGAAAGCAAGTACCTGGGGCTACCGTCGCTAGTTGGTCGATCAAAGAAGAATGTGTTTAAATACTTAAAAGAGAAGGTTATTCAAAAGATTAAAGGTTGGAGTTCAAAAATGCTTTCTCGAGCTGGAAAACTAGTGATGTTGAAGAATGTGGTACAATCAATACCTGCTTATGCAATGTCCTGTTTCTTGATCCCTAAATCACTATGTCAGGAAATTCAAAGGGTGATGAACGGGTTTTTTTGGCAGAATTCATCAAGCAACAAAGGTATTAAATGGATAGGGTGGAATAAGATGTGTATGTCAAAGAAAGAAGGGGGATTAGGTTTCAGAGATATTACTGGTTTTAACATAGCACTTCTGGGAAAACAGTGCTGAAAATTAGTGAACGAGCCAAATGCATTAGTGTCAAGGCTACTGAAGGCAAGGTATTATCCAGATAGCCACTTGTTGGAAGCTAAAAGATCAGGGGGAGTTAGTTATACTTGGTCGGGTTTATGGGAGGCAAAAGAAGAATTAAAGAAAGGGTTGAGATGGGTCGTGGGGGATGGTGAGTCAATTAATGTGGCGACGGACAGATGGTTAAGAACGAATGAGGACTTTTGTATTAATAGAGAACAAACGTCGAGCCAAGGGTTGCGATGGAGGGTCTGTGAATTATTTCATGAGAATAGGAGAGTATGGGATGAAAACAAGATCAAACTTCACTTTAACGAGGAAGATGCGGAGGCTATTTTACATACTCGAATCCCACCAGTGAGTACTAGGGACAGGATTGCCTGGATCCATTCAAAGGATGGAAAGTACACGGTTAATTCATGGTATTATCAATGGTGCCAAAATCAACGAGTTAATGAAGGAGTGCAGCAGTCAAAGGGTTGGGAAAGATTGTGGAACCTGGACATCCCTCATAAGATAAGAGTTTTTTTTGTGGAGGTACTGCAGGAATACATTACCAGTTAGGATGATGTTGAGAAGTAAAGGCATTATAGTCCCTATGGCTTGTTCAGGTTGTGAGTAGGGATGAGAATCGGGTCGGATCGGCTCGGGTTTGGCAAAATCCAAATCCAAACCCGATTTTTTGGATAAAACCCGAACCCGACCCGAACCCAAAAAATACCCGAAAACTAAAACCCGAACCCGATCCAATGGATTTCGGGTATACCCGAAACCTGAAAATTTTTGGATTTGGATAATATCCGAAACCCGCCCGAAAACCCGAAATTTTCAATCAAGTTTTATATAATACACACTTTAATATTTTATACATTATAAAAAGTATTATTTTTATTATATAAATAAATTATATTCTTTGCATTAATTTTAATATTTAATTTTGTTATAAAATTTTACATCTAATCATTAAAATATTTAAAATTTTGTTATACGATGCACCAATGACTTTTATATAAAATGTACAGTATTATATTATGAAATATATTATAGTATAAATTATATATATATATATATATATATATATATATATATATATATGGTTAAGTTATATGGAGACCAACATTTTTAGTGGAGACCGGAGACCAATATCAATCAAAACATTGCAAAAACTTATTCATTAAAAATCATGTTCTATGAAAATCACTACACTATTAATTTCATTGAAAATCTTGAAGATCATATATGTTTTAAATGCAAATTTCATTAAAAATTTTGAAAATCATGTATGTCCTGCAAACAAAATATTGCAGAACGTATTGTTCTCCAAAACATGTTCTGCTTGCAAATCATATATTATTTTTAAGATTTTGAATGAAATAATATTGTTAATTGAACATTCCTTGCAAATATATATGTTTTGCAATGTTTTGAGTGCATAATGTATCTGGTCTCCACGGTCTCCACTCAAATGTTGGTCTCCATTGAACTTAACTCTATATATATATATATATTCGGTTTTCGGGTTCGGATCGGGTTTGGATCGGTTTTCGGGTTTCGGATCGGTTTTCGGATCGGGTTTCATAATATCCAAATCCAAATCCAAAAAATTTCGGGTCTGAAAATCAAATCCAAAAAATCGGGTTCGGGTTATCCAAAATTTCGGGTTTCGAATCGGGTATCCGTCGGATCGAATTTTTTTTCCCATCCCTAGTTGTGAGGGTGATATCGAGCATCTGAGAAACCTATTTTTTGAGTGTAAATTTGCTAAAGAGTGTTGGCAGCTGAATGGTTTTAATTCTGAAGAATGGGATATGGAATATAGCCATGAGTGGTTATTGCAGACTATAGCAAAAGAATCTGCTGAAGTTCTGGTTAAAATTTCGTTGGTGCTGTGGGGGGTGTGGTTTGCGAGAAACAAATGCATATTTGAGGAGAAAAGTATGACACCAGCAGTAGCAACGGCTTGGAGTGCCAATCAAATTTCAGACTGGCAAAAGGCAAATAGAAAGGATGATAATGTGGTTAGCCAGGAGAGGGAGAAACCAAGGAAGGACAATAAATGGAAACCACCAGAAGAGGGGTGCTTGAAGATCAATGTTGATGCTTCAGTTTTTGAGGGCCAAGAATCCTTCACAGTTGGTATGGTTCTTAGGAATTCTCAAAGAAGGTATTTAGAAGGGAAAGTACAGAGAATTGAAGGGAAGGTCTCGGTTTTGGAAGCTGAATTAGTTGGTATTGTTGAAGCTTTAAGATGGGGCTCAAGATCTAATGGAGGGATCGATAATGATAGAGAGTGATTCATTGAACAGCGTTCGAGCTATAAATCAGGGCCTGCAGAATTTGCTGGAGATTGGAGATCTCATAAATCAAGGTCATGGCATCCTTAGAAGCAATGATCGTTTTTCAATTAGTTTTGTTCGGAAACAAGCAAACAGGGTTGCTCATAGCATAGCTAGAATACCTTGTGAATTAAATAGTTCCGTTGTAATCTCGTCTCCTCCGAGTCATTTGTTGGAGATAATATTGTCCGAAAGTTTGATGGCTTAATGAATTTCATTTTATCAAAAAAAAAAAAAAAAGGAGCTCTATTATTTGACCCACGTAACTTTCATTAAATAAAATGTACTGTTAGATTGACAGAAATGTACGTACCTGGGAAGATATGTACTTTCTGAGTTATAAATACAGATGTTCGGGTTTTAGTAGTTGGTGCTGGATACCAGAGTCTGCAGATACATCAGGTACGGATTCTCATTTACAAATGTAACCCAAAGTCAAAATAAGACAACTATCAAAATATGTACTACCTGATTTTATTTAACACGATCGAATCTATCGTGTAACTATGAGACCGTATCGAAAATGGTAAGAGTGACATTTACTAAAACACAGACACACACAGACAATAATTGTACTCCAAATATGTACACACACATGTATAAAGGTGATGCATACAGATTACAGACACTGCCTGGCGCCTGCCACCTTGAAACAAAAGAAAGCCCTCGAAATTCATGCTGCCCAATTTATCTACTTCCGCACTAGGTTATCAGTTGCGCACTGTTGCTTGATTAACACTACACAATCTTCCTTCTGTCTTTAAATATCATTTCTATTCGGAATGTTGTTACTATTAGATAAATTATTAATTTACATCTAATTAATTTATAAAATCAAATATAGTCTTGTTAGATTAATATTTGTTAATACTTTAATACAATGAAATTTTTATATTTAATACTAATACAAAATTAAAGATATTAACAATAAAAAAATGTGCGTTGATAAACGTGTTAATAAAAAACGGAGTATACAATATACATCTCCCACTAGCCTGCACCATATTATTTGTTTTATAAACATCCACTTTCCTATCGCTATTAATTATTTGTTTTTCCACTTTCCTATCGCTATTCCAGTCTTGTGTGTTTTTGGTCAAAAATAATAATTATAAAAAAAATTGTGTTTTCACAATTTTAGAAGCATTTAGCAAGTTAGCTACAGTATTTGTTTTTCTAGAGAAAATTGATAAAGTAGATAGAGAAAAGGCATGAAAAGCCATTTTTATCATTATAAAAAATTGTCCTCAATAACAAAAAAAAAACACGTTTGTATAGCCACAATTTACTAATAATTGTAAAGAAAGTCATTTTCGAATAAGAAAATCAATTTGCTAAAAATTTATTTATTTTATATAAATAATAATAATTGAAATAACAAAAATGCAACAATAGAAGTTGAAAATTGAATTCAACATTTATATACTCAAATTATTAACATCGACTAAGAAAATATGGAGGAATGCAATTATTTGTTGAGAGAATATTTATTAAATTTATGAAATGTCAATATTTATAAACAAGTCATTTTTTAGGGTTGAGAAAAAAACTGAAATAAAACTTTTAAAAACCAAAAAGCATGCAACTTGAATTGGTTCTATTTTGTGATCATATACATTTATGTCTAATATATTGAATAAATAAATTAAATTCTTATATATATAATAAGTGTAAAGGAATCTTTTCTAATTTTTTTAGTAGGGTCATCAACACATGAACCATTTGATTTTGAAATAGATAAATGTTATCATCTAATATTAAAAAGATATTATTTTTTTTTAATAATCGGAACTCAAGATAAAACAAAAATAATAAATTGATCCTAATAAATAATTAATTTTTATATATTTATACTCAAATTTAGTTAGTTTTTCACTAAGTATTTCAAATGTAAGAGTTTCTGTTTTCTTCAATAAAATATTAAAATTTATCAGAGAAGAATCAATTCAATATAAATAAATTTAAATAAAAAATATAAATATTAGAAAAACATTGTTCAATACTATAACTTATATAGTTATAAATATTAAAAAAAGAGACATGCACACGGATTATAAGTTAGTATGAACTAAAAGAGACATTTTATCTAGCTAATATTTTGGAGAAATTCATGTAATTATTTTAAAATATACATTAATTTTCTCTCACCTTTATTGTTTCTAATTTTAAAATCGACACCAAATTAATAATATCTGAACGCAAAATTTTAAAATTAAAATTGAAACTAAAATGACGATTCAATTACAATTGGAACTTTCATCAATTTTTAAAGAGTAATTTACGTTTTGCATTCCTCTGACTTTAGTTTTTTGCACTTAAGATTCAATAGTTTCATAATCAACACTTTGCATCCCTCTACTTTAGTACCCCGCAACATTTTTCATCCCCTATGCTAATTTCCGTCAAAGTTGATCGTTAATGTTAGTCCAACATTGATATTTGTAGGGGTATTTTAGTCATTTACTTGAATAAATATTTTCTAAAAACTAAAATAAAATCAGAAACATAAATTTTTTTAAATTTTACATTTGTAAATTTAACACATTTACACATGTCATTGATAATATTTTTAAATAGATTCAATATAATTTTTTTATGGTTTAAAAATTTTAAATTCAATTATAATAAATTAAAATTATCATACTTTCAGAAAAAAATGAACTACTTATATTTAATTTATTTAAAAATATTATTAATGATATGTGTAAATGTGTTAAATTTACAAATATAAAATTTACAAAATTTTATGTTTTCTGATTTTATTTTACTTTTTAGAAAATATTTATTCAAGTAAATAACTAAAATACCCCTGCAAATATCAATGTTGACTAACATTAACGGTCAACTTTGACGGAAATTAGCATAGGGGATGGAAAATGTTGCGGGGTACTAAAGTAGAGGGATGCAAAGTGTTGATTGTGAAATTATTGAACATTAAGTGCAAAAAATTAAAACCAGAGGGATGCAAAGTGTAAATTACTCATTTTTAAAACAAAAAATGTATATGACATATGTTCTAATTTTATTCAAAAGTTGAATCGAGCTGTACTTATTATTTCTTACCTTTTTTTTTCGCAAAATGTGTATAATATATGTTCTAATTTTATTCAAAAATTGTGACGAGCTGTACTTATTATTTCTTACATATCTATTATATATCTAAACACCAACAGGAGATTTTCCTGAGCAAATTAATTCAAAATGATAATTTTACCCTCATTTCTAATATATCTTTTCAGGGTTATTTTGATTTTTTAACATCAATATATTTAATGCATATTATTAAATACTACAAATTAATTAATTTACATATTTATACATACATACTTATACATACATACATACATACATACATACATACATACATACATCAATATATATTTACTACATATTATTATTAAATGCTACAAAATTAATATGCATATTTATACATACATACATATATATATACACACACACATACATACATACATGCATACATACATACATGCATACATGCATATATTTATGTGAATATATGATAATATTTCACTCAAAGATTTTAATTTTTTGGTTGCATACTCGTACAGACATATGTACATACATACATTCATACACATATGCATAGATTTATATAAATGTATGATAATATATGATCATATACACTAACATATACCATATGTCATTATATTATTATTAGATTTACTGTAAATTTTTATGAATTAAATATAGTAGAAATATATTATTTGAGTAAAATTCTATTCATTCTCCTCCTCCTCGTCCTTCAATTTTATCTTATATATATATATATATATATATATATATATATATATATATATATATATATAGGCTTTTGCTCAAATGAGAAACCCAAATTAAAATGAGAACTGAGATCTAATCTCAGCCCTCCATTTTATATACGGAGTACCTAAATTTAATCACAGCCACATATTCAATTCTAATCTCCTTTCCCCGTGTCTTCACTTTCATCTAACCCATTTCGTTTCTTCATCTTCCCATTCACACACATATCCATACAACACATACATCTCCCCTTCATCTGCCTCCATCCCACCTCCATCTCCCTCTACCCTTCTTTGCGCCACCACCCTACCACCATTACCCCGCCGCCGCCTTTCAGCTCAATCTCCCTCCTTCTCCACCACCACAAACCCGCATCGCTGCCTTCCTCCTCAATCACCTGGATCATGTGATTCGCCATCAGATCCGACTTATCTCTGGCCGTTGGAGCTCCGATGCGTGACCATGACCACAAGTTGTTACAGGTGAGTGTCTCGTTGCTCGATGGCGTCGTTTTGCAGATGGGGCAAACGCCATTAATAATAACAGCTTGGCTGAGTTGATTGGAATCTGATGATTTTGTAAGTGTTAATGGAGGTGGAGGTGTGGTGGCTTTCGTGGCGGTGTGATGGTGGTGGAGGCAGCGGTGATGAGCAGTGGTGATTAGTGGTGATGGTGGTGATTAATGGTAGCTGCAGTGAAGTGGGTGTTAGAATCTGGTGATTTTATTTTTGGTAGTGGTATTTGTTATGGCAATGTGATGGTGGTGGAGGCGTGGTGGCGACGGGTGATTAGTCGTCATGGTGATAAGTTGTGGCATGATGGTGGTGATAAGTGGTGGCGTGGCGGTGGTTTTCTGGTAATTTTTGGAATGCAGTTGGTATTTTTCATTTTTTGGTGGTGATTTGTTGGCGGTGGCCGGAGGTGGTGGTGGTTTGGTTGCGGTGATTTTCGTACAGCGGTGGTGATTTGTTGGTGGTGGCCGGAGGTGGTGGTGGTCGCGGTGATTTTCGTACACTGGTGGTGATTTTTTTGTGGCAGTGGTGGTAGTGTGGTGGTCGGTGGTGATGGAGTGCGTTGATTTTTGTTTACAGTTGGTGATTTTTGTTGGTGGTGGCGGCGGCGTGGTGGCCGGAAGTGGCGGTAGTGTGGTGATTTTTTGTTTATCGGAGGTGATTTTTTGGGTTGGCCGGAATTTGTTGCCGGAGATGGTGATCGGAAATGGTGACCGGAGTAGGAAAGAAATGATTGTGGAAGATGATGTTGAATTAAATGAATAATAAAAAAATAAAATTTTAAATATTAATTGTGGGGCTTGGATTTAATTTAGATATAAAAAATGTATGACTATGATTAGATCTCATATCTCACCATAAGTGAGGGTTCTCAATTGAGCAAGATCTATATATATATATAGGCTTTTGCTCAAATACAAACCAATCCTTAAATACAAACTACAAACTAACACTAAATTAATTATATTTCATCTATTCTAAGGTTCCCGCCAAGGGTACCTTCACAAAAAATGATTAAAATAATTGGCTCTATCCAACAAAAAAAAAATCCCTACCGTGGAAATGCGAAGCATTTAAGACAGTAAACGGATGAGTTAGGTAGTCATGAGAGCCGAAGGCTCTCGACACACCCGTCAATCGTCTATTGCCTTTACCATTGATTGTCATTCCTTACAACTTTAGAATGATAAAGGCGCGAAGCGCCGTACAAGAAGGTGCGAAGCACCGTTAACCATTGAAATCCACTGCCACGTCATCACGTGAACAATGATTTTTTTTTGTTGGATAGAGCCAATTATTTTAAGCATTTTTTTGTATTGGGGTACCCCTAGTTTGGTCATTAGATTAGCTTGAAATATTAGATTAGTGTTTCGTTTTTAATTTGTAGTTAATTTTAGTTAATATTAGATTACATATATATATATATATATATATATATATATATATATGTAATGAGTTGCACTTTATAAAGAACAATAAAGAAAACTATCAAAAAAAATCGAGTGAACATTGATTCGGTGACGTGGCAGCCACCTACGTGACACTGCTACGTGGCACTGTGCGTCATCAAATGATTACGTGGCATTGGCTGACATGATGACACTGCCACGCCATCATTTGTTGACGTGACAGTGACACATGGCACCTGGTGACGTGACTACATCACCCCAGTCACTGTTCACTCGATTTTTTTTATCAAGTATGTGAGGGTATATTTTTATTGTGTAGATGCTCCTGATGGGATCATTAAATCATAATTGATCAATAATTGATCAATAATTTAAATTGATATAAGATGTTCTTTATTATTTTTTATATAAAAGCATTTCCAATGGTAAATTCATCTATGTGTCACCTACATGGCATCTATGTGGCACATTTTAGATATTAGGGAAAAATTCAATACTCCAACCTTTATCACTTAGCAAAAAAATATATATAACTAAAATTGGACTAATTACATTTGTAAAACCTCAAAATCGATTAAGTATAATTTTAGATAATATAATTATACATAATACCGTTGGACATAACACTGCTCTAAGGGCAATTACCTATATATCATATACATACATCTACAGTATATGTATGTATCTTCACATACATGCAACCGATATCTGCACTCTGTTTTTTACACAAAGTCTTGAATTTAAGAAGATCGAATTCAGATATGGTGTTGTTTGAATTCTCCACTGGTAATTCAGTCAAGCTTTCAACTTTAAATGATAATTAAGTTAAATTGATGGTTCAATTCTATGTAATTATAATCAAGTTTGGATCTTTGATGAATTTCTTAACTGAATTATAATGAAAAAGGTCTGATCTTGATCTGGTTATTAATTCAAGAATTGTTTTGCTATTCGTTTCTGTGAATTTCAAATCTCTCTCTCTCTCTCTCTCTCTCTCTCTCGTATTTGATTAAGAAGTGTGTATTTTTTTTCTTTAGTAGTTTCACTTGCACGAAATGAAGACTTGAATAGTTGTAGCCTGTGTTTTATTAGAAGCAAATGGGATCCAGAAGTACAGTTGTGGAAGGGTCTAAATTTTGAGGTTTAAGTGTTACCATGCTGTTGGAAATTTGGTTGATGTCACTTAAGTTTAATGGAAGTGCAGCCCGTTTTAAGTTCTCTTTGCAATTTTTCGATAGTGCAGATGCCTTTATCTTCATTTACCATTTACTGATATGTTTGCCTCAAAGGGAGCTGAAGGTAGATAAATACATGGGAGGACATAGTCTCGAGGGGCTGAGGGCAATATACTCTCTAGAGACAGGGAAGAAGATCTCGCTTTGTTTAATGAGGTGTAAAAGTGAAGCGATGATTTCTTGCTGAAAACAACACCTAGAGGGGGGGTGAATAGGTGTTTTTGGTTAATAGTGTGAATTTATGAACTGTTTTGAAATTTACTGAAAACAGCTTGCTGTTTGTAATAACACAGTTCACAAACAGCACGCTGATTGTACCTGAAATGCAATGCAGAAGGAATATAAACAGTAAGTAAAAGAGACACACAATCTTTTAGCCAGGTTCGACCCCTAATCCCCTATGGTCTACGTCCTGGTCCCTTACCAAACTTGGTAAGAGAATATATTATTGATCAACTATAAACCGATTACAAGATCCAACAATATATCTCCCTTAACCCTTGCTGATTACAAATGGCTTGTTGTTTACCTGTGAACAACTAACTTTCTAAGTACTACTTCCCAAGTATACTTCTCTAGTCTAGTTCGACTCACCCTAAAACCTGAAGCCAATCTTGTACAACAGCAAAACAATACACTTTGAACAATACAAATGTTTTGAAAGAATACAACTCAACCTATAAATCCTCTGAATATATATATATATACGTGTATGATGAGGTTTGAAGGTTTTTGAAAGATTTAGCAATGAAAGCTCAGTAGTTGTGTGAGTATATCTTGTTTTCTGCACGTTGTATTCAGTGACAAGAACTGATGTTATTCAGTTCTTATATAGGTGAACAAGATCTGTAGGTTTGAGGCTTGAAAGAATTCCAACGGTATGAATTCAAGCCGTTAGTAATGGAGAGCTTCTTTTGATCAATGGAATGTGTTTGATTCTCTGCAAAGCTGAGCACTGGTGCGTGTATGGTGAAGATAATGTGCAGGGAATAATGTTTGTAAGAGTCCCATGTGATGTATTTGAGTGGAGGTATGGAGGAGTAATAAAATAAGGTAAAGTAACCTTATTTATTCAAAGGAATTTTGTCTTGTCTCCAAAAGCTTAAGTGGGAGGTATGGTGAATATATATTCTGAGGATCTTTACAAATAATCTATATATAATCAATATATCATCTCCTCTTGATGTTCTCTTAAAATCCCGAAATGAAACTGCAAAAGCTTCAGACACAATCAGCTTGCTGATCGTACAATTGGCATGCTATTTGCGACAAATGGCTTGCTGTTTGATGTGTACTGATTAGACAATCAGTAAGCTGTTTTACCCTGCAGAAACACGTTAGAGCATACACAAATGGCATGCTGTTTTAACCTGCAAGACCAAGTTAGAACTAACATAATAGCATGATGTTTTTATATCTAAAAGCAAGCCAAACATATTATCAACAAAATCAATAGCATGTTAGATAATAAATAACATTCCAAAATATATGTAATCATCGAATCATCAAAATCAAATAGGCTAACAATCTCCCCCTTTTTGATGATTACCAACATATATTTTTAGGAGTACATACTCCCCCTCAACACATGCATCATTGATTTAACAACATGATATTCAATTAAGCACATAAGGATTTATATGAACTAAAATCCCAAACACATAACTTCATTAAGTGATAACCTCCTAAAATCTCTCCCCCTTAATCATTAAAAAGGGTAATCACGAGCATATTCAATATAAGCATGGATTATGATGTACCACATAATGCACGAGTACACATTTACTCAACAAATTGCATGCGAAAGAATTAACGATATGTATGCATGCAAGATAGCAAATTAATTAGCATGCAAATAATACTAAAAAGGTAAGCTAAAGTACCAAACTTTTGCACTTAGCTTGCTGTTTTTAGGGACCTTTGTTGCACAAAAACTCAACGTTTTAGCATCCAATTCTACTTTCAGCTTGCTGATTGTCAGTGTCTGCATCCTTCTTTGGCTTGCTGACTTCAACAGTGCTTTCAGCTTGCTGATTTGAACTTCCAGCTTGATGATTTGAACTTCCAGCTTGCTGATTGCCAGTAACTTGAGGTTGCATGCTTTCACTTTCATCTCTGTTTTGACATACTTTAGTTTGGGCGCCCCCTGATCAGTTTCTTGCTTGATAAGCAAGTCCATGAGTGCATGCCCAATTTTCTATGCCAAACATAAGGATCATTGTCTATTGCAGCCAAACAGCATGCTGTTTCCTGCATAATACAATATATATACACATATTTGTCCCATCTATATACTAGAGGAAACTCGTTAGAATCAAAATAATAATATTCTCATATTCAAAGGAATATACGAGGACAAATAACATACTTACTACTTGAGTACCCAAATTTTGTTGGATCCACCACTGTTTGTTGATAGAATATAAAGATCATGTAGATCAGATTTCTTGATCCACTGTTGTATCACTTTTGGTGCTTGATTTATGGTCCTTTGTGCTCTGCCAGACTGATACTGGTAAGCTGTTTGTCTTCTGTCATTTGCTTTCTGGTATGCTGATTGTCTTCTGACTGGTTTACTCTGGTAAGCTGTTTGTCTTTTGTCAGAAGCATTCTGGTATGCTGTTTGTCGTCTGTCTGGTCTATTCTGGTAAGCTGTTTTCCCTTGATGATTGATTTGAACCACACAATGTCTTTCCAGATGACCTTTTCCACCACACTTGTTGCATGTCTTCCAAGGCATAGCATAGTCATAAGGTATGCCATTTCTTCCATCATATTTGAGTGCACCAAGCTTCTTGTTTAAGTTCATGCCAACTCCTTCTCTGACCAATGGAACTTTTGTCTTCTTCATCATTGTTTTTAAACTGTCTTCTCCTTGAACAAAAGTTTCCATCCCTTTCTGGAGATCTTTGACTTCCTTTTCCAAGAGATCGATCAATTCAGCTTGCTGTTTGGTGAGTTCAGCTTGCTGAATTTGCTTTTCAACAGATTTTGAAGACTCGGCTTGACCAGATTCTTTCAGCTTGTATGTCTCCAATGCTTTATCTTTCGTTTTAACATCAGATCTCAGCTCTTTGATTTCTTTCATCCGCTCATTGAGTTCCGCCATCAAGGTCTTGTTTCTTTTTTCATGTAATTTATTAATAGCCTCTAATTGACTATTCTTGGCATTTAGCTCCTTGATCTCTGTAGCTTTGCCTAATGAAGTTGAATCCCATTCTTCCATTTTTGGCAACAAGTCTTTTACCATTTTGGAAAGATAGGCGTTCTTATCAGTCAGCTTGCTGATTTCGGCCTTTAGTGCCATATGTTCTTCAATAGTTACACTATTTTGTTCCTGCATGGTTAGTGACTCTAAAATATCATCATCTGAAGATACATAATCCTTAAAAGAATTTACCTCACTTTGATCCTCTTCAGAATCAGTTTCATCACTATCCACAAAAGCTTCTTTTATGGGTCCTTGTGAGCTATCTTCATCATTCAGACCTACAAGAGCCAAATTCATCATGTCTTCGCTTGAGTCATCACTGGAGTCTGAATCATCATCACTATAAGTCAGTGAAGCCTTTGATTTTCTCCTGTTTTTGAAAACAGCATGCTGTTTTGACTTTAACTTGTAGCAATCCCTTTTATAATGACCAGGCTTGCCACATTCGAAACAAGTTTGTTCATTTTTGTTGGAGAAACCTCCTCTGTCCTTTTTCATTCTATCTTTCCTTTCAATCAGCCTCTTAATCTTCTTTGAAATGAGTGCAATTTCTTCATCAGATTCTTCATCAGATTCAAACAGCTTGCTGTTTGCAGATTCTGGCTTGCTGTTTGTAGAATGAAGAGCCAAATTCTTCATTTTGGCTAGTGGAACCCGAACACCTTCAACCTGACTTTTGATTATCTTGCTTTCAAACTGTTCTAGCTCAGCAAATACAGCTAGGTGATCCATGGTGTCGATTGTTGAGGATGATTCCAAAGCCGTGACCTTAGCTTCATAGATAAATGGCACAGCACTTAACACTTTCATGTTAATTTCATCTTGTGGAATATCCTTTCCAAGTCTCTTTAAAGAGTTTATGGTGACCTGGAATCTAGCTTGACCTTCCTTGATAGTTTCATCATCCTCAAGCTTGAAGTTTCCAAAATCATTCATTAGCTTGCTAAGCTTTACCTTCCTCAAGGTTGTTGATCCTTCATGATAGGTTTCCAAAGCATCCCACATTTCCTTTGCTGTTTTTAGAGAGGAAACTTTGTCATATTCAGCTTGACCCAAAGCATTCATTAGAGAGTTTCTAGCTTCTCCATTATAACCAAGTTTGATAATCTCCTCGGGGTTGAGATCATCAACATCTTTTGGCTTCTTCTCCGTATCTAGAAATTCAAAGTCTCCTTTCTGAATAACTCTCAAGACCAGTGGCTTCTTGGACAGGTATGTTTCCATTTTACATTTCCACCAGTTGTAGTTTTCCGAGCCAATGAGGAGAGGAGCTCTAAAATCGGATTTAGCTTCGAGATAATATTCACCCATGATCGATACCTTCCTGTTACAGAAATATTAGTATACCTCGCTCTGATACCAATTGAAAACAACACCTAGAGGGGGGGTGAATAGGTGTTTTTGGTTAATAGTGTGAATTTATGAACTGTTTTGAAATTTACTGAAAACAGCTTGCTGTTTGTAATAACACAGTTCACAAACAGCACGCTGATTGTACCTGAAATGCAATGCAGAAGGAATATAAACAGTAAGTAAAAGAGACACACAATCTTTTAGCCAGGTTCGACCCCTAATCCCCTATGGTCTACGTCCTGGTCCCTTACCAAACTTGGTAAGAGAATATATTATTGATCAACTATAAACCGATTACAAGATCCAACAATATATCTCCCTTAACCCTTGCTGATTACAAATGGCTTGCTGTTTACCTGTGAACAACTAACTTTCTAAGTACTACTTCCCAAGTATACTTCTCTAGTCTAGTTCGACTCACCCTAAAACCTGAAGCCAATCTTGTACAACAGCAAAACAATACACTTTGAACAATACAAATGTTTTGAAAGAATACAACTCAACCTATAAATCCTCTGAATATATATATATACGTGTATGATGAGGTTTGAAGGTTTTTGAAAGATTTAGCAATGAAAGCTCAGTAGTTGTGTGAGTATATCTTGTTTTCTGCACGTTGTATTCAGTGACAAGAACTGATGTTATTCAGTTCTTATATAGGTGAACAAGATCTGTAGGTTTGAGGCTTGAAAGAATTCCAACGGTATGAATTCAAGCCGTTAGTAATGGAGAGCTTCTTTTGATCAATGGAATGTGTTTGATTCTCTGCAAAGCTGAGCACTGGTGCGTGTATGGTGAAGATAATGTGCAGGGAATAATGTTTGTAAGAGTCCCATGTGATGTATTTGAGTGGAGGTATGGAGGAGTAATAAAATAAGGTAAAGTAACCTTATTTATTCAAAGGAATTTTGTCTTGTCTCCAAAAGCTTAAGTGGGAGGTATGGTGAATATATATTCTGAGGATCTTTACAAATAATCTATATATAATCAATATATCATCTCCTCTTGATGTTCTCTTAAAATCCCGAAATGAAACTGCAAAAGCTTCAGACACAATCAGCTTGCTGATTGTACAATTGGCATGCTATTTGCGACAAATGGCTTGCTGTTTGATGTGTACTGATTAGACAATCAGTAAGCTGTTTTACCCTGCAGAAACACGTTAGAGCATACACAAATGGCATGCTGTTTTAACCTGCAAGACCAAGTTAGAACTAACATAATAGCATGATGTTTTTATATCTAAAAGCAAGCCAAACATATTATCAACAAAATCAATAGCATGTTAGATAATAAATAACATTCCAAAATATATGTAATCATCGAATCATCAAAATCAAATAGGCTAACACTTGCTATATTCAAACAATGATTTTGAAGACACTCCGGTCTTCTCTTCTCTCGTGATTACGTACCTCCACTTTATCTTCCACTGGGGAGAAGATCGCAAAGTCTTCCCATTTCAAACTCCAGATCTTTCACTGGTATCATATATCTACTTCAGTTTACGGGACTTCACATATTCTTGCAGTTGCCTTGTAATTTCATTGGTCTTTTACACTTCTGTTGTTGTCTTTTTTTGCCCTTTTAAAAGAAAAGAGAAAAAAGAATAGATTACAACAATATGACACTCTGCTATTTTGCCTGACAACTGATGAAAAAGATTAAAGTATTATGTTGCCCATCTCTTTGGCCTGGCAGTAGTATAGACCAAGCAAGAGGAAGGACGCCTTCTAGTAATGCATCTTCCTGTATAAGGGGTACTTTCCCTGTAGATCGACTAATTGAGGAAACTTCACTACACCAGAACTAAAGGGCTTTCAATTAAACATTTCAAGGTTTCCTTATGATTTCAGTCTTCGTAGTTCCATGATTGATCAACCAGCATCATATGTGAGGGGATCCTCACAACCATCCAGAAATGTATAGAGTTTCCTACCTGTATTCACAGACAGTCAATGTCGCAAACTACATGTATCAGTAATAGAGTTCACCACATAGTTTTGATTGAGATCGGTTTCGCTCTTGAAGTGAAGGTTCACTTGCAATCTTCTGGTGATCAGATGGATTGATTCACATCCAAATAAATAAATAATAGAGCTCCAGCATTATAGAGGAAACCGTTTTGATCAGTTGCCCACAGGTCTGCTCCAAAAAGATCCTTGGCCACATGGTATTTTGCAATTTGTTATTGAATCTACTTTTTGATCAGTTCTTGTGAGTCGACTTGGCACTTTGGCATATGATACCTTGCTGTTTGTTTAATTGATTTCTTCATCACATAGGTTCACGTGAAAATCTAAAGAAACTGCGAAAAGGAAAAAAGAAGATAATCTTAATACAATTTCATTAAGCACATGATATCTTTGCTGTACCTGATTCTAAATACCGGAGTCAAGTTTTTTATTGTCTTTTACTACCTCGGAATATACTGTTTAATGTTGAGGGTTTTTGAACCATTTGTACAATTTGACCACTTCCTAAGATACATATGCACCAAGGATTATTAAATTAAAATTTTTCTGAGGGTTTTATTTATGAGGAAAATCATTTCATTGAATTCGGAAAACCTATGCAACAGTTAAAATTAAGTCGAGCTATACATACAAATATGCTGCAAACATCAAGATCAAAAGATACTACACTGTAATTTTTAAAATAGTAAAACGCACTTGTGTTGATGCAACTTCTCTTTGTGTGCAAACATTTGTGAATAGTTTTACTCGTTTGAGTCAAATTTTTACTGCTAGAGTTTCTATTTTTATCTCGTCCATACTATTGTATCTTTCTATTATTACTTTCCTTCTCTGCAGTATAGATGCTGCGATGGCATAAAGCAACAGACTGTTGGTAGAGCCAAGTGCCTTATTCTGCTCCACACAGAATTCCCAATCCCAGCCCTAATCGTGGTCTCATCTGTCCACATTACTTCCCAGAGGGAGATTGTATGCTCAATTGTCAATTCCCTCCTGAAGAGAACCACTACCATCCTATATACAAAAAAAAAAAAAAAAAACTCTTCCTGGAGCATCTCTTAATGCTGAAAGAGTTGAGAATTTTAGCATTTGAACCAGAGAGTCTGAGTAGTGAGAATGACGTCAGATTGTATTCTAACATAACTTTCCAATTTCGTTCTCCGGCGAGCTTAAACACGCCCCTGCGATACATACAATCAGATGATGAGAAATGGAGACGGAAATGTGCTTGTCATTTTGATATGCTCAGAGAGGGGTCAGGTTGAGGGATGGCGGCGAAAGAAGTAGGCGACGTTTTTCCGGTGAAATCGCCTCAGAAGATAGAGTCTGAGTATTGAGAATGACGTCAGATTGTGCGCCATCATGAGTACGCATTTCTCAGTTGGGTCACCAATCCGTTATTTTTCGCCAACTGTTTCTGGAATGGGTATTCTCGTTTTTCCCCCAGAAAAATGGTTCTTTTCCACATTCTTCCACCACAAATTAAGTTGAATACATTTGTAAAAAACTCGACTTCACTGGCTTAGAACCCTGCTTTTTTTTTAAACAAGGAAACTTTTCATTAAGATACTAGAAACTCAGATACAATGGTCTCCAACACATTAGTCGGAGAAGACGAAAAAACATTGAAGCTGCCTAGCTCACAAGGGACACGCGCCATCAAATGCGCTGCCTCATTCGCTTGCTTTTTAACAAAATGAAGGGACAAATCAGGTCTAAGGTTCAAAACATCTCGACAGAGCTCAAAGACATGACCAATCTCAAGATGATTAGCTACATTCTTGCAGATAGCATTAACTGTTCCCAGAGAATCACTCTCAATCTGAACTGCCTGACCACACCTGGAGAGCAACCACAGCAGGGCCTCACTAATACCAATGGTTTTCGCTTCCATAAAAAAGAACTCGCCAGCAACATGCATACATTTTCCTTGAATAAACTTTCATCGAAAATCTCGAAGCACCATACCAATTCGAAAAGAACTGCTCCCTTGCAATACAGACACATCCACATTGAGTTTTAGAACACCCTTCACAGGGGGTACCCACCTCTGAATACTCCTCATCTGGTCTCCCTTACTACTGGACTACACAGTCATTTTTTTTGGACAACACTTCTCTCCACTCCATAATTTGCTTGCTACTGCCTTCCATTGCCAAAATAGGACTCAACACATTGTTCTTCCATACCTTCAGATTACGAGCATACCAGACTCCCCATAAAACAGTAGCTACATTAGTTGCTTCTTCACTCGTACCTGTAGCCAACTTATGGAGTACCCAGCTAGGAGGTTCATATACTTCCCTCATATCGTACATTATATTCATAACTCTCCAATATTCCGAGGCATACTCACAATCAAAGAAAACATGAAGCAAGTGTTCCACGTCCTTATTGCACATAGGACACATAATTGTAACCGGAACCCCCTTCCCCCTAAGAATATTCCTCACTGGAACATTATTCTTGCAAATCCTCCATAAAAACATACGAATTTTATGAGGTAACTTCAGCGACCATAATTTTTTCCACCCAACAGACTGTATAACACCATGTTGAGGTTGATTCTGCTCCCACCACATCCTGTAACCTATCTTAACACTATAGCTACCATCATTCGAATGAACCCAAGCTAAACGATCCCTTGTTTGTTTTTGAGGAATTCGAAGTGCAAGTATGATCTTTGCATCAACTTCTTGGAAATAGTTTTGAACTAACTGCGTATTCCATTGCTTGGAGTCTCATAGAAAGAAATCACATACTTTCTCACTTCTAGTGTTGTTTGTATGACAATCTTCCATACAAAATCAAGCTTCGGTTTTAACCAAGCATCATAAAATGCATTTATCTCCTTACCATTTCCTAAAACCCATCTATAACCTTTTCCAATGGCCTCCTTAGCCTGCCATATGCCTGACCATATGAAACTAGAATCCTGCTACTTATATTTAATAACTAGTCGACAAAGCCGCGCTTCGCGGCGGCGTTACAAATTTAAAAAAAAAATCAATATGGATTTCCGTCATATTACATCACCAATATTAAATTTTAATAGTTTCATAATATTTTCTATTGAATCGGTTTTTTTTATAATACGATTCTTTCTATTAAACCGCACTCTCGTTAAATCGAAATCTCAACTTTAACATATATTATAAAGACTTATATAATAATTTTTATCCATAAAAATCAAGCCCTAAAAATAAAAAACATTATGACATCAATATCAAATTCTAATAGCTAATACAATCTTTTATGGTGAGCCGTCTTCCCGTTAAACACGTTTCGAGCCGCTCTTATTTGAAACCAAATTCTAACTTCATTACATATTATTGATAACACTTGTTTTATAAAATAATTTTTTTTCTTAAAAATTTAAACCTAAAAAGAGAGTAAATTCCAATTTTTAAGTTCTTTAAACTTTCTAATATTTATGCAGTTTTAAAATATGAAAATACATCTTATATTTTCTGTATATTATAGATATTCCTGTATTTATTATAACTTCCGCATGGGAATGTCTTTCTTATGTTAACACATTAGTTTTTTTTAAATACGAACACTTTTCGTTACGGGAATAATATTGAATTTATGGATATATTTTTCTAATGCAAGTATAATTAACTTGTATATAAAAATGAAAATAAATGATTTCTAGAAAAAAGATATATAGTTTTAAATAAAACATTTTATTATATGTATTCTTTATATATTCAAACATATTTTCTACCTTCAATATTTTTTTTAATTATATGCATTTTTTTATAAATTCAAACTTTTCTTCTCTATAAATTATAACATTTATTTTACTTCCAATAGAACTTTTAATTATATGTCTTCCCTACAAATTCAAACTCTTATAATCTATAAATTTGAGCACCTATTATGTTTTTAATATGTTAAAGAATAGTTCTTTAGTTATTAATATTTAAAATCATAGAGTTCTAAAAAATTCAAAATATATTCAAAATATATTTATCTTCTATTATATCATTAATATTAAATTTTAATTTTCAACACGGTCTTCTATAATAAATTGCTTTCTCGTTAAACATGGTTATTACCATTAAGCCGCTCTCTCTTTAAGACCAGAATCCTAACTTTTATATATATTACTTGTATAACAACGTTTATGCATAAAAATTGCCTAAAAATAAATAAATTTATAACATCAATATCAAATTCTAATATCTAATCCAATCTTTTATAGTGAGCCGTTTTCCCGTTAAACATATTTCGAGCCGCTCTAATTTGGGATCGAAATTCCAAATTCAATATATATTACTAATGATACTTATCTTATAGAACAATTTTTTCCCCATAAAATCAAAACCTAAAAATAGAGTGAATTCTAATTTGTACTTTCTCTAAACTTTATATTTTTTTTGGAATTTTTAAAAATTAAATACATTTTATTTTCTTTTTATATTATAGATACTTCTATATTTTTTTTTAGGATCCCCACATGAGAATGTTCTTTTATTATGTTAACACATCAGTTATTTTCTTTTTAAATACGAAGACTTCTTTTATAAGAATTGTATTGGATTTATGAATAAAGTTTTCTAATAGAAATAAAATTAACTTATATAAAAGTGTATAATTTTAGAAGATCGTAAAATATGTCACCAGTATTCTATTTCCAAAAAAATATTTAATTATATGTCTCTTTTGTATATTCAAATACCTATTCTACTTCCAAGATAACTTTTAATTATATATTTTTTCAATAAATCCGAACGCTTATTCTCTACATAATCGAACTCATATTATACTTCCAATAGATTTTTAATCATATGTCTTATAAATACCTATTTTATATTCAATAGAACTTCAAATTATATGTCTTCCCTATAAATTCGAACTCTTCTCCTCTCTAAAATCGAACACATGTTCTAATTCTAATATGTTAAAAGATATTTTTATATTTATTAGTGTTTAAAATCCTAAAATTCTAAAAATTAGAAAAATAGATTGAGACGATTTTAGAGCGTCACCTTTCAACTTCATTACATATTATTGATGATACTTATCGTATTGAACAATTTTTGCCATATAATCAAAACCTAAAAATAGAGTAAATTCCAATTTTTACTTTCTTTAAACTCTCTAAAATTTTTGGAATTTTAGAAAATGAAAATACATCTTATTTTATTTTTATATTATCGATACTCCTATTTTTATTTAGGTTTCCTGCATGAGAATGTTATTTTATTATGTTAACACATCAATTCTTTTCTTTTTAAATACGAAGACTTTTTTATGAGAATAGTATTAGATTTATTAATAATTTTTCCTAATAAAAGTACAATTAACTTATATAAAAATATATAATTCTAGAAGATCGTAAAAGATGTCGCCACCATCCTTATATTCTACTTCCAATAAATATTTAATTATATGTCTATTTTATATATCCAAACACCCATTCTACTTCCAATCCAATAGAACTTTTAATTATATGTTTTTTTTATAAATTCGAACTCTTATTCTTAATTGATTCGAACTCCTATTTTACTTCAAATATAACTTAAATTTAATCACATGTCTTATAAATACCTATTCTACTTCCGATAGAACTTCTAGTTATATGTCTTCCATATAAATTCGAACTCTTATTCTCTATGGATTCAAACTCCTATTCTAGTTCAAATAAAACTTTAATTTAATCACATGTCTTATAAATACCTATTCTACTTCGATAGAACTTCTAATTATATGTCTTACCTATTAATTCGAACTCTTCTCCTTTATGAATTCGAACACATATTCTACTTTTAATATATATTTAAAGATATTTTTATATTTGTTTTGTTTAAAATCCAAAAATACAAAAAAAAAATAGAAAATTAGATCGAGACGATATTAGAGCGCCACATAAGCGTCCGTGTTTAAAATCCTAAAATACTAAAAAATTAGATTGAGACGATCTTAGAGCGCCACATAAGCGTCTGCATATCCTACTGTATATATATAAATAAAAGAAGATATTGATATTGATATAAAAGAAAAGATATTGATTTATCTTAACATTATTATATTTACATAATGAACAATTAATTTTTTGAAAGAAACATAATTAACAGTTATTAATATTTGAGAAAGTGAATTTAGTTTATTAAATAATATATTCTATTTTTTAAAAGACTCAATAATATACATGATCTAGAATAATTCATATGCAACATACAAATAAAACACTTCTATAACCACATCTAAAATACACCAGTAATTCGTACTATAATTCAAAAAAAAAAGACCAACTGGATGGTACCTGACTACCGAAAGCGTACAAATAAATTGATTGATTATGTATCCGTATTGAACATGCGAACACCATATATTGCTGTAATATCAAAACTCGTGAACCTGTAAATTGAAAACGAAGAAAAAGGGAAAAGAAAAGTTAAAACAACAAACTAATAGGCAACAGCCATAAAATACAAACACTTAACAACATCAATAAAAAACATAAAGAAAAAATAAGTTAATTGTACGTTAGATTTGTTTATATAGACAATGTGTTCTCCATAAATTTGAATTCCTCTCCCTTATAAATTGGAATATCTATCCTAGTTCTAATATATTAAAGAATAATTTTGATTTATTAATATAAAATTATAAATTTTTACAAATTTAGAAAAATAGAATGAGATGATTTGAGATGCACCACCTAAGCGCCCGCGTATCCTCCTTTATATATATACTAGTCGACTAAGCCGCGCTTCGCGACGGCCCTGTTAGTTACAGAGGCATGCCTGTACACATCTAATAACAAGCCTAATTGTTTGTAATGCTTTGCATTACTTACATGACCTCTTAACTGAGGGAACCTCTAGTTGTAGAGTTTCTGTTTGTATTGTACTTGTAGTAGGCATCAAATCCTAGTTGTGTAATTGTACTTATAGAGTCTAGAATAATGTTTGAAAGAAGTTCCAAGGTTCATGCCTCAAGCAAGGAGTTAAAGACTGTCAAATAATCACAGTTGGGATTTGAAGAAATGAGGAATTTGCCTAAGTACCAATTCGAGAAGTCTATTTGTCTATTCGAGAAGTCCAGCATTCGAGAAGTCATGGATTCGATATCTCAAGACACTATTCGATATCTCTGAATACACTGTTCGATATCTCATTCGATATCTCAGAGATTCGATATGTCTATTACTCTGTTCGAGAACTCAAGAAGTCAGCAAGTCAAAAGTAGTATTCGAGTTCTCAAGGAGTCAACAAGTCAAAGTTCCATTCGATATCTCAAGGACTCAGAAAGCTATTCGATATCTCGAGGATTCGATAAGTCAAACGTTCTATTCGACAACTCAAGGAATCCTAATGAAAAAGAGCTATTCGAGAAGTAATTCGATATGTCAATATAACAGTGTTCGAGAACTCAGAGTTATCGATCAAGTCAATTCTAGTTCTCGAATCACTTACTTAGTCACTTCTCGAATACATTCTTGGAGACAAAATACTGAAGAAATTGTACAAGTCAGAAACCTGCAACAAGCCAATGCACTTTATGGACCACAATCTGTAACGTGCTCTGGAAAGCCTACAAGGAAGCTTGGAGAGATATAGAAGAGACAAGGAGCTAAAGAAGTGGATCTAAACAGGCTTTGCAAAGTCAAATCTGTAACCGTTTGGACACTTACTCAAAAAGGATAGACATACTAGAAAGTAATTTGTTTAGCTATCTTATTTGCAGTAAGTAGGCTGTATCCATGTTCTATAAGGACACCTATATCTCTCTGAGAAAAACGAAGCTGAGAATACTATCATTTGTATTCACAGATTGTAGCAACCTTTATCTAATAATACATTAGATTAAACTGATATTGTGTTCTGTGTTGTTCTTTATCCGCATCTACATCTCTGCACACACAATACTTGTTTGCTACACAGACTCAAGGCACGAAAAGTTCAAGAATCCATTCACCCCCCCTCTGTATTCTTTCTTTGTGTTCAATACTCAACAAGTGGTATCAGAGCGGGCTGTTTATTCAAAAACAGAAAAATGATCATGAGTTCGAATACACCAAAGACTACAGGAACGGTGAAGGTCCCTAAGTTTGACAAAGAAAACTTCAACCTCTGGAAGATAAAGATGATGTTGTTCATTAAAGCCTCTCATCCTTTGTATCTGAGATTCTCAAGAATGGTCCTTTTGTTCCACAACAAGAGATACCAGAAAAGACTGTTGGAACCACAACTATCCCAAGATCTTATGAGGCCAAGGATCCATCAAAATGGACAGAATCAGAAAGGGAGAAGGTTGCTCTTGACAGCCACCTCATGCTGCTTATCATTGATTCCATGGACATGTCAATGTTTGCAAACATTGCATCATGTACGTCTGCTAAAGAGATGTGGGATCACATTGAGGTATTGTGTGAAGGAACTGATGAGGTTAAGGAAAACAAGAAACAGATACTGGTCACACAGTATGAAGCTTTCATGGCACAGCCCAAGGAAAGCATCACTGAAATGTTTGAAAGGTTTCACAAGCTAGTTACTGAGTTGCAGATGAATGGCAAGGTTTACAGCACCAAGGAGTTAAATATGAAATTTCTATTATCTTCACCAAATCATCTAGAGCAAAGAGTCATTTCTCTAAGGGAGAGAGATTTGAACAAAGTCACCTATGATGTGCTCTATGGAGTCCTAAAGACTCATGAACTTGAGTTGCTTCAAAAAAGGGCTATCCAAGCCAACCAAGGTAGAATGATAAACACATCATGTGCCTTGATTGTCAACAAATCTATTCTGGACCTAGAAGCATCTACAAGCCAGCTAAGGATAGAGGAGGTAGCAGATGATGAAGAAACTGAAGCTGGGGTGAGTGAACCTGTTGAGGAAAAGGAGGAAGAAGAAGAGTTTTACACTCTGGAAGAACTTGATGAGATGGAAAATACTTCATATGCTTTCATGGCCAGAAAATTTCCAAACATCAGATTTAAAAGAAATCAACCCTTCAAACCCAAACCTCAAAACCATTCAGTCAACAAGAACAAGGCACCTGTGAAACCAAACAGAAATAAATTCAAAACCAGTTATGTGGATAGGTCATCTGTAAGGTGCTATAAATGCAATGACCTAGGGCATTTTGCCAGTGAATGCAAGAAGCCTAAAAAGAAGGATAGAGATTATCTTGAGCTCGAAGCTAAGTATGAGGCCCTTCTGAAAAAGCAGACACAAGGTAAGGCCTACATAGCTGAAGGGAAGTGTTGGGATGATTCTGAGAGTGATGGAGAGGAACAAGAATTCTGCAATTATGCCTTGATGGCCAACTCCAAGGATGACTCATCTCCATCTGATTCTCAGGTACCATCTCTCACTACTATAGACATGTCTGTTTCTGAGTATAAATGCATGATCGAACAACTATCTGTTGAAATGTTTAATATTCATACTAGTATGACTGCTGCTAATGAGGAGATTGCTAAACTGTCTACTAGAAATGAAATATTAACCAAAAAGAATGAGGAACTTGAGCTAACTGCTATGCAAGTAGAAAACCTTAAGAAAGAAGTTGAATATTTGCAGAACAAGGTTTTATGTGCTAGTCAAGTAGAGAAGGCTCTTAGGGATGAATTAGCTGAAAATGAATTCAAACTGAAAACTTTCAAGAAATCATCTGGTCTAGTGCAATCCTACTGTAAGAAAATTGAAGTTAAACCCAAAGCAGCTATTGGACTTGACTATGACTCTCTCAAACAGAGGAAAGGCTATGCTATCATTGAAGAGGACACAGCTGTTCATGAGAAAGTGCCTCACATATTGAAAAAGACTGAAAATCCAATTTTTAAGGAATCAACATTTGAAATTGATGAGGATGCCTTACTCATCAAACAAATGTTGAATGATGAGGATGAGGCACAATCTAGTGAACAACTAGCATCCTTTAAGAGTGAGAGTGTCAAGTCAAAGACCAAGGAACCAGTAGTTGATAGGCCAAGACCTAAGAAGTTTGTTAAGTTTGTCTCAGCTGGGAAGAGTGAATCAGAAAAGAAAATGACTAAGAAGAAACAGAACAGAAATGGCAAGTTAGGGATTAACAAGGATAACAACTATGCTTATATGCCTAATGCCCCTAGGAAAACTTGTCAGAACTGTTTCAGTACCAATCATTTAACTCATGCATGCAAGAAACCTGTTGGTAGTGTGTCTAAACCTTTCTATGATTGTTCTGTGTCTCTAAGTCATAGAGATGCACCTTTTTGTGATAAATTTGACTGTATGCCATGCAATATGAATGTTATGACTAGTTGTTTTAATTTAAGAAGGCAATTCATTGATGGTTGTATCAGTCACAATTCTCACACACACTACACAAGGTCAAAGTCTTCAAGTCCTCCTAAAGCGAGGAAGGTACCTCTGTCACCTAAGTCTGAAACTTCAGGTTCTAAGACTTCCAACAGTGACAAGAAGACTAACACTAAGAAAGTTGACAAGCATGTTGTTTATGATAAAACTGTTTCTAAGTCACATGGACCCAAACTTGTTTGGGTACCAAAGGAAAAGTAATACCTTTGTGTCTGCAGGGCAAAGAAAGTGAAAAGAAGGTCATGTGGATTTTGGATAGTGGATGCTCAAATCATATGACTGGTGATATGGCCCTACTATCACAGTATGAGGAAAAGGCTGGCCCAATGGTTGCTTTTGGAGATGACAGCATGGGTAACACATTGGGATATGGCAAGCTGAAAGTTGGTAATGTCATCATTGAAGATGTAGCACTAGTCAAGGGGCTCAAGCATAATCTGCTAAGTGTTGGTCAGTTTACTGATAGAGGATTCAAAGTGAATTTTGACAAAGATGAATGTTTGATCACCCACAAGAAGACTGGTGATTTTGCTCTATCTGGAGTGAGGAAGGGAATCCTGTTTGTAGCCAATATGGACTCTGCAAACAAGGACAAAATTTGTTGCTTTTACTCAAAAGCTTCAAATGAAGATTGTTGGTTGTGGCACAAGAAACTATCACACCTGAACTTCAAGGCCATTAATTCTCTAGTCAAAAAAGAGTTAGTGAGAGGCATGCCCACACTTGAATTCTGCCAAGAAGGAGTGTGTGAGGCTTGTCAAAAGGGAAAAATGAAAAGATCAAGCCACAAGTCAAAGACAGTGACATCAATAGCCAAGCCATTACAACTCATTCATATGGATTTGTTTGGGCCTGTCAACATTATGTCACTTGGAAGAAAGAAGTATGCCCTGGTAATGGTTGATGATTTTTCAAGGTATACATGGGTGGAATTTATGGCATCAAAAGATGAGGCTCCACAAGTAATTATTTAGCATATAAAGAAAGTTGACAAGGAAGCAAAGGCAAACAATGCAAGTGTGATTGCACTGAGAAGTGATAATGGAACAGAGTTCAGAAATGCCATACTCGAAGCATTCTGTAAAGAGAATGGTATTTCTCAGCAATTCTCAACTCCAAGGACTCCACAACAAAATGGAGTTGTTGAGAGAAAGAATAGAACTCTAATTGAGGCTGCTAGAACAATGTTACTTGATGCAAAAATGCCTACATGTTTTTGGGCTGAGGCTGTGAGTACTGCATGCTACATTCAGAACAGAACCCTCATCAACAAAAACACTGGAAAGACACCTTACAACTTGATGACTGGAAAGAAGCCTACTCTAAAGTATGTTCATACTTTTGGAAGCAAATGCTTTGTACTAAAGGATAATTCTGAATATGTTGGAAAATTTGATGCAAAAGAATTTGAAGGAATTTTTCTTGGCTATTCCATGGAAAGAATTGCATACAAGGTTTATGTCATCAGTCAAAAGAAAGTTATGGAAAGCACAGATGTAACATTTGATGACAGCAAACTACCTGGACTAGAAGAAGCCAATGATGAAGACAAAGATCCATTGAGGTTTGACAATCTAGATGATTCTGATGAAGAGATTGAAACTGGAGTTGAAACTCAAGTTCAACAAACTCAAGTGAATAATGATACAAGAGAAGAATTTGTGCCAATCGATAGTGGAGAAACAAGCATCCAAGACACACCTGTGAGTAATGGCAACTTCACAAGGGGAGGAAATGAGGATGACCATGATGTGGATGATGAAGCAACATCAAGAATGAGAAGTCAGGCTGAACACTCGAGGAAATGGGATAGATCACACACTGCAGAGCAAATCATTGGAGATCCTAATGCAGGAGTAAGGACTAGGAGAGCAACTCAAAATGAGTGCCTCTATGGATGTTTTCTATCACAAGTTGAGCCTAAGAAACTTGATGATGCACTGTTGGATCCAGATTGGATTATTGCTATGCAAGAAGAGTTGAATCAATTTGAAAGGAACAAAGTATGGGAACTTGTGCCTGCACCAAAGAATAGAACCATTGTTGGAACAAAATGGGTTCTGAAGAATAAGATGGATGAAGATGGTGTAATAATAAGAAACAAAGCAAGGCTGGTTGCAAAAGGATACTCTCAACAGGAAGGCATTGATTATGATGAGACATTTGCCCCTGTTGCTAGATTGGAAGCCATCAGAATATTCTTGGCATTTGCTGCTCATTCAAACTTTAAAGTTTATCAAATGGATGTCAAGAGTGCATTTCTAAATGGAGAGTTGGAAGAAGAGGTTTATGTGCAACAACCACCTGGCTTTGAGGATCCACATTTCCCAGAATTTGTCTACAGATTGCTTAAGGCACTGTATGGACTTAAGCAGGCTCCAAGAGCATGGTATGATACTTTATCACAATTTCTTCTTGAAAATCAATTCACTAGAGGCACATTGGACAAGACACTGTTTTACAAGAAGCATGGTGATGATATTATCCTAGTCCAAATTTATGTGGATGATATCATTTTTGGGTCTACAAATGAGAAGCTATGTGAGAAATTTTCCAAACTCATGCAGAGCAGATATGAGATGAGTATGATGGGAGAGTTGACATTCTTTCTTGGGTTGAAAGTCAGTCAAAGGAAGGATGGTATCTTTATCAGTCAGACCAAATACATCAAGGATCTATTGAAGAATTTTGACTTGGAAGACTGCTCACCTGCAAAGACACCCATGGCCACTGCAACTAAGTTGGATGAAGATGCTAAAGGCAAGAAAGTAGATATCTCAGTCTACAGAGGCATGGTTGGTTCTCTACTCTACCTCACTGCAAGTAGGCCAGACATCATGTTTGCTACATGTCTATGTGCTAGATTTCAGTCAAATCCAAAGGAATCACATTTGATTGCAATAAAAAGGATCTTTAGATATCTGAAGGGCACTCCAAACTTGGGCTTATGGTATCCTAAGGACACAGGGTTCAATCTGGTTGGTTATTCTGATGCTGATTATGCTGGATGCAGAGTGGATAGGAAAAGCACCTCAGGAAGCTGCCAGTTTCTTGGACAAAGGTTAGTTTCTTGGTATAGCAAGAAGCAACAATCTGTGTCAACTTCTACAGCTGAGGCTGAATACATAACTGCTGGAAGTTGCTGTGCTCAAGTGCTTTGGATTAGAAATCAACTTAGAGATTATGGACTTGTGTTGGAAAGAATTCCAATCATGTGTGACAACACAAGTGCAATCTCTATAGTTGCCAATCCTGTCAATCATTCTAGAACAAAGCACATTGACATCATATATCATTTCATAAGAGAACATTCAACTAATGGATTGCATTATGTCTCTACAGATAAACAACTAGCTGATATATTCACTAAGCCATTAGATGAAGCCACCTTCACAAGGTTGGTAAGTGAGATTGGAATGCTGAATTCTTCAGACTCTGGCTAAGTGAATACAGCATCTAGATTGTTGCAGCAGTAAACACTTACTTTATCTAAATTCTCAATATTCTTGGAGTAAGTGTTGGCTGAAATATGATTTATAAATATTTCAAATCTGTTGCATATGTTGAAAATCATATTTCTATTAACTTAAAATTTCTATGAAATTTTGAGATAATCACTATTTAATTTGCTAGGATATTCTTCAATGAATATGTATGGTAAATTTTAAAAGATAGTGAAAATCAAATTTTTATGAGTGATGGGTATAGTTCGATAAGTCAGACTTCTCGAATGATTCACTATTCGACATCTCTAACAAGTCTCATTAGAGTACTCTTGAGTTCTCGAATAGAGTCTTTCTGAGATATCAAATAGAGGTATTCTTGACTTCTCGAATGTAGTAACTGAGTTCTCGAATGATTGAGTTCTCGAACACTATATTTGAGTTCTCGAATCATTTGAAAAGGCTGAATTCTCGCTGAATTTTAACCGATTTTGGACTCTTGTCTAAAAGTTTAATTCACTCATAAAAACACATTTTATTTAATTTAGAATTATTTCTGAGTTAGATAACCGCCAGCTGTGAGTTTCTATCCGCTTGAGTTATCGATTAAGCCTTTCTTGACTTCTCGAATAGTTGTTTTCTACTTCTCGAATGACTGACTTGTCGATACAAAACATACTTCTAATCGACAATTCAAGTACTTCATACTTATACAATTCCACATCTATTCGATTCATTTCATTCGATTTCCCAAGCATATACACTCTCTAAACCCCTGAAACCCTATCTACGAAAAGCCAAATTTCTTCTTCAACCTTCAATTTCTTTCCTCTCTTCTACACAAATGGCAACAGTAAAGTTCAACACCAACTTCATCGCTCTCACTAGTGATGTTGAAGCACCCAATGCCAATTTCAAGTGCTTTGTGAAATGGATGGCTGAGTCATACATCAAGGATGCACTCTCTGCCAACCCAACTCTGTATCTAGATATCCTGGAACAGTTTTGGGGTACTGCTATTGTGGAGGTTGTAGCCCTGGAAAACGCAATCACCTCATACATCATCTACTGCAAGATTCAAGATAAGGAAATCACTATCACTCCTGCAGACATGAATCAAGCACTGGGCCTACAACAAGAGTCATTTGACAGACTGGCCACTAATGCAGAGTTAGAGGAATTCTTTGAGTTCATCAACTACTCAGATGGGATCAATCTTGGAAAGCTAAACAGAAAGAATCTGAGAAAGGAGTGGAGCTATGTGTTTGCAACTCTTCTTCAAGTCTTCACTGCCAGGAAATCGAGCTTTGATCAAATCAGTGCACCTGTGCAGCAAATTGGCTATGCATTGGCCTATGGAAAGAAGATAGATGTTGGCCAAATCATCCTCCAAGAACTATATGGAAGACTTGGTAAGAACACAACCAAGAGAGGTACTGATATTTTCTTCCCTCGCTTTATTCAATCTGTACTTAATTTTAAGAATGCTTCATTGATTGAATTGCCTGGGATTGATAAAAATAGAATAGGCTATCCTAAGTCCATGACCAAACTCATTTTTGGTAATTTGGAGACTAGGAATGATGTGGATGTAAGACTGAACATAACTCCCCATATGGAGAGTTTGTTTAGAACTTATCCCCACAACATGCCAACATTTGATGCAAAATCTAAGTTAGCACAGCCCAAGCAAGTAGAACAAAATGCTAACCCAGGGCGTGCTAACCAACCCTCTCAACCAAACACTATACCAAATACTGAGCCAACTGCATCATCCTCTCAAAAGGGTGATGTTAGTAAAAAGAAGAGAAAGGAAGTAATGTCTGCACCATTAAATATCCTATCTGAAGCAGCATTAGCTGTTGAATTAGGTCTAGAAAGTGAGGAACCTGAGTCACCCTTACAGAGACCACAGAGGAAGAAAACTAAGACCACCTCTTCAGTCACACAAATGACTGAAGTTGTAAAATCAGGGGCAAACAGCTCACTAGATGTATCCTCTCAACAGGGTGCATCTATAGAATCAAGCATCCTCCCCAATGCACCTCCTTGTATTGAGTCAGCACATGGGAGTGATAAGGCTGGCACTACACTGAGTGGAGAGCACATCACACTTGAAACTCCCTCTATTTCTCAGGGGGAGTTGCCAAAATCTACTCTACAACACACTTCTCTTCCAGAATCTAACACTGAAATTTCTTTGGAACCTGCAACTCAGGCAACTGAGATGCAAGGCATTGATCATCAAGAATTTTTTTCTCTTGATGAGCCAATAATTTCAAGTGACTTAGTGCATGACACTTTGCTCACCACCCAGGACCCACATTTAGATGGTGAGGGAATGCATGCTGGGGCATATCCTAATGACACCATCACAACCACAGAGGCTTCACTAGTTTTTACTAGAGACTCTGTGCCTATGTCAACTACTGGTGTAACTCATCCCACTCCTGTGGAGACACCAGTAGTAGAGTCAATCCATCCGGTTACAGAAGTTGCATCTGTAACTGAGGAGTCTAGCTTGCCTAGCTCTAGCTCTGACTTTATGTCACAATGGCTGAAGCCTGTGCAACATGACAGTGCTTCAGGATCAGGGTCTGTTCCACAAACATTGATGGTTGAAGCACTTCAAAGCTTAATTGTGGATCAGATTCCTGAGTTTGTAAAGATAGCTCAGAACCTTATCACCTCCAATATCCCTAATCCAGGCCATGAGGCCATCCTACTATGCCATAGGGATGATGTGGAGATGCAGAAGGCCAAGATTATTGATGATGCTGAGAGAGATGGCAATGTAGATGCCTGGCTGCAAGGAAAGAATGATGTAACTCTCAGTGAAGCACTTCAATATCTTAGAGAAGAATACATCACTTCACTGGGCCCCAATGCAAAATCCCTGTCTCCTGGTGAAGTGTATGAAGCTGTAAATGATTCCTACAAGGGTTTTCTCAAGGCTGCACACTATCTTGGCAAGGGAGTCAAAACTGAAGTCAACAGGGTGTGTGACAAGACAGCCACTTCAGTAGCAGAAGTCAAGAGGGCCTTTGATGCTAAATTTCCTCAACTAGACAGTGTGGTCAAAGATCTCAAACACTGCAACACCACCTGCACAAAGATGGACAATGGCCTAGCCCTCCTCAAAGATACAGTCACATGCCTAGGAAGCAGATTTCAAAATCTATCTGACCAGACTACAGAGGCCAATGCCATGCTGAGGACAATGTTCAAGAATCTTTATGGAGATAGGCTAGTGACTGAAGTCCCTGTGCATGAACTGTCTAAGTATGAAGTGAAGAGGCTGCAGGATCAATCTTTGTCTGGTTTCAAGGAAAATGAGTTATTCACTAAGGTGAACACTCTTGAAAAAGAGGTGGCTACTCTCACTGAGTCAAATGCTCACCTTATAGACAAGGTTGCCCTTCTCCATGATCAGTTGGACACTCAAGCAACCACCACAGCTAATGTTCTTCTGCATCAGCAATCCATGTTGGCTGCAATGATGAAGCACATGGGTCTCCCTCTACCTGAAGAATCTTTCAACCCACAGGTGATTTCTACAGCCTCTGTGCCTGACAACAAGCCTAAGGGGGAGAAAAGGTCTAGAAACTCAAATCCAAAGGAGGAGAAACCTAAGGAGAAGGGCATACAGATAAATGAGGGTGGTCATCACAGAGCACAATCTACAACCAATGTGCCAGGCAAAGGCAAATCCAAAGTTGATGAGCCTCTGCCAGTTGTTACTCTACCAACTGTGCACATTACTACTCCTGGTGGTCAAAAGCAATCCATAACTACCACAGTGGTTGCAGGGAGTATGCCTTCTGACAAACTTCCATCCTCCATACCTGAGAGTGCCAAGCCTGTAGAAGTTAAAGTTGTTACTGATGCCAAGCTACAAGAAGTTGCCAACTCAAATGTTTATCATGATAAAGCCTTCTTGGAGTTTCTGAAAGCCACAAGGGAACAGGTTGGTGACACTCAGTTCTATCTGAGGGAGTTGAAGAAGCAGATTGACTACATCACTGTCATCCCCAAGAAAGTCAATAATCTATGGTTCAAGGAGATAGTGATGATATCCAAATTAAAGATATGGCATCTAACATACAAGACTCTACAAGACCTAAAACACTCAGAGATAGATGCCATACTTGAGCTTATAGAGAAGAAGAATGAGAACAACAAAAGTCTGTTTGATGATTTGAGGAATGGCCAACCTTCAAGGCTACCAGAAGTGATCAAGAAGCCATGGACAATCATCTATCAGTCTGGCACCAGAATTGAAGACATCAAGCAATTGGTCATTCCCCATGATCTCACTTCTCGAAATCACAGACTGGTCATTGCTATCATTGATCAACTACAGAAGAAGGTTGGAGCCAGAAATGCTGAAGAAATTGAAGCTGTGCACATTCTCAGATCTTTTATAGCAACTGGTGAACCTCCAGAGAAGGCTCAACCTAGGAAAAATAAGGATGATGATTCTGAAGACAAAAGTGATGGGAGGAGAAGACATCACAGGAGATGTAAGGGTGATGAAGACAAGAAGAAGAAGAAGAAGGGTGACAAGGATAAGAAGAATGATGATGACCAAGGCAAAATCTATGAGAGGAAGATTGGAAAACAGCAAGCCATGAACATTACTAATGACACTCCTACCACAACACAAGGCTCAATGTCTAGGGTGGATGTCACTAGTAATGATTCATCAAAATCTACATCTCTGGCCTCTGCAAATGTTTTACTACCTCAAGAAGAGAAGGAGATTCAAGTCAAGAAACCATATGTGTGTTTCAAAAAGCAAACTGCTAATGGAACACTACTATGGTCAGCCAACAAAGGTCAGAAGCTTCTGCCAAACAATCCAGTGAAAAAGTTTAAACTCAAGCATGCTGCTAGGAGAGTAAAGCCATCCAGGTCAAGGGCCCTAACAATCATTCCCGGATTGAAACTCCAGCCACTTGATGAAGACTTTGATGAAGAGCAACTGCAATTTCTAAGAGCTCAGAAGATATGCTATGCTGCAATTGTGGATGACCACCTTGAAATCAAGTACACTGATGGGAGAGAAATGAAATTCAAACAAGGGGGTTGTCAAAATTGGGGTAAATTGTATGAGATAGAAAGAATCATTGCATTGCTGGACTCTAAAGACAAGGTGGAGAAAGTATGGAAGCTGGAATTGATTGACTTTGTGAAAATGAAGAGAGATTATGCTGAAAAGATGAGAAAGGGCTGCTATGAGAAGTGGTTAGAAAAGGAGAAAGAAATTGACAGACTGGAGATTGAAGTAGAAAAGCTAAGGGCAAAGGGATTGTGTAGAGTTCAGTTTGATCCCTATGTGGTTAAGTATAGGAGAAGAAATGGAGACAATGTCAATATAAGAATGAACCTACTCAGTCACTATCCTGCCAACATTCTGAAGCCAGTGCTTGAAGATTTCAAAAACTCTATCATGATTGAAGAATTGGATGCTATGGCAGAAATCATAAGAGCAATAGATGAGAATGCAAGAAAGGAGAAAGAAAGGAAACAGAAAGCATATGATGATCTACAAGCCAAAGCAATGGAGATGCAATCAAATGAAAATGGTTAGTACCTCATCATACTGTAAGAGTATTTATCTTGTAATTCCATTTATGTGTTCAATCAATATACATACCTGTACTTTTAAAGTCTTATCCTTATGTATGTTAGGCTTGTTATCAGACATGAAATTGTGACTAAGGGTCTCACTCACAATTTGGGGGAGATTGTTAGTTACAGAGGCATGCATGTACACATCTAATAACAAGCCTAATTGTTTGTAATGCTTTGCATTACTTACATGACCTCTTAACTGAGGGAACCTCTAGTTGTAGAGTTTCTATTTGTATTGTACTTGTAGTAGGCATCAAATCCTAGTTGTGTAATTGTACTTATAGAGTCTAGAATAATGCTTGAAAGAAGTTCCAAGGTTCATGCCTCAAGCAAGGAGTTAAAGACTGTCAAATAATCACAGTTGGGATTTGAAGAAATGAGAAATTTGCCTTAAGTACCAATTCGAGAAGTCTATTTGTCTATTCGAGAAGTCCAGCATTCGAGAAGTCAGGGATTCGATATCTCAAGACACTATTCGATATCTCTGAATACACTGTTCGATATCTCATTCGATATCTCAGAGATTCGATATGTCTATTACTCTGTTCGAGAACTCAAGAAGTCAGCAAGTCAAAAGTAGTATTCGAGTTCTCAAGGAGTCAACAAGTCAAAGTTCCATTCGATATCTCAAGGACTCAGAAAGCTATTCGATATCTCGAGGATTCGATAAGTCAAACGTTCTATTCGACAACTCAAGGAATCCTGATGATAAAGAGCTATTCGAGAAGTAATTTGATATGTCAATATAACAGTGTTCGAGAACTCAGAGTTATCGATCAAGTCAATTCTAGTTCTCGAATCACTTACTTAGTCACTTCTCGAATACATTCTTGGAGACAAAATACTGAAGAAATTGTACAAGTCAGAAACCTGCAACAAGCCAATGCACTTTATGGACCACAATCTGTAACGTGCTCTGGAAAGCCTACAAGGAAGCTTAGAGAGATATAGAAGAGACAAGGAGCTAAAGAAGTGGATCTAAACAGGCTTTGCAAAGTCAAATCTGTAACCGTTTGGACACTTACTCAAAAAGGATAGACAAACTAGAAAGTAATTTGTTTAGCTATCTTATTTACAGTAAGTAGGCTGTATCCATGTTCTATAAGGACACAGCCTCACTTCATAACTTAGTAACTTTGTGTGAGTCAAGTTTTTCATACACTGTAAGCTATATCTCTCTGAGAAAAACGAAGCTGAGAATACTATCATTTGTATTCACAGATTGTAGCAACCTTTATCTAATAATACATTAGATTAAAGTGATATTGTGTTCTGTGTTGTTCTTTATCCGCATCTACATCTCTGCACACACAATACTTGTTTGCTACACAGACTCAAGGCACGAAAAGTTCAAGAATCCATTCACCCCCCCCCCCTCTCTGTATTCTTTCTTTGTGTTCAATACTCAACAGGCCCTATAACAATTTTTTTAAAATTTTGAATAAAGATAATTTAATAAAAATGTCAACAAAAATATATCTATAAATATCAAATATGATAAGCGAGCACAACATTGTATAAATTAAATATACATTGATAATAAGATAAATTACTCATTTTATACTAATTTTGTCTCACTTTTTTTAGGCCAACACCCGTTGTATATATTATAATAATTACACTCATTTTTTGTATCGACATTGTATCATATTTTCTTAGGCCGACACCCGTTGTAATAAATACATTAAAGTTGCGTTTAGCGGTGGAGTTGTAATATTTTTTAATTTTTTTCAAAATATAGACTATTTCAGAAAGAAATAAAAAAAACTATCTTTAAAACACGATTCTTCCTATATAATCGCTCTCTCGTTAGTGAAACCCAACTTTAACATATATTATGAACACTTGTATTAAATTTTCATTCATAAAAAATCAAAACCTGAAAATAAAGTAAAATGAGTACCATTAATATCAAATTCTAACAGTAAATACGATTTTTACTCACATACTTATTTTCTTACCAAATATTTAAAACCCACAAATAGAGTAAATGTTATTTTTTATTCAAAACTTCCGATAAAAATAAAAAATTATGTAGTAGAATTTTAAGAAAGATTCTATTATATATATATATATATATATATATATATATATATATATATATATATATATAAAGAATGAATTATGGAAGTTTAGCTGAAAATCACACCTTTATTAAAAAAAACATACAATTTGTAGGTCTATAACAAATTATCAAAATTTAACCGAAAATCACACCTTGATTTACATTCCTTTTATTGACATTAAAATACGATTTTTACTCACCTACTTATTTTCTTACCAAAAATTTAAAACCTACAAATAGAGTAAATGTTATCTTTTATTCAAAACTTCCGATAAAAATAAAAAATTATATAGTATAATTTTAAGATGATCCCACCTAAAGATTCTATTATATATATACACAAAGAATGAATTATGGAAGTTTACCTCAAAATCACACCTTTATTAAAAGAAACATACAATTTGTAGGTCTATAACAGATTATCAAAATTTAACCGAAAATCACACTTTGATTTACATTCCTTCTATTGACACTAAATTATTTATATATTAATATCTATCCATTAATATCCATTAATATATATTAAATAACAAATATTTTGAAAATAATAAAAAAAAGTTAATTTATAAGTTCTGATTTACCAAACACTCTACTGATTTATAAATTCTGATTTACCAAACATTTTACTGACTTATAAGTTCTAATTTACTTATCACTTATATTACACTTATCACTTTAAACTATAAGTTACTTATTTGAAGGTAAGCCAAACGGGCCCATTGTACATATATAAGAATATAATTTTTTTTTTCTATTTCGAATATATAAATTTAAATTCTTCTTTCCTACAAATTCAAAATTTAATCTTTTCTATTTCGAGGATGTTAATGTTAATGTTAAAAAAGGAAGTTTTGATTTCTTTTCTAAAAAATAGGAACTAAAGAAGGAAGCTTGATTTTAATTATTTAAAATAGAGGAGCTCTAGAAAAATAGATAAATAGTATCCGAGCAATTCTGGAGCTCCTGTGGGTTCTCCTTTATATAATAGATAATAGAAGATAGTCGACTAAGCCGCGCTTCGCGGCGGCCTTTTAACATTTTTTTAAAATTTTAGAAAAAGATTATTTAAGAAAAATTGACAAATATATATGTGTGATATCAATAAAGATTGGTGAACAAAATATTGAATAAATTAAATATACATAGATCTATGTATTATTCATATATTTTTCTATACCGATTTTTGGCTCATGATTTCTAGGCCGACACCCGTTGTATATATTAAAAACCATACATACTAATAAAAATTTAAATACTAAAATTCTCTTTGCCTTTGATTTCGATTTGGACGTCGATGAGATTTTATTAGGATTCAATTATTTCGTTGATTACATATTTTATGTAAATCAATTATTTCTAAAAAAATAAATACATAGGATTCGAGCGATTTTAGAGCTCCTGTGATAAAATTTGATCATTTGAACTATTTCCAATAAATTTTTTTTTTTTTTTGATGAAATAAAAATATATTACTCAAACATATCAGCCAACAAAATAGACCTCAAATCGATAGGAACAGACCTCCTATCAAAAACTCGACCTGGAAAAGAACATGACTCTCTCGCAATATAGTGAGCGGCCATGTTAGCAGATCGTCTAATAAAACATAAATCAATGTTTAACTCTGAAAGCATCCCTCGACACTCCATGATTATTCGACCAAAAGAAGAACAAACATGTATTCTACTCCAAAAAACTTTTAATTATATGTATTCATTATAATTCGAACTCTAGCTTTTTCTTCATAATGTCGAACACTTCCAATTAAATTTTTAATTATATGTATTACTTATAAATTCGAATTTTTTTCTTCCATAAATTCAAACACGTACCTATACTACTTCCAACAACAGAACTTACTTATAATTTCAAATTATTCTCCTTTATAAATTCGAACACCTATTCTATTTTCAATAAAAAAAAAATTAATCATACGTCTTCCTTAAAAATTCAAACTCTTCTTTTTTATACATTCGAACTCCTATTCTATTTATAATATGTTAAAGATATCTTTTTATTTATTAATATTTAAAATTCTAAAATTTTAGAAAAATGGAAAAGTAGATTGAGAGAATCTATGAGTCGACAAAGTCGTGTTTGACGATGACATTATAATACTTTTCTAAAATTTTAAAAATATACTTCTAAACTGTATCATCAATATATAATTCTTGCATTAACATGTTTTTTTACTAATGGACAGTTTTTTCATGGAACACGTCTTCCTAATGAAATACTTTCTCCTTTTGCCCCAAATTCCGACTTTAACATATTTATGAATATAATAAATTTCAATTCTAAAAGTCGATGGCAAAAAAATTATAAAAGTCGAAACCAAATATGTTTTGATTAATATGAAATTAAAAAGTTAAATTACAAAAATTTGGGAATGCAAAGGCATCTTGCCAAATATATATTTAAAAATTGTTAATTTATTACAATTAAAAGTGAGATAGGAGACTTTTGAAAATACTCCAAGGTTAAAAAACAGGGAAAAAATTATTAAGTGAGAGCAAATATCAATATCAAATATTGTAATATTTTATTTTAAAATCAAATAATATATTAGTTAAAAATCATATGATATCTACAAAAACAATTAAATTGCAACAAATACATGCTAAATAAAATCAAATCCACATTTTTTTCATCAAAATTATAAGATTACAATATTTTATATAATATCAAATATTGTAATATAAACAGTAACAATAAATTACACAAAAATTTGCAATGTGAAGATATAAAAAAACATGAACAAAAAGTAAAATAATAAATTAACGAATTTTCTAGTGTGCCCAAGGACATATGCTAAGAATCCGTGCTAGCTTAGTTGTCAAATTTTGATTAGTGGAGATTTCATTAATAATGATGGACCCCCTGCATTCACATAAATATCCACCAATCAAAATTTGACAACTTATTAAGCACGGATTCTTAGCATGTGCCATTGGACAAACACTAAACAAACCCATAAATTAATAAGCATACCATGACCAGGCCACGAACCACGACTCTGATTTCCGATCCTTAATTCCAATCACGTTTGTAAACTCTGGCCTTGAGCTTTTGATTCTGCACAAACAAAAATCAAAGCTTAAAAATTCGTTATTAGGAGATTTTGTACACTTTTTGTACTCTTTATATTACCAAAAGATATTAAGTTATTAACATAGAATTGGTAGTAGCTTTAACTCTGTTGGCTAACATTATTATAAAAATTCTAATATACTCGACAACATGTGAAAAACACTTGTTGGAAAAACTTCAAATTGCAAATCAATCTCAACACAATTTGTGTTGTTAACATTGTCACAAAAATCTAAAATAAATAACAGACATGAGAAGCACCAGCAAGAAAAATTAAAAATCACTAAAAATTCGTACACAATCTATTATACTCACCTGAACAGCGCAACGTGTTCCTTTACCATATCAAATATCTGTTCATCTTCGTGCAAACCAAATCAAGTACACGATCATCAAAACAACGTGTGCAGTAAATAACTAAAATATTACTTGCATAACAAACAGCAAAAAGATTGTAAGCAAAAATATAATTGTATCTATCTATGGAGATTGTGAAAATAAAAAACCAAGAAATCCCATCAACGTACTGCAAGTCTGCAACTGTATGACAGGACAGAGGTTATGGGATTTTATAGTTTTTTGTTATTGAATTATGGTAAGAAAATTTATTTTATTATTTTGAAAATCGAAGCTAAATAAGAAAATTTTAATTACAAAAAGTTCTTATCAAACTTAAAAAAGGTTTCGAATATTTTTCCTAAAAAAAAGATTGTAAAGAAGGAATTTTTAATTAATTTTAATATTTAAAATAGCGGAGCTCTAGAAAAAAAGATAAATATGATTCGAGCGATTCTAGAGCTCCTGCGGGTTCTCCTTTATATATATTGAAATTGAAATAAAATAATATTTAAAATAGCGGAGCTCTAGAAAAAAAGATAAATATGATTCGAGCGATTCTAGAGCTCCTGCGGGTTCTCCTTTATATAATAGAGACTAGTTGACTAAGCCGCGCTTCGCGGCGGCCATATAATACTGTTTTAAAAAATTCAAAATATAAATTTAAAAAAAAATTAAAAAGAAAATTTCTATAAATAAATTAATAAACAAAATATTGTAAAAATTTTATTGAATGTTGACAATTAAATAAACTATGCATTAAATTTTTATGTTGATTTTGTATCACATTTTCTTATGCCGACACTCATTTTAATAAATAAATATAAGACATGTTTCTCGGCGGTCTTAAATTATATTTTAAAATTTTTCAAAACATAGACTATTTAAGAAATAAAAAAATATCTATAAATAAATTAGTGAAGACAATATTGCAAAAATTTTAATATATATAAAGACAACAAAATAAACCATATAGGTATTTTTTATGTCGTTTTTATGTCACGTTTTATTAGGCCGACACCCGTTGTAATAAATACATTTAGGTAAAAAGGAAGATTTGATTCGTCACTTTTATGTCACGTTTTATTAGGCCGACACGTTGTAATAAATACATATAGATAAAAAAGCAGATTTGATTGAATTAATTAAATGAAGACGTTGTAATATTATTATCATGAACAATGAAAAGAATTTACGACAAATTAACAATTAACAATAAATAAATAAAGAGAATGGTAAAATTTTAAACCTTTTGTGTCAAGTTTTTCAAGTGCTTCTACTTCTCAAACAGAGAAAGATCTCCTAAGAATCTAATTCTTGTTCACACGATAAAGTGTTTCTATACCGAGATTACTAACAAAAAAAATACAAAATTTAAAGCAAAGAACAACCAATGGTTACTAATAATTCATAATTATACCTAAAATCATAACAAATTATACATTTAAAAATAAAACGAAGAAATTAAATTTAAATTAGAAAATGCAAACCTTAAAAACCAAAAAAAAATAACTTGAAAATGGCAAACAAAATCAGTGGAGCACACACAGTCTTGACAAAATAAGAATGAATAAAAAAACTAAAAAAAATAGGCATAGACTAAGACAAAAACAAACAGAAGCAAATAGACAACAAAATAACCCGTTGTAATAAATACATATTAGCCGTGCTTGACAGTTTCCTTGTAATATTTTCTAATTTTTTCAAAGTATAGACTATTTAACAAAGAAATGAAAAAGGGAATATCTATATATAAACTATATACTTATTTTTTGCGATAATTTTGTATCACGTTTTATTAGGCCGACACCCATTGTAATAAATACATATAAATAAAAAAACAAATTTGATTGAATTAATTTAAAGTAGACGTTGAAATATTATGATCAAGAACAATGAGAATATAATAACGACAAATTAATAATTAACAATAAATAAATAAAGAGGAAAAGGTAAAAGTGCAAAGCATTTATGTCAAGTTTCTAAATAATAATCAAAGAACAACAAATGGTTACTAAATAATAATCAATAATTATAACTAAAATCATAACCAAATCATAAATTTAAAAATAAAACGAAGAAAGCAAATATTGAATCAGTTAATTCAAACCTTAAAAACCAACAAAAAAATCAACCTAAAAATCACAATAAACCCGTGGCGCACACGCAGAGCCATGTACATTGGGAATTAAAAAAATAAGAATGATAAAAAACCAAAAAAAAATAGATGAAGACGAAAGTATATAGAAGCAAGAAAACGGTTACAAACATGGTGATAAAATTTGATTGTTAAAAGCAATGATTGTACATATATAAGAATATAAAATTTCTATTCTATTTCGAATATATAAATTTGAGTTTTTCTTTTCCACAAATTTGAAATTTTTTTCTATTTCAAAAATGTTAATATAAGAATATAAAATTTCTTTTTTATTTTGAATATGTAAAATTGAATTTTTCTTTTCTACAAATTCGAAAACATTTTTTATTTCGAATATGTTAATATTAATGTTAAAAAAAAAAAAATAGATAAATATGAATCGAGCGATTATAGAGCTCCACCAAACTCCCGGAAAATTGAATGGAGCGATTCTAGAGCTCCACCAAACTCCCGGAAAATTTCCTTTATATATATGTGTGTGAGCAAAGTATGCAGGCTTGAACAATTAAGTTTTTTGCAAATTGCTACTCAACTTATAGCATGTAAAAACTAATAGCATGTAAGGCATCTATTCAGTCAAGAAAAGTACATGATTTTGGGTAAGATTGTTAAAATTCAATCCTTACAATAGACATATTTTATTATTTTGAGATAGAAAGAAAGAGAAGAAAAAAGATATAAATCTTATTAATCACCACAAAGAAAATTTATCTTGTATTCTTCTTATACAAAAGATTTTTTAAAGAATCCTTTCAATGATCAGGCCTATAATTTCACATACATGTATAAAAGGGACATGAAAACATGTAAGGAATACGGATTGAAGTTAAAACACAAAAATTAAAATTGTAAAAAAAATAGGCAGAGATATATTTACCATGATTAGTAACAATCTATTCCAAAACTTTTATCAATTCTATATTCTGCATTAAAAATTTATAAATATCAATCATTGACATGGTAATCTGAAGATGAAACGTATTAGAAGATAGTTTTTCATGTAAATTTGAAAAATATGTAAAAATCTAACCTTATGTTCTGCATGACCACACTGGATTTTATGTGCAAATAATGTGACTGATAATGATCCTGTCCTTAATTTTCACTGAACATCACGACAATATTGTCAGTTACGAAAAAAAATTCCTATACCAATACTCAGAAAAAATTAAAAAGCATAGAGCATAAGCTGATGATGTTTTCATGATAGAATAAAATATATTCCATGCCGAATAAGATATATGTGGTAATGACGCTAAACCTGCAAAATCAACCCAAATATTAAAAATTGAATATATTCAGAGATTTAAATAAGTAGCTTCTGAGTTATTTCTTTTCTATTCGAATATATAAATATAAATTTGACTTCTTCTCCTCTACAAATTTGAAAACCTTTTCTATTTCGAAGATGTTAAAAAAGTAAATTTTGACTTCTTTTCTAAAAAATAGGAGATAAATAAGGAAGTTTTGATTTTATTTATTTAAAATAAAGGAGCTCTAGAAAAATAGATAAATAGAATTCGAGCGATTCTAGAGCTCCCGCAGGTTCTCCTTTATATATATTGAATAGTCGACTAAGCCGCGCTTCGCGGCGGCCTTATAACATTTTTTTAAAAATTTTAAATAAAGTTATTTAAGAAAAAAATCGACAAAAATTTATGTATAATATCAATAAAGTTTGGTGAACAAAATATTGTATAAATTAAATATACATAGATAATTTATTCATATAGTTTTCTATACCAATTTTGTAAAACTATTTTTTAGGCCGACACCCGTTGTATATATTATAAAAAGCGTAAACACTAATAAAAATTTAAATATTAAAATTCTCTTTGACTTTGATGTGAGATTTTCTTCGGATATAATTAGAATTAGGAGATACTATTGTAAAAGAAAAGGCTAGAACTTCCTTTTTGTATAAATTAACACTAGTACAAAATTGGTTTTTTACGTCGGTTAAATATGTCTTATACGTCGGTTAAATGGCGACGTATAGAGGGGCGACGTTTAAAGTCACGAGTCTTTTACGTCGGTTAAAAAGGCGACGTATAAAGTTTAATATACGTCGGTTAAAAACGCGACGTATAAAGTAGAAGAAGGGCGACATATAAAGTCGAAGAAAGGCGACGTATAATGTCCAAAAAGCCGACGTATAAAGTCGAAGAAAGGCGACGTATAATGTCCAAAAAAACCGACGTATATAGTTATTCTTTATACATCGCCCATGTGGGAACCGACGTATATTGTCCACAAAAATTAAAAAAAATATATATATTTCTTTTGTTTCTCTATCAATACCAAAAACCTGTTAAACAATCAAAATAACCTACTTTAAGAAAATTTTGTACAACGAAAAACCTACAATAATTAAAATTTCTCAATTCAATTTGAACACAATCATAGATAAAAGAACATAATTGTTTTTATACACTTGAAAAAATACATCCAAAATGTTCACAAATTCTCAATCTAACGGGTCAAGCATATCATGCACGAGAAATTGTACAAGTTCAATGAAAACTGCTGCTTCATCCAAAAAAATCTCCATCCATCTCTCCTTTTATACTCTTCTGCCACCATCTCTATAATTATCACTGGAAAAATAAGATATGATCAACAACATAAAATAGTAACAAATAAATTGGCAGCAAAAACATGATACTATAAACTAGACAAAATTCTATCCAACAGGATGTCACCTGTAGACACCTTAAATTGTCCGTGGCCCGGTGCATCAATTCCTTAAGATATTCATAAAACTATGAAGTACAGATCTCAAGAACCCCTTTTTCGTCATTCTTTTAGTGGGTGAACTAAGGATTTAGCAATGTTAGAGACTACAAGCTATGGTAATATATGTGCAAATATTTATCAGAGGAAAATTTTGCAGCTAATATCTCCATTACACTCTCCAAACTATCTTACATGCCCACCAAGAGAGTCTTGGTTACGACATGCTACGCAATAACTAGTATGTTTCAGCTTGTATTCTTTCTGGATATGAGGATTACAGTAAATATAAAGAGAAACCGAGGTCTTGAAATTTTAAGTTATTATCTACATCAGAATTTTAGTTTAGTCTGTCAACGTCCAGGTATACACCTCACTGACTCAATGAGTCAATCAGGCAGATAAAAGAATTACTATTATATGTAAACTGAGGGGAACTCTGAATGACATACTAATAATAGTCAGAAGTACTAGGCTATTAGCCAATGTTTTATTTACAACAATGCAATATTAAAATTATTAAAATCAGGAAGAAAACTTACTCGGCCAGTTTCCCTCTTCATCTCAATTTGTTCGGGCGTCTTAATCTTCAAGAAATTGGAAACAAGACGGGAAGACTAGTTAGAACTCAAAAAGAAAAAAAGATGAGAAAAATGATCCCTTTTTATCTTATTGATATCAGAAATTATAGATTATTTTATTGTAGCAAAATGTTCCATATGCATCACAACTGACAAGCAAACAATACCATACATGCAAAGATCTTGTAAATCTCTATTATCTTATTTATATATTATGTATATTAAATAAACCTTCACTACTTGTTTCTTCAGTGTCGTATATTCTCAAAGACATAATTTGTGATTCATAATCATAAATCATAATGTTACAAATTATTATTTGGCTAATTTTGCATATCAAATGTTTGACTATGCATATGTGCTATGTTGCCCTGACTTGGACCCTGGTACAGGGTGTTGCACAGGACACATGTAACAGCCCGACTTTTCGGACTATTAATTCTAAATCGAAAACTAAAACAAATTACAATTTATTAAACCAAAAGTCAATTACAAAGGTACTTATTACAATAGCGTAGCTAACAATGACGGTCTACTTCGAACCTAAGATCCTTGAACTCCAATGCTATCCCACTCGATCTTACATCGAACCTGAAAATTGAAAGAATGAGCTAAACAGCCCAGCAAGTAACCAGTCGATCCAACTAGTAAGGCCAAGTAACACGTATACACATATTATACAAGATAATCAATATTACATAATACGATACACGAAACAATCACTTTCGATATCAATACAGATATTATACAAGATAATCAATATTACATAATACGATACACGAAACAATCACTTTCGATATCAATACACATATTCTTATTCGATACGATACGATACCACATAACAACAATAACTTGAAACCCACAATTCATACCACGACCACTACAACCCGGTGATAACGGTCCTAAATTTTTAGAAAACTGTCACTACAACCCGGTGACTCGGTCCTTATTCTTATTCAATATTTTCGCAAACCATGGCATAAATCAGACTCCCAAGACTATTGCTGCTTACACATAACACATATATTATAATAATACACGTATAACTTCAAAATATAATCACTTAGCCCAAGTTTTGATAACAAATACGTACACATAACACATAATTTTGAAAACACTAGAAAGATCAATCGGAAACTTACCTCGACACGGAAAAACAATAATCGAAAACATGTAATCACTCCTGACCAGATCTGTATTTTGACATTTTGAACCTCTAAACGATGTTTTCTTGAAAAACTCAAAGAACAAAAGTTGTAGAGCACGAGAAGACCTTTCCGAAAAGTCCAGAATCAACGAATTCTGACTTACGATGAATTTTCTACGAATTTTACAAGACTGCTGAATTGTATGAAGAATAGACCTACGAATTTTGTTAAAAAAAGGAGGAAGAAGTATAAGATGTATTTATAATGTCTCGCAACCCTAATTCCAGACCTACTAGTTATCTGTATTCAAATCTGATCCATATATTAGGCCCAATTATGCTAATACAATTTTAAATCCTATTTATTATCTAATTTTAATCCTTTTTATTCTATTATTCTTTTATTATTATTATTCCAAAATTACGGGATATTACAACACATATGACTATTAGACTCGGAACTCTCTGAATTGGGGGCATGAGGACAATGTCTTATTTCTACATACGGGCACGATGACGCAACATGATACAGAAATTGAAATATACATTAGATAGGATATCTACAGTTCAATCAAAATTTCATCTCATTCATGGTCTTTCAGTTGGTCTTTCAGTCGGAGTAAAATAGCTTATATGACAAGTTTACCATATCCTAATATACAAGATTGCACAAATTGGTTCTGTACTTGTTTGAGGGATTAATTTCCTAGTTATTATAGGCATCAAAGCTAGCCAGTCCTTCGTTAATGGATCCATGGGTGTTCATAAATTATCTTCTTGTTTAATATTTAAATTTCATCGGGAATTGAATGGACTTTGTTTCTAATTTTTTACGGATTCCAAACTAGGCCTGTCAACGGGTCGGATTCGGATCGGATTATCCTAAATCCATATCCAAATCCATTAAGATTTTTCGGATCGGATTCGGATCGGATTAGGGGCGGATATTTTTTAGTCCGATCCATACCCGATCCGTTCGGGTTTCGGATTTTCGGATCGGAGGTCCGACCCGCTTAATTAAAAAAAAAAAAAAAAAAAAAACATGGAAAATTAAAAAACTGACATATCCAATTTTAAATTCCATAAAACAGCTCATAACAAGTTCAAACTTCAAAGTATATTGTACATTAAAACTGAATTACATCAACACTGAATTATATCAACTGGCAGAAACTAAAAAAACAAAGTCTGAACTCTGAAGCACTTGAATCTTTAAAATTCATAGTTAAAATCAAAATGCAACACTGGGAAGTGTCCAGACTCCAGAAGTTGCAGCCTTAGGTTCCGACCACCATGTGAGAACCTGCCAGAAACAAAAACAAGATCATAAGACCAGGGCCAAATTCAAGCTTAATGTTCAAATTCAATACTGAATTTATTACTGCTAGTCATCAAGAGATTATGCAGGACAGAAAAAACACAACAGTACTAGTACTCTGCTAGTCATGAAGTATACCTTTAACATTAAGAAATTATTTTGTCAGCTTCTCCCCTCTCATTTTGAAATTCCTCTGTATTTGCTTCTGAAAATCATGAACATACTAGCAGTTAAATGTTAAATAACTAAAAAGAATTGAAGCAATGTAACTTATGTAAATCAAATGCAGTTACTTACGTTTCCTCGATGGAATCCAATCAGCTGTGCATATCAGAGCTTCTACTATATCAGGAAGTAAACAGGAACGCGATTCATCTATCACTCTACCGCCAATACTGAAAGCTGACTCTGATGCAACGGTTGTAGCAGGAATAGCTAAGATATCTCTCGCAATCTTCGAAATTGTTGGAAATCTAGTACCATTGACTAACCACCAAGTTAGTATATTGAATTTTCCGCTGCAAGGATGTGTATCCTCATCTAGGTACTGGTCAAACTCCGACTTAGGAGCATGTCGGATGCCAGAATCTCGCTCCCTTTGTCTCCACATTTTAAAGTCATTCAATTTATTTTTTTGTGGAACTTCTGACTGAACATTAGTACTAGATATGAGTTCATCATATCCACCATCAGCTAACGAACTTTCTGAAGAAATAATTCTGCCTCCATACTCAATGTAAAGATCAAAAAAAGCCGATTTTACTTTTTGTACATAAGCATAAGCACGATCTTTACCATAAAGCTTATCATAATAATATTCGATGATGTCCATCTTAAATCTGGGGTCAAGAACCACTAGTTACGAGTCATATTAAAAATAGTAGTGATCTACTAAGATCTCCGATCAAATTAATTTTTTATTTTCTGAAACTTTGGGAATATCATTATATTAGATATATATTGACATCCGTACGGTTGGATCGTTCAAAAATATTTTTTAAATAACAGAAACAATAATACGTGACAAAGCACTAGTTACGAGTCATATTAACAATAGTAGTGATCTACTAAGATCTCCGATCAAATTAATTTTTTATTTTCTGAAACTTTGGGAATATCATTATATTAGATATATATTGACATCCGTACGGTTGGATCGTTCAAAAATATTTTTTAAATAACAGAAACAATAATCCGTGACAAAGCACTAGTTACGAGTCATATTAACAATAGTAGTGATCTACTAAGATCTCCGATCAAATTAATTTTTTATTTTCTGAAACTTTGGGAATATCATTATATTAGATATATATTGACATCCGTACGGTTGGATCGTTCAAAAATATTTTTTAAATAACAGAAACAATAATCCGTGACAAAGCACTAGTTACGAGTCATATTAACAATAGTAGTGATCTACTAAGATCTCCGATCAAATTAATTTTTTATTTTCTGAAACTTTGGGAATATCATTATATTAGATATATATTGACATCCGTACGGTTGGATCGTTCAAAAATATTTTTTAAATAACAGAAACAATAATCCGTGACAAAGCACTAGTTACGAGTCATATTAACAATAGTAGTGATCTACTAAGATCTCCGATCAAATTAATTTTTTATTTTCTGAAACTTTGGGAATATCATTATATTAGATATATATTGACATCCGTACGGTTGGATCGTTCAAAAATATTTTTTAAATAACAGAAACAATAATCCGTGACAAAGCACTAATTACGAGTCATATTAAAAATAGTAGTGATGTACGAGTCATATTATATATAATATAGTATAAATATGTAGATATATTTTTTATATTATATATATTATATATATATATATTATATGTAATATATATATATATATATATATATATATATATAAATATATTCGGATCGGATCGTTAACGGATCGGATCATGCTAAATCCATACCCGCTCCTTATCGGATCGGATCTTTATCGGATCGGATCCTTATCGGATCGGATATTTTTTTGAAGGATCCATACCCGCTAATTTCGGATCGGATCGGATCGGATCGGATCGGATTCTTGATCCATTGACAGGCCTATTCCAAACCAATCATTCACACCAAAATTTAAAAAGTAACACAGAGGATGTTTAATATGCAGTTATCATTGATAACAGAATATCGTCTTATATATATATGATAGTAGCACTGCAAGAATTAATAAGGACAATATAATTATTAGGAACTTACCTGATGGTCCATAAGAACATGGGCTTGCTTATGATCATGATTGAAGAGGATAAGATGCAAAAGCCAACATGTCAGTGATTCCATCCTAGTTGCTCCAAGGTCGAAAGAAATCTCGGTCTTATTATCACAACAAAAAGGCTTACACTTCTAGACAAGACGTGAACTTGGAACTGTGCATAGAATTCTTGTCCAAACTTGCAATACTTTGGGTGTTATCTGACAACATAAGATATGTTATAATTAAATGCATATCCTATGCCAAAATACTTTCAATTGCAACAAATTTTGGTACTACAAATAGTATACATTCTAACCTGCAGATTCGTACTTGTGCTACATTCTTAAACCTTCCAAATGTGATGAATCCATTGGAAAGCAGGAGTCTGAGTCAGGGGTCCAGCTTCAGGAGGGTGTATAACAAAGAAAGCATGATAAAGGGGCCAACTCTTCCACATGATTGTCACTATTAAGACAAATGAGAAGAATTTTCATCATACTATGGCGTTATAAATTTGGACAGAAGTAAAAGAACACAGGAAGTACTGGATTTAAGCCGACAAGCTTAGTTTTTCTAGCACTATATATAACACGGAAATATTCTGCTATCTTGTGACTTGGTGGATCCACATTCAAAGATCGCCTCTAAAATTTATGCAGCTATGACAGAATTCTTAGAGTGAGTGTATAGGGGCGTTCATATGTGGCTGATATTTTTCCATGGCATAATTTGCTTGACCTGCAAGAGAAACAATAACAATTACTTCTGAGTTTGTGGATGCCGTGTTAAGCAACAGAAAAAGAAAGAAGGAAACTTATCAGAGAGCAAAGACTTCATAGACGCGTTGCCAGATTTCAAGGACAACGGAAAGGATGAACCGGCCAAGCTACCAGACCACCAAATTACCAATTTCCTACTGGCAACTTTGTTCCAATCGCTTGATGTACTGACGATGTGTTCCGTTCAACCATATGGTAATTTTTAGCTTACCCTGCATTTCTAAATGTTAATTTTTAGACTCCACAGCAATTATAACTTAATCAGTTATACCACACCTCATGCCACACAATAGCTTCTAAAATAGAAGCTAAACATTCATCTACATAATGAAATCTGCACTAACACATTAATAATACTAAAAAATAGAACTCCAAACTAACATATATTACGCAAAGCACTTCATATCAATTTTCATTATATATGTCTCAGCCTTGTAACTTAAACAACAAATCTAACACCGAAAAGTGCATTATAAACAATAAATCGAGAACAAATCGAAGAAATTCCAAGGGAGGGGAGAGAGAGAGAGATTATTGCATATATATGCATAGAGAGGAGGGAGGGAGGGAGAGTGAGATTATACAGCTTCTCCGTAACCGCCTTCTTCGTGCCGGCGACTTCACGGTTGAGTCTCATCTGCTTCTCTTCATTTAATAGCTTCTCTATTATCGATTCCCAATCACCCACGCCTTCCTGTAAATCATGATTTACAACCAAAATCAGTTATGATACAGATATACATATACAGTGAGATCTAATTAAATTGATAGCATTGAGAATTTATCATCTTGAAATTAGAGTGAGGTTAAGAAATTGAATGTGTGTGATTGAGAGAATATGAAACCGTAAGCGAGAGAGAGAGAATGAGAGCGAGTTGAATTTGGGGATAGTGGAGAGCATTCGGGAAATAAAATGATAAAAAGAGATAGTTTTATACGTCGGAGTTTAAGGAGGCTGACGTAAAAAAATCTATATACATCGTCTTCTTCCTCAACCGACGTATATAGTACCATTAAATACGTCGTATTTTTTTCAACCGACGTATAATGTCATTATATACATCGCATTTTCCTCAACCGACGTATATAATAGCACTATATACGTCGCCTTTTCCTCAACCGACGTATATAGTAGCATTATATACGTCGCCTTTTCTTTAACCGACGTATAATGTTATCATATATGTCGCCTCTTTCTCGAACCGACGTAAAAAAGGTTTCAAAATGTAAATATACGTCGCCTTTTGGCGGAACCGACGTATAAAAGTATTTTATACGTCGCCTTTGGGCGGAACCGACGTATAATAGGCGACGTAAAAGATCATTTTTGTACTAGTGTAAATATACATAAATAATAAGATGTATTATTCATATATTTTTGTATACCGATTTTGTCTCACGATTTTCAGACCGACACCCGTTGTATATATTATAAAAGGCGTAAATAACAATAAATAAATAAATGAAAAATGGTAAAAGTTTAAACTTTTTCTGCCAAGTTTCTCAGGTGCTTCTACTTCTCTAACAGAGAAAGATCTCCTATTTCTTGTTGACACAAAATAGTGTTTCAGTATCGAGATCACTAACAAAAAAATATAAAAGTTAAATCAAAGAACAACCAATGGTTACTAATGATCCATAATTATAACTAAAATAATAACAAATCATAAATTTTAAAATAAAACGAAAAAAATAAATATTAAATTAATAAATTTAATTTTAAAAATCAACAAAAAGAGCAATCGAAAAAAAAACCAATAATGCACACATAGCCATGTATATTGAAAATTAAACAAAATAAGAATGAAAAAAATAAATAAAAAATAGACGAAGACAAAAACAAAAAAAGTAAGAAAAGAAACATAAATGTAAGCAAACAAAATACAAACGAACATGAAAACACGTGGTATGGGTTGGTTTATAACAAAGTTTAAAAGTTGTGTTGGTGTGACTGTGAGTTTCTCCAATTTCTTGTCCAAAACAACTTTTTACAAAACAACTTTTTTGATCGAACATGACCATAAGATCAAAGAAAAGGGAGGCAAATACTAAAAAATACCTCCATGCTCCATATCTTTTGAGGGTTCCGCATGGACAATCAAATTTGTGGAGCCGTTAGAATATGATCTTGAGAGCACCAAAAAAACCAAAAACACTTATGTCAAACTTGATAATAAAATTCTATAACAAAACATGGAATTGGAAAACAAAATCATAAAGTAAGAGGAATTCAAGTATATGGTTCTAAAATCTCAATGTTGAAAACCCTTTATATAGATATTTTGTTGAGTCGAATAAAAATTAAAATAAGATTTAATTTAGTTGAGAAAGAAGAAAGAAGGTAATATATATTTAAATAACTTCTAAATTGGATTGAATTTGTATATTAATATTCTAAATAGGGTTATAATAATATAATATAATAGAATGGAAATTATAAATAGGATTAACTTTTATATATTTATATTCAAAATAGGATTGACTTTAGATATTTATTGCCTTTCCTATAAAATAGAATGTAAATAAGGAAATTTAATTTTATTGAATTAAAATAGAGAATCTCTAGAAAAATAGATAAATAAGATTCGAGCGAGTATAATAGAATGAGAATTATAAATAGGATTAACTTTTACATATTTATATTCAAAATATGATTGACTTTAGATATTTATTGCCTTTCCTATAAAATAGAATGTAAATAAGGAAATTTAATTTTATTGAATTAAAATAGAGGAGCTCTAGAAAATAGATAAATAGGATTCAAGCGATTCTAGAGTATAATCGAACATAAAATAAGAATCAAAAACAAAATTACAAATTTGGTGAGGAACAATGATTGCATATTATATAAGAATATAAATTTTCTTTTCTATTTCAAATATGTAAATTTGACTTGTTATTCTTACCTACAAATTCGAAAACCTTTTCTATTTCGAATATGTTAATTTTAATGTTAAAAAAGGAATTTCCGCTTTTTTTTCTAAAAAATAGGGCATAAAGAAGGAAGTTTATTTTTAATTATTTAAATTAAAATAGAGAAGCTCTAGAAAAATAGATAAATATGAATCGAGCGATTCTGGAGCTCCTGCGGGTTCTCCTTTATATAATAGATATATATATATATATATATATATATATATATATATATATATATATTGATATATTGATATTGATTGATTGATGATAGATATATTGATATTGATTGATTATTCTTAATGACAGATGTTTCATGATAAATGTATGTTATAATATACTATATCATGAAAAAAAAACGATGATACGTATAAACATGATTTCTGCATTCACATAAAAATCATAATCTACACGTATTGTGGGAAAAAAATCGTGATATTATATAATGTAATCATGGTTCTAAAAATCCCCGATTTAACCGATTAATCCCTGATTAATCCTTTGTAAGGTAGCCAACCGATTCGATTTTTGAAATTCGATTAATCCTATGAATTTATTTAAAATAATATGTTTAATTGTAAATTAGACTAATATATTAAATATTATTATAATATCCGATTAATACTCCGATTAATCCTTTCGATTAATCCCCGATTACCCAATTAATCTTAAATCGGTACCTCAACCGATTTATACCGATTACCGATTTTTATAAGCATGAATGTAACATAGGGTTGATGTGGATCCGTCCCCAATTTAACAAATTTCATCAAAAAAAAGATTTAAGAAAACAGCAGGGGGTGATATTTTTGGACAGGGGAACACAGGAACACTGACTTGTGTTTATTCATACATAAGTGTATCTGCTGAACGCCCGGAGCCGGCCAATCATGCGGTTCAGACCGGCCCATTCGGAACCGGCCCGGTTTTTTAACCGATTTAATTCGGCCCGAATTGAACCGGCCCGAACCGGCATGAACCCGGAAAAAGATACGGTCCGAACACGGTTCAGAAATTGTAAACCCGTGAACCGGACCGGCCCGACCCGTAACCAACCGGCCCGCACGAGCCCGGGGTGAATTGGTGAGGCTGTTAATATTCATGAATCATATACATACGTTTATATTCATTTCATAAAAATTGTTTGCATATTATATGTATACATAGTTACATACTATACACTCAAAAGTTCAAAACCCATGTGCCCGACAACTCGACAAGGGGTGGAGAGGAAGACTAAGCTTTATGCCTTTTCTTGGAATCTTGACTTAAAAAAGTACTCCCTCTGTCTCCACAGATTCTTAACATAGATGATGGACACGGACACGGATTCTTAACATAGATGATGGACACGGAGACCAGAGTGTAATATTGTTAAAATAAATGAAGTAGTGGGTGTAATAGTGATTTTATTGTTAAAATATGTGAAGTAATGGGTGTAATAGTGTAAAGTGTTGAAAAAGTTGAGTGAAGTAGTGAATGTAATAATGTATTTTATTGTTAAAAGTTATTATTTTTGGTAATGTAAAGAACTGGTGGGACATCCCAAAAAGGAAATTGTAAAGAAATTGGATGGGACGGAGGGAGTAATAAGGTAATATAAAGTAATAGCCTAAAGTAATAGCCGTGCCGGTTTAGTGCTTGTGTTAGGTGAACAGAGTCCGGCCCGAGCCCGGCCCGCATTTCCTGAGTGCCGATTACGAATTCTAAATCTGTGAACAGGAACCGTTCAAAGCCCGGCCCGACTCGCACGGCCACAACGAATGGCCGCCTGTAGCTGAAGGCTTGTTAGTTGTTAACTTGTTATGGCTGGTCAATTCCTTTGTTCATGGCCTTGATATACCACATGATCACAGTACCCTGCGCGCCCACATAATTTGAACTTTGTACAGTAACTTACTTGCACTTTATTAGGACATGAATCTTGATATATTCCAAATTAATTACGGGATGTCATTCGTCAAGAAAGGCCTTCATTAGTGTTCTTATGGGGCCACCCTCGAAATTTCAGTTCCTACAGGATGTCATTCGTCAAGAAAGGCCTTCATTAGTGTTCTTATGCGAAACGTTGTGTGGAAAAAGAAAGATGGAACAGATCCAAACCAGGCTGGGATTTCAAGGCTTGTTAGTTGTTGAAGCTCAGGGGCGTAGTGGAGGACTTGCACTTCTATGGAAAGAAGCAGATCAAGTGAATCTTATCAGTCAGTCAAACCATCATATTGATGTGGAAGTTAACATAAGTGGAATGTGTCCGTGGAGGCTAACAGGTTTCTATGGCGAACCTGATAGAGCTCTAAGGAGAAATACTTGGGATCTGCTTCGTTTTTTGGCCCGTGACTCAAATTTGCCGTGGTGTGTGATTGGAGATTTAAATAATATTGTGTCTCAGGCAGATAAAAAAGGTGGTATTCACTACCCAAATTGGCTCATTGATGGATTTAATGACATGTTATTAGAGACGGACTTAACTGATATGGACCTTGTGGGACACCCATACACGTGGGAAAGAGGGAGGGATACTAGTGATTGGATCGAAGTCCGCCTGGATAGAGCATTAACATCGAGTTCATGGTTATCTATGTTTCCAGTAGCAAAACTGTACAATTTAGAAGGATCTCCTTCCGATCACAGTCCAATCTTGTTGGTGCCGAAAGAAGCAGCACAACAGGTAGGACCAAGACGGTTTAAATTCGAAAACGCATGGCTTACGGAGCCCATGTGTAAACAGCTGGTTCAAGACGGGTGGGAAGGAAATTTGCATAACAATATCCAACAAAAGGTGAAACATTGTGGAGAAGTATTGGCTACCTGGGGTAAGGAGATTACTGGTGACTTTGGTGGAAGAATAAAGAAGTGCAAAGCAGAGTTAAAAAGACTGCGTAACAAAGCGGATAGTCACTCACGGGGAAGATACAAGGAGGTGAAGAAGAATATGTTTCTTATCTTTGAGCAACGTGAAATTTTCTGGAGACAAAGATCGAAGCAGTTGTGGCTTCAATCGGGGGATCAAAACAGTAAATATTTCCACGCTTCCGCTAGTACAAGAAGGAGATCAAATCAGTTCCATAAATTGAAAAATGAAGCTGGACAGTGGGTTGATTGGGATACAGGTTTGGAAGACATGTTAAAGCAGCATTACACGGAGCTATTCACTAAAGCACAGTCGCAGTGGGAAGATGTAGTAGAAAATATTGATACACAAATCACGACTGCTCAAAATGATGATTTAATGAGACCAGTGGTGGAGGAGGAAGTGAAAGAAGCCCTATTCCAAATGCACCCGGATAAATCACCCGGGCCGGATGGGATGACTCCAGCTTTTTTCCAAAAACATTGGGGAATAGTCAGTAAGGATGTGGTAGAAATGGTTAGGCACTTTTTCTTAACAGGAGAGATGATGCATGATTTGAACCAGACGAATATTGTGCTTATTCCCAAGAAGAAAAATCCAACAGTAACTAGTGAGCTTAGACCAATCTCGTTGTGCAATGTGTTAGCTAAGATCATTACCAAAGTGGTTGCAAATAGAATGAAAGGGATGCTTGATGGAGTAGTGGCGGAAAACCAAAGTGCATTTATTCCTGGGCGCCTTATAACAGACAATATTATGATATCGTTCGAGGTTATGCACTATTTGAAAAGAAAGCGTCGAGGAAAGGAGGGGTATATGGCATTGAAGTTAGATATGTCTAAGGCCTATGATAGAATCGAATGGGATTACCTAAGGGCGGTGCTACAAAAGATGGGTTTTCACTGTTGGTGGATTCATTTAATACTACAATGTGTAACAACAGTGACGTACAAAATAACACATGGAAATAGGGAGATAGGGCCAATCGTTCCAACTCGGGGCATCCGTCAAGGGGACCCAATCTCCCCCTATCTTTTCATTTTGTGCGCCGAAGGGTTGTCAGCTACAATTCGGAAATGTGAAATGCAGAAAAGAATTCAAGGAGTTAAGATTTGTAGACAAGCACCTAGTATCTCACACATGTTATTCGCAGATGATTGTTATGTGTATTGTAAGGCGAATAATGAGGAGGCTGCTCAAATTCTGGAATTGTTACGAAGGTTTGAAAATGCTTCAGGCCAGAGGGTAAATTTGCTGAAATCCTCTGTGTTTTTCAGTTCGAATGTCTTGCAAGATAATAAGGACCATATTTGCCAATTGCTACAAATAGAAGAGGAAGGAGAAGGAAGTACATATCTGGGTCTTCCAAATTCTTTGGGAAGAAACAAGGTATCAGTGTTGGGTTTCTTGAAAAATAAAGTGGGTAACTGTATTCAAAGCTGGGATGGCAGATTTATATCGCAATCAGGGAAGGAGATTCTTATCAAATCAGTGGCACAAACTCTCCCCAGCTACGCTATGAGCGTGTTCTTACTCCCTTTAGAGGTATCGAAGGACATTGAAAGGAAATTAACTAAGTATTGGTGGAACTCAAATCCTAAAAAGACCAGAGCTATTCATTGGATGGCATGGGATCGATTAAGTCGTCATAAATCAACAGGAGGTATGGGATTTCGAGACTTCAGGGATTTTAATTTAGCGTTACTTGGAAAGCAGGGTTGGAGATTCATTACGCGTCCGGAGAGCCTGGTCAGTAAAGTATTCAAGGCAAAATACTTTCCGAAGGTTCATTTTCTTGACTCTGTGAGGGGAGATAACTCAAGTTATATTTGGAGAAGTGTGTGGGAGGCGAAAGCAATTCTTTCAGCTGGGCTTAAATGGTCAATCGGAACTGGTGATAATATCAAGATTATTGGTCAACCTTGGCTTGGAGATGACAGCAATCCTTACATTACATCAGATCCGACGTATCTGGAGAATCATAAGGTCTCTGCTCTTTTTTGTAATGAGAGAAGGGAATGGGATATAGATTTGGTAAGAGACATGTTCGAACCTCGGGATCAAGAATGCATCTTGAATACGAAGATAAATGCCGAGGGCTTAGAGGATCAGTTGTACTGGAACAAAGAGAACTCGGGGGTGTATTCAGTCCGTAGTGCGTATAGACTACTGCAAGCTCAAAAAGGCTTATGGCAGGGTCAGGATAATAGTAGTTTGTGGCGGAAGATTTGGCAGATTAAAGCACCGACAAAGGTCCTAAATTTTCTATGGAGGGCACTTTCTAATTGCCTGCCAACTAGAAGTCAGCTCGTTCAGAAGTTTGTTCCAATTCAAAAGGTCTGCCCGTTTTGTAATTATGGAGAAGAAACAGTTCTACACGTCCTAGTGGCATGCCCCATAGCTCAGCAATGCTGGGTAAGATTATTACCAGGTAACCAAGCTAGAGACAGTGCTGATTTCGCAGGGTGGTTGGAAACAATCTTCACGCATGAACCGGATTTCCGTAGAGCAGAGATAGCCACAATGTGTTGGGCCATCTGGAGAGCCCGTAATGATCTGGTTTGGAATCAAAAGCATCCTCACATAAATGGTATAACAGTGTCAGCAATGCAGTACCTTGAAAGCTGGAGAAATGCCCAGGTTATTTCATCAACAACCATGTTCCCTTACCTCTTACCAGGTGAAGGAGCTCGTACTTGGGTCAAGCCGCAGGAGTCAATAGTCAAGGTAACAGTTGATGCTTCAACTTTTAGTGAGCAAAATGCGTTTGGTATTGGAATGGTGGCGCGAGATCATACAGGTGCATTAATCCAGGCAAAATCTGCAAGTTTTAAGTATCTAGCTAGTTCGGAGTATGCAGAAGCTATTGCAGTTAGAGAAGCTCTTAGTTGGATTAAAGAGAAAGATTGGCCAGAAGTAATTCTGGAATCGGATTGCCTAGTGGTAATTCAAGCAATCAGAAGTAAGGCCAAGATGATATCTCCATTCGGTAGAATCATTGAGGAATGTCGTCAAAGGTTACAAGAATCAAACACAATTCGAGTGTTATTTATTAGACGGTCTGCTAATAGGGCTGCCCACACCTTGGCTAGGGAGTCGTATTCATTTCCGGACCGAGTTATTAGTGGGAGGGATGTTCCCACTGATCTTAATAGTATCTTGCAAGCTGATTTAGTCACGTAATATATCAAGTTTTTATGTCCAAAAAAAAAAAAAAAAAAAAAAAAAAATTACGGGATCATCCATTTCTAAACTTTTAAAAACATTTTGCGTATGAATTAGGAGGCCAAAATCGTAATTTGATTAGATTGTACGAATTCAGGAACCGACCCAATATTTATGTTTTTTGATGAAAACGGTCATTTTGAACGATTTTGAACAAAGAAGCACATGTGCAGCGGAATCGTGCTTTGCGAACATACATAGTACATCATTCTTCCATTTTTGTATGAGCAGTTTATCTATAAGAATAAAGAAGAAAAATCGTAAACATACTATAACATACATAAGTATATTAAAATCTCTCTAGTTGGTGAAGATTTGATTTCCAAGTTTTGAATTTCATTTGCATTACGGATTAATATTCGAAATAATTATGTTTATCGGACAATTTGGAGGAGCATCTTTACAAAAACTATAGTTTCTGCAGGTAAGTGGTCTTCATGAAACGGTCATCCTTTTCTGAAAGGAATAATTTAGGTATGATTTGCTTACATGATACGTTTGATTTGATTTTTAATAAAGAAGAAAAATCAAAATATTTATATAAGGAGCTCTGTTAATTATTTGACCCACGTAACTCTCATTAAATAAAATGTACTGTTAGATTGACAGAAATGTAGTACCTGAGAAGATGTGTACTTTCTGTGTTTTAAATACAGATGAGCTTTAGTTGGTGCTCGATACCAGACTCTGCAGATACTACTGTACATCAGTTACGGTTTCTTTTCAATTACCAATGTAACCCAAAGTCAAAATAAGACAACTACTCCTATCAAAATACTCCTATCAAAATACTCCTATGATTTAACACGATCGAATCTATTGTGTAACTATGAGACCGTATCGAAAATGGTAAGAGTGACATTTACTAAAACACACACAGACAATAATAGTCCAAAAATGTACCCCCACACATGTATAAAGTGGATACATACAGATTGCAGACACTGCCTGCCAGGCTGCCACCTTGAAACAAAAGAAAAGAAAGCCCTCGAACTTCATGCTGCCAAATTTATCTACTTCCGCACTAGGTTACCAGTTGCGCACTGTTGTTTGATTACACCATACAATAGTATTACAATATACATCTCCCACTCGCCTGCACCATATTATTTGTTTTATATACATCCACATTTGTGTGTTTGCATTTTTGGAAGAATTTTAGCAAGTTAGCTACTTGTTTTTCTCAGTGTTCTAAAAATCGGTCTAGGCGGCCGATTAATCGGCGCCTAGGTGCTAGACGGCCATTAAACGCCTAAAATCTGTAAAAATCGGTCATTGGGCGTTTTTTTGATTAGGCGGCGCCTAGACGGTGCCTAGGCGGGATTAGACAGCGCCTAGGCGGGATTAGGCGGCGCCTAGACGGAATTAAGCGGCGCCTAGGCGTGATTAGGCGGTTTAAAATATATTTTTAAATATTAAAATTAAATTATATAAAAAAATAATATTTTAATACATCCGATTAATGTTCCGATTAATCGCCGCCTAACCGATTAATCGCTAGAAGGTAGGCTCACCGGCTAGACCCACCTAGCGATTTTTAAAACATTGGTTTTTCTAGAGAAAATTGATAAAGTAGATAGGGAAAAGGTGAAAAGCCATTTATCGTTATACAAAATTGTCCTCAATAACAAACAAAAAAAACGTTTGTATAGCCGTAATTTACTAATAACTAGTCAATTAATCCGTGTTTCGCGGTTCATAAATTTTCTTTTTAAAATATTGAAAATAGATGAGTTACTTTTTATTATTTTTAAAAATTGATTGATTTCTTAAGAATATTTTAAAAAAAATTAATTCAAAATAATTTACATGAATTATAGGTTTGAAAATACTCTCTTCATATATCTAAATTTTCATAATTTCAAAAATACCATAAACATAAAAAATAGCAATTATAATACAAACGTAATTTTTATGATCAAAAGTTATAAATGTTATATATAATAACACTTTTTAAAGCCGATGCCACTCTCATAACATACATGTTCAATAGTGTGTAAGAATTTATTTAATTAGAATATTAATTTATTTCGACACGAACAACGGATGTATAACTTTTTTATCAATTTAATCTATCGAAAAAATTAGGTTTTTTTTAATTTATCCGGTTTGGTCATAATCCATGTGTAAAAGTAAAAAAACAATTTGTGCTATTTTTATTACAGGTGTTAATTAAAGATTTATATACTTATATAATTTATTACGATTTCTATAATCACCAATAATAAAAATTGCTTGAGAATTCAAGGGTCATCTCTATTACAATTGATCGAAAAGAAATTGGAGTGGTATTTGATAGAGAATAAAAAAGGACGCAATGTAAGCAATTTTTAGTCGTCATTTTACCTAAAAATTAACTTAATTATATACTCCCTCTGTCCCAGCGAATTGTTTATGTTTGGGACAGAGAGCTCGGCACGCATTTTAAGGCTCCCATAAATTATAGTCTCATAATTTTTTAAAACTTTTTTTTCTTCTATATAAAAATTTATTGTTTAAATTTTTATTCAGAAAAAGAAAATTTTAAAAATAAATTATGGAACTATACTTTATATACACCTTAAAATGCATGTTAATCAGTGTTGAAAAAGTATAAATAAATGAGTGGGACGGAAAGAGTATGCAATTAATATTTAGTAATGAAATAATAATTATAATAAGCACAAAAGGATCTTATCAAGATTTTTGGCCTAGTCAGTGTACTACTAAAAGCATAAGATCCGTTTTGATTAAAAAGTTGGGTTAAAAGTCGTCCGTTGAATTATAAATTATATCCTTATATATAATAAGCTTCAGATGGATTTTATCCATAATTTTGGTCCTTATATTGCCAAAATAATGTCAACCGTCGAATCTAATATTTTTAAAAATAAATTCCCCTCAATAACATATTATTATTAAACATTTATATCATCTTATAACTACTCTTAGAAGTTCAAGGTTCGATTCTCCTCAACAACATATTTTAATTAAAAATTTATATAATCTATTTTCACCATATTATTATTAAATATTTATATAATATGGTTCACATCTATCTATACTAATATTTTAAAGTCGAAACATTGAAAGTTTGTCGATTTGGTTATACATATTTTAATTAGCCATTGCATTTTCACATTTACTTTTAGTTGAAGATATTACCTTTATAAAACAATCAATCGTACCATATCTTCAAATCATTGATATTTCTTAACTAATTAAAATATGTTACCTTTTTTTAAAAAAACTAATCTTACAATTATTAATATATACCCAAAAATATCACACCATATTTTCAAATATTAATAAAATATATTAAAAATCCCTATACGTTGTTTATAATAAAAAAATATTAGTATAATACATAAATATGAGTATATTAAATTATATTAAATTAAAATTTTAAAAATTATTAAATTGATAATTACATAAAAACATAATTGTACTATTAACTAAAATTCAATAAATACCTAAAGTATCTTATCTCTCAATCAATTTAAAAGACGTGTACTTTTAATTGAACATATTACTCTTTATACACACCTAAAATATCGTATCTTCCAATCATCAATATTTCTTTTTAATTAAACACGTTACCTTTTAATTTGGAACATAATTTTGCGATCATAATCTTCCAATCATTAAATTTTTTTTCTAATTAAATCACTACCTTTTAATTTAAAACATAAATTTACAATGTATACCCAAAAAAATGACACCATATTGCTGTTAGATTTTTAGTAATTGATAAGAACCGTTAGATGTAATTATAAGGTGTATTTAATGATTAAATTACTTTATTAAATATTTAAGGTTCGAATCCCGTTAACGACATATTTAACTTAATTTTTTTTATATATAAATTTTAAATCATGTAAATCATTTATTAAATTTACTTCAAATTTTATTAAATTAATATTAAATTAATTTTTAGAATTAATGATTTTATAAAAACATAATTATAACATAAAATAAAATTTATAATATCAAAAAAACCGTACATCTCACACGTATTAGATAGAGAAAAATGTAAAATAATAAAAAAAATTGGTGCACATCATGAACTAGCCAAGTCACCTTTGGCGGCTCCATTTAGCCCCTGTCAGTGTATGCATTCCTGATCGCACGAAAAATACATTAAAAATATATACATTTTTTTTTAGAATTTAAAAATATTATATCTTTATATATAATAAGCATAACATGGATCTTATCCATAATTTGGTCAATGTACTACCAAATTAATCTCAACCATCAAATCTAATATTTTTAAAAATAGACGATCAAGTTTATATTATATTTAAAAGAAGATTAAAATCTAAAAAGAATATCATTAAAAAGGTTGTATTAGAATTAAATTTAAAAAATGAAATTATTCAATGAAAAGATATAATTAGAAAAGTATATAATTGAATTTTATTTATTTATTTATTAATATTTAAAAATCATATTTATTATTTGGGCTCTATCTCAAGATCAAAATATCAGATATGGATGATTCTACAGCCCACACAAAGGTCATAAAATTATTTTTAATTTAGTGATGATTGAACAATTATTATCGAAATGAAAACACTCAAAATCTCAATAGAAAGAATAATTACGAATTTTTACATTAATCATATTCAGTGTACAAGACCTATATTGATAATTCTATTCAATGTAGAAAATCAAATTATATATAATTTAAATCATAGACATATACTTTTTCATCTTTCAGTATAAATACTCTTTTTAGTTTACATGTTAAAAAGTAATTTTTTTGTCATCTATTTATTTCATGATCAAACGGTTCCTATTTATTTTGTGGTACTGAATATCAGATTTGGACAAAATCACTCTTACACTTATTATTTAAACAGTATTTTGTTGTTAGTATAAGTATCTTCAAATTATATCCTTATATATAATAAGCGTAATAGGGATCTTATTCATAATTTTGGTTTGGTCACTGTACCACCAAAAGAATCTCAACCGTCGAATATAATATTTTTAAAAACAGACGATCAAGATTATATCATATTAAAAAAAATTATAATCTAAAAATGATATAATTTAAAAGTTTGTATTAAAATTGAATTTTAAAAAGAAGTTATAATCTGAAAAGGATATAAAAGATTGTATTAGAACTTAATTTTATTTATTTATTTATTAATATTAAAAAATGTTAATATTTACTATTTAGACTCTATATCGAGATCTATAAATCAGATTTGGATTATTTTACAGTCCACGCGAAACTCATAAAATTATCTTAATTTAGTGATGATTTTACAATTATTATCCAAATGGAAACACTAAGAATCTCAAGAGAATATAATAATTACAATTTTTACATTAATCCTATTCAATGTAAAATACATACATCGATAATCCTATTCAATATCGAAAATCTAATTATATATGATTTAAATCATTGACAAGCATTTTTTCGTATTTCAATATAAATACACTTTTTAGTTTACATGTTAAGATATAAAATATTTTTTTTGTTAGATCCAACGTTTTTCATCTATTTATTTTAAGATCAAACAGTTCTTATTTATTTTATCGTATTGAGGACCAGACTACCAACTACAAAAATTTTGGACAAAATTCCTCTTACACTTATTATTAAAACTGTATTTGATTGTTAATACAACTATCATCAAATAATAAAAAAGTTATTTTGATAATCAAAACGAAATATATGTAGATTTCTTAATTAGAATAGAATTTTCAATATAAAAAATCGTCAATTTCATCTCTCTTTTGTTTCTTGGTAGTTTTATTGAGAGAAAAATTATTAAATAATCACTAAATTAAAGATTACTTTGTTAATTTCACGTAGGCTATAAAATCATCCAAATCAACTTCTAAGAAATTCAAATAAAATAGAAAATAAATCGAACGTGTAAAATCTTATATATATATATATATATATATATATATATATATCAATTTCATAATAACAATTTGATACGTAAATTAATAACAAATAAATAATAAAAAAATAATATAATAAATATTATAAAAAGAGTAAGTTAGTATACATAAAACATACAAGTATCATGCATCCGCAAAACAGGAAGAAAAATAACAGTTTTATCACAATTTTATTTAAAATAATTGTAACATAACAAGTGTAATGCATGTTCATAATACTCCACAAAATAGTCAGTAAATAAATATATGGAATACTGTATTTAGTTGTAAATATCTCTTTCTGATATATGGAATTATTATTAGTTGTATAAAAATAAAAAAATAAATGTAAATTTTTTTACAGCATCATCAACCAGTCTAATCGCCTTTGGCGGCTCTGAAGTGTGGTTCATCCTCCTCCTATTCCTTCTCCTCCTCCTCCTCCAATTCTTCTATCATACATATATATATATATATATATATATATATCATATACATACATGTATATGTATGTATCTTCACATACATGCAACCGATATCTGCACTCTGTTTTTACACAGAGTCTTGAATTTAAGAAGATCGAATTCAGATACGGTGTTGTTGAATTCTCCACTGGTAATTCAATCAAGCTTTCAACTTTAAATGATAATTAAGTTAAATTGATGGTTCAATTCTATGTAATTATAATCAAGTTTGGATCTTTGATGAGTTTCTTAACTGAATTATAATGAAAAAGGTCTGATCTTGATCTGGTTATTGATTCAAGAATTGTTTTGCTATTCGTTTCTGTGAATTTCAAATATCTCTCTCTCTCTCTCTCTCTCTCTCTCTCTCTATCTCTCTCACTCTCTCTCTCTCTCTCTCTCTCTCACTCTCTCTCTCGTATTTGATTAAGAAGTGTGTATTTTTTTTTCTGAGGTAGTTTCACTTGCACGAAATGAAGACTTGAATAGTTGTAGCCTGTGTTTTATTAGAAGCAAATGGGGATCCAGAAGTACAGTTGTGGAAGGGTCTAAATTTTGAGGTTTAAGTGTTACCATGCTGTTGGAAATTTGGTTGATGTCAATCAGAGCAAGTCCAATGCATAGCTATACTTAGTCTTATAGCTATAATATAGAACTAAGTTTGCAAAATCACCACTCCAATGCATAATTATACTTAGTCCTATAATAGCATAAATGGATAGTTGGTCCTATATATAGGACTAAAAATGGCTATAGCCATCCTTGCCACATCATCTACAACCAACCACATTATTCTATTCATTATCAAAAAAAGTTAAAATACACTTTAAATGCTAGTTTGAATGTAGTTGATCCTATTTTAGAACTATGCATTGGAGCACTAGTTGTATTTTAAGACCAAAAACTACTTTTTGATCTCAAATTATAGCAATGGCTATAGCCATTTTAGCTTTAGCATTGGCCTTGCTCTTAAGTTTAATGGAAGTGCAGCCCGTTTTAAGTTCTCTTTGCAATTTTTCGATAGTGCAGATGCCTTTATCTTCATTTACTGATATGTTTGCCTCAAAGGGAGCTGAAGGTAGACAAATACATGGGAGGACATAGTCTCGAGGGGCTGAGGGCAATATACTCTCTAGAGACAGGGAAGAACTTTGTTTAATGAGGTGTATAAGTAAAGTGATGATTTCTTGCTATATTCAGACAACGATTTTGAAGACACTCCGATCTTCTCTTCTCTCGTGATTATGTACCTCCACTTTATCTTCCACTGGAGAGAAGATCGCAAAGTCTTCCCATTTCAAACTCCAGATCTTTCACTGGTATCATATATCTACTTCAGTTTACCGGACTTCACATATTCTTGCAGTTGCCTTGTAATTTCATTGGTCTTTTACACTTCTGTTGTTGTCTTTTTTTACCCTTTTAAAAGAAAAGAGAAAAAAGAATAGATTACAACAATATGACACTCTGCTATTTTGCCTGACAACTGATGAAAAAGATTAAAGTGACACTCTGCTATTTTGCCTGACAACAGATGAAAAAGATTAAAGTATTATATTTCCCATCTCTTTGGCCTGGCAGTAGTATAGACCAAGCAAGAGGAAGGACGCCTTCTAGTAATGCATCTTCCTGTATAAGCGGTACTTTCCCTGTAGAGACTAATTGAGGAAACTTCACTACACCAGAACTAAAGGGCTTTCAATCAAACATTTCAAGGTTTCCTTATGATTTCAATCTTCGTAGTTCCATGATTGATCAACCAGCATCATATGTGAGGGGATCCTCACAGCCATCCAGAAATGTAGAGAGTTTCCTACCTGATTTCACAGAGTCAATGTCGCAAGCTACATGTATAAGTATCAGTTCACCACATAGTTTTGATCGAGATCGGTTTCGCTCTCGAAGTGAAGGTTCACTTGCAATCTTCTGGTGATCAGATGGATGGATTCACATCCAAATAAATAAATAATAGAGCTCCAGCATTATAGAGGAAACCGTTTTGATCAGTTGCCCACAGGTCTGCTCCAAAAAGATCCTTGGCCACATGGTATTTTGCAATTTGTTATTGAATCTACTTTTTGATCAGTTCCTGTGAGTCGACTTGGCACTTTGGCATATGATATCTTGCTGTTTGTTTAATTGATATCTTCATCACATAGGTTCACGTGAAAATCTAAAGAAACTGCGAAAAGGAAAAAAGAAGATAATCTTAATACAATTTCATTAAGCACTGGATATCTTTGCTGTACCTGATTCTAAATACCGGAGTCAAGTTTTTTGTTGTCTTTTACTACCTTGGAATATACTGTTTAATGTTGAGGGTTTTTGAACCATTTGTACAATTTGACCACTTCCTAAGATACATATGCACCAAGGATTATTAAATTAAAATTTTTCTGAGGGTTTTATTTATGAGGAAAATCATTTCATTGAATTCGGAAAACCTATGCAACAGTTGTTAAAATTAAGTCGAGCTATACATACAAATTTGCTGCAAACATCAAGATCAAAAGATACTACACTGTAATTTTTAAAATAGTAAAACTTTCCTTCTCTTGATGCGACTTCTCTTTGTGTGCAAACATTTGTGAATGGTTTTACTCGTTTGAGTCAAAGTTTTACTGCTAGAGTTTCTATTTTTATCTCGTCCATACTATTGTATCTTTCTATTATTACTTTCCTTCTCTGCAGTATAGACGCTGCGATGGCATAAAGCAACAGACTGTTGGCAGAGCCAAGTGCCTTATTCTGCTCCACACAGAATTCCCAATCCCAGCCCTAATTGCTGTTTGATCTCACATTACTTCCCAGAGGCAGATTGTCTGCTCAAATGTCAATTCCCTCCTAAAGAGAACCACTACCATCCTATCCTATACACACACAAAAAAAAAAAAAAAAAAAAATTCCTCTGCCTGGAGCATCTCTTAGTGCTGAAAGAGTTGAGAATTTTAGCATTTGATGATCATAGACACTTTACTCAGTTGTCTTCTGATCCCCACCTCCTCAAGCTTAAAATGATACCGAGCCTTCTATATGAAGCCAACAAAACACCAGAAAGCTTCATGGTTCTCTGTCATCATTGTTTTTACTAGAGAAAGTAGATCACTCATTACCTGTCAATATTCGACTTCGGGGTCATATAGGAAATAAGCTTATAGAAGAGCACCTAGTCAAGCAGCAAGCACAACTAAAGGTTATCATAGTCCTTTAGCCCAATTACCTCAGCAAAACTCCGTGACCTTTCATCTGATACTGAAGCCAGTGCTGGAGGATATGCTATCCATTCTCTGTTAGCTTGAATTGTATCTGGAGGATTGAACCTTTCTCTTCAGTGCTTTCTTGGGCGGTAAAAGTCTTGCTCCCATCAACAGAGGAGTGGAGTTTGACTTGGTCTCAAGAGTATTAACATCTGTGGCATCAATATATCAAGTATCCAAATATCACCTCATCAAAGGGTGGCAATATCATGTATCCAAGCATCACCTCTTCAAAGTTGACCACGTCAAGGTATCAAGTATCTAGTGCTTGTCTCAAGGAATGAAAAGAATAAAATTTAATAGGGTGGCCTCTTCAAGGTATCAAGTTCTAGTGGCATCTTCAATTAAATCTCCTGGGGTTTTTTGAAACAGAAGCTGATAATATTTATCCAGGTTCTTATAATGTGCATTATGATACTATTTCCTCTACTTCAAGGAGGAGCACTCGACAAGTGATTGACTGTCATGATATTTAAGAATGGTGATAACATTATACTTCTGTAGTAACTGCTGTGAATTTTGAGGCCTTTACTTCTTTTCGGTGTCCTGATTCTTGAAGACATGGTACTTTGTCAAAGCTATGGCCTATGTGTATACCGGATACGTATTGTGCCAGTGAATCAATTGTTAAGGGAGTTGAACATTGTCCAGACTGCAGGTCAAATGTGTTTCAGTATGGAATTCTTTCCAAGGATGCTGGTAGAAGGGGATCTGAGGCATGTGAACCAGCAAGTAGTACGTCAGCATACTGTGAGCTATAGTGTACCTGATGGTGGTACTGGTGGGCAGCAATTGTAGAAATCTCTCTACTATAACATATTGATGCTTCTGGAGTTGCAGGCATCTCGTACTGCTGACAGATTAAGTGGCAGCTATGGTGCATTTCTCCAGAGCAGGTCTTATACCACCAGTAATAATTCTTATGATATAGTGCATATAGCTTAAGAAGCTCTAATGGGAATGGGTTTTTAACTGGTTCATCTTCAGTTGACTGGTGTCCATATAGACAAACAGAGACTCGTGTTCAAAGGCAGTTAAGGGAAGAACATGTCTGAGACATTGACGCAAAACACCGGCAAGCATACTGTGCCAGTGATCCTTGAAGACATGGTACTTTGTCAAAGCTACAGGCATACGTACTGTGCCAGTGATTCAATTGTTAAGGGAATTAAACATTGTCCCGGCTGCAAGTCATAGGTGTTTCAATTTGGAAATTTGTCCGCGTATACTGGTGGAACAAGGGGACCAGAGGTGTGTGAACCCGCAAGCAGTGTCAGCCTACTGTTAGCCTTAGTGTACCTTATGGTGGTACTGGTGGTCACTGGTCAGCAAATGTAGATATCTATCTACTATCAACTATTGATACTTTTGGAGGTGCAGGCATCTCCTATGCTGACAGATTAAGTTGCGGCTGAGGTGCATTTCTCCATAACAGGTCTTTTAACCACCAGTGCATATGAAAGGCAGTCACGTGGGAAACAATCCAACCTGGAAAGTTGTAGGTATGAAATTGACGCTAAACAAGGGAGAACTGGTTCATCTTTGTCCGCTGCTTCAAATTGTGCGTGCACTTCAACCTTAAGGTCTTTTGACATGCATGCTTGAATAAAGCTTCTGAGGTTTATTGAAACAGAAGCTGAGAATGTTATGGTTCTTCTGATGTGCATTATGATACTGTTTCCTCTACTTCAAGAAGCAGCACTCGACGAATTACCGGAGCATCAGAAAGCTAACACATTTGGTATAAATGTTACAACTGTTCTTGCAGAACCTCACATCTATAATCATGAACAATGCACTCTAGGTACGTACATCGTGATTATAGATATTCTTTTTAAATGTTTCTATTAGTGCTCGTAAAGTTTTTTTTATTGATATGAAAATTAGAAATTATTGATGTAAAAACATCACAGCTAAATTTCAAAACATTATAATAAAACGGTTACGTAGAAAACCCCACCCCGTAAATTCGGTTTATAAAATTACAACCATTATAGTCATAATAAAAAAATTGTGCAACTCAATCCTACTATTTGCGTGTTGGGTTGGGTCAGGTCAGTTAGGGCCCGTTAATATAATCAGGCTTGTCCAGGTTAAGTAGCAATTTGGAGTTGTTGGAACTCAGATAATGATGTAGTTCATGTTCATTGAAGATAAAATATTAACGGTGGTATTAGTTACTGTTAGGGCGAAAATAATGGATTTCATCAAGTAACAAACTGTTTATATATACATTTGATAGAACTTACTTAACTATCTCCAGGATTTCACCAGTGCATTTAACATAAACAATAGAGTATCTGACTAGGGTGGCAAGTTTAAAATGGAATAGGCCAAAGATCTGGAGTGATCATTATTCAACATGTATAAATCGTAGCTATAGATTGAAAGCAAAACTGAACAACCACAGAAGTATAAAATTTTAGATAAGTAGGATTTGGATTAAAGTTGGGTTGGGTTAGGGTTGAAAATAATAGAACCCATAACTAACCCACTAAATTCGGGTTATACCTCTATCAACCCAACTTCAATTCAGATCAATAATTTTGGGTTCGGTTAAAAAAAGGGTTAGGTCTAGTGTCATAAACTTTGTAATAAAGATATCAAAAGAAATCCAGTCGCTTAAATAGAAAATAGAAATACTTCTACAAGCCACTGACTAGTGTAAGCCACAAAGTCTCAGTGCTCAAACTGTGTACTGTGCTCTTCAAAGAGTTTTATAGGTATCAGTTACCACAATAATATACTAGAATATGAAGTCCCTTGGACCCACAGCTCCCTTTTGTTTGAAAAATATCACTACTGCTCCCCTGTTATTATTCACAATCGGGCCAACGTCTGCAGAGGCATCGACAACTGCATTTTCATGTCTCCGTGCACGCTTCTGTGCACGCCTCCGTGCACGCTTAACTACTTCAGAATCTAGCTCTTCAGCTATATTAGCCCTTGGATGTCCCTGGGAATTTCAGGTACATGTTATATACTAGCAAAAGTTTAGTTTTGCAGATAAGTAAACAAATTTAGTCCTTACATTAAGCAATGCACGAAGTACAAATCGAGAAGCAGTAGTTACATTAAGACCATTCCATATACCATCAGCTATTATCAGAAAGAGGTCCTCCTTTTCAATGTCTTTTGTCAAAAATATATTCTTATGCCCCTGCATGTTAGTAGTTCATAGTTATGCAATATCGATGATATAAACATTGAAAAATACCACAGTTTGTTTTATTATTTAGGACAGAAAAATACCACAGCTTGTTTTATTATATAGTAAAAGTAAAAGTTACCACAGCTTCATTGTGCAAAAGCACAGAAGTTAGCAGTTGTCCATTTGCACCTCTTTGTGCCAAAACGATTTTGGCATTTGACCCTCGGCTTGCAATAAACATTGATGTTTGGTACAGAGCTGCAAAGAGGCAGTTCCCCATCCCAGTGCCCACATCAATTAATCCCAACTCCGAGGCATTGAAGAATGCCTCGGGGAATGACAAATTTTCAGTACGGAGACCTATCAAGTAATGTATATAGTTAACATTTCGTATCAAGTTCATATACACATTACAAGTAGAATTATACTCACACGCACTAAAATAAGAAGTATACCTCGTTGGAGGTACTTAAGCAAAGGGACGAAACACCAATTGTTTGATAGTGCAGCATAATACACCTGCCCTCCACTCCATTCAGCATGAATCTGTCCCCGACTACTCACACTAATGCATATTTCACGTTCAAATCTTAGGGTAAGGGGTGGAGTTGGGGGAGGCACTAGAGGATAAATGGGTGCTTGTGGGATGGGATTGACCGTGTAGGAACGGTAGAGACCCTTTTTGCCCGCTGTCCAAATATCGTAGATATGCTTTAGTTTGTCTGAGTGAGAGTAAACATCCTTGACTCGAACCCAAAACCTCCTTGCTTGGATCGTTACGATCCTTTTAGTCACTTGGAACTCTAAAGGAGTTTGTATGACCTAAAAATAAACACACACAAAAGGGGTTTATTAGCTTAATACATAATACATAACTGCACAAATCAAGCAATATACACACAAATAGACACAAATAGAGCAACAATTACACACACTAGTTATGTAATGCTAACCAACACTAATCACATATATGAGTTAAGATAAGTATCAATTCTCAACACAATTATAGAATAAAACATGGAAAGGTATCTACATATTTATCAAAATAATTCAATGATGCATGAGTGAGCTTACACAGGAATCTGAATTTGGAGTATCAGTGATTTCTTCAATTTTCACCATGTTTCCAGAGAGTGTGCAGCGTGTGGGGATGGTTTTGGTAAAGTTAGTTCTTAGTTTTGTATGCAGGGTTATTGCCCATTTGGGCTTGTAATGAGGTGAGTGTATTTGGGGCCTTTGGGCCTTTAGTTCTAATTAACTAAAACACTGCCCCATCTTTAGGAGGGATAGTGGCCCATCCTTTTAATTTTTTTTAATATTTATAATTAACCTTTTTATACTTCTTTTATTTTTTTAGTTCTGTTTTTTGATTTTAACATCATATGACATGTTTCTATTTCCTTAACCTGCAACCCATTTCTTCTTCTTCAATTGATAATATTTCATCTTTTCCTTCTTCCATTACCAACACTCCTTCCTTTTTGAATAATTTTTTTTATAATGTTTGGTTTTATCTTGTGACATCATCACAACATCATCCTGGTGGTGCCTAAGGTGTTATACACCTTTAAAGTTTTTAGAATGTTTCAGTTACCAATTGCCAGCAGCAGAATACATTGTTTGCAGATTATTAAACTCGTTTTTTCATCCAAAAAGGATAGAATTTCAATTTTAATTGTTGAACCCTCAATGTTGTTTTTGCAACACTTGCTTAAACATTTATTTTTACGGTATATCAATGATAACTGCTATAACAAAACACTTAAGAATCTGAAAGAAAATGAGTTGTAATCTGAAATTTACATGAAGAAAACAAGAAAGAATAATAATAAAAATTATCCAGCATCAAAAATGACAATTGCATGTCAGTAAGCTAACATTGTAGGAGCTACACCAGAAATTATTTCGTCTCTAGCTGTAAGTGAAATAGTAGTACTATTGCATCTTTCTGTTATTAGTTTCCTTCTCTGCAGTATAGATGCTGCGATGGCATAAAGCAACAGACTGTTGGGAGAGCCAAATGCCTTATTTTGCTCCACAGAATTCCCAATCCCAGCCCTAATCGCTGTTTGATCTCACATTACTTCCTAGAGGTAGATTGTCTGCTCAATTGTCAATTCCCTCCTGAAGAGGACCACTACCATCCTATACACAAAAAAAAAAATAAAAAAAATCCTTTGCCTCGAGCATGCATCTCTTAGTGCTGAAAGAGTTGAGAATTTTAGCATTTGATGATCATAGACACTTTACTCAGTTGTCTTCTGATCCCCACCTCCTCAAGCTAAAAATGATACCGAGCCTTCTTCATGAAGCCAACAAAACACCAGAAAGCTTCATGGTTCTCTGTCATTGTTTTTACTAGAGAAAGTAGATCACTCATTACCTGGCAATATTCGACTTCGGGGTCATATAGGAAATAAGCTTATAGAAGAGCACCTAGTCAAGCAGCAAGCACAACTACAGGTTATCATAGTCCTTTGGCCCAATTGCCTCAGCAAAACTCCGTGACCTTTCATCTGATACTGAAGCCAGTGCTGGAGGATATGCTATCCATTCTCTGTTAGCTTGAATTGTATCTGGAGGATTGAACCTTTCTCTTCGGTGCTTTCTAGGGAGGTAAAAGTCTTGCTCCCATCAACAGAGGAGTGGAGTTTGACTTGGTCTCAGAAGTATTAACTTCTGTGGCATCAATATATCAAGTATCCAAATATCACCTCATTAAAGGGTGGCAATATCATGTATCCAAGCATCACCTCTTCAAAGTTGACCACGTCAAGGTATCAAGTATCTAGTGGTTGTCTCAAGGAATGAAAAGAATAAAATTTAATAGGGTGGCCTCCTCAAAGTGTCAAGTTCTAGTGGCATGCTTGATTAAATCTCCTGGGGTTTTTTGAAACAGAAGCTGATAATATTTATCCAGGTTCTTATAATGTGCATTATGATACTGTTTCCTCTACTTCAAGGAGGAGCACTTGACAAATGATTGACTGTCATGATATTTAAGAATGGCGTTAACATTATACTTCTGTAGTAACTGCTGTGAATTTTGAGGCCTTTACTTTTCGATGTCCTGATTCTGGAAGACATGGTACTTTGTCAAAGCTATGGCCTATGTGCATACGTATTGTGCCAGTGATTCAATTGTTAAGGGAATTGAACATTGTCCAGACTGCAGGTCAAATGTGTTTCAGTATGGAATTCTTTCCAAGGATGCTGGTAGAAGGGGATCTGAGGCATGTGAACCAGCAAGCAGTACGTCAGCCTACTGTTAGCTATAGTGTACCTGATGGTGGTACTGGTGGGCAGCAATTGTAGAAATCTCTCTACTATAACATGTTGATGCTTCTGGAGTTGCAGGCATCTCGTACTGCTGACAGATTAAGTGGCAGCTATGGTGCATTTCTCCAGAGCAGGTCTTATACCACCAGTAATAATTCTTATGACATAGTGCATATAGCAAGCTCTAATGGGAATGAGATTTAACTGGATCATCTTTAGTTAACTGGTGTCCATATAGACAAACAGAGACTCGTGTTCGAAGGCAGTTAAGGGAAGAACATATCTAAGACATTGACACAAAACACCGGCAAGCTGGATCATCTGAGACATTGAAGCTCTACAAATGGTGCATGCTGCATTGCAACCGTCTGGTCTTTCGACATGCATGCTTGAATAAAGCTCCTGGGGTTTATTGAAACAGAAGCCGAGAATGCTAATCCAGGTTCTTATAATGTGCATTATGATGCTGTTTTCTCTACTTGAAGAAGCATCACTCGACAATTGATTGACAGTCATGATATTTGAGAGTGGCAGTAAAATTTTACTACCAGGATAACTGCTGTGAATTCTGTGGCTTTTGACACGAAGGATTGTTCTTTGGATGTACTGATCCTTGAAGACATTGTACTTTGTCAAAGCTACAAACGTATGGAGAAATACGAGGTCAAATCTCTTGCAGTAAAGGTTCAACTCCAAATCGTCAATAATGATAGTCACCCCAACATATTACTCTAGAAACAGATGAAAGAAACCACCTGACCAGGTACCACTTTGTTAACACATTGTTCTATGTTCAATATCACCAGTTACACTTTGTGTTCTATGTATTTAGAATGCAGTTTATCTTGTTATTTTACAGTAAACGTACATTGCAGTAACAGTGAAACTACACATCGATTTTAAAAGAAAGAGGTAATAATAAATCCTGTCAATATCGCGTTGTCAGTAGACAATAGATTCAACAATTATACAGCTACATGCCTTGACTTTAACATTTTCACTCAATACTATACTGAAAATCATTGTTACATTACATCTCTACAACATGAATTTTAATTATGTACCCTAAATTTAGATAGATGCATCAGTTACTTGGCTCTTGTAAATGGAGATGTCCTGTTTCAGCACATTACGTATCTTGTTTGGTACACATTACACTTGCAAATATACTGATAGCCAGTTCCGTTTTTCCAACCCAGTTAGTATTTTTTATGTCACATTGATGTTGCATTTGGTCAGGATAAGTGGAATGGAAGGGAACCGAATGAAATTTAAATTATAAAATAGGTAAATGTCCAACACTTTCATAACTCTTCCATTCCATTTCAAACAAATTAAATTAGGCCTTGTTTGCTTCGCAGGACTGGAATGCATATGAGAATGGAAGGGGACAAAAATGAAATAGTAAAGAAATGGAATATATTTTTTCATTCATTTGTTTGTTTTAAGTATAATTTAATTGGAATGAAATGAAAATAATATATAATTTATCACATTTAAATTTTATAAAAATAAATCTCGAAAAAGAAATTCTCAAAAAAGATTCCCGGAAACATTTTCTCAAGGAAAATTTTTTCGAATTTTTTTTTTTCAAAAAAATTGTGAGACGGTCTTTCACTTAGGAAGAAGACTGAGACAGTCTTTCACTTTTCACTTGTAGGTTTTGTTGATTTGTTAAGTACGATAGTGAAAAATTAAATTAGATATAGGAAGTTTACTGCGTCATATAGTAAATCCTCCCTTTGGATTATTCGTAGTGACGTTAATAAATAACGAGTCAATTTGACAAAAATGTTTTCTCGTACGAATCACTAATTTAGACAAGAAATGTCAATATAATGATATTTTCTAGTCTAGATTATTTGTGATACATTTAAAGGCAAAGTCAATTCGACACAAGTATCGAAATATTCTGAACACTGATTTTACGAACCAAAAATGCAGATTTATCCAAAATAGTGTTCATTTCAAATGCTTTTTCTTCAAATATATTCGATATATTTTTCAAAGAAATATTTTCAAATTTGAATTAGTTATTGACTTGACGAAAGAATAAAAATAGATTTTATTTCGAAGCCCATAACAGTTTTCATTTTAATGGATAAAAATTTGAAATATTCAAAATAAATATTCCGTGAACTTCGTGGTCATTATTATTTGAGAAATATTATATTTGAATATATTTTAAGTCAAATCTTTAGCCAAAACGTCGACAAGTTACGACAAACGGTCAACGTATATTATTCCGTCACGTAAGGACATTTAATCAAAATATTTTTGAATAAAATACTTCCATGAGTTATTTTGACTTGAAACTTTGGGAATGTCACTATAATAATTAAAAAGAAATTTTAGAATTAATTTCATGATTGCATGATAATCGATACGTAATTGATTTTTCGATCGCTTAAAAGTCATAAATGGTTAACTCATTTCAAAGTGAAATTTTGACCATAATCCTCGGGGAATATTTTTAGGGGATTCCCATAGTTTCGTAATTTTTGAGAGATTTTTTATTTTATTTCATAAAAGTGGGTGTATCGCGCAGTTTCGTTTTTATCGGCTTTTAGCGTACCAATAGAAACTTCCAATATTTTATTCTTTGCTTTTCTCACAATTTGATGGAGCTTTTCTAGGAAAGTGCCAAGAAGCTACTTTATGCTTTATGTATTTTATTGCTTACTTGCCACTTGTCTTATATCTATTGGTCCTTATATTCCTAAATTTGCATATAAATAACCACACCCCCACTCAATTTTTAAGACTTCTTGTGCCAAAGAATTGCTGAGGGGTTCTCTCTAGATAACTCAAAAAATTCAAGTGCTAAGAGCCTTCAAAGAATTTGGATAACAAAGTTTTGTTGCTCCATTTTTCAACATCTTTTAACCTTTGTTTCTTGCAAATCTAAACACCATTCGACCATCAATCTTAGGGAAGTTCTTGAGCTCGATTTAACAGTCCACAAAGTGCTCTTAAATGAGTTTTGAGTCACCATTTTATTCTCCTTGAATATCATACAAGTGGTACTCATTTAGACCTTGATTTGGTGGTGTTTTAGGCTCTCTTTCTTGCACTTCTTGGCACCTCTCGGCCATCTTTTGTAGACACAATTCTTGCTCGATTTTAACAGCCCTTGAGTGCTCTTGTTTGTGTCTTCGAGTCACCAAAATAACCTCCTTGAATACCTTTCTTTTGGTGCTCCATTTGCCCTTGTTTTGTGTGGTTTTAGGTTTCGAATTCTAGCTCGTATTTTTTGTAGTTCTCTCTTGTTTTAAAAGGAGCTTGAACCTTTGTAAGGTCAAGATTCATAAGCTAATTACTTGCTTGCAAAATATATATTTGTGCTTGTTATTGTTATATCCACTTGCTATATACTTTTACTTAACCTTTCTTGTTCTTTTTTTTTTATAGACAAAGATTTTGTTAATAAGCCATAGGTCAGACATGATACAATCACTTATACAAATTACACTAAACTATCACTGATACAAATTCCACTGAATCTGGTCTTCAAAATAACTATCGCTGAACATACTCCCACTGAATTTGATCTTCAATTTTTAGTAATGTTAAACACCGAAAGAGCAATTCCAGGATCACTGTTCAGAACCTGTGATTTAATTATAGTTGTTTTTTAGACCGCATCTATCACGATTTATGGTCTAAAGACACTATAAGAAAATTAATCAGCCTTAGTTGTAATTATAGTTGGTTTAAAGATCGTATCAATCACGATAAACGATTTGAAGACACTATAAAGAAACTATATAACCCGAGTTCTATATATATAGTTGGTTTCTAGATCACATCAATCACGATTAATGATCTATAGACACTATACTAATTTAGAACCCAAGTTTTATTATAGGCGGTTTGTAGATCAAATAAGTCCTGCATGACAATCTAAAGACACTATAGAGATTTAGAACCAGAGTTCTGATTATAATTGATTTTTAGGTCGCATATACCACTAAATATACCACTGAATGTTATGAATCCCTAAAAACGACCTAAAGACACTATAAAAATGAACTTGAATTCTATCTATAGTTGGTTTTTAGATCGCATCAATCATTATTATTGATTAATAGACACTATAAAGGTTTATAGTTGGTTTCTAGATCGCATTTGTCAAGAATGACGCTCTAAAGACACTATAGATTAAGAACCGGGATTCTAATTATAGCTGGTTTTTAGAACGCATCAATGAAGAATGACGATCTAAATACACTATAAAAATTCTGAACCTGCAATCCCTTTTTGCTTTAAGCATCTGCCAACTTCTCACTATTCACCTCTGAAGCTTCTACGGAAACTGCCCGATCCACAAATGACGAACCACTGATATTCCTAGCAAGAAGGGCCTCGTTAAAACCCCACAAGAGTAGAACCCAATGAGAAAAAAACTCAAGGGGGAAAAGAGTGCCCTGTCACTGAAATACTGATGAACCCACTTTTCTTATTACCAAATATGTAATAAATGGAGATATTTGGCTTCAATGTTCTGCACTGACTCGTTCTGACTCGATCCCCCGAAACCCTCCGAGTAATACCTGAACTCCACCAAAAACTTGTAAACAATTGCCACCGAGTTGAATGCTAGACTCCGATTCGGAACTGGAAACCCCCGAAAACTTGTAAATCGGAGCTGTTTAAACAAAACTAGTTGAGTCCAGGTTGAATAGCCTCCGAGTTGTCACCACTAAGTTAACCTCTCTCCTGATCCAATGTGAGATCTGCCTATATACTTCTCTCCACCCTCAATCTGCAACAACAATTAATCGGCAAACAAATAACAACGAATATACATAGAGATATACTTACATGGGGTGAATAACGATATTCCCGGATATGATCGGAGTTATAAAGATAAGGCATCATTTTCCAAAGCTACCATCCTATCCAAATCAACGTTTCACCTCGATGTCTTACGCGGCATCTCTCACGCGCCGTCAATCCTTTCCTTTTTCACCACTGACATGACATAAGATGTTCCGGTCTGTCATCAACTTCCACCTCGAGACAAAAGAACTAACATACAACTACCTAGGACAAGAGGCTCCTCCTAAGTTGGTCACCCATCACCTCTGTTCGCCCTCCATCACCAACAATCCATCTCCACCCATCTTCTTCAACTCAACCGCCTGCATCCATCAACCACCAGAGTCTCCATCTTCTTCCGTCTTACTTCTGTCCCTCGACCCACAAATTGCTGCTCCGCCAGGCACCAACCTCCTCTTCCATTCGCCCATACACCTGTAAACCACCCCTCTACACCGCCCATCTCTTTTTCCCTCTACATCTCTGCCCCATCCATGTTATCAACTCAATCCGCTTGAGAAGATTGAGATGAAAAACGATCAAGTTTTCCTCAAGGACCCTTGCCGGAAACTAAACCAGGAACAGTGCACGTGCCGGCGTGTTTGACACGCAGAGGCATATAGAGGAGCCTTAGTGGTGCCTGAGAGCGTGTGGATATGTAGCAATATATTTTTGAGACCAGGTGATGATGTTCCCATTTATGCAGATGAGAGTTCAAGTCACTTGACTTGACCCATTTCCGATGGTGTTGTCAATAAAGCCCAGTACTTCCATGGAGAGATATCCTTTCAGAAGCAGGAGTAGGAAGGAATGAAATACATGAAATACATAAGACCAGACTTAGTGACTTACCAGTGCTGCGTTTGTCATCAAAATATACACATGTTCTTGAATATTTTTGTGTAATGTATATTGACAATTTGTAAGAATTTTAAAAGAACCTTTTGAAGTGTATCTTGGCTCTGCTTTAATTCCTTGACAACCTCTTGGTGAAAATTTGGTTAAAAGGCAAAAAATTATCTTTTGATTTGTGTTAAAGTTGCATAAACTAGTTTATATCTTGAGTGGTTTACACTTGTTACATTTTAAATCAAGAGAAAGTTTCTTATCTTGGTTTAGACAAGTCTTTTAAACATTAAATTGAACTCGAATCTTTAAGAACTAAACCAAGGCATCTTGAACTTGTTTCTTAACTGAAATCAAGTTCAATATATTTGGTTTTATTTGAATTATATTCGGCTAAATAGTTTTTCTACCAGAGGAATGAGCTCACAGGTTTGAGAATAAAAAACAAAAGTGCTTAAAAATGTGGTGACTATCTATAGTATGCAGGCTATCCATATGATATCATCATATTGCTGTTAGTCACAGAGGCATGCCTGTATACATCTAATAACAAGCCTAACTGTTTGTAATGCTATTGCGTTACCTACATAACCCTTAGTTGGGAACCCTCTAGTTGTAGATTTTATACTTGTATTTAATACTTGTAAAAGGCAACAAAACTCTAGCTGTGTAACTGTATATATTTGGTCATGAAATGCTTGAAAAGAAGATCCAGAGATCATGCCTCAAGTTTGAAGTACAAGGCTGAGGAAATAAACACAGTTGGATTTCGGAGATTGAAGATCTGCCAAGTACTAATTCGAGAAGTACTTTTGTCTGTTCGAGAAAACAAGTTTTCGATAAGTCAGAGATTCAACATATCTATATTCGACATCTCAAAGACCCAGGAAACTGTTCGACATCTCAAGGTTTCCGCAAGTAAGACCTCATTCGATAAGTAAAGGAATCCTGAAGAAATGATTCATTCGAGAAGTGGTTCGATATGTCAAGAAACGTGTTGTTCGAGAACTCAAAGTTATCTGTGCAAACAACTTCAGTTCTCGAATCAACCACTTAGTCACTTCTAGAATGGACTCTTGAAGACAAAATACTAAAGTTGTACAAGTCAGAAGTCTGCAACAAGCCAAAACACTTTCAAGACCACAGTACTGTAAAGTGCTTTTGGAAAGTCTACAAGAAACTTAGAGAGTTGTTACGGGAGACAAGCTGCTAAAGAAGTGGATCTGAGCAGATTGAAGAGAAGTCAAACTACATGATGCTTGGATGTTTACTCGAATAGGGATAGACAAATTAGAAAGTAATTTTGTCGGTCACTACATTTGTAGTAAGTAGGTTGTACACATGTTCTATAAGTGTACAACCTCACTTCTCTAGCAAGAAGTTAGATGTTTTAGAACAAGAACAAGTTTTCACATTATCTTAGATAACATCTCTCTGAGAAAACGAAGTTGAGAATACTAACATTTGTATTCACAGATTGTAGCGAAATCTTTGTCTTATACAACGTTAGATTAAAGTGAGTGATCATGTTCTTGTGTTTTTATTTCGCACTTATACATTCTGTTAAATACAAGCACACACACTTAATAATATTCATATTTGGAGAAAAAATTTGAAAATATATTCAAACCCCCCCCCCCCCCCGTCCCGTATTTTCTTGTGTGTGTATTCCATACTCAACAATCGCTAATAACAGGAGTAACTTTTTATGCTTTATTTGCAGTTCTCGAGTGAAAGATCTCTATCTAAATTAAAGTGATTGTCAATCAAGGTGAGAGGTAAACAAACAATCAAGATGTTGATAACAAGATTGTAAATAGTAAAATTGTGTTGTGTATAATATATTTTTCTGACATATGCTCTAATATATTAAGATTATAATTTTTTTATTCTTTTTTTTGGTTGTTTTTTATATAATTTTATTGTGTTTAAATTACGAGACGTCGCCGTTAGACGATGTCGAGAAACCTTTTATTCAAACCTTTTATATGTTATATCTTTAAATTGGAAGACATCAATATCATGATTAATAAAAATAATATATTCTTTTAAATATGATAATCAAAAAAGTTAATAATTTTTTTAATTTTTAGAGCGCTAGTGCGGGCAAAATTTCCTAATTTTTAACAATTCTTACTAAAAGAGAGAGCTATAAGATCGATTCTCTTCTAAAAATGAGAAAAGAAAAAAAAAACTCCAATTATGAAAGATACACCAACCTATTTGTCTGAAATTTTAAGTTATAACTACTCCACGCCGCACTTCCAGTTCCGCTGTCTCATCACAGTTTTGGCTCACCAAACATACAAGTTTAAAAGTTGTATTATACAAGTTTAAAGTTTAAAACTTCAGGAATTTAAAAGTTGTGTCAAGAAATTATTCATAAGCTGACCTTCGTAAGCACTGAAATACCTCCTATCCTGTTGTGATGGCACAATAAAAAAAAGTTTCATTTCTTCTAGTTAGCAGCCTGGTTTGCCAGCTTACAGATAGATTACAAAAAACTACTCCCTCCGTCCCATCCAATTGTTTACACTTTTCAAGGAGTATCCGGCACGCATTTTAAGGTGCATTTTAAGGATAGTTTCATAACTTATTTTTTAAATTTTCTTTTCTTATATTAAAATATAAACATTAAATTTTTATATAAGAAAAGAAAATTTTAAAAATAAGTTATGGAACTATCCTTAAAATGCAAATTAAAATGCGTGACAAACACCTCTTAAAAAGTGTAAACAATTGTGGCAAAAAAAAAAAAAAAAAAAAAAAAAGTGTAAACAATTGGAAGAGACGGAGGGAGTAATCAACTTATCTACCTTGTATTAAAACAGAAAACAAATATGGAGCCCCTTTGTGAAATCTTATTTTTCAGAAATAAGTTACTTATTCTGGAAAAAAGTTAGAAAATATGTACTTTTTTCTGAAATAAGTAACTTATTTTTGCACGATAACAAATATTAAACTTCTCATGCACATTTTTTTCTAAAAAAAATATGTAAATACGAATTTTTTTTCGAAATAAATAACTTATAAGTTCATCTTAAAATTTGTCAAATGGGCATATTATCTAAGTTTATGTCTTATTGATTTGATAACACAACATGCTTATGTGTCATTTTATTAATTAAATTTAAATTTACAAAAATTCTCACATTTACTCATTTCTCCCGATTTCTCTCTCCAATTCTTTTTCTACTTTTTTTACTTCCTTCGCTAGTTCTCTCTTATTCCCGGTTTCCTATTCTAATAACTTTCCCGATTCCTCGATATTATTTACAAACATCCATTTTACTATAACAATTTGTGTTATATCTTTTAGAGTTAATTGTGTTTTGCATCCTTCAACTTTCATTCAAAAATAAAATTATACAACCATTTTGTGAAATGCAATTTACTACCCTTAACTTTCAATATTGGATGCAATATGCACCCCTTTGACAAGTTTCCCTTAAATTGTTTGTTACCTTTATTGTCTTGAGGGATAAAATTGGAAGTTGAATAAAAATATTAACAACTAAAATTTTAAATTAATTAAAATTTTATATTAATGCACTTTTTACATGAAAAATTATATTAAACAATTAATATGAAATATGTTTTTTTTATTATCAATGCACTAAAATAATCATAACGTTAAATAAATTTTAAAATAATTGTCAAGAGAAATTTATATTCAAATAAATTTAATCATAATTAATCATAAATTATAATTTTAAAATTTATAAAAATTAATATCAGTAAAACTTAAATAAATTAAAATTAATAAAAAAAATTAGAATTTGAAATTCTAGGTTTTAGTCTAATTTAGAAATTTTAACATTAATATTATTTAAATGATATGCTAAAATTCCAACTTTACCCCTCATAATGTTGCATCCAACTTTGAAAGGGGTGCATGTTGCATTCAACTTTGAAAGTTAAGGGTAGTGAAATGCTTTTCCCAAAACGGTTGTATAATTTTGCTTTTGAATGAAAGTTGGAGGCTGCAAAACGCAATTAACTCTATCTTTTATAACAATTTGTTTAACTTTTTAAGTATTTGTATAGCATTATTCAAAATTATATCCTTATATGTAATAAGTATAAAAGGGATCTTATCCATATTTTTCGTCACTGTACTACCAAAATAATCTTAACCATCGATCTAATCTTTTTAAAAATAGACGACCAAGATTATATCATATTAATTTACAATCTAAAAAGGATATTACTGAAAAAAGGTTATATTAGAATTGAATTTCGAAAAGAAAATTACACTATGAAAAGGATATATTTAAAAAAAGAATACAATTGAATTATATTTATTTTTTATTAATATTAAAAAAAATTATATTTACTATTTGTGCTCTATCTCAAGATCTACAAATCAGATATGGATGATTTTACAGCCCGATTATAATTTATTATTTATCTTTAATTTAGGGATGATTTAACAATTATTATCGAAATGGAAACACTCAAAATCTCAATAAAAAATGTAATTACGAATTTTTACATTAATCCTTATTTAGTATAGAATACATACATTGATAATCATATTTAATGTAGAAAACCAAATTATATATGATTTAAATCATTGACATTCAATTTTTCGTCTTTCAGTATAAATACACTTTTAGTTTACATGTTAAGAAGTAGGTTTAATGACCTTTTGGCCCTTCAAGTTTGCACACTTATACCCATAAAGCCCTAACGTTTAAACTCGTTCCTTTTTGCCACTCCAACTTCAGAAATGTACCTTTTTGCCACAAATCATCGTCTATTCGTTCTAAAAGACGACGGTTTTGTGTCAAAAAGGCGACGGTTTTGTGGCTAAAAGGTACATTCATGAAGTTGGAGGGGCAAAAAGGAACGCTTTAAAACTGTAGGGCTTTATGGGTATAAATGTGCAAACTTGAAGGGTCAAAAGGTCATTAAGCCTAAGAAGTAAAATATGTTTTTGCTAAATCCAACGTTTTTCATCTATTTATTTTATGATCTAACGGTTCTTACTTATTTTATCGTACTAAATACCTGATATTACCGACTACCAAAATTTTGGACAAAATCACTCTTACACTTATTATTAAAACTGTATTTTGTTGTTAGTATAACTATCTTCAAATAATAAGAAGGGTATTTTGATAATCAAAAGAAAATATAAGTAGTTTTTATAAAGCGCATAAAATTTTCAACGTAAAAAACCGTCAATTTCTTCTTCTTTTTTCTAGGTAGTTTTAATAGGAAATTAATTTTTAAACCATCAATAAATTAAAGATTATTTTGTTAATTTCATGTGGACTGTAAAATCATCAAAATCGAATTTTAAAAATTCAAGATATAACACAAATATTAAATTGAATGTGTAAAATCTTATATATATCAATTTTTTAACAAAAATTTGATATGTAAATTAATAATATATAGATATTAAAAATTAATATAATTACAGATATTAAAAAAGGAGTCGTGCGTTGCATAAGTTATAAGCTAGTAACAATAATACGCTTTATTCTATTAACATGGTTTAACAATTTTTTCGCAAATTTTAGCAATATATAGAAATTTTCTTAAATCTCTTTCAACAACAGGTCATCCGGGACAAGCAGACACCGTGTTTCCTTTGGTCATTTTTTGGTTCTTATAGGTCATGGGCCAAGGTAAAAGAGGTCACAATGGAAATTGCTTAGCAAATTGAGGGAAGGTACAATTTAAAAATCTCCCTGATTTAAGTTCTACTTCAAACAGAGTTTTGTCAATAAAGGAAATCACTTTATTTCATTATCTTGGAATATATGAGGTGCAAATAGTAGTACATCTAGAAGAAACATAAAGGATCCAATTGGAAATAATTTGTGCATTCAAGAGACCAAATGTGGCCATTCGAGTTATAATATTGAAAATTCTATTTGGGAGGTTGGATCGCATGATTTGCTTCTATAAGAAAGATTCACAAGATTTGCCGAGGGGTCTAATAAACTCCTGAGATTTATTTTTCTTCAAATGCTCGGGTTTACTCGATGTACAAATTGGACTGGAACCAGTTTAAAAGCTTGGAGAACATCATGAGATTAATCTCATCAATATATACAACCCTCGGGATATAGTTAGTAAAGACTTCTTTGGGAAGATCTCAAAAGTAAAAGATAGTGCCAACACGGAAGCTATATGCTTTCTTTCTGGGTTACTATAACTGCTAGGAAGAAATCTCTTTAAAGAATATCTACAAAAATTGTATGATCGTGAAGATTTCCGATTCAAGACAATAATCTGAAGTATGATGGAATCTTCAAGTTGACTGGAACTCAAAAGTTTTATGACTGATGTATGGTTATAATGTAGATATTTTACTTCATATTAATCCTCATTAGCCTTGTTTTATGATACTTTGGTCCTATATAAATAATGTTAATTATTATTTAACTTACATGGATGTTAAGTGGGTGTTTTCTATGTTTGTAGGAGCTTCCAATGGAGTAAGGTGTTGGGGACAAGAAGGCATGCTGAAAGGAGGCAAAACGTTGAGAAAATGGGTCCTGAGCTTAGGGGCTCAGGGGGCCTGAGCAGATTAGAATGTTCACTTTTTGTAGTCATGGGACCTGAGCCTCGCACTCAGGGTCTTGACTCCAAAAAGTGAACATTCTAATCTGCTCATGACCCATTTTCTTTACGTTTTGCCTCCTTTCAGCATGCCTTCTTGTTCCCAACACCTTACTCAATTGGAAGCTCAAACATAGAAAACACCCACTTAGCATCCATGTAATTTAAATAACAATTAACATTATTTATATAGGATCAAAGCATCATAAAATAAGGCTAACTTTTTAATGTCTCTGCTTTTCATCCTCACTTGGTAATACCCTGCCCTCAAATCCAATTTTGCAAAGAACTGAGCTCCATGCAACTCATCCAGCAACTTATCAATGAGTGGTACATGAAATTTGTTCTTAAAAGTCAAAGAGTTCAATTTTCTATAGTCAATGCAGAATCTCCATGTTTCATCTTTTTTCTTCACCAACAAAACAGGAGAAACAAAAGGTGAAGAACTAGGTCTTATAATTCCTGTCTCCAACATTTGTGCTACAAGCTTTTCGATCTCATTCTTTTGGTCATAAGAATTTCTGTAAGGCCTAATAGAAAAAGGTTGAGCACCCTCCTTTAATGATATACTGTGCTCAATGTTTCTGTGTGGAGGTAAGCCTGTTGGAGGCTTAAAAATGTCTTCATAATCTTGCAGCAATTGTTGTAGCTGTTTACACTCCTTGAAATCAGATTTGGAACTTTCTGCTTCAATTTCAACCTTCTCACTTATACGCTTACTTAACTCATTTACCAAATATAGGAAGCCATATCCCTGTCTTTGACAACTTCTTACAAAGGCCTTAGCAGTCATCTATTGAATCCTAGGCTTAAAGGGTTGAGAGTTTCCTTGAAGTTTCACCAATTTGCCCCTATATTGAAATTGTAGAGTTAACTTTTAATAATCAAAAGTAACCAGACCTAAAGAACCTAACCAATCCACCCCAAGGACTAAATCATAACTTCCCAGAGATAATGTCCTTACAGGAGTTTGGAATTCACATTCTCCCACCTTCCACTTAAAATCTTTGCATTCATACTGACTCCAGGTGATTACCATTAGCAACCTGCACTTTCATTGGCTGTGTCTTCACTAATTCACACTTCAATTTACTTGCAGTTTGCTCATCAAGGATATGGGTACTTCCCCCATCAATCAATATTGCAAACTGTTGTCTTTCACTTCTCCCTGTCAAAGTAATAGTATTATTGTTATGACCCCCTTCAATGGCACGCACTGACACCTCCATAGTATTGTCACACTCAGTTTCTTGGTTCTTGCCTGATGCATTCCTATTTACCGGAAGATCTGGTGGTATGTCTTCTTCTTCATGTCTCATTATGAATTGATAAGGTTGTTTACACTGATGCTTCCATCCATCCTTGTCATCCTTGTCATTACAGTAAGGGCAAAGCCCGTCCTTCATTCTTTTTTCCAATTGTTGGGGACTTAGCTCAATTCTCCCAGGTACTTTATTATCATCCTCTTCTACTACATGTATATTAGCCACCTGGCCAGCCTTGGTTACACTTTCCCTCTTGTCTTTAGTAGACACGTCTTCTTTGTTCAATCTTTTAACCACTTCTTCTAAATCTGAGCATTGCTTGGCCAACCTGTAATCTTGAATCACAGCAGTGGGATTGAGCATCTTTACAATTGCCCTAGCATTATTCTGCAATTCTCCCACAAAGCATTCTACAAAGAAGGCCTCTATCAGGAAGGGCAACTTCTCCCTCAAATGTTCTTGATATTTCTCAAACTGAGCCAGATACACTTCCACATTTGATTTCTGTTGAAGTTTGAAATTTTCATACAAAAGCTCTTGTTCCCAAGCACCAAACCTAGCAATGAACACATAATTCCTTCCATTCCAAAGCATTTTTTCCACAAGTATAAGTTTGAAACCATTTCCTTGCTATTCCCCCCAAATGCATCCCTGCTATAGCTACCTTCTTAGATTCTCCAACTCTATATACTGTGAAGTATTGCTCACAGTCTTGTATCCATTCAGTGGCTCCAGATCCTTCAGTAAACTTAGGGAAACTGAGTTTCAGATGTTGCATAGATCTCTCTTTATCTTCCTTTGTACACTTACTTTTCCCTTCAGCAAAAGGATTTACAAACCTCATAACTCTCCTTCTCTGAACCTTTTTTTTAGAAGTTCCATCTGTTCAGCAGCCACACCAAATCATGTTCTCCAATTCCTGAAATCTCTTGTTAGATTTCTCACTATAACAAAGGAACTGATATTGAACCTCTTGTAAGAGCTCATTAAAGTCTTGTTCCTTCTCCATCCTCACAATTTATATACACAAAGTCAACCACAAGAATTAACCACAATCTAAGACCTTCAATTCTAAGACAATTCCTCAAACACTTAGAGTGCTTTCACAATCTCACTACTTAACCCACAAATTGACTCCACAATATCAACTAACACAGTAATACTACTATTTTTGATGTTTTTTTATATCAACACTTCTCAAACAACAACACGTGAAAACCAGCTAGTAGTAACTAAAATTAACAGGAGGACACAGATTGAACACCTTACACTATGGATCGAAGAACAGTGCTGATACAGAGTACCTGAACTGATAGGAGTAAAGCTCAAAACTTAAAACTGCGATTACTGAGATTTATGAACCGCTCCACTTGTTTACACCAGCACAGCACAGTTGAAGCAGTGGTTGGATCAATTTGAGCTCTGATACCAATTTGTCATGATCTCCTTTTGTGTTTTTATGTTATTTGAATGTTTTTGTGTTTTTCTAGGGTTTATAGTTACAGGAATGTAAAATAGACAGGTAAACAGAGAATACAAGTAGAAAATAGAGATAGAGAGATAGAACAGAGAGAGAGATCATAGAGATTGAGAGAGAAGAGATCAGCAGGGGAGAGAGACAAAGAAGTAGCTTAGAGAAGAAGAAAAACACTTATAGTCGGATGGCAACGGGTTGGATCGGGTTGGATATCTGTGATATCCAAATCCAAACCAGAATTTTAAATCCAAACCCGATCCAAATCCAATTGGATTTGGAAATTCAAAATTCAAATCCGATCCACCGGGTTTGGACCGGGTTCGGATTTATCCAAACCCGAATTTTTGAATTCTTGTAAATAAGTAGTAATACCTTTTTTAAGCTAAATTTCATAAAAATTAAAATTACAATTGAAAATAAATATTCAGATTTTAGAGATATAAAAATAAATAAGTAATAAGGAATAAATATAATATATATATATATATATATATATATATATATATATATATATATATATATATATATATATATATATAGGCAGGTGCTCAAATGAGACCCCCTTATAGTGAGAACTGAGACCTTTCCATTTTATACTATATAACTCCACAATCTAATCTAATTATAGTACAGTACGTAACTCTTCTTCATATATCTATAAGACTGTGTCAATTTCGTAACCCCACCCACCCCACCCCGACCACCCACCCCACCCCGACCACCCCCCATCCCATCGACACCGGCATCGGAACCGGTCATCTTCTCCGGCGGCCGGCAGCACATCCTTTTCTTTTCCGATGTTTGGCCCCACAGGGGCACCATCTCTATCATCTTCCTCCGGCGAGCTTCAATCCAGGGAAGTCGATCTGCTGGAGTATCCATGGAAGTCGATCTGCTGGAAGATGAAGAAGAAAGTGGAGACTTGATTGAAAAATTTGTCACAAATCTGAAATGAACAGGTGATTAGTGGTGGTGGTGGTGGTGGCGACCGGAGATGGTGGTGTTATGACTTGTCCTATCTCAGATCTGAATTTTTTTATGATTTATGCTCGAATTTTTGATGATTTGTTTTGTATTTTTTGGTGATTTGCTTTTGAATTTTTTGGTGATTTCTGTTGAATTTTTGGTGATTTTGACCGAAAATTGGTGATTCTATGGGTGATAGGAGTGGTGGTGATTCGGTGATATGTGGTTGTGGTGTGGTGGTAATGGAGTGACAGAGATGGTGGTTAAGTGGTTATGAATTTTTGGTGATTTGTGTGTAAAATTGGTGATTTATGCCTAATAAGAGTTATACTGAGTTTAGTATTCGAGAACCGGAGCCTGTTAGTTTCAGTGTGGTGGTTATGGTGTGATGTGGGTAACGACGGTGGTGATATGGTAGTGAGGTTGTGGTGTGGTGGTAATGAAGTGACAGAGATGGTGGTTAAGTGGTTATGAACCGGAGATGTATGTATGTGGGTTTGTTTTTGAGAAAAAGAAAAAAAGTATAAAGTTTAAAACTTTCCAGCAAGAAAGAAAGAGAGATGTGACCGGAGATGTATGTCTCAGGTGATCACTGGAGATGTACGTATGTCTCAGGCTCTTGTATACTCTGTAGATTTACAAGAAAGGATCGCGCGTCAGTTCAAAAAAAAAAGAGAAAGGATCGCGCGTGTTTTATTATTGGGCCTAATTTGTGGCCCAATGTGCAGTTCTCACTTTAACAGGGGTCTCACTTGAATAGCCCGCTATATATATATATATATCGGGTTTTTTTCGGGTTTCGGGTTTGGATCGGGGTTTGGATTTCGGGTTTGGATCGGGTTGGATTTGGCTAATATTCAAATCCAAATCCAAACTCTTTCGGGTTTAAAAATCAAATCCAAAAAATCGGGTTCGGTAAGATCCAATCGGATCGAATTGGAACGGGTATCCGTCGGATCGATTTTTTTTTGCCATCCCTACTTATAGAGAGAGAGAGAGATAAGTGATGGAAAAGTATTTCCATTTCATATATTTCAACATAATGCCAAAGTACAACTTACATCAGTATTTATAGACTATCACAACCACATAATAAAAGACCAAAGTACCCTTACTCACTCCATACTACTACAACACTAATTACTATATTCGTAATTTTAGAAAATTACAAATGTAAGCTTCAAATGATAAGAAAGCAAAAAGAATTCTTGATAATCTTTGGGTACCATAACATATATAATATATAATATACATATTATATCTAAAAATAGTCAGATCAGGTCATAAACGGATCAAATCATACTAAATCCATAATGGATCTATATCAGACAGGGTCGTTATCAGATCTGGATAATCAGCGGTAAGGTTCCAAAATTAGTCAGGTTTATTTAGATGAGACTAACTATTAAAAATTCTCTCACGACTTTGGGGCTGTTTGGCTTGACTTATCTCGGCCAACTTATGCCTTATAAGTTGATAAGTCCTTATGGGGGGTGTTTGCCTAAATAAGTTTTGGCTCAACTTATAACTTATAAGCCCATAAGTTGAATGTTAGGAAATCCTAACATTCAACTTATGCTTATAACTTATTTCTCGATATACGCAATATATAATATCCTTCAAATCTTCAAAACCATATATCTCTCGATCCATTCATTAGAAAATTGATATGTATATCTCAAATTTTTCTACTCATCGAGATCTATCTATTGACATCCATTGTTATATATAAAAAACAAATATTTTGAAAATTATAAAAAAAAGTTAACTTATAAGTTCTGATTTACCCAAACAGTCTACTGATTATAAGTTCTGATTTACCAAACACTTTACTGACTTATAAGTTATGCTCTACTTATCACTTATATGACATAAGTGATAAGTGGATTTTATATCCACTTATTATGCGCTAAATGGACCTAAATTGGTGGTTTATCCTTAAGTATGTTGTGTCTTTTAATTAGTTTTATGTTGTTTCAAGTCTTTGTAGTGCAGAACTCACAGCTTCCGGTATCCTGGCAATAAAAGGTTAAAAGACGGTAGATTTCTAGCTCAGATGGACTGGCTACGAGGAAAAGGAATTATCATAAAGATGTTCTGAGTGATATATTCTTAAAGCAGGAATCCCGGTTGGAATTGTTAGATTTTTTTCTAAGCAAAAGGAGTCCGGTTTTAGAGCCTCAAGAGACCGTAACTTGCATCTGGACGAGCAATGAAGAAATAAGAATTATCACAAAAATATGGAAAGTGATATTTTCTTAAAGCTGGAACCCCGGTTGGAATTGATATATTTTCTGTTAAGCAAAAGGAGTCCGATTCCAGACGACCAGAGACCGCAGCTTAGACAATAAAGATTTATTTATATTATTAAATAATTTTATTAATTTAGAAAATTATATTTATAAATATCTAATAATATTAGATATTTATTTTTATAATTTTTGGATTAAAATAATTATTTATTAATTAAAGATTATAAGCTGTGCGGGTTAATAAGCATTTCTACGGAGCTGAATATTACAATTCAACTACCGCGTGGAGAAGTTGCTGGAAGCGTGTGAAGTTTTTCAATATAGTTGTTAGAATTAGGCAGTGACTTTTTAAAATCCTCTGACTTTGTTTTGTAGTAGGTGTAAGTATGGTTCTATAAATAGATGAGAGAATTAACGAGAGAGACATCAGAGAAAAGCAGGAAACAAAAGCTGAAAAAATTCTCTCTTCATCTCTGTAATATCTTAGCTATTTCTGTTACAAATATTTCATTTTATACAGTTTGAATTTTTGCAAATAGTTTTATTTTATACAATTTAAATTTCTGTAATGTTATTATATTTTAAACACTTTGAATTTCTGTAATTTTATTTTATTTTATAAACTTAAAAATTTCTAAAAAATTATTATAAGAATTAATTTAAGATTTTAAGGGGATTATCAGGAGGGCTTCTCTATTTTATTCGGTGAATAATTTATTCCCGAAAACATCAGAATTGCTTTTTGAATTAATCTGTGACAATTTCTTCCTGCACTCGATTCAACATCACCACAACAGGGAGTGAGCCACACGCACAGAAAAACCAGGCATTACTGGCGCGTGCACGCCACGCGCGTCAGGGGAGAGTGGGCGCGTGGTCGACACGCGCTAACCAGGTCCGTGAAAAAAAAAAAATTTTGCCGACAGCGTCTGTAAGGTTAGTGGTTCAATCATTTGTCTGTTGCTTTTTAATTATATATAATACATTGCTTTTACAATGGTTTTGTCCCATGTTTCCATGTTTCGTGTTATATAATCAAGCAGGTTGTGTTTCTATTGAAATAAAATAAACTGTATGTCCCATTTTATTTCGTTCGATTTTCTTGTTTTTAATATTTTAAACTCTTGTAATTTCATATTTAATTTCTCGTAATTTTTAATTTAGTTATTATTATTATTGTTATTATTATTATTATTATTATTATTATTATTATTATTATTATTAGGTTCTAATTCTTTTATTTTTATTTTTAAATTTTCGTAATATTCTTAAATAAATTGTAAAATTTTCTACCATGATTTTATTTAATTCCATAAAGTTACCTAGTTTAATTATGAACTAAATACTTTCATGGGTTCTAATGTAATGAATTGTTAATGCTCATGTTAATTTGATAGATAATTTGTGTTTACAATTTCTATATAAGATTGCCTTGCATGGTTGTTTTAATTGAATATAAGTGAATAGCTAACATCTATTATGCCAAATCTCTAATGATTGCGAAAGTGGATTTAGAGATTTAGGGCTTGCCATGCTAGCATAGGTATGTCGGCTTCTCCGCATTTTGGAATATAGATTCGAACGAACATTATTCCCCTATGTAGTTAATTGCGGAACTTGTGATTAAATCGATTGTATCACCCATTCACATAGACATATAGTGTTTTGGATATAATTGATGCCCTTATAACTTCTATCTCTTTTGTGGATGTTTATTTGGAATGGTATGAGTTAATTGAAAGATGGCTCATATTAGTGTCGTGTTCCCGCTAGCATTCTTAACAATTGTAACACATTAATTCTTGACAATTAATAAGAGTTAAAACATTCATGAAATTAGGACCCCATGCCTCTATCATATTAGTTTAAACAAATTAGCCGTTACGTCATTAGTTAATTGTTATCTGCAAATAAACCATTTTAGTTCGTTCAAGCTTCTATAATTAACCAAACATTGTTGAATAGACATATTTACTAAAATAACCGAGTCTTCGTGGGAACGATCCTTATTTCCCTATATTGCTTTTGGACTGCGTACACTTGCGTAGAGAAAATAGCGAACAAGTTTTTGGCGCCGCTGCCGGGGACTCGGTGTTATTTTTGTTTATAGGTTTTACTACAATAGAAGTTAATTTGTTTGACTTGAACTGTTTTTTTTAATTGATGGATTATTGGGAGCAGGACTACGTAATTGTATGTGAGCTGTGTGCAGGTGGACATTACACTCATCAATGTGAGTATAACAAAAACCGGCCAAATTTCAGCTGGGACTATAATCAGAGTGGTATGGAGCAATCCCAATATCCATCCTACCTGCTCCAAAATCAGCAGTTTGGAGATGAACCATACAGTCCATGGGGAATACAGCAGCAAAAGAGGCAAGAATTTCAGCATCAGTATGCCCCAGTGCATCAACACTTTCAAACTCATGAATTTCAGCAGCAGCAATTTCAGACTTGGTCTAACCAACAGTCGACCGAAGAAGCTGAATTAAAAGAAATTAGGTTGATGATGGAAAGCAATGCATCGTCTCTCCAGAAAATAGGAGATCAGATTGGTCAAATTACAAATGCATGGAAAGCATGGAATCAAATTGCAAGTGACACAGAAGGCCTAGCTGTAGAGGAGGAGGACAAGAACCTTCCTATCAGTCTTGACTGGCCTTTCTTAGCCACGGGTGAGACCATGATCGAAGTTCATGATGGAGAGTCTGAGTGCAAAGATGAGGAAGAAGCAAAACATGAAGCTGATAAGGAAGCAGAGCCGGAGGCAAACGAATCAGAAAATTCAGAATGTCCAGAAAATTCGGTTCTGAATAATCGGCTGCAACCACTTCTGTTGCAATCTGAAAATTCTGAAGAATCGGCCCAAGATCAAGTAAACTCCAAGGCTCAAGTGGCTATGCTATTTCCTTCGAAGGATGAAGAGGGTCTCAGTGTGAAAGCTGATGAATTAGAAGAGCACGTTCAGTCGTTGAATGACGCTCTGTTGCAATCTGACTTCAACCAGTTGGAGGCCGAAGAGGAGAAGAACATCACTCATGTTGACAAATCTACTCCGGAGAAGACTACAGAGATCATCCAAATCGATTTTCCTCCTCCATATCCACAGAGGCTTCAGAAGCAAACTCTAGCCATGAATTTGCCGACGGAAGATGAGGAGTGTTTTAGCTTGAAATTGGTTGATGCAGGGCAGAGTAAAAAGTATGACACAGAGAAGGAGAAGGCAAAGCATGGCCAACTGAGGATTCCAGTGCCTTGGTTACTGGGGCTACGTAATCCACATAAGTGGCTTGGAGTGGAAGATCTCTGGAATTCTCAAGTACGCCTTAAGCCATCATTTGAAGGAGCTCCCGAACTCGAGCTCAAAACATTGCTAGTTCACTTGGGGTATGTTTCTTCTAATTCATCTCCTTTGCTTGCTATTATTATTGCTGCTAACTTTTCAGGTAGGCGGGAGAATGTTGTTAAAAGATCTTGTGAGGAGCGAATACGGGTAAAACTTATAGTTGAAGATGTCGCTCCAGAAAAGATCATTAAATGGCCTTATAGAAATACGGTGCAGAAATTTTTCAAGAGGAAAATCGTGGCCAAGTCTAGCTAAAGACATTAAAGAAAGGCGCTTCGTGGGAGGCAACCCATGTGTTTCGGTGTTTTCAGGTATGTTCTCTATTATCCCTTGTATTTATTTCCATTCAATGCGGACATTGAATATTATAAGTTTGGGGGTGGTTTGGGAGATAAGTAGTATGTATATGTGTTAGTAGTTTTTGTGAGTCATTGTGTTTATGTAGGATATCATGTTTTGCAATTTAGTAGTAATTCATGCATATTTGTTCGTATTATCTATGTTGTTTCATTTAGGACATTCTGTTATTGTTTGTTTGTTTTACCATGTGAGTCATATTAGTTGCATTTTCATGGCATGCATTTTTCATGATCCCTTAGGACGAGCTAATTCTGATTGGTAGGTAGATGTCTAATTGAGTGTGGTAATGATGAATAGAGGGTTGATTTAGAGTTCTTATGAAATTGACGTGCATGTTTCAGAAACACAACTTTTACACAGTCTCATTGGGTGCTTTTTGGGCTAGGTTAGGGTCATGCCTGTTGGATGTTTTGAGATTTAATCACTTGTTTATTCTTAGAATTTTCGTTATTCCCTTGATAGTGTAGGAATACTAAAATCTAAGTTTGGGGGAAAACAGAGATTTCATGCTAAGTGGTAATAATTGTCAATAAAGGCTAGGCGTGAAATGGCTAGTAGCCGGCTCATATTTAGATGAGTAGTCTAGGGTTGGAAATGAGAAAGGCTCATTCCAGAAGAAAAAAAAAAGAAAAAAAAAAGTCAGAAGTCAAATTGATTATATGCAAAATTAACCAGAGTGAGCTCTTTAAATACTCGAGTAATTAAGTCTGAGGGGACTTAGTCCTAGTAACCTAAAGCCCTTGTGGTTTGGGATTGCTGACCTAACACTCGCTACATGGGTATTATTGTATAAACCTTTTGGGGTCTCATTCATTGCACGGTTAAATAAGCATGCGTATTGTATATGTAGTGTCGTATTATAGTAATAAAGCATGAGTTTCTGTCAACTTTGGATACGGGTGGATGTGTTCCTAGGTTATGAAGTGTCTACAGTTTATTCTAGTTATAAACCTGTGATTGTCTTGACAGAAAGCATGTATGGTTTTTGACCTAGTTTTGGGAGTATTTCTGATGAGCATTGCACACACGCACGTTTCTGTTCATGTATTTGTTAGTATACAGGGACTTAGTCGAGCTCTATTTGGATTTAGTTGCATTCTTTGAGGTATTTGCTTGCTAGTTGGTTTTGGTTAGTTTAAAGGGGATCCTTGCATTTTTAAAGTAGTTGCATACATATAGTTAGTTGCATGTTAGTTGCATTATAGAATGGATTTTGTGGGTACATTCGCTATAGGCCCTCACGAGACCTAACTCGTCCACTGGGGCTGCCTAGGGGTTTAAAGGGCTTATTGCATATGCCAAATGCAATCGTGATCACCTACGGAAGTGGTACTAGTTAGTTGTATATAATTATATTGTTTATGCTTGAGGACAAGCATCAGTTTAAGTTTGGGGGTGTGATAAGTGGATTTTATATCCACTTATTATGCGCTAAATGGACCTAAATTGGTGGTTTATCCTTAAGTATGTTGTGTCTTTTAATTAGTTTTATGTTGTTTCAAGTCTTTGTAGTGCAGAACTCACAGCTTCCGGTATCCTGGCAATAAAAGGTTAAAAGACGGTAGATTTCTAGCTCAGATGGACTGGCTACGAGGAAAAGGAATTATCATAAAGATGTTCTGAGTGATATATTTTTAAAGCAGGAATCCCGGTTGGAATTGTTAGATTTTTTTCTAAGCAAAAGGAGTCCGGTTTTAGAGCCTCAAGAGACCGTAACTTGCATCTGGACGAGCAATGAAGAAATAAGAATTATCACAAAAATATGGAAAGTGATATTTTCTTAAAGCTGGAACCCCGGTTGGAATTGATATATTTTCTGTTAAGCAAAAGGAGTCCGATTCCAGACGACCAGAGACCGCAGCTTAGACAATAAAGATTTATTTATATTATTAAATAATTTTATTAATTTAGAAAATTATATTTATAAATATCTAATAATATTAGATATTTATTTTTATAATTTTTGGATTAAAATAATTATTTATTAATTAAAGATTATAAGCTGTGCGGGTTAATAAGCATTTCTACGGAGCTGAATATTACAATTCAACTACCGCGTGGAGAAGTTGCTGGAAGCGTGTGAAGTTTTTCAATATAGTTGTTAGAATTAGGCAGTGACTTTTTAAAATCCTCTGACTTTGTTTTGTAGTAGGTGTAAGTATGGTTCTATAAATAGATGAGAGAATTAACGAGAGAGACATCAGAGAAAAGCAGGAAACAAAAGCTGAAAAAATTCTCTCTTCATCTCTGTAATATCTTAGCTATTTCTGTTACAAATATTTCATTTTATACAGTTTGAATTTTTGCAAATAGTTTTATTTTATACAATTTAAATTTCTGTAATGTTATTATATTTTAAACACTTTGAATTTCTGTAATTTTATTTTATTTTATAAACTTAAAAATTTCTAAAAAATTATTATAAGAATTAATTTAAGATTTTAAGGGGATTATCAGGAGGGCTTCTCTATTTTATTCGGTGAATAATTTATTCCCGAAAGCATCAGAATTGCTTTTGAATTAATCTGTGACAATTTCTTCCTGCACTCGATTCAACATCACCACAACAGGGAGTGAGCCACACGCACAGAAAAACCAGGCATTACTGGCGCGTGCACGCCACGCGCGTCAGGGGAGAGTGGGCGCGTGGTCGACACGCGCTAACCAGGTCCGTGAAAAAAAAAAAAGTTTTGCCGACAGCGTCTGTAAGGTTAGTGGTTCAATCATTTGTCTGTTGCTTTTTAATTATATATAATACATTGCTTTTACAATGGTTTTGTCCCATGTTTCCATGTTTCGTGTTATATAATCAAGCAGGTTGTGTTTCTATTGAAATAAAATAAACTGTATGTCCCATTTTATTTCGTTCGATTTTCTTGTTTTTAATATTTTAAACTCTTGTAATTTCATATTTAATTTCTCGTAATTTTTAATTTAGTTATTATTATTATTGTTATTATTATTATTATTATTATTATTATTATTAGGTTCTAATTCTTTTATTTTTATTTTTAAATTTTCGTAATATTCTTAAATAAATTGTAAAATTTTCTACCATGATTTTATTTAATTCCATAAAGTTACCTAGTTTAATTATGAACTAAATACTTTCATGGGGTTCTAATGTAATGAATTGTTAATGCTCATGTTAATTTGATAGATAATTTGTGTTTACAATTTCTATATAAGATTGCCTTGCATGGTTGTTTTAATTGAATATAAGTGAATAGCTAACATCTATTATGCCAAATCTCTAATGATTGCGAAAGTGGATTTAGAGATTTAGGGCTTGCCATGCTAGCATAGGTATGTCGGCTTCTCCGCATTTTGGAATATAGATTCGAACGAACATTATTCCCCTATGTAGTTAATTGCGGAACTTGTGATTAAATCGATTGTATCACCCATTCACATAGACATATAGTGTTTTGGATATAATTGATGCCCTTATAACTTCTATCTCTTTTGTGGATGTTTATTTGGAATGGTATGAGTTAATTGAAAGATGGCTCATATTAGTGTCGTGTTCCCGCTAGCATTCTTAACAATTGTAACACATTAATTCTTGATAATTAATAAGAGTTAAAACATTCATGAAATTAGGACCCCATGCCTCTATCATATTAGTTTAAACAAATTAGCCGTTACGTCATTAGTTAATTGTTATCTGCAAATAAACCATTTTAGTTCGTTCAAGCTTCTATAATTAACCAAACATTGTTGAATAGACATATTTACTAAAATAACCGAGTCTTCGTGGGAACGATCCTTATTTCCCTATATTGCTTTTGGACTGCGTACACTTGCGTAGAGAAAATAGCGAACAATAAGCGCTTATAAGTCATAAGCTACTTTTTTTAAGATACCCCAAACACCCACTTTAACTAGTTGAGACCACCCCAAACACCCACTTTAACTAGTTGAGACCAACTATTGCGAGCCACAAACCTCTAATTTGAGAGATTAGAACTGCATCCACTATAGTACTATTCTATTAAGCTAAAAGTAAGATTGTAAGAAAAAATAACATCATAATATCAAAATATGATACTAACAGGAATTTTTTTCTTGACAAAATTAATTTAACCTTTTCAAAATACATACTTGTGCCTTGCACGATCTCTACATGTGCTTTTACATCCAAGTAAATACTTGAGACTTTTCAAACACAGTTATACACACACTGACACACACACACACCATTACTTCAAACGATCGGAATACAGGTTAAGATCATATAACAAATTTCACTCAATAACAATGTGTCAGGTGACATGACAAGTATTAGTGACTGAGACTAACGATTAAATGCAAATATATGTAACAAGTGTGAGTGACTAACATGTATGAGTGATGAAACATGTCAATGAGAGGATTACATAAACCACACACAATGCACAAACAATCCATCACTCATTAAGCAACTAAAATTGTATTATAATTTTTACAATTCACCCATTACAGCATTTTAGTTGGCTATTATTAGAAAAATTACAACGGAGCAACAATGGCTGAAATAAACTGCTAGGTGGAGCTGTGGAGTAGTTCTTTAAATAAAACTATTTCTGATACTTCTGAAGAGGCTGGTTCAATTGGCATTAAAAAAAAAAGATGTAGTGTGGCAAAGAGCTGCAACAGAGAGAAGAAAGACAAAAGGTGCTGGTCTACTAAACCAGTTTGAAATGTGTCTTTAACCACACAGGGTTTTAATAATGAAAGAAAAGTTAGTGGTCGTTCTGGGGAGCAAGGTGGTGCGGTGGTGCTGCTAAAAATTCTTGCTACAACGGAGAGGAGAGTGGCGCATGCTACAGGGTTATAGCAGAGAAAAAAAAATGCTTGTTACAAGTGTCAGCAGACGGGTCACACGGCTAGTGACAGGCTGGTGGTAGTGGTAGTAATGTTTGTTGAGTGTCTTGGAAAATTGAACCCACAGTACAAAGGAAATTCTTGATTCTCCTCTTTCATAAACATCTAATATTACAATTTCAGACTGGGTTTCAATCCCAGCGCAAATGAGTATGAAAACATCTATACTACCGTCTTTCTGATCACCAGTTAGATCTTATTGGGTGATGTCTACTCGTGCAATGCATGTTCTTCGGATAATATTAAATTTTACATCTAGTTTACTATCCTGGGGTATCCATTTTTCCATGGCCTACAATTGTCAATGGTCGTCTCCATTGGTATAATTATAATGTCGAAAGTCCATATCATTATCAATAGAAATATATTAGCACTAGCATTGGACATGCTGTAACATCAAACACTGGTGAGTAATTGCAATGACATCCACTAAGCTACAAAAGGATTGGAAGATAAAATCATCATGCAGTATCAAACTATAACACCTATCGATCCAACTTGTCGCTTAATTTCACAGAAAAAGGTACAACAGAGAAGGATTGAAGAAAACTCCTGTCGATAACTATAATATCAGATTCAACTTCACTAACATGCATTGGGTTCATTCCCTTGACAGAAACTAGACTCTCTATGTAACCGTAGCTATATGAGCAATAGTATTTGTAAAGAGGGTTATCATACTCATAAATTTCATTGCCGAGCATGTTGATTCCATGGGATTCATGACTGACAGTAACTAATTTGAGACACTCGCTTCTCCTAAATAGTAAATCACCGTTACTAAAGCAATAAAATAATTCCATATTCTTCGGTATTTTGATTGATGTGACTGTGTAGCCCTTACTCCAATCACCTAATCTTTCATTGAAAATATAAACATCTATTGATCTGGAAATATTAGGGGGAGTATAATCAAACATCATAGCAAGAGAATCCCTCAAATTCACCAGAACCCTTCTTTGTGTGGTTGCCATGACATATTTGATGCCAGGCAACAACTTAAAAACCTCATGTTGGACATCAAAGTAGATTACAGAATAATGGTCGGGGGATTCGACACGATGATTATACCAATAAGGACGTCCATGGACAACTGTGGGCCATGCGGAAAGAACACCTCGTAACAAAAAACTAGACTTAACACTTTGGTTACCCCAAGATTCAGCATTACACGAGTAAACATCTGCTACTAAAGGTAACAGGCAATCATAAGACATAATAATAAGGATAACTTTATAATCATCCGTAACGGGATCAAAACCAAACCCTATAGAGATATAAGAATTACCTGGAATATGAGATGCCTTGAAGGGAGTAAAAATCTCCTTATACTGACTTGTAGCAGGGTTCCATATTCCGATTAAGGGTATGGATTTGGGCAAGAGATGATAAACACATACTAATCCATTAACAGAACCAGCTACCCTCAAGTAATGTGAATTTAAGAGGTTAATTTTGTGCTTGTAGTAACGATACTTAACAATGAGTCTTGCATTATTGGAATCCATTGAAGTTCGAGCTAGATGAGATTTGGCAAAACAAGGGTCGCATGAAAGCAGATATTGCCAAGATTTACAGACACATCTGAATCTCACAAGTGATTTCACTGGTAATCTGGTAAGAATCTCATCTTTGATTATGTCTTCGGGAAGAACAGGAAGAGATCTCCACTTAGACAAGAGGATGCCCATTGTTGTTTGTTGCTGTTTAGAGTTGAGACAGTTTCCCCAATTGCATACCAATCACACCCAGCTCAGCTTTTGTGTTGTCATTATAAACGATAATAGTTTTGTGCCTCAGTCAGGCCCAATCCACCCAAAAGGACTCTCAACAAAACTAATTTTATTAGGATTTGGAGTTTTGGACCATGGTGCAGTGTCTTCGGTCGATGGTTGTAAAGACCCAAGCCCTGTCCGTCACCGATCCGGAAAAAGATTGTTTGAAATTATAATTTTGTTCAATTATTTTTAAATATTATTTTGTTTAATAAACTATCAACTTTTTGTTCAATAAAAAGTTAGTTGATTTCATCAAAAAAGCAATAATAAAAATTCAAAAATTGAATTAAACATATATATCCTTAATTCATAAGAAAAATTGCCCAAAATACCCACTTTTTTACTAACTACTACCCAAAATACCCGTTTTCCAGAACACTGCCCAAAATACCCACGGGATACGCCAGTGGAAGAGGCGTATCCGAAGGTACTGTTGCTCCCCCGTCGACCTCTTTCTCAGGCGAATCTCTCCGATTGGGCTGTGCAAAATCCAACAATAGATGTTGTTTGAAAATAGTATAGGATTGTAGATCGTCGAAAGAAGAATCTAATGTCAACAGAAAATGCCTGGAGACAACCGAACGAAATGAATTTGAGGTAGCCGAAAAAATGGAATTCGTTGGATAATTTCGAACGAATTGGGGGTTTACGATCCGGCAATAGAAGTGGTATAAAATTGGTATAGGATTGTAGAGCATGAAATTGCGATTCTAATGATGTATAACACATAACTGAAAAATTACGAATGATTGCTGCACGAATGAACGGAGAGTCTCGCCGGAAATCGCCAGTGAATCGCCATGTATCGCGAGAGATAAGACTTGTGATACGCATCTCGTAACGACGTATCTTGTGATACGCTTATTCAGGATGCGTGTCTTGCCCGGATGCGTTTCTTCGGTTGGCATATCTCAGCACATACGATTTTTCAATTGGTGTATCTGAATATATGCGCTGCTTGTGTAGTCGTGACCCAGGATACTCCTATGTCATAGGCGTATCCCGTGGGTATTTTGGGCGGCTGTTTGCGAATCTGGGCATTTTGGACAAGAAATAATAAAAAGTGGGTAGAAAGGGCAATCCTCCAATTCATAAATGTTTGTCTAAAAAATTTAATGGAATACATATATACAACTAGCGTAAATGCCTGTGCAAAGCTAATTTCTCGTCTGAAATTGTATATATTGAAATAATTTTGTAATTAAAAATATGATAAATTATAGGATTTCGATCTATTTGATTGGATTTCATAAATTTTGGATAAATATTCATATGATAATAATCACATAAATACTTATGTTTGCTAAATTATTGATTTAATGTTCAATTGCGTGAAATGAACTTTATCCAATTGAACATCTGAGTATAATATAAATAATTATCTTAATAAAATTGTCCTTTTATAATAAAGGCGTATGTAAACTCATTGATTTTGTTGTAAAAAATTAATCGTATATGTAAGACTATTTTTGAGATATATTACAAAATCCCTTAGTATTGACTAAAAGTCATCTTATGTTTGTCTCAATCAATTTTTCTAAACATATATATATTTATATACTTTTAAACTTAAATGTTTAGTTTTAATCTAATATTTATTACACTGTATAAGCGTTCAATAAAATTTGGGTAAACTGAAATACTTTTTACAATATAATTTTAAAATATTTTTTTACTCAATTTTAAAATTTTCTAAATATTTTAATCAATGTAAAATATGACAACCTTAATGACCCATGCATGTATATGAATTATAAAATCAATTTTTTTTTATTTTATCGTATATTGATTTAAATATATGTTATAACTCAACCATAATATATATTATATTTTATATTATGTTGATCATATATTATATAAAAATTCATATGTACTATACTTTATAGTCGAGTTATAATCTAATTAACATTTTAAATAGTTGTTGTACCTTTGTAATATTTATGATTCAAAATTTTATATCTTTTTTGATTTAATAATGTTAGTTATTATTTTTTATAAATAACATAAATCATAGTTTTAGAGTTTTCTTGAATACAATTTCAATTATTTTTGTATATATTTAAATATTTATATTTTTAGACCAATCTAAATAGTTGGTCGATCAAGACCCTTTAATATGACTCATATATTTAGAATTTTATATATGTAAAAGTTATGTGATTCAATTATTAATTATGTATGATTTGATAACTAAAATTTACATATTTTTAAAACCAAATCTTTTTTTATTTATATAATTTAATATTTACATGGAAATGTATGTAAATAATTTTTTTTTCTTTTTAGACTCGGTTACAATATTAATTATGCTCAGTCGATAATTTTTTTTTTTTATGATTTTATCAATTCAATATTTATAGAAATAATATGAACCAAAATTTCATATGCTAAAAAAAAAAGAGGAGACAAAAAGAGAAGAGAAGTGGTTTATCTTATAGGATTTTTAAACAAAACTTAAAATCAAATGTAGCATAATTGCCGACTATATGAGTTTGAGACTTAAAGGTTAGTGGTTCAAATCATAGCAAAAGCATAATTTTACTTTTACATAATTATTGAAAGATGACATTTTTGTAATATTTTAAACAACAGGGGTAAACTGTAATTTCACATCCATTAAAATGACAAACTTTGTCATTGTGTTTAAATTTAATATATAGTAATTTTAAACAAAACTCAAAATCAACTGTAGCACAATTGGCAAAAACATGAGTTTGAGACTTAAAGGTTAGTGGTTTAAATTCTACCAAAAGCATAATTTCACTATTTTTTACATAATTATTGAAAGATTGTATTTTTGTAATATTTAAACAATAAGGTTAAAACTGTAACTTTATATCCATTAAAATAACAAATTTTGCCCTTGTGTTGAAGTTTAATCATCATCTTCTATATATAATAGCAGAATATGAGATAATTTTGAGCCAATAAACCTCCCGTGAAAGTACAATTTTACCCTTAAATTTAGAAAATTACATGAAGTTGCCACTACTCTTTTATTCACACAAAAATTTGAGTAAATTACGTTCGTATGGGGAGTTGAACTTATATCCTCCTCAAAGAAACTCATCCTTATAACCATTGAGCTACATAAGTTTTTGAATTTGAACTAAAAATCGTAGTAGAACAGGGGATAATTTTGAGCCAATAAACCTCCAGTGAAAGTACAATTTTACCCTTAAATTTTAGAAAATTACATGAAGTTGACACTACTCTTTTATTCACACAAAAAATTTAAATAAATTATGTTCTTATGGGGAATTGAACTCATATACTCCTCCTCAAAGAAACTCATCCTTATAACCATTAAGCTACATAAGTTTTTGAATCTGAACCAAAAAACGTATTATTTAAACCCGATCTCTCCTTTTTCCTATTTTTGCTATTAATTTAATTTTTGAGTAAATATGTTAATAATGACTTATATTCTTTTATGTCCTTTTATCATTGCTCTAAAAGAAATTATGTTATATCCTATACAATATATTTATATGCTACAAAACATCTTCTTTTTAGTGCTCATATGATTTATTCATAAATAAACTCTTTTATTCACACAAAAAATTTGAGTAAATTATGTTCTTATGGGGAATGGACTCATGTCCTCCTCAAAAAACTCATCCTTATAACCATTTAGCTACATAATTTTTTGAGTTTGAACTAAAAAAACATATTACTTAAATCCGGTCTCTCCTTTTTTCTATTTTTGCTATTAATTTAACTTTTGAATAAATATGTTAATGATGACTTATATTATTTTATGTTCTATTATCATTGCTCTAAAAGAAATTATGTTATAGCCTATACAATATATTTATATGTTACAAAACATCTTTTTTTTATTGATCATATGATATATGCATAAATAAAATGATCCATAAATTAAAGTAGTGATATTATAATATGTGTGGACATAATATGTACAATTATACTAAAAAATCGTAAAAATATACGAATTTATATCAATGACTAGAAGAAGACCCGTGCCTCGAGTATATAGTAATAGATCATTGTTAAAAACAGTGATTAGTTTAGGAGAAAAGAGTGAATCAAGTCGAAGAGTAGAATGCATTATTTTTTGTTTTTAGTTATCCTTAGCTCCTTACCATGTTTTGGACGAAAAAAATTTAAATGATAAATATTTTTCTTTTAGTTTTTTATATTTTAGTTTCGATTCTCGCTGCCAAGATTTTTATCATTTGTAACTTGTAAGACATCTAGTTATTATTTTCTAAAAAGAGTAGATTAGTCTAATGATTTTTTTTATTAAAAAATGATAAGTGAATTTATATTGATACTCTGCAACAAGTTTCAAAAAATAATGAATAAATACTTTATATATAATTTTAGCATCTTATCTATCTATCTATCTATTTGTATCTATACAATTATATTAAAATCGAAAAATTGAAAGTTTGTCGATTTGGTTTTCGGTTTAATTATACTAATTATTAAAAAAAATGTAATTAATGATAATTAACTGAAAAGACGTGAAGATATTATCCTTTATAAACACCTAAAATATTAAATCTTCTAATCATTAATATTTTCTTTCTAATTAAAACACGTTACCTTTTAATTTAAAAAATAATCTTGCAATCATTAATATAATCAAAAATATCACACCACATCTTTCGGTCACTAATAAACTATATTTCCAATCACTAACAAACTATCTAACAAAAATCCATATACAACGATAATAACCATAGATTTTTAGTAATAAATAAAACCTTTGGATCTAATGCTTAAACATTTTATATGATTAAATTACTATAGTAAAGATTCAAGATCGAATTCCATCAACGATATATTTAATTTAAAATTTCATAATACAAATTTTAAACCATGCATATTTTTAATTAAATTTATATAAATTATATAATTTAAATTAAAATAATTACTGGAAGTAATAATTATATAAAAATATAATTATAACATAAAATAAATTTTTTAACATATCAAAAGAAACCTGTGTAATGCACGGATTATAAGCTAGTATATTATAATGTTAGTAGACTCTCTATTTGGGACTGTTGTTAAAAACTGTTGTGTTATTGAAAAATGTGTTATTAAAATAAGTGTTACGAAAATCAGATAACTGTTTGATAATATTTTTTATATATACATGTTTTGCATATTATTTTTTTAAGGTGAGGTTTGATCTGTTGGGAATTATGACTAAAACAGCAACATAGAGGCAGTTATATATCGTATTTAACAAGTCCAGGCCAAGCATACAATCAGCGAAACAAAACACGAAGGTAAAACACATGCATGTCAGTAACTGATAGAACAAAGAGAAGGCAGAAAACATACCAGTAGCCATAGCTATATCAGTATGTAAACAAGTAAAACAAACAGCTGAGTCGTCAGGATTTGCTAGAAAGCCTGACTGCTCTTGAAGAGATAATTGCCCCCACTTACAACTGTGTTGGGATGCTTGCAACACCTCTCCCAGGATAAAACAGCTCCGAGTATAGTGATCACAGCAATCAGAATACTCAACTTCGACTAGCACCTCAGTCGCCGGAAAAACCCTAAGTAATATATATACTATAACAGGTGGGGAACAGAGAGTTTAGAGAAGACAGGAGAATGTAGGGTGTGGTCTGTATATTCAGTGTGTACAGTATATCACAATCAGTAGCTTAGGTCTCTATTTATAGGAGAGACCAAACGTAACTGATGCCACCCAATTAATATTGTAACTGCCGATTTACATTTAATAAAATGAAACGGCTGATTTAATAAAATCAAAACGGTTGATTTAATAAATCGTAACTGTTACGTTATATTTATCCACACATATCAGTTTTTATTTTAATTATACGAATATACACAATATATATATCATCAAATTCTGACCCAACATCAGGATCTGATCCATCAGGATTTTTCGTCCGTCAGGATCTGATGTCCATCAGTATTTGATCATGATTTCATCAGGACTTGGCCCATCAGTATTAGATGTCTGACCAGTTACTGATTTATTCCAAGTACTGATCCCAATATATATATATATATTTATTCTAATTAAAATATATTTAAACACTGAAATAAAATCCCTCGCCCAGGTCGCCTCGCGTACGCGAGACGCCGAGACATTCGCCCAAATCGCCCTTCGACCGAGCCGACCCGAGTCGAGTCGAGTCGAGTCGAGTCGAGTCGAGTCGTGACGTGGCGTGGCGGGCGGCGGCGGCGCGCGCGTGTGTGTGTGTGCGCGTGGAGCACACAGTAACACCATGCACCATCATACACCTTAGTAGTTGTACACTACCCATGTGTGTGATTCTATATAAAGCCAACAACCCCCTTTATTCATTTCAATGTGGGACAAATACACATTCTCATTTCAAGCTTATTCAAGCTACTAACTTCAACTCCATTTCTCTATGGGTTTCACTAAGAAAATTACTTAGACCCATAAATGAAAATTTAAGTCCTCATAACAAGGAACAATTTCCAATCATTAAAATCCGGAATTAACCTCAAGAACATAAAATACTTATGCTCTAAAAACTCCATTTTCTAACAATCCCCCACAAATCCATATAGAAATGTTTCAGGTTTCTCATCATGACTTGTTTTTTCAGAGTCGGTACCCTTCCGGGTTTGAACCCTCCTAAGTCCCCTACTTCAATGATTACCGGATTCAGATGGAATGTTTCACCTTGAATCTTAATCCGTTTGGTGTAACCATGTTCCATAGACGACGACAAGTCAAAGGCTATGGTGCCAATCTACGGCTTTGAGACATTAATGGTCTTGTCTCGATCCTGTTCGTCGAATGTTTCAAGGAATAACCCTTTCCTCTAATTGCGACCACACAATTACATTCGCTTAGCTGGGCATCTCCAGAGATGTACTGCTACCATCTCGTCAAATGACTTGACCCCATTCAGAGTTATAATAACTCTTGCTATCTAGCAGTATCAGTACCTTCTAGGTTTACAGGGGATAGACTCAGATACAACAGTATCATCTATGTAGCAAAGGTACTACCAGTTCATCCTTACAGCTTGTTATTACCACATTGAATACACTTCAAGGGATCTCCTCTCATGTGTATTGGGTTCCCACTGATGATGAACTATGATGGGTTGACAGCCCCATCCCCAACCTTGACTTAAGGACCACTGCAGGTTCCAGTCCTTTAGTTAAAGGATTAGCTATATTATTCTGAGTTCCTATGAACTCTTCAGCAATAATCCTATCAGACACTAAACCCCTAATAGACTTTAGTCTAACTTGGATGTGCCTCTTGGTTTTAGCATTATACTTTTTACTGCTAATCTTGTCGATAGTTGTTCTACTATCACAATGAATAGCAAGCGCAGGAAGCGGTCTGCTTACTACAGGTATCGTGGACATAAGTCCATGTAACCATTCAGCCTCCGTCCCCGTGGCATCAAGTGCACACAACTCAGCCTCAAAAGTAGACCGAGTTACTATAGTCTGTTTGGTCGACTTCCAGGATATTGCTCCCCCTGCTAAGGTGAACACGTATCCAGTCACTCCATTGGAACCAGACTTCTTAGCTATCCAACTTGCATCACTGTACCCCTCAAGTACACCAGGAAATCTCCTATAGTGTAAACTTAGGTACATTGTGCCTTTCAGATATCTAAGTACTCTATCAAGAGCATCCCAATGAGTTCTGTTTGGACAGCTTGTATATCTAGCCAACTTAGACACAAAGTATGAAATATCTGGTCTAGTACAGTTAGCAAGATACTGCAAACTCCCTATAATCTGAGAATACCTTAACTGAGACACAGGTACTCCTGAAGCATTCTTAACAAGGGCAACTTTAGGATCATAGGGTGTACTAGCGATTCTACACTGTGAATAACCATATTTCTCAAGTATAGATTTCTCTATATAATGAGACTGCGATAAAGTTATTCCCTCAGCTGACTGTGTCAGTTTGAGACCAAGAATCACACTAGCCTCACCCATATCCTTCATTTCAAAGTGCCTTTTCAAGAAAGCTTTTGTCTCGTTAATAATCTCAATATTGGTTCCAAACAATAGTATGTCATCTACATATAGGCACATGATGACACACTCACTACCTTTAACTTTGGTGTAGACACACTTATCACTATCATTAATATCATAACTGAACGGCACTATAGTTTCATCAAACTTTTTATGCCAATCCCTAGGAGCTTGTTTCAAGCCATAGATGGATTTGATTAACTTACATACTTTCCTTTCGTTACCAGATGCAACAAATCCCTCAGGCTGATCCATATAAATCTCTTCTTCAAGTTCACCATGAAGAAAAGCTGTCTTTACATCCATTTGATGGATGATAAGACCATGTACGGATGCCAATGCTACAAGCATTCGGATTGTTGTCATCCTAGCTACAGGAGAGTATGTATCAAAGTAATCAATACCCTCCATTTGCTTAAAACCCTTAGCTACCAGTCTAGCTTTGTACTTATCTATTGAGCCGTCAGGATTCAACTTCCTTTTAAATATCCATCTACACCCGATAGTAGAACACCCAGGAGGGAGATCAACTAACTCCCATGTTCCGTTAGAAACAATAGAGTCAATTTCACTCTTTACAGCGCCCTTCCAGTGTCTAGACTCTGAAGAATCCATAGCTTGTCGGAAAGTTAAAGGTTCGTCCTCGACATTGTAAGTGATAAAATCACTTCCAAAATCCTTGACTACCTTTGCACGCTTACTCCTTCGTGGTTCCTCTACCTCCTTAGGAGTAGAGCTACTACTAGGTTCCGCCCCCACATTTGTCATCTTTTCCACATGATCAGGAATAGAACTTGATGTGTGAGTAGGATCTTCATTAGAAGTAACTAGAGGCATACCAGTCTTCATAGGGTAAACATCCTCAAAGAATGTAGCATCACGAAACTCAACTATCGTATTTGCCACTATACCATCTATGTCAGATTTTAATACTAAAAATCTCATAGCTGTAGTGGTCTCAAGATAGCTCAGAAAGATACAATCAACAGTCTTCGGACCTAGTTTCTTTCTCTTGTGTTCAGGGACAAGTACCTTGGCAAGGCACCCCCACACACGAAGATACTTAAGACTAGTCTTCTTGCTCTTCCATAACTCATAGGGTGTCTTATCCATGTGTTTCAGAGGAACTCTATTCAGAATATGGCAAGCCGTATTCAGAGCTTCTCCCCACATGTATTTAGGCAACCCAGAATTAATAAGCATACTATTAATCATATCTTTAAATGTTCTGTTCTTTCGCTCAGCAACCCCATTAGACTCAGGTGTGTATGGTGGGGTAACTTCATGAACTATACCATTGCTTGCACAAAATTCATTAAAAGCGTTACTCGTATACTCACCACCTCTATCAGATCTCAACCTTTTAAGTACCTTACTAGTTTGTTTTTCTACTTCAGTTTTATAAATAATGAATTTACTAAGTGCTTCATCCTTATGTCTAAGTAAATAAACATAACAGAATCTACTACTATCATCTATAAAGGTAATGAAGTATCTAAAATGGTCCTTAGTCAACACACCACCAAATTCACAAATATCAGTGTGTACTAAATCTAACAAGTCTGAATCCCTAACAATATTATGAAAAGGTTTCCTTATTTGTTTAGCAGACACACATACTTGACATTTAGAATTCTTTTCTATAGTGTGTTTTGGAATCAACTCTAAGTTCATCATATTTTTAAGAGCACCAAAATTTAAGTGACCAAGTCTAGCATGCCATAAATCAGAAGATTCAATACAATTAACAGAAGGAGTAATATTATTAATCAAACTACCCAAAACGGGTTCAACATTAATCACAAATAAACCATTCGACAAGTAACCCTTGCCAAAAAATGTACCAGTATGAATAAGAACTACTTTATTACATTTGAGAGAAACTTCAAAGCCATTAGCTACTAAACAACTACCACTTATTATATTTCTACGCATGTCGGGAACATGATGCACTCTCGTCAGGGATAGAATACGTCCCGAAGGAAACTTCAGGTCCACGTTTCCTACTCCATGTACTTGAGCAGCACTTGCGTTCCCCATCGTCACTGTCAAGCTATGACTCTGTTGATAAGATACAAATAAACTAATGTCAGCACAAATATGCACATTAGCTCCAGTATCAATCAACCATTCATTTGACAGATAAGTGGAAAATAGTACAGGGTTGTAGGTAACATACCGGTCTACGTTGGTTTCATAAGCCAAAGCCTCACCAACAACCATGTTCGCTACAGGCCCACTTGAGGTTCCAAGCACAGCATTCGCTTGAGCTACCCCCTCGGCTTTCTTCGCTTTCTTTGTAGGGCAGTCCTTACTCCAGTGTCCAACCTGCCCACAAGACCAACATGGTTTGTTTGCCTTTGGTTTCTTGGCCTTATCCTTGTCACTCTTAGGTTTATTACTATTACCCTTCTTAGAGACAGTCTTCCTTTTCTGTCCTACAGTTGCTACGTTTACCTTCGAGCTTCCATGCTCAGTTGGCATCACATGTCCCTGTTTGGACTTGTGTTGTTCTTGCACCGAGATGTCCAGCATAAGGTTGGTCCAGGTGATCTCTCCTTTCTGTCTTTTCAGGGAGAGAGAGAACTCTTCCCAAGACTTTGGGAGCTTTTCAATCACACTCATCACCTTAAACTTTTCGGGGAGGTCCATTCCAGACTCCTTCAAAGCATGCACTATCATCTCGAACTCATGCACTTGCTCAGTCATGGACTTATTGTCTACCAGCTTGAAATCAAGGAACCTAGCCACAGAATACTTTTCCAGACCTTGTGAGTCAGTATTATGTGTCTGGTCCAGCTTCTCCCATAAGAGTTTTGCGGTGTAGGCATCAGAGGAGTACACATCAAACAATGTGTTGGTTAGAGCAGCCAGAATTGCTGCCCTAGCAACCCCATCCTTCTCAGCCCACTTCGCATAACTCTTAACTGATTCAGCCTTCTCTTGATCCACAACCGGCTTCTCATATTCCACAACAGGCCATAGACCCTTTACAGTCAACCACAATTTCATCCTTTTCTGCCAACGAGAAAAGCCAACGCCCCCATTGAATTTCTCAGGCAAGCCAGTCAATTCAACGGGTTGTGGAAAACTGTAAGTGGTCCAATCAATGACCCCAGCAGATGCAACCGAACTACCACTAGCAGGAATTTCACTCTCGTTAACCATTATGCTAAATACTATATAACAAATTATCTCTTCAAGAATGTTGGGAATTATGACTAAAACAGCAACATAGAGGCAGTTATATATCGTATTTAACAAGTCCAGGCCAAGCATACAATCAGCGAAACAAAACACGAAGGTAAAACACATGCATGTCAGTAACTGATAGAACAAAGAGAAGGCAGAAAACATACCAGTAGCCATAGCTATATCAGTATGTAAACAAGTAAAACAAACAGCTGAGTCGTCAGGATTTGCTAGAAAGCCTGACTGCTCTTGAAGAGATAATTGCCCCCACTTACAACTGTGTTGGGATGCTTGCAACACCTCTCCCAGGATAAAACAGCTCCGAGTATAGTGATCACAGCAATCAGAATACTCAACTTCGACTAGCACCTCAGTCGCCGGAAAAACCCTAAGTAATATATATACTATAACAGGTGGGGAACAGAGAGTTTAGAGAAGACAGGAGAATGTAGGGTGTGGTCTGTATATTCAGTGTGTACAGTATATCACAATCAGTAGCTTAGGTCTCTATTTATAGGAGAGACCAAACGTAACTGATGCCACCCAATTAATATTGTAACTGCCGATTTACATTTAATAAAATGAAACGGCTGATTTAATAAAATCAAAACGGTTGATTTAATAAATCGTAACTGTTACGTTATATTTATCCACACATATCAGTTTTTATTTTAATTATACGAATATACACAATATATATATCATCAAATTCTGACCCAACATCAGGATCTGATCCATCAGGATTTTTCGTCCGTCAGGATCTGATGTCCATCAGTATTTGATCATTCATCAGGATCTGATACCGTCAGGACTTGAGGTCCATCAGTATTTGATCCAGCATCAGGATCTGGTAGTGCCTTCAGGATTTCATCAGGACTTGGCCCATCAGTATTAGATGTCTGACCAGTTACTGATTTATTCCAAGTACTGATCCCAATATATATATATATATATTTATTCTAATTAAAATATATTTAAACACTGAAATAAAATCCCTCGCCCAGGTCGCCTCGCGTACGCGAGACGCCGAGACATTCGCCCAAATCGCCCTTCGACCGAGCCGACCCGAGTCGAGTCGAGTCGAGTCGAGTCGTGACGTGGCGTGGCGAGGCGGGCGGCGGCGGCGCGCGCGTGTGTGTGTGTGTGTGCGCGTGGAGCACACAGTAACACCATGCACCATCATACACCTTAGTAGTTGTACACTACCCATGTGTGTGATTCTATATAAAGCCAACAACCCCCTTTATTCATTTCAATGTGGGACAAATACGCATTCTCATTTCAAGCTTATTCAAGCTACTAACTTCAACTCCATTTCTCTATGGGTTTCACTAAGAAAATTACTTAGACCCATAAATGAAAATTTAAGTCCTCATAACAAGGAACAATTTCCAATCATTAAAATCCGGAATTAACCTCAAGAACATAAAATACTTATGCTCTAAAAACTCCATTTTCTAACATGATCTTCATATTAGTAACTACTTTTAGTAAAAGCTGAAAAACAGTTTTTCTAAAAAATGTGGGGGACATGTTTTCTTTTAAAGCAGTTTTTCAGCAAAAAAACACTTTACATAAAAAATGCCTTTTAAATTTACCAAACAACCTTTTACATGCTTTTGAGAAATAAGTTATTGTTGTCAACAATAGCAATACCAAGCGTGACCTAAAAGCCGGTTGCATGGCAGCTTATAAGAATTTACAGAAATTTTCAAGCATTGCAAGGACCCAAGCCCGGATTTGGTGGCGCCATTTCAAGTCCTCAATGTTTTATTCTTTATCACAGCAAACTAGCGGAGCACCGGGGTTCGATTTCGAGCGCAAAGTGATATACAAAAATAAATTAATTGATATCCAACACAACACCAAGTACAATGACGTTACGTTTTATTCATAATACACCGATACTAAACCATCTGTCTCATTTTGAGAGTCGGCCGCCATCACCCATCCTTCATCGCCCCCATCCTTCCATCAAACTCACACTCATCCCACCCATCCTCTCATACCGTTTCCTCCATTTCTGAATCTTTAATTTCTTCTTTTAGTTTTTCAATAAAATCGAGATCCAATCCTTTTTGGGTGAGATCTTTTTATCGTACCCATCTTTTTGGGTTGTTGATTGTCCCCAATTTTTTTGGGTTGTTGATTTATCCCCAATTTTTGGGATTTATGTTTTGGTTGTGTTTTCTATTTACCGTCTTGTTTGGTGTATTGACTGCAGTTTTGCTCCAGATTTGGAGGGAAGATCAGGTTGGAGCGAGCTGTTATAAGATAGAAGGTAATTGGCAACCACGAGAAGTTGAAGCCATTAGCCTTCGAGAAGCCATTTCTTGGACAAAATCACTAAAGCACATTGATCAAGTGCTAGTAATTCGATTATCGATCTACGGATCGTGTGGTTCTTTTGCTTGCAAATACTGCACAAATTCTATGTCAGACTATGGAGAGTGGACTATCACTCCTCCTACATTTATTAATCATGTACTCGAAAGTGATAATTTTTAAGTAATGCAAGTACGATTTGTTTCAAAAAAGTACAATGACGTTATTTTTCATAGTTTATTTGATACCGTGATGCCCGCTTAGTTAGATACTAGAAGAAAGGTTTTAGCCAAATCTTAAGGCTGTGATATAAAATGAGTAAAGTGCACTTTGTGTACCTGAACTTTGGCGAAGACACCACTTCGCATACCGTAGTTTCAAATCTGCCACGGGCAATACTGAACAAACTAATTACTTAAAGTTAGTGTACTGCCGTCTATTTTCCACTAACACCGTTAAATGCCCAAGGGTAATACAGTCTTTTCCAGCTAGGTTTTTGGCGCAGGCTCAACGAAGTAGACGACAATTGCACCTATATATACAACAGACCAGGCCCCATCCTTCGTCTATTGTAATTACCACATCACGGTTATAAACCCCTGAAAATATTTCTGCAAACTTATTGCAGCCAGCACAGGTCCTTAAATTCTTCGCAACTCCAATCTTTGTACCAGGTGGAGTCATGAGAACTCCAAAAGCAATTGCCAACTTCTCACTGTGATAAGAAAACCTAAACTGATTTCCTGCAGGCGCTGCAGCATCCGTTTTATGTAATTCAGTTGTAATTTCAGTAACATAACCAACAATTTTCAGTTGCTTTTCTATCTCTTCAAGCATATCATAGATCTCTTTCTTTATGGGATGTGAAGTATCATCAGCAACAAATGAATGTATATCTCCTTTCAGTTCAATTGTACAAGACGCCGGGGTAGTTTTAATTCCTTTTTCCTTCATCAATTTCCTAACTTCTAACTCCTTTTCCTGGTCACCTGTGGACGAATATATATTCAAAAGCAGTAGATAATCTCCTGCCTTTTGAGCCTTAAGCTTAATTAGCTGTCCAACTATTCGTTCTCCAAGTTCTACTTGACCGTGAAATTTACAAGCCCCAAGTAAAGTCCTTCACATAACTGCATATGGCATCATTCTCATAAAGAGTATATGTTAAGTAACCAACTCATCTAAAACCTTAAGGTGTTAGAGGGAGGCCTTATATGGATCTTATATTATATGTTAACACTCCCCCTCACTCGAAAGCCCATTTTTGGGTCGAAAAGTGGATCACGGGCGCTCATCTTTGGAGCATAACTTGCCTTTGTGTCCATAATAAATTGTGAGAATATTGGGGGTCGCGGAGAGTCGAACCTGGGACCTCCGCATGCCTGAGCTCTGATACCATGTTAAGTAACCAACTCATCTAAAACCTTAAGGTGTTAGAAGGAGGCCTTATATGGATCTTATATTATATGTTAACAGTATAAGATAGTACGCTTCTTCAAGCAAACCTGATCGACTCATCAGATCAACCATACATCCATAGTGATGAAGATTAGGCGCGCATTATTCCGAATTCATTGCTCATTTGATGAAAAACATACGACCTTCATCAAGCAGGCCAAACCGACTACATGCAGAAAGAAAACCAGTATATATTTGCTTGTCAGGAGTAATACCCATTTTCTGCATCTCCAATTGATCAAATGGCTATCCAATTGATGCCCAGCTCTCAAAACCCTCCCATGAATCTGTAACCCACCAAACAATAATGACCCTTTAATCCACGCCTTAGTAACAAACGAACAAGAAACATGGTTTGCTCAAATGTTTTTTCGCAACATTTGTCGAAACAAAACAAAACCCTCAACTGGGTCTTTGCTCACTGAATAAGCTCTAATAATAACATTGAGAAATTTTGGGTTTTTTTGCCTGATAATAACATTAATAGGGAAAAGACTGTATTACCCCTGGACATTTAACAGTGTTAGTGGAAAATAGACGACAATACACTAACTATAAGTAATTAGTTTGTTCAGTATTGCCCGTAGCAGATTTGAAATTATGGTATGCAAAGTGGTGTCTTCGCCAAAGTTTAGGTACACAAAGTGCACTTTACTCAATATAATATTGCAAACTACATATATTTTTGTAGTTTTCTTGATTTAGTTGCATAGTGTTTTATCACATAGTTCTTCCAAAATAAGTTTTAATCTTTTTTATGTACTTGACAGGATTATTCAGTTTTTGCGAAAATATAAAATGCCTTCGTACTTTTTAAGCATGCGAATTAAATTATTTCTATTAAAATCTTTTTTTAACTTACTGCACTTAAGGCGAACCTAATTACCTAACCAAAATTACAGGGTCTAATTATTTTCACAAACAAAATATACAGTTGAAATTTATTTATAAAATAGACTACTGACATAATATGTAAAATGATCTCATTATTTTATTTAAATATTACACTTTACATTTTTGGATGCAAAAATATCAATCAAATTCACAAAATGAAGTTTATAAACTATTTCCCTTTCATGTGTCAGGTGACATGACAAGTTTAGTGACCGAAACTAACGATTAAATGCAAATATATGTAACAAGTGCGAGTGACTAACACGTATGAGTGATGAAACATGTCAATGAGAGGATTACATAAACCACACACAATGCACAAACAATCCAACACTCATTAAGCAACTAAAATTGTAATATAATTTTTACAATTCACCCATTACAGCATTTTACTTGGCTATTATTAGCAAAATTACAACGGAGCAACAATGGCTGAAATAAACTGCTAGGTGTCTGTGGAGTAGTTCTTCAAATAAAACTACTTCTGATACTTCTGAAGAGGCTGGTCCAATTGGCATTAAAAAGAAAGATGTATTGTGGCAAAGAGCTGCAACAGAGAGAAGAAAGACAAAAGGTGGTCTACTAAAACAGTTTGAAATGTGTCTTTAACCACACAGGGTTTTTTTTTTTTTGACGAAATGCATAATTTCATTAAAAATAACATAATACAGTCAGAACAAATCTCCAACTGCCATTATAACCAGATTGAGAAACAAATAACAAACTAAACAGAATTAGCTGATTTGTTTTCTGATCGTTTAACACATAGAAGTTAAAACTTCTTGAAATTAAAAACGAAGTTGAAGACATCCCGAGCAATCCAAATTGCACCAACATCCCGGAAAGCAGCACTATCACAAATGACCATATCACATAAATGTTAGCCCAGTGTTCAACAACCCCAAGCGTAGGAGTGACACCCCAGCTATCTACATGCCAGATACCAGCTATAGACATGTCGAAAATGGATTTTTCACCCCAGCTATCTACATGCCGGATACCAGCTATAAACATGCCGAAAATGAAAACCGATAACGAATGAACAATCTTTAATTGTGAAAGGTGAGCTCTTGCAATAATCACCACCAATCCAGTTTCAATGTGGGTTTTCCGGATTCTCCAAAATATCAACAAAATCATTTTCAACAAAACACCGCTCACAATTAAGAAGCGAAAACCAATACTCTCACATAGGAGAGACATAAAACCACCCAACAAGATGGACGAAAATAATCAAAATCTCACCCAGAGATGAAGATTACTGAACTTATTAACAAGAAAAAAAGAAGATTGGGTAGATCTGGAAGAGGGGAAGGAAAGGTGAGAATGAAGAAGGGACGAATGAAGAAGATGGGGAAGAAGGGAGGGGGCTGGAGGAGGAAGAAGGGAAATTGTGAAGGTGGAGGAAAGCTTGGTTGGAGAAGGAGTTGGGAATAGGAAGAAGGGGGGAAGAGAGCCTCCGGCCAGTGGATAAACCACCGCCGGAGGGAAGGTGATGAACAAACTAAGTGGTGAACTTTTCGGTGGAAAAGTAGAGAGGAACCACTGAAAGAAAAGTTGGAGGTCGTTCTGGTGAGCAAGGTGGTGCTGCTAGAAATTCTTGCTACAACGGAGAGGAGAGTGGCACATGCTACAGCGTTATAGCAGAGAGAAAAAAATGCTTGTTACAAGTGTCAGCTCACACGGCTAGCGACAGGCTGGTGGTAGTGGTAGTAATGTTTGTTGAGTGTCTTGGAAAATTGAACCCGCAGTACAAAGGACATTCTCCTCTTTCATAAACATCTAATATTACAATTTCAGACTGGGTTTCAATCCCGGCGCAAATGAGTATGAAATCATCTATACTACCGTCTTTCTGATCACCAATTAGATCTTATTGGGTGATGTCTACTCGTGCAACGCATGTTCTTCTGATAATATTAAATTTTACCTCTAGTTTACTATCATGGGGTATCCATTTTTTCATGGCCTACAATTGTCCATGGTCGTCTCCATTGGTATAATTATAATGTTGAAAGCCCATATCATTATCAATAGAAATATATTAGCAATAGCATTGGACGTGCTGTAACATCAAACACTGGTGAGTAATTGCAATGACATCCACTAAGCTACAAAAGGATTGGAAGATAAAATCATCATGCAGTATCAAACTATAACACCTATCGATCCAACTTGTCGCTTAATTTCACAGAAAAAGGTACAACAGAGAAGGATTGAAGAAAACTCCTGTCGATAACTATAATATCAGATTCAACTTCACTAACATGCATTGGGTTCATTCCCTTGACAGAAACTAGACTCTCTATGTAACCGTAGCTATATGAGCAATAGTATTTGTAAAGAGGGTTATCATACTCATAAATTTCATTGCCGAGCATGTTGATTCCATGGGATTCATGACTGACAGTAACTAATTTGAGACACTCGCTTCTCCTAAATAGTAAATCACCGTTACTAAAGCAATAAAATAATTCCATATTCTTTGGTATTTTGATTGATGTGACTGTGTAGCCCTTACTCCAATCACCTAATCTTTCATTGAAAATATAAACATCTATTGATCTGGAAATATTAGGGGGAGTATAATCAAACATCATAGCAAGAGAATCCCTCAAATTCACCAGAACCCTTCTTTGTGTGGTTGCCATGACATATTTGATGCCAGGCAACAACTTAAAAACCTCATGTTGGACATCAAAGTAGATTACAGAATAATGGTCGGGGGATTCGACACGATGATTATACCAATAAGGACGTCCATGGACAACTGTGGGCCATGCGGAAAGAACACCTCGTAACAAAAAACTAGACTTAACACTTTGGTTACCCCAAGATTCAGCATTACACGAGTAAACATCAGCTACTAAAGGTAACAGGCAATCATAAGACATAATAATAAGGATAACTTTATAATCATCCGTAACGGGATCAAAACCAAACCCTATAGAGATATAAGAATTACCTGGAATATGAGATGCCTTGAAGGGAGTAAAAATCTCCTTATACTGACTTGTAGCAGGGTTCCATATTCCGATTAAGGGTATGGATTTGGGCAAGAGATGATAAACACATACTAATCCATTAACAGAACCAGCTACCCTCAAGTAATGTGAATTTAAGAGGTTAATTTTGTGCTTGTAGTAACGATACTTAACAATGAGTCTTGCATTATTGGAATCCATTGAAGTTCGAGCTAGATGAGATTTGGCAAAACAAGGGTCGCATGAAAGCAGATATTGCCAAGATTTACAGACACATCTGAATCTCACAAGTGATTTCACTGGTAATCTGGTAAGAATCTCATCTTTGATTATGTCTTCGGGAAGAACAGGAAGAGATCTCCACTTAGACAAGAGGATGCCCATTGTTGTTTGTTGCTGTTTAGAGTTGAGACAGTTTCCCCAATTGCATACCAATCACACCGAACTCAGTCATTATAAACATCTTCCCTCTTTTCCAAAATACATGTTCCTTTTAAAAAATTAAATTGTATATTTTACATATTCCTTTTTTTCAATACAAAGTTAAAGGTAATTTTCCAAAATTATCTCTATATTTATTGTATCTAAAATTTGACTTTTTCAAACTTAACAGTACTAGCTTATAACCCGTGCAATGCACGGATTTCTTGTATTATATTATAAATTTTATTTAATATTATAATTATGTTTTTATATAATCATTATTTTCAATTATTTTTTACTTTTAATTTCATATAATTTAATATACTTATGTTTACTGATTATACTAATGTTAGATATAATTGATGTGATTTAATGTCAGTGTTTAAGTGTTTCAGGTAAAGAGAGTTTAACTTGTTATTGAAAGCAGTGTTTGAGTATACGCTGATTGCTGGAAGCGCAAACGCTGACAGAGGAAAGCGTAAACACTGATAGCTGAATACATGGAAGCGCAAACACTGTTAGCGTTGAGAGAACAGAGTTTGCTAAAGTCTGTCTACTGGAAGCGTCTACAAGTCAACAGAGTTTGAAGATTAATTTAATATTAATATGGAAGCGATATCTTTGAAGATTGGATAGCTGTCAAAGAGATCGAATTGACTTAGAAGACGTGTAGCAATCGTAATTGATATCAATTGTATAGCTTAATTTTAGGAGAATCAATTTACGATTGTACGTAGCTGTATATCTTATAAATACAGTTAGGTTAACCCTAGAAGGGTATCGAACGTGAACGAACATCATTCTTGTAACCTAAGCAGCTCTCTGTGATACTTTACATCACCGAGAGAGGAATTATTAATTCCAAACAGTTTTTAAAGAGTTAAAACGTGTGTTCTTGTTACTTATTTATACAGTTCTTGATTATTTATTGTGTAATCGACCTAACAAGTGGTATCAGAGCGGTATCTGTTACTTTATTACAGTTAAAGATCCAAACACAATAGTAATCAATGGCAGAGATACCTCCACCATCTGAAAAAGCCCCTACTACTGTAAGTAGGTATGAAACAATTAGGGTTCCTATCCTGAGGCCATTGGAGTATGCAATTTGGAAGGTGAAGATGACCATGTTTCTGGAGGCTACAGATCCAGAATATCTGGACAGAATTTATGAAGGTCCTCACAAACCTACAAAGTTATCTGCTGCTGCTACTGGTGAGGAACCAAAAGTAATTCCAAAAGAGAAGAAAGATCTATCTGCTGAGGATCTTTCATCTATTGCAAAGGATGCGAAAGTAAGACACTTACTTCACAGTGCATTAGACAATGTTATGTCTAATAAAGTGATAAACTGCACAACTGCAAAGGAGATATGGGATGCACTTGAGGTTAGATGTCAAGGAACACCTGCAATTAAGAAGAACAGAAGGAACATACTCACACAGGAGTATGAACATTTTGAAGCAAAATCTGATGAAACCATGACAGAAACATTTGACAGATTCTGTAAACTGCTCAATGATTTGTCATTGGTGAATAAAGAGTATGATTTGGAAGATTCAAATCTCAAATTTCTTCTCTCTCTACCTGAAAAGTGGGATGTGAAAACAACCACTATTAGAGATAATTATGAACTTGGTGAAACAGAGATTGATGAAATTTATGGTCTGCTCAAAACCCATGAATTGGAATTGGAGCAGAGAAACAAGAGATCTAGTAGAAAGTCAAAGTCTGTTGCTCTCAAGGTTGAGGAGAAACCATCAAAGAAGGAGACATCAAGGAGAAAGGCAAAAGGGAAAGCCTTAGTCATCCATTCAGAGAATGAGTCATCAAACACTGATGTTGACTCAAACACAGATGATTCATCTGATTCTGAAGATGATGAAGAAATGATGCAAATGGCTGCATTGATGGTAAAGACCTTCAAGAAGATGGGATACAAGAACTTCAAGAAGGGAAAGAAATTCTCCAAGGACTACTCAAAGTTTGATAAGAAGAATTTCAAGAAATCTGAAGGAAAGGACTTCAAATCTGGAAAGAAAGATAAGTCTGAAATTCAATGCTACAAGTGTAAGGAGATGGGTCACTATGCTCCTGAGTGCAAAAAGGGTAAAACTGAAAAGGCACTCTACACCAAAGGCAGAGATTGGGCAGACACTTCAGATTCAGATGAGGAAGTCAACTATGCTCTCATGGCTACTACTCAGACTGAAAATGATGATCTTAAGGTACCTCCAACAACCTATGCTTATAATACTGATAATATAACTGAATTGAGAATTTATCTTAAAGCATTGCATATCAGTTATAGGGATCAGACCTTAGAAAATGAGAGGATAAAGTCTGAGTGTTCTCAACTCAAAGAAAGAAATAAACTTGTTGAGGAACAGCTAGAGAACATGAATAAAATTCAAAAAGAGAGAGATGATGCAGTGTTTATTGAACAGGAGTTGCTAGGTAAGTATAAGCAACTAGAATCAGAATTGGAGGATAGTAAACACATCATTAAAACTTGGACACACTCTGGTAAAGACACTCAAGAAGTGTTTCAGTCAGATACAGTTGGTCTAGGTTACTCTGTTGGAGATGAACTTAGGTTTGAAAATCATGTAAAAGTTAGACCATATTGTTCATCTGAGGGTAATGTCATGGGAACAGGTGGACCTAAGACTGAAGCACAGAAAAAGGCTGTTAAAGAGTCATATGCTAAAACTTTTGTTAAAGAGGCTAACATTGGCTTAATGACAGATAAACAACTCAAGCATAAGCTTAAGGAGATAAAATCTGTAAACAAACAGAGTATGCCTAAGAAAAACAGAAATGGAAAGGTAGGCATAACCTCAGGAATTAAGCCAATGCTTGCTTCATTAGCTCCCAGGAAAACATGCTTTAATTGTGGTAGCACTAGTCATCTTGCTAGTTTCTGCAGTAAGAATAAGAACATTAATACTTTGCCTTCTAAAACTGCAGTAAAGAGTGATTATGTGAGAACTAGACCACAGACTTTATGCAAACACTGTGGAAGTACTTGGCATTCTATTTACACTTGCAGAGATTATCATGCTATTTATTATAATTACTATGAACCCAAACCAAATTTGAAATGGGTTAAAGTAAACTCTGCAAATGTAAAATCTGAGAAAGTTAGCTTAAACTCTGATAATTTGAATTCCGCTGCAAAAGCTAACAGATTTAAGAAAGCCAAAGGATCCAAGCAAGTCTGGATCCTTAAAACTAATAAACAGTGATTGTTTGTGATTGCAGGGCACCAGGGTCAGTACCTTAGTCGTGGACAGTGGATGTTCAGGACACATGACAGGAAATAAAGCCCTGCTATCAGAGTATGAGGAGAAGGCTGGCCCAGAAGTTTCCTATGGAGATGGCAACATAGGACATACACTGGGATATGGCAACATTAATCTTGGAAATGTCATCATCACAAATGTAGCTCTAGTTCCAGGACTCAAGCATGATTTGCTATCTGTGAGTCAAATCTGTGACAGAGGATATCATGTAGATTTTCAGCCTGAATATTGTCAAGTGATCAGCAAATCTACAGGGAAAGTTGCTCTAGTTGGAAACAGACACAACAACATCTATGAAATCAAATTGTCAACAAACACTGATGGCAAAGCAGTGTGTCTGTCTACAAGGATGTCTAGTGAAGAGAGTTGGAATTGGCACAAGAAACTCTCTCATTTGAATCTGAACAATATCAATGAGCTTATAAAGAATGATCTTGCAAGAGGACTACCAAAGTCATTATTGAATGTAGAAGGCCTGTGTGATTCATGTCAAAAGGCCAAACAGAGAAAAACCTCTTTCAAGAGCAAATCTGAGTCTTCATTTGTTGATCCTTATCATCTCCTACATGTTGATCTTTTTGGACCAGTAAATGTCATGTCACTTGGAAAGAAGAAATATGCTCTAGTCATTGTTGATGAATACACCAGATACACATGGGTGTATTTTCTAGCAAAGAAAGATGAAACTGCTTTAACACTGACAGAACATATATTGCAACTGGACAAAGAGTCAGAGAATCAAGTGAAGATAATCAGAAGTGACAATGGAACTGAATTCAGGAATTCATCTATGGAAGAATTTTGCAAGAGTAAAGGGATAAAACAAGAGTTTTCTGCACCTGGTACTCCACAACAAAATGGTGTAGTGGAGAGAAAGAACAGAACCTTGATAGAAGCTGCCAGAACCATGCTAGATGAAGCAAAGTTGCCAACATATTTCTGGGCAGAAGCAGTTCAAACTGCTTGTTTTACTCAAAATGCAACACTGATCAACAAGCATGGTAAAACACCATATGAAATGGTGAAGAAGAAGAAGCCAAATCTAAAATATTTTCATATTTTTGGATGCAAGTGCTTTGTGTTGAAGACACATCCTGAACAGTTGACCAAGTTTGACCTAAAGGCAGATGAAGGAATTTTTGTTGGCTATCCACTGTCAACAAAGGCATTCAGAGTTTTTAATCTGAGAACCAGAGTGATCATGGAGTCTATTCATGTGTCATTTGATGACAAGAAAATAACTGGACTTGAAGATGTTAATGAGCATGATCAACTGCACTTTGAAAATGAAGATTTATTAAACTCGGATGATACAGATCTGACAAACACTGTTAAGGTCAATTCTGAACCTCTACTGGTAAACACTGAAGAAACTTTTCAATCAGAAGCAAGGGAAGAACCAGTTGAGGGGGAGCATGAAGAATCACATCAAAGTGATAAGTCAAACACTGAAAGTGACTCAATTGATGATTCTGAATCAAACTCTGCTGATTCAAACTCTGATCATTCAAATTCTGAGCAGTCACATTCAGAGGGAGCATCTGAAAATGAAGAGAGACATCAAGAAAATCAGGAGAGCATGGATCAAGGGGGAGGATCACATGATGACAGAAGCAATCTGCCTTCTGCAAGAAAATGGACTAAGTCACATACACCTGATTTAATTATTGGTGATCCAGATGCAAGAGTAAGGACAAGAAGTGCAACAACAAATGAATGTCTGTTTCATGCATTCTTGTCACAATCTGAGCCAAAGAAAGTAGAAGAAGCTCTTAAAGATGCTGACTGGATAACAGCAATGCAAGAAGAGCTAAATGAATTTGAAAGAAATGAAGTGTGGACACTTGTACCAAGGCCCAAGAACAGATCCATTGTTGGTACAAAATGGGTTTTCAGAAATAAAACTGACAGTGATGGTGTGATCACAAGGAACAAAGCAAGACTGGTAGCTAAAGGCTATTCACAGCAGGAAGGAATAGATTATGATGAGACTTTTGCACCAGTTGCCAGGTTGGAGGCAATAAGGATGTTTCTTGCCTATGCTTCTCACAAGAAATTCAAGGTTTTTCAAATGGATGTGAAAAGTGCTTTTCTGAATGGAAAACTTGAAGAAGAAGTATTTGTTGAACAACCACCTGGTTTTGTAGATCCAAAATATCCAGATCATGTCTACAGGTTAGACAAGGCACTCTATGGACTTAAACAGGCACCTAGGGCATGGTATGAAACACTTGCTAAATTTCTGCTAGAAAGTGGGTTTCACAGAGGTACTATTGACAAAACTCTGTTTTACTTTCAATCTGGTAATGACCTGCTTTTAGTACAGATATATGTAGATGATATCATTTTTGGATCTACTAATGATAAACTCTGTAAGAAATTTGCCAAGCTCATGCAGTCAAGATATCAAATGAGTATGATGGGAGAGTTAAGCTACTTTCTAGGCTTACAGGTGAAGCAAACAGATGATGGAATTTTCATTAATCAAGCAAAATATACCAGAAATCTACTCAAGAAATTTGGCATGCTTGACTGTTCATCTGCAACAACTCCCATGGCAACTGCAACAAAACTGGACAAAGATACAGGTTCATCAGTGGATATGACAAGCTACAGAGGGATGATTGGTTCTCTACTTTATTTAACAGCTAGTAGACCTGATATCATGTATGCCACCTGTTTGTGTGCAAGATTTCAGGCAGATCCAAGAGAACCACATTTAACAGCTGTGAAGAGGATTTTCAAATATCTCAAGGGAACTGCAACTTTAGGACTGTGGTACCCAAGAGAATCAGATTTTAAGCTACTTGGTTACTCTGATGCAGATTTTGCTGGATGTAAGATTGACAGAAAAAGCACAAGTGGAAGTTGTCAATTTCTTGGTGACAGACTAGTATCTTGGTACAGTAAGAAACAGAAGTCAATATCTACATCTACAGCTGAAGCAGAGTATATTGCTGCTGGTAGTTGCTGTGCACAGATTCTATGGATGAAGAATCAACTGCTGGATTATGGATTAAGGTATTCCAAGATACCTATTTTCTGTGATAATCAAAGTGCTATTGCAATGACAGGTAATCCAGTACAACACTCAATGACCAAGCACATCAGCATAAGGTATCACTTTATCAGAGAGCATGTAGAGGAAGGCAATATTGAGCTTCACTTTGTGCCTACAGATCAACAACTAGCAGATGTTTTCACAAAGCCTCTAAGTGAAGCAACATTTACAAGACTGGTCAATGAACTAGGGATGGTATCTGGTTTTGACTAAACATGTTGGTTAGACTCAAACTCTTTCAAATAAAATGTGTTGCTCATGTCTCTGTAAATTGCTATAGTGCTATGTGAACCTTATTAATTAAACTCTGTTAGCATGATTGTTGGTCATACACTGTTAATACGTTTGTTAAACTCTGTGAATTCTGAATTGATTTTTGTCTGAATGAAAATACCGATGAAGAAAAATGTATAGAGCATGATTTTCAGTGATAAATCAATATTCTTTTTGAGTCACTGTAATCTAATCAGAAATTGCACAGTAAGTTAACACAGCATGATACTGTTTCATATTTAGAGCATCTATTAGTTTATTAGATCCTAAACTCTGAATCTATGAATACTTCATGCATTGCCTCTCATGAATGACACTGATATTGATGAAATCTAAACTCTGATTAGTGACACTCTGTTTTCAAGTCATACTTGATTCTTGATGATTCTGTGTTTGCACTTGTGAAAATTTTAAAACTTGAGATATGTCATTGTTTATTTTGGTGAGAAACAGTTCATGTCTGAACCCTGTGAGATTTTGAGCCAAATCAGTGATTGATACATTTTATATCAATCAGAGTTTATTGTTGTGTGATATTCATCAGTAAGTATGTTGCTCTAAAACTTGCATTAAACCATTTTGGAACTACATGATATATGTGTGCATGAAAATGATAAAGGCAATTAGGATTAACCATTTTTCTTCAAACACTGTTCACAACATCTTTGAACACTGTTCATAAACTCTGTTCATAAACATGACCCGTAGTAAACCCTTTTGAGCCTAATTAACTGCTCATTTTCTTGAATACTGAAGTATTAAGAGCAGTTATCTTCTTTTGTTAAATCTGATTCAAACAGGTGAGTATTCCTTATACTATATCTTACTCAGTATATATATATATGTCAATAAAAATAAAAAAAAAAATAAAAAATAAAAAATAAAAAAAATAAAAAAAAATTGTATATATACTGATCATCTTGTACAAAAATGTACTAACCATTTGACTGAACATTTTGATCAAATAAATTGTTCAGTTCGAAATTCTCATTCGAAAACATCTCTTCTCATCTGTTTGATTTCACTCAATTACAACCCTGAACAAAGTCCTTTTGATTTGTGCATATATGTAATCGAGGTGGTATAAATTTGGTGGACATTCAAGCTTATGGAAGTATCTGCTTTTACTGATTGAATCTGAGAGTAAACACTTCACCTAAACACTTGTGTGATGTGAGAGTTTGTGAGAAAATCCTTGACATGTAACTCACTGAATGATGCTATGATGTTTATCTCCTGATCTTTTTGTCTTTAATGACTGTGTGCTTACGTGGATAATCATGATCATAAACTAGAACAGAGATATTCAGATTTCTGTAATTAAGGAACTACAGAGTTTAGCATTCATCATATACTCTGTGTTTAATATGAGAGTTTGTGCATTCAGTGTTTATTGTTTTGATTTATGGATTCTATGAAATATTAGATGCTATAAAAATTGATTTGGTAAACTCTGCTACTCACACACGAAAATCACGACTGTGCGTTTTTGAAAGGGTTTTTGTGATAAAGATTGAAAATTGGATAAACACTGATTGATTGTGCTACATACTCTAAGGTATATTTTCCTTAAGATAATTTGAAAATTTTGGAGTAAATGGAGTAGTTGACAACTGTTAATTAGTGTCATTAGTGGTAACGTGTCTTGAAAAATGGAACGACAGCGGTAATAATGGCTTTTACTGCGCCTGTCTTAAGTGAACCGTTGCATGTGTGACACCTGTCCCACTAACTCATCATTATGTCTACCTTTTACACTTTTCAAGGGAACAGTTGCGTGTTTTCAAGTAAAAACGCTTGAGTTTAGTTTTTAACTACAACTCAAATTACTTTTTGCCACAATCATTTTTATCCACACGTATTCACTTTACCAAAACAGAGAACATCCTTGTTTTTCACTTTGGCATTTTCACAAACACCTTTCTTGCAAAACCATTTCACAGTTGATTCTTACTTTTTTCTTGATTAAATGGCAACTAAACCTTTCACTGTCTTTGGTCTACGTTTTGTGCCTAACAACTATGCAGCTATACTTGAGAATGATCGAGCACCAGAGCCGTTTCATCTTATGCAAAATTTTCTTCGAGATTCTGAAATTGGGCAAGCGCTGGTTGAACCGGCTACTCTATCTGCTTCCCAAGTCGTTAATTTCTGGCAAAACTCAAGATATATTGAAGGAGGAGAGAATGGAACTCCGTCTATCATCTTCTCTCATGAAGAACAAGAGTTTGTGATTACTCCACAAACTGTTCGCGATGTCATGGATTTTGACACACATACCTCATATGCTGTTGTTTCTGAGCAAAATCTGAGGGAAATGCTCACAGAAATTGGGTACATGGAATCACTTGCCAAGCTGGGCAGTGTAAGGCGACCAAACTTGCGAAAAGAGTGGAATTTTTTCTTTGATTGCATTACAAGGACATTCCAGAAGAAGGTCACCAATTGGGATGCAATTCCGATGGACAGTCTTCAAATTGGGTATTCTCTACTCTATGGTAGTAATTTTGATTTTGGTAGATATGTCTTAATGAATTTGGGTGATAAGTTGTCAGAATCTACTACTGTGTACTTTGCTAGATTTTGTCAATTATTGTTCAATGCATGTGTTCCTGGTTTAACTGTTGATGAAGCTGATGAGATTCAACCGTTTCGAGTCACAAAGAGAATTTTTACTGATATGTCAAACAAAGATGTTGGAAAAGACTTACCTCCTTTAGCATTGCCACTTGCTTTGCAAAATTTTGTCAATCAACCAGAACCAGAACAACCACAAGACTCTGATACACATCAACCACAACAACCAGAACCACAGCCTATGCCTGAACCCTTAGCCACTGATCGTACAGAAAACATACCATCTCAACCTACTCAAACAACTGAGCCCACACCAACAACCACTGCACAACCCATATCACCACCAACACAAACAGAACCTCAAACACAACCTGACCAAACGAACACTGAACCCACAAACCCTGTCTCTACTACTCATCCACAACCACCACCAAAGCCAAAGAGGAAGAAGCATACTGCAATCAACACTGAACGTGCTAAGGCTAAACAGTCAACTCCAAAGACTGTTTATTCTAGAAAAGCAAAACAAAGGGCAAACAGACCTTCACCACCATTGGTTGAGGAAAGTTCCAGTGAGAGTTCTAATGAAGATGCAGAACAGATTGCAGTACCTCAAGCTAAGCGGAGGAAGCTTATTCTGACTGATTCTGATGATGAGCCTGTTGCAGAGGCTCAAGAGAAAATCTCATTTGATATTCCTACTGGTGAGCCAGAGGTTATCATAGAACCTGAAATTCCAGAATCAGGAGTCAAGGTTGCTGAACCAGAAGTTGATAAGGCTCAAGACAATGAAGATGCTAGAGATGTTTTGTCTCCACTGGAAGAGTTTGCTGAAACTCCAATTTCTTTTAATCATGAAGCATCTACTCCACAACTCATGGAGGTTACAATGTCTATAGATACTGGTGTTGCTGATGGGCCTACTGTTGTTCTTGAAGGCACTGTGGTTGCATCACACACTGAGTTGAACTCTGATGCCAATAATATTTCTGCTCATGGTGAGGAGGTTGATAAACCAGAGAAGGTTCTTTCTTCAGAGCAAACTCCAATTGATAAAGGAAAACAAATTGCTCAAGAACATATTGCTGCTCCAGAACCTAGTCTTTCTGTTGCCTCTGCTAGTGAATCTATGAGTGATTCAGTTGAAGCTCATAGCACAGGAGTTGACCAACCACAAAATCAGCCTGATGGTCAGAAAACAGGAGAAAAACCAGATTTTGCTGGGCCTTCTGTAAATGAAATTGATGATGGTTATTTGGCCAAGCAAACTGCTGAATGGTATAAGTCAGAGTGTATTTTTCCACCTGGAAGGGCTGCAATGTTTCTTGAGGTTAATTCCAAGAAGATTACAAATCCAGAGATTTTCACTTGTTTGCAAGGCACAGTGATACAAATCAAAACTTTGAATAATAGATTTGATGACACTCAGAAATCTATTGTTGATCTTCGCACTGAAGTTGCTACTCATGAAGAGAAAGCTCAACTAGCTAATGCTAAACTCTTTCAACAATTTGCCAAAGCTCAATCCAATCTAAATGACAGACTGAGTACAGTTGAAAAGAATCAGACTTTACTGGCTGAGAAAGTTGATTCTATAGCAAATTCTCTTGAGTTAATCACCTCCATACTGATTCAAGACAGTGATGATGTCAAAAAGGGGGAGAGAGTTTCTAAGACCAAGTGTAAGAAAGATCAAACTCTGTCAAAGCAAGATAAAAATGATGATGAAGAAGCCAATGCTGATAAGGGCTTAAGAAATGTGAATCTCAGACAAGGACATGGGAGGTCTTCAAGGTCAAAGCCGAATTTGGTGATAGATTCAAATGCTCAGAGTACTTCAGGATCAAAGCCAAAGGATTTGTTATTCTCTGACAATCCACAAACTGATGAAGAATTGGCTGCAAAACTTTTTCGAGAAGAGAATGCTGAAGCTACACTTGAGGATATTCAAGCTGAAGAGAAGTTGTTACAGAAAGAACATCTAAAAGCTGTGAAGTCCAAGAAAGTGAAGAAAGTTGTTAAAACTTCAAAGTCTGCAAGGCCTGTGATGAAAGGAATTGTAATCAAAGAAAAACCATCTGGTATTCAAGAAGAAGAAGAAGAAGATACTGGAAAGCTGGTTAGAAAGTCTTCTCTTGATGCTAAGTTGAAGTTAAAAGGGAAAGTTGATGAAGAAAGCAAGGGCAAGATGATAGTTACAACCTCTGTTGCTACACAAGTTGTACAGACTCAAAGTAAACTCTTACCTGGTTTTTCAAGGGCAAAGATTCCAGTGGAAGAAGGAGCAGGAGTAACTGGTGAGTATCAACATAATAAATCTTGTTCAGGAAAGCCACCAGGGAGAAATACTTCTGGATTAGGTGCAACAAGAGATTTGAGATTTAGTAACAGTCCAAGAGATCCCTCTGCACTTGTATCTCTTGGTTCTGGTATTAATCAAGAAAATCTAGACAAGTTGGAATCAGTTCAGGTAGTTCATCAAAGGAGCTTAGATATTCACTTTCTACTATACTTTATGGCAGATGGATCAGTGTATAGAGTGAATGAAGAAGCAATCAAGTTAAAATTATTTGAGGAACTTCAGTATGTCTTGCATATCTTCAGAGTTAGAAATCAAAGAACACAGATCATTGCTAATTCTATAAGGAAGCATATGCTGAAAGCTAAAGCTGCTACAGGAACAAAGTCTGCTGAAAAGTATGTTCCAAAATACAGAGACTGGAATGGAAATCTGATTGAAATGCAGAAGGGAACTACAAGGTTGAAGACTGATCTTGGAATTACAGTTCTTGATTTCAATGTAAAGTCTGAAGAATTAAAGTACATCAGATTGGGTAATAAAATGAGGAGGAACAAGATCTATGATCTCAGGGCTGCTATTTTTCAAACGGATGAAAATGATCCAGAGTTAAGAGAGATCAAGCAAGCTATGGAAATTGAACTTGAAAATGCTGAAAGGAGATTGTTGATTGATTATCTCAGAACAACTCCAGATCTTGAGGAGGTTAGGTAGACAGAATTTGTAAGTAATTCGAATTTTCTGTAAATTTTGCTAAGTCAAGTTTAAACTCTGATTATATGTTAAACACTGTGTTTTTATTTGTTAGTTTTGACATCATCAATTATTATGAACTTGTACATTTTTCTAATGAACAAGTTGGGGGAGATTGTTAGATATAATTGATGTGATTTAATGTCAGTGTTTAAGTGTTTCAGGTAAAGAGAGTTTAACTTGTTATTGAAAGCAGTGTTTGAGTATACGCTGATTGCTGGAAGCGCAAACGCTGACAGAGGAAAGCGTAAACACTGATAGCTGAATACATGGAAGCGCAAACACTGTTAGCGTTGAGAGAACAGAGTTTGCTAAAGTCTGTCTACTGGAAGCGTCTACAAGTCAACAGAGTTTGAAGATTAATTTAATATTAATATGGAAGCGATATCTTTGAAGATTGGATAGCTGTCAAAGAGATCGAATTGACTTAGAAGACGTGTAGCAATCGTAATTGATATCAATTGTATAGCTTAATTTTAGGAGAATCAATTTACGATTGTACGTAGCTGTATATCTTATAAATACAGTTAGGTTAACCCTAGAAGGGTATCGAACGTGAACGAACATCATTCTTGTAACCTAAGCAGCTCTCTGTGATACTTTACATCACCGAGAGAGGAATTATTAATTCCAAACAGTTTTTAAAGAGTTAAAACGTGTGTTCTTGTTACTTATTTATACAGTTCTTGATTATTTATTGTGTAATCGACCTAACAACTAATGTTTCCTTATTATAAACAACGTATATGATTTTTAATATATTTTATTAATAATTGAGAAATATGCTGTGATATTTTTGGGTATATATTAATGATGATAAGATTTGTTGTAATTAAAAAGGTATGTGTTTAATTATAAAGGAAATATTAATGAAATATGTTGTGATATTTTTGGGTATATATTAATGATGGTAAGATTTGTTGTAATTAAAAAGGTAACCTGTTTAATTTTAAAGAAAATATTAATGATTAAAAGATATGATACATTGATCTTTTTGGTGTCTATGAACGATAATAACTTCAACCAAAAGTAAATGTGAAAAGGCAATCGACTAATTACCATTAATTATATTATGTTATTATTCATTTTAGTTGTTACATTTTTCTTAAAAATTATAGTGTGATATTTTCGGGTATATATTATTGATTGTAAGATTTGTTTTAAATTAAAAAGGTAACGTGTTTTAATTCGAAAGAAAATATTGATGATTGAAAGATATGAGACGATTGATGTTTTTAGGTGTTTATAAAAGGTAATAAGTTCAACTAAAAGTAAATGTGAAAAAAACAATCGACTAATTACCATTAATTTTATTATATTAATGTGAAAAGACAATTGACTATATTATGTTAATCGACTAATTACCATTAATTATAACGTGTTTTAATTCGAAAGGAAATATTAATGATAGAAATATATGATATGATTGATGTTTTTAGGTGTTTATAAAAGGTAATATATTGACTAATTACCTTTAATTATATTTTGTTATTATTTATTTTAGGTGTATTTATTTTTCTTTATAATGAATGGTAAATAAGTAAATTCACGAAGTACCAAAAAACAGGTACCAAAGAATAGGTACCAAAAAACAGGTACCAAAACTTTCGATGTTTCGGCTTTTATATAATAGTATAGATTTTCAATGTATTAATTAAGGGTATTAGTTGGAAAATTTTATCCAACTAACCTTTATCTTAATAATTAAGAATATTGGTTGGAAAATTTTATCCATCTAACTTTTATCTTAATATATATATATATATATATATATATATATATATATTTTAAAAAAATTACATGTAAAATGGAACAAAGGTGTCCTGATCTAGACAGTTAGATTTTCAGAATTAAGCTACTAAAACAAAGAAAAATGCAAGAAAGTAAATGCAGGGAAATAAATGATAAAGTTAAACATTCAATTTCATTCATAACCCTAAAATGAAGAAGGGAGTACAATCTATCTATTACTATATATTATACATCAACACAAGGGTAAAATGTTCCATTTTAATGGCAGTGAAATTACTGTTTTGCCCTTATTTGTTGAAAATTAACAAAAGTACCCCCATTTTAATATTTGTGTAAAAATTAGTTGAAAATATGTTAGTGTTGAGAATCGAACCCCTGACCTTCCATTCTTCAACTCATGTCATTACCATTATGCTACAATTAATTTTGAGTATATTTAAAAAATCTTATTAGATAAACCCCTTTATCTCCTTTTGTCCCATTTTTTTTATTTCAACTATATATTAAATCTCAATACAAGTGCGAAAAGTGCCAATAAATTGATTATAAAAACTATTTCACCCTCTTTTTTTGGAAATAACAATTGTGTCGCCCCTTTAAAATCCATGTAAAAAATGGAAGAATTTGGGTTAGCTTTCGGATACGAGCCACCAATCTCGTTTTAAGAGGTTCATGATACAACCACTATATTACATTACTTTTCGAGTTTCCTTAAAAATCTTATAAGATATCATGCCATTTTCACTTAACTTACTTTTATTTTTTGTTTTCACTTTTGTGTATATAAAATGGTAGTTTACATTATTTAGATTATTTCATTTTTTCAGTTTCCGTAGTTTTATTAATTTATATACTCAATCGTCTTATAAATTTTAATCAACCTGTATATTTTCGATTAAAATATATATTAAATATGTTATTTATAATTCATATATTTATATTATATTATATCTCTGATCATACTTAATTTGAATTAGTTGATAATGGATACCTAAAAAATAATACTAAAATTTGATCTAATATAAGGAATATAGTATATGTAATGTATTTCATTATTCATTACTTCTATCATTCTAAATTAAGAAAATTAGGTTTAAAATTATTTTAAAATTATTCATAACATTCGTTTTTTAATAATTTTCTTTTCAGAATGTACACATCAGTTGTTTATATTTTCTAAAATAATCTACATTCTCTTTGCCATTACAAATGATTAACATGTAAAATAAAATGTTAAAATAAAATTCTTGGTTATAAATGAATGTTACTAAGTCTGGATTTAAAAAAATTCAAAAACATTTATCTCTATGTATAAAATAAAATTTAGTTCGAAAAAAGTTTTTTTTAGTTAACCATATATCTTCAAGTTTACATTTATCCTGAAAGAATGTGATTGTTTAGCGAAATATTACGTAATAATTAATCTCCTTTTGGATATAATATTAAAAATATTACTAACAGAATATGTTTTTTCCAGGTTGATCTGATGTAGAATGATATGAACTATAATTTTATTATTTGTTTACATGCCATTTTTTTCAAATTCTTCATCACGACCTCGGTCTATTTCCTATAGGAATTTTGTTTTTGTATGTTCATGACCGGTGTGAGAACATTGCATTATATACTTGCAATAGAGATGACATTAACATATTTTAAGGGAAGCAAAATCTTATAAGATAAATCACGCCATTTTCACTTAACATTTTTTAATGAGTTTGCTACTACTTGCGGCTAATTGTGGATGGTTGTAATCATGTTGATATATATGGAAAACAATGTCTATTAGTATGGAAAGACAAAGATTATCACCTTAATCTCTCAAATTATAATTACACGATCCCCGTTCATAACTCAAAATTGTACATCATACTCAACAATATTATTAATTGGCGCTAGAAGGAGGGCAGTCATCATATTGGGAGAAAGATGACTAACTCGAACAAGAAGATGAACAGAGGGCACAACAACGGGGAGACCCCGGGATCATATAGGATACCCAAAAGCGATCCCCCAATGAGCAAGGACAAGGATGGGTCCAAGAAGGTGTCAGCAGTGCAAGAAAAGATGACTAGAGTGAAGAAGCGATATAGCTCAAGGGGCGCAAAAAAGGAATTCCAGGAAGGGGCCAAGACCTATCAGGAGGAGAACAGTAAGGGCCCCACCAAGAAACTCTTGGATGAATTTGATGATGTTGTTACGGATCAAACAAACCCTTACTTCTATGAAGACCTTGAGCGGGAGGAGGATGTAGAGGCTACTAAGACAAAGGAGAGGTTGCATAATGAGCTGCCTCATATAAGGCGAGGTTAGTTAGTGTATTTGATTGTCTTGGAAAGAAGTTAGCTGAGTATGATCTCCGCCTCAAGCTTGGAAAATTCACAGCTAACAAGAAGGATAAACGATCCCAGGCTTGGAGCCAAGGTTCGGAACGACCCCCCTTTCCTCATCGAGAGCGTAAGTGGTCCCAACGTCATAACAGCGTGTATATACAGTCCTTATTGGCATTTATTATTAACACATATCACTACTCATATTACAATTTCATAATTACGAGTTTTCGGTCCAAAAATTATTAAACCAACCGCCATCTTCTTCTTCAGAACAAAATTAAAGGCATTCACATAGAGGCCCGTGCCTTGCACGGGCTTTTACGCTAGTATATATGTAGTAACACTACTCTGGAGACTAACTCATTGGGCCAGACAAACCTATAACCCAACTCAATACTTGGCCCAATCATTATATGTGGCCCAGCATTGTCACCTAGCTCAAATAGTGACAAATTCCTCTCCTTCAAAACATCCTTGTCCTCAAGGATGGTATTAAAAAAAAACTTAGTAGTTAACTTCCAGCCTTCCACCAAAGCTCGAATGTAGCTATTGCTTCGAGTACCAATCTCTTCTGCATCAAGTCTCAAGAGTTTCTTTGCACACACATCTTCCACATTTGATGTCGATTCAGCACATAATTCTTTATCCTCCTTTTTTTTCTATTACGAGAAAATATAAAAGGGTGAACTATAGTTGTTGGAGTTGAAGACATTGAAATGTCAGGACCACCCCAGTCAAGTATATTTTCCTCGAAAAATCATTTCAGTATCGCTCACTCGCTCTGGAACTTTACTATTGACGCTGACTTTTTCTTTTACAATGACATAAAGTGCCCAATCAACAGAAAATATATCCTCTTTAGAGAAGCTAACTTCATCCAACAAGACGTGATAACTGTTCACCTGCGTATTGTCATCATTGGATGGATAATGGATCCTACTGGCACTTACCTTTTCAGCAAAAACATTGTCAGGTGATGTGCTAAAAATATGTATTTTAACACGATCTCGTTTTAATATTTTTAGATTCGATCCACAGGGACTAATATTTTCGCGAAGCCTAAAATTTAACTTAATCGAATTAAAACAATTTTGATTTTTGAGAATTTTGGTTTTAACTAGTTAATTCCTAAAAGAAAATTCTATTTTAAACTAATTAATTAAAAGTGAATTATTTTAAATTAATTAAAACTAAACTAATTTATAAAAAAAACATTTTATTTACAATAGATTTTTGGAAAACTGCGACATGACATATTTGCAAATAATGCTAGCCCAAAACAAACCAAACCACTAAAGAGAACTTCAGTAGCGAACGAAATGAAACTGCAGAATAGAAACACACAACTCGGACTGGTACAAACAGACCATTCGACTTAGCAACAACTCAGAATCGATTCAAAAACTGACTATACACTAAGCAGCTACTCGGTAGAACTCGAAACAGAACAGCAAAACTACGAACTACAGCAACTAGAACTCAGGACTCGTGACTCAAAGACTCGGTAACATTAACAACTGGAACTCAGAAACCAGCCTAATACAACTCGCATTCAACAACGAACAAGACAACCCACAAAACAACACAACACCACCAATCGACTCGGACGGTACAAGACATCAACTCGGACTAAACTCTGCTACAATCTGCATTACAGCGACGAAACCCAGCGCAAAAACTCGATTAACAGCGAAAGAACGACTCGACGAACTCAAAGAAAACCATTTAAAACAACGAAACAAAGACAAACGATGTAAATTCATTAACACCACTCAGGAACTCGCTGCAACTCATTGAAGAACAGCAATTAAACTACAAAGTGAAGACAGACAACGGCGAACAGTAATCATCAAAACAAAACATTTCGCGAAAAACCAACTCGGTAAATCAGAAACAATACTACAACTAATCGGCCAGAACTCGGAAGGAACAGCTTGAAACAGAGAAAGAAAAGAAGAAAAAGGGAAGGGAGATAGCGTTGTGATTCGAGTGGGGAATTAGAGAGAGGAAGACAATGAAATGGGTGTGGGTTGTATACGTTGAAATCGAAGAAAAGAGGGGAGGAGGGCTGAGATTGAATCGATATAATAGAGAGACAGGGGAGTGGTTTTTGTTTGCAGAGAAATGAAATGAGACAAAGGGATGTGATGTGAGAAGGATTTGAAGATTAGTAAAAGAGAACAGGGGTTGATTAAAACAGAAAACAAAGTACTCCCTCTGTCCCATCCATTTCTTTACAATTTCCTTTTTGGGCCGTCCCACCATTTCTTTACATTACCCAAAATAGTAAGTTTTAACACTATTACACCCACTACTTCACTTATTTTAACAATACTTTACACTATTTCACCCACTACTTAACTTATTTTAACAATAAAATCACTATCACACCCACTACTTCACTTATTTTAACAATAAAATCACTATTACACCCACTACTTCATTTATTTTAACAATATTACACTCACTTTACACCCACTATCCTTGACCTCCGTGCCCAGCCGCCATGTAAAGAACCGGCTGGGACGGAGGGAGTAGTATTATAGCTGTGTGTTTGTTGAATAAACAGGGGAAAATGGATTTCTAATATTGAAAAAGAAAACAAAGAAATAAAACAAGGAAATAAAAGTATTAACTGTTATTAGGCTATCCATCCATTATATTATATCTATTATAGTTTAACAAGGTGTTTCAAGCCTATTTAGTAAATTACAAGTATATCCTTTACTATATAAAAATATAAAAAAAGATATTTTTCTTGGGAATTGAACTCATGACCTTGAGGATACAAATTACCTATGTTCACATACACAACCACTACACCACATTAAATGTTTTGTATATTATTGAAAATCATCAATCACATGTACAAAAAAACCCGCTTCCTATAAATTTTTTTTTTTTTGAGATTTACTTATTAGATTAAATTGAACTCATTATCTTAAAGATACAAGTTACTTTTTGAAAATCGTCGATCACATGTAAAAAAAACCCGCTCTCAATAATTTGTACATTTTTTTTGATATTTACTTAATTTAAAATTATCAAAATTTGAACCTTTTCAAAAACCTATAAATTTGTTATGGATTTTCGTGTTATTTAAATTGAACTCATGACATTAAAGATATAAGTGGTTTATGTTCACATACACAACAACTACACTAATCAATTTTTTGGTACCTTTTTGAAAATCATCGGTCACATGTAAAAAAAACCCACTTCCTATAATTTTTTACTATTTTTTTTAGATTTAATGAACTTTAAATTCTCAAAATTTCAACGTACCACTTCAAAAATTTATTAATTTGTTATGGATTTTCGTGTTATTTAGTAAATCTCTAAACTACTCACTTCATACATAACATTCTAATGATATGTAATATTATATAATATTATGTAATGTTATTTATGTTATTTAACACAAAATGACCCCTACGCATCTATACTATTATTTAAATCCGAAATATTATAAGTTTTGGTGATTTGGTTTTCCTTACGGTTATCCTAATTATTAAAATAAATAATAATATAATACAATTAATGGTAATTAATTGATTGTCTTTTTCACGTTTATTGTTAGTTGAAGATATTATATTATATAAATACCTCAAAAATCAGTTGTATATCTTCCAATTATTAATATTTTTTTTTAATTAAACACGACCTTTTAATTTAAAACTAATCTTGCAATCTTACCATATATTTCAACTATTAATAAACTATATTAAAAATAGGTAAATCTATTTTCAATCAAATAAATACAAATCTTGATACATTAGTTTGAATATACTATGTTAATCCAATCCGTTAACAAATGTTGGATAAATTATAATAAAAATTAAAAAAAATATGGTGTTAACACAATGACATTCAAAATATATGTATAAGATTATTGTATGAAAGATATGGCAATTAAAATTTTTTATACCTAATTAGCTCATAATCATCGTAGTGATAATTTTATAAGAATATGTGTATATAAAATTGTCATAGTCAAAATGTAGGGCATGCATTACACGACTGTCATGCCATCACAATAATTTCACTTTTAAAATTTTAAGATAGAAGTGTTTTAACAACTACAAAAAAAGTTATTATCGGGGAAAAATTGTTCTGAAATTAGAATGATAGTTTTATGAAATTATAATACAATAATATTTTTCTCTATATTAAGAATATGCCATATTGCCATGAAAACAAGATATGCATTCACGTGCTACACAAGACAACATGAGTTTATCTACCATCGAATTAGGACATATGATACAGAATATAGGGAAACCTAACTTTATTTTTTGGTCTTATCAAGGGAATTGAATTTATATCTATATTAAAAAAATCAGAATTAGTTGATATGCTAGATTTAGACTCTATATAAGTTATCGATTAAATAAATAAACAAAATGCATAGTTAAATTAAATATATACTAAACAAAAATGTTAAATTATATATGACTACCTATAACAAGATTATATATACTAAACAAAAATGTTAAATTATATATGACTACCTATAACATAATGATCGATTAGTGATTTTTTTAAGAGTACTGTATAAAAAATAAATGTTTTTTTCCCACTATAGCACATATTAGTTTGTATGGATACATCATACATTTTAGTTGATTTCTCCTAATATTAAAATAATTTGTGCTATTGTTGCCATAATACATCTCCTACCAGATATGTAATTATCCACCTATCTACTCTTGCTGGTTTACTTTTGCCAATGGAAACAAACTAAATAGCATATCATTATCGTGATAATATTTTAAAAATTACTGCTAGAAAATAGACTAAACGACACATTATTGTTGCAATAATACTTGGCCGATAATACTATCGGTCATTCTTCTTACATTCAAAGAGTACTGCTATAACTATGATACCCATGACACTCCTTATATCTTAAACTATTTTTGGTGCTACTTTGAACAAAATATGCCTCAAATATCATTTTTTTGTGCCTCTACGTACTTTTAATTTTTTTTACTTATTAGAAAAGATGTGCCCCTAAATTACATCATCTTTTTTGTGTCCCATTCATTAGCTTGAGTGACTTAATCTCAGGACTAATTCTGTATAATATTCAGAATTTAGAATTCTTTAATATTTTAAAATTTGAACGGTTACTAACTGTTGGTCTTAAATAAATCGAAGCACATGAAATAGATTGACAAAAAAAATTGACCGACTATTTGCGAAGAAATTGTACGAATTAGAACGTGGCCCGTGCCTTGCACGGGCTATCATGCTAGTTACAAATGAAACTACAACTACGGAAATTATGCTAAACTAAGCAGGCTAATCCCCCGGGGTGTCCCTTTTCTCTGTCTTGTCTGTTCTATTTATAGCACTTTGCTCACCAATTGTTTTCATGTGAAAACATAATTAAAGTCTCAAAAATCATGCTATACTTTTTCAACATGGCAGAATTATTTTTTTTGTCAAAGATGCTTGCAAGATGCTGGCTGCAGGAATTTTTTGGAAATATAAAGCTCCGTTGTTGAATATAAGAATGAAGATTATAGGGTGTGTGAAATATTCCAATTTGCTCCAATCTCCTAATTCTGTTTTTCCTTCTTCTTTTATTCTAGCAATTTTTCTTCATCTTTTCTCCTTCTTTGCACTTTATTTCTTTATTTTGTCATTTCTTTATTTTTCACGAATTTCCTGAAATGCAACAAAATAATTTATTAAAATACGATTTCAAGCAATAAATAGGTAATAAAAATATGCAAAAAATATGCACTTATCATCAGGAAACACCAGCTGTTGCAGGGGGTTAATATAAAGTTTCTTTTGCATATTAGTGATTCTAAACTTCAGTCGCCACTTCTCATCTTGAAATATGTAGGTCGAGATTATCAGATTCACCACAAGATTCAAAACCTGAACTTCAACATAGTTAATTGTCCATAGAAGATCATAAAATTCAGCATCCAGGTATGCACTATGCTTTTTAACATATGAACTGTCATACCTAATTTGTAGAAAGGTGTCTCCATTTGTTTCATTTAGCTTAGCCCTCTTAGTACACGAAGGCATACCAAGAGAGCATGTACCAGTAGTAACATGTTTAAATAAATATGTGATTACAACCCTCGACAATGAGTGCTCAAGACACTTCACAGCAGCTACTCTCTGCATTTTCTCAAACAAATGCACCAATTTTTGATTCATAGCACAGTAGATCCCCTTACGAACAACTTGTTCAGGTGTAAGATTTTCCAAGCAAGCAGGCTCCAAAAGACGGTGTTTCACATCAAGTTGTAAAGCATATATAACTATTCCAGCACAACAGATAATGGCATCATCGCGAAGCACATCATAAGATTTATTCTCAAGTTGCCCTCCATTCATATTAGTTTAACTATAACCAAATGACCAGTTGCAGACCTCCACATACAATGCTCATCATCGCAACATTTGGTGCTTACAATAGCTTTATCGATAACAAAATAAGCAAGGTGGAAACCAATGTCCATTAGCTCAATTACATTAACATGATCAGTTCCAGCCTGCAATGCCTTCATAAATTCCTTCACCTTCGGACTCTCCATCATCATCAAATTGTTCATCAAAATTGTCGCAATCATTCTGATCCCACCATAGATAATTAACAATTGCCCATTTTTCAAATCATTCTTGTCCTCGAGGATAAAAACGACAAACTTCAAAAACCACTTCTTAACTTGGGACTTGCAGGCCTTGATGATATAATTTATTTCAGCAAACACAACCTCTATAACATAGTCAAATGTCCAATCTGCATAAACAAACTTAACATCGAGGTAGAGAGAATTCTTTACCAACTCCGAACTCTTACACCCAACATTTAGCATATTGTATACCCTAATGATTATTAGTTCAGTCTTTCTGTTAGCAGCCTTTCTAAAACAATTCTTGCAGTAGAGCAATGATGCTTCTCTGAAGTTAACTTGCACATTAACAGATAGGACTATTGCCTTGATGTGACAGACTTGTGTACCAGGTCTTCGCAATTCCTCCAACTTGTGACCATGCACTTGACTTAGATTTAAAACATTATGCATTCTTTGAAGAACAACTTGCTCAGATGCTTCAAGCCCCACCAGGTACACATGTCCCCAAAGATAGAGTTTCTTGTATCGTTGCGAAGCATGTATAGCCGGCATAGCAACTGGGATGTCTTGGCCAACACCCATTTGAAGAGTATTAGCATGAGAAACAACCTGTAAAACTTCAAAATAGGCTTCTCTCCTGTTTTTGTCAGTTAACACACCTTTACATGCAACTTCAAATCCAATTACATGTGAATCCCTCCATTTTTTAACCTTTGCACCTACATCTTCTTCTCTAACAACCAAAATTCTGCAAGCTGCGACTATTATTGCAACATCATTTAGTCTTAATTTTTCACTCCTATTCATTTCCTTCTTAAAACCACCTGGATCAAAGATAAGCAACATTTCTTTACCAACTTTGTTAAACTGATTATCCCAAATACCAGCAGTTGTAGCTATTGTGGGCTTTTTTATAGGTATTTGGTCAGTGAAAGCCTTATTATTCACTCTAGTAAACTCCCAATATCCAACTGCATTTTTATTTTTAACACACTTTTCTGGGGCTATATCAGCTTCACATAGAGCCGATTTTTTCAACCAACAAGGGCTGCAGAACTTGACTAGACATAGAATCCAAAAACACAGTCTTACACAAACTACCATCACCGCAAAAACATTTCAATGGAACATTAAATCCAATACCCTTCTCGAGCAACTCTGACTCACACATATGTTTATTACGTTCTGCTAGAACCTCAAATTTACCACGTTCATGTTCATGAAGCTTATAAACCGTTTCCTTAACATTATTAGTAAGTTCACTACTCAAAACCGGTGCCAAAACTATCTCGATTGACTTGACATGAAAAGCAACAAAGTTAGGGGCATATAAGGGCTTCACAGGAATGTGGATCATATAAACCTTCTCAGGAATTTCATCGAACATATGAGGGGCATATATTGCAGGTTGTGACACTATTAACGGTTTAAAATCCTCCTTATTAATGTCAATTAACTTCTCAACTCTACTCATGCTGTCCAGATTATTGAGAAATGAAACATGAGTAAGTGTAGTTGAAGATGGATTTACCATATTTAAAGACATCTCGTTGACAGGATTTGACAAATCAGCAAGGCGCTTCTACATTTTCTCGAGTATTTGAACGATTTGATTGTGTTTATCCTCACACTGCTCATTTTCCCCAACTTTCATAGAATTCTGACATCCAATACTATCTTCGTAAACTTCAGGATTTCCTTCACAAACATTCTCAAGGACCGTATGCGGAAAATAAGTCACACAATTCTTCTTCTCAATAATCATACTAATTTGAGCGAGTTTCGCATCCAACTGAGTGATCTTATCATCTAATTGGTGCAGATAATACTTGGTAGCATCAGTAGTCAACATTGGAGATGAGGAATTGTAAGGTGGTTGGGGAGTGGTATAGAACTGATATGGTGGTTCTGGTGGTTGAATCTGGTGATAGACATGTGGAGGTGTTGGAGGTGGTGTATACTGATGTAGAGGGTTCAGAAGTGGTGTGTATTGGTACGGATGATAGAAATTAGGGTTTTGAAAGGGATTCGAAGAACATGGGGTGAAAGGAAAATCAAAGGAAACGTTACTTGCCATGTCCGATAAATCGTTGGCTCTGATACCATTTGTCATGATCTAGACAGTTAGATTTTCAGAATTAAGCTACTAAAACAAAGAAAAATGCAGGAAAGTAAATGCAGGGAAATAAATGATAAAGTTAAACACTCAATTTCATTCATAACCCTCAAATGAAGAAGGGAGTACAATATATATGTAGTAACACTACTCTGGAGACTAACTCATTGGGCCAGACAAACCTATAACCCAACTCAATACTTGGCCCAATCATTATATGTGGCCTAACATTATCACCTAGCTCAAATCGTGATAAGAGGAAGTAATAGTTTTGTGCCTCAATCAGTTCCAATCACCCAAAAGGACTCACCGCTCAACAAGACCAATTTTATTAGGATTTGGAGTTTGGACCATCGATGTTTGTAAACATATATATATCCTCAATTCATAAATGATTGAATTTGACCGAATACCATCATTGTTAAAAATAATGATTAGTTCAGGAGAAAAGAGTGAATGAAGTTGAGGAGTAGAATTAAATTTGAGGAATGCATTAATAGTTTTGAGGAATGCATTAAATTTTGTTCCTTACCATGTTTTGGACCAAAAAAATTTAAGTGATAAAAATTTATATTTTGATTTTTCTGATTTTTTGTTTCGATTCTCACTAAATTTTTTATCATTTGTGAAACATAAGTCTAATTTTTTATCATTTGTGAAACATAAGTTTTTAGGTGAATTTTGACATTAACTTCTTTTCTCTTGTTTTTCATCACTTTCGAAATTGTCACATGATCACCCTAGCTAGTTATGCATAACTAAGCAGGATGGTCACCCTAATTTTGCATAACTAAGCAGGATCACCTGGTCACCCTAATTTTGCATGACTAAGCAGGATTTATGAGCACAACTATCACTGTGACGTGACTGCATTCCAGATTTTAGGGGTGCCATGCCCCACATATGGATGACACGAAGTCAGGGACTTGTGCAATTCTGTAGGGATTCTCTGAAGCCGTAAGTCAGTCTACGGCCTTGGTTTATTGGAACCATTAACTGTAGAGATGTAATTCCGTAAGGATGCTCTGAATCCAGTCTACGATCTTGATTTATTGGAACTATCAACGGTAATGAATTTTGGTTATTAGGAAATGATAAGTGGATTTATTTTGATACTCTACAACTACGACTGTAACTGGAATAATGCAATCTCACACTCGAATCGAAATAAGTTTCAAAGAATAATGAATAAGTACTTTTAATATAATTTCATAGTCTTATTAGAGATAAAACTAAACGTCTACACCAAGAAGTGTACAAAAAAAATTGCACAAAAATATTATTATTGATGGACCATAAATATGGCCATCCCTATAAAGAATAAGCCCGGCCCAAGTGCAATACAAGCCCAGCCCAACTACAAGGAAAAGATCTAAAAATGTGTAAAGATCAGGGGATGACTCATTGGCTAGGGGGATATTTTGACACCATATATATAGAGACTTGGTCGACAGAACCAAGGACGGATCTTTTCTCTAAAACACACACACTAGACACACACTAAACAGAGAACAAAAGGGAGACACACGAACGATCCCTACGGCTACTTTAGCCATTCCAAGTGATCCTTCTTTTGGACACCAACAAAGGAAACCATACAACCATTAAAATCTTCCGATGGTGGCAGTATTTATCCCTACGGCTTGTAGCGGAGAAAACACGATCCATCAATTATGATAATATTATACTTGTTAGGAATTCCCGTTTCCTGTCTTTGCGTAAATTAAATACGGAAATTATAACAGTCAATAATAATAACAGATATTGACAGATGAACACCAAGATTTATACGTGGAAAACCCCCTTAAGCCAAAGAGGTAAAAACCACGGGACCTGCTCCGAATGTTTCCACTATAATGATAATAATGGTTACAATATTCTCTCTCAAGTTTACGAAGTAACACTTGAGGCACAACTGAATAGAAATACAGCGATTCACTACTCCTTCGGTACTGGACCGGATAACCTGGATAGAACTATCCCTTCGGTACTTGACCGGATAACCTGGAGGACTCCCCTTGTTGCGGCTGCAATAGCTGGACGAACTCCTAATGCTGTAAACCCAGATGGCTACAGCCCGACCAAACTCTCACACTAACTCACCCGAAACGAAAGAATAGAGTAGCACGAGGGCCCCCTATCCTGACTTGCCTGAAACTACCGCAAGGTAAGTTTCCTACTAGACGGACTATCTAGCAGCTATAAACTAAGAAATGAGGGAGAGAAGAGAGTAAGATGTTTTGGTGTGTTTTGGTAATGAAGGGAGGGGGGTTATTTATAGGATGGAGGGTAGTAGGTGGGGGGGGGTAGGTGGTGAGTTTGTCAAAAGAAAATTAGGCCGGTGCCTAACAATCTCCCCCTCTTTCCAAACTCACAGTTTAATCACTTGCACTCCATACCTGCACCCCGCTTGCACAGCTCCAATTTTTCCCGTGGAACGACCTTCGTCATCATATCAGCCGGATTCTTCTCCGTGTGTATCTTCTCTATCTGTATCACCCCATCTTCAACCTGTTCCCGTAGCCAATGGTAACGTACATTAATATGCTTAGTACGACTGTGACAAGTAGCATTCTTGCTCAAGTCAATAGCACTCTGACTATCACAATACAACTCAAAGTTGTCTTGCTTCTGACCCAATTCTTGGAGAAACCGCTTTAACCAAACCAGCTCCTTGCCTGCTTCACAAGCAGCAATATACTCTGATTCAGTTGTTGACAACGCAACACACTTTTGCAACTTGGACTGCCATGCTACAGCTCCCCCCGCAAAAGTGAAAAGCATCCCTGACGTGGACTTCATCCCATCTGGATGTCCTGCCATGTCAGCATCTGTAAAACCTTCCAAGACTGGTTCACCGTGTCCATACTTCAAGCATAACCCGGAAGTGCCCTTGAGATATCTGAGAATCCACTTAACTGCTTCCCAATGCTTTCTTCCTGGATTTGACAGATATCTACTCACAACTCCAACAGCATGAGCAATATCTGGTCTTGTACAAACCAATGCATACATAAGACTCCCCACTGCGGATGAGTAGGGAACTTCCTCCATATCCTTCTTCTCCTTGTCTGTTGACGGACACATTTTCTTGTCCAGTTTAAAATGTCCCGCCAGTGGTATGCTAACTGGTTTAGCATCATCCATATTGAACCTTTTCAATACCCGTTCAATATATCCCTGTTGTGAAAGCCACAACCTCCGAGTTGTTCTGTCATGAACAATCTTCATCCCTAGGATTTGTTTTGCTGGACCCAAATCTTTCATATCAAAGAACTTGGACAAATCTTCTTTCAGCTTGCGGATCATGTTAGCATCTTGACCGACCACTAACATATCATCAACATAAAGCAGCAGGATAATGAAGTTACCGTTAGGAAACCTTTGCACATAAGCACAGTGATCGGATGCAGTTCTCTTGAACTTATGATTCCTCATGAATGAATCAAACTTTTTTATACCACTGTCTTGGCGCTTGCTTAAGCCCGTATAAACTCTTCTTGAGTTTACAAACCATGTGCTCCTTCCCTTTCACTTCAAATCCTTCTGGCTGGTGCATGTAGATCTCTTCCTTCAAATCTCCATGAAGGAATGCAGTTTTCACATCTAACTGCTCAAGCTCAAGATCCATGCTAGCCGCTAATCCGAGAACTGTCCGGATTGATGTCATCTTTACAACCGGAGAAAAGATTTCATCAAAATCAATGCCTTCCTTCTGTGCAAAGCCTTTAACCACCAAGCGTGCTTTATACTTTACAAGCTTTTCATCATCCCTTTTTACTTTGAAGACCCATTTGTTCCTCAAAGCCTTCCGTCCTCTCGGAAGTGTAGTCAACTCATAAGTTTCATTCTTATTTAAAGAATCCATCTCCTCTTGCATTGCTTTCAACCAGCAATTGCTTTCTTTATGAGTCTTGACTTCCTCAAAGGTCTCGGGCTCCCCCTCATCAGCAATTAAGATATACTCGGATGAAAGATATCTTCCTGATGGTCTCCGTTCTCTCGTAGAACGTCGTGGCTGAGTTTCTTCAGCTTCAGGCTGAGGCGGTAGCTCCCCCTGCTCAGCAGCCTCATCATCTACCATATCATCTCCATCATCTTCTAATGTATCTGGATTTCTAGCTTGCCTTGGTTGTTGAGTGCTCCCAAAATTCTCATAATTTTGAGACTCATGGAAAACCACATCTCTGCTCCTGAATATCTTCTTCGATTCAGGATTCCACAACCGATACCCGAACTCTGGATCCCCGTAGCCAACGAGAATACACGGAGTTGATTTATCTTCAAGCTTTGTTCTATGCTCCTTTGGGATGTGTGCAAAAGCCTTGCATCCAAACACCCGCAAGTAGGAATAGGAAACATCCTTTTCTAACCAGATCTTCTCTGGAATCTCAAAATTCAGAGGTGCCGATGGAGATCGATTGATCAAGTAGCAAGCTGTTCTTACAGCTTCTCCCCAAAATGACTTCGGCAGTTTAGACATTTTCAACATGCATCTGACTCGTTCAGCAATGGTGCGGTTCATTCTTTCCGCAACACCATTCTGTTGTGGGGTGCCAGGAACTGTTCTTTCATGCCGGATACCATGCTTTGCAAGATACTCTTTAAACTCTTTTGAAGTGTACTCCCCCCCGTTGTCACTACGAAGGCACTTCAGTTGTTTCCCTGTTGATCTTTCAACCATGGCATGAAACTTCTGGAAGTACTCAAACACTTGATCTTTGGATTTGAGTATCTCAACCCACACCTTTCGAGATGCTTCATCTATGAAGGTAACAAAGTACCTATTTCCGCTTAAGGACTCCACCTCAAACGGACCACATACATCAGAATAAACTCTTTCTAACAGCTCTGACTTTTTCTTCAATGGACTGCTAAAAGATACTCTATGTTGTTTCCCGAATAAACAATATTCGCACGGCTGCAATACAGTTCCTTTAGCAAATGGAATGAGGGATTTCTTTGCTAGAATCTGCAGCCCTTTCTCGCTCATGTGACCAAGCCTCTTGTGCCACAAACTTGCTGAAGCTTCATCTTCAACTGTATTCAACTCATTTGAACACATCATCACTTGTGTCTTGTACAAAGAGCCACAAGTGGATCCTCTTGCAACCACCAACGAACCCGTAGTAAGCTTCCACTTTCCACCACTGAAGGTATTTACGTACCCCTGCTTGTCTAGCGCCATGCCGGAAATCAAGTTGAGCCGTAAGTCCGGAACATGCCTGACATCTTTCAAAGTCATTGAACAACCTGTGTTTGTCTCAATACAGATGTCACCAATGCCTGCGATCTTTGACTGATCTGAGTTACCCATTCTTACAGTACCAAAGTCCCCTGACTTGTACGTCGTAAAGAATTCCTGAGTGGGTGTTGCATGATACGTTGCTCCAGTATCTATCACCCATTCGACCTTCTGATCATCAATATGTAAGCATTCTTCTTCCCCAAAAGAAAGGATCACAACATCTTCTGTCATAGCAGCTGTTGTACTTTTCTCGGCATGTTTCCCTTGCTGACCATTGTTTTGTTGCTTGAGCCAGGCCCTACAATCCTTTTTGTAATGACCCTTCTTCTTACAATAGTAGCATTCAACATTGGCATTTGATTTGCCACCAGAATTCCTAAAATTCCTGCTTTTACTACGCCCTCGGTTTGTCTCCCTGTAGTTGCTTCTACCCCTGTTCTCAGTAACAAGAGCCTGGGAATCTTGGCTGACTCCTTGTACCTTTCTTCTCATGGATTCACTAAGGATACTCTGCTTAATTGATCGCAAAGTTAGTTGCTCAGTTGGTACAGCATTAGTTACTGTCACCACTAGCGTATCCCAACCTGATGGTAAAGTATTGAGAAGAAATATTGCTTGGAATTTCTGTTCAAACTCCATCTTCATATTTGATAGTTGATTTAACAACCCTTGGAATTCGCTCATATGCTCTGACATGTTGTTCCCATCCTGGTACCTCATGTTCACCAGCTGACGAACTAGAAAAGTTACATTTTGTGAACTTTTCTCTTGGAACGTAGACTCTAATGTCGTCCAAAGTGTATAAGCGTCTTCTTCTTCAGAGACATGATGATACTCTGAATTATCAATCCATCGACGAATGAGACTGATAGTTTTCATGTTCATCTTCTTCCAGTCAGCATCAGACTTTGCTGCAGGTTTGACTCCTTTCAGCTCCACCGGATCAAACAAGTCCTTACTATAAAGCAAATCCTTTATTCTGCTTTTCCACATCGGATAATTTGAAGCTGTTAAGCTTACCATTACACTGGAAGAATCATCCATTTTAAATTACCAAAGACTATGGGAATCTCACTTAGAACCACACAAGTTGGCCAGGAAAGTGGATGTGTTTGGGGAGCCTTCCGTATTAGTACGGCGCTTTATCAAGTAACCACTGCGCACAAAGCACTTTCCTAGACACCAACAACGTGGCCCCAGCTCGGATACCAACTGTTAGGAATTCCCGTTTCCTGTCTTTGCGTAAATTAAATACGGAAATTATAACAGTCAATAATAATAACAGATATTGACAGATGAACACCAAGATTTATACGTGGAAAACCCCCTTAAGCCAAAGAGGTAAAAACCACGGGACCTGCTCCGAATGTTTCCACTATAATGATAATAATGGTTACAATATTCTCTCTCAAGTTTACGAAGTAACACTTGAGGCACAACTGAATAGAAATACAGCGATTCACTACTCCTTCGGTACTGGACCGGATAACCTGGATAGAACTATCCCTTCGGTACTTGACCGGATAACCTGGAGGACTCCCCTTGTTGCGGCTGCAATAGCTGGACGAACTCCTAATGCTGTAAACCCAGATGGCTACAGCCCGACCAAACTCTCACACTAACTCACCCGAAACGAAAGAATAGAGTAGCACGAGGGCCCCCTATCCTGACTTGCCTGAAACTACCGCAAGGTAAGTTTCCTACTAGACGGACTATCTAGCAGCTATAAACTAAGAAATGAGGGAGAGAAGAGAGTAAGATGTTTTGGTGTGTTTTGGTAATGAAGGGAGGGGGGTTATTTATAGGATGGAGGGTAGTAGGTGGGGGGGGGGTAGGTGGTGAGTTTGTCAAAAGAAAATTAGGCCGGTGCCTAACAATACTCCATCCCCTTTTTAATTGTCATATTTGGAAAAAAGATTTATATTATGAAAAAGAAAATGATACAATTTGTTTTCATGAATTGTCCCTAAAAAATTATGTATAAAAATAGATGGGAATAAAAATGAGATAACGCGAGGGAAGTATCTTATTTGTAATGGAAACAAGGTGCTTCAACAAGCCGACACTGCAGCAACACAATGACTAAAAAAGTACTGTAGCACATAATACCATTTCTTATCTTTCAGTCTTTATAGTATTGCTACTTCTTGCATCAAGTTGATAAAATTTAAGCAGAGTTCCAGCTTCAGCAATCAGAAAGGAGTTTCTACCTTGTCATGGAGACAGAACACCAAGTTATGTGCATCATCTAGGAGCTTCCATACATCAAGATGTCCTGCCATGCTGTGGCACTCCGTCATTATCTCATCCATACTACTGTATCTTTCTATTATTAGTTTCCTTCTCTGCAGTATAGACGCTGCGATGGCATAAAGCAATAGATCCTCTGTTGGCAGAGCCAAGTGCCTTATTCTGCTCCACAGAGAATACCCAATCCCAGCCCTGATCGCTGCCTGATCTGCCCACATTACTTCCCAGAGGCAGATTGTTTGCTCAAATGTCAATTCCCTCCTGAAGAGAACCACTACCATCCTATACACAAAAAAACAATCCTCTGCCTGGAGCATCTCTAAGTGCTGAAAGAGTTGTGAATCTTTGCATTTGATGATCATAGATACTTTACTCAGTTGTCGTTTGATCCCCACCTCATCAAGCTTAAAATTATGCCGAGCCTTCTTCATGAAACCAACAAAACACCAGAAAGCATCATGGTCCTCTGTTATCACTGTTATTATTGGAGAAAGTAGATCACTCATTCCCTGGCAATATCCGACTTCGGGATCATATAGGCAATAAGCTTCAAGAAGAGCAACTAGTCGAGCAGCATGAAAGATCATGCATGGCTCAAGGTTATCATATTCCTTTAGCCCAACGGCCTCGGCAAAACTCCGTGCCCTTTCATCTGATACTGCAGCCTGTGTTGGAGAATACGGCATCCATTCTCTGTTAGCACGGATTGCATCTACACGAATGATCTGCTGCCAAGTGATGAAATCTTCCTTTTTAGTGAATTTTAATTGAATCTCTGTATTAGAAACATTCTCCTTGGATGTCACCTGAGGACCTTTTTCCTTTGTGCTCTCTGTGGAAGTAAAAGTTTGACTCCGTTCAACAGAGGAGTCAGAGTTTGAGTCTGAGTTTACTGACTCGGTATTACAAGTATTAACACCTGTGGTTATTCTTGAGGTAGCATCCTTTTCCAGCAAGGCGCTTGAGATGCCATCCGAGAATTCAGCGGAAGGGTTCATCTCTTTTTTAGGAGATTCCCTCCTACTGTCCTCTTCAGTGTCAGCAGAACCCATGACATGATTATGTTTCTCATCATTTCCACTCTTGCTGGCTACACTGACTTCATTGACCTTCAAATTGTTATTGAACTCTATTAGTTGTTGACACCGTCTCCTTAGCTTATCATATTCCTTTCTGAAAGTAGAACTGTATATCAGATGCATTATCCATCTAGAAAGCACACTAAGAAGAATATATCCACCTATGTTAGTAATAAATATATATTATCAATTCGAGCTGTCTTACCCCCATGCCATTTCGAAACTTGATCAAAAGTGGAAATAAAAACTTTTATTAGGACATTCATAACTGACTACTCTCCTTAAATGGTTGATTTATTGTTGAATTTAGCAATATTAGTACCTTTCAAGTCTAACAGTCAATGCTACTAATAGGTAACTGCGAACAGATAGATTACTTCCATAGGATAAAACCTGTTTTCAATAGAAAACGAAGTTGGAATTTTTTACCTCTTCTCGGTTCTTAATTTACGTCTTTCTTCTTCGGAACTATTTAATTCATAGCTGCAATGGAATAAACAAAAGGGAGAAAAAAGCTTAGTCATCAAAGTCTTGGTTCTCTTTGTTCTTTGACCTTTTTAAAATATAACAAGATCATATAACAAATGCACAGAGCCTTGGGCAAGCAAATATAAGCAATTACGACCACGATAATCTTTAATTGTCTTTCTGTATTTGTTTGAAACATCAAATTCCGAGTACCAAAAAAGATTTACATAAGGTGGAGGAAAATATCACTTCCAACAGGCATAAATATATCCAAAAGTGAAACAAATAAATAATTCAGGAAACAAATAGTTAAGAAATATAATTTTACCGGGACTTCTAATTTTCCGCACTTGTTAATCATAATAGGGAGAGATGGTCAGAGTAGTCTCAGCAGTTAGAACCCAGAAAATCCTAAATTATTATTCTCAAACTTTTTGTTTGACAGTCTACTTAAAATGTAAAGCACAAGCCTGCAAAAGGCTTGGCAATGAACTGTTTCTAAATCATTACTGGCTGTAGAACATTGACACAAAACTTGACTATACTGAGGTTACAATATGTGCATTAAACTTTATATTTGACAGATCTATTTTAGAATGAGGCACAGATCTGCAAAAGGCATAGCATGGAACTGGGTGCAGATCTTTACATGGCACATTGACACTTGACCACACTGAGGCACCGAAAACCTTTTATTTTAATATAAAAACTACTCAATTATTCATTTAACAAGCCACTCAATTATGAATAGAGAAAGGAGTAAAAGACTGGTCATTCAGGAAAGTTTTCCAGTATACTGGGAAAAAATATGCATACTTGAAAAAAACTTCTAGTGAATGACTATGAGACTTTAAATATATCAATCTACCATTAAAATACTAAGATATTCACATAGACTTGATAAAGACGAGATGATCCAACAGAACTCCTTTCCTAAGGCATGATGAATAAAAATACTAATAATTGTAGACATAGTTGGTGTTTGACCGCAAGTTTACAATTAAATGGGCAAGTTCACAACTTTATGGCTTGCGTGCAATACTAGGATTTGTCATCATTTGATAAACTTCACACTTAATTACATTTATATTTTTAATACAATTACAATTATCAATGCCAAGTTTTTAAAAAGATGAAGGTGATATTGCTTACACGCCAAGCAAGAAAGGCCAGACCTCGGCCCTGATACCAGGATCAACACCCTACATCACAATCCATGTTGAAATTTTAGCAGTCACATACACATAAAAGAAAGAGAAACACGTATAAATTATAATGGACTTACCCCACTCCGGGCTGTTTTCAAAAACCTAACTCCGCCATCATGAAATTTTCCCTCAAGTGTAAACAGAAGTCTCCATTGCTCAGTTGACAGGGCTTTCTTTCTTCTTGATAGAGCCCATGGTGATTTAAGATGACCCCTGATATTGACCAACAGTTTTACTCAAACAAGATTCGAAAGAAACAATTATATCATAAGTATTTGGCAATTAGGTATTCGGGTGAAATTTAACGCAAACACTACATGCTATTTTATGACACACACACACACACATAAAAACCCATTCACAATATCAAACAGATAACTAATCCTAGTATCATAAACTGAATTCAAGTCTTTCTAACAAAATTTATTTTCCCTACATATTGATCGTACAGTAAAAATTATTCTGTCATCACGATGCACCAGTGTATATATTCATGTGCAAGTGATTGCTCGTAGCGGAATATTAAACCACAATCTACATTAGTAATCCTTCTTTCAAAATATTAAGCAGCTGTAACTTATAAGAACTACCTACTAAAGAACTACCTATAAGAACTACCTACTAAACAATTATGGCTGACTAGAAGTTTATTTGGAAGAGGAAGAGACAGAATGAAGCAAGGTCTAAGGAATCCCCCAAATGTTCATAGCCGCAACTCGCAAATGAATTACCAAAAGATAGGGAACACTAACTAGCTAATCCTAAGCTAATATATTCCTTAAACTTCAGTAGCTATCACATTGCATATAACATTCGTAACGTCTAAAATCGACATTCTTGGCTTACTGTAATTTTAAGGACCATAACTATTAAACAAATTGCAAGAACTCATATGCAATATGCATTTTCTGCTTATACCTGAAAGTTTAATCATTTTATCTGGCAAGTAGCTTGGTCTTTTAAACAATAACGAAATGAAAAAAAATAGCCTGATTAGGATCCTCATCTTTCTACATCCCTAAAATATCAAGATGCATCTCTGTTCTTTGTTCTAGGTTTAATGGTTCATCTCTATATTCTTGTCACCACTTAATTCTTCCACATCTTCTAAATTTTCGAGCACATCTCCTTTAATCTTTTGTGTGGTTACCTATAACATTGGTTCAAATATGCATCATACATGATCGTGGCACATTGGTAAGAAAGCACTTCCGATATAGATTTATAAGTCTACACAAATGCATACACTATATAACTATGCTCTTTTGCTGGCCTGAGTTGCCTCTTTTGCTGGCCTGAGTTGCCATTCCCATTTCTCCTTGACAGTAAGCGAAAGATACAAAGGAGATATGCATATGGAACATGAAAATTAGTTTAACATAGATAAATTGATTAAGATGGAATGCAGGAGATGAAGCCTGTGAAGAACATCATACAGAGGAATAGAATGTGCAAAGCTACTTAAAGAACAATGGGAACTGAACACAACATTAGCTTTGTGGTTGATTCCACAAGCCACAAGTTTAAGATGAGAGTCCATTCCTTTTGATTTCTACCTCCCAGCCATATTTTCTCAAAAAATCTAATAACCAAAAAATTACACTAATTATTTTTTTAACTCACATCCTCCATCCTTCTAACGACTTCTGACTATCTTCATGCATACATTTCATCTTACTCCATCCTTCAATCCGTCCGCCTAACCACACGGAGAATAGGTTTTCATGGCGGAAACACAAATTATCCGCTACAAGAGTTCTTGCTTAAACCATAAATACTGAATTTAAGACATGAGAACTATTATACTATTATAGAAGGCTTGTAGAGAACAATAGCGACTCAGTACAGAAAACACAAATTGCTCACCAACTGTACTTGTTGGTCTAAATTTTAATATCATATATCAAAGTTATAAGCATAATTATCTGCACATGGATTATTTTATAATTTTCTTCGCATTTGCATTAGTCCTTCAAAAAAAAAAACAGAACGTTGTGTTCATTATTCTTAGAAGCCTAGCCAATCCACATTATCACAAGTTACAGTGCAAGTATGCAACTTTCGGGCAGCTCATGCTTTCAAGCAAACAAGTGCAAATACCCACAATACATGCAAATACCTAAGAAGCTCAAATTTCTTTGAAGTACGCAAAATTAAAGTGTGAATGCCCACAAAACATGAAAATTACTTACTTGCACTGAGCTATTTGGATCATGAGTATTGTATAACAAAAATGGAGTAAATTACATAGTGGTGGTTGTAGTTTACACCGATTTTCAAAAAAGTGGTCAGTCTTTCAATTTCTCAAATTAGTGGTCAACCTTTCACTTTGTCTTACAAAACAGTGGCCAACCTTTCAATATCTCAAATTAGTGGCCAACATTTCATTCTGCGTTGTAAAAAAGTGGCCACTTTAGAGATAATTAGTCTACTATTAGCCACTTTTTTGAAAGGCGAAGTGAAAGATTGGCCACTAATTTGAGAAATTGAAAGACTGACCACTGTTTTGAAAGACAAAGTCAAAGGTTGGCCACTAATTTGAGAGTTGAAAGACTGGCCACTTTTTTGAAAATCGGTGTAAAGTACTGCCACCACTCTGTAATTTACTCAACAAAAATGTATTAGAAACTCATTCTGATTCTCGTTAACCGGGTTCAAATCCCATAATCCAAGAGTCTTATCATCTCACGGAGTATGAGTATAAGCACAGATACAAAAAAGTACAAGTACATATCAAATGATCAATGATAACACCATACAAGCATTCAAACTTAAAATTTTTATAAGCATGCATGATTATAATTTAGATATATAAAAGAATTTTAATAATCTAACATTTCGAAAGCCAAGATTCTCCTTTGTCATTTAATTACTCGATAGTTACTAATTGATGAAGTCATAGGAAGCTAGGTTTTATAAAATGTATACCATTGCGAGCATGACATTTTCTTACCTGTTATTGTAGAAGACAGCGGCGGCAACGGCGATTCCGACAAAGGCAGTGAAGGCGGCGAGTAGTTCGGCATCGGAAGTACCGCCGGAGAGGACCTCGTGGAATTTAACGATGAGGTATCTTAACAACATTAGCGCCGGAGGTGAAGAACATGAGAGGGAGCATCACGTGTTGCGTTGTCGTGTTGTGAGAGAAACAAAAGAGGAGAGAGTTTAGTGAGATACAATTCGACTTTCATTTTCCCTTTTTTTTTTAAGGAAAAGGGATTCATTCAGAAAAATTTATTATCTCATTTTAAAAAAAAATTATTATCTAACCTAAATTCATTTTCCTTTTTAGTTCAAAATATCTATCCTTATCTTTCTACATTTGTTTTTTTTTTTGACCAAATCTTTCTACATTTGTTAGTTCAATTATATGTTAAAAAATTATTTATGTTTAATTAATACTAGCTTATAACCCGTGCAATGCACGGATTTATTTTGACATGTAATTAATTTAATTTTATTTTAAAATTTTATTTTTATATAATCATTATTTTCAATATTGTTTTTTAATTTTAATAATTTAATATAAATTTAATTAATTATATGCATGGTTTAAAACTTATATTATAAATTTTTTAAAATAAATATGTCGTTGACGGAATTTGAACCTTGGAATATTACTAAATTCATTTAATCATATAATATATCTAATCATTAGACCTAACTATTCCGATTTTTTATTAAAAATCTACCGATCATTATTCGTTGTATGCAGATTTCTATTATATTTTGTTAGTGATTAAAAGATATGGTGTGATATTTTTGGATATATATTAATTATTGAAAGATTATGTTTTAAATTAAAAGTTAACACGTTTTAATTAGGAAAAAAAATATTATTGATCGAAAGATTTGATATTTTAGGTGTTTGCAAAACGAAAAATCATTAATTAAAAGTAAATGTTTTTTAATTTAAAAAATCAATTATCATATTATCATTAATTATATTATTTTATTATTTATTTTGATAATTAAGATGACCATGCTGAAAACCGAATTGAAAAACTTTCAATGCCCGTGCGATGCAGGGGTTTCTTTTATTATGTTATAAATTTATTTTATTATTTATTTTAGTAATTAGGATGATCGTGTTGAAAACCGAATTGACAAACTTTCAATACCCGTGTGATGCACGGGTTTTATTATGTTATAAATTTTATTTAATATTAAAATTATGTTTTTATATAATCAATAATTTTTTAATTTTAATTTAATATAATTTAATATATTAATAACTGGAAAATTTGGTTTGATATTTTTGGGTATATATTAATGATTGTAGGATTAGTTTTAAATAAAAAAAGGTAACGTGTTTTAATTAGAAAGGAAATATTAATGATTGGAAGATATGACACGATTGATGTTTATAGGTGTTCATAAAAGGTAATATTTTCAACTAAAAGTAAACGTAAAAAAGGCAATCGACTAAATACCATTAATTATATTATGTTATTATTTATTTTAGGTGTTTTTAATTTTCTTTATAATGAAGGATAAATAAGTAAATTCACGAAGTACCAAAAAAAGGTATCAAAAATTTTAGTGTTTCGGCTTTTGTATTTTTTTTTTAAATTTTAATTTGATATAATTTAATGTGCTCATGTTTACGAATTATACTAATGTTTCCTTATTATAAACAACATTTACGTTTTTTATATATATTTTGTTAATAATTGTAAAAATATAGTTTGATATTTTCGGGTATATATTAATGATTGTAACATTTGTTTTGAATTAAAAAGATAACGTGTTTTAATTCGAAAGGTAACGTGTTTTAATTAGAAAGGAAATATTAATTATTGAAAGATATGATATGAGTGACGTTTTTAGGTGTTTATAAAAGGTAATATCTTCAACCAAAAGTAAATATGAAAAGGCAATCGACTAATTACCATTAATTTTATTCTATTAATCGATTAATTATCATTAATTATATTATGTTATTATTTATTTTATGTGTTATAATTTTCTTGAAAATTTAAGGTGTGATATTTTTTGGTATATATTAATGATTGTAAGATTTGTTTTAAATTAAAAAGGTAACGTGTTTTCGAAATGAAATATTAATGATAGAAATATATGATACGATTGATATTATTAGATGTTTATAAAGTTAATATCTCGACTAATTACCATAAATTATATTCCGTTATTATTTATTTTAGATGTATTTATTTTTCTTTATAATGAAGGGTAAATAAGTAAATTCATAAAATACCAAAAAACAGGTACCAGAAAATAGGTACCAAAAAACAGGTACCAAAACTTTCAATTTCAATTATATTTTGTTAGTGATTAGAAGATATGATGTGATATTTTTGGGTATATATTAATTATTGCTAGATATGATATGATTGGAAGATATGACATGATGTTTTTAGATTTTTATGAAAGGTAATATCTTTAATTAAAAGTATATGTGAAAAAAGGCAATAGACTACTTACCATTAATTTTATTATATTAATCAGAAAAAGGCAATCGACTAATTACCATTAATTTTATTCTGTTAATCGATTAATTATCATTAATTATATTATGTTACTATTTATTTTAGGTGTTATATTTTTCTTGAAAATTATGGTGTGATATTTTTTGGTATATATTAATTATTGCTAGATATGATATGATTGCAAAATATGATATTATAGATGTTTTTAAATTTTTATGAAAGGTAATATCTTCAATTAAAAGTATATGTGAAAAAAAGGCAATAGACTACTTACCATTAATTTTATTATATTAATCTGAAAAGGGCAATCGACTAATTACCATTAATTTTATTCTGTTAATCGGTTAATTATCATTAATTATATTATGTTATTATTTATTTTAGGTGTTATATTTTTCTTGAAAATTATGGTCCGATATTTTTTGGTATATATTAATGATTGTAAGATTTGTTTTAAATTAAAACGGTAACGTGTTTTCGAAATGAAATATTAATGATAGAAAGATATGATACGATTGATATTATTAGATGTTTATAAAAGTTAATATCTCGACTAATTACTATGAATTATATTATGTTATTTTTTATTTTAGATGTATTTATTTTTCTTTATAATGAAGGGTAAATAAGTAAATTCACAAAATACCAAAAAACAGGTACCAAAACTTTCAATGTTTAAGTTTTTATATAATAGTAAAGATTTGTTGGTGATTTTTGATCGTTGCCTTTTTAGGTAAAAAACAAAAGAATTATAATTATCAAAAATTCTATTTTTAATTCTTTTCAAAGGAACGTAGTATTATACGGGAAATATAATTTTATTAAAAAAATTACAAATAAAAGAATTATAATTTTAATAGTATTTCTATTTTTATTCTATTTTTAAAAAATAACATAAGATTCTAGGTCAAATAAGAATTTAGGGGTGAAACCAAAATATAGTGTGAGCCAAATTTTAGGGGGTGAAACCAAAATATAGTGCGAACCAAATTTTAGGTACTATTATTTCTAGAAAAAAAAGGGAATGTAATTAGAAAAAATATAAAAGATGATATATTTTAGCTGAAAAGGTAATCGGTTAATTATTAGTATTATTATATTATTATTTTATTTATATTAAATAGAAACGCCTGTAATATAATTAGAAAAATGGAGGTTTTAGTAAGAAGAAAGAAAAAAGGTAACCGTCCATGATATAATTGGAAAAAGAGAGATTTTAGTTAGAGAAAAGAGAAAAGGTAACGTGTTTTCACTGAAAAAGGTAATTGATTAGTTAATAATAATTATATATATAATTATGTTATTTTTTAGCTGAAATGGTAATTGGTTAATTATTCATATTATAATATTAATTTTTTTATTAAATAGAAACGCCTGTAATATAATTAGAAAAATGGAGGTTTTAGTAAGAATAAAGAAAAAAGGTAATGTGTTTTGCTGAAAAAGGTAAACATCCATGAAAAAGAGAGATTTTAGTTAGAGAAAAGAGAAAAGGTAACGTGTTTTGACTGAAAAAGGTAATTGATTAGTAAATAACAATTATATATAATTAAGTTATTTTTTTAAACAAAATTGCTCGTAGTGTTTTTAAAAAGGAGAAATTTTAGTTAATAGATCTGTAAGGGTGAAACCAAAATATAGTGCGAACCAAATTTTAGGTACTATTATTTATAGAAAAAAAAGGGATGTAATTAGAAAAAATATAAAAGATGATATATTTTAGCTGAAAAGGTAATCGGTTAATTATTAGTATTATTATTTTATTATTTTATTTGTATTAAATAGAAACGCCTGTAATATAATTAGAAAAATGGAGGTTTTAGTAAGAAGAAAGAAAAAAGGTAACGTGTTTAGCTGAAAAAAGGTAACCGTCCATGATATAATTGGAAAAAGAGAGATTTTAGTTAGAGAAAAGAGAAAAGGTAACGTGTTTTGACTGAAAAAGGTAATTGATTAGTTAATAATAATTATATATATAATTATGTTATTTTTTAGCTGAAATGGTAATTGGTTAATTATTAGTATTATAATATTAATTTTTTTATTAAATAGAAACGCCTGTAATATAATTAGAAAAATGGAGGTTTTAGTAAGAATAAAGAAAAAAGGTAATGTGTTTTGCTGAAAAAGGTAAACATCCATGAAAAAGAGAGATTTTAGTTAGAGAAAAGAGAAAAGGTAACGTGTTTTGACTGAAAAAGGTAATTGATTAGTAAATAGCAACTATATATAATTAAGTTATTTTTTTTAAACAAAATTGCTCGTAGTGTTTTTAAAAAGGAGAAATTTTAGTTAATAGATCTGTAATTGAGTAAGGGTAATTAGGTAAATTCAATAGGTACCGTTGAACCAAACTTTTAATGTTTCGGCTTTTATATAATAGTATAGATAATTAAAGGGTCAGATTCCACATAAAACCACTTATTAAAATTAGAATTTTTAGAACTATTTAATGTGTTATACTGCAGAACATAAAAGTTTTTTTTAGTATTTTTATTATTATCAATTCTTTTGTTATATATTTTTTTAAAACATATTATATTGATGAAATAGTAGAAATACAAGTTGAGTTACGTGAGAAAAATAATTATTTTTTTTAAAAAATTACGTATCTAAGAAAAGAAATGATTGTGTCCTACATAGATATACCGTACTCTCTAATATATACATGTACTACAGCAAAACTCAAAAATATCATGTACTGCAATATACCGAAAAAATCTCAATCGTTAATTACACATAATCCACGATTGAGATTAGTCCTAAGTTCTAATTTAATATAAGGTTCTAATTTGAACCTAACCCTATAATTAAAAGTTATAGTTTTAATTAGAACAAATTTACAAATTATTAGACCCATCTACATGTGTTTAAAATAACTATGTGTATTGTTAACGGCGGAATTTGTGATAACAAAATTCGAGATTGTTTGCCGGATTCAAGATCTGTGACGGTTGTTCTTTATCGGAAAAGTCACCGAAGTGTGGTAGTTGTGATGAATTGGGGATTGCGATTGTAAGGGTTTTTTGATGATGACTCGAAGAGCTCTTCGCTTCCAACCTCTCACATTGTATCCCAATTTATAGAAAATGAAGTCCACGTAGTTCTTGGAGAGCTATAAACCTAAGTCCATTAGAAGTAAGTCTCTTTGCGAGCAGACCCATGCCCACTTGTAACGGGCCGACATAGTCGGGAAGCTAGAAAGCCCATTTAGAAGAGCCTATACGATGGAACCTAGCCCAAATGACCCCAATGCTCAATTGCGAATGAGGACTTCACGTATACAACATTGACCCTAAATATTGGAGCTAACATCAACCGTTACCAGGTCTTTCCTCTTCAACGATTGCAAGGATAGTCATGGATTACTCCAAATATACGAACGTCTCCTTACCCCCGATGAGGATAACCCACCAGACTACAGAGCAAGTTCTCTCAAACGAATATCACACAGCCCGCAAGGCATCCCAAAAGCCCCTAGTAACGTCAACTTACCGAAATATAGGGTAGGATTCATAGAGCGTATCGACATGCTTAATTATCACTAATCCCCCAATAAAGACAACTTATTGGAATATAGAATCGAGCCTTCGAACATGTATGGTTAGTCTTCATTCTTCATTCTTCAAGGATTCTAGCTAGTAGAATCATATATGATGCATTTGGCTCTTCAATTTAATGTGAGCATTTGGCTCTCCAACTTAGTGCAAACATAACCAGGTGCAAACACAACCAGGTGCAAACACAAGTAAGTGTAAACACAACCAGGTACAAACACAACTAGGTACAAACACAACTCATATTGTGAACTGCAAACACAGTTCATGTTGCGAACGTTATCTAGTGCAAACACCACTCATGTTGCAAACGTCATCGAGAAACCCTATTCTGGTTGCAAACATCACCAAGTGCAAACGCAACTCAGGTTGCGAATGCCAGTAAGTGCAAACATCATATTACAACCTAGATGAAGAAGACGAATCTCTGAAGATTCCCTTTACCAAAGTCAATAATCCCAAGACGGGGTTTTTAGGTACTTGTTACCTGGCATTGAAGTTGTCAAGAAACACACACAAGGTAGATGTTTGTTGAATTTGAGGGAGTCTCTTGTTGTAATGATCGATAATCATCCCACTAATACTATTTCGAGATAGGTGTATGTTTATATTTTCGATGAAAGATGTGGTTATTGGAGTAAGAACTACACTAGTAAGCTGGTTCTTGGACCAAGCATCGTATTAGAAGATATGTATGTGGGTGTTTGGAAATTAGAGATTTGAAAAAAATTTAAAGGTTTGACCATTTGAAACCTCTAATATTAATGTTTGGTAGTTAGCGGATTGAAGTAGTTTTTTGAACTCAAAAAGCTAATTTTCAAAAAGTTATTTGGAGAACTTTTTTCAATTAGAGGATTGTAACAGTTCTAGTGAACATACAAACAACTAACTTAAATAGCTAGTTACCAAACAATTTCATATAAAACATCTAACTTAATCCGCTAGTCAAAACAACCAATTCAATCTGCTAGTCAAAATACTTAACTGAATCCATTAACGACTAACAGCTAATTGTCAAATAGGACCATGGTATTACTTAATTGCTTTAATAATGGTGATCTATTATATGAGGAAATGAAATGTTTCAAAATACTTGCTATCAGTCATGAAGCCTATGGAATATACTAGAGGCTTGTCGATCACATCAAGTGTGATATCCCTCATCTTCGATCCCCTTGCTCATATATCTATGGTTACATTGAGAGTTCAGTTTTTGTCAAGGGAATGAACTTGCATTTAAATGAAGTTGAATCGGATTTATTGGTTATCCATAGGGGAAGAAGAACCGTTAAATCAATAACTTATGGATTATATTTGTTTAAGTTGTTTTTCTTGCAATTCCACGTGCTTAGGTGATGTGATTGCAAATTTCTACCAGTTTCAGTTTTGTTAATACATACATGTCTAAAGATGATGATAACAAATACCACAAGATAGAAAATGAATCAAGGAATCGAAGCTAACAAATAAATCAGGAAGCTAACTGAAATACAGATCAACTAAAGCTACATCTTGAGAATGGAACTCTACAAATAGTTAGAGAGTATTTCTCCAACAAGTCATGAGATGCTACAATCAAGTATCTGTAATCAGAAGAGAGTTTGCTATAACCATGCAAGTAAATTTGAAAAGTCAAGAAAAGAAGAGTTCGAGAAGTCAGACCACTGATATAACTCTATTCGAGTTATCTTAGACTTGGTGGATTCGAAAATTCTACAAAAAGGGTTATTCGAGAAGTCCCTGTTCAAGAAGTCAGGTTGTTATCTCTATTCGAGAAGTCTGCAACATAGACTATTCGAGAAGTCAACATTCGAGAATTCACGATCTATCAGCTCGAGAACTCAACCTGGATTCTTAGTAATTCCAGAGTTCTCTAATGTTACATATCGAATGAAGAACAAACCTAGAATTACTTTGCAACCCGTGACTTATAGACAGTGATCAATTACACAAAGGAGTTACGAGTAGGGAGTCAAATTGTAAATATTTGAAGGCTCAAACTCTTCCAAGCGAAAGGTGAAATCATTCACTGTTTATCCGATTTCAAGGGTAACAATAAGAGTGGAAGCAACCTCCAACATGATTACATTACTAATGAAGAATTCAAAGGATATCTTGATGAATGCATAAGGATCAGCTGTTTTATCAGGGAAGTTCAAGCACAGCTCAATAAGCAGAAAAGCTTATTGACTTTCGAAAAGATTATCTTTTTGCTAAAGCAACTTTTCAGAGATAAAGACCAAATCAAAAAGATCTTTTGCATAAGCATCACGTGGGCTTGGAAGCTAAGTCAATTCAAGAACTTAGTAACTTATGAAGAAAGAAACATACATGGTGTTAGGTCCCGTATGAGGGCTATTTTAAGCTAGAAGGGGGGTTGAATAGCTTAATATCCAATTTAAAAATTATTATGGCGTTTTAAAATATTTTTCCCTTTTTAAAATATTTTACCAAGTCGTTAGCAGTTTATAAGTGCGAAAATAAATGACAAGTAAAGAAAAATACCACACAGGAGGTTTTATCCTGGTTCGTGATGGCGCAACCCCTAATGGATTCGCTCACCCCTACTCCAGTCCCCGAGCTCCTCTCCGGACTCGAGATTTTTCCTTAAAAATAAACTCGCTCCTTTAGTAGGCGGAGAAGCCTTTACAACTGTACAAATATTTATCTTGGTGCGTAACTACCCGTTACCACCTCAAAATAAATGCAAACAAATACAAGACTCGTCTTGGTGCGTAGCTACCCGTTACCACCTCAAAGTCGTTGTAAAAACCTACACAACTTATCTTAGACAATAACTCCCCGCTATTTCTTCAAAGTTGATGTAGAACTTTTGGTGTAGACTATTGATTCTTGGCTTTTGTTGGTCTTGGGTCTTAGATGAAAGGTCTCGGATCTTTCCTCTTCTTCACGGTGCGAAGACTACTAACTCCCCGTTAGTACATCTAGAACTTGGGTCTTAGAACGAGAATCACCTCACTTCAACTTCACCTCACTATAAAAGTTAGACAAACAATATCTACGAAACAAATATGATGATTGATATATAAAGTTTGGATTAGTATGTTATGGTACTAGATCCAAAGTTAACTTTAATATTCGTATAAGAATATTAAGTTATACTACCTCCATCCCATAAAGTATGACCCTATGACTTTTTCACGCATTTCAATGTGCTTAGATCGGGTACTTGTAAATTATATTTTTTAATTTTTTTCGATTTGTATAAAAATATAGATTCTATATTTTTATACAAAACAAAAAATTTTAAAAAATATTAATTATAGGTATCTCGTCCAAGCGCATTGAAATGCGTGCAAAAAGAAGAGTGTCAAACAAAATGGGACGGAGGGAGTATTGTTTATGATTTAAAGTATACTTCCTTTGATATTAAATTATAATCAAGGTATACTTTTAATTACTCCAAAATAAATATAAAGATGGATGGAGTAATATTGGAAGACCTTATTAAAAGCAATAGTGCTTTAAGGCTTCGATATGTATATCTTTCTTGGACAAATATAATGTCAAGATATACGTTTAATTTCTTGCACGAGCCACTACAATTACTAAACGTAATTGTAATAAAAACAAGTGGCTTAGGTCAAGATATACGGATAACTTCTTGCACATACCACTACAATTACTAAACGTAGGGTTGGAAAACGGATAATACGGATACGGATACAGTCATATCCGAATCCGGATCCGTTTCTTACAACCGTATCCGTATTCGAATCCGGAATATCCGACAAAACTTTACCCGAATCCGGCAGATATTATCCGGATACGGATAATATCCGGATCCGAATACGTTTTGCAAAAAAATAATTTTTTTTTTCTGAAATTTGCATTATTATAAAAAACAGGCATTTTTTGCACAAAAAAAAACAGACATATTAAAGAGATACTCGGTTCTAATTTATAAATTACAAAAACCATATCCAAATTTGTATATGCAAACAGTATACAAAACTATATACTATATGCCATATACAAATAATTAAAGATCGTACTACTTTAGACTATACAAATAGTGAATTGGGTAGAATTATGGTAGATAGACTATACTACTTCAGAAATTAGAACGTGTTGGACTAATTTTTATTTCATTTTATATTAAATTCATTATATTTTATTTTTAAGAGTAAATGATAAAAATTAAAAATATATTAAAAATATATTATATATAATTATTTTCGGATACGGATATTTTCGAATACGGATGTACCCGTATCCATATCCGTATCCTAAAGTCTCGGATTCAGATACGGATAATATCCGGTTGACTCCGGATACGGATAATATCCGCTTTTTTCCGGATACGAATACAGATATTTCGGACGGATATCGGATTTTTCGGATTTTTTTTCCAGCTCTAACTAAACGTAATTGTAATAAAAGCAAGTGGCTAAGTTGTGCTTAATAGAAGTTTATGTTGTACGAAGTATTTTTTAAAGAATGTCCCACGGAGAGCACTGTAGATGCTAGTTATGAATTTGTATAAATACTTTTCGTTACAACTTGACTTATGTCAAATATCAATACTCCGGTAAGATGAGAAAAATATAGATCTCGGAGTTTGATGATATATAAAGTCCGTTAAGCTAATATGCTTAAGGCTTTTAAGATGTATACTTTCTTTTGACTAAATACGATGTCAAAATATACTCTTATTTTACTTCTTGCACTAGATTAGTTATAGCCACTAACGAATAAAAAGTAAGATCGATAAACAAGTGGCTAAACTTGTGCTATATGAAGTATTTGTTGAACGAAGTACTTCTTTAAAGAATATCTCACGGAGCACTAAAGATGCTAGTTGAGAATCCGTAAAAATACTTAATCGTTACAACCTCGACTTTTGTCGGATAATTTCTTTTTCTTTTAATAAAGAGACCTTTGGAATCTTATAGATCCAAGAATAGAGATTAAGATGAAGTATATAAGTTAAGAGCAAATCTCTAATATAAATTTGGTCGGTTAAGACACAAAGACGAAGCTAAAACTTACCACCTTTGGAAAACGATCGGAAAAGATCGCCGGAATAATTCGCCGGAGGTTCGGCCGGATTTTGGCACTTGGTCGAACTTGGCCAGCCCTTCGGGAGGCCGGAAAGTGGTAGTAGATGAGCTTGCTTGGTGGGATAAAGCTTGGTTGGGTGGAACTAAGCTTGGTGAACAAAAACCTTGAGTATATAGATATATATTTAAGAGAGAGAAGGTTTTTGAGATGAAGTAGATGAAGAGTGTTTGAATATTGAGAGAGAGATAGTCTACTTCAAAAATCCCAGCAATTCTATGGCTCTTAGCTTGTGTTTAAAATGAGTGGATGAGGGAGGGTATTCATAGAATGAGTTGGGTGGAATGAATGGTGGAGATTTAGATGTAAGGGAGTGGTTGGGATTGATTTTCACTTGGATTGCCAACATGAAAAGTGGTTTGTGTTTCTTTGCAAGTGGATGCTTGAACACAAAATAAAATCCCAGCACTTTGAATCTATATTATAATATACGGAGTACCATTCGTTCTAATTAACGAATAAATAAGAACCAAGTATCGTTAATTAAATACCCGATAAATACGAAAATACCCAATCAATAATTCTAAAATTCTGGAGCACTTAGAAATATTATAAAATAATATTCTGGAAAGTTTGGTCAATTTTGGTTAATGTTGACTTGGTCAGTCAACTGTTGACTAATCACCTCGGTTTACGTGCCCGGACCAAAATTCCCGAAAAATTACGAAACTTTAACTATTCATATAAAATAGAATTTAAATGATCAATCTCAAGTTTCAAGTCATTCTAGAAAGTGGAAGTATTTTATTTGGATTTAAAACGATTAAATAAGCTTTCGGTTCCGAATAAAATACGATTGGTCTTTTCTTGAAAAGGATAAATCTTTTGACCAATGTTTTGACTAGAATAAATACTTTAGAATATATTCCTAAAATATAAAAGAATTTGAGAGTGTAGGAAATATTGTTGAGCGAATAAAATAATTTTCTCCAAAATATGAAATAATTACGAACCGGAAGAAAAATTACTTTAAATATTTTTGGAGCGAGAGGAAAATATTCTTGAGGATAAAAAGTCCTTTCTAGGATGAGAAAAATAGTTTTTGAATTTAGCACGAGTTCTCTAAAGAATATTAAATCTCGAATATTCTTTGTTCGAGCTTGTTGCCTTATTAATATCGCAACGGAGATCTAAAAAATATCAAACCTCGATATTTCTTCTTCGATCTTATTGCCTTAGTGTAGAGATATATTCCGTATAAATTTTGATTTTTCAGCGAATTGGAATATCTCTTATTTTTAAAATAGTTTGATAAATTTTGCTAGAATTGACCATTTGACTTTTGACCGAATCAATTAAATAAATGACCTAGTGGAGAGGATTGTACGTGTATTTAAATTTTATGTTAAATCATACAAATACCAAAATAAATATTATATCGAAGATATCCTTTCACATGGACTTGAAGCATGCTGGAACTGTCCAAATCAAGAAAAGAAGATCTTCAAGACATTTCCAGAAATGGTCACCACTTCAAGCATGTGTGTGTGTGACAAGTTACACCAAAAATGTATCTTTACATTTTACGTACTTGTCTTCATATAGTTTAAATAACATGTACGAGCAGCAAGGGGTGTGCAACGATCGGTTCGGCTCGGTTTTTGCCGGAAATCGTTACCAAACCATACATGTCAGTTCGGTTCGGTTTTTACCTATTAAGTGATCGAACTGTTCGGAACGGTTTTTTCGGTTCGGTCAACCGTTTGTCGATTTCGATTTTTTTCGATTTTTTATTTTTAATACTTAATACCTTAAAAAACGAACTCAAAGTGGTGTCCGAGTAGGGTAGATGTACGCAGACCATGCCCCTATACAATAGGAAGGCTGTTTCCGAAGGACCCCGGCCATTACAAATACAGAAATATAAATACATAAAGGAAACCTAATACAAACTAAAAAACTTACACACACAGGAGTCGAACCCTGACCTCCTTCAAAGGAGGCCAGTGGCTCAACCACTGCACCAACGTGTTGTTGGCAATACTTAATACCTTAACATCATGCAACAACTAGCAGTATGCTTTGTATAGTCAATTAGTGATGCCACTGGCGGAGCTAGAAAAATATGGTAGAGTACTCCAAAAGAATGATATCTGGGGAATGGCAGGGTATCCTAAATAAAAACTGCGTTTTACTCCAATCTCGTTTTAATCATACAAGCCAACATTGTTTAAAAACAAAGAAATCAATTTCCCAGTCATTACTGGTATATCTGCGTGCAAACTATTTGCTCAAATGTTCCATACAAAAAAGTAATGCATTACACATCCACTTTATTAGGGTTGCTGGGTATACAGTATAGTTGAGTATACACTGTAACTAAGTCAAATGTATACAATTAATAATTTAATATATATGTATAAAATAAAATAATTTTTAAAAAAAATAATATATTTTCGGTTTGGTTTCTCGGGGGTGAACGAGAATCAAACCCAGACCCTGAGATGACAATAGATAAGCACAACTTAAACAAAGAATAAATTATTAATTCTATAATGCCATGATCAAACAAACAGGATCTAGAAGCTAAAATCTTGAAACATTATTAATTTCAATATCCTTTTTTTTTTTTGAAATAACAAAATTTTCAATATCCTTTTTAAGGACAGTAGTAAAGTTGTTAGTTCCTATCATGCCTCCCGCCAAGGACTTATTCAAGCCTCCTATTTGTACGGATGACGCCTAGTTTATGTTAAAGACAAATCAAACGAATGGAGATGGAGAAAGAGCAAAAAAAAAAAAAAAAAAAAATACACAGTCTATGTTGAGGAATATAAAATGAGTCTGTTTGACATCGTATTCCGAATAGATGAAATTTGTAAGAAGTACGATAAGTATGACATCGACAAACAACGAGAACTCAACGCTCATGGTGACGATGCCTTTGCTCGCCTTTACGCTACTTTTGAAGATCAAATTGACTCCACTATCCAGGTTTCTTTCGAGTTCTATGCATTAACATGTGTGTTCGTTTAAATATGAACTAATTTGATTAGCGTATAAATAACAGATTGTTGATTTTTATTAGTGGCACCAGTGATTTGTAGCACTGAGACGGTGATTTATAGTTCGGTAACTATGATGGTACAAATTATATTAGCTTACAATAATACGTACTCTGCTGAATTATATTACTGAGATGGATGATTTGTAGTACTATGACCATAATGATTTGTAGTACTGTAAGTTGTAACGATGATTTATAATACAAGAACCGGATGATGTGTGGCTCTTAGTTAACATGCCTAGTATATCTGATGTTGGTACATTATGTGGTGATGTGCCTTGTTACATTTGGATTTTTCAGAAGGCGGAGATGGCAAGTATGGAAACAAATAGGGCTAAATCTGTAGCAATGAATGCCGAGGTTCGTCGCACGAAGGCACGCTTACTCGATGAAGTTCCTAAATTGGCTAAATTGTCACAAAAGAAGGTTCGTTTCATTCCCATTTTTCTTTTCGTATTGGTAGTGTTGGTTTAAATGAAAACTAACATAGCGGCTTTAGCTTAACAAGCTGCTATAAACATAGATTTGGATTACTGAAATCGGTGATTTTGTATATCATTTTAAGCAGGCGTAGTGTTATAGTGTTGTTTCTTCTCAGTGTAATAATAGATTAATGATGCATTAGAAAATTAAACAAATGAGGGAGAAAAGATAAGATGAGGAATCGGCAATCTTTTGGTGTTAATACTTAAAAGACACCCTTTGGATTTTGGAACTGTAACACTCGCATCATCTGTGCGGCATAATTAGTCTATGGTTTAAAAGTAGAGCATCTGTGTGCATACATAACCATTAACCAGGATAACTCTCCGAGGGTAGGTTTGATTACAAAGTGTATAACCAACAGGTTAAAGGACTCTCAAAAGAAGATTTAGCTGGCCGTAGTGATTTGGTTCTGGCATTGCCAGAAAGAATTCAAGCAATTCCTGATGGAAACAGCGCTGCAGCAAATAAAAGTGGAGGCCGGGGTTCATCATCTGATAAGAACCATATAAATTTTGAAACAGGTGCTAATTGTTGCCAACTCTCTTTGTTCAGCTTGTTATAAGTGAAAGAGAATTTTCTTAGTTCTTCACTTATTATATCATCGTTATATCCTTGTAGACGGAAACTTTACTGAAGGATATTTTGCTGAAACTGAAGAATCAAGTCAATTTCGAAATGAGTATGAGAAGAGGAAGACAAAACAGGTAGGTTACTCTCCTAATTATCAATAAGTTCTCTGTGCACTACACTTTTAAAATTTTATGTATCATCCTTGTAACTTATAATCGCTGTGTAGAGGTTTTCATTCACTAATCTCTACATCCTGAGCAAAGGTTTCTTGATGTGCACTGCAGGATCAAGGTTTGGATGTTATATCGGGTGGTTTGGACACATTAAAAAATTTGGCGAATGACATGAATGAGGTTGGTTGAACCTGTTCATTTCCTTCGCCGCCTTTTGATTTTCCTTATGTTTCAAAAAATTGTACAACTTACTGTTGAATCTTGATTAGGAATTGGATAAACAAGTTCCACTGATCGATGAAATCGAAACAAAGGTCCAAAGTTCTCACCTTTTTACTACTTTTTTTAATCTTGGCTGGAAATTTTTTTATGCAAAAACACAGTAAATATTGATGTGTTCCATTGTCTTTCAGGTCGATCAGAACTCCTCTGCCCTCAGGAATACTAATGTTAGGCTTAAGGAACAACTTCATCAAGTAAGTAGATTGGATAGCGTACAGGATTGGTCTGAGAAATCTTCATATCCTTAATTTCTTCAAGAAAAAAATTTCCTAATTAAGTATAATGGATATTTTTGTCAACATCCCCAGTAATATCTATGCTAATATTATCTCATATAATATATATGCTCCTTGCCCCATTTTTCTAATTGTGATTTCATTCAGATAAGATCTAGCCGGAACTTCTGCGTTGACATAATTCTGATGTGTGTCATTCTGGGCATTGCGAGCTACTTGTACAAGTAAGCTCTCATCACATTAGTCTCTTAACAGAGTAAAGATGATTGTGTATAAAAGTTCTGCTAAAATTCATATATTACACTACTGCAACAAGGAAATCTTTAACTTTGAATATAACACCGCACCGTTCTAACTTTCAAAAGCCAGATAAAAACATTTACGTATGACAGGAACGTTTTGTGTAGCATGCGATTTAAAACCATTGGATCAATCATACAACACTTACGAATTTTTAAAAGAAAAATCTCAACAGTACCGTGGAAATTTCTGCAGTACTTTTATCGATTTATTTGCGATCCTAGATTATTGAGTTTGATTTGTACTTGCATCGTGCTCACAACTTAGGTCAATAACTTTTTCCTCGTAGTTTCTTTTTCTTTCTTTTCTCATCTTCATAGATTTGATTGCAGTATATTGAAATAAACGTTGGCTTCTCATTAGAATCGTCTCCGTTCGTTCTTTCCTCGATGGTGCCCCCACAATGCTTTTCGAGACCAGCCAAGTTTGTTGTACTCCAAAGCTTGTATGTCGTTGTTTATAACTGGCTACCTAACAAATGGCAGTTTACAATGTTGCAAGTGATCAGTGTATTGAAGCTAACTTGCATCAGATTTGAACCAGTACTTATATATTACATGTTTTTTGAACTTTGAATGTAGTAAATAAATCATGTTAATGATAATTAGCGAAAGTTCACATGTTCAGGCCATTCCTAATCTTTTACTAGTTCTAAACTGCCTCTTCTTTTTAGTGCACAATACATTTGTTTAAAAAGAAGCATGAATCTTGTTTGTCATACTCGATCCATAAACAACAATTTTCTTTAAAAAAAAATTGAATGGGGCATTCTTTGTATTATATAAAGGAAAATCTCCGGCCGTGAACTTTATAATCACGAAAGCTATTTTTCTATTTTTTTTTAAATTATCTTAATTTTCAAATATAAAATACACAATCAAGGAAATAAGTGTTGTTATTAAAGGCAAGTCTCACCTCTAAATCATATTATCGTTAGGATATTAAAAAAAAAATCTAACATTTTTTTAAAACAAAATCTCCCAATTATAATTAAAACATAAAAAATTTCACCAACGTGCAAACCGAAATCAAAGTCAGTGAGAATTTTAGTATTTAAATTTTTATTATTGTATACGTTTAGTATTTTTATAATATATACATCGAATGTCGTCCTAATAAACAGTTAGAAAAAATTGGCATAGAAAAATATATTAATAATTTATTTTATTATCATGTATATTTAATTTATACAATATTCTATTCACCAATCTATATTGATATTATAGATTTATTTTTGTAAATTTTTTAAAAACTCGAAAGTTATTTATCTAATTTTCTAAATTATCTCAAGTTTCAAACGAGATTTTAGTATTTAAATTTTATTATTATATACGTTTAGTATTTTTATAAATATACAACGGGTGTAGACCTAATAAATAGTTAGACAAAATTGGTACAGAAAAATATATTAATAATTTATTTTATTATCATGTATATTTAATTTATATTGTATTCACCAATCTATATTGATATTATAGTATTTTTGTAGATTTTTTAAAAACTCGAAAGTTATTTATCTAATTTTCTAAATTATCTCAATTTTCAAACTCAAATATGCAATCAAGGAAAGTATTGAAGTTACTAAAAATAAGTCTCACCTATAAATTATATTATAGTTAGGATATAAAAAAAAGTTCTAACCTTTTTTTTACAACAATATCTCCCAATTCTAATTGAATCCTAAGAAAATCTCACCAATGTGCAAATCGAAATCAAAGTCAAAAAAAATTTTAGTATTTAAAGTTTTATTAGTGTATATGTTTTATAATATATACAACGGGTATCGGCCTAAAAAATCGTGAGACAAAATCTGTATTAAAAAATATATGAATAATACATCTTATTATCTATATATATTTACTTTATACAATATTTTGTTCACCAATCTATAATGATATTATATATATTTTTTGTTGATTTTTTCTTAAATATTCTTTATTTAAAACTAAAAAAAATATGTTATAAGACCATCGCGAAGCGCGGCTTAGTCGACTAGTTTAAATATATTTAAATACTATACATACTTTGTTTAATTTTTCTTGTTCGCGTGAATCATATTTACTTTTTTCAAGAACTACTGTAATTTAAATATTAGAAGTTAAAGTTCTATTTTAGAGCATCTCCAACCACATTCTTTATAATGATTAGCTAAAATAATGTATTATAATGATTCTCTAAATTTTAAAGAATCAAAAAGGTGTTTTGCTCCAATGTCATTCTCTATATTGGTTAGCTATAATTTTAAATCAATACTTTATAATTATTCAAATTCTAACATAAAACTGCTGAAATCTGCAGAGAATTGCAAAAAGTGCTACATAAAAACTGCAAGAAAAATGCAAAAACTACTCTGAAAAAATGTAAGAACAAAGTTACTTGTTTTTGGTAAGTAAGAACATACTTGTTTTTTATCTAAGACAAATGTTAAGGAGTTCCCTGAACAAAACAAGCCTTTCTGTTATGAGCATAAGAGATGGATGTTAACACGCGGAAGTGCAAAAAAAAAGTAAGAACAAAACAAGTAAGTTGAAGTTACTTGTTTTTGGTACAAAACAAGTAACTTGAAGTTACTTGTTTTTGATCAAGACAAATGCTGTTAAGGAGTTCCCTGAACAAAACAAGCCTTTCTGTTATGAGCATAAGAGATGGATGTTAACACGCATAAGTGTGGGAAAAAATTGATGCAAAAAACAAGTAAGAACAAAACAAGTAACTTGAAGTTACTTGTTTTTAGTACAAAACAAGTAACTTGAAGTTACTTATTTTTCACCAAATGCAATAGAATACTGTAAGCATCATCATGTTTTACATAAGTTCTCTCTGATTTTTTGTACATGTTCAAAAACTACTAGTCCACAATGGTAACAATTAGCCAAATTAAAATGCATACAAATGTTTTGCTGTAAATGAAAAGAAGAAAAGTGCGGGAGGAAGATGGAAGAGGCGGGAGTCCATGTGGAAAGTTTTACAGAATGAACTTCGCTAGCAAATATACAGAACCCATATACAAAACTGTAAAATTATACATAAGGGGCAACCTGCGTTGGAGTGGAAAAAAGTGCTTCGGTTCTCTATATTTTGTGTGTCACGTTAATTATACAGAAGGGGATGGAAGGGTTGGAGATGCTCTTATGGTGATAAATTTTGAATAAGGAAACTCCTAAACTTTCTTCACAAGTCAAATAATTATTTTAATTTTTTAATAAAATTTTTCTATAAATCAAATTACATATTCAAAATAAAAAATGATTTTCGAACTTATAAAGAATGAAAAATTTGAATATATGTAAAGAGAGATAGACGAAAAGAGGAAAAGCTGAAAAAGATGAGTCATGTCAGGGACTAGTTATTTAACAATTAATTTCGAGATCATTGGATTAAGGATTCAACGACTTGGATTAAAGAAAAAAAAAATTACTTGTCCGCTATAATTTTCTGCGAATTTTTTCGCGGATAGGACAGAATCTATCTGCAAAAAATTATAGCAGACATGCAATTTTTTTTTAAACCAGGTCGTTGGATTAAGGATCCAAGACGTGAAAATCAATTTTTACATAACTGGTCCCACCAGGAACCAAAAAAGATTAGGTTCTTGAGATCTGTTACGGCTGGGAACTTGGATGCACGGGTTTCTTTTAATATGTTATTAATTTTATTTTATGCTATAATTATGTTTTTATATAATTATTATTTTGTAAAAATTATTTTAATATAATTTAATATAAATTTAGTTAATGATGTGCATGATTTAAAATTTATATTATAGAATTTTAAGTTAAATATGTCGTTGACGGGATTCGAAACTAGAATTTTTAGTAAAGTACTTTATTCATAAAATATACCTTAGAATTACATCTAACGGTTCTTATTAATTACTAAAAATCTAACAGCAAAATGGTGTAATATTTTTGGGTATAGTACATTAGTGATTACAAAATTATGTGATTTAAAACTTATATTATAAAATTTTTAAAAAAATATGTCGTTGACAGAATTCGAACCTTGAAATTTTAGTAAATTAATTTAAACATATAATATATCTAATCATTAAATATAACGGTTCTGATTTTTTACTAAAAATCTAACGGTCATTATTCGTTATTTGTTGTACACATATTTATATTATATTTTGTTAGTGATTAGAAGATATAGTGTTATATTTTGGGTATATATTAATTATTATAAGATTATATTTTAAAATAAAAGTTAACGTACGTGTTTTATTTAGAAAGAAATATGGAAGATACGATATTTTAGGTGTTTATAAAAAGGTAATATCATCAATCAATTAAAAGTAAACCTATTTTAATTAAAAAAAAGACAGTCGGCTAATTATCGGTAATTATATTATTTTAATATTTATTTTAACAATTAGGATGACCGGGCTGAAAATCGAACCGACAAACTTTCAATGCCCGTGCGATGCGCGGGTTTCTTTTATTATGTTATAAATTTTATTTAATATTATAATTATGTTTTTATATAATCATTTTATTAATATTTTATTAATTTTAATTTAATATAATTTAATATACTCATGTTTACAGGTTGTACTAATGTTTCCCTGTTATAAACAATGTATATAGATTTTTAATATATTTTATTAATAATTAAAAAATATGGTGTGATATTTTCGGGTATATATTAATGATTATAAGATTAGTTTTAAATCAAAATGGTAACATGTTTTAATTAGAAAGAAAATATTAATGATTGAATGTTAGGCCGAATACACACTAATAATCAATAAAGTATGAGCAAATAACAATTTAAAAACTGTTTTTTGTATTAACTCCTCTCTCAGTGATGTAAAAATCACAGAGAGCTGCTTAGTTTACAATGAATGATATTCGTACACGATGATACCCTTCTAGGGTTAACCTAACTGTATTTATAAGATATACAGCTTCGTACAATCGTTAATTGATTCTCCTATAATTAAGCTATACAATTGATATCAATTACGATTGCTACTCGTCTTTTAAGTCAACTCAATCTCTTTGACAGCTATCCAATCTTCAAAGATATTGCTTCCATGTTTATCTTGAGTTAATCTTCAATCTTCTGTTGACCTGTAGACGCTTCCCCTAGACAGAGTTTAACAAACTCTATTGCGCTTCCAGTCAGCAGTGTTTGCACTCCCATCTGTCAGCGTTTGCCCTTCCATCTGTCAGCGTATACTCAAACTCTGCTGCGACTGCTTTCATTAACAAGTTAAACTCTGTTTCCCTGTAACACTTAAACACTGATTTTAAATCACATCAATTATATCTAACAATCTCCCCCAACTTGTTCATTAGTAAAAATGTACAAGTTCACAGTAATTGATGATGTCAAAACAATCTAATATAATCACAGTGTCTAACATTTAAGCAGAGTTTAATCTTGACTTAACAAAATCTACAAAAAATCAGAATTACTTACAAACTCTTTCTACCTAACCTCCTCAAGATCTGGTGTTGTTCTAAGGTAGTCAATGAGTAACCTTCTTTCTGCATACTCCAGCTCTCTCTGCATAACTTGCTTGATTTCTCTCAACTGAGGATCATTATCTCCAGTCTGATAGATTGCAGCTCTTAGAGAGTAGATTTTATTCTTCCTCATATCATTTCCCAGCTTAATGAAATATGCCTTTTTAGATTCTAAATTGAAATCCAGAACTGTTACACCAAGATCAGTCTTCAATCTAGCACTGTTCTTCTGCATTTCAATCAGCTTTCCTTTGTAATCTCTGTACTTAGGCACATACTCTTCAACAGTCTTTGAACCAGTAAGAACTTTGGCTTTCTGCATATGTTCTCTTATGGAATTAGCAATGAGTGCTGTTCGTCGATTTCTGACCCTGAATATATACAGAACATACTGAAGTTCTTCAAACAGTTTGAGCTTGATAGCATCTTCATTCACCCTATATACTATTCCATCTTCCATGAAGTACAACAAGAAATGAATATTTAAACTCTTCTGGTGAACCAGTTGAACTGACTCCAGTTTATCCGGATTCTCTTGAATCATACCAGAACCAGAAGAGATGAGTGATGAAGAATCTCTTGGACTGTTACTAATTCTAAAATCTCTATTTGAACCCAAACCAGAAGTATTTTGGCCAGGAGGCTTTCCTGCACAAGCTCTGCTATGTTGTAAACTACCAATCTCTTCTGTTTGTGCTGGAACTGGAATATTAGGCTTAGAGAATCCAGGTAAGAGTTTGCTTTGTACTTGTAGGGATTTACTCACAACTTGTGTAGCAACAGAGGTTGTGTCTACCTTTTTGTCTTTGTCTTCTTCACCCATTATCCCTTTCAGTTTTAACTTAGCATCAAGAGAAGATTTTCTTATCAATTTTCCTTCTTCTTCTTCTTCTTCTTCTTCTTCTTCTTGAATGCCAACTACATTTTCTCTGATCACAATTCCTTTCTCTACAGGCCTTGAAGCTTTAGCAATCTTCTTTCCTTTTCCAGACTTCAATGCCTTCAAATGTTCTTCTTGTAAAAGCATCTCTTCAGCAAGAACATCTTCAAGTGTAGCACCCTCAGCATTTTCTTCAAGAAAAATCTTAGCAGCCAGCTCTTCATCTGTTTGTGGATTATCAGAGAATGACAAATCCTTTTGTCTTGAAGTACTCTGAAGATTTGTATTTGCTGCTGAGCTTGATCTTGTTAATCTTGTAGACCTTCCAAGTCTTGAATTTGCAGCATCAGACTTTTTTAACCTCTTCTCTGGATTTGTACCCTCATCATCCAGATGATCCCTCTTTGACAGAGTTTGAGACTGCTTGCACTTAGATCTAGCAATTCTCTCCCCCTTTTTGACATCATCACCATCTGGAATCAGAATAGATGTTATTAACTCGAGAGAGCTTGCGATAGAGTCAACCTTTTCAGTTAGCAAAGTCTGATTTTGTTCAACTTTACACAATCGCTCAGTGAGAGTCTCCTGTGCCTTAGAAAATTGTTAAAACAACTTTGACTTTTCTCTGTGAGATTTCTCCTCATGAGTAGCAACTTCAGTTCTGAGATCAAGAAGTGCTTTCTGATTCTCATCAAACCTATGATTTAAAGCCTTAACCTGAATCATTGTTCCTTGGAGACAAGTTAGGATATCAGGATTTGAAATCTTCTGAGAGTTTTCCTTAAGAAATGTGGCTGCACGTCCAATAGGAAAAATGCAATCAGCATTATACCATTCTGCACTTTGTTTCTCTAAGTACTCATCTTCAACATCCCAGACAGAAGGTCTTGCAAAGCCTGTCTTCACCCCTGATTTCAGTCCATCAGTCTGAACTTCAACATTAGATGGAAAGTCAGTTTCTGCTCTCCTCTCAGCAGAAAAATATTGTCAGAGTCATCTTCAGCTTCATCTGCAACTAAGGCAGCTTCTTCATTATGATCTGTAGCAGGTTCTGCTTGAGCAACCTGTTCTTCTTCATTAACAGCAGTTTGTTCTTGATGAGCAATCTGTGCTTGAGTAGTGTTTATCAGGACAAACTCTGAAGGTACATCTTTTGAAGGTTGATCAATTTTCTCACCATGTTCTGAGCCTTGATGTGCATCAGAAAATAACTCAGTGTGAGATGCAACCTCTGTTTCTTCTAACACCACAGTAGGTTGATCTGCAACACCAGTGTCAGCAGAGTTTGTAGTAGGCATGGTTGTTGAAATTGGATCTTCAACTTCAACAAAGAATGTTTGAAAGTTTTCAGCAAAATCTTCCAAAGGAGCAATGACTAGCTCATCAGCTTGAAGTTCATTCTCTGCTAAAGCAGGTTCAGTGATAACCTCTATCTCAACAACAGGAGTCTCCTTAGAGATGTCCTTTGGAGCTTCATTTTCACTCTCAGATTCATCTATTAGCAACCTTCTTCCCTTAGGAATAGGAGCCTCATCTTCTACAGGCCTGTTTATTCTTTGCTTTCTTGAAGGCCTGATAGCTCTAGATTTCTTTGGCTTAGATGGCTGAAGTTGAGTTGGTAGTTGAGTGTGTAATGAAGATTGAGTGTTTGGGTCAGCTATGAGTTGTAAAGTGGTAGCAGTAGTAGATGGAATGAATTTGAGTTTCGGTTGAGATTGGGACTGTGGTTCAGAGTGTAGTGTTGGTTCAGATATTATTGGTTCAATGATTGGTTCAGGTTGTGGTGATTGTGGTTCTTGGGGTTGATTGAGAAAGTTCTGCAAAGTAAGTGGCAGAACAAAACCAGGTAGGTTCTCTTTACCAGCATCCTTGTTAGTCATATCAGAGAATATTCTCTTATTGACTTCAAAAGGCTGAATCACATCAGCTTCATCAATGTCTAATCCAGATACACAAGCAGTGAATAGTATTTGACAAAATCTAGCAAAGTATGATTAGTGCATAATTTTGCATATTTTTATTACCTATTTATTGCTTGAACTCGTATTTTAATAAGTTATTTTGTTGCATTTCAGGAAATTCGTGAAAAATAAAGAAATTACAAAATAAAGAAATAAAGTGCAAAGAAGGAGAAAAGATGAAGAAAAAATGCTAGAATAAAAGAAGAACGAAAAAAGAATGAGGAGCTTGGAGCAAATTGGAACACACCCCCAAAATTTCTTCTGACTTTATATTTAACAGCTGGGTGATATTTCAAAAGTTGCAGGAGAATCTTGAAAAAAAAGAAAAGACAGCAAGCTTGAAAAGTGCAGCATGATTTTTCTTATGACTTTTATATTGTTTTCATATGTAAACAAAGTCCTATAAAAGGACACAGCAAAGAGAGAAAAAGAGAACCCATTAGTATTAGATAGAACCCGTAGTTAGATAGTCAGTAGTTGTAATGTTGTAATTTTTTCGTTCCTGTAAGCATTTTTCCAGTACGTATTTAATTATTTAATCAAAGCTTAAAACAATTCCCCTTTTTTTAGTTATATTTGAGAGAAGCCCAGTTGTAGTCTCCCCTGTTCTTCATTTTCATTCTTAATTCTAAATAAACCCAGCTTGTCTCTTTGATTCTCTTCAACACCCGGCCTTCATTCCCTCTTCTTTACCCCCTTTCTCTCAAACACGAACTCATCTCTTCCCTCCGCTTCTCCTTTTCTTCGAACAAACGCCCTCAAGTCCCTTTCTTTTCACTGCAAACATAAACCTCTTATTTCCTTTTTTTTGTTTTGATCAATTGATTCGTTGCTGAGTAGTTTTGATTTTCGAGTTTTAATGTTACTCAATTGCTGAGTTTGTGCCGAGTCTCGAGTTACTGTGTTCGCGAGTTCAAGTTGTATGGTCGTGTAGCGTCAATTTTCTGGGATTTACTGAATGTTCTTAGTCGAGTAGCGTCGGTTTGTTGTCATTGTTGATTCCGAGTTAGTGTTGCGAGTCCTGAGTTCTGTTTTGCCTGTTCACCGAGTCTGTTTATGGTTTATTGCTGAGTTGTGTCACTAAGTCCGATCTCTTAGAATCGTTGTTAGTTCACTAAGTTCTTCGATTGTGGAATTGTTGTTTGTCGTTTTGTTTTTGTACTTGCGAGTTGATTTTTTATTTTCGAGTTGTATCGTAGTTGTAGTACTCAGTTTTAGTTCGAGTTTTGATATTTGTTATCGGTTGTGATCTTACGTCGCTGGTTCTTTTTGTAGATGGGTGATCCGTATTGAATGTTTGAGTCAAATTCTGTAATGTTTGTGTTGTAAAACGAGATTGATTTGGGTTGTAAGTGATGTACTCCTGAGTTGTTGAATCATTAAATCTACCAATTGCTGTTTGTGCGAATTGGTCGTGTTTCTTCTTGGTTAAATTGTGTTTGATGTTTATAGAATTAATGGTTAAGTACGGTTAGTCGAGTTTTGTGGTCGGTTTTGTAGTTGAGATTTGTTGAGTTCATGGTTAGCTAAGTTCGCGAGTTGCTGTTCCGAGTGTCCGAGTTTTGCTGCTGTTACTATCCGTCTTGGTTGTGTGATTGTTGCTGATTAGTGTAGTGCTTGTTCGAGTCTGCCGAGTCAATAACTGAGTCCAGTTTTGTAGTCGTAGTAGTAATTTGTTGGTCCAGTTTTGTAGAGTTAATCGTTTTTTGAATTATAATGTTTGTTTGTTTCGCGTATTCTTGTGAGTTTGTCGAGTTTTATGCCTGCGTTTGAGTTATGTAGTTCGAAATCTTTGCAGCTGAGTTTTGTAATCATTCGACTGGTTCAGTTTACGAACGAGACATGTCAAGATTTTATTAAATAATTCTTATGAATAAAAAGTTTTTAATTTGTTTTGTTTTAAATAAATTATAATAATTTAGTTTTAGTTAATTAGTTTAAATTAGATTTCTTCTTGATTTTAATTATTAAAATAACCAAAATTTCCAAAATCCAAATGTTCTAGTTCGATTAAATTAAATTTTAAGGATTGCGAAAATAATAAGTCTCTGTGGATCGAATCTCAAATATTAAAACGATGATCGTGCGCTTGCGATTTTAATTGTCACATTTTCACCACATCAAGTTTTTGGCGCCGCTGCCGGGGACTAATTATGTTTCGCGCCTTAATTTTTAATTTTTCGGATTAGTTTTCTTTTGCTTGCCTTATTTTTTCGTTTTTTTAGGAAAGTTTGGAATTTCGGGAATCTTCTCACGGAGCTTGGAACAAAATCGAATTTTTGGAAGCGTGCTTCGGTAACCCGTATCTCACCCTTTTCGCTTTTCTATTTTTAGAAAATCACAAAAAAAATAAAAAAAATCAAAAATCACAAAAAAATTAAAAATTGAAAAATGCAAAAAAATTAGTTAGTAAATACATATTTGTTGCATCATGCATTCATCACTTAGGGCACATTATCTAGATTTTTATTTTCTTGTATTTACCTCTTCCGTAATTATTATTGTGGTGATTGCTGGAGGACCCAAGGTACGTACAATTTTTCATTTCTTTTAGATTAAAACACGTAGTGTAAGCATCCTTAAATGTTTATAGCCTTTTTATATCTCGTTGTTTGTTGCATCATTTGTAGCCTTTAATAAAATTAATTAGACGTTTGCCCCTAGGATTTCGCGCTCAATTAGAAAGGTGCCTAAAAATAAACGTAATTAAGACTTATTCAGGACCTTCAGTGTCTAAGGTTCGCCTGGCTGTTAGGATTCGGTGTCTAGGTGACGAGTTTGGCCTCTTGGCAATGCCTGCTCTAATCTGGCCGAATCGGTCTGAATAATTCTTAATTTACAGAATTTTTAGTGTCTTAACGTTACGAGCAATGTCTAGTTATTTTATTTAGGGAACCTAGGTTAGATTTTTTCTTTTGATTTTTCACCATTTATTTTGTGTGTTTCATTTTCTCACTTACTTGCTACGTGGTTTTATCCTTGATCAATCTTTACCATGTCCGTAGCAATTAGGAAACGTTATTACCAAGGTTGGGATTTTGACGAGGAATTAGCGGATAATACGATGTGGTGTGAGTCAACTAGGGAACCTAGTGTATATAACGAGTCGTCTAGTACTTTTAGTGATTTGCATTATAGTGAAAACAATATTGCAATCGACTCTGAATTAGATGCTCTTACTAGACGACTCGACGCCTTAGAAACCCTTAGTGGCCCTTCACACACGTCTTGGCACCCAAATTTCAACTCTCCGAGTCTCGATTTTCAACATGGCCCCGATTCTCAACAAGTCAACGCCATGTTTCAACCAACCTCTCGAAATGATCATTTTACATCGTCTTCTAATTCCGGTTGGAGAGATTATCCCGATCTCTCATGGAACCAAAGTCATAGCTATCAAAATTCGCCTCCACATTTTCAAGAACCGAACTCTTATCCAATTCCGAGTCAAGTTCCTTATTCGAGTTTAATTCAAACAAACGCCCACCCACCCGGATTTCATGATTCGAATATGAAACTTGACACCTTAGAAAAGAGTATCGAGGCTTTATTGATTTCTCAAGCAAACTTCATGTAAACCAAAGCTCAAGATAGGCAATTGTTGAATTCTAATGTTCAAGCCTTATCTAAGTTAGAATTTCAAGTGAATCAATTAGCCACCATGTGCGAGTGTGAGACGATAACCACCCCGAATCCACCGGAGGTCAACCCTGAAATTTTTATCACTCAAAGACCTATCGATACTTTCGATGATATCATTTCTCCTAGGTCTAATGTTCAAGTTGACACTTCTTTCGGTGGTGATTCACATGAAGAAGATTCTAATACTAACATCATTCTTTCTCTAGGTCAAACAAAGAATCCCGATGATTCTGAGTTTGTGGCTTCACCTAGACAACCATCATCTTCTTCTAGTGAACTTTTCCTTTCATCTTCAAAACCTCTTCCCGAAAAACCCAAAGAACTTCATACTCAACCAATAGGAGCTACTCTAGTTAAGGAGGTTGCTTCAAGGTCAAATTTGGACGATCATGAGATTGAGTCTCTTCTTAAACAAGATTTTCAATTGCATTACGAGACCAATCGAGAGCTTCACGAATCTTTTAAGGATTTGACCTCGGAAGAGATGTTTGGAGAGATGAAGAATATTTGTTCCAAATGGGAAACCCAACATAAGGATAGTTCTTGTGATCCTAATTCTGTTGGTAAAACATTTTTCGAAGAGCCACCCCCACCTGTTTCTATTTCTTCATTTTCCACTCGTGCTCCATCTTTCATCGAAACTCATGATATTCATGACCAACATCTTATCATAATTAATTTGCTTAAACAACAAAAAGAAGCATCTTCATGGTCTATGGATGAAGTTAGGAATATGAGTTTTATTCTTGCGCCTAATCGGATCGTTCGAGTGGTTTATGATATTTTTGTGGGTGAGTTTCTAAAATATGTTGGTTGTATAACAAAAATAGTTTTTCCGAGAGCAGGTATTGGTTAGTAAATATTTGTTTTGTACCTCCCATAGTAGAATTTAGGTATGGGGGAGTGTCAGTGTATGTGTGTGTGTGTGTTTCTTTTGTATTTGTTGTGTGCGTGAGTTGTTTTTCTTTTGTAATTTTTAGAAGTTTTCAGTCTCCGTCATCCCTTATCAGGTATTATCTCCTCATTCTCTTCATTTATCTTGCATTTGCATACATTGAGGACAATGCATGATTTAGGTATGGGGGAGGGTTTAGTGTAAATACATAAAAATTGAAAAATCCAAAAAAAATTAAAAAAAATTGAAAAAAATCACAAAAAGAGTTGTAGAATTGTAAATAGTAGAGTTCTAATCTTATTCTAGTCTAGTTAATTGATTGCTAGTTGCTTGATGCACCCTTACATGCTATGATAATCTTGTGTTCCTTTAGCTTTTGATTGAGAAGTGATTTGCTAAAGTTCTTGTCCACACACTTACACTAACAAGGTGAAACTAGTAGACTTATTTGAATTGTGCAAGAAATTAGAAGGTCATGATTAGGTGTAAGATGATTTGGTTTTCATGCTTTGAGTACAAGTAGGTGCACTAAGGATACTTTTACTTGAGATTGATTATGTTCTACCACACCAAGTGAGTTTTGAGCCCATATGCATATCTTTTGCATTTATATTCGTTTGCTTGAGTGTCCACTTGTCATTTGCATTGCTAGCACTTGGTTGAGTTCCTTCTTGAAATACATGACATTGATTGATGATAAGATGATAATGGTATTTAGGAATAACCCGTATTTCCAAAGTATCCACACCATTCTTATGTGATCAATTAGTTACCCTTTTGAGCTTAATCAAATTCTTTCGGTGACGCACCCCATTACTCGCCTAAGACCTTTTTCTTGTACAACCTTACGTATACTTGATCCTAATTTGTCAAAGGCTAGTATGAACTTGAGGGAGTAATAAGGTGTGAGATGGGTTTAATCTTGTTCATAACTTTTGAGGAAATATATGTTTTGTTTGTTATCTTGTTAGTCGATTTTCTGTAAAAGAGGATTATTGTTGCTTATATTAGCTCTTAAAAAAAAATAAAAAATATATATATATATATATATATATATATATATGAGAGCATACTTATGTATTTGTAATCCTCCTTCATTCGACTAGTCAAGTCTTTTTGTTAAAAGTAGAAAATAATGTGTGGGGAGTAAGTTTGGTGTTGTGCATGATTTTCATGGTGACTACTAGCTTTAGACACTTCACCTTGTTTTGGCCTTACTTGACATACCCTATCCCTAGCCCCATTACAACCCAAATAAAGACCTTTTGATTGTCATCATTAATGTATGTTGTGTACAAGTTAGAATGATACCAAGTGTCAAGCATGTTTTTGATTTTGTTGAAATTGAGTGATACACTTACCCTTGTTCCTGAGTGAATATTCTTTTGTGAGTGAAATGTGAGGTATTACTTGTTTCTTTTGCATATGAAATCTCAATTTTTGACTCTAAGGTGTGCTCTTGTAGACTTAGCATGGTTTCCAATAATTTTTGCACTTAACATGAACTGGTAATCACTCTTGCATGTTTCTTTAAGTAGACTATGTGAATCCTTGTCTTTCCACACCAAGACTTTGCAAATTCATTTTGATTCTTAAGTTGATGTATCATTAGAGGACATGTATGTGTGGTGTTGCATTGCCATGTAATCTTTTATACAAACTAGATGGATTTTGTGGGTACATTCACTATAGGCCCTCACGAGACCTCACTCGTCCACTAGGGCTGCCTAGGGGTTTAAAGGACTTGTTGCATATGCCAAATGCAACCGTCACACCTACGAAAAGGAGTATAGGACTTTTTATCTAGATATCTTTTTGTTTTTGTTTTACTCGAGGACGAGCAAAAGATAGGTATGGGGGCATTTGATTAGTGCATAATTTTGCATATTTTTATTACCTATTTATTGCTTGAACTCGTATTTTAATAAGTTATTTTGTTGCATTTCAGGAAATTCGTGAAAAATAAAGAAATTACAAAATAAAGAAATAAAGTGCAAAGAAGGAGAAAAGATGAAGAAAAAATGCTAGAATAAAAGAAGAACGAAAAAAGAATGAGGAGCTTGGAGCAAATTGGAACACACCCCCAAAATTTCTTCTGACTTTATATTTAACAGCTGGGTGATATTTCAAAAGTTGCAGGAGAATCTTGAAAAAAAGAAAAGACAGCAAGCTTGAAAAGTGCAGCATGATTTTTCTTATGACTTTTATATTGTTTTCATATGTAAACAAAGTCCTATAAAAGGACACAGCAAAGAGAGAAAAAGAGAACCCATTAGTATTAGATAGAACCCGTAGTTAGATAGTCAGTAGTTGTAATGTTGTAATTTTTTCGTTCCTGTAAGCATTTTTCCAGTACGTATTTAATTAGTTAATCAAAGCTTAAAACAATTCCCCTGTTTTTAGTTATATTTGAGAGAAGCCCAGTTGTAGTCTCCCCTGTTCTTCATTTTCATTCTTAATTCTAAATAAACCCAGCTTGTCTCTTTGATTCTCTTCAACACCCGGCCTTCATTCCCTCTTCTTTACCCCCTTTCTCTCAAACACGAACCCATCTCTTCCCTCCGCTTCTCCTTTTCTTCGAACAAACGCCCTCAAGTCCCTTTCTTTTCACTACAAACATAAACCTCTTATTTCCTTAATTTGTTTTGATCAATTGATTCGTTGCTGAGTAGTTTTGATTTTCGAGTTTTAATGTTACTCAATTGCTGAGTTTGTGCCGAGTCTCGAGTTACTGTGTTCGCGAGTTCAAGTTGTATGGTCGTGTAGCGTCAATTTTCTGGGATTTACTGAATGTTCTTAGTCGAGTAGCGTCGGTTTGTTGTCATTGTTGATTCCAAGTTAGTGTTGCGAGTCCTGAGTTCTGTTTTGCCTGTTCACCGAGTCTGTTTATGGTTTATTGCTGAGTTGTGTCACTAAGTCCGATCTCTTAGAATCGTTGTTAGTTCACTAAGTTCTTCGATTGTGGAATTGTTGTTTGTCGTTTTGTTTTTGTACTTGCGAGTTGATTTTTTATTTTTGAGTTGTATCGTAGTTGTAGTACTCAGTTTTAGTTCGAGTTTTGATATTTGTTATCGGTTGTGATCTTGCGTCGCTGGTTCTTTTTGTAAATGGGTGATCCATATTGAATGTTTGAGTCAAATTCTGTAATGTTTGTGTTGTAAAACGAGATTGATTTGGGTTGTAAGTGATGTACTCCTGAGTTGCTGAATCATTAAATCTACCAATTGCTGTTTGTGCGAATTGGTCGTGTTTCTTCTTGGTTAAATTGTGTTTGATGTTTATAGAATTAATGGTTAAGTACGGTTAGTCGAGTTTTGTGGTCGGTTTTGTAGTTGAGATTTGTTGAGTTCATGGTTAGCTAAGTTCGCGAGTTGCTGTTCCGAGTGTCCGAGTTTTGCTGCTGTTACTATCCGTCTTGGTTGTGTGATTGTTGCTGATTAGTGTAGTGCTTGTTCGAGTCTGCCGAGTCAATAACTGAGTCCAGTTTTGTAGTCGTAGTAGTAATCTGTTGGTCCAGTTTTGTAGAGTTGATCGTTTTTTGAATTATAATGTTTGTTTGTTTCGCGTATTCTTGTGAGTTTGTCGAGTTTTATGCCTGCGTTTGAGTTATGTAGTTCGAAATCTTTGCAGCTGAGTTTTGTAATCATTCGACTGGTTCAGTTTACGAACGAGACATGTCAAGATTTTATTAAATAATTCTTATGAATAAAAAGTTTTTAATTTGTTTTGTTTTAAATAAATTATAATAATTTAGTTTTAGTTAATTAGTTTAAATTAGATTTCTTCTTGATTTTAATTATTAAAATAACCAAAATTTCCAAAATCCAAATGTTCTAGTTCGATTAAATTAAATTTTAAGGATTGCGAAAATAATAAGTCTCTGTGGATCGAATCTCAAATATTAAAACGATGATCGTGCGCTTGCGATTTTAATTGTCACAAAGTATACTGTAGTAGGCTCTGACAGTTTAGCACCTAAATTCATTAAGACGTAACGACCAAAATCAAAATTACTGCCATAAAGTAGAGAATACCCAATCTGCAGATTGTCCATGGGTATTGCATCCCAGTTGGTGACTTTCTTCTGGAATGTTCTTGTGATGCAGTCAAAGAAGAAGTTCCATTCTTTTCTGAGATTTGGCCTTTTGACACTGCCTAGCTTTGCAAGAGATTCCATGTACCCAATCTCTGTTAGCATTCCCCACAGATTATTTTCAGAAACAACAGCATATGAAGTGTGAGTGTCGAAGCCCATGGTCTCTCTGATAGTTTGTGGAGTAATCACAAACTCTTATTCATCATGAGTGAATATTATGGTTGGAGTCCCATTCTCTCCTCCAGCAACATACACTGAGTTTTGCCAGAAAGTGGCAATTTGAGAAGCAGAGAGAGTAGATGGTTCAATAAGAGCTTGCCCAATCTCTGAGTCGCGAAGAAAGTTCTGCATAAGATGAAACGCTTCTAGAACACGTTTATTATCGAGTGGAGCTGTAAATTTGTTAGGAACAAATCGAAGACCAACAACAGTAAAAGGTTTAGAAGCCATTAGATCAAGAATAGAGCAGAAAATGACAGTGAAAATGGTATGTAGGAAAGGTGTTTGTGAGAATGTCGAAGTGAAAAATGAGAGAACAGTGAGATGTAATTTTGTGATGTGAGAGTAAAAGTGAATCGTTATACATAAAAGTGATTAGAGTTGTAATTAAAAATCAAAACCCAATCGTTTGTGTATTAAAACACGCAACCTTTGCCTAGATTAATGTGTGAGTGGGACACAATAATGGGTGAGTGAGACACGTGTCATGCATGCAGTGGATCAATTAATCATGCGCAGTAAAATAGCAATTATCACCGCTGTTCTCTCTCCTATTTCCAATACACATTAACTGTACAACACCCACTAACAGTTGTCACATAATACATGCCATATTTCAAAAACTTTTTGAACTCCAAATATATATTCTGTCCGAAATAAAATAATACCTTAGAGTATTTAACAAAATCCAACAGCGTTTACCAATCCTCCATCTTTATTACTGTAACCCTTTCAAACTCTGCACAGTGTGAATATGAGTGTGTGTGTGTAGCAGAGTTTACTAAGTCAATATTTAGAGCATCTAATATTTTATAAAATCCATAAAGTAAATTAGTAAACATTGGATGCACAAACTCTTAGAGTAAACTCTTAATATCTGATGAATGCTAAACTCTGTAGATGAAAAATAATATACAATAACTCTGAATTTTCCTATACCCCCTTCTTACTAAGGAAAAAAAAACTATACTCTTTTTTTTTCTCTCCAGTAATCAGAGGTTGGAACTAGTCACCAAAAATCCAGTAATTTTAGCCCTTATCTTTTGATAAGTTCCTGGGTCTTCCTAGTCCTTGACTAGTCGCCTAAAATTAAGGAACTTTAGCCCTTACTTTTACCAGCAAGTTCCTGGGTCGTCCTAGTTACAACATAATCTCAAAGGAGTGCTAAATAGCCTATCTAACTGCTATGGGGGTTTACTATTTACAGAAGCTAACTAATTAGAGTTTTAATTAACAGAGTTTATCTGACAGAGTTTAGAATTCATCAACATCAAAAGTTAATCGTGAGAGGCAATGCAAACACTGTTTACAGATTCAGAGTTTAGGATAGATAACCTAAGAGATGCTATAAATATGGAAACAGCATCATGCTGTGTAAAAATTTCTGCACAGTTTAAGATTGGATCACAGATAACTTAGAAGGATTCATGACTAATAATTGTGAATCATGCGTCATACATTTTTCTTCATTGGTGTTTATATTCAGACAGAAACAGATTCAGAGTCTCATCAGAGTTTAATCATTATTGCAGCAGATTTTGACAAACAGAGTATGCTAAAAGTATAAAAACACACATGAAGAGATTCTAAGCACAGACTTAAATTCACATAAACATGAGCAACATATTGTTCAAGAAAATTTATGAAACTAACAAATATCTCTAATCAAAACCTGAGACCATTCCTAGTTCATTTACCAGCCTTGTAAATGTAGCTTCACTCAAGGGTTTGGTGAAGACATCTGCAAGTTGCTGTTCAGTAGATACAAAATGGAGCTCAATGTTGCCTTCCTCTACATGCTCTCTGATAAAGTGATACCTTATGCTGATGTGCTTGGTCATTGAGTGTTGTACTGGATTACCTGTCATAGCAATAGCACTTTGATTATCACAAAAAATAGGTATTTTGCTATACCTCAATCCATAATCTAGCAGTTGATTCTTCATCCATAGAATCTGTCCACAACAGCTACCAGCAGCAATATACTCTGCTTCAGCTGTAGATGTGGATATTGATTTCTGTTTCTTGTTGTACCAAGAAACAAGTCTGTCACCAAGAAATTGACAACTTTCACTGGTGCTTTTTCTGTCAATCTTACAGCCTGCAAAGTCTACATCAGAGTAGCCAAGTAGGTTGAAATGATTCTCTTGGATACCACAGCCCTAAAGTTATAGTGCCCTTGAGATACTTAAAAATCCTCTTCACAGCTGTTAGATGTGGTTCTCTTGGATCTGCCTGAAATCTTGCACACAGACATGTTGCATACATGATATCAGGTCTACTTGTTGTTAGATAGAGAAGAGAGCCAATCATTCCTCTGTAGCTTGTCATATCTACTGGTGACCCTGTATCTTTGTCCAATTTAGTTGCAGTTGCTATGGGAGTTATTGCAGATGAACAGTCAAGCATGCCAAATTTCTTGAGAAGATTTCTGGTATATTTTGCTTGATTGATAAAGATACCATCATCTGTTTGCTTCACCTGTAAGCCTAGAAAATAACTAAGCTCTCCCATCATGCTCATCTGATATCTGGACTGCATGAGTTTGGCAAATCTTTTACAGAGTTTATCATTAGTAGACCCAAAAATTATGTCATCTACATAGATTTGAACTAATAAAAGATCACTACCAAGTTTGAAGTAGAACAAGGTTTTATCAATTGTACCTCTGTTGAACCCACTTTCCAAAAGAAATTGAGCCAAAGTCTCATACCATGCTCTTGGTGCCTGTTTAAGTCCATAGAGAGCCTTGTCAAGCCTGTAGACATAATCTGGATGCTTGGGATCTACAAATCCTGGTGGTTGCTCAACAAACACTTCTTCTTCAAGTTTTCCATTCAGAAAAGCACTTTTCACATCCATCTGAAAAACCTTGAATTTCTTGTGAGAAGCATATGCTAGAAAGATTCTTATTGCCTCCAACCTTGCAACTGGAGCAAAAGTTTCATTATAGTCTATGCCTTCCTGCTGTGAATAGCCTTTGGCCACAAGTCTGGCCTTGTTTCTTGTAACAACCCCATCACTGTCAGTCTTGTTTCTGAAAACCCATTTGGTACCAACAACAGATCTATCCTTTGGTCTTGGTACAAGAGTCCAGACTTTATTCCTCTCAATTCATTTAACTCTTCCTGCATTGCTGTTATCCAGTCAGCATCTTGAAGAGCTTCTTCCACTTTCTTTGGATCAGATTTGGACAGAAATGCATGAAACAGACATTCATTTGTTGTGGCACTTCTTGTCCTCACTTTTGCATCTGGATCTCCAATAATCAGATCAGGTGTATGAGATTTTGTTCATTTCCTTGCTGAAGGTAAATGACTTCTATCAACAGTTGATCCTCCCCCTTGATCAATGTTCTCCTGATCATCTTGTTGCCTTTCTTCATTCTCTGAGGCTCCCCCTGAATTCGATCGCTCAGAGTTTAAGTTGTCAGATTTTGAACTAACAGAGTTTGAATCATCAGAGATTGATCCAGATTTTTCATGTGACTCACTTTCAGAATGTGAATCATCATAGTTTTGTTCTTCATACTCCCCCTCAACTGGTTCTCTCCTTTGTTCTGTCTGAACAATTTCTTCTGTGTTAACCAGTAGAGGTTCAGAGTTTGCATCAACAGAGTCTATTGGAATTGTTCCGTCAGAGTTTATTTCATCAGAGATTAGATATTCATTTTCAAAATGCAGTTGATCATGGTCATTGACATCTTCAAGTCCAGTTATTTTCTTGTCATCAAAAGACACATGAATAGATTCCATAATCACCTTTGTTCTCAGATTATAAACTCTGAATGCCTTAGTTGACACTGGATAACCAACAAAAATTCCTTCATCTGCCTTCAGGTCAAATTTGGTCAACTGTTCAGGATGAGTCTTCAACACAAAGCATTTGCACCCAAAAATATGAAAATATTTCAGGTTGGGCTTCTTCTCTTTCACCATCTCATATGGTGTTTTCCCATGTCTGTTGATCAGAGTAGAATTTTGAGTAAAACAGGCAGTTTGAATTGCCTCTGCCCAGAAATAGGTTGGCAATTTTACTTCTTCAAGCATGGTTCTGGCAGCTTCTATCAAAGTTCTGTTCTTTCTCTCAACTACTCCATTCTGTTGTGGAGTGCCAGGTGCAGAAAAATCTTGTTTAATTCCTTTGTTCTTGCAAAATTCTTCCATTGTTGAATTCCTGAATTCAGTTCCATTGTCACTTCTGATAATCTTCACTTGATTCTTTGACCCTTTGTCCAGCTGCATTATATGTTCTGTCAGAGTTAATGCAGTTTCATCCTTCTTTGCTAGAAAATACACCCAAGTGTATCTGGTGTATCCATCAACAATGACTAGAGTATATCTCTTCTTTCCAAGAGACATAACATTCACTGGTCCAAAAAGATCAACATGTAGAAGATGATAAGGATCAACAATTGAAGATTCAGACTTGCTTTTGAAGGAAGCCTTTCTCTGTTTGGCCTTTTGACATGAATCACACAAGCCATCTGCATTTAACAAGGACTTTGGAAGTCCTCTCACAAGATCATTCTTTATTAGCTCATTGATGATGTTCAAATTTAAATGAGAGAGTTTCTTATGCCACTTCCAACTCTCTTCACTGGACATTCTTGTTGACAGGCATATAGTCTTTCCAGCAGAGTTTGTCAACAAGCTTGCTTCATAGATATTGTTGCGCCTTTGTCCAATCAAAACAACTTTTTCAGTTGATTTGCTGATAACCTCACATTATTCAGGTTGAAAATCAACATGATATCCTCTGTCACAAATTTGACTCACAGATAGTAGATCATGCTTGAGTCCTGGAACCAGAGCTACATTAGTGATGATGACACTTCCAAGATTGATATTACCATATCCCAGAGTACGTCATATGTTGTCATCTCCATAGGAAACTTTTAGGTCAACCTTCTCCTCAAAATCTGATAGCAGGGCTTTATTTCCTGTCATGTGTCCAGAACATCCACTGTCCAAGACTAGGGTACTCTCCCTGATGCCCTTATTTTTAGAATTATCAGCTTCATCTACAGTAGTAGTCATGAGAGCATAGTTCACTTCCTCATCTGAATCTGAGGTGTCTGCCCAGTCTCTGCCTTTGGTGTAGAGTGCCTTTTCAGTTTTACCCTTCTTGCACTCAGGAGCATAGTGACCCATCTCCTTACACTTGTAGCATTGAATCTCATACTTATCTTTCTTCCCAGATTTGGAGTCCTTTCTCTCAGATTTGCTGAAATTCATCCTGTCAGACTTTGAATCATTCTTGGAGAATCTCTTTCCCTTCTTGAAGTTCTTGAATCCCATCTTCTTGAAGGTCTTTACCATCAACGCAGCCATTTGCATCATTTCTTCATCATTTTCTGAATCAGATGATCCATCTGTGTTTGAGTCAACATCAGAGTTTGATGACTCACTTTCTGAATGAATGACCAAGGCTTTTCCTTTTGCCTTCTGCCTTAATGCTTCTTTCTTTGAAGGTCTTTCTTCAACTTTTAGAGCAACAGACTTTGATTTCCTGCCTGATCTTCTGCTTCTCTGCTCCATTTCCAGTTCATAAGTCTTGAGCAGTCCATAGATCTCATCAATATCAGTTTCAGCAAGGTCATAGTTGTCTCTAATAGTGGTTGTCTTTACATCCCACTTTTCAGGTAGAGAAAGAAGAAACTTGAGATTTGAATCTTCTAGATCATATTCTTTATTCACCAGCGACAGATCATTGAGAAGTTTACAGAATCTGTCAAAAGTTTCAGTCAATGTCTCTTCAGATCTAGCCTCAAAGTGTTCATACTCCTGAGTGAGTATGTTCCTTCTATTCTTCTTAATTGTAGCAGTCCCTTGACATCTGACCTCAAGGGCATCCCAGATCTCTTTTGCAGTCTTACAGTTTATCACTTTGTTAGACATAACATTATCCAATGCACTATGAAGGAGATGTCTAACCTTTGCATCCTTGCCAATAGATGAGATGTCTTCAGGAGTAAGATCTTTCTTCTCTTTTGGAACAGATTTAGATTCTTGTCCAGTAGTAACAATAGATAATTTTGTTGGCATATGAGGACCTTCATAAATCCTGTCAAGATATTCTGGATCTGTAGCCTCCAGAAACATAGCCATTTTCACCTTCCAGGTAGAGTATTCTACTGGCCTGAGAATGGGAACCCTGATTGTCTCATATCGGCTCACTGTTGTAGGTTGAGCCTTCTCAGCACTTGAGTCTGTTGTGGGAGGAGGAATTTCTGTCATTGATTATAGTAGTATTTGTGTGGATCTTAAGCTGTAGTGAATTAACAGATTGGCTCTGATACCAATTGTTAGGCCGAATACACACTAATAATCAATAAAGTATGAGCAAATAACAATTTAAAAACTGTTTTTGTATTAACTCCTCTCTCAGTGATGTAAAAATCACAGAGAGCTGCTTAGGTTACAATGAATGATATTCGTACACGATGATACCCTTCTAGGGTTAACCTAACTATATTTATAAGATATACAGCTTCGTACAATCGTTAATTGATTCTCCTATAATTAAGCTATACAATTGATATCAATTACGATTGCTACTCGACTTTTAAGTCAACTCAATCTCTTTGACAGCTATCCAATCTTCAAAGATATTGCTTCCATGTTTATCTTGAATTAATCTTCAATCTTCTGTTGACCTGCAGACGCTTCCTCTAGACAGAGTTTAACAAACTCTGTTGCGCTTCCAGTCAGCAGCATTTGCGCTCCCATCTGTCAGCGTTTGCGCTTCCATCTGTCACCGTATACTCAAACTCTGCTGCGACTGCTTTCATTAACAAGTTAAACTCTGTTTCCCTGTAACACTTAAACACTGATATTAAATCACATCAATTATATCTAACATTGAAAGATATGATACGATTTATTTTTTAGGTGTTTATTAAAGGCAATATATTCAACTAAAAGTAAATGTGAAAAAGGCAATCTGTTAATTATGTTATTATTTATTTTAAATTTTTAATAAATAAGATAACCAAACCGAAAATCAAAACTTTTATTTTAATAAATATGATAACCAAACCGAAACCAGAACTTTTAATGTTTCGGCTTTAATATAACAACTAGCTTTTAACCCGTGCGATGCACGGGTTTCTTTTAATATGTTATAATTTTTATTTTATGCAATATTTTTGTTTTTATATAATCATTATTTCGTAAAAATTATTTTAAAATTATTTTAATATAATTTAATATAAATTCAGTTAATGATATGCATGATTTAAAGTTTATATTATAGAATTTTAAGTTAAATATGTCATTGACGGGATTCGAAACTTGTTTTTTTTATAAAGTTTGTATATAGATTTCTATTATATTTTGTTAGTTATTAGACGATATAGTTTTATATTTTTGAGTATATATTAATTATTGTAAGATTATATTTTAAAATAAAAGTTAACGTGTTTTATTTAGAAAGAAATTTTATTGATTGGAAGATACAATATTTTAGGTGTTAATAAAAGGTAATATCATCGATCAATTAAAAGTAAACCTCTTTTAATTAAAAAAAGTCAATCGGCTAATTATCACTAATTATATTATTTTACTATTTATTTTAATGATTAGGACGATCGTGATGAAAATCGAACCGACAAACTTTCAATACCCGTGCGATGCACGGGTTTCTTTTATTATGTTATAAATTTTATTTAATATTACAATTATGTATTTATATAATCATTATTTTTCATATTTTTTTAATTTTAATTTAATATAATTTAATATACTCTTGTTTACGGATTATATATAAAAGTTAACGTGTTTTATTTAGAAAAAAATATTATTGATTGGAAGATACGATATTTTAGGTGTTAATAAAAGGTAATATCATCAATCAATTAAAATTAAACCTCTTTTAATTAAAAAAGGCAATCGGCTAATTATCACTAATTATATTATTTTACTATTTATTTTAATAATTAGGATGATCGTGATGAAAATCGAACCGACAAACTTTCAATGCCCGTGCGATGCACGGGTTTCTTTTATTATGTTATAAATTTTATTTAATATTACAATTTTGTATTTATATAATCATTATTTTTCATATTTTTTAATTTTAATTTAACATAATTTAATATACTCTTGTTTACGGATTATACTAATGTTTCCCTATTTATAAATAAGGTATACAGATTTTTAATTTATTTTGTTAATAATTTAAAAAAATGTTGTGATATTTTCGGGTATATATGATTATAAGATTAGTTTTAAATCAAAATGGTAACATGTTTTAATTAGAAAGAAAATATTAAAGATTGAAAGATATGATACGATTGATTTTTGGGTATTTACCAAAAATACTAGATTTAAAGTTTCTATTTGCAAAAATATCATCTCCTTCAATTAATTGCAATTTTACTAACCTAAGTTTCAAAATTGCAAAAATAGCAACCTAATCCTAACCCTCCCCCCTTTCCCCTTTCTGCCGACATTCCTTCGCCTTTTTTTTAAGGTTGGATGATATTTTGGTTGCAACTTAATGCAACCACATTCAACCATATCGACTTCACTTAACACTTTTTTTTTTTTTTAAAGGTGGGTTGATATTTTAGTTGCAACTGAATGCAACCAAATGCAACTACATTTAACTTTTTTTTTTTAAAAAGGTGGGGTGATTTTGGTGGATTTGGGTTACAAAGCCCCGCCAGGGGCAATATTCAACAAAATGCAACCACATTCAACTTTTTTTTTAAGGTGAGGTGATTTTGGTGGATTTGGGTTGCAAGGCCCCGCCAGGGGTAATATTCAACCAAATGCAACCACATTCAACTTTTTTTATAAAAAAAATGGTGGGGTGATTTAGGTGGATTTGGGTTGCAAGGCCCCGCCAGGGGCAATATTCAACCAAATGCAACCACATTCAACTTTTTTAATAAAAAAATGGTGGGGTGATTTTGGTGGATTTGGGTTGCAAGACCCCGCAGGGGCATATTCAACTTAATGCAACTGAAAAACGAAAATTACATTCAGTTGAATGTAGTTGCAAATTTAGTTGCATGTGGTTGCATTCAGTTACTGATTTCAAGTTCCATTTTTCAGTTGTCATTTTCGACCTCTTTTTCGATATATATATATATATATATATATATATATATATATATATATATATATATATATATATATATATATATATATATATATATATATATATATATATATATATAGAGTAGGGATCTAGAGAAAACCCCTTTAAAAAGAGAACTTAGAAAACTAAATTAAAATATAGCACATATGGTATTCAAACTGATCGTTGGGAGATGAAGAAAAATGTGGTGAAATTAGATTTTAAAAAAATATCACCGATTGACGGGAAAAATCAAATTAAAAACGGAGGGGATTAGGTGGGATTGTGTGTGTGAGGGTGTATTTGATTAGTGTGTGGGTGCCCCTGGCGGGGCCATTGATTATAATACATCCAATGGTTAGGATTAGTACCTTAGTTTTCTTCAAAAAAAGAGTTCTCTTTTGATCATTTGCCTATATATATATATATATATATATATATATATATATATATATATATATATATAGTTCCAAAAAGAGGTCGAAAATGACAACAGAAAAATGGAACTTGAAATCAGAAATTTAGTTGCATGTGGTTGCATTCAGTTGAATGTGGTTGCATTCAGTTGAATATGCCCTTGCGGGGCCATGCAACCCAAAATCATCCCACCTTTAAAAAAAAAGTTGAATGTGGTTGAATGTGGTTGCATTCAGTTGAATATGCCCCTGCGGGGCCATGCAACCCAAAATTATCCCACCTTAAAAAACAAAAAGTTGAATGTGGTTGAATGTGATTGCATTCAGTTGCTGATTTCAAGTTCCATTTTTCAGTTGTCATTTTCGACCTCTTTCCTGGTCCTTACCAACCTGGTAAAGATAATATACTATTGATCAACGAGAATACCAATTACAAGATCCAATAATAAATCTCACTATGCACCCATTGTTGATAGCAACTTGCTGCAACCGGTTATCCCTTGAACCAAATGCTCTCTAAGAACTATACTACCCCAAGTACAATCTTCTCTAGCAAACTAGTTCCTGAACCCTTGTTTCCAAGTCTGCCTATCCAACAACAACACTTACACGTTGAACAATACAAGAAGAAAAGTGTTTACAACTCAAAACCGCATTCAACTTCTTTATTAAAATTTGTTTGTGTCTACCAATATAATTATCTTTTTGATCTCTTTCTTTTTAAGTCTGGAGTAATCGCACCCTTTTTTCATACTTCTATTCTAAATTTGTTTATTATCATGTTTACTAATATATTAATATATTATTTGTATTTTTTATAAAGAGTATCTTACTTTTGTTTTTTGGTTGCCAACAAGGGCCATGTTTTTCACTTTCGTTATTTCTATTTGTTGGTAACTTGGTATAATAATTTTTTGTCATCGCTCGAATTCTTTTTATCTATTTTTTAGAGCTCCTATATTTTTAATAATTAAAATCAAAACTTCCTTATTTAGACCCTATTTTTTAGAATTTTTAAAAAGGAATTAAAACTTCCTTTTTTAACATTAACATAAACATCATTGAATTAGAAAAGGTTTTCGAAATTGTACCGAAGAATAATTCAAGTTACATCTTCAAAATAGAAAAAAGTTTTCGAAATTGTAGGGAAGAATAATTTATATATTCGAAATAGGAAATAAATTTTATATTCAGAGCTCCTCTATGTTCTTATATATACATTCTTATATATATTCGAATATTATTCTTATTTTGTTAAGCTGAACTTAGTAGAACCTGCATTTTCCAACAAAACGGATCTATTTCTATTCAAACCATGATCATGCGCAAGTGCATAAATATACTCCTGAAAGATAAGTGGATATAAGAAGTAGTGTTGTTGAGATCTATTTAGCTTTAAATATCTTTGGAATTCTTCCATTTGAAATTCTAGTTGAACTAAAGGTAGAGGATTTTGGGGGTTATCAATGAAACATAGTGCGATACAGTCAAAACGAGGTATTCGAGTAATAAACGAATAGATACCTCGGGTATACATGTAAACTTATCAATGGATTATTTATCCTCTCTTTTCCATTTAAACGAATAAGTTCATGTTCGCTATAGGATAACAAAAGACGTAGAAATCCTTTATTTTTTCAACCTAATCGCTCTTTTGATTTTGGAATTTTTTTATCAATATACTGTTTCTTCTACACACACATTTATATTCCATAATGGAAAATGTCAATAGTTAGGATTCATTAAAATATAAAGAATTCGTTCATGGGATAATTCCTTCCCGTATCAGGCACTAATACATTTTTAACGTTTAATTATATCGGGTAATCGTTCAAATTAAGAACAGAAGCTCGTTGCTTTTTCCCTATAATCAATAATCATATCATATATTCAATAAATAAATAAATTGAAGCCATATAGGGCTCTATATCCATTTATTCATCCGACCCAACTTGAAATTGAATTCATTTTGTTCCGTTTCAAAAAAGAACACAACGGTTTGTACCGATTCGGAAAGAATGAAATATTCTCAGAACTCTTCGTTGATCCGACATGCTATTTTTTCCATTCATTCCCTTTCAGGATCATTCGTGGTCTTCCAAAATTTACCGATGGTATGGACGAATCCCTCGCTTCATCCAAATGTATAAAAGATCCTAGCCGCACTTAAAAGCCGAGTACTCTACCGTTGAGTTAGCAACCCGAATATAAGAAGTTTATGTAAATACAATAAAAAAAAAGATAGATAAATGTCAAAATTTATAGACCACCTCTTCGTTCTTATGTTATCGATTTTTAAATCAAAACCCCTATTCTTATTATATCAAAGAGAATTCAAGGAATCCCATCATTTGAATAATATAAGGTAAAAATCAAATTGCTCGGACAAAAAATAAATTTATCGACTTATCACGATGAATTATATTTGTTCGATACACTGTTGTCAATATAAATGTTGAGAAATAATACAACGGAAAAACAAAATAAATATAAATGGAATTTTTTCAATACTATTAAAAAAGGGGCTTGTGTTGTATTGGCACTACATAGCCGAAAAATGTTTAGATAGAGGAATAAAAAATACCAAGTAGAAAAAAATATCAGATTGAATCAATAATCAATAATAAGTAACTAGAATAAAAAAGGGAGGATTTCTTGGTTATTACTTATTAGTATTCAACGAAAACCGACCAATTGAAGGAACTCCCATAATTTTATATTTCTAGGATCAAGCAACTCGAGTTTTGTCGTTCTAGAACATGAGATTATATAGAAGCAATGAAAAATAGATATGAGTAGAATCCAAAAAAGGAAAAAAGTATATATATATATATATATATATATATATATATACAAAAATTTATATAAGAATTACTATCCCTTTCTATTTCTTTATTTCCTTAATTCAATTTTGTTTGATTAGGACCAAGTTACTTAAAAACCTCTGCCTTTTTTAAAAGATCCCGAACAGTTCCTGTGGTCTGAGCGCCCTTTTCAAGGAAATATAGAATAGCAGGAACGTTTAAATAACTTTGATTCTTTATCGGATCATAAAAACCTACGTTCCGAAGATCTCTTCCTTCTCTTCGGGATCGAACATCAATTGCAACGATTCGATAGACGGCTCATTGGGATAGATTTAAGTAAATGAACAAGACCCCCTAGAAACGTATAGGAAGTTTTCTCCTCGTACGGCTCGAGAAAAATGATTTGGAGTTTTGTCTACGTATAGAATTCTAATTTCTGGCAAAGGAGTTGATAAAATAAATTAGAATGGGATTTAACTCATTTTTTTCTTCCTCCTTCCTGAAAAAAAGAAAAATCATTTGTACCCATAACTCAAGTTGGATAATTCTCAAAGATCTTAAAAGAAAAAAATCTTTAGGCAATTTATTTAATTTTTTGAATGGTCTTTAACCCCCTCTTGCTTGTCTCATTTAATCTTTATTATTATCCAGTTATTGAGACAATTGAAAAAATGGTGTTTCCTTGTTCTGGGATCCTTTTTTTTGTTTTAAACCAGTGGGTTTAGACATTACTTCGGTGCTTCTTAATCCTTACAAAATGGCAGCAACATACCCCTTTTGTGATTTCTTTCTATCAAAGAATCATATAAACGCTCGATTCCCGCGTGATACACTTTGAATCGAAAGACTTTTCTCAATTTCAACAAATTTTACTTTTGAATTAAAAACTTGACTGGATCGGATCTTTTCAATTTCTATATTGATATATATGATATACTTACAAAGTTGTTCCAATTTATTGATTGGTATTAACCCTAGATTCTTGCCCCCTGAAAGATGAATCCATACTTTCTACCCGAGCTTCATCATGTACTATATTCATTACAACCTAACAAAAAAGGATTCTAGTGAAAACAGAACAGATGTCGGGTCAAGAGCACCTTCATTCATAGAAAAGACGGTGGATGTAAAAATAAAAATCCACAACGGATCGTGTCCTTCAACTCGCACGTTGCTTTCTACCACAGCGTTTCAAACGAAGTTTTAGCATAACAAAAAATTCCTCTAATTTGGATCCCATATGGAATTGATTCAATTATGGAATCATGAATAGTCATTGGTTCCGTCGATACATATATATATATATATATTAGAGTTCAAAAAAGAGGTCGAAAATGACAACTGAAAAATGGAACTTAAAATCTGAAATTTAGTTGCATTTAGTTGAATGTGGTTGCATTTAGTTGAATATGCCCCTGCGGGGCCCTGGAACCCAAATAGCACCCACCTTAAAAAAAATGTTGGAGTCGATGTGGTTGAATGTGGTTGCATTAGGTTGCAACCAAAATATCACCCCACAAAAAAAAAAGTACACAGGCGGAAGGAATGAGTCGGCAGAAAGGGGGAGGGTTAGGGTTAGTATTTTTGCAATTTTGAAACGGGTAATGGCCAATAAAATCACACACAGTAACATTCCATTACAAGAATTAAGAATACCACAAAACGGTGATGGTGGTCATAAATACCGATCTATTACGCATTTGAGATAGGGGTAATGGGTTTTATACTAGTTACGCATTTGAAAAAGGGATAATAAGCTCCCTATTACGCATTTGGAGAATGGGTAAATGATATTACGCATTCTCCAAATGGGTAATAGGTAAAAATTTTATATATGTTAAGCATATGTGAAATGCGTAATAGGATTTTTTTTTATATTAAGCATGTTTGAAATGCGTAACTGAGTGGTATTTTTGGCCAATCAACCCGAAATTCGTTATTTTGGTACAAACTTACCAATTTTGTGGTAATTTTGTCATTCTTTCATTTTGAAACTTAGGTTGGTAAAATTGCAAATAACTATTTTTAGCAAAAGTAAATGTGCAAAAATTTAATGAAAAAAGCCCTTGATTTTTTTAGGTATTTATAAAAGACAATATATTCAACTAACTAAAAGTAAATGTGAAAAAGGCAATCGATTAATTATATTATGTTATTATTTATTTTAATAAATAGGATAACCAAATCGAAAACCAAAACTTTTATTTAATAAATAGGAAAACCAAACCAAAAACCAAAACAACCAAAACTTTCAATGTTTCGACTTTAATATAATAGTATAGATATAAATGTATTAAATTTTGTATTTGTATCTGAATTCGATTCGGAGCAAGTTTGAACTTATGTTGTGCATGGATATAATATTTGCGCTTGTATTGGAATACTTGTTTTTTTGGATGAGGAACAAACTACCATTCCTTTATTTTATTTTTTTGCTAGGCTCAGACTAATATTCCTTTTTTCTTGGGGTGATGGCCCAAAATATTCATATGGGAGCCATGCTGGTCCTTTTTACTGACTGAAAACGCTACACCGTCTACCGTGATATGAGGGGTGTTGCGGAACACCGTGTTCCGTATCATGAGGTGTTGCGGAACACCGTGTTCCGTATCATGGGGTGTTGCGGAACACCATGTTCCATATCATGCACGGACACGGAACACCGTGTTCCGTATCATGCTAACACGGAAGATGGTGTTCCGTATCATGCAAAATACGGAACACGGTGTTCCGTATTATGCTAACACGGAGGACGATTCTCCGTATCTCGTCGGTATTTCGGGCCATTTTTTTCAAAATCAGTATTTTGGACAAAAACTTGTGAAAAATAGGCATTTTGGTAATTCTCTCTTTTTCTTGTAACCTTCCAATTGTAGCTTCGTAATTCAGTTGTGCCTCTACTTATCTTTTTGGCATATAATTTTAGTACAATAAACTCGATTTACAGAATAAGTGTATTTCGACCGCGAGATTTCTCTAAAAAAAGAAATTATAAACATTCCGAAAAGATATTGTAAGAGATCGGATGTGTAATAGTAGTACATTTCACCTCTTTCAAAAAAAAAAAAAATATTCCGTACTGTATTACGTGCCTGTTTGGCTAACCTTATTTTAAGGATTCATGGACTTATTTTCGGCTAAAAAATTTATATTTTGATAATTTGTTTTTATACAAGTATTTAATGTATGTTTGAGATTTTATAAGTTGCAAAAATAAGTTGAAAAATAAATTGAAAAGTTAGGAATCTCTAAATTGACTTATTCTGGAAAAAAGTTCCCCCAAACACCCCTACATTTCACCTGTACATCTACATGATTGTTACCTGTACAAGCTAGTAATTGCAGTTACACATATATATAGGCCTGGTGTATGGCTGTAAAGTCATAAAACTTTTGTTGTTTGATGACCTTCTGGGATCGAGCTTAGATTCTATTTTCTTTTTTACTTTTACTGAGTATCATTGTTTACATGACTGTTTCATTTTAACCCCACTTGATTAAACACGAGTGTAACAAGTTTAAAATCAATTCTGGTTTAATATTATTGTCTTAATTATTCACATCTAACACACTACTAAAATTAAACAAGTCTAGGAAAATACATTAGTAAAATCACTATTTTTTCCCTAGATTTTTACTTGTTTTTCCCCTTTGACAGAGAAGTTTCACTTAAAACTCTGTAGGAAAAAGATTTAGAAATAGATGAAGATAGCTAGACGAAATTCATATCATATACGTAAGTTTAAAAAAGGAGATAAATATGGTCCACGTTGAGTCTATGGCGGCAGATCGACTTTGAAAGAAAGCCCAAATAGCAGTTCTAATCCTAAGCAAAGCGGTTGATTATTATATGTCCCGTTTATAATTGAAATAATGCAAAAATTGTGCTTGAAAACAGATGAAGCAAGCAACCTTAAATCTTTAAATTGTGCTTGAAAACAGATGAAGCAAGCAACCTTAAATCTTTAAATTGTGCTTGAAAACAGATGAAGCAAGCAACCTCAGAATTGCAAGATCCAAATTCAGATACATCTAACAAGAAGGAATTTCTTCTCTCAATGGTCTGGCAAGTTATCTTGCTTGTTTAGTGGTGGGCGTTCGTTTGCTTCTATTTTCCTATTCGTGTTCATAATAAATTTAAAGAGACAATGAGTCGAATTTAAAATCTATACGGAAGCTTCAATATCATTTTAATTAAATGAAAAATGTTAGAGCTACCAAATTAGGTACCAAAAATTGTAATTGGATTATCTGTCGGATCCATTACAATTTTGTTACAATTTTTTGTATTTAATTTGATAGACATAGACATGTATATATAATTAATATACTGCGTGTGCGTGAGGAACAGTGAAAGAGAACTCAATCAAATTGAGAGGAAAGGGATTAAACTATATTCCTTTTTAGCTAACTTTGAAGGACTATTATTTTCAAGATTCAAATAAAAGTGAGGGGAAGACTTTTTGCGATAGAATAATTGAGGATGAGAAGCTGGTGGGTAGACTAGCCTAGCTTAGCTTGTACTACAGTGATAGGATGATAGATCCCAACTTGTCTACTTTATTCAACTGGTCTCTTACTTTGGTTTTTACATAACTTAAAGCTCTACTAACATCTAGCTAGCAAGGCACCAAAATTATTGTAGATATCGAATTTTCAGTTTACACGGGACTTTGTTCTCAAATTCAGCTCCAGTATGATGTCTCCTGATGGCCTTTCATCATCTGCAGAGTTCATTCAAGAACCAAATCCAAATTCAAACCCTAACCCTACTTCCATTCCATCTGCTAAAAGAAAGAGAAATCTTGCAGGCACACCAGGTAAGTATACTTTAAAAACACACACACACACTAACTAGCTAGTTCCACCTTATACTATATATGATATAACTTAATTTGATTATTTATGCTTCTTTGAAAATGCATGGGAGAAGATCCAGATGCAGAAGTTATAGCTTTGTCACCGAAGTCTTTAATGGCGACGAATCGGTTTCTTTGTGAAATATGTAACAAGGGTTTTCAGAGAGACCAAAACTTGCAGCTGCATAGAAGAGGTCATAATCTTCCATGGAAGCTAAAGCAAAGAACAAACAAAGAAATGAAAAAGAAAGTGTACTTGTGTCCGGAGGAGAGCTGTGTCCACCATGATCCTTCGAGAGCCCTCGGAGACCTTACCGGGATCAAGAAGCATTACTTCAGAAAACATGGTGAGAAGAAATGGAAGTGTGAGAAGTGTTCAAAGAAATATGCAGTTCAGTCAGATTGGAAGGCCCATAGTAAGATATGTGGGACTAAGGAGTATAAATGCCAGTGTGGAACACTATTTTGCAGGTATTCATTTTGTACCCTATACACAATCTTAATCATATTCAAGTTTCACATACTCATCTGATTTTTGTTGGTGATAAATTAAATGCTCTTAACTAAGTACATGTTTAGGTTAATACGCATACCTTACCTAATTAATTAATTAAGATTGGCGGGCCTTAAATTATATACTCCACTAGTATGGATGCTCAACACAATTTGTTAGTACCATTGTATTTTACGAAATGATATTTGATCAAGTAATGAGATTTGTTTGTTTATGAAATAAACAGGAAGGACAGCTTTATCACTCATAGGGCATTCTGTGATGCATTAACAGATGAAAGTTCGAAATTGAATCCATCAGCAACTTTGAACTACGAACTAATCAACAGCTCCTCGCTATTGAATACTCCTCAATCCACCGGAGACCTGACCCCGTTCCCCGCAATGTTGGGACAGGATATTGGCGCTTTTCAGTTAAATGGTCATGACCTTATTGACAACAATTCTACTAATTTGTTGTCAGCTGAAATAATTCAATCCGCAAATAATACTACAAATATGTCTGGAGCATCATCATCATCAAGAGCACTAAAAGAGGAGAAATCAGACAACAGCAATACGGGGAACATGGCGAATTCAATGTATTACAACAATGAAACAGGCAAATCTCAAATGTCAGCTACAGCATTGCTACAAAAAGCAACATTAACAATGGGTTCTACGAGGAGCAGTTCTGCAGGAATGTTTGCCAACGGGCTCGTTTTCATGAACAACAACGATATTATTAGTACCATGGACGACTTACTAGTATCCGATAATCGGATCATGATGTTAGAAAGCAACAACAACGAGAACCAGCTGCATGGGAAATTATTGAGTCGCGACCAAGAAAATATGACTAGAGATTTTCTCGGGGTCGGACGGAATAGTAATAATATGAATGAAATTAATTATAGTAGGGCTTTGTTACAACATGAGCTTGATAAATTTGGTTCGGACGACCCAGGCATGAGGCAGTACAGTAATAATGGTAGTAGTAGCGGAGAACATTGAATTATTTGTAAGGTGAATAATGAGGAGGAATTTGAAGATTAGTTTGTGATGACTACAACACAAAGAGGAAAGAGAAAGAGGCTGAATTGATTGAATTGTGAGGGGAGAGGGACCATAGGCTACTGCATGTCGGAAAGAAGAGACTTGACAGAAAGGAACATGCCAATCACAAGGGGCAACAAATAATACAACGGGATAGGCCCATTATTTCTTATCTATACTGAATCGCTGCTACTGATTGTAAAAAGGGTCCTCTTATTTATAAAACTAAATGTGTATATGTTACTTTATTTACTACAAGCTTAAGACCCGTGCGATGCATGAACATTTTATAATATTATATAAAATTTTGTTTTAATTTAAATTTTAAAGGCATGAATTTTATAAGTTTAAATTTTAAATTTTAAATTTACATAGTTTTTGAGGTTGACTTTAGGAAATTCTCCTAAAATTAACTTTAGAAACCTTTTATATATATATATAGATATATATATATATATAGGAAAATGTTTCTAAAGTTAACTTTAGGAGAATTTTCTAAAGTTAACCTCAAAAACTATGTAAATTTAATTTTTGTTACTATTTATTTATAAGGGCCCCGCAAGGGCATTAATGATTGTTAGTCACAGAGGCATGCCTGTATACATCTAATAACAAGCCTAATTGGTTGTAATGCTCTGCATTACTTACATGACCTCTTAACTGAGAGAACCTCTAGTTGTAGAGTTTCTATTTGTTTTGTACTTGGAATAGGCATCAAATTCTAGTTGTGTAACTGTACTTATATAGTCAAGAATAATGCTTCAAAGAAGTTCCAAGGTTCATGCATCAAGCAAAAAAATAAAGACTGTCAAATAATCACAGTTGGGATTTGAAGAAATGAAGAATTTGCCTAAGTACCAATTCGAGAAGTACATTTGTCTATTCGAGAAGTCTAGCGTTCGAGAAGTCAGAGATTCGATATCTGAGAAGACACTGTTCGATGTCTCTGAATGAACTATTCGATATCTCAGAGATTCGACATGTCTAAATACTCTATTCGAGAACTCAAGAAGTCAACAAGTCAAAGTGGTATTCGAGTTCTCAAAGAGTCAACAAGTCAAAGTTCCATTCGATATCTCAAGGACTCAGAAAAGCTATTCGATATCTCAGGGATTCGACAAGTCAAGTGTTCTATTCGACAACTCAAGGAACCCTGGAGAAAAGTGTTATTCGAGAAGTGATTCGATATGTCAATCATACAGCATTCGAGAACTCAGAGTTATCTAATCCTAGTTCTCGAATCAATCACTTAGCCACTTCTCGAATACATTCTTGGAGACAAAATACTGAAGAAATTGTACAAGTCAGAAACCTGCAACAAGCCAATGCACTTTATGGACCACAATCTGTAACGTGCTCTGGAAAGCCTACAAGGAAGCTTGGAGAGATATAGAAGAGACAAAGATCTAAAGAAGTGGATCTGAACAGAACTTTGCAAAGTCAAATCTGTAGCCGTTTGGATGCTTACTCAAAAAGGATAGACATACAAGAAAGTAATTTATCATGTAACCTTATTTGTAGTAACTGAGTTGTATTCATGTTCTATAAGAATACAATCTCACTTCTTTAGTTGAACAAGTTTTTCATACACATTGTAAGATATATCTCTCTAAGAAAAACGAAGCTGAGAATACTACCATTTGTATTCACAGATTGTAGCAACCTTTATCTAATAATATATTAAATTAAAGTGATATTGGGTCTTGTGTTGTTCTTTATCCGCACCTACACATTTGCACACACAAACACTTATCTTGCTACACAGATTCAAGAAAAAGAAAAGTTCAAGAATCCATTCACCCCCCTCTGTATTCTTTTGCTATATTCAATACTCAACAAGTGGTATCAGAGCAGGCTATTTATTCAAAAACAGAAAAATGATCATGAGTTCGAATACACCAAAGACACATGAACGGTGAAAGTCCCTAAGTTTGACAAAGAAAATTACAACCTCTGGAAGATAAAAATGATGTTGTTCATCAAAGCCTCTAATCCTTTGTATCCTGAGATTCTCAAGAATGGTCCCTTTGTTCCACAACAAGAAATACCTGAAAAGATTGTTGGAACCACAACCATTCCAAGATCTTATGTGGCCAAGGAACCATCCAAATGGACAAAATCAGAAAAGGAGATGGTTGCTCTTGACAGTCACCTCATGTTGCTAATTATTGATTCCATGGATATGTCAATGTTTGCAAACATTGCATCGTGTACATCTGCCAAAGAAATGTGGGATCACATTGAGATGTTATGTGAAGGGACTGATGAGGTCAAGGAAAACAAGAAATAGATACTGGTCACACAGTATGAAGCTTTCATGGCACAACCCAAGGAAAGCATCACTGAGATGTTTGAGAGATTTCACAAGCTAGTTACTGAGTTGTAGATGAATGGCAAGGTTTACAGCACCAAGGAGTTGAACATGAAGTTTCTACTGTCTTCACCAAACCACCTAGAGCAGGGGGTCATTTCTCTAAGGGAAAGAGATTTGAACAAAATCACATATGATGTGCTCTATGGGATTTTAAAAACTCATGAGCTTGAGTTACTTTAGAAAAGGGCTATCTAAGCCAACCAAGGCAGAATGATAAACACATCATGTGCCTTGATTGTCAACAAATCTATTCAAGACCTAGAAGCATCTACAAGTCAGCTAAGGATAGAGGAGATAGTAGATGATGAAGAAACTGAAGCTGAGGTAAATGAACCTGTTGAGGAGAAGGAGGAAGAAGAGTTCTATACTCTTGAAGAACTAGATGGATGGAAAACACTTCATATGCTTTCATGGCCAGAAAATTTCCAAACATCAGATTCAAGAGGAACCAACCCTTCAAACCTAAAACCCAAAACCATTCATTCAACAAGAGCAAGGCACCTGTGAAAGCAAACAAGAATAAATTTAAAACCAGCCATGTGGATAGGTCATCTGTAAGGTGTTATGGATGCAATGACCTAGGGCATTTTGCCAGTGAATGCAAGAAGCCTAAAAAGAAGGATAAGGAGTTTCTAGAGCTTGAAGCTAAGTATGAGGCCCTTCTGAAAAAGTAGACACAAGGTAAGGCCTACATAGCTGAAGGGAAGTATTGGGATGATTCTGATAGTGATGGAGAAGAGCAAGAATTTTGTAACTATGCCTTGATGGCCAATTCCAAGGATGACACATCTTCATTAGACTCGCAGGTACCATCTCTCACTACCATAGACATGTCTGTTTCTGAGTACAAATGCATGATTGAACAACTATCTGTTGAAATATTTAATATTCATACTAGTATGATTGCTGCTAATGAGGAAATTGCTAAACTATCTACTAGAAATGAAATGTTAATAAAAAAGAATGAGGAATTTGAGCTAACTGCTATGCAAGTAGAAAACCTTAAGAAAGAAGTTGAATATCTGCAGAATAAGGTTCTATGTGCTAGTCAAATGGAAAAGGCTCTTAGGGATGAACTAGGTGAAAATGAATTCAAACTGAAAACCTTTAAGAACTCATCTGGTATACTGCAATCCTATCACGAGAAAATTCAAGTTAAACCCAAGGCTGCAATTGGACTTGACTATGGCACTCTTAAACAGAGGAAAGGCTATGCTATCATTGAAGATGACATAGTGTTTAGGAGGAAGTGCCTCACATTTTGAAAAAGGCTGAGACTCCAATCTTTAAAGAATCAACATTTGAAATTGATGAGGATGCCTTACTCATCAAGCAAATGTTGAATGATGAGGATGAGGCACAATCCAGTGAACAACAAGCATCCTCTAAGAGTGAGAGTGTCAAGCCAAAAGCCAAGGAGCCAGTGGGTGATAGGTATAGACCTAAGAAGTTTGTTAAGTTTGTCTCAGCCGGGAAGAATGAATCAAAGAAGAAAGTGGCTAAGAAGAAACATAACAGAAATGGCAAGCTAGGGATTAACAAAGATAACAACTATGCTTATATGCCTAATGCCCCTAGGAAAACTTGTCAGAATTGTTTCAGTACCAATCATTTAACTCTTGCATGCAAGAAATCTGTTGGTAGTGTGCCCAAACCTTTCTATGATTGCTCTGTGCCTTTAAGACACAGAGATGCTCCATTTTGTGATAAATTTGACTGTATGCCATGCAATATGAATGTTATGACTAGTTGTTTCGATTTGAGAAGGCAATTCATTGATGGTTGTATCAGTCACAATTCTCACACACACTACACAAGGTCAAAGTCTTCAAGTCCTCCTAGAGCTAAGAAGGTACCTCTGTCACCTAAGTCTGAAACCTCAGGTTCTAAGACTTCTAACAGTGACAAGAAGACTAACTCCAAGAAAGTTGATAAGCATGTTGTTTATGATAAAACTGTTTTAAGTCACATGGACCCAAACTTGTTTGGGTACCAAAGGAGAAGTAATACCTTTGTGTTTGCAGGGCAAAGAAAGTGAAAAAGAAGGTCATGTGGATTTTGGACAGTGGATGCTTAAATCACATGATTGGTGATATGGCCCTGTTATCACAGTATGAGGAGAAGGTTGGCCCAATGGTTGCTTTTGGAGATGACAACATGGGTAACACATTGGGATATGGCAAGTTGAAAGTTGGTAATGTCATTATTGAAGATGTAGCACTAGTCAAGGGACTCAAGCATAATCTGCTAAGTGTTGGTCAGTTTACTGATAGAGGATTTAAAGTGGACTTTGACAAAGATGAATGTTTGATCACCCACAAGAAGACTGGTGATTTTGCTCTATCTGGAGTAAGGAAAGGAAGCCTGTTTGTAGCCAATATGGACTCTGCAAACAAGGACAAAATTTATTGTTTCTACTCAAAAGCATCAAATGAAGATTGTTGGTTGTGGCACAAGAGGTTATCACACTTGAACTTCAAAGCCATTAATTCTTTAGTCAAAAGAGAGTTAGTGAGAGGCATGCCCACACTTGAATTCTGTCAAGAAGAAGTGTGTGAGGCTTGTCAAAGAGGGAAGATGAAAAGATCAAGCCACAACTCAAAGACAGTGACATCAATAACCAAGCCCCTGCAACTCATTCATATGGATTTGTTTGGGCCTGTCAATATTATGTCACTAGGAAGAAAGAAGTATGCCTTGGTGATGGTTGATTACTTTACAAGGTATACATGGGTGGAATTTCTGGCATCAAAAGATGAGGCTCCACAAGTAATCATTGAGCACATAAAGAAAGTTGACAAGGAAGCAAAGGCCAACAATGCAAGTGTGATTGCATTGAGAAGTGATAATGGAACAGAGTTCAGAAATGCCATACTTGAAGCATTCTACAAAGAGAATGGAATTTCTCAGCAATTCTCAGCTCCAAGGACTCCACAACAAAATGGAGTTGTTGAGAGAAAGAATAGAACTCTAATTGAGGCTGCTAGAACAATTTTGCTTGATGCAAAGATGCCTACATGTTTTTGGGCTGAGGCTGTGAGCACTGCATATTATATCCAGAACAGAACTCTCATCAACAAAAACACTGGAAAGACACTTTACAATTTGATGACTGGAAAGAAGCCTACTCTAAAGTATGTTCATACTTTTGGAAGCAAATGCTTTGTATTGAAGGATAATTCAGAATATGTTGGAAAGTTTGATGCAAAGGCATTTGAAGGAATTTTTCTTGGCTATTCTATAGAAAGAATTGCATACAATGTTTATGTCATCAGTCAATAGAAAATTATGGAAAGCACAGAGGTGACATTTAATGACAGCAAACTACCTGGATTAGAAGAAGCCAATGATGAAGATAAAGATCCATTAAAGTTTGATAATCTAGATGATTCTGATGAAGAGATTGAAACTGGAGTTGAAACTCAAGTTCAACAAACTCAAGTGAATGATGATACAAGAGAATAATTTGTGCCAATCAATAGTGGAGAAACAAGCATCCAAGACACACCTATGAATAGTATCAACCTAGCAAGGGGAGGAAATGAGAATGAACATGACTTGGATGATGAAGCAACATCAAGAATGAGAAATTAGACTGAGCACTCAAGGAAATGGGATAGATCACACACTGCAGAGCAAATTATTGAAGATCTAAATGCAGGAGTAAGGAATTGGAGAGCAACTCAAAATGAGTGCCTCTATGGCTGTTTTCTATCTCAGATTGAGCCTAAGAAACTTGATGATGCACTGTTGGATCCAGATTGGATTATTGCCATGCAAGAGGAGCTAAATCAATTTGAAAGAAACAAAGTTTGGGAACTTGTGCCTGCACCAAAGAATAGAACCATTGTTGGAACAAAATGGGTTCTGAAGAATAAGATGGATGAAGATGGTGTAATAGTAAGAAACAAAGCAAGGTTGGTTGCAAAAGGATACTCTCAACAGGTAGGCATTGATTATGATGAGACATTTGCCCCTGTTGCTAGATTGGAAGCCATCAGAATATTCTTGGCATTTGCTGCTCATTCAAACTTTAAAGTGTATCAAATGGATGTCAAGAGTGCATTTCTGAATGGAGAGTTGGAAGAAGAAGTTTATGTGCAACAACCACCTGGCTTTGAGGATCCACACTTTCCAGAATTTGTTTACATACTACTTAAGGCACTGTATGGATTTAAGCAGGCTCCAAGGGCATGGTATGATACTTTATCACAATTTCTTCTTGAAAATCAATTCACTAGAGGCACATTGGACAAGACACTGTTTTACAAGAAGCATGGTGATGATATTATCCTAGTCCAAATTTATGTGGATGATATCATTTTTGGGTCTACAAATGAGAAGCTATGTGAGAAATTTTCCAAACTCATGCAGAGCAGATATGAGATGAGTATGATGGGAGAGTTGACATTCTTTCTTGGGTTGAAAGTCAGTCAAAGGAAGGATGGTATCTTTATCAGTCAGACCAAATACATCAAGGATCTATTGAAGAATTTTGACTTGGAAGACTGCTCACCTGCAAAGACACCCATGGCCACTGCAACTAAGTTGGATGAAGATGCTAAAGGCAAGAAAGTAGATATCTCAGTCTACAGAGGCATGGTTGGTTCTCTACTCTACCTCACTGCAAGTAGGCCAGACATCATGTTTGCTACATGTCTATGTGCTAGATTTCAGTCAAATCCAAAGGAATCACAATTGATTGCAATAAAAAGGATCTTTAGATATCTGAAGGGCACTCCAAACTTGGGCTTATGGTATCCTAAGGACACAGGGTTCAATCTGGTTGGTTATTCTGATGCTGATTATGCTGGATGCAGAGTGGATAGGAAAAGCACCTCAGGAAGCTGCCAGTTTCTTGGACAAAGGTTAGTTTCTTGGTATAGCAAGAAGCAACAATCTGTGTCAACTTCTACAGCTGAGGCTGAATACATAGCTGCTGGAAGTTGCTGTGCTCAAGTGCTTTGGATTAGAAATCAACTTAGAGATTATGGACTTGTGTTGGAAAGAATTCCAATCATGTGTGACAACACAAGTGCAATCTCTATAGTTGCCAATCCTGTCAATCATTCTAGAACAAAGCACATTGACATCAGATATCATTTCATAAGAGAACATGCAACTAATGGAACCATTGAGTTGCATTATGTCTCTACAGATAAACAACTAGCTGATATATTCACTAAGCCATTAGATGAAGCCACCTTCACAAGGTTGGTAAGTGAGATTGGAATGCTGAATTCTTCAGACTCTGGCTAAGTGAATACAGCATCTAGATTGTTGCAGCAGTAAACACTTACTTTATCTAAATTCTCAATATTCTTGGAGTAAGTGTTGGCTGAAATATGATTTATAAATATTTCAAATCTGTTGCATATGTTGAAAATCATATTTCTATTAACTTAAAATTTCTATGAAATTTTGAGATAATCACTATTTAATTTGCTAGGATATTCTTCAATGAATATGTATGGTAAATTTTAAAAGATAGTGAAAATCAAATTTTTATGAGTGATGGGTATAGTTCGATAAGTCAGACTTCTCGAATGATTCACTATTCGACATCTCTAACAAGTCTCATTAGAGTACTCTTGAGTTCTCGAATAGAGTCTTTCTGAGATATCAAATAGAGGTATTCTTGACTTCTCGAATGTAGTAACTGAGTTCTCGAATGATTGAGTTCTCGAACACTATATTTGAGTTCTCGAATCATTTGAAAAGGCTGAATTCTCGCTGAATTTTAACCGATTTTGGACTCTTGTCTAAAAGTTTAATTCACTCATAAAAACACATTTTATTTAATTTAGAATTATTTCTGAGTTAGATAACCGCCAGCTGTGAGTTTCTATCCGCTTGAGTTATCGATTAAGCCTTTCTTGACTTCTCGAATAGTTGTTTTCTACTTCTCGAATGACTGACTTGTCGATACAAAACATACTTCTAATCGACAATTCAAGTACTTCATACTTATACAATTCCACATCTATTCGATTCATTTCATTCGATTTCCCAAGCATCTACACTCTCTAAACCCCTGAAACCCTATCTACGAAAAGCCAAATTTCTTCTTCAACCTTCAATTTCTTTCCTCTCTTCTACACAAATGGCAACAGTAAAGTTCAACACCAACTTCATCGCTCTCACTAGTGATGTTGAAGCACCCAATGCCAATTTCAAGTGCTTTGTGAAATGGATGGCTGAGTCATACATCAAGGATGCACTCTCTGCCAACCCAACTCTGTATCTAGATATCCTGGAACAGTTTTGGGGTACTGCTATTGTGGAGGTTGTAGCCCTGGAAAATGCAATCACCTCATACATCATCTACTGCAAGATTCAAGATAAGGAAATCACTATCACTCCTGCAGACATGAATCAAGCACTGGGCCTACAACAAGAGTCATTTGACAGACTGGCCACTAATGCAGAGTTAGAGGAATTCTTTGAGTTCATCAACTACTCAGATGGGATCAATCTTGGAAAGCTAAACAGAAAGAATCTGAGAAAGGAGTGGAGCTATGTGTTTGCAACTCTTCTTCAAGTCTTCACTGCCAGGAAATCGAGCTATGTGTTTGCATTTTCACCCATGCTTGATAGGAATTTTGTGTTGTTGACGCTTTTGATTGAGAAGTGATATGCTTTGTTCTTGTGCACACACATACACTAGTAAGTTGAAGCTAGTAGACTTATTGAATGTTGTAAGTGATTAGAAGGACATGAATATGTGCAAGATGATTTAGTTGCATGCTTTGAATACAAGTTGGTGCGTTAGAGAGATTTTTTTGCTTGGGATTGAGTATGTTTTACCACCAAGTGAGTTTTTGAGCCTTATTGCATATTTTTTGCAATCTTATTCGTTTGCTTGAGTGTCCACGGATTGTTTGCATTGCTAGCAGTTGTTTGAGGTCTTTCTTGAAACGCATGACGTTATTTGACGATTAAAATGATAAAGGCAATTAGGAATAACCACATATTTTCCCATATTACCACACCATATTTACATGATCAATTAGTTAACCCATTGAGCTTAATCCTATTTTTTCGGTGACATACCACATTACTTGCCTAGACCTTTTTCTTGTATTGGCCTTACATTAATTTGAACCCACATTGTCAAAGGCTAGTAGAGTGCTTAAGGGAGTAATAAGGTGTGCAAGGAGGGGTATTGTTGGTCTTACTTTTGGGGGGAAATATTGAAAATTGGGTTTGGTGGTTTACTTGATAGTCGACATATGTAATAAATTATGGGATCATTGTTATTGTTATATTATTGTTTGTGTTCTATTTAGCTCTCGAGAAAAAAAGAAAAAAAAAAGAAAAAAAGAGAAAAAAAAATATGAAAAAAAAAAAAGAAAAAAAATATTATGAGAGCATGTTTGTGTTTGTTGTGATCCTATTTCAGTCGACTAGTCGAGTGTTTGTTTTAGTAAAAATTATGTGGGGGGGAATATGGTGTTGTGTGTGATTTATTATGGTACTTACTAGCTTTTGACACTTCACCTGTTTTGGCTTATTTGACATACCTTGTCCCTAGCCCCGTTACAACCCAAATAAAGACCTTTTGATTATCGTCATTGATGTATGTTGTGTTAAGAGTTAGATTGATACCAAATGTCAAGCATGCTTATGATTTTGTTGGAATTGAGTGATACACTTACCCTTGTTCTTGAGTGAAAATTCTTTTGTGAGTGGATTGTGAGTGTTTGCTTGTTTTTGCATATGAGATCCCGAGTTTTGTCTCAAAGATGTACTCTTGTAGGCTTAGCATGTTTACTAACTTATTCTTACACTTGACATGGGCTTGTGAGAACTTATGCATGTTCATTGAGTAGACTATGTGAATACTTGCACTTTCGACACCAAGACATTGCGTATTTACTTTGATTCTTAAGTCGATATGGCATGAGAGGATTTGAAGGTATGGTAGATTAGATTAATTGCATTTGCATATTAGTTGCATTCATGCATTGCATTGCATTAGGTTAAATGGATTTTGTGGGTACATTCGCTATAGGCCCTCACGAGACCTTACTCGTCCACTAGGGCTGCCTAGGGGTTTAAAGGGCTTGTTGCATATGCCAAATGCAACCGTGATCACCTACGGAAGTGGTACTAGTTAGTTAGTTAGTTAGTTGTAATTGTTTATGCTTGAGGACAAGCATCGGTTTAAGTTTGGGGGTGTGATAAGTGGATTTATATCCACTTGGAGCATTCTAAATCGGCTTAAATTGATTGTCTTGGGCTCAAGTTTCTGGTAGTTTTGATGTGTTTTGTTTAGTTATGCAGATTTACAAGGATGTTGATTATGGTGGATGTTTTTGTCGTTTTTGGAGATTTAATTTATTAAAATTCGGAATTATTGGGCTGCACGCGTGAGATTCACTGTTTGGGCCATATCTTGAGTTCTATAAGTCTGTTTTCAGCCCGTAAGCAGTCCACGCGAAGATAACGAGATTCTCTATCATTCTAAGATGGTCCAGAAGCCCAATTACGTCTGGAACGGCTCTGGAAAACAGAAGAAAAGTCAGCTACGAATTTCCCTTAAAAAACAGAATCAGTTTAGGAAACGTATCTTGCAGAAATTCTATTATAATTCTGTTTTGGTATTTTCTTGCTGGGCAAGATGTCTAGAGCCTATATAAACACATCCAACCCTTGTAATTTATAATCAAGATCATTAGATTATCATCATTAGGAGTAGAACTATTACATATCAATTACTTAGGTTTATTTGTATATTTTCATACTTTGTTTTTATCATGGTTTCATCAGATCCCATGATGACGAGAGGTTCGATTATGAACTAATTGTTGTCATGGGATTCTAACGGATTTATTTATGGAGCTTTAGTATCTTGATGCTTTAAAGATCTGTGTGTGATGTATATCTGATATCCTCGTATGGTTATGCTTAATTGATAGATGCGTCATGAACATCTAATTTGTTAATCTCTTGTGAAGTGAAAGTGGATCTTGAGATTTAGAACTTGCCATGCTAGCATAGGTTCATAATTGTTTATCAATATGGTTGTGGTACGAGATGAGAATACTTGTATTGCCCTATGTGATTATTATGGATAACTTGCTCTTCAACCGTTATGTTTTCAAATTCTATAGACATATAGGGTCTAAGCATAATTGGTGTCTATTCATCTTCTATCTCTTTTGTGGATGTATGAGTAGTTTGGTATACGTATGCTGACAGGTAGCGTGTACTTGTTTCGTGTTGTCCGATCAGATATCATAACCATTGCATATAGAGATTAAAGGCGTCAGATCTAAGCAAAGTATTTAATGAAGTTAGGATTCCATGGTTTTTCTTGCAGAAGTAATTAGATTTCAATTCTTGTTAGTTAGTTAATTCTTAGTTTGTTAATTTACTTTCTTAGTTTAATTTAGTTAATTAAAACCCAATTTGTTATTTGTCTTAGCAGTGAATTAAAACCATACATTGTTGCATAGGTACAATACTGAATTAAAAACCAGATCTCTGTGGGAACGAACTTGACTTCTATCTGTATTACTTGTGACCACGTACGCTTGCGTGTTTTAGTGTAAACAAGTTTTTGGCGCCGCTGCCGGGGATCATTGTTGTTTTATTTTTGGTTTATGTGCTTGTCAATAGTGGTCGTTAGAGTTCACTGACTCAGATTGTTTTTTTTTCTCATCTATTCTTGTAGTTCGTTGGTGTTTCAGGTACTTGTCAGAGAAAGATGGATTTTTACTATGGAGTTCAGCAGGTGGCTAGTGTTTGCGAGCTATGTGCGGGCGCACATGAGACGTATCAGTGCTGGAGCAACCATGGTGGTATTCAACAGCCTCAGCAATGTGACCGGTGTTTGGGCGTTCATGATCCATCACAATATTGTTACTACGGAGGAGTTGATCCATATGTCACTTATGAAGAACAACCATATTTTCAATACTATCCTCAACAGTACCAGCAAGATGTTCCAGATATGTCATATTACTATGGTAGTGAAGAGTTTCAACATCAGCAACCTACTCCTACTTTTCAGTCAGATGATGATTTGAAGGAGATTAGGGAGGAGATTAGGATGCTTGCAGAGAATAATGAGAAGCTTGTCAAATCTATGGGGACATTAGCTGCTCAAGTTTTGAGAGTCTTGGAACAAGAGAATCAACAATTCATACCAGAAGCAATTCCAGAAAATAACGATGACTTGGAGCAAGGTACTGCGTGCTTAATTGAAGAAGACAAATTCCAAGAGGAGGAGAGTGTTCATAAGCCATGTGAGGAATTTGATCAAGCTAGTGAGGTGGATGATTTGGAAAGGGCACTATTTGAGACAGACACTGATGAGCTACGCAAATTTCAAGAATTGTTTTGTGCAAACCTAGAAGACACTGTTGGGCTACAGAAATTTCAAGAATTGGTATGTGCGAACCAAGAGGTTGGTGATCATGAGAAAGATGCAGGTCTTCTACTTGTCTCAGAATTTAAAGATGGAGGTAGCGCATTAGAGACAATGGAGGAAGTTCTCGTTGAGGAACCAAAGGTTTCAGCAATTTACATTTACCCTCCTCCATTATATTCAAGTGAAGCCCGCGAAGGTGTGTTGTTCTACAAATTGTCAGATTTTGGGTCAACAGATGAAGGCATTGGAAGAGGACATGGTTGTTACCCGAATAGGCCAAGAAAGGAAAAGGAGCAAAAAGTGTGCCGCCGAGATGATGATGAAGTATTGCGAAGAGAGGACCAGGCAAACTATTATCATCCTTAATGGAAACTTGGAAGTAACGTCAAGCTATTGACGTTAAAGAAGCGCTTTGTGGGAGGCAACCCATGCATTAGTGTAGGAAAAAAAAAAAAAAAAAATCGGATTTTTGAGTGTGTAACGCAGGATGAAGCTGCGTTACAGGGAATATTGGGCTCCTGATGCGCAAGTTGCTGATGCGCAACTGACTTTGCGGCAAGCTGCCTTCTTGATGCGCAAGTTGCGTGGCAGTGTCTGTAATTGAGGCAAATTGCCTTCAACCTGCGCAGTTGGCGCGTGATGCAGATGAGTTAGAAATTTTTTTTTTTCCCAGCCTATCACTGTTTGTCCATGAGTTTTTGTGTGTATGTATACGAAAATTTTTCTTTCACCCCAAAAATTCTTTTTATAGCCTCATCTCTTCCCTAAATCTTTTCCTATTTTAATTCCAAAACCCCTCATCTCTCCTAAAAAAATTCCAATTCCTATTTCTTTTCTAAATTTTTTTCTTTTATCCATTAAATATTTTTTCTATCCCATATCAAATTCCAAATTCCACCCAAATTTTTTCCTTTTCACATTAAAATTCTTATATTCATCCTATCACTCCATGGCCTATAAATACCCATACATACACACCCAATTCATTATCTACCTCCTCTACATCTCTTAAAAATTCAAGTTTGGGGGAAAATTAGTACGAGTTCACCTCTTTGATTCGTAGTGGGATTTCTTTTCTCTATTTTATTTTACTACGAATTTGTGTTCTTGTAAATTGGGGTTTTTGTATTATTCTTGTTACTTGGGTATTTTTGGTATGATTCTGCTTGGTGGTTTTTGGTGGGATATTTTGAGGTGGTTATTGGTGGAGCTTCTTTTGAGTTGGGAATTGATTCTTTTGGCTCGTAAGCATGGGAGAGATAGTGCTAATGTTGGGGAATTTTCGTTTTCGACGGCGGAGGTTAAATTTAATCGATTGTTTTGAGGCCAATTGCTAAGGAAAGGGGATTTTTGCGAGAAAAAAATTTTTGTTGGGTATGCTTCGGGATTCAGGTATGTTTTCTACTTTCCCTTGTATTACTTTCCATTCAATGAGGACATTGAATATTTTAAGTTTGGGGGTTGTTTGAGGGATTAGTAGTTGTTGTTGTATTATTTGTTCATGTAGGATTTCATGCTTTGCATATTAGTAGTAGTAAATTATGCATTTATGTTTGTGTTATCTACGTTTGTTTCATATAGGACATTCTGTTTTTATGTTCGTATATCATGTGAGTTCATGTTAGTTTGCATTTTCACCCATGCTTGATAGGAATTTTGTGTTGTTGACGCTTTTGATTGAGAAGTGATATGCTTTGTTCTTGTGCACACACATACACTAGTAAGTTGAAGCTAGTAGACTTATTGAATGTTGTAAGTGATTAGAAGGACATGAATATGTGCAAGATGATTTAGTTGCATGCTTTGAATACAAGTTGGTGCGTTAGAGAGATTTTTTTGCTTGGGATTGAGTATGTTTTACCACCAAGTGAGTTTTTGAGCCTTATTGCATATTTTTTGCAATCTTATTCGTTTGCTTGAGTGTCCACGGATTGTTTGCATTGCTAGCAGTTGTTTGAGGTCTTTCTTGAAATGCATGACGTTATTTGACGATTAAAATGATAAAGGCAATTAGGAATAACCACATATTTTCCCATATTACCACACCATATTTACATGATCAATTAGTTAACCCATTGAGCTTAATCCTATTTTTTCGGTGACATACCACATTACTTGCCTAGACCTTTTTCTTGTATTGGCCTTACATTAATTTGAACCCACATTGTCAAAGGCTAGTAGAGTGCTTAAGGGAGTAATAAGGTGTGCAAGGAGGGGTATTGTTGGTCTTACTTTTGGGGGGAAATATTGAAAATTGGGTTTGGTGGTTTACTTGATAGTCGACATATGTAATAAATTATGGGACCATTGTTATTGTTATATTATTGTTTGTGTTCTATTTAGCTCTCGAGAAAAAAAGAAAAAAAAAAGAAAAAAAGAGAAAAAAAAAATAAGAAAAAAAAAAAAGAAAAAAAATATTATGAGAGCATGTTTGTGTTTGTTGTGATCCTATTTCAGTCGACTAGTCGAGTGTTTGTTTTAGTAAAAATTATGTGGGGGGGAATATGGTGTTGTGTGTGATTTATTATGGTACTTACTAGCTTTTGACACTTCACCTGTTTTGGCTTATTTGACATACCTTGTCCCTAGCCCCGTTACAACCCAAATAAAGACCTTTTGATTATCGTCATTGATGTATGTTGTGTTAAGAGTTAGATTGATACCAAATGTCAAGCATGCTTATGATTTTGTTGGAATTGAGTGATACACTTACCCTTGTTCTTGAGTGAAAATTCTTTTGTGAGTGGATTGTGAGTGTTTGCTTGTTTTTGCATATGAGATCCCGAGTTTTGTCTCAAAGATGTACTCTTGTAGGCTTAGCATGTTTACTAACTTATTCTTACACTTGACATGGGCTTGTGAGAACTTATGCATGTTCATTGAGTAGACTATGTGAATACTTGCACTTTCGACACCAAGACATTGCGTATTTACTTTGATTCTTAAGTCGATATGGCATGAGAGGATTTGAAGGTATGGTAGATTAGATTAATTGCATTTGCATATTAGTTGCATTCATGCATTGCATTGCATTAGGTTAAATGGATTTTGTGGGTACATTCGCTATAGGCCCTCACGAGACCTTACTCGTCCACTAGGGCTGCCTAGGGGTTTAAAGGGCTTGTTGCATATGCCAAATGCAACCGTGATCACCTACGGAAGTGGTACTAGTTAGTTAGTTAGTTAGTTGTAATTGTTTATGCTTGAGGACAAGCATCAGTTTAAGTTTGGGGGTGTGATAAGTGGATTTATATCCACTTGGAGCATTCTAAATCGGCTTAAATTGATTGTCTTGGGCTCAAGTTTCTGGTAGTTTTGATGTGTTTTGTTTAGTTATGCAGATTTACAAGGATGTTGATTATGGTGGATGTTTTTGTCGTTTTTGGAGATTTAATTTATTAAAATTCGGAATTATTGGGCTGCACGCGTGAGATTCACTGTTTGGGCCATATCTTGAGTTCTATAAGTCTGTTTTCAGCCCGTAAGCAGTCCACGCGAAGATAACGAGATTCTCTATCATTCTAAGATGGTCCAGAAGCCCAATTACGTCTGGAACGGCTCTGGAAAACAGAAGAAAAGTCAGCTACGAATTTCCCTTAAAAAACAGAATCAGTTTAGGAAACGTATCTTGCAGAAATTCTATTATAATTCTGTTTTGGTATTTTCTTGCTGGGCAAGATGTCTAGAGCCTATATAAACACATCCAACCCTTGTAATTTATAATCAAGATCATTAGATTATCATCATTAGGAGTAGAACTATTACATATCAATTACTTAGGTTTATTTGTATATTTTCATACTTTGTTTTTATCATGGTTTCATCAGATCCCATGATGACGAGAGGTTCGATTATGAACTAATTGTTGTCATGGGATTCTAACGGATTTATTTATGGAGCTTTAGTATCTTGATGCTTTAAAGATCTGTGTGTGATGTATATCTGATATCCTCGTATGGTTATGCTTAATTGATAGATGCGTCATGAACATCTAATTTGTTAATCTCTTGTGAAGTGAAAGTGGATCTTGAGATTTAGAACTTGCCATGCTAGCATAGGTTCATAATTGTTTATCAATATGGTTGTGGTACGAGATGAGAATACTTGTATTGCCCTATGTGATTATTATGGATAACTTGCTCTTCAACCGTTATGTTTTCAAATTCTATAGACATATAGGGTCTAAGCATAATTGGTGTCTATTCATCTTCTATCTCTTTTGTGGATGTATGAGTAGTTTGGTATACGTATGCTGACAGGTAGCGTGTACTTGTTTCGTGTTGTCCGATCAGATATCATAACCATTGCATATAGAGATTAAAGGCGTCAGATCTAAGCAAAGTATTTAATGAAGTTAGGATTCCATGGTTTTTCTTGCAGAAGTAATTAGATTTCAATTCTTGTTAGTTAGTTAATTCTTAGTTTGTTAATTTACTTTCTTAGTTTAATTTAGTTAATTAAAACCCAATTTGTTATTTGTCTTAGCAGTGAATTAAAACCATACATTGTTGCATAGGTACAATACTGAATTAAAAACCAGATCTCTGTGGGAACGAACTTGACTTCTATCTGTATTACTTGTGACCACGTACGCTTGCGTGTTTTAGTGTAAACAAGTTTTTGTGTTTGAGGGATTAGTAGTTGTTGTTGTATTATTTGTTCATGTAGGATTTCATGCTTTGCATATTAGTAGTAGTAAATTATGCATTTATGTTTGTGTTATCTACGTTTGTTTCATATAGGACATTCTGTTTTTATGTTCGTATATCATGTGAGTTCATGTTAGTTTGCATTTTCACCCATGCTTGATAGGAATTTTGTGTTGTTGACGCTTTTGATTGAGAAGTGATATGCTTTGTTCTTGTGCACACACATACACTAGTAAGTTGAAGCTAGTAGACTTATTGAATGTTGTAAGTGATTAGAAGGACATGAATATGTGCAAGATGATTTAGTTGCATGCTTTGAATACAAGTTGGTGCGTTAGAGAGATTTTTTTGCTTGGGATTGAGTATGTTTTACCACCAAGTGAGTTTTTGAGCCTTATTGCATATTTTTTGCAATCTTATTCGTTTGCTTGAGTGTCCACGGATTGTTTGCATTGCTAGCAGTTGTTTGAGGTCTTTCTTGAAACGCATGACGTTATTTGACGATTAAAATGATAAAGGCAATTAGGAATAACCACATATTTTCCCATATTACCACACCATATTTACATGATCAATTAGTTAACCCATTGAGCTTAATCCTATTTTTTCGGTGACATACCACATTACTTGCCTAGACCTTTTTCTTGTATTGGCCTTACATTAATTTGAACCCACATTGTCAAAGGCTAGTAGAGTGCTTAAGGGAGTAATAAGGTGTGCAAGGAGGGGTATTGTTGGTCTTACTTTTGGGGGGGAAATATTGAAAATTGGGTTTGGTGGTTTACTTGATAGTCGACATATGTAATAAATTATGGGATCATTGTTATTGTTATATTATTGTTTGTGTTCTATTTAGCTCTCGAGAAAAAAAGAAAAAAAAAAGAAAAAAAGAGAAAAAAAAAATATGAAAAAAAAAAAAGAAAAAAAATATTATGAGAGCATGTTTGTGTTTGTTGTGATCCTATTTCAGTCGACTAGTCGAGTGTTTGTTTTAGTAAAAATTATGTGGGGGGGAATATGGTGTTGTGTGTGATTTATTATGGTACTTACTAGCTTTTGACACTTCACCTGTTTTGGCTTATTTGACATACCTTGTCCCTAGCCCCGTTACAACCCAAATAAAGACCTTTTGATTATCGTCATTGATGTATGTTGTGTTAAGAGTTAGATTGATACCAAATGTCAAGCATGCTTATGATTTTGTTGGAATTGAGTGATACACTTACCCTTGTTCTTGAGTGAAAATTCTTTTGTGAGTGGATTGTGAGTGTTTGCTTGTTTTTGCATATGAGATCCCGAGTTTTGTCTCAAAGATGTACTCTTGTAGGCTTAGCATGTTTACTAACTTATTCTTACACTTGACATGGGCTTGTGAGAACTTATGCATGTTCATTGAGTAGACTATGTGAATACTTGCACTTTCGACACCAAGACATTGCGTATTTACTTTGATTCTTAAGTCGATATGGCATGAGAGGATTTGAAGGTATGGTAGATTAGATTAATTGCATTTGCATATTAGTTGCATTCATGCATTGCATTGCATTAGGTTAAATGGATTTTGTGGGTACATTCGCTATAGGCCCTCACGAGACCTTACTCGTCCACTAGGGCTGCCTAGGGGTTTAAATGGCTTGTTGCATATGCCAAATGCAACCGTGATCACCTACGGAAGTGGTACTAGTTAGTTAGTTAGTTAGTTGTAATTGTTTATGCTTGAGGACAAGCATCGGTTTAAGTTTGGGGGTGTGATAAGTGGATTTATATCCACTTGGAGCATTCTAAATCGGCTTAAATTGATTGTCTTGGGCTCAAGTTTCTGGTAGTTTTGATGTGTTTTGTTTAGTTATGCAGATTTACAAGGATGTTGATTATGGTGGATGTTTTTGTCGTTTTTGGAGATTTAATTTATTAAAATTCGGAATTATTGGGCTGCACGCGTGAGATTCACTGTTTGGGCCATATCTTGAGTTCTATAAGTCTGTTTTCAGCCCGTAAGCAGTCCACGCGAAGATAACGAGATTCTCTATCATTCTAAGATGGTCCAGAAGCCCAATTACGTCTGGAACGGCTCTGGAAAACAGAAGAAAAGTCAGCTACGAATTTCCCTTAAAAAACAGAATCAGTTTAGGAAACGTATCTTGCAGAAATTCTATTATAATTCTGTTTTGGTATTTTCTTGCTGGGCAAGATGTCTAGAGCCTATATAAACACATCCAACCCTTGTAATTTATAATCAAGATCATTAGATTATCATCATTAGGAGTAGAACTATTACATATCAATTACTTAGGTTTATTTGTATATTTTCATACTTTGTTTTTATCATGGTTTCATCAGATCCCATGATGACGAGAGGTTCGATTATGAACTAATTGTTGTCATGGGATTCTAACGGATTTATTTATGGAGCTTTAGTATCTTGATGCTTTAAAGATCTGTGTGTGATGTATATCTGATATCCTCGTATGGTTATGCTTAATTGATAGATGCGTCATGAACATCTAATTTGTTAATCTCTTGTGAAGTGAAAGTGGATCTTGAGATTTAGAACTTGCCATGCTAGCATAGGTTCATAATTGTTTATCAATATGGTTGTGGTACGAGATGAGAATACTTGTATTGCCCTATGTGATTATTATGGATAACTTGCTCTTCAACCGTTATGTTTTCAAATTCTATAGACATATAGGGTCTAAGCATAATTGGTGTCTATTCATCTTCTATCTCTTTTGTGGATGTATGAGTAGTTTGGTATACGTATGCTGACAGGTAGCGTGTACTTGTTTCGTGTTGTCCGATCAGATATCATAACCATTGCATATAGAGATTAAAGGCGTCAGATCTAAGCAAAGTATTTAATGAAGTTAGGATTCCATGGTTTTTCTTGCAGAAGTAATTAGATTTCAATTCTTGTTAGTTAGTTAATTCTTAGTTTGTTAATTTACTTTCTTAGTTTAATTTAGTTAATTAAAACCCAATTTGTTATTTGTCTTAGCAGTGAATTAAAACCATACATTGTTGCATAGGTACAATACTGAATTAAAAACCAGATCTCTGTGGGAACGAACTTGACTTCTATCTGTATTACTTGTGACCACGTACGCTTGCGTGTTTTAGTGTAAACATGTATTCAGAATTTTTAAATCACTCATAAAAACATATTTTACCTAATTTAGAATTTATTCTAAGTTAGATAACTGCCAGCTGTGAGTTTTCAACCTGCTTGAGATATCGATTAAGCCTTTCTTGACTTCTCGAATAGTTGTTTTTCTACTTCTCGAATGTTGGACTTGTCGATACAAAACATATATCTAATCGACAATTCAAGTATTTCATACTTATACAATTTTACATCTATTCGATTCATTTCATTCGATTTTTCAAGCATCTAAAACACCAAAACCCCTGTAAACCCTAATCTCAAAAGCTAAATTTCTTCTTCAACCTTCATTCTTTTCTCTCTTCTCTCTGTATCAATGGCAACCGTGAAATTCAACACCAACTTTATCGCCCTAACTAGTGATGTTGAGGCACCCAATGCCAATTTCAAATGCTTTGTAAAGTGGATGTCTGAGTCATACATCAAGGATGCACTCTCAGCCAACCCAACTCTGTATCTAGACCTCCTGGAACAGTTTTGGAGAACTGCTACTATGGAAGTTGTAGCCCTAGAAAGCGCAATAACATCGTATATAATCTACTACAAGATTCAGGACAAGGAAATCAATATCATCACTGAAGATATGAATCAAGCACTGGGCTTACAACAGGAAGTGTATGATGACCAAGCCACAAATGGTGATTTGAAGGACTTTTTTGATTTTATCAACTACTCAGATGAAATCAAACTTGGGCACTTGAATAGGAAGTTCTTGAGGAAGGAATGGAGTTATGTGTTTGCCACCAGTCTTCAAGTCTTCACAACTATTCTTCAAGTCTTCACAGCTAGGAAGTCAAGCTTTGATCAGATTAGTGCACCTGCTCAGTAAATAGGCTATGCCTTAGCTTATGGGAAAAAGATCAATGTTGGTCAACTGATTATGCAGGAGCTGTATGGGAGACTTGGTAAGAACTCAACCAAGAGAGGTACTGACATTTTCTTCCCTCGCTTTATTCAATGTGTACTTAATTTTAAAAATGATAAATTGATTGAATTACCTGGGATAGATAGAAATAGAATAGGCTATCCTAAATCCATGACCAAACTCATTTTTGGTAATTTGGAGACTAGGAATGATGTGGATGTAAGACTTAACATAACTCCCCATATGGAGGGTTTGTTTAGGACTTACCCCCACAACATGCCAACATTTGATTCCAAATCTCAGTTAGCACAGCCCAAGCAAGTAGAACACAATGCTAACCCAGGGCCTGCTAACCAACCCTCTCAACCAAACACTCTACCAAACACTGAGCCAACTGCATCATCTTCTCAAAAGGGTGATGTTAGTAAAAAGAAGAGAAAGGAGATAGCTTTTGCACCTTTAACCATCTTATCAGAAGCAGACTGGCTGTTGAATTAGGTATAGAAAGTGAGGAACTTGAGTCACCCTTACTAAGGCCAAAGAAGAAAAAGAAATCTAAAACCACCTCTTCAGTCACACAAATGGCTGAAGTTGTAAAATCAGGGGCAAACAGTTCACTAGATGTATCCTCTCAATAGGGTGCATCTATAGAATCAAGCATCCTCCCCAATGCAACTATTTATAAAGAGTCAGCTCCTGGGAGTGATAAGGCTGGCACAACACTGAGTGGAGAGCACATCACATTTGAAACTCCCTCTATTTCTCAGGGGGAGTTGTAAAAATCCATTCTAAAAGACACTTCTCTTCCAGAATCTACATCTCAAATTTCTTTGGAGCCTGTAATTCAAGAAATTGAAGAGCAAGGCATTGATCACCAATAATTCTTTTCTCTTGGTGAGCCAATGGACTCAAGTGACTTAGTGCAAGACACTTTGCTCACCACCCAAAAACCACATTCCGATGGTGAGGGAATGCTAGCTGGGGCATATCCTGATGACACCATCACAAACACAGAGGATTCACTAGTTTTTACTAGAGACTCTGTGCCTGTGTCAACTACTGTTGTAACTCATCCCACTCCTGTGGAGACAACAGTAGTAGAGTCATTCCATCCGGTTGCAGAAGTTGCATCAGTAACTGAGGAGACTAGCTTGCCTAGCTCTAGCACTAACTTGGCTCAGGCCACCTTGTCACAATGGCTGAGGCCTGTGCAACATGACAGTGTCTCAGGATCATCAACTGTTCCACCACTATTGACGGATGAAGCACTTCATTGCTTAAATGTGGAACAGCTTGATGAGATCTCTAAAATAGCCCAACATCTCCTCACAGCAAATCTGCCAAATGCCAACTATGAAGCTATTTTGCTCTGTCACAAAGAAGATGTTGAAAATCAATAAGAGAAAATAGCAGATGAGGCTGAGAGAGATGGAAATATAAATGCATGGATGAGCACCACCAAAGAATGCACCCTGGATGACGCTCTGTAGTACTTGAGAGAAGAATATATAACTACTCTTGGCTCAAATGCTTGAACTCTCTCACCTACTGATGTCTATGAAGCTATGAATGAATCATACAAGGGAAGTCTAAAAGCTATTCACTATCTTGGAAAAGGAATGAAAACTGAACTTGCCAATATCTGCAGAGATACAACCAAGGAAGTGAGTGAGCTCAAAAGTAAATTCACAACTGAATTCCCTCCCCTGGCATCCACACTCAGAGAGATATGGGAATGTAAAAAGACTTGCACCTCTGTGGACCATGAGCTACATTCCTTGAAAGACAGCCTCACAAAGCTCACAAGTGAAATGACCACTCTATCATCTCAAACTCAGGATGCCAATGCCCTGCTGTAATAACCCGGATTTTTCAAGAAATGAATTTATTATTATTTCAATAATAATAATGTTTTCCTAAAATGAGGAGGATTTTTTTTTTATTATTCAATTATTTAATTATTTTCGGTTAAGTGAGCCTGGTGCTCCTATTTAAAATTTATTGACTGAGTAGATACCTCGAGTCAATAGTTTATTTGTGCAAAGATTTAATTTTGGAATGTGAAATTATTCAGTAAAGATTTTATTTTAAATTATCGAATAATTTAGAGATTTTAAAATTCTTAGAAAATGTTTATTTTAATTATTTGAGGATTTGTAGAAATTACTTGATTAATATATAAAACCAATAATTTGAGGTTTTACTAAAACAGTAATGTTTGTAGTATTTTTATAAAGCCCTGTAAATTGTGAATTATGAATCACAATTATTATTTTTATGAATTGTTTTTATAAATTATTAATATTTGTAAAATGCATATCAATTTAGAATATTTGGATTTAATTCTGATTCTTTCTCCAAAAGTCTTTAAAAATATTCTAGTATTTAATTATGATAGAAATTTTATTTTTACAAATTAGAGTTATTAGTGTAAAATATTATTTAAAGTGTGTAGTAATTAAAGGTATTGCTTTTTAATAGTGTTAGGCTTGAGGCCCATTAGGTTAACACACATAACAGATACATACATCGATACACACACTCAGCCGCACAAGACGAAAACAGATCGGGGAGGGGGAGAAGGCATCTGGGGGGAGGAAGAGAGAAAAGAGATTTGGGGGTTTCATTTTACAACTCCATTAAGCTAAATATACATACATATATACATATATAATCGTGGGTGTGTGTGATTGTGTGTGTATACACGCGCGTGTGTGTGTATATGTGCGTGTGAGTGAGCGTAGCAGCGTGTGTATGTGTTGTAGGTGGAAGTCGCGCAGGGAGAGGGAGTGTGGGGGTCGAGAACGCAGCAGAGAGAGAGAGAGAGAGAGAGAGAGAGAGAGAGATGGTGGAGATTTTCGTGGTGGTCACCGGAAAAAGAGGAGACTTCGGTGGCTTGACTTTCGGATCGGAAACGAAATGGGGTATAATTTCGTAAATCTAATTATTTAATTCTCGTATTAAATTAGATGTAATTGTTATATATTGTTTAAATTGTAGTTATTTAATTAATTAATTGTTGTAATTTAATTAATTTAAATTGTGAGATTATTGTTGTGATGAAATTAGATTTAATTTGTGAGTTTAATGTGTTAATTTTAATGATTAGATTAATTTCCGAGATTTAATTCGGGGGAGTATGATTGTTATTTATAATTAATTGGATTAATTGTGAGCCGGTTGTATGCTCGGGCCTTATGGTTGTTAATTGTTAATTATTAATTGTCGGAGTTGTCGATAAATTGCTAATTGCTAGTGTCGGATAGTATGTAAAGTTATGTGGCTTTCTTGTTATATATGGTCATCTATAAATGTTTACGTGCTAAGTGCTATAAGTCGAGTCATAAGAATTTGTCGGATGTCACGTCTGTCAACTACTTGGTATTTGTTTACAATTGGTTAAATGATTATCGATAATGGTTCGGGTAGAAATTTGAATTGCTAATTGTAATGGTTATTGTTATAGGAGGTGTAATTATATGAATGGCTAATTGGCTAAGTGCTAGATGGTATGAATCAAGTTATAGTATATGTTGAAAGTATAATTGTCAACTACGTGATGTTGGCTTATGTGGATAGTTTTCAAATGTGGATAAACCTAGTTTACTTTCCTTACATGTTGAGGTGCCGCATGTCTGGGCGGGTACTTTTCCTTATGTGCTAGTTGCCGCAAGTCTGGGCGGGTACTTTTCCTTATGTGCTAGTTGCCGCATGTCTGGGCGGGTACTTTTCTTACTTGTTTACTTTGCTGCAAGTTGAGGCAGCTTTATTTTTGCAAAAACAGGGTTGAATTGCATTTGAGGGGCTGTGCCCATAGTCCGATAAACGAATACCTCATGCCCAAATTTTTTGAAAATCCCCTGCAATCAAATTTATTTAATTTAGTTAAATAAAATGGTCTAGATGCATGAAATGGATATTAATTGTTATGTGAATATGTGCTAAGTGAACTATTTGAGGGTTAATTGTTATTTCGAGGGTTATGTGCTAATTTGCTGATTTGATGTGTCTCGAGGATTAATTATGTTTGAGGACTATCTATATACTAAGTTGATTAAGTGGTATGGTTTGAGGTGTTTAGCACCAGGAATTGTCCACTTTAAAAAGGGGACTTTTCCATTTCATTTTCTTTATTATAATATGTTATGTGCAATAAGTGGTATTAGAATAGTCAACTATAGGGAGGACACCTATAGTTTGACTTTATGTTATTTAGTGATAATCCCGAGTTGTGTCTACTCGATATACGAGGTATGACTGACACGTACTCGTAACCATTTCAGTACCATTAGGGCGAAATCAAATTGGAGCGACGTGCATCCAAAAAGGAAGATCGAGACGTCAGGTAAGGTCCATGGAATTACTTGGACGAGGTGCGAAGGATTGGTTCGCGGTTTCTATTTTCTGCTAAGGACTAGAGGCAAGTTTACTATGCATACTCTATTGTTCAGAGTATATTTATTTTAAATATATGAAATGTGTTAAATAAGTTTTCAATCCATAATCGCGAGTTTTTCCAACCTTGTACTTCTTCTCCCAAATCATTGTATTCCTTGCTTTGCCAACAATATTAAATCCTGCTCGTGCAATAACCAAAACCCCATGGCTTATAATACTGTTGATGGGCAGTGATATTTTTATGGCTCTATATCTTGATTTATACGGTATATATATATATATCTATAAACTTTTCGTACTATGGAAGTGGACTATATGTTATGAGGTATATATTTATGTATCGGAATAAGAAAGGCTCAGAGGGTAGGGCATGTATTGAGTTTTAGAACTTAGCCGCGTGTTGGGGCTATTTTGTATTGTATGTTTTCGAAAACCCGGGCAAAGCTTTTAAAAAGAATTTCGCAATAATTAACCTAAAGGCAACATCACCAATAAACCAGTGTTTATTTAATTAATAGATGCTCCTGAAAGCATTTACTAATTAAATAAACCTCATTCGCCTAATTAAATTTATTTAATTAGATGAATATCATTTTCAAAACGCTTTCTTAAAATCACTTTGTCCCGGAGAAATAATAAAACAATTTAATGGAGTGATTCTATCTAGTATATTATTTATCGGAGATAGTTTATTTTCAATACGGATTAAAGATATTCCAATGGTTATAAATTGGTTACTTTCAGCTTAAAACAACTAGATTGATATCGATATATGTTATTTGAATGCTTATTTAATTCGATGAATATTAATTATAATGTTCATTATGAAACAAAAAAAAAGGAAAGAGAAGAAGGATTTTCATGCTTATTAATTATTTCTTATTGACCGAGAGTCAGTAGTAGTCATTTGATAAAGTGGCTAAAGTTTGGAGACTGCTGGAGAGATTGTGTCTTGATTTTGATTAGAAACATTCCAAGAGTTGTATTTGGGTGTTTTGAGGTTATTAAATATTCCAGTATTAATAGTAAATATTATTTGAATATTACTTAATAAATGAATATTAATTTGAGTATTCTTTTAAAAAGAGATTATTGAATATTTATTATTTGTTACATAGTAGTCAAATATTTATTAAATACTCTAAGTGTTTTGAAGGTTATAAAACACTATTTAAAGGTTGTCTAAGGACTTTCATAGTCATTTAAAATATTATATTTTGAATCTATCTAGGTAAGTTACTTTTCAAGAACTTATATATATATATGGAATTACCCTGTTGTGGTTACAAGCTTTATGCGTACCATTTTCCATGTGTGATCACAAAACCCTGTGTCGAGATTGATATCGGTACAAGTGTATATCTATACTTGAACTCTTTTGAACTCAAAACATTTTCGAAAACCCCCGGTCAGGTTTTACTCTCTTGCTCGTTTTTCAAGAAATTATCGGTCGACTGAAGTCGAACTTCAACTACTCAAGTTTTCTATCAAAATGATTTTGACAAGAAAAGAAAAAAGGGACTCTGGCAGGTGTGGGAATCGTTGACGAACGATTCCCGGGATGTGTAAGCGGCCGTGAGCCAGGCGGCCCATCAATTATTATTCCGGCCCAGGTGTTGCCGAAGGATGATTACTGATGTAGTTTTCATCGAGGGTGATTACGGATGTAGTTTTCACCCGGGGATAGTTACGGATGTAGTTTCTATCCTTCTACCGGTAGAGAAGACCCGCGGATTATTGGACTTGGATGTGGCGACTGATCATCGTCAATCCTTGTCAGGTTTTATGTTTTCTTTAAGTCCCATCCTCCACTTTGGAAAAATACTCAAACACTGCTTCTTAGGCCTAAGTGCCAAGTAGCCGATAGTGTTGTTTTCAATTTTGTAAGATGATGAATTCATGCAGTATCTAGAACTGCAAGATTATTCTAACAATAATGGCACGTGTTGGTGCACTTTTGCAATTATTCAAAAGATGAAAGATGGTTCATCGGTTATTGATGTTAAGTCCCAAATGTTTTGCTTCAAGAGCTTTGACTCTCTTCCTATCAGTTATTTCTGAGTTTAACTTATCAAGTGGTTAACGAACTTATATCCTGTACAGAATCTTGAACTGTAAGGTGTTTTGATGATAATGATATACTCATGTGTATATACTTACAAACTTGAGGAGTATTAGAAAGGGAATTTTATAATGGTTTGGTTTATGAAGGGTGGTAATAACTATCTTAGCAGCATATTGAACTGCATATTTTGAAAAGCTCCCTAAGAGGTTATCAATACTATAAGGTATGGTATGTGGATAAGGTATGAGGATTACTATTGTTGACATGAACTTACTTTATTTATCTGATGTTACTCGAAATGTCATATATCCCCTACTGAGGTTTCATTGTTGTAAATATTTTGAAATCGATATTAAGTATCGTTATATTTCGAAAACTCCATGTGTATATTGATATATATTGTTGTGCTCTATTAATACTTGCTGGGCAATTCTTTCGCTCATACTTGCTTGTTTTAAATATTAACCTTTCAGAGGAAGGTAGATGATTGAGGCTTATCTGCATGGCTCAGGAGAAGCAGGCAGTGTGCCCTTGTGAAGATGATATGATCCAGAACATAGATAGCTGGAGTAAGTTATATATAAGTGTATTGATGTGTAATATGTATATATCACTTTGTACAGGATAGTACTAGTGCTAGTGTACTTCTCAACGAAGCTACACTAGTAGTATAGGATTTGTAATACTCAGTGTGATGTAATTAAATGGATGTAATGAGTAATGTAAGGATCGATTCTTGTTTCTAGCCCTATAACCTAAAAGATGCTTGGTGGTTGGGGTCATAGATGTTGTAATTCAGTTATTAAATGATTACAGGTGGTTTAATGTTGTTAAACAGGTAATTTGACATTGAGGATTTTCGCGTGACGACCAAATCCCTGACCCCGGATTTGGGGCGTTACACCTACTCAAGGTTATGTGGCAGAATCAATATGGTGACAAAGTCATCTCTGAGGTACCTGTGCACAACATGAGAAAGTATGAAGTGGAAAGGCTCCAGAAATAATCACTCTCCTCTTTCAGAGCTGAACATCTCAAGGAATTAGTGGAGAACTTGGAAAAAGAAGTGTTTGACCTAAAAGTTTTCAATGCTGAGCTGAAAGAATCTGTCAATCTTCTGAATGAGAAGTTGAACACTCAACTACTGCTCATGCTGAGGTTCTTCTCAATCAACAATAGATGATTTCTGCAATGATGAAGCACATGGGTCTCCCTCTACCTGAAGAATCTTCAACCCCAAAGGTCACTACTACAGCCTCTGTGCCTGACAACAAGCCTAAGGGGGAGAAGAGGACCTTAAGAAACTCAAATACAAAGGGGGAGAAACCTAAGGAGAAAGGCATCAAAATAACTGAGGGTGCTCAACCAACAAGAACTTCCAAATCTACATTCCATATTCCAGGCAAAGGGAAAGCCAAGGTTGATTAACCTCCATCCTCTCTGCCAGTGGTCACTCTACCACCTGTGCACATCACTACTCCAAGTGGCCAAAAGTAAACTGTCAGTACTATAGTGGTGGCAGGTTCCATGCCAAGTGATCTAGTCCAAGTCACCAGATATGAAGATGATCCAGTGGAAGTTAATGTGAGTACAGAGGCCAAGCTGATAGAAGTAGCAAATTCAGAGATTTATCATGATGCTGCATTCTTGAAGTTTCTACAAGCCTCAAAAGCAAAGGTTGGAGGAGATACTTTGCTATACAGAAGAAGCCTTAAAGATTAAATCAAATATCTAACAGTTATTCCAAGAAAGCTAAATCAAATCTTTCTCAAGGAAATTATGATGGTGACCAATGGCAAGATATGGCACCTATCTATTGACACCTTGAAAGCTCTAAAATTCACTGAGATTGATGCTATCTTGGAACTAATTGAGCAAAAAGGGAAGAACAACAAGAGTCTGTATACTGAACTGAGAAATGGTCAACAAGCTAGACTTCCTTGTTAGTCACAGAGGCATGCCTGTATACATCTAATAAAAAGCCTAATTGTTTGTAATGCTTTGCATTACTTACATGACCTCTTAACTGAGGGAACCTCTAGTTGTAGAGTTTCTATTTGTTCTGTACTTGTAATAGGCACCAAATCCTAGTTATGTAACTGCACTTATATAGTCAAGAATAATGCTTGAAAGAAGTTCCAAGGTTCATTCCTCAAGCAAGAAGATAAAGACTGTCAAACAATCACAGTTGGGATTTGAAGAAAGTGAAGAATTTACCTAAGTAGTAAGTACCAATTCGAGAAGTATATTTGTCTATCCGAGAAGTCCAGCATTCGAGAAGTCAGGGATTCGATATCTCAAGACACTATTCGATATCTCTGAATACACTGTTCGATATCTCATTCGATATCTCAGAGATTCGATATGTCTATTACTCTATTCGAGAACTCAAGAAGTCAACAAGTCAGAGTGGTATTCGAGTTCTCAAAGAGTCAACAAGTCAAAGTTCCATTCGATATCTCAAGGACTCAGAAAGCTATTCGATATCTCGAGGATTCGATAAGTCAAATGTTCTATTCGACAACTCAAGGAATCCTGATGGAAAAGAGATATTCGAGAAGTGGTTCGATATGTCAATATAACAGTATTCGAGAACTCAGAGTTATCGATCAAGTCAATTCTAGTTCTCGAATCACTTACTTAGTCACTTCTCGAATACATTCTTGGAGACAAAATACTGGTGAAATTGTACAAGTCAGAATCCTACAACAAGCCAATGCACTTTATGGACCACAATCTGTAACGTGCTCTGGAAAGCCTACAAAGAAGCTTGGAGAGATATAGAAGAGATAAAAGGGCTAAAGAAGTGGATCTGAACAGGCTTTGCAAAGTCAAATCTGTGACCGTTTAGACACTTACTCAAAAAGGATAGATAGACTAGAAAGTAATTTGTTTAGCTACCTTATTTGTAGTAAGTAGGTTGTATCCATGTTCTATAAGGATACAGCCTCACTTCCTTAGTTAAGGGAGACACGAACTTAAACTTTTGGAGAGTCAAGTTTCTCAAACACTGTAAGCTATATCTCTCTGAGAAAAACGAAGCTGAGAATACTATCATTTGTATTCACAGATTGTAGCAACTTTTATCTAATAATACATTAGATTAAAGTGATATTGTGTCTTATGTTGTTCTTTATCCGCACTACACCTTCGCACACACAAACACTTATCTGCTACATAGACTCGAGCCAAAGAAAAGTTCAAGAATCCATTCACCCCCCCTCTGTATTCTTTTACCGTATTCATTACTCAACAAGTGGTATCAGAGAGGGCTGTTTATTCAAAAACAGAAAAACGATCATGAGTTCGAATACACCAAAGACTACAGGAACGGTGAAAGTCCCTAAGTTTGGCAAAGAGAATTACAACCTCTGGAAGATAAAGATGCAGTTGTTCATCAAAGCATCTCATCATTTATATCCTGAGATTCTCAAGAATGGTCCATTTGTTCCCCAACAGGAGATTCCTGAAAATACTGTTGGAACCACTGCTATTCCAAGATCTTATGAGGCTAAGGATCCATCCAAATGGACAGAATCAGAAAAGGACATGGTTGCCCTTGACAATCACCTCATGTTGCTGATTATAGATTCCATGGACATGTCAATGTTTGCAAACATTGCTTCATGTACCACTGCCAAAGAAATGTGGGATCACATTGAGGTGTTATGTGAAGGAACTGATGAGGTCAGAGAAAATAAGAAACAGATACTGGTCACACATTATGAGGCTTTCATGGCACAGCCCAAGGAAAGCATTACTGAGATGTTTGAGAGATTTCACAAGCTAGTTACTGAGTTGCAGATGAATGGCAAGGTTTATAGTACCAAAGAATTTAACATGAAGTTTCTACTATCTTCAGCAAATCATCTAGAGCAAAGGGTCATTTCTCTAAGGGAAAGAGATTTGAACAAAGTTACATATGATGTGCTCTATGGGGTTTTAAAAACTCATGAGCTTGAGTTGCTTCAGAAAAGGGCTATCCAAGCCAACCAAGGTAGAATGATAAACACATCATGTGCCTTGATTGTCAACAAATCTATTCAAGACCTAGAAGCATCTACAAGCCAATTAAGGATAGAGGAGGTAGTAGAAGAAGAAGAAACTGAAGCTGAGGTAAGTGAACCTGTTGAGGAGAAGGAGGAAGATGAGTTATATACTCTTGAAGAACTGGATGGGATGGAAAACACTTCATATGCTTTCATGGCCAGAAAATTTCCAAACATCAGATTTAAGATGAACCAACCCTTCAAACCTAAAACCCAAAACCATTCATTCAACAAGAGCAAGGTACCTGTGAAACCAAACAAGAATAAGTTCAAAACCAGCCATGTGGATAGGTCATCTGTAAGGTGCTATAGATGCAATGACCTAGGGCATTTTTCCAGTGAATGCAAGAAGCCTAAAAAGAAGGATAGAGATTATCTTGAGCTCGAACCTAAGTATGAGGCCCTTCTGAAAAAGCAGACACAAGGTAAGGCCTACATAGCTGAAGGGAAGTGTTGGGATGATTCTGACAGTGATGGAGAGGAACAAGAATTTTGCAATTATGCCTTGATGGCCAATTCCAAGGATGACACATCTCCATCAGACCCTTAGGTACCATCTCTAACTACTATAGACATGTCTGTTTCAGAGTATAAATGCATGATTGAACAACTATCTGTTGAGATGTTTAACAATCATACTAGTACGACTGCTGCTAATGAAGAGATTACTAAACTGTCTACTAGAAATGAAATGTTAATCAAAAAGAATGAGGAACTTGAGCTAACTGCTATGCAAGTAGAAAACCTTAAGAAAGAAGTTGAATATCTGCAGAATAAGGTTTTGTGTGCTAGTCAGGTTGAAAAGGCTCTTTGGGATGAATTAGCTGAAAATGAATTCAAACTGAAAACTTTCAAGAAATCATCTGGTCTAGTGCAATCCTACTGTGAGAAAATTGAAGCTAATCCCAAGGTTGCTATTGGACTTGATTATGACACTCTTAAACAGAGAAAAGGCTATGTTGTCATTAAAGATGACACAGTTGTTCATGAGGAAGTGCCTCACATTTTGAAAAAGATTGAAAATCCAATTTTTAAGGAATCAACATTCGAAATTGATGAGGATGCCTTACTCATCAAACAAATGTTGAATGATGAGGATGAGGCACAATCCAATGAACAACAAGCATCTTCCAAGAGTGAGAGTGTCAAGTCAAAGACCAAGGAGCCAGTAGGTGATAGGATAAGACCCAAGAAGTTTGTTAAGTTTGTTTCAGTTGGGAAGAGTGAATCAGAGAAGAAAGTGACTAAGAAGAAACATAACAGAAATGGCAAGCTAGGGATTAACAAAGATAACAACTATGCTTATATGCCAAATGCCCCTAGGAAAACTTGTCAGAATTGTTTCAGTACCAATCATTTAACTCGTGCATGCAAGAAACCTGCTGGTAGTGTGTCTAAACCTTTCTATGATTTTTCTGTACCTCTAAGACATAGAGATGCACCATTTTGTGATAAATTTGACTGTATGCCATGCAATATGAATGTTATGACTAGTTGTTTCAATTTGAGAATGCAATTCATTGATGGTTGTATCAGTCACAATTCTCACACACACTACACCAGGTCAAAGTCTTCGAGTCCTCCTAAAGCTAGGAAGGTACCTCTGTCACCGTAAAGTCTGAAATCTCAGGTTCTAAGACTTCTAACAGTGACAAGAAGACTAACACCAAGAAAGTTGACAAGCATGTTGTTTATGATAAAACTGTTTCTAAGTCACATGGACCCAAACTTGTTTGGGTACCAAAGGAGAAGTAATACCTTTGTGTTTGCAGGGCAAAGAAAGTGAAAAGAAGGTCATGTGGATTTTGGACAGTGGATGCTCAAATCATATGACTGGTGATATGGCCCTGCTATCACAGTATGAGGAAAAGGCTGGCCCAATGGTTGCTTTTGGAGATGACAGCATGGATAACACATTGGGATAAGGCAAGTTAAAAGTTGGAAATGTCATCACTGAAGATGTAGCACTGGTCAAGGGACTCAAGCATAATCTGCTAAGTGTTGGTAAGTTTACTGATAGAGGATTCAAGGTGGATTTTGACAAAGATGAATGTTTGATCACCCACAAGAAGACTGGTGATTTTTCTCTATCTTGAGTAAGGAAAGGAAGCCTGTTTGTAGCCAATATGGATTCTGCAAACAAGGACAAAATTTGTTGCTTTTACTCAAAAGCATCAAATGAAGATTGTTGGCTGTGGCACAAGAAACTATCACACCTGAACTTCAAAGCCATTAATTCTCTAGTCAAAAGAGAGTTAGTGAGAGGCATGCCCACACTTGAGTTCTGTCAAGAAGGAGTGTGTGAGGCTTGCCAAAAAGGAAAGATGAAAAGATCAAGCCACAAGTCAAAGACAGTGACATCTATAACGAAGCCCCTACAACTCATTCATATGGATTTGTTTGGGCCTATCAATATTATGTCACTAGGAAGAAAGAAGTATGCCTTGGTGATGGTTGATGACTTTACAAGGTATACATGGGTGGAATTTCTGGCATCAAAAGATGAGGCTCCACAAGTAATCATTGAGCATATAAAGAAAGTTGACATGGAAGCAAAGGACAACAATGCAAGTGTGATTGCACTGAGAAGTGATAACGGAACAGAGTTCAGAAATGCCAACCTTGAAGCATTCTGTAAAGAGAATGGTATTTCTCAGCAATTCTTAGCTCCAAGGACTCCACAACAAAATGGAGTTGTTGGGAGGAAGAATAGAACTCTAATTGAGGCTGCTAGAACAATGTTACTTGATGCAAAGATGCCTACATGTTTTTGGGCTGAGGTTGTAAGCACTGCATGCTATATCCATAACAGAACCCTCATCAACAAAAACACTGGAAAGACACCTTACAACTTGATGACTGGAAAGAAGCCCACTCTAAAGTATGTTCATACTTTTGGAAGCAAATGCTTTGTATTGAAGGATAATTCTGAATATGTTGGAAAGTTTGATGCTGATATGTTAAATTATGTCTAACCGCAAGCGCACGGTATCAATTGTAGTAGATACTAGCAAATACGGGTCGATTCCTCAAGGAGACAGTTTCAATTTCAATTCAACTATTATCAATTGCTTCTAGTCACAAACGATTGTTGGAGAATTGTATTAACTACTAAAACAAATTTAACAAAGGTTTTAATTCAATTAATAAAAGGATCTAGGGCAATTCAGGTTCACCATGCTTACACCAAACAAATCACAAAGGTATAGCTTTTCAATGGGATAAAGTAATTAAAGCAATGGTTAATCTTTCTCAAGCATTAACACTCTCAGAATATCTAATGATGTTTTCACACTCACCTTCAATTCCGTTAATTGTATGTAAGCCTCTAGTAGTAAAATCTTTCGATCTATTACTCCTATTGCAATCGATTAATCCATGATATTGCGCAATTACACAAATTAAGAATTATAACATATCAATCAGAATTACTCTTTACCCATCAATCTACTAATCAAATTAAGCCCAAATCATGGTGCAAACATGGCTCCCCTTAATACCCTAGAATTAAACTACTCACTCATTCTAGAAGTAAAAGCAATAAGAATAATGAAAGAAGCCATGTAAAACATATAATAATAAAACAAGAGAATAAAGAATACCTCAAACTTTGTATTAACGAAGAACAATGAAGATCCAAATTAAACCAAGTGCTTACAAAAGAAGAGATGAAGAGAGAAAAACCAAAACCCTAGCTTTTGTAAAAAGTAAAATACGTGTGTATATGTCTATCTCCTCTTTCCACGTTCTTTTTCTCTTTTATAATACAACTCCTTAATAAAATCTGATCTCTGTCTCCTAATAAAAGTATTTTTAATATCGTAATCAATTTACAAAAGGATATCCATAATTGAATAGGATTTTCTTGTAAAATTCGTCACTTCTTTTTTTCCTCTGTTTCTGGGCTCTTCCAGTTGGATTTTGCTTACTGGACCACCTCTGAATTAAAGATAATTCCACAAGCTTCTCGTGGACAGTAAGATCGTCAAATTCTGACTTCTGGAACTCAAGATATGGCCCAAACAGTGCAGGCAGCCCGTATAGCCCAATAATACGAATTTTCTCCTATTTTATCTCCAAAATAGCTCTTTTTGCTCCAAATCCTTCCAAGTCATGAATTCTTTATTTCCTACAATAAAACAATCAAATATATCAAATAAAAATCCAAATCAATGCAAAACACAATAAATATGAGAATAAAATCATCTAAAATATATATAAAAATATACTCTATCAAACATCCCCACACTAAGCATTTGCACGTCTTCGGGCAAATAAGTGAAATAAAAACTAAGTCCTAACAAACATCACTTTCGTAGATGACACGATTGCATTGAGCATATGCAACAAGCCGTTAAACCCCTAGGCAGCCCTAGTAGGACGAGTGTTGTCTCGTGAGGGTTTATAGTGAATGTACCCACAAAATTCATCTAACCATGCAAAAGATCAATGCTAACACAACACCACACACACAAGTCCTCTCATGCCACATCAACTTAAGAATCAAAGTAAACATACGATGTCTTGGTGTCGAAAGTACAAGTATTCACGTAGTCTACTCAACCAACATGCAGAAGGTCATAAAAATTCATGTCAAGTGTAAAAATCGTTGGTAATCATGCTAAGCCCACAAGAAATACATCTTTAAGTCTAAACCCGGGATCTCCTATGCCAAAACAAGTAATAACTCACCTTTCACTCAAAAACTAATATTCACTCAAGAACAAGGTTAAGTGTATCACTCAATTCCAACAAAATCATAAACACAACTTGACACTCGCAATCAATCTCAGTCTCAACACAACATACAGCACTGATGACAATCAAAAGGTCTTTATTCGGGTTGTAGCGTGGGCTAGGGACCAGGTATGTCAAGTAAAGCTAAAACAGGTTAAATGTCAAAAGCTAGTACCCAACAATAATCATTATCCAATTCCCTTTCTATTAAAACAAATACTTCCCCACACTTGGATTTTTCAATAACCCTTACATAATAACTTGACTAGTCGAATGAAGAAGGATCATACAAACATAAGAATGCTCTCAAATTTATTATATTTTTTTCTTTTTTTTTCTATTTTTTTTCTATTTTTTTTTCTTTTTTTTTTCTTTTGAGAGCTAAGGAATAAACACAATGATCCATAGATATTTTTATGAATTTCGACTAGCAAGCATCAACCCAAAATCAATATTCCCCAAAAGTATGATCATCAATAAAACCCCTCTTTTATGAACACCTTATTACTCCCTTAAGCACGATACTAGCCTTTGACAATTTAGGATAAAAAATTACTGTAAGGCCAATAGAATAAAAAGGATAATGGCAAGTAATGTGGTGTGTCACCGAAAGAATAGGATTAGGCTCAAAGGGTTAACTAATAGATCATGTTTAAAAGGTGTGGAAATATGGGAAATACTAGGTCAAACCTAAGTGCCTTTATCATCTCATCATCAAGTAATGTCATGCATTTCAAGAAAGATCTCAAGTAAGTGCTAGCAATGTAAACAACATGTGGACACTCAAGCAAACGAAAAATCATGCAAAAGATATGCATATAGGCTCAAAACTCACTTGGTGTGACAAAACATAATCAATCCCAGGTAACAAGACTCTCTAACGCACCTACTTGTGCTCAAAGCATGAAAACCAAGTCATCTTGCACATATTCATGTCATTCTAATCACTTACAACATCCAATTAAGTCTACCAGCTTCAACTTGCTAGTGTAAGTGTGTGCACAAGAACAAAGCACGTCACTTCTCATACAAAAGCGTCCATAAACACAAGATTTCTAAGCATGCATGGGTGTATCAAGCAAAATACAACAACTAATCAAATTGCATGTCTAGAATTATTTTTGGTATTTTTTAATTTTTTAAATTTTTTTTTTTAACAAGTAATACACTACGTTGAGAACACCTCCCCACACTTAAGCGGTTCATTGTCCCCAATGAACTAATGAACAAGATACAAAACTACAACTAAAAATAAAATAAAACTACACTAAAAAGAAAAGAAAGAAAACTCCCCTGAAATCAAGGTATCGGGTGTGAAAACCACCCCTCAGTCGCTTAGGAGCCACCCACTCACCACTCCCATAAGTGATCACGGTTGCATTTGGCATAAAACTCCCGAACCACTCACCAATCATATGAACCAACCCAACAATTTTTTTTCCTCGCAAAAATCCCCTTTCCTTAGCAATTAGCCTCACATCAACCGATTAAATTTAACCTCCACGGTCGAAAACGAAAATTTCCCAACATTAGCACTATCTCTCCCATGCTTACGAGCCAAAAGAATCAATACCCAACTCACAAGAAGCTCCACCAAAAATTACCAAGCAATATCACACCAAAAATACCCCAATATATCAAGAATAATATAAATCACAATTTACAAGAACACAAATTCGTAATCAAAATAAAATTTGAGAGAAGAAATAAACCCACTACGAATTGAAGAGGTGAACTTGCAATTAATTCCTCTTTAGAATTGAATTTTTAGAGATTTAAATAAAATAGAAGAGGAATTGGATTTGTATGGATAGGTGTGTATATATATAAGATGATGGATAGGTTGAATAAAAATTTTAATTGTGTAGGAGAGATTTGGAGAGGTTAGGATTTGATGTAGGATAGATATAGGAATTAGGGATTGAAAGAATTTGGGTTAGGATTGAATTTGGGGGAATTTTGTAGGTTAAAACACTAATTTTCGGGAAAAATTCTGGCAGACAGGGGTATAACGCAGCTTCTAGCTGCGTTTCAGGGTGCAGGGCGCGGAAACAATGGTGACACGCAGGTTCAACCTGCGTTTCTGGGCGCTCCTGCGCTGGCTGGGCACCTGTGGCGCTGGCTCCTTCTGCGTTACACGGCGCTCCTGCGCTGGTCTGGCGCATCTGGCGCTGGCGCATTCTGATATTCTTTTTTTTTTCCTATACTAATACATGGGTTGCCTCCCACGAAGCGCTTCTTTAACGTCAATAGCTTGACGTTACTTCCTCAACTCAAGGCGGTCTCAAAAGAATAACTGACCCGTCCGCAACTGAAAAACCATTCCTACGAACGTTGACATCTTGGTTGCTTGCTTTCCACAAAGCTCTTCCATCAGACTTCAACTTGATTTTACTACCCAACGGCCAAATCTTCTTCTTTTTCTTCTTCACACCTCTAAGGTGCTTCTCCGACTCAACCGGCTGAACAAAACTTTCTTCTTCCTTATCATTGGTTTTCCACCTTCGCAACACGTTATCATGCCCCTCTTCAAAAATCACTAGCTCATTATTGAAAAGGACATACCTCAAATGTGGTGGAAGTTTCCCAAGCTTAATACTCGAGAGATCTCGAACTGAAGAACTGTCAATGGAATCAATGTTGTGATCATTCAACTCAAGAATCAATGAATCGACTTCAGCATGTCCTTCTCCTTCTGAAGCTTCAAGCATGAGCACTACTTCCAATGTATCCTTCAATAGAATCTGAGGAGTATAATCTTGGACAATTTCATCTACAACATCAATCCTGCAACAAGTATTCTCAAGCAAAGGGGATTTAAGAGTAGAGGTTAGAGTAAAAGCAATTTTATCATCACCAACGCTCAATGTGAGAGTCCCACTTTTAACATCAATTACAGCACCTGCAGTACAAAGAAATGGTCTACCTAAAATAATAGGTATCTGGCTATCCTCTTCCATATCTAAAACTACAAAGTCTACAGGAATATAGAATTTTCCAACCCTAACAGGCACATCCTCTAAAATTCCAAGGGGATATTTTATCGAACGGTCTGCCATTTGCAAAGTCATCTGTGTACATTTTAATTCTCCCATATTTAGTTTTTGAAAAACCGAGAGAGGCATGACTGAGACACTAGTGCCTAAATCACATAAAGCTTTATCAATGAACAATGCACCTAAATGACACGGGATCGAAAAACTACCAGGATCTTTAAGCTTAGGTGGAGACTTATTCTGTAAAACAGCACTACACTCTTCAGTAAAAGCTACTGTCTCTACCTCACCAAAAGACCTTTTCTTAGTGAGAATATCCTTAAGAAACTTTGCATATGATGGAACTTGAGAAATTAAATCAGTGAAAGGAACTGTTACCTCAAGATTCTTGACAAGTGTCATGAACTTACCAAACAGCTGGTCCACCTTAGTTCTGTTCATCCTGCTAGGGAATGGGAGCTTTGGCACAAATGGTGGAGGAGTAACTGCAGTCTTCTCTTTATCCTTTTTCTTGCTTTCCTCCGTTTCACCTTCACTTGCATCTTCAACAACTTTCTCTACCTTGTCTTTCTTAGAATCCTCTTTTTCTTGCTCAGTAGGAACATCGTCAGTAGGCATTGGAGGAGCATCATATGTACGACCACTCCTAAGAGCAATGGCATTCACATTTTCCTTTGGCTGAGTTGATTGTGCTGGTAGAGAGCCTTGTTGCCTTGTAGATGAAGAACTAGCCATTTGAGCAATCTGAGTTTCCAACATCTTGTTGTGAATCTCCATCTGGTTCATCTTTGTTTGCATTTGTAACAATATCTTCATAATATCACCTTGATTATCAGCCTGTGCAGCTTGATTGGCTTGAGGAGCATAATTCTGAGGAGGCCTTTGGAATCCAGGGGGATTCATAGGTCCTTGAGGAGGCCTATACTGCTGCTGTGGAGGAGGCTGGTACGACTGCTGATATTGCTGCTGATTAAGAACATTTGAATTCTGAGCATTATTGTTCCTATATGAGAAATTCGGATGATCTTTCCAACCAGGATTGTAAGTGTTGGAGTATGGATTGTACTGCTGCCTCTGTTGAAAAACATTTGCTTGCTCCATCTGAAAATGTTGTGAATTTTGAGCATTGTATTGGCAATCGTTACCATAGTGGCCTTGGATGCCACAGACTTCACAAACAGGATTATTCATAGGAGCCATGGATGACAATGCATTGATACTCATAGGTTGAGTAGAGGGCTGAGATGTCTTCAATGAGTGGATCTCCTGAGTTAATGTAGCTAGTTGAGATGATAATAGAGAATGAGCATCCACTTCAAGTTTACCCCCTTTCTTGGTTGCTCTCGGATTACTGAAGTGATTGGCAGCCAAATTTGAAAGAAAAGCATGTGCATCATCAAATCCTTTGTCTAAAAACACGCAACCTGCAACGTTATCAACCATCCCTTTTGTTTCAGGATCAAGACCATTGTAGAAGCATTTAAGCAGAAACCACTTCTCAAGACCATGGTGAGGGCATGCACGTTGATAATCCTTGAATCTGTCCCAAGCATCCCGAAGAGATTCACCATAATCTTGCTTAAAACCCATCATCTTGTCGATCAAATCGTCGGTTCTGTTAGGAGGGAAGAACTCAGTTAAGAAGGCTTGAGCAATCTCATCCCACTTGGTCAAGTCAATATCGTTCAACCACTTTTGAGCTTTGTCACGAAGAGAGAAACCGAACAACATGACTTTCAACTGGTCTGGAGTGACTCCCTGATGTTTAATTGTAGAACAGAGCTGTTGAAACCGTTGCAGATGATTTGTAGGGTCTTCAGAGGCAAGCCCAGCAAATTGATTCTGTTGGATCATAGTGAGCAAAGCAGGCTTGATCTTGAAATTTGCTGCTTGAATTGCTGGCATAGCAAGGCCAGTAGGTACCCCACTCGGAGAGGACTGTGAGTAGTTCTTCAAAGATTTGGGAGGAAGGTCCGCCATCTCAATCTTTGGTTCAGATATCCTTTGCTGCTTCTCTTTCCTTTGTTGATCTATGTATTGTTGACAAGTAATTCCAGAATCTGGACTTAGAGGAGTTGTATCCTCTTTCGCTTGATCTTCTTTCGTTTGAGACCTGGTCTTGGGCATCAACAACTAAACAAGGAAAAGCAGTAAGATCGGTCTCAGTTGGAACAAGAGTTCCAAAGAGACAAGAGAAACAATTTAAAACAATCAAACTAAAATTAGAGAAACTAGGCGTCTCCCCGGCAGCGGCGCCAAAAACTTGATATGTTAAATTATGTCTAACCGCAAGTGCACGGTATCAATTGTAGTAGATACTAGCAAATACGGGTCGATTCCTCAAGGAGATAGTTTCAATTTCAATTCAACTATTATCAATTGCTTCTAGTCACAAACGATTGTTGGAGAATTGTATTAACTACTAAAACAAATTTAACAAAGGTTTTAATTCAATTAATAAAAGGATCTAGGGCAATTCAGGTTCACCATGCTTACACCAAACAAATCACAAAGGTATAGCTTTTCAATGGGATGGAGTAATTAAAGCAATGGTTAATCTTTCTCAAGCATTAACACTCTCAGAATATCTAATGATGTTTTCACACTCACCTTCAATTCCGCTAATTGTATGTAAGCCTCTAGTAGTAAAATCTTTCGATCTATTACTCCTATTGCAATCGATTAATCCATGATATTGCGCAATTACACAAATTAAGAATTATAACATATCAATCAGAATTACTCTTTACCCATCAATCTACTAATCCAATTAAGCCCAAATCATGGTGCAAACATGGCTCCCCTTAATACCCTAGAATTAAACTACTCACTCATTCTAGAAGTAAAAGCAATAAGAATAATGAAAGAAGCCATGTAAAACATATAATAATAAAACAAGAGAATAAAGAATACCTCAAACTTTGTATTAACGAAGAACAATGAAGATCCAAATTAAACCAAGTGCTTACAAAAGAAGAGATGAAGAGAGAAAAACCAAAACCCTAGCTTTTGTAAAAAGTAAAATACGTGTGTATATGTCTATCTCCTCTTTCCACGTTCTTTTTCTCTTTTATAATACAACTCCTTAATAAAATCTGATCTCTATATCCTAATAAAAGTATTTTTAATATCCTAATCAATTTACAAAAAGATATCCATAATTGAATAGGATTTTCTTGTAAAATTCGTCACTTCTTTTTCTCCTCTATTTCTGGGCTCTTCTAGTTGGATTTTGCCTACTGGACCACCTCTGAATTAAAGATAATTCCACAAGCTTCGCGTGGACAGTAAGATCGTCAAATTCTGACTTCTGGAACTCAAGATATGGCCCAAACAGTGCAGGCAGCCCGTATAGCCCAATAATACGAATTTTCTCCTATTTTATCTCCAAAATAGCTCTTTTTGCTCCAAATCCTTCCAAGTCATGAATTCTTTATTTCCTACAAAAAAACAATCAAATATATTAAATAAAAATCCAAATCAATGCAAAACACAATAAATATGAGAATAAAATCATCTAATATATATATAAAAATATACTCTATCAGATGCAAAAGCATTTGAAGGAATTTTTCTTGGCTACTCTATGGAAAGAATTGCATACAAAGTTTATGTTATCAGTCAAAAAAAAATTATGGAAAGTACAGATGTTACATTTGATGACAGCAAACTACCTGGACTAGAAGAAGCCAATGATGAAGATAAAGATCCATTAAGGTTTGATAATCTAGATGATTCTGATGAAGAGTTTGAAACTGAAGTTGAAACTCAAGTTCAACAAACTCAAGTGAATGATGACACAAGAGAAGAATTTGTGCCAATCAACAGTGGAGAAACAAGCATCCAAGGCACACCTGTGAGTAGTAGCTGTAAGAACCCTGATTTTTGTAATCTTTTAAGAATATAATATCATATGACATTGTGAAATTGGGACCTTTTGAGTCACCTATGTTGTTTAATGGAATTGATTATCTGAGAAATTTATGTTGTTACATTCACTGTGTAAGAATAAGGGAAGATTGTTAAGGCAAGAGGCCTACTGCCCTTAAGATTTATAAAAACTTGGGATTTGAGAGTTATTAGAGTATTAGGAGATTTTAAGAGACTATGACAAGGAGTTGTGGATATTTAAGGAATTTACGCAATTAAGTACTTAAGGAATTACAAGGAAAATCCCTACGTGACAAACTATTACTATGAGGAGTTTTATTATAGATACGTCAAGAATTAAGGATTACGTAACGAAAATTAGTTGGGTAATAAGACGAGATAATATTCCATGCAAGATACCATGCAACCATTAAGTTAGAAATGCTAACTAGAAGTACAAAAAGCAAACTAAGTAGAATGGGTTAGTAGTACATCTAGCCATGCTTTAAGTACAAGGGAGACATGGCCTAACCTAGGGCTAGCTAGTAGGGTGGAGACATGTGATTACTTATCATCTAATACACCACCAATATATCCATACACCACACAATTATTTGACCAAACAAAAACAAAAGAAAAGCTCTTTTCCCCCTTACCAAACTGCTCTAATCTGAGCAGAAAAATACGAGAGGAAGAAAAATCATTTTCTCCACTTCTACTCCTCTATAGTTCACAAGATTAAAACCCAAGCTTCCCCTAGGTGTTGTGAAGGTATGTACTAAGTTTCATAATTTTATTCAAAGTGTAGCATGGTGAGAAAAATGGTGGAAGTTGGAGATGTATAATGGCTAACCATAACTTTTGTTTTAGATCTTGAAGTTTAAGGTTCATCTAAGCTAGCTAAGGTGTTCTTAAGGCTACCCAAGCAAGTACAAGGCTTCCCTAGGCTCAAGAAAGGTATAACATCCTCTCACTTTTAGTTTGTGTCAAGATTTGATGGATCTTTTAAGGTTTGAAAGTATTAGTGTAAATCTTGGAGGTTTTGGACTTTTGATGGTTAGATCTTGAGATATTATGCTTGTATCCATGTTGTAAGCCATGTTCTTGAGTTATGTAGTCATATATGTGTTAATGGTAAGGATCTTGATGGTTTTGATGGTAGATATGATGTATAAGTTGAGTTCTTGAAGGATTAAGTAAAGATGTGTGCTGAGTAAAAAGTCTGGGAGTATGTACTGTCTTGCAGTAGGCTTTTGAACCCCTTAAACTTGTCTCCCGAGGGTCTAATACCCATGGTTAGAAAGGTATTTGAATGTAGTTTCCAGAAATATAAAGTTTATGACTAGGTGATGTGTAGATTTTGAGTTATGACCAGAAGAGTGAGGAGTGGTTCTGAAATCCGGACTGCACTGTATGGTCTGTTTGTAAACTGTCTTTGGACCCTCAAACTTTCTGTAAACATTGTGAAAAATTGAGAATAGCTAGGTCCTACAGTAAGGAAGGCTACCCAAAAAGAATCTGATTAAAAGTTGAATTTTTCAATTTTATAAAAATATTAGAGCGAGGTGTGCGCAAGTGAAAAACCACTTAGGGGATTTGTTTAAAGTAGTTTTAAGAATATTTACTTGAGTTTCGGGTTTGAGGAATAGATTTGAGTCGAATGGGTAACGGAAGTGATAATGTGATGACATGGTCATATGAGAGGGTTAGTGGTCACAAGTGGAGTCGTTAAGTTGGTCTTACGATTTTTAAAACCTTATGATTAAGTAGCGTTGTTAAGGTACTAACGTACAAATATTGATTATGTATAGATTTCCATTCCACTTCGCGAGCCGACCACCCCAACCACACCAAGGCAAGTTTTCCAACCCTAAGTATTTATTTTCAAAAGATTATATTCTTGATTTTACCTATGCAAGTTTACTTTCAAAACTTATACATAAGGATTTTTCACTGTTGTGTTTGTAGCTTCCAAACGTATTATATGCTTATGCTTTACGATATTATGTTGAAGTTCGAGATATATGCATATGTGTTTGTACACCCTTGAACTTAGAATGAAAATGTTTTCTTCGGACAACGACTCTAGCAATAGAGGTCGTAACGGTCCAAATATACTATTGACCGGGGAGCGGTATATTACTGTGTCGTGATTAAATTACGAAATCCCGAAGAGTCATTCGGGAAGTATCGTATACTTAAGTATTTATTATTTTACGTTATTAAAAATACTCAAAAATATCTATCTTGGATTAAAAGCTTATTTTAATTAAATAATTATTTTATTAATTTTTTATATTAAATCTCAAAATATTACTTATTAATTATCGTTCATTATTTTAAAGACAAAACTAATCCAAGATACCTTTAGCGTTTTCAAACTCGAACTCTTTCCCACCCAAAACATTTTCGAAAATCCCCGGTCAGGTTTTGCTTCTTGTACGTTTTGCAAGAATTATCGGTCGACTGAGGTCGAACTTCAACTACTCGAATTTTCTATCAAAATGATTTTTGAAAAGAAAAGAAAAAGGGGACTCTGGCAGGTGTGGATGTGTAAGCGGCCGTGAGCCAGGCGGTCCATCAATTATTATTCCGGCCCAGGTGTTGCCGAAGGATGATTACGGATGTAGTTTTCATCGAGGGTGATTACGGATGTAGTTTTCACCCAAGGGTAGTTACGGATGTAGTTTCTATCCTTCTACTAGTAGAGAAGACCCGCAGATTGTTGGACTTGGTTGTGGCGACTGATCATCGTCAATCCTTGTCAGGTTTTATGTTTTCTTCAAGTCCCATCCTCCACTTTGGAAAAATACTCAAACACTGCTTCTTGGGCCTAAGTGCTAAGTTGCCGATAGTGTGGTTTTTGATAAGAAAAATATTGACATCATGCAGTATCTAGAACTGCAAGATTTTCTATAAAGATTGGCACGTGTTAGTGCACTCTTGCAATTATTCCAAAGAATGAAATGTTTTCTATATATATTTTCAAACTTGAGATATATTGAAATGGGAACCTTATAAAGGATTCATATGTTATTCTTAAAGCTCCTTAGCGAGTATAAATGTTTTATTCAAACTCGGACATATATAATGTTGAATTATGTTTTGAAATCTGAGATATATACCCATACAGTTGGGAACGTTTTCGGAATAAACCACATTATTATTTTTCAAAATGGCGAACTTGCTGAGCATTATGTAGCTCATTCTTGCTTTATAAAAACTTTTCAGAAAGAGAAGAATTTGGTCAGTTAACTCCGCACCAGCAGAAGAGGAATAGAAGATTTACCCCGAGATGATTTAGTTCCGGATAAATACTACAGAGTAAGTCTGGTAGGTTTTCAACTGTAATAGTAAGACTCGTCTTCAAGTGTAGTTGTATAAGTGGAAGTGCGTAAGATTCCGGATTGTACAGATGAATTGTAATATTTAGTGTTACTTTTGATTATCGTTTCTGAGGCTCTAACTTGTATGTGCGTAAGATTGAGGTCTGGATTGATGTATTGTTGAGTTGTAAAGTTAATACAGGTAGGATATGGTTGGATGGTGATGTGACGACCTGAATCTCTGACCTCGGATTTGGGGGCGTCACAGAAATGGTATCAGAGACAGGTTAGTTACAGTACTCAGAAACGAGAGTGTGGAGAGTTAAGTCTAAGTAGGAGAATGACATAAGAGATCGTAGTAAACTTATTATTGGACTACCGGAAGAGGTACCGGTGAGTAGAATGGACTAGAGTGTTTACTGGAGGTATTATACTAGGGTCGATAGAATCCTTAGAGACCTTCAGAATGATGAATAGAGGTTTGAGAGTCGTACATGACCTATCATAGGTAATGATATAGGAAGCAGAGCGAAATCTCAAGAGCAGCTGAGATAGAGGCGATATTGCCAATATGATCGGATGACTAGGCTGGCATAAATTTCCTGGCCCATAGTCCTCCACAGTTTAGGAGGCAGCATTTTAAGAATCAAGAAGTTTAGACTTCCCTACATAATTAAGGGTACTTAGTACTTGGAATAATGACAGTCTTTTACTTTGGCTATAAGATCCGATTTTCGATAAGTAACGGGTTTACCTGAAAGGTGGTTACTATGCCGTTGTGGATTTCATTACCCTTGATGGCAAATTTTACATGTGTTATACGAGAATGTTATCATAAGACGAGCGTGCTAGATAATTCCGCGCATGGTTCGGGCGCTAGAGCATGGTAGTTCAACTTAGAGAACAAACAAGTAGAATTAACAAAGGGACTCAAGTGAAGTTGAATATGGTTGCAACGAGCGATACAGTGATCTCAGAGTCTACAAAAAGAAAAGACCAGTGGGTCTAGAGTGGGATCCTTTGATAGAGATGTTATCAGGGACTACGTATATATGTGTTGTAGACCTCAATATTTTGGTATATGTTCACATGCACACACCCGCCACTGAACCTATGGACTGCACTGAGATCCCTGAGAGATCTCTTTGATCTGTTCCCAGGGGGAACTGGCCACTTATGATTCATGTCGAAAGGCATGAAGTAGGACCCTATGGACTTAGCAGGTGTCCCCGAAATGATGTGAAGCTTGGTCTTCAAGATAAAGCACGGAAATGATATATTTGTGAAACCCTAACTCGATAAATGACTTTAAGATGATGATTGAGAGACGTACTAGTTGGTGTCTTGTATTACGAAGACGAAGAGATGGAGTTACCCTCATAATGGTGATAATGAGATGCACGAATAATTATTAACTTATTTTGGCAACTACCGGCTGGTGCACTACTTCATTTTAAACTGTTCACTAACCATGTTACCTCGATTAGTTTATATCAGGTAACCCTTCTAGCCTTCTACTTCAAACTTGTGGAATAACCACCAGTGATATACTTTCTCTAAACCGGGACTCATCCAAAGTATCTTATTTGATCCCCGAGTATTCTATTTGAAGTTTATAATTATTTCGTTCTGCTCAGGACTATTTACACTTCCTTTCAATTATCCAAGGAATGTTCAACAATTGTTTCCTTAATTAATCAATGAATATTCCTAAACAAATATTGATATTTGACTACTTCTTTCATACTTGCACTCTTCAGTCGAGCCCATAAATATTTATCAACTTGTTGAGAACAGGGATGGTTTAACATCCAGATATTCCTCATGAATCCTTTCTTCTATTCAAAATGAGATTGTGCGTCGTACATTGAAATCATAGTAAGGATATCATTTTGATACTAGTATTCTGAATTTTATTCTACTGTAAGATCTGATAAAGCATGTGTATGGAGGCACCCTTGGGTGGACCGTTTCACTGATAAGTAATATTTGATGAGAGGTTATCGATTGTTTCGATACCTAGAACATTCTCTTCATATTTTATAGTTTTCTTTTTTCAAACTTAATAACTTCTTATTTCCATTCGTTGTCCGAGTAGCCTAAAGTTTCTTCAGTGGCTATGTTGTTGAAATTCCGTTCTAGCCAATTGAAACTGGCTAGTCAATATGTCAATATGAATGACTAGTTGATTGTTCTAACTAGTCAAAATTGTAATGTTGTGAAGAACACCTAGCTAATTGTCCTAGCTAGTGGTGATGTCTCAAACAGGCGAACTAGCAAATTTTGTCTAGCTAGTTGCTAGTGTTTCTTGAAAAGGACTAGTTATTGTTTCACTGGTCCAACTCCCAATTTAATTCATTCAGCAATTTCGCAATGCATTTTGCATGTGGTAAAGTATGATGATGAAAGTTTTGACGAATGACTTGATTGAGACCTAGTGAGGTCGTCCACTCAACTTGAATTCTACACATCTTTGTATCAGACTTTATGTCACTTGAATATTCTGTTCTTTCATTCATATAATGAAGATTCATTTGAAACCATAGATTACTTGAATGACAAACTGCTTCATTTTTTTTTATCGTCACATAGTAGAATTTCTTTCGATCGGTTGACCTTTATCAATGGGACTTTTTAGATCCTCTATTTTTCAAGAGGAAATGTATTCCCCAAATGTAAGAATTGTATAAAGACCGTCTTTATGACTTTTGTATCCAAAAATCATTGCCCTCGTGCAACCTTCTCTATGATATCACATTACCAAATTTTCAGGACATGAAGGAATAAACCTTGTTGTATTCTTTTTGTCCATCCTTACATCTCCGAAAATCGAGACTCCTAGTATTTGGAACCATCAACATCCTTGGAACATCCAATGTGGAATTCTTATTGAAATTATCTATTGGACCTTGTTATTTTAAAAACCATTCCTTTCAAAAGTGATTACTCAAAGGTGAACGGGAGGTACAATTGGGAACCGTTGCACCAATATGAGATCAAAAACCAAATGTTTTAATTGTGCAGCCAGAGGATTATGCCGAGTGATAGGAATAACATGTCGGGGCATACCACAAGGACCTTTAATATTAGTGTGAGGAAGGTTATAAGAAATTATGAGGTGGTTGGGAGCACGCCCCTACCAACCGTCATCAGGATGTTATATTAATGAATTTTGGAGTTACCAAGCCTTTTCCTGATCCAAGAAATGCAAATCGACTGCAATGTAAGACATATCCTTAGAGGAAACTAACATGGAAGTGAGATGGACAAGAAAGGAAGAAATATTGTGGCAAGAATGTGAAGCTTTACTTAGCTTAAAGGGATTGATGCACATAGAGAGACATAAAGTTTAAAAGGCCCTAATAGCAAATGGATGCATGGATATATCCCAATGATCCTTCGAGATTACCACCTAATCAAGTTTATTGGGAATCGCAGCAGCATGCAGGCCTCAGGCTGATTGGCACCAGTTGTGAAAGAGGACGAGCGTATGACATCTTACATATACCATCGAGAACTGATACCCTTATCAAAAATGGAGGAATTGTTGACTAGTTAAAAGGTGTAGTTGTTTTTCAAAGATAAGGTTGAAGAGAAGGTTTCACCAACTCAAGATCGATCTCTGTATTGCACCAAAGTCGGCATTTCACACTAATATAAACATTATAAATTTTGGTAGTATCATGTGGATTGACTAGTGAGTTAGAAGCCCTTGTGGGTTAATAAATAAAGTTTTAAGAATGATATGAGCGATTAGTGACAACCTCGTTGTTAGCTATACTTTATGATGAGAAGAGGACTTTGAGGGTCACGATGATGCATCTTTTAAGAGTTAAGAGGTGTGCTAATGCAGTAGAAAGGGGATGATAGCCTATACTTCTAAACAACATAAAGGTTACGGGATAGGATATACTAACCGTGAGTCGGGGATTAGTCATGATAGCGTTCACGCATAAAACTGAGACGTTAACCTTATGAGAAAAGTGTGAAATTTTTCCACAAGTGCCATAAGTATATCTTCATATTAGAATTAAACATAAGAGAGAAGGTGACGAAATGGAACAGGGAGTATAATGGAGAAATTTGTTATTACCCAGGGGAGGCCAGTGTGGTGGCCGCTACCTATAGAAGGGATTATTCGAAATTGGAATTCAGTCAGTATTGACCAAGAAAATAGAGTATATACAATAAATAATAATGTTAGAGGAAAAATGACTAAATTATGGGGAAGGACAAAGAGGTATAGAGAATTAAGAGAATGTTGGCAAGCGGATACGAAGAATGGTATTGGCAAACTATTAAGTACAAACGCGACATGTCAAAAGCAGAATGATAGAGATCTAGTGGATTAATTCCGCCTGTAGAAAATCTTAAACGTGGACAGAATTATAATGAATTTCATAAGTAGGTCGCCGAAGACCGAGCCAAGAGATGGCCCTAGTTGATTTATAATTGTTGGACCAAGTGATTTACCTACGAGAGACTTTCCATTTAGAAGATTATCGATTTATATACGGAAGATATGGTGGTGCAATATAAAACTTCTGCAGCAATTACGTCAGATAAAGACTTAAGGTTAAACTTCGAATATTGAAGGTACTTTCAAGTATATTTAACAAAGAGATTGAGCGTATGCACTAATTTGATCTGTGGCTGACGGACAGGGAAGAAGAATTATCCAGACGATCGAATTTATATTTAGTGTCGTGCCTTAGATTTCACGGGGCAGTCGAGAATAAAAAACTTATCCATGACATGAATGTTGTTATCACGATCGTCACCATGCGAACGTAAGGACGTCTCTTGTAAAGCGTACTGCGAAAGAAGAAGTTTCGTTTTTCTTGCGTTACGAAGAAGTCAATGAACGAGGGATACAGTAGCTGAACCGGTTCGACGTATACCGAAGACTATACATTATCCATAGCAAGTGGTAACGACTGACGGGACGCAACACATGCGTGTTAATTAAGCCAAGGAACATGAGGAATACCGTGCATATTGACATTGTCTTAGATTATAAAACACGACCACAAAGTATTCACGGGCCAACGATACCAGGACTCAACACGGATACAATGAACAAGGTAGAAGAGGAACGTAAAAGTAGTGGGATAGAAATTTTCATTCATAAAACAACCGATAAGGAATGCAGGTCGAGGAGAGCATGCGTTGAGAAACAACATTAAAGCGTTGGTCAGACCAAGGTGAAAGAACTAAAGGGTTGAAGTTTCAACCTGAGAGTTGGAAAGGGTAAAGTTGGAATCGTATCCACAACTATTTCCCTTATGTTCTTAAGATAGAATCCTTATAAGGAGAGAAGACTACAATAACCCTAATTTTCGTGAATATTCGAAACCTGGATGAATAGTAATTTTATGGGTGGATGAGAAATTTTTGCAATCACGATATGTACAAATTATTAAATGAAGATTTCGAATTGATATTACGTCTTTACGGTGCATACGAGTGTATGTAAAAGTCATTAGTTTTTTTTTACGAAACCCATTATTTCGAATGGTCAAATTTTATGAGATATCAAAGGAGTATGAGGTGGGAGACTTCGTGATGCTAAAGGTATCCCCATCGAAAGGATTGATACGGTTTGGTAAGAAAGGAAAGCTAAGTCCGAGGTTTATTGGACCTTTTGAGATTTTGAGGCGTGTTGGAAAGTTAGCCTATGAACTAGCCTTATCCCCGAGCTTGCAGGAAGTGCACAACGTGTTTCATGTGTCTATGTTACGACCCTACCACACCGACTTTCGGCACGTGATAGAGTACGACCAGGTAGACCTACAGCCAGATTTGACTTATGTGGAAAAACTCGTGGAAATCATGGATAGCAAGGAACAAGTGCTGAGGAACAAAGTTGTCAAGCTAGTGAGAGTTTTGTGGAGGAACCAGAATGTCGAAGAATCAACATGGGAACTAGAAGACGCGATGCGTGAAAAGTACCCTCAACTATTTTCAACCTGATTCCGGGACGGAATCCTTTTAAGGAGGGGAGGCTGTAAGAACCCTGATTTTTGTAATCTTTTAAGAATATAATATCATATGACATTGTGAAATTGGGACCTTTTGAGTCACCTATGTTGTTTAATGGAATTGATTATCTGAGAAATTTATGTTGTTACATTCACTGTGTAAGAATAAGGGAAGATTGTTAAGGCAAGAGGCCTACTGCCCTTAAGATTTATAAAAACTTGGGATTTGAGAGTTATTAGAGTATTAGGAGATTTTAAGAGACTATGACAAGGAGTTGTGGATATTTAAGGAATTTACGCAATTAAGTACTTAAGGAATTACAAGGAAAATCCCTACGTGACAAAATATTACTACGAGGAGTTTTATTATAGATACGTCAATAATTAAGGATTACGTAACGAAAATTGGTTGGGTAATAAGACGAGATAATATTCCATGCAAGATACCATGCAACCATTAAGTTAGAAATGCTAACTAGAAGTACAAAAAGCAAACTAAGTAGAATGGGTTAGTAGTACATCTAGCCATGCTTTAAGTACAAGGGAGACATGGCCTAACCTAGGGCTAGCTAGTAGGGTGGAGACATGTGATTACTTATCATCTAATACACCACCAATATATCCATACACCACACAATTATTTGACCAAACAAAAACAAAAGAAAAGCTCTTTTCCCCCTTACCAAACTGCTCTAATCTGAGCAGAAAAATAAGAGAGGAAGAAAAATCATTTTCTCCACTTCTACTCCTCTATAGTTCACAAGATTAAAACCCAAGCTTCCCCTAGGTGTTGTGAAGGTATGTACTAAGTTTCAAAATTTTATTCAAAGTGTAGCATGGTGAGAAAAATGGTGGAAGTTGGAGATGTATAATGACTAACCATAACTTTTGTTTTAGATCTTGAAGTTTAAGGTTCATCTAAGCTAGCTAAGGTATTCTTAAGGCTACCCAAGATCGTACAAGGCTTCCCTAGGCTCAAGAAAGGTATAACATCCTCTCACTTTTAGTTTGTGTCAAGATTTGATGGATCTTTTAAGGTTTGAAAGTATTAGTGTAAATCTTGGAGGTTTTGGACTTTTGATGGTTAGATCTTGAGATATTATGCTTGTATCCATGTTGTAAGCCATGTTCTTGAGTTATGTAGTCATATATGTGTTAATGGTAAGGATCTTGATGGTTTTGATGGTAGATATGATGTATAAGTTGAGTTCTTGAAGGATTAAGTAAAGATGTGTGCTGAGTAAAAAGTCTGGGAGTATGTACTGTCTTGCAGTAGGCTTTTGAACCCCTTAAACTTGTCTCCCGAGGGTCTAGTACCCATGGTTAGAAAGGTATTTGAATGTAGTTTCCAGAAATATAAAGTTCATGACTAGGTGATGTGTAGATTTTGAGTTATGACTAGAAGAGTGAGGAGTGGTTCTGAAATCCGGACTGCACTGTATGGTCTGTTTGTAAACTGTCTTTGGACCCTCATACTTTCTGCAAACATTGTGAAAAATTGAGAATAGCTAGGTCTTACAGTAAGGAAGGCTACCCAAAAAGAATCTGATTAAAAGTTGAATTTTTCAATTTTATAAAAATGTTAGAGCGAGGTGTGCGCAAGTGAAAAACCACTTAGGGGATTTGTTTAAAGTAGTTTTAAGAATATTTACTTGAGTTTCGGGTTTGAGGAATAGATTTTAGTCGAATGGGTAACGGAAGTGATAATGTGACGACATGGTCATATGAGAGGGTTAGTGGTCACAAGTGGAGTCGTTAAGTTGGTCTTACGATTTTTAAAACCTTATGATTAAGTAGCGTTGTTAAGGTACTAACGTACAAATATTGATTATGTATAGATTTCCATTCCACTTCGCGAGCCGACCACCCCAACCTCACCAAGGCAAGTTTTCCAACCCTAAGTATTTATTTTCAAAAGATTATATTCTTGATTTTACCTATGCAAGTTTACTTTCAAAACTTATACATAAGGATTTTTCACTGTTGTGTTTGTAGCTTCCAAACGTATTATATGCTTATGCTTTACGATATTATGTTGAAGTTCGAGATATATGCATATGTGTTTGTACACCCTTGAACTTAGAATGAAAATGTTTTCTTCGGACAACGACTCTAGCAATAGAGGTCGTAGCGGTCCAAATATACTATTGACCGGGGAGCGGTAAATTATTGTGTCGTGATTAAATTACGAAATCCCGAAGAGTCATTCGGGAAGTATCGTATACTTAAGTATTTATTATTTTACGTTGTTAAAAATACTCAAAAATATCTATCTTGGATTAAAAGCTTATTTTAATTAAATAATTATTTTATTAATTGTTTATATTAAATCTCAAAATATTATTTATTAATTATCGTTCATTATTTTAAAGATAAAACTAATCCAAGATACCTTTAGCGTTTTCAAACTCGAACTCTTTCCCACCCAAAACATTTTCGAAAACCCCCGGTCAGGTTTTGCTTCTTGTACGTTTTTCAAGAATTATCGGTCGACTGAGGTCGAACTTCAACTACTCGAATTTTCTATCAAAATGATTTTTGAAAAGAAAAGAAAAAGGGGACTCTGGCAGGTGTGGGAATCGTTGACGAACGATTCCCGAGATGTGTAAGCGGCCGTGAGCCAGGCGGTCCATCAATTATTATTCCGGCCCAGGTGTTGCCGAAGGATGATTACGGATGTAGTTTTCATCGAGGGTGATTACGGATGTAGTTTTCACCCAAGGGTAGTTACGGATGTAGTTTCTATCCTTCTACTAGTAGAGAAGACCCGCGGATTGTTGGACTTGGTTGTGGCGACTGATCATCGTCAATCCTTGTCAGGTTTTATGTTTTCTTCAAATCCCATCCTCCACTTTGGAAAAATACTCAAACACTGCTTCTTGGGCCTAAGTGCCAAGTTGCCGATAGTGTGGTTTTTGATAAGAAAAATATTGACATCGTGCAGTATCTAGAACTGTAAGATTTTCTATAAAGATTGGCACGTGTTAGTGCACTCTTGCAATTATTCCAAAGAATGAAATGTTTTTGAATGAGAAACCTTCTAAGCTAATGGAAGGAAAGAGGTTTTGCAATAATGTATTCCATGTACAGTATGTTAACCTTAGAGTGTTTTGCCGAAAATGATATACTCATATGTATATATATTTTCAAACTTGAGATATATTGAAATGGGAACCTTATAAAGGATTCATATGTTATTCTTAAAGCTCCTTAGCGAGTATAAATGTTTTATTCAAACTCGGACATATATAATGTTGAATTATGTTTTGAAATCTGAGATATATACCCATACAGTTGGGAACGTTTTCGAAATAAACCACATTATTATTTTTCAAAATGGCGAACTTGCTGAGCATTATGTAGCTCATTCTTGCTTTATAAAAACTTTTCAGAAAGAGAAGAATTTGGTCAGTTAACTCCGCACCAGCAGAAGAGGAATAGAAGATTTACCCCGAGATGATTTAGTTCCGGATAAATACTACAGAGTAAGTCTGATAGGTTTTCAACTGTAATAGTAAGACTCGTCTTCAAGTGTAGTTGTATTAGTGGAAGTGCGTAAGATTCCGGATTGTACAGATGAATTGTAATATTTAGTGTTACTTTTGATTATCGTTTCTGAGGCTCTAACTTGTATGTGCGTAAGATTGAGGTCTGGATTGATGTATTGTTGAGTTGTAAAGTTAATACAGGTAAGATATGGTTGGATGGTGATGTGACGACTTGAATCTCTGACCTCGGATTTGGGGGCGTCACAGTAGCAATCTCACAGGGGGAGGAAATGAGAATGATCATGATTTGGATGATGAAGCAACATCAAGACTGAGAAATCAGGCTGAGCACTCAAGGAAATGGGATAGATCACACACTGCAGAGCAAATCATTGGTGACCCTAATGCAGGAGTAAGGACTAGGAGAGCTACTGATAAGTGGATTTATATCTACTTGGAGCATTCTAAATCGGCTTAAATTGATTGTCTTGGGCTCAAGTTTGTGGTGGTTTTGATGTGTTTTGTTTAGTTGTGCAGATTTACAAGGATGTTGATTATGGTGGATGTTTTTGTCGTTTTTGGAGATTTAATTTATTAAAATTCGGATTTATTGGGCTGCACGCGTGAGATTCACTGTTTGGGCCATATCTTTAGTTCTAGAAGTCAGTTTTGGGCGATCTTACTGTCCACGCGAAAATAACGAGATTCTCTATCATTCAAAAGTGGTCCAGAGGCCCAATTACAGATGGAACGTTCCAGAAAATCTGAAGAAAAGATAGCTACGAATTTCCCTTAAAAACAGAATCAGTTTAGGAAACGTATTTTGCAGAAATTCTATTACAATTCTGTTTTGGTATTTTCTTGTTGGGCAAGATGTCTAGAGCCTATATAAACACATCCAACCCTTGTAAATTGCATCATTAAGATCATCATTAAGATCATTAGGAGTAGAACCATTAGATATCAATTACTTAGTTTTATTTGTATCTTTTCATACTTTGTTTTTATCATGGTTTCGTCAGATCCCATGATGACGAGAGGTTTAATTATGAACTAATCGTTGTCATGGGATTCTAACGGATTTATTTATGGAGCTTTAGTATCTTGATGCTTTACAGATCTGTGTGTGATGTATATCTGATATCCTCGTATGGTTATGCTTAATTGATAGATGCGTCATGAACATCTAATTTGTTAATCTCTTGTGAAGTGAAAGTGGATCTTGAGATTTAGAACTTGCCATGCTAGCATAGGTTCATGATTGTTTATCAACATGATTCGTAGTATGAGATGAGAATACTTATATTGCCCTATGTGATCAATATGGATAACTTGTTCTTAACCCGTTATGTTTTCAAATTCTATAGAGATATAGGGTCTAAGCATAATTGGTGTCTATTCATCTTCTATCTCTTTTGTGGATGTATGTTTAGTTTGGTATTCGTATACTGAGAAGTAGCGTGTACTTGTTTCGTGTTATCCGATCAGATATCATAACCATTGCATATAGTGATTAAAGGCGTCAGATCTAAGCAAAGTATTTAATGAAGTTAGGATTTCATGGTTTCTCTTGCAGAAGTAATTCGATTCCAATTCTCGTTAGTTAGTTAATTCTTAGTTGTTAGTTTACTTCTTAGTTAATTTAGTTTATAAAACCCATTATTGTTAATTGTCTTAGCAGTGCATAATAACCATACATTGTTGCATAGGTACAATACTGAATTAAAAACCAGATCTCTGTGGGAACGAACTTGACTTATATCTATATTACTTGTGACCACGTACGCTTGCGTGATTTAGTGCAAACAAGTTTTTGGCGCCGCTGCCGGGGATCATCGGTGTTTTATTTTTGGTTTATGTGCTTGTCAATAGTGGTTGTTAGAGTTCACTGACTCGGATTTTTTCTTATCTATTCTTGTAGTTCGTTGGTGTTTCAGGTACTTGTCAGAGAGCGTTGAAGATGGATTTTCTAACTTACTATGGAGTTCAGCAGGTGGCTAGTGTTTGTGAACTATGTGCGGGCACACATGAGACGTATCAGTGCTGGAGCAACCAAGATGGTGTTCAGCAGCCTCAGCAATGTGAGCGGTGTTTTGGCATTCATGATCCCTCACAATATTGTTACTACGGAGGAGTTGATCCATATGTCACTTATGAGGAGCAACCATATTTTCAATATCATCCTCAACAATACCAGCAAGATGTTCTAGATATGTCATATGTCTTTGGTAGTGAAGAGTTTCAACATCAGCAACCTACTCCTACTTTTCAGTCAGATGAGGTTGATGCTATGGAGGAGATTAGGATGCTTCTAAAGAGTACTGAGGAGTCTATCAATTCTATGAGGACACTAGCTGCTCAAGTTTTGAGTGCCTTGGAACAAGAGAAACATCAATTCATACTAGAGGAAACACCAGAGAATAACGGTGACTTGGAGCAAGGTACTGCATGCTTAATTGAGGAAGACAAATTCCAAGGTGAGGTGAGCATTCACAAGCCATGTGAGGAATTTGATCATGTTAGGATGGTGGATGATTTGGAAAGGGCACTATTTGGGACAGACACTGTTGAGATGCAGAAATTTCAAGAATTGGTATGTGCGTTCCAAGAGGTTGATGAACATGGGAAAGATGCAGGTCTTCTACTTGTCTTAGAATGTAAAGATGGAGGTAGCGCATTAGAGCCAATGGAGGAAGTTCTCTTTGAGGAACCAAAGGCTTCAGCAACTCACATTTACCCTCCTCCATTATATTCAAGCGAAGCCCGCGAATGTGTGCTGTTCTACAAATTGTCAGATTTTGGGTCAACAGATGAAGGCATTGGAATAGGACATAGTTGTTACACGAATAGGCTAAGCAAGGAGAAGGAGCAGAAAGTGTGCCGCCGTGATGACGATGAAGTCTCACGAAGAGAGGATCAGGCCAACTATTATCATCCTTAATGGAGGCTTGGAAGTAACGTCAAGCTATTGACGTTAAAGAAGCGCTTCTTGGGAGGCAACCCAAGGTATGTTTTCTACTTTCCCTCGTATTTACTTCCATTCAATGAGGACATTGAATATTTTAAGTTTGGGGGTGGTTTGAGGGATAAGTAGTGTATATATATGTGATTGTTAGTCATTGTGTTCATGTAGGATTTCATGCTTTGCATATTAGTAGTAGTAAATTATGCATTTATGTTCGTGTTATCTACGTTTGTTTCATATAGGACATTCTGTTTTTATTTTCGTATATCATGTGAGTTCATAATAGTTTGCATTTGCACCCATGCTTGATAGGAATTTTGTGTTGTTGACGCTTTTGATTGAGAAGTGATATGCTTTGTTCTTGTGCACACACATACACTAGTAAGTTGAAGCTAGTAGACTTATTGAATGTTGTAAGTGATTAGAAGGACATGAATATGTGCAAGATGATTTAGTTTGCATGCTTTGAATACAAGTAGGGGCATTAGAGAGATTTTTTGCTTGGGATTGAGTATGTTTTTCCGCCAAGTGAGTTTTTGAGCCTTATTGCATATTTGCAATTTATTCGTTTGCTTGAGTGTCCACGGATTGTTTGCATTGCTAGCAGTTGTTTAAGGTCTTTCTTGAAACGCATGACATTATTTGACAATTAAAATGATAAAGGCATTTAGGAATAACCGCATATTTTCCCATATTACCACACCATATTTACATGATCAATTAGTTAACCCGTTGAGCTTAATCATATTTTTTCAGTGACATACCACATTACTTGCCTAGACCTTTTTCTTGTATTGGCCTTACATTAATTTGAACCCACATTGTCAAAGGCTAGAAGAGTGCTTAAGGGAGTAATAAGGTGTGCAAGGAAGGGTATTGTTGGTCATAATTTTGGGGGAAATATTGAAAATTGGGTTTGGTTGTGTACTTGATAGTCGGCATGTGTAATAAAATTGTGGGATCATTGTTATTGTCTATATTATTGTTGCTTTAGCTCTCGAAAAAAAAAAAAGAAAAAAAAATGTATTATGAGAGCATGTTTGTGTTTGTTGTGATCCTACTTTAGTCGACTCGTCGATTGTTTTTGTTGGAGGAAAAATAGAAAAATTATGTGGGGGGGAAATAGGGTGTTGTGTATGATTTATTATGGTACTTACTAGCTTTTGGCACTTCACCTGTTTGGCTTATTTGACATACCTTGTCCCTAGCCCCGTTACAACCCAATTAAAGACCTTTTGATTATCGTCATTGATGTATGTTGTGTTAAGAGTTAGATTGATACCAAATGTCAAGCATGCTTATGATTTTGTTGGAATTGAGTGATATACTTACCCTTGTTCTTGAGTGAATATTCTTTTGTGAGTGTTTGCTTGTTTTTGCGTATGAGATCCCGAGTTTTGTCTCGAAGATGTACTCTTGTAGGCTTAGCATGTTTACTAACTTATTCTTACACTTGACATGGGCTTGTGAGAACTTATGCATGTTCATTGAGTAGACTATGTGAATACTTGCACTTTCGACACCAAGACATTGCGTACTTACTTTGATTCTTAAGTTGATATCGCATGAGAGGATTTGAAGGTATGGTAGGATATTAGTACTAGATTATTTGAATTTTCATATTTGTTGCATTCATGCATGGCATTGTTTTTGCAATATTAGTTAAATGGATTTTGTGGGTACATTCGCTATAGGCCCTCACGAGACCTTACTCGTCCACTAGGGCTGCCTAGGGGTTTAAAGGGCTTGTTGCATATGCCAAATGCAACCGTGATCACCTACGAAAGTGGTACTAGTTAGTTAGTTAGTTGTAATTGTTTATGCTTGAGGACAAGCATCGGTTTAAGTTTGGGGGTGTGATAAGTGGATTTATATCTACTTGGAGCATTCTAAATCGGCTTAAATTGATTGTCTTGGGCTCAAGTTTGTGGTGGTTTTGATGTGTTTTGTTTAGTTGTGCAGATTTACAAGGATGTTGATTATGGTGGATGTTTTTGTCGTTTTTGGAGATTTAATTTATTAAAATTCGGATTTATTGGGCTGCACGCGTGAGATTCACTGTTTGGGTCATATCTTGAGTTCTAGAAGTCAGTTTTGGGCGATCTTACTGTCCACGCGAAGATAACGAGATTCTCTATCATTCAAAAGTGGTCCAGAGGCCCAATTGCAGATGGAACGTTCCATAAAATCTGAAGAAAAGATAGCTACGAATTTCCCTTAAAAACAGAATCAGTTTAGGAAACGTATTTTGCAGAAATTCTATTATAATTCTGTTTTGGTATTTTCTTGTTGGGCAAGATGTCTAGAGCCTATATAAACACATCCAACCCTTGTAAATTGCATCATTAAGATCATCATTAAGATCATTAGGAGTAGAACCATTAGATATCAATTACTTAGTTTTATTTGTATCTTTTCATACTTTGTTTTTATCATGGTTTCGTCAGATCCCATGATGACGAGAGGTTCAATTATGAACTAATCGTTGTCATGGGATTCTAAAGGATTTATTTATGGAGCTTTAGTATCTTGATGCTTTACAGATCTGTGTGTGATGTATATCTGATATCCTCGTATGGTTATGCTTAATTGATAGATGCGTCATGAACATCTAATTTGTTAATCTCTTGTGAAGTGAAAGTGGATCTTGAGATTTAGAACTTGCCATGCTAGCATAGGTTCATGATTGTTTATCAACATGATTCGTAGTATGAGATGAGAATACTTATATTGCCCTATGTGATCAATGTGGATAACTTGTTCTTAAACCGTTATGTTTTCAAATTCTATAGAGATATAGGGTCTAAGCATAATTGGTGTCTATTCATCTTCTATCTCTTTTGTGGATGTATGTTTAGTTTGGTATTCGTATACTGAGAAGTAGCGTGTACTTGTTTCGTGTTATCCGATCAGATATCATAACCATTGCATATAGTGATTAAAGGCGTCAGATCTAAGCAAAGTATTTAATGAAGTTAGGATTTCATGGTTTTTCTTGCAGAAGTAATTCGATTCCAATTCTCGTTAGTTAGTTAATTCTTAGTTGTTAGTTTACTTCTTAGTTAATTTAGTTTATAAAACCCATTATTGTTAATTGTCTTAGCAGTGCATAATAACCATACATTGTTGCATAGGTACAATACTGAATTAAAAACCAGATCTCTGTGGGAACGAACTTGACTTATATCTATATTACTTGTGACCACGTACGCTTGCATGATTTAGTGCAAATAGCTACTCAGAATGAGTGCCTCTATGGCTGTTTTCTATCTCAAGTTGAGCCTAAGAAACTTGATGATGCACTGCTGGATCCAGATTGGATTATTGCCATGCAAGAGGAGCTGAATCAATTTGAAAGGAACAAAGTATGGGAACTAGTACCTGCACCAAAGAATAGAACCATTGTTGGAACAAAATGGGTTCTGAAGAATAAGATGGATGAAGATGGTGTAATAGTAAGAAACAAATCAAGGTTGGTTGCAAAAGGATACTCTCAACAGGAAGGCATTGATTATGATGTGACATTTGCCCCTGTTGCTAGATTGGAAGCCATCAGAATATTCTTGGCATTTGCTGCTCATTCAAACTTTAAAGTGTATCAAATGGATGTCAAGAGTGCATTTCTGAATGGAGAGTTGGAAGAAGAAGTTTATGTGCAACAACCACCTGGCTTTGAGGATCCACACTTTCCAGAATTTGTTTACAGACTACTTAAGGCACTGTATGGATTTAAGCAGGCTCCAAGGGCATGGTATGATACTTTATCACAATTTCTTTATGAAAATCAATTCACTAGAGGTACACTGGACAAGACATTGTTTTACAAGAAGCATGGTGATGATCTTATCCTAGTTCAGATCTATGTGGATGATATCATTTTTGGTTCTACAAATGAGAAGTTGTGTGAGAAATTTTCTAAACTGATGCAGAGCAGATATGAGATGAGTATGATGGGAGAGTTGACATTCTTTCTTGGGTTGCAATTCAGTCAAAGGAAGGATGGTATCTTTATCAGTCAGACCAAGTACATCAAGGATTTATTGAAGAAGTTTGACTTGGAAGAATGCTCACCTACAAAGACACCCATGGCCACTGCCACTAAATTGGATGAAGATGCTAAAGGCAAGAAAGTAGATATCTCAGTCTACAGAGGCATGGTTGGTTCTCTACTCTACCTCACTGCAAGTAGGCCAGACATATGTTTACTACATGCTTGTGTGCAAGGTTTCAATCAAATCCAAAAGAATCACATCTGATTGCTATAAAAAGGATTAGATATCCGAAGGGCACTCCAAACTTGGGTTTATGGTATCCTAAGGACACAGGGTTCAATCTGGTTGGTTATACTGATGCTGATTATGCTGGATGCAGAGTGGATAGGAAAAGCACCTCAGGTAGCTGCCAGTTTTTTGGACAAAGGTTAGTCTCTTGGTATAGCAAGAAACAACAATATGTGTCAACTTCTACAGCTGAGGCTGAATACATAGCTGCTGGAAGTTGCTGTGCTCAAGTGCTTTGGATTAGAAATCAACTTAGAGATTATGGACTTGTGTTAGAAAGAATTCCAATCATGTGTGACAACACAAGTGCAATCTCTATAGTTGTCAATCCTGTCAATCATTCTAGGACAAAGCACATTGACATCAGATATCATTTCATAAGAGAACATGCAACTAATGGAACCATTGAGTTGCATTATGTTTCTACAGATAAACAACTAGCTGATATATTCACTAAGCCATTAGATGAAGCCACCTTCACAAGGTTGGTTAGTGAGATTGGAATGTTGAATTCTTCAGATTCTGGCTAAGTGAATACAACATCTAGATTGTTGCAGCAGTAAACACTTACTTTATCTAAATTCTCAATATTTTTGGAGTAAGTATTGGCTGAAATATGATTTATTAATATTTCAAATCTGTTGCATATGTGGAAAATCATATTTTCTTGTTAACTTGAAATTTCTATGAAATTTTGAGAGAATCACTGTTTAATTTACTAGAATATTCTTAAATGAATATGGCTGGTGAATTTTAAAAAGATAGTGAAAATTAATTTTTGTGAGTGATGAGTATATTTCGACAAGTCAGACTTCTCGAGTGATTCACTATTCGACATCTCTAACAAGTCTCATTAAAGCACTCTCGAGTTCTCGAATAGAGTCTTTTAGAGTTCTCGAATAGAGGTTTTCTTGACTTCTCGAATATAGTGTTTTAGTTCTCGATTGACTGAGTTCTCGAATACTATATTTGAGTTCTCGAATCATTTAAAAAGGCTGAATTCTCGCTGAATCTTAACCGATTTTAGATTTTTGTCTAAAATTTTAATTCACTCATAAAAACACATTTTACCTAATTTAGAATTTATTCTAAGTTAGATAGCTGCCAGCTGTGAGTTTTCAACCTGCTTGAGTTATCGAATAAGCCTTTCTTGACTTATCGAATAGTTGTTTTCTACTTCTCGAATGCTTGACTTGTCGATACAAAACATACATCTAATCGACAATTCAAGTACTTCATACTTATACAATTTCACATCTATTCGATTCATTTCATTCGATTTCTCAAACATCAAAGCTCCCAAAACCCATGAAAACCCTAACTGCTAAAAGCCAAATTTCTTCTTCAACCTTTACTTTTTCTTCTCTTCTTTCTGTATCAATGGATGGCTGAGTCATACATCAAGGATTCACTCTTTGCCAACCCAACACTGTATCTAGACATTCTGGAACAGTTTTGGGGAACTGCTATTGTGGAAGTTGTAGCCCTGGAAAGCGCAATAACTTCATACATAATCTACTGCAAGATTCAGGACCAGGAAATCACTATCACCACTGCCGACATGAATCAAGCACTGGGCCTACAACAAGAGTCATATGACATACTGGCCACGAATGCAGAGTTAGAAGAATTCTTTGAGTTCATCAACTACTCAGATGGGATCAATCTTGGAAAATTAAACAGGAAGAATCTGAGAAAGGAGTGGAGCTATGTGTTTGCAACTCTTCTTCAAGTCTTCACGGCAAGGAAATCAAGCTTTGATCAAATCAGTGCACCTGCACAACAAATTGGCTATGCACTGGCCTTTGGAAAGAAGATAGATGTTGCTCAAATCATCCTACAAGAACTGTATGGGAGACTTGGTAAGAACACAACCAAGAGAGGTACTGACATCTTCTTCCCTCGCTTTATTCAATCTGTTCTTAATTTTAAAAATGCTCAATTGATTGAACTGCCTGGGATAGATAAAAATAGAATAGGCTATCCTAAATCCATGACCAAACTCATTTTTGGTAATTTGGAGACTAGGAATGATGTGGATGTAAGACTTAACATAACTCCCCATATGAAGAGTTTGTTTAGGACTTACCCCCACAACATGCCAACATTTGACTCAAAGTCACAATTAGCACAGCCCAAGCAAGTAGAACAAAATGCTAACCCAGGGCCTGCTAACCAACCCTCTCAACCAAACACTCTACCACACAGTGAGCCAACTGCATCATCCTCTCAAAAGGGTGATGTTAGTAAAAAGAAAAGAAAGAAGGTAATGTCTACACCTTTAACCATCTTATCTGAAGTAGCATTAGCTGTAGAATTAGAAAGTGAGGCACCTGAGTCACCCCTAATCAGGCCAAAGAAGAAGAAAACTAAAACCACCTCTTCAGTCACACAAATGGCTGAAGTTGTAAAATCAGGGGCAAACAGTTCACTAGATGTATCCTCTCAACATGGTGCATCTATAGAATCAAGCATCCTCCCCAATGTAACTACCTGTATAGAGTCAGCACATGGGAGTGATAAGGCTGGCACTACACTGAGTGGAGAGCACATCACAATTGAAACTCCCTCTATCTCTCAGGGGGAGTTGCCAAACTCTAATCTCAAAGACACTTCTCTTCCAGAATCTACCACTCAAATTTCTTTGCAGCCTGCAACTCAAGCAATTGAGGAGCAAGGCATTGATCATCAAAAATTATTTTCTCTTGATGAGCCAATGATTTCAAGTGACTTAGTGCATGACACTTTGCTCACCACCCAGGACCTACATTTAGATGGTGAGGGAATGCATGCTGGGGCATCTCCTAATGACACCATCACAAACACAGAGGATTCACTAGTTTTCACTAGAGACTCTGTGCCTGTGTCAACTGCTGGTGTAAATCATCCCACTTCTGTGGAGACACCAGTAGTAGAGTCAATCCATCCGGTTACAGAAGTTGCATCTGTAACTGAGGAGTCTAGCTTGCCTAGCTCTAGCTCTGACTTCCTGTCACAATGGCTGAAGCCTATGCAACATGACAGTGCTTCAGGATCAGGGTCTGTTCCACCACAATTGACGGTTGAAGCACTTCAAAGCTTAGTTGTGGATCAGATTCCTGAGTTTGTCAAGATTGCTCAACATTTGGTCACCTCCAACATCCCTAACCCAGACTATGAGGCCATTCTGCTATGCCATAGGGATGATGTGGAGATGCAGAAGACAAAGATAGTTGATGATGCTGAGAGAGATGGTAATGTAGATGCCTGGTTGCAAGGAAAATATGAAATTACTCTTGATGAAGCACTTCAATATCTCAGGGAGGAATACATCACTTCACTAGGATCCAATGCCAAATCTCTGACACCTAGTGAAGTGTATGAAGCCATGAATGATTCTCACAAGGGATTTCTCAAGGCTGCCCACTATCTTGGCAAAGGAGTCAAATCTGAGGTCAGCAGGGTGTGTGATGAGGCAGTCACTAAAGTGGAAGAAATCAAGAGGACATTTGCTGCCAAATTCCCTTAGTTGGACAGTGTGTTTAAAGACCTCAAATACTGTAACACCACCTGCACCAAGATGGATCATGGGCTAGCACTGCTAAAGGATGCTGTCACAAGTCTGGGGCATAAATTTCAATCTCTATCTGATCAAACCACAGACTCCAATGCCATGCTGAAAACAATGTTCAAGAATCAATATGGGGATAAGCTGGTAACTGAGGTTCCTGTCCACGACATGACCAAATATGAAGTGCAAAGACTCAAGGAACAATCTATCTCTGGTTTCAAGGCCACTGAGTTATTCACCAAGGTGGATACTCTGGAAAATGAGGTGGTCAATCTCAAGACATCCAATGCTCAGTTAACAGACACTGTTGCTGCTCTCAATGAAAAGTTGGACATTCAAGCCACTGCCAATGCTGATGTTCTTCTCAACCAACAACAGATGCTTTCTGCCATAATGAAGCATATAGGACTCCCTCTACCTCAAGATTCTTCCAACCCAAAGGTCACCTTCAGCCTCTATGCCTGACAACAAGCCTAAGGGGGAGAAGAGGACATTAAGGAACTCAAAATCTAAGGGGGAGAAACCTAAGGAGAAAGGCATTAAAATAAATGAGGGTGGTCAACCAAGAACTGCTAAGTCAAATCAGTCTGAGAAGTTAAAGGCAGCATCCAAGGAGGAAAAAAGTCCCCAGAATATGAATTCGACATTCCTGATATTGCTAAGCAATCTCTTCAAGGTGAACCTTCAGAATTCAGAAATGTTCTTACTCAAAGGGTATGTCAAGAAACTGCAAATTCTAAACTATACCATGACATAGCCTTTTTGAAGCACCTACATGAGCTGAGAAGAAGGGCAAACTTTCACTACTTTGACTACATCAAGCTTCTTGTGCAAGATGTGTTTCTAGTCACTGTAGTGAGAAGAGAAATTGTTCAAACTAATCCTTATGCCATCATCACTACCAATGATAGAGAAGTCCTAGTCCATACTGCCAAGAACCTCTTTCACATCCACATTGAAGCTTTGCAAATTCTATCCAGCTCTGAACTTGGAACAATTATCAGGAAGATAGAAAGGAATAACTCATCAGACAACAATATGCTCAAAGAGATTCTCACCAAGTGCATGAAATCTTAATTGCCTCAAGTAGTTCCTCAGCCTCACTGTATTTTATATGAAAAGAATCAAGACATTGTTGCCTTCAGATTTGGCCAACACCTCAAATCAAACAACATGTCTACAATAAAATTTTTGGCTGGAGTTCTACATTCAAGGAGTGGAAAATCTAAATCTGAAATAGAGGCTCTTGACATTCTGGTGAAGTTTATCAACTCTCAGTCAGACATCAAGCCTATTGCTAAAGAGGGAAAGCCAGACAAAGATAAGGATGATCAAGACAAGAGTGGAAGCAAAGGTGGATCTCAAGGAAGGAATAAGGGTGGTGATGACAAGGAGAAAAGGGATGGTAGAAGCAAGAAGAAAGATGATGACATAGATGGTGGAAAGGTGTATGAGAGAAAGAGTGGAAAACAGCAAGTCTTAGGCATTACTAACAGTAATCTCACCACAACACAAGACTCTGAGTCTAGGGTGAATGTTGTTAGCAATGACCTACCAAAATCTGAATCAATGGCTTCTGCAACTGTTTTGCCAACTCAAGAAAAGGAGATGCTAATCAAGAAACCACTTGTGTATATCAAAAAGCATACTGCTAATGGTATACTACAATGGTCCAAAGACAAAGGTCTTAAATTTCTCTCAAGCAACAAAGGAAAGAAGCTAAAATGGAAGATGTCAGCCATAAGGGCAAGAAAGGTGAAGACATCTACATCTCAGGCACTCACAATCATTCCTGGACTAGACTTGCCCTGTCTCAACATAGACTATGATGAAGATAAGATAGCATATCAACTGGCTCAGAGAATCTATCATGTATCTATAGTTAATGTCTGTCTGGAGTTCAAATACACTGATGGGAGACTCAAGAGATTCAAGCAAGGCATGTGTGAACACTGGGGCAAGTTACATGATCTACAAAAAATAATGGTGCTACTCAACCTTGAGAATGGAAAGGAGAGAAGGTGGAAAATTGAGATAGCTCATTTTATCAAGATGAAAAGAGATCATGAGGAAGAGTTGAGAAAGAAGAATGAAGCCTTGAAGATAAAGAGAGAAGAAGAGTTAGCTGCTCTAGAAGCCAAAGCTGAAGAATTGAGAGCTAAAGGGTTATGCAGAGTCAAGTATAATCCTTACATTGTGGAATACATAAAATATGGCAGAAATGTGAAGATTAGAATGGATTACATTAGCTCTTACTCTGAAGCCAAACTGAATGAAGTCATCAGAGACCTATCTGGCTCACCTCTCATTGAAGAACTCACTACCATGGAAGACATCATCCAGGCAATGAGTGATGCAAAGAAAGCCAAGGAAGAAAAAGAAAAGAAGGATCTACAAGCCAAATCTCAAAGAGGAGAATCAAAGGAAAATGGCTAGTATCTCTTCATAACTGTGAGAATGCTTTATTTGTAATAATATTCAATCAATTTCATACATGTACTTGTCAAGATTTATCTTTATGTATGTTAGGCTTGTTATCAGTCATGAAATTGTGACTAAGGGTCTTACTCACAATTTGGGGGAGATTGTTAGTCACAGAGGCATGCCTGTATACATCTAATAACAAGCCTAATTGTTTGTAATGCTTTGCATTACTTACATGACCTCTTAACTGAGGGAACCTCTAGTTGTAGAGTTTCTATTTGTTCTATACTTGTAATAGGCACCAAATCCTAGTTGTGTAACTGCACTTATATAGTCAAGAATAATGCTTAAAAGAAGTTCCGAGGTTCATGCCTCAAGCAAGAAGATAAAGACTATCAAATAATCACAGTTGGGATTTGAAGAAAGTGAAGAATTTGCTTAAGTACCAATTCGAGAAGTATATTTGTCTATTCGAGAAGTCCAGCATTCGAGAAGTCAGGGATTCGATATCTCAAGACACTATTCGATATTTCTGAATACACTGTTCGATATCTCATTCGATATCTCAGAGATTCGATATGTCTATTACTCTATTTGAGAACTCAAGAAGTCAACAAGTCAGAGTGGTATTCGAGTTCTCAAAGAGTCAACAAGTCAAAGTTCCATTCGATATCTCAAGGACTCATAAAGCTATTCGATATCTCGAGGATTCGATAAGTCAAATGTTCTATTCGATAACTCAAGGAATCCTGATGGAAAAGAGCTATTCGAGAAGTGGTTCGATATGTCAATATAACAGTATTCGAGAACTCAGAGTTATCGATCAAGTCAATTCTAGTTCTCGAATCACTTACTTAGTCACTTCTCGAATATATTCTTGGAGACAAAATACTGGTGAAATTATACAAGTCAGAATCCTGCAACAAGCCAATGCACTTTATGGACCGGAATCTGTAACGTGCTCTGGAAAGCCTACAAAGAAGCTTGGAGAGATATAGAAGAGACAAAAGGGCTAAAGAAGTGGATCTGCACAGGCTTTGCAAAGTCAAATCTGTGACCGTTTGGACACTTACTCAAAAAGGATAGACAGACTAGAAAGTAATTTGTTTAGCTACCTTATTTGTAGTAAGTAGGTTGTATCCATGTTCTATAAGGATACAGCCTCACTTCCTTAGTTAAGGGAGACACGAACTTAAACTTTTGGAGAGTCAAGTTTCTCAAACACTGTAAGCTATATCTCTCTGAGAAAAACGAAGCTGAGAATACTATCATTTGTATTCACAGATTGTAGCAACCTTTATCTAATAATACATTAGATTAAAGTGATATTGTGTCTTGTGTTGTTCTTTATCCGCACGTACACCTTCGCACACATAAACACTTATCTGCTACATAGACTCGAGCCAAAGAAAAGTTCAAGAATCCATTCACCCCCCCCCCTCTGTATTCTTTTACCGTATTCATTACTCAACATTCCTGAAGTATGCATCAAACCAAGAACCATCTTTTATCAGTCTGGTACCAAAATTCAAGATGTTAATCAGTTGGTTATCCCCATTGATCTCACCCCTCGAAATCACAGACTCATCATTGCTATCACTGATCAGCTATAAAAGAAGGATGGAGTCAGAACTGCTGAAGAGTTGGAAGCACTACACATCTTCAGAACATTCATTGCAACTGGTGCAGTTCCAGAAATGGCCAGAATCAGGAGGGATAAGGATGATAAAGATGAAGACAAGAGTAATGGGAGGAGAAGTCATCACAAGAGTAATAAAGGTGATGAAGATAAGAAGAAGAAGATAGATAACAAGGATAAGAAAGATGGTGATGATCAAGGTAAAGTCTATGAGAGGAAAATTGGAAAATAGCAAGCCTTAGGCATTGCTAGCAGTAAACTCACCACAACACAAGACTCTAAGTCTATGGTGAATACTGTTAGTAATGACCTACGAAAATCTGATTCAATGGCTTCTGCGAATGTTTTGCCACCTCAAGAAGAGAAGAGGATTCAAATCAAGAAACCAGGTGTATGTTTCCAGAAGCAAACTGCTAATGGAGTACTACAATGGTCTACAAGAAAAGGTCACAAGTTTCTGCCAAGCCACCAAGTGAAAAGAGTCAAATTCAAACAGGCTTCAAGAAGGGTGAAACTATCCAAGTCTAAGGCACTAACAATTATCCCAGGCTTAAACCTACCACCACTAGATGAAGACTTTGATGAAGACCAACTACAATTTCTATGGGCTCAAAGAATCTACCATGTTGCAATTGTTGATGATTGTCTTGAATTTAAATACACTGATGAGAGACAGAAGAAATTCAGGCAAGGGACATGTCAGCATTGGGGCAAGCTATATGATATAGAAAGGATTATTGCAATGTTGGATTCTGAAGATAGAGTGGAAAGGGTATGGAAGCTGGAGTTAATTGACTTCGTCAAAATGAAGAGAGATCACCAGGCAGAACAGAAAAAGAACAGTGAAGAGCTACTAAAGAAAAGGGAGGAGGAGTTTGCTACAATGGAAGCTAAGGTTGATGAATTGAGGGCTAAGGGTCTGTGTAAAGTCAAGTTTAATCCTTACATCATTGAATACAAGAAATATGGTAGAAATGTAAAGATTAGAATGGACTACATCAGTTCTTACTCTGAGAAACAGATGAATGAAGTACTCAAGGATTTGTCAGGCTCCCCTCTAATTGAAAAACTCAATGCAATGGAAGACATTATTCTTGCTAAGGAAGAAAATGCAAAGAAGAAAGCTAAAGAAGCTGAGGAAAAGATAAAAAATGAGAATCTGCAAGCCAAAGGTCAAGAGATGAATCCAAAAGGATATGGCTAATAGTTCCCCATAACTTGTAAGAATACTTCTATGTATTTTCTTCAATCAAATTTCATACATGTACTTTTAAATTTTTATCTTTATGTATGTTAGGCTTGTTATTAGACATGAAATTGTGACTAAGGGTCTTATTCACAATTTGGGGGAGATTGTTAGTCACAGAGGCATGCCTGTATACATCTAATAACAAGCCTAATTGGTTGTAATGCTTTGCATTACTTACATGACCTCTTAACTAAGGGAACCTCTAGTTGTAGAGTTTCTATTTGTTTTGTACTTGGAATAGGCATCAAATCCTAGTTGTGTAACTGTACTTATATAGTCAAGAATAATGCTTGAAAGAAGTTCCAAGGTTCATGCCTCAAGCAAGAAGATAAAGACTGTCAAATAATCACAGCTGGGATTTGAAGAAATGAAGAATTTGCCTAAGTACCAATTCGAGAAGTACATTTGTCTATTCGAGAAGTCTAGCGTTCGAGAAGTCAGAGATTCGATATCTGAGAAGACACTGTTCGATATCTCTGAATGAACTATTCGATATCTTAGAGATTCGACATGTCTAAATACTCTATTCGAGAACTCAAGAAGTCAACAAGTCAAAGTGGTATTCGAGTTCTCAAAGAGTCAACAAGTCAAAGTTCCATTCGATATCTCAAGGACTCAGAAAAACTATTCGATATCTCAGGGATTCGACAAGTCAAGTGTTCTATTCGACAACTCAAGGAACCCTGGAGAAAAGTGTTATTCGAGAAGTGATTCGATATGTCAATCATACAGTATTCGAGAACTCAGAGTTATCTAATCCTAGTTCTCGAATCAATCACTTAGCCACTTCTCGAATACATTCTTGGAGACAAAATACTGAAGAAATTGTACAAGTCAGAAACCTGCAACAAGCCAATACACTTTATGGACCACAATCTGTAACGTGCTCTGGAAAACCTACAAGGAAGCTTGGAGAGATATAGAAGAGACAAAGAGCTAAAGAAGTGGATCTGAACAGAACTTTGCAAAGTCAAATCTGTAGCCATTTGGATGCTTACTCAAAAAGGATAGACATACAAGAAAGTAATTTATCATGTAACCTTATTTGTAGTAACTGAGTTGTATTAATGTTCTATAAGAATACAATCTCACTTCTTTAGTTGAACAAGTTTTTCATGCACATTGTAAGATATATCTCTCTGAGAAAAACGAAGTTGAGAATACTACCATTTGTATTCACATATTGTAGCAACCTTTATCTAATAATATATTAGATTAAAGTGATATTGTGTCTTGTGTTGTTCTTTATCCGCACCTACACATTTGCACACACAAACACTTATCTTGCTACACAGATTCAAGAACAAGAAAAGTTCAAGAATCCATTCACCCACCCCGGTATTCTTTTGCTGTATTCAATACTCAACGATGATAATGATGTTGTGGACTTGCTTTTATTTTATTGGTTAACTTTAGGAAATTCTATTTATCAAAAAAAAAAACTTTAGGAAATTCTCCTAAAGTTAATTTTAGGCTCCCTTCACCCTTATATATAGATATATGTATATATATATATATATAGGGTCCTGGTCCCTGACAATCATTTGTCAGGGACCGGAAAATTTCCGCGGACAGGTAATCTGGGTATCCGCGGAAAATTATAGCGGATAGTAATTTTTTTTTGTAATCCAGGGGGGCCGTTGGATCAACGATCCAACGGTTTAGAAACCGATTGTTATATAATCGGTCCCTGACAAACGATTGTCAGGGACCAAAACCCTATATATATATATATATATATATATATATATATATATATATATATATATATATATATATATATAGGCCTTTGCTCCATACAGAACACCCTTATATAACAAACAATAAAGAACACCTTAGATCTATTAGATCCTTTGGCCCCGCCAGGGGCACCCAATACAAAAGATTATTATTTTTTTACCCTCTAGCCATCCAATAAAAATAATTTTAAAATAAAATAAAATAATTTTTTTATTGTTCATGATGACGTCATGCTGACGTTAGCAGTGACATCATCATGAACAGTAAAAAAAACTTTTTTATTTTTTTAAAATTTTTTTGCTGGATGGATAGAGGGTAAAAAAATAACAATTTTTTGTATTGGATGCCATGACGGAACTCTTATATTAGATTAGATATGAGGTGTTCTTTAACGTTTGTTATATAAGGTGTTTGTTATGGAGTGCAACTCATATATATATATATATATATATATATATATATATATATATATATATATATAGTAAGGCTCTAGAGAGAACATGCTTAAAAAGAGAACGAGAGAACAACTTAAAATATTGATTTTTAAAATTCAAAAAAATTATAAATATGTTTATATCATTAATACAATTCTAAAAAACACAATTATGAACAAAAAATACATGTGTAAAAAACTATTTGTGAGATTCTAAAAGAGATTCTTCAAAATTTGTAAGATTCTAAAAGAGATTCATAAAAATTTGTGAGATTCTAAAAGAGATTAAAAAACAAAATTCCCATAAATATTTTTTCCCACAAAAAATTATTCAAGTTTGAGAATCATAAAATGCATCTAAGAATATGTATAATTTTTTAAAATTTTAAAATTAATTTTTTTAAGATGTTCTCTCGTTCTCTTTTTAAGCATGTTCTCTTTAGAACCTTGGCCTATATATATATATATATATATATATATATATATAGGCCAAGGTCCTAAAGAGAACATGCTTAAAAAGAGAACGAGAGAACATCTCAAAAAATTAATTTAAAAATTGTGAAAAATTATAAATATTCTTAGATGCATTTTATGAATCTCAAACTTCAATAATTTTTTGGGAAAAAAAATATTCATGAGAATTTTGTTTTTTTAATCTCTTTTAGAATCTCACAAATTTTTAAGAATCTCTTTTAGAATCTCACAAATTTTGAAGAATCTCCTTTAGAATCTCGCAAATAGTTTTGTACACATATATTTGTTGTTGATAATTGTGTTTTTTAGAATTGTATTAATGATATAAACATATTTATAATTATTTTGAATTTTAAAAATTAATATTTTATGTTGTTCTCTCGTTCTTTTTTTAAGCATGTTCTCTCTAGAGCCTTACTATATATATATATATATATATATAAATGTTTTTGTGATATTTTAGATAATGAGAGATTTTATTTTAAAATTTTATAAAGATGATATGTTTTAGGTTAAAAGGTAAACGGTAAGTTATTAATTATTAATATTATTAATTATTTTATTTTATTTAAATAAAATTGTTCGTGATATTATTTCAAAATAATAGGTTTCTATCTAAAAAATAAAAAAGGTAACGTTTTTTAGCTGAAAAAGATAATTGGTTAATTAGTACTAATTATACTATTATCATTTATTTTAATTAAATAGAACTCACTGTAGTATTTTGAGAAGGAGATAGTATTGGTTACTGAAAAAAAAGAAAATATAACACATTTCACCTGAAAAATAAAATAAAATTGATTAGGTCTTGGTACTTATAATATTATTTTATTCAATTAAGTAGGATTATGGATCAAAAAAGAAGTTACAACATATAAGGAAGGGAATAAAGTGCAAGTGTCAAATATAAGTACCGATTTTCTTTAAAATTAAATGATTTTTTTTCTTTAATTTGAATTAAATTTTTTAAGACATGAATTTTTGTTTTTAAATTTTTAAATGATATGATCTGATTGTGAATATATAAATGTTGCCCCGTTATATTTCTAGAAATTGAGAATTTTTTGTTAGAAAATATAGAAAAATGATACATTTTAGGTATAAAAAAAGGTACTCGATTACTTATTAGTAATTAAATATAAAAGGAAATTGATTAGTTACTAAAGGTAACATGTTTTACTTGAGATAAAAATTGATTAGTTATTAATAATTATAAATAATTAAGTAAGAGTAATTAAATAATACTATAAATTATCAAATGAGGGTAGTCAAGTAAGATTATAAAAAATTGAGTAAAAGTAATTAGTTGAAAACACAAAGTACCGTATGTTATAATTATTTTTTATATAATAATTAATTTTATTTAATTTATATAAATTTAGTTAATAATAATATATATATCATTATCAAAAATACAAATCGAAACCTAAAAATTTAATACAAAATCAAAAATACAATTGAATTGCAGATGTCACCTAAGTGAATGCCCTTTCTACCCATTTTTTGGGTTTCTCTCACCAAAATACCCAGATCTGATCATCACCGCTCTAAATGCCCATTCAATATGCCTCCTCCATCCACGTATATGGTCTCACGCCGCTGACAACGACGCATCAGGACAATACGCCGCTGCCAGCAACGCAACTCATGAAGATACGCCTACGCAGAAGATGCAAGTGGCATTGGATACGCCGCTTGGTTCAACGTAACACGGGATACGCATCTTGAAGATGCGTATCACACGTCAGCACAGAGCTCTCTCAGTCGGGCGACAATGGCGATTCCGGCGGAAGATTTCGATTTGTTCCACCGTCCACATCCGTGACTTTTGGTTCACATGCCATATACCAATCGAATCGTGATTCAATTCTCTACATATCCATAACAAGTTTAATACGTTTAAATCCCCCGATTTGAAAACCCCAAGTCGAGCTACTTTCCCGATTACAATTTCCGATGAGCTCTGTTCATGCCCCTGCGGGGCCAAACACGATAAACGGATAAGTGCATAAGGACGGGGATGATTCACTTGTTCTGTGGTGATGATTTGGGGGGCGGTAGACGATGCAATGTAGACGATGCAAGGAAGCTCAGTTTTCCGGTGAAGTCGCCGGCCAATCGCCCCTCTCCAATTCTGGCGAGTTTAGCTCGTTTCTGACGTGAACAGTATAACGGGATACGCTACACCGAACGGCGTATCCCGTGGGTATTTCGGTCGGTATTTTCAAATCTAGGTATTTTGGTAAGTGGGTAAGCGTTTTTTGGATATTTAGGGCATTCTTTCAACATCTAATAGTATAATTGATGGCAATTTTTGATTTTTCGTATATGTTTAGCAGATGTTTAGGTAGCAGATGTTTTATTAATTTAATTTAATTTAATTTATATCGTACTAGCTTATAGCCCGTGCAAAGCACGGATTACTTTTAATATTTTATAATTTATTTATTGTGTAATATAATATTATAAATATTAATTATGATATGTTATTGAAAAAATTCGAAACTTACATCTTTGTATATAATAATTTTTAGTATTAAATATAAATTAATATGTTGTTGGTAAGAATCGAACCTTGTACCTCTGCATATAACAACTTTTAGTATTATTATATCTAACGGTCATGATCTATTTGAGTTGCCGATCTAACGGTGATAAATGAGGGATAACCAAAAGTGGGGATAACCAAAAAAAAGGGGTTAACCAATGTTGTGGAATAAAAACTAGGTTATGAATATGACGGCTAGGGTTTGTGTGTATTTAATGCTAAGGGTGGTTGAGCTTCGAGCTTTAATGGTTGTTTCTGTGTTCGAGACTAATCGGTCCTCACAGAATGCCTACGTATCTCGTATTAGAGAATCAAGCCAAGACGTAGTTCTAGGTGATGGTGCCCTCGGGGCTATGGCGGCGAGGGCTCACCTAGGACGTAGTGGCTTGTATGTCCTTATTCGAGGATTAAGCCAAAACATAAGTGACGTATTGAGCTCTGCCCAAAAACGTTGTTCTGAGAATGAGGGGTCAGACCCTTTATATAGGCTGAGAAGCCCTAGAATCGTAGTAGAATTAGGTGACTTGGTGGGCAAGTCACTGCCTTGAGGAAGGTTCTAGACCCCTTCCTTGTAGGAGTCAGTTTCCATGTTGGAATATGTATCTTGGAGGCTAAGTCAGGCAAGAGTAATATCCTTATTTGACTCTTATTTGCTGAGCTGTTTATTACCCCTAATATTAATTACGAAATTAATATTATAAATAGGGATTGGGCCCATCTGGTGGGCCCCACGTTTGGACCATTCTGGGTCTAATTAATGCCACATTAAATGTGTCTTTAGGGCTTACTTTTAGCCCATATCATTTGCCCCCCAACTTCTAGGAAAACTGATCAGGTTTTCCTTGAAGTTATAACGGCCTTATTCGAGACTTGGGTCAGGGTTTATTGCTCTTACGTGAGTATTTTCAACAATATCATCTTAATGTAAAGCGTGGAGCGACCGACGCATTTACGACGATGTTGAACGACACTAAACGGTGTTAATTGGCACTAGACAGCGCTAATAAGCCTTAAACAATGTTTAAACAATGTTAAAAGGCATAAAATGACACTAACGGCACTAATCGGCGCTAAACAGTGCTAACCGGCACTAATCTGTGCTAACAGGCACTAAACAGTGCTTAAACAGCACTAAACGGTGCTAATCGGCACTAATCTGTGCTAACAGGCACTAAATAGTGCTTAAACATCACTAAACGGTGCTAATCGGCACTAATCTGTGCTAACAGGCACTAAACAGTGCTTAAACAGCACTAAACGATGCTAATCGGCACTAATCTGTGCTAACAGGCACTAAACAGTGCTTAAACAGCACTAAACGGTGCTAATCGGCACTAATCTGTGCTAATCTCGACCTCTTTCTATCATTAACAATCATCCGAGATTCGCTGAAAAAGTCGAGATTTAGGTCTGAAAACTATTCAAAGTTCACCAAAAAAGTCGGGATCCAGGACCAAGTTCTGAACCTAGACCGGCCGGATCCAGGGTCAGAACCTGGTCGGCTGGACCCCCTCAAAAGGAGCTGGTCGGCCGGGACCTGGTCCTCCGGGACTCGGGATCCAGGACCAACTTCTGAACCTAGACCGGCCGGATCCAGGGTCAGAACCTGGTCGGCTGGACCCCTTCAAAAGGAGCTGGTCGGCCGGGACCTGGTCCTCCGGGACTCGGGATCCAGGACCAACTTCTGAACCTAGACCTGCCGGATCCAGGGTCAGAACCTGGTCGGCTGGACCCCTTTAAAAAGAGCTGGTCGGCCGGGACCTGGTCCTCCGGGACCTGGTCGGCCGGAATCCCTCTTCCGGGGCTGGTTAGTCAGAAGCTGGCCTTAAAAACCTGAACTTAGACTCCTTCATGATTTTAAAAGAGAGCATGGATCTAGGATCAGGAATCATCCGTGGTCCTAAGGATCTAGAACCTTGATCTTGATCTCAAATCACCATTTTGGTCATTCGTGACTTTGTTATCTTAAGGATCAAGAAACTTGTCCTTGATCTTAAACTTTTATCATGGATCTAGGATCTAAAACTGTCCATGATCCTAAGGATCAAGAATCTTGATCTTGATCACGAGTCGTCAGTTTGGTCATTCGCGACTTCATGGCTAACCTTGGCCTTCATGGCTAATCTTGGCCTTCATGGCTAATCTTGGCCTCTCTTTAGCATTGGCAATCATCCGAGATTTGCTGAAAAAGTTGAGAACCATGTCTAAAATCACTTGCTGAAAAAGTCGGGATCCAGGACCAAGTTCTGAACCTAGACCGGCCGGATCCAGGGTCAGAACCTGGTCGGCTGGACCCCCTCAAAAGGAGCTGGTCGGCCGGGACCTGGTCCTCCGGGACCTGGTCGGCTGACCCTCCTCCGTGGGAGCTGGTCGGCCGGGACCTGGTCCTCCGGGACCTGGTCGGCTGAGACCCCTAATGCGTCGTGGTCGATTGCTTCTCGGCTAGCTGGTCGACCCGGACGTGAAAATCATTCGCGATCTTGAGAGTCAAGAACCTTGATCTCCAAGTTTTTATTTTGGTCATTCATGACTTTGTTGTCTTAGAGATCGAGAAACTTGACCTTGATCTTAAGTCGTCAGTTTGGTCATTCGTGACTTCCGACGATATTACTCCCGCACTTAGTATTGCTAATTTTGTGCTTAGGCCTAGCCTCGTTATCTAACTTTTGAAGCGCAATTACTCTTTCGAAGGTCGTCTGGATCCAATATTTCAGACAGGTCTTCGAGATTTGACTTGAAGTTTCAACCTTTGGATCTTGATTGGAGGTTCACGACCCCCTCAAGTTTGGCCTTCATGTCTAATCTTGGCCTTCATGGCTAACCTTGGCCTTCATGGCTAACCTTGGCCTTCATGGCTAGTCTTGGCCTTCATGGCTAATCTTGGCCTTCATGGCTAATCTCAGCCTTCATGGCTAATCTTTCGTGTTTCTCATCCTAGGATTCGAGGTTGATGTTCTCAGGTTCAACGTCGGTGTTCTGGATCAAAAACCCAGGATCCCAAGTTGATCTTTCAATTTCCAAATCAAGGTATCAACCTTTCTTATTAGCTTTCCTAATAAGTATTCTTAATCAACTACCAACACATTTATCAAGTTGGGGATGTTCTGGACCACCAATCGCGAGGTTTCAGGTCAATAGGAGGTGTTTGCCATGCCTTGAAAGGTTTCATGAACCTTGAATTCGAATGACTTATTTCTTAGTCCTTGTGACCTTCCGGGCCTTAACTTGTTTGCTGAATCCTTGGTTTTAAGGTTATCACCAACCCATGATTCTCATTCTAAGATGTTGAACTTGAGATGAGGTTCTTTAGTTCTTGCCCCCCCCCTTTGTTCCATATATGGGAGGTCTTAATTCTCGGTCGATCGTTCAGGAAGTCCACTTTCTCCTTAGCGCCTCAGGAATGGTATGTCTTGGTTGGTTTTCAATCCTTTATCTTGATTCTAGGTTTCCAACCTTTCTCTGATACTCATAGAACCTTGCTTAGGTTTCAACTTGACCGACGTCTCTTAGTTCAATGCTTTGAATCCACACGATAAGCTTGATTGGAGGCGGACAGCCTTGTTGGCCATCACCGCTTAATTAGTGTTGTGTTAAGATTTGAAGTTCAAGGCTTCAATCCTTAATCTTGGAATGTGTTCATCATCCCAGATTTCCAACCTGTAGAATCCTCGTCCTGGTGTCTTCCTGACTCGATACGACCCTTCCTAATTGGGGAATAGTCTTCCCTTCTGGCCAACTCTGGAGGCCTCTATCTTCCTCAGAGTCAAGTTGTCTTGTCGAAAGAACTTCTCCTTAACCCTTTGGTTGCAGTGGAAAGATGCTCTCTTCTGACGCTCTGCGTTTCTAGCATTCGCTTCATCCCTAACCTCGTCAATCAGATCGAGGGCGAGCCTCACGCCATTTTCATTGGTCTCGGGATCATATGCTTCCACTCTTGGCGATGCATGTGTAATCTCTAGGGGGCACAACTGCCTTGGCTCCATAAGCCAGCAAAAACGGGGTTGCTTCAGTTATCACTTCGTAGGTGGTGTGGTATACCCAAAGTATAGGCAGCAACTCATCCACCTAAGTGTTTCTTGAGCGTCCGACCCTCTTCTTCAGTCCATCAAGGATAATTCAATTTGCTATCTCAGCTTGTCCATTAGCTTCAGGGTGAGCTACTGAAGAAAAGCGAAGTTCAATAACATTCTCCTTGCAGTACTTCTTAAACTCTTCATTGTTGAATTTTGTCCCATTATCCGTCACAAGGATTCGGGGGATTCCTTATCTGCAGATGATGCTCTCCCACAAGAACTGGGAAATTTATTTGGTGGTTATCTTGGCTAAGGGCTTAGCCTCAACCCACTTAGTGAAGTAGTCGATGGCCACTATCAGAAACTTCCTTTGTGCCAAAGCCTTAGGGAAAGGACCTAGTATGTCCATTCCCCACATTGCAAACGGGATGGGAGAATTGATCGAAGTTAACATCTCAGGCGGCTGCCTTACAATTGGAGCGTGCTTTTGACATCTGTCACACTTCTTGACATAATTCTGCGCATCGGCCAACATCTCTGGCCAATAGAATCCCAGTCGTGTGATCTTGTGAGCTAGGGCTCTGCCCCCCAAGTGTTGCCCATATATCCCTTCACGAACTTCTTCCAAGGCTTCTCTTGCCTCTTGGGGCCTCAAGCACTTCAGGTACGGGACGACAAACGATCTTTTGTAGAGGATGCCTTCAATCAAGGCGTATCTCAATGCCCTCACTGACAGCTTTCGTGCCTCCAAGGCATTGTCAGGGAGCCAACCTGTCTCGAGGTGAGCTTTGATAGGGTCAATCCAGCAACCTCCCATATCAATCGGTGCTATCAACTTAGAATTGATGGTCGGGGCCTTCAAGACCTGGAAGTAAACACTCCCTGCATAGTTCTCAATTTCAGAAGAAGCAAATTTAGACAAGGCATCGGCCTTAGCGTTCTCCTCTCTCGGAATGTGTTCCACATAGCATTCCTCAAACTGAGTCATAACAGCTTTCACGACTCTCAGGTATTTTGCCATAGTCTCATCCTTGGCTTCAAACTCGCCATTCACTTGCGAGACCACCAGTCTTGAATCTCCACACACTTTGAGGTTCTTGGCCCTCATGACTCTAGCCAAGCCCAATCCAGCTATCAATGCCTCATACTCAGCTTCATTGTTGGTAGTAGGAAAATCCAACTTCAAAGCATACTCAACTGTGAACCCATCGGGGCTTTGCAGAACTAAACCTGCACCACTAGATTTTGTTTTTGATGCTCCATCAAAATAGAGCACCCAATATTCCTTCTGACCAGTTACAAGTTCCTCATCTTTATCTCCACTCTCAGTGGTAGTTACTATCTCCTGCCCCCCGACTTCTTGGTTGTTAATGGTGCATTCAACCACGAAGTCAGCCAATGCCTGAGCCTTGATGGCTGTCCGAGGCTTATACTTGATATCAAACTCTCCAAGTTCTATGGCCCACTTGATTAGCTTTCTACCGGCCTTAGGGCTATGCAATATGTTCCCCAGCTGCTGGTCCGTCCGGACTTCAATTTTGTGAGCCTGGAAGTACGATCGTAGCTTCCTCGAGGCCGTTATCAATGCCAAGGCAAACTTCTCGATGGTAGAGTAATTTAACTAAGCCCCATGCAACACCTTGCTTACGTAGTAGATGGGTTTCTGAACCTTGCTTTCTTCTCGAATGAGAACGGTACTCAGTGCTTGCTCAGATACTGCCAAGTATAGGTATAGAGTCTCTCCGGGACTAGTTTAGCCAACAATGGGGCTTCGGCCATGTACTTATTCAATTGTTCAAAGACCTCCTGGCTCTAAGGTGTCCACTCAAAATTTTTCACTTTCTTCAATGCTTGAAAGAACGGCAAACACTTGTCACCAGATTTGGAGATGAATCTCCCCAAGGCCGCAACTCGGCCTGTCAACTTCTACACATCTCTTATAGAGCGTGGTGGCTGCATGTATAAGATCTCCTTGATCTTGTCAGGGTTGGCCTCAATGCCTCTTTTTGAAACCATCAGTCCTAAAAACTTCCCAGATCCAACGCCAAGGGCACACTTGGCTGGATTCAACATCATCTTGTGGTGCCTCAGCACTTCAAATGCATCTCCGAGGTGTTTAATATGATCTGCCAAGAATAGGCCCTTGACTAACATATCATCAACATAGACCTCCATGGTTTTTCCAATTAGATGGGCAAATATTTTATTCACCAATCGTTGGTAAGTAGCTCCTGCATTCTTTAGCACAAATGCCATAGCAAGATAACAGAAAACACCAAAGTCGGTTATGAAAGATACCTTAGGGATGTCGTCCTTATGCATCTTGATCTGGTTGTATCCACTGAAACCATCCATGAAATTCAGCATCTCGTGCCTAGCTGTGGCATCTATCAACGTATCTATCCTTGGTAGAGGGAAACAATCCTTAGGACATGCATCATTCAAGTATGTGAAGTCAATGCACATCCTCCACTTTCCATTTGCCTTTTTGACCATCACCGGGTTAGCCAACCATTCAGGAGACTGAATCTCCTCAATAAAACCAGCTTCCAAGAGCTTATCCACTTCTTTCTTAATGGCCTCTTGCCTTTTTGGAGCGAAGTTCCTCTTCTTCTACTTTATTGTCTTCCTCTTAGGATCGACATTCAACTTATGAGTTATGAGTTGGGGATCAATCCCTGGCATATCAGCTGTTGTCCAAGCAAACACATCGCTATTCTCTTGTAAGAATGCTGTCAACCTGCCCTTCAAGGGTTCCTTCAGAGAAGCTTCACTATATGTAATCTTTTCAACGGTGGAGTAGTTTAACAAGGGAGTTAATGGCACTTTGGCTTATCCCTTCATGGGGACAAAAGCATCATGCCTTGCTCAGAGATATGAATACAAGTTTCAAAGTTAGTTGCCAGACCTTCTTGGTTTTCTTGGACTCCCTGGTCTTAATCAAGGATGCCCCTGGACCTCCTGATCCTTAGTTGAGATTCAAGGTCTGTTGTTAACCTTGTATGGCTTAAGTGGCCATATGTGGCGTAATTGTTCATCTTGTCTTGTATCCAGGGTCATTCAAGGACTCAAACTCTTATTTGATTGTGTTGTAACCTAACACTCGACCCTTCAGGGTTTTTATCTATATTTTGTTTTCATTCGTGTATTCTTTTATTTTCGGTACTTGGTCATCTTTGACTTGCACACATCAGATGCTTGGCACACAAATAAAATCATAGAATGAAAAGCAAACTTGCATTAATGGGTTCAACCCTTACATAGAGTACTACTGTCCTACTCGGAGCAACATGCTCTGCAGTGGTTTCATCGAACCTTATTTCTACTTCTACTAGATAAATATGAAGCTAAGTCCAACTTTGCAAGACTAGGCCTGCATGGCTTGATTTTGTTTTTGATGCTCCATCAAAATAGAGCACCTACTACTCCTTCTAGTCTCCTCATTCTTCTTCTAAAGTTCACTTTCTTCTTGGGGTACTATCTCCTGCCCCCCGACTTCTTGGTTACCAATGTTACATTCAACCACGAAGTCAGTTGACGCCTTAGCCTTGATGGCTGTTCGAGGCTTATGTGTGATGTCCTCTTCTGGACTTTCTTGGTTTTCCTTATCACTGCGGATGTCCATGTCTTCAATCGGAAGGACCTGCCCCCCGACTCCGTCAGGCCTTAACGCGGCTACATAACAGCTTCGTGCCATCTTTTGATTACCTTTATGTTCTCCAACACCATTCCGGGTTGGGAACTTGATCTTCATATGATAAGTTGAGGCAACAGCCTTGAATGCATGAAGTCCAGCCCTTCCGAGGATAGCGTTGTACGTTGAAAACGCCTTGATTACCAGGAAGTTCAACATCTGAGTGGCCTTCTTGGGCTCCTGTCCAATAGTCATAGGCAATTGAATAGTCCCTTCAACTTTAGATCCTACTCCATTAAATCCATATATAGGCATGTTATTGGGGGTCAACTGAGAATCATTGTAACCCATCTTCACAAATGCATCATGAAATAGAACGTCAACGGAAGCTCCATTATCTATCAAGACTCGCTTCACTTCTGAGTTTCCAATTACAGGAGTTATGACCAACGGGTCGCCATGGGGGAACTTCACCCCTTCAAGATTAGAATCATCAAAACCAAGTGTGATTTCAGTCCTAGCCCGCTTCGGGGCCTCTCCCACGATGTGTATCACTTCTCTGGCATACGCCTTTCGAGAGTTTCGAGTTGTACCGGCCGCTGTCGGGCCTCCCCAGATCATATTGATAACTGGCCCTCGGGGCTGTGTGTTACGATCACGATCATCATCCCTTCTGTTATAATCTCTAATTTGATTAACATGATCTTCACCCTTAGTGAAGTTGCTCAATTTCCCTCTACGGATCAAGAACTCGATCTCATCTTTGAGTTGCTTGCAATCATCTGTATCATGCCCCACATCGCGGTGGAATCTACAGTACTGATCCTTGTTTCTCTTTGCGGGATCACCCCTAAGTGGCTTCGGCCATCGAAAATCTCTGTCTTTCTCAATATCTAACAAGATCTGACTCCTAGGAGCATTCAGTCTTGCATAGTCATTGAATCTTGGTCCCAAACTCTTCTTCGGTGGTGATTCAGAATCCTTGCTAGTACGGGGATACTTATCCCTAGGATCATACTCTTGGTCTTGCTTTCGTTTCTTGGAGTCGTTGTTACCCTTGCCATTACCTCCCGCGGCTTCTTTCTTCATACTATCCTCAGCCTTGATATACTTATCAGCCCTTCGCTGGAGCTCAGCCATGCATTCAGGAGGATGCTTGGCTAATGACCTTTTAAAGAACTCGTCAGTGGTTCCGTGTTCCAGGGCTACCATGGCCACCTCTTAAGGTAGTCTCTCAGATTTTCGTTCTTCCCTTGTACCACATACATAAGGGATGCAGAACTTTTCTCATGAACTCTTCCGCTGATAAACTGACTAACGAAAGCAGCACTTAACTCCTTAAAGGAGCCAATCGAGTTTGCAGGCAGTCGGCTATACCATCTTTGAGCCATACCCGACAGGGTTTGAGGGAACGCCCTACACTTTAAGGCATCGCTTGCGGGCTGTAGCAACAGCGCGTTCGAGAATGTCCTGATGTTGTTTGCGGGATCACCCGTTCCATCATAAGCTTTAATCGTTGGCATCTTGAACTTCTTTGAGATACGAGCGTTCATCACCTCCTCAGTAAACGGGGGTGTGGGATCATCAGGATCCCCAAGTGGCATCAGATCCTTGGGGTTGCTCTTGGGGGTTTCCACCCTCGTTGTTCTTTCAGTTGGGGCATCAGCCCTTCTCTGCCTTCTTGAAGACCTCTCCAGATCTATAAAGGGAATCGGTCCCGAGGTTGGAGGAGGCTGAGTTTGATTCAACCTAGCTTGTTCTCTGGCAATATCTTCCTTTATCCTTAAAATCTCGGCCTCATGAGCCTTGATTCTTTCAGCAGCTGTCAAGGGGGGTCCATCATGGATAGTTTGTGTTCTTCTTCTTCGTTCTCTGCTAGCACGTCGTCTTCTCGGGGCTTCATCACGATCATCATCAGTTGATGAATCGTCAGTATAGGGGCCAGAGTAGTCAAGATACTCTCGATCTCGGATCTGCAAGGCATGACCACTGGGTCCAGGAGTGTAGTTAGGCAGGCCGTACATCGGGTTAGTACTCACGGGGAGATCCGTAATATGGATCTGTACCCCTGGCGGCGGGCGACTGGGATCAACTAGAGGAAAAACCAGCGTCTGAAGGGAGCCGGTTCCTTGACCCGGGTGAATGACTATAGGTAACGTCCTCTCAGCATGGGGATTCGTCCCTGGAGGTTGAGAAACCTGAGTTTGAGTAATCGCCCCTGTGGTCGGAGGTACCTGCTCAGTGACAGGCGGAGCAGAGCTTAGGGGCAGAGCCTCGGTAGCGATTGGCTCTGTAGTGCTTGGTACTGTTCTTCGTGTTTGAACCATGGTTGATGTCTTTTTCCCACAGACGGCGCCAAATGTTGTGGAATAAAAACTAGGTTATGAATATGACGGCTAGGGTTTGTGTGTATTTAATGCTAAGGGTGGTTGAGCTTCGAGCTTTAATGGCTGTTTCTGTGTTCGAGACTAATCGGTCCTCACAGAATGCCTACGTATCTCGTATTAGAGAATCAAGCCAAGACGTAGTTCTAGGTGATGGTGCCCTCGGGGCTATGGCGGCGAGGGCTCACCTAGGACGTAGTGGCTTGTATGTCCTTATTCGAGGATTAAGCCAAAACATAAGTGACGTATTGAGCTCTGCCCAAAAACGTTGTTCTGAGAATGAGGGGTCAGACCCTTTATATAGGCTGAGAAGCCCTAGAATCGTAGTAGAATTAGGTGACTTGGTGGGCAAGTCACCGCCTTGAGGAAGGTTCTAGACCCCTTCCTTGTAGGAGTCAGTTTCCATGTTGGAATATGTATCTTGGAGGCTAAGTCAGGCAAGAGTAATATCCTTGTTTGACTCTTATTTGCTGAGCTGTTTATTACCCCTAATATTAATTACGAAATTAATATTATAAATAGGGATTGGGCCCATCTGGTGGGCCCCACGTTTGGACCATTCCGGGTCTAATTAATGCCACATTAAATGTGTCTTTAGGGCTTACTTTTAGCCCATATCAACCAACTACAAATTATACCCCCTTTTGCTTATTATAATATATATATACTAGCTTGTAGCCCGTGCGATGCACGGGTTTTTTTTAATATGTTATAAAAAATTTTGAAATTTTTATTATATTTTTATATGAACATTATTTTCAATATTTTTTTAATTCTTATTTAATGATTGTACTTATGTTTTTTATTATAAATAATGTATACTGATTTTTAATATATTTTATTAGTAATTGAAAGATATGGTGTGATATTTTTGGATATATATTGGTGATTGCAAGATTAATTTTAAATTAACAGTTAACATGTTTTAATTAGAAAAGAAATATTAATCATTGAAAGATATGGTATGATTCATGTTTTTAGGTGTTTATTAATGGTTGAAAGATGTGGTGCAATATTTTTGGATATAAATATTAATGATTGCAATATAGTTTTAAAATAAAAGGTAACGTGTTTTAATTAAATAGAACATAACATGTTTTAATTAGATAGAAATATTAATGATTGAAAGGTATGGTATGATTTATGTTTGTAGTTGTTTATAAAAGGTAATGTTATTAATGATTGCAATATTAGTTTTAAAATAAAAGGTAACGTGTAGAAGGTAACATGTTTTAATTAAATAGAAATATTAATGATCGAAAGATATGGTATGATTTATGTTTTTAGTTGTTTATAAAGAGTAATGTTTTAAACTAAAAGGGAATCGAATATTAGACTTCTCAATATAACAACTTTTTGTATTGTTATATCTAACGGTCATGATATATTTGAGTTGAGGATCTAACGGTTATGAATAGCTTGGTTAACCAAACTACAAACTACAAAAAATCTCTATTTTGCTTATAATAATATAGTATAGACTAGCTTATAGCCCGTGCAAAGCACGGGTTACTTTTAATATTTTATAATTTATTTATAATATAATATAATATTATAAATATTGATTTTAATATGTTATTGAAAGAATTCAAACCTTACATATTTGTATATAATAATTTTTAGTATTAAATATAAATTAATATGTTGTTGGCGGGAATCGAACCTCGGACCTCTGCATATAACAACTTTTAGTATTTTAGTATTGTTAAATCTAACGGTCATGATCTATTTGAGTTGTTGATCTAACGGTGATAAGTGAGGGATAACCAAAAATGGGGATAACCAAAAATAGGGGGTAACCAACTACAAATTATACCCCCTTTTGCTTATTATAATATGGTATAGACTAGCTTAAAACCCGTGCAATGCACGGTTTTTTTTAAAATATTAAATGAATTTTTTCATTAATTTGAACAAGTTTTTTTTAAAACATGAAATTTGGAGATTTAAATTTTTAACTGAAATGATGATCATAATTATATAAATGTTATCCGTGATATTTATAAAAAAATGAGGAATTTTAGTTAGAAAATATAGAAAAGGTGATAGGTTTTAGTTGTAAAAGGCAATTGGTTAATTATTAGTAATTATAAAATTATTATTTTATTTTATTAAATACCATGCCCGTGATATAATTGGAAAAAAGAGGACTTAGTTAGAAAAAATTAAAAAGGTAACATGTTTTAGGTGAAAAAGGTAATTGATTAATCTATAGTAATTATAATTTAATTATGTCATTTTACTAAATAAAATTGCTCGTAATGTTTTTAGAAAATGAGAAATTAATGTTGTCCGTGATATTTCTAGAAAAAGAGGGATTTTAGTTAGAAAATATAGAAAAGATGATACGTTTTAGCTGAAAAAGGCAATCGATTAATTATTAGTATTATATTATTATTATTATTATTATTATTTTATTTTATTAAATATAACTGTCCGTGATATAATTGGAAAAAGATAGATTTTAGTTTGAGAAAATAGAAAAGGTAACGTGAAAATTAAAAAGGTGACATGCTTCAGGTGAAAAAGATAATTGATTACTTTATAGTAATTATAATTTAATTGTTATTTTACTAAATAAAATTGTTCGTAGTGTATTTAGAAAATGAGAAATTAATGTTACCCGTGATATTTCTAGAAAAAAAAGAATTTAATTAAACAAATAAAAAAGATGATACGTTTTAGCTGAAAAGATAATTGGTTAATTATTATCATTATAATATTATTATTTTATTTTTATTAAATAGAATTACCCGTGATATAATTGAAAAAATATAGATTTTAGTTAGAGAAAACAAAAAAGGTAATGTGTTCTGGCTGAAAAAGATAACCCGTGATATAATTGGGAAAAAAGATATTTTAGTTAGAAAAGAGAAAAGGTAACGTGTTTTGACTGAAAAAGTTAATTGATTTGTTAATAGTAATTATAACATACTTTCTAATTAGATAAAATATAAATGTTATATTTTACCTGAAAATGAAATTACTTAGTTATTGAAAAGTAGTAAAGGTAATAGGTTTAACCTGAAAAAGGAAATTGATTAATAAAGAAGAAATTATAGTTAGATAAAATATAAAGATATAATTTGATTAGTTAATAAGATGGATTTTATCTGTAATTAAGCAAAGGTAATAAGTAAAATCAACAACTACCGTACTGACTAACCAAATTTTTAATGTTTTGGCTTTTATATATTTTCCATGAAAAGGAAATTACTTAGTTATTGAAAAATATAAAAGGTAATATGTTTAACCTGAAAAAAGAAATTGATTAGTAAAGGAGAATTTTTTTTTTTTTTTGAAAAGCACCATTAATTGAAAACCAAGGCTCCAGTTGTAGTAGGAGCAAACATACACCACAAATAGGCAGACACCATAGACTGGTCACACTTTCACAAGTTCATTCCAACCTTCCTCCATTGCTTCAATAAAAACATCAATCTCTTCCTGCACCATAGGCGCTTCATGACTGAAAAGGAACTCACACCCAGCCTGCCACCAAATTCTCTCTACTCCTCCCTTCCTTTGCTAGGCGATCTGCAGATATATTCCATTCCCTTTTGACATACACCACTCTCATATTTTTGAAATTTTTACACATATTTGTAAGAGAATCATCACCTTGATCTATATCTATTCTACCCGCCTTAACTCTGAGGACAAAATCCTCCACTGTCTGGGAATCAACACAAACAAGATACTCAGTATCGAGATTTTCCAGTATCTCTCCAATATGTATTACAGCCTTCAATTCTGTCTGAAATGCACTGGATGATGCACAGGGGCCCGAGAAGATGTAGCAGAGCTGCATGTTTTTATTGAGCACCACACCACCTATACCACCATCAGACTGATCTCCAATCTTATTACCCCAAGATCCATCAGTAAACGCCACATATTCATATTTAGAAAAAACCTTTGATAAGAAATTCAATTTTGTCGTCTTCAAGTGCCTCAATATTGTCGTTTCTGGATCACAAAACCATAAGGTTCTCAGGTTTTCAGAGATACAATTAGCTGTAATGCCCCAGTCATGTGCCCATCTTTTTGTATTAAAAATAATACCGTTATGGTTAAAAGTAGCACTATTGAAAATTCTTTCATTTCTTTGAGTCCATATACTCCATAATAGAGCTGCTACTGAGATTTTCCATGCCACCTTGCATCCTGAGCTAGTCTTAAAATTCAGAATATATTGCATGTTGAACCGTGGAGCATGAAGACTTGACGAGCAAATAGACCACCACCTGCAAAATTCAACCCATATCTCTTTGCTTTTAGGGCATGCCCAAAATAGGTGATCAATACTTTCAGACCCTTCATGACAGAATAAACACGTTTGATTTTCTCTCTTTAGTCTGATAGCAAGTAGCTCCTTTGTAGAAAGTATTTTATGACCTATCTTCCATATATAGAAATATCTTAACCCTGTTAGGCACTTTCAATTTCCAAATGGTTGACCATTGACCTTCAGCCACACTTCTATCATCCAGGAGGGAATAACACTGATTAATTGTGAACGTTCCTTTGGATCTATTCCATTTTAAAGAGTCCTCAAACTTATTAAAATGGATATTCCTCAAGACTTCCTTTAGGGTATCCCAACTTTGTTCTTCCCACCCTCTCAAGGCCCTTCTCCAAAACGACAATGGATTTGTGGCAGAAGCCTCCACCATTGACACTATGCTTCTTACCGAATAATCTTTGAACATGCATAGGTTGTACAGTCTTTGATGAGATCCTCGCAGTGCTTTGTCTCCTAACCAAACATCTTTCCAAAAAGAGACGGATTTACCATTTCCCACTACCCATTTGAAATTCTCAGGGCCAATTAATTCCTTTTCACGCATGGAATTTCTTAATACCAACATATTCTTCATGAACAATGACACTTGTGTAAGATCTATACTTGTATTCCCATATAAGAACTCCTCACCATATTTATTGAGAAGAAATCGAACCCACTTCTTTCTCTTATCCTTTGTGATCATCCACCACATTTTTGCAAGAAAATCTTGATTATTAGTTTCGAGTTTCCTAATTCCCAAGCCACCTTGATGTTTTGGGGAACAAATATTCTCCCACTTCAGTAAATGTAGTTAACGATTATAGGCTAAATTCGCATTTAGTTCACCCCAAAGAAATTTCCTTCTTATGGCATCTAATTCCTTGCACACCAGTTTAGGAAACCTATTTATACAGAACCAGTAATTGGGGAAGCTATCTAGACAGTTCCGAACCAATATCAACCTACCAGAAAAGTTCACCTGTGAGCATTTCCACCCTGCTAGTTTTGCAGTCACTCTTTTGATTAGAGGCTTCCATACAGAGATTGTCTTTTTGGACTGTCCTTCCATTTCCCCCAAATAAACAAAGGGGATTGTACCTACTTGACACCCCAGAATTTTCGCCCATTCTTGCACCTGTGAATCGTTTCCTTGTACATCAAATAGTTGGCTTTTGTTAAAATTAACAGACAAACCAGTTATAACCTGGAAGAGCAATAGGACTTTCTTGATTCCAAGTACTGACTTTGTATCATTCTTTATAAATATTACCGTATCGTCCGCATATTGAAATTGGGACGACATCTGTGGATTGAATGGCAAGAAAATACATTTAAAAATTCCTTGCTCTCTTGATTTGATTAGCAATCGATTTAGAATCTCACCAACCATGATAAACAGATACGGGGCTAACGGATCTCCTTGCCGAAGTCCTCTCCTAGGGGAGAATTCACCTGTAGGAGATCCATTTACTATAACAGACAGCCTTGATGAAACTAAAATTGATTTGACCCACATAATCCATTTCGAACCAAAATTGAGTCCTTCCAACACATGAAAGAGGCAATCCCAGTTTACTGAGTCATATGCCTTTGCAAAGTCTATCTTTAAAATGAGGCCAGCTCCATCTTTCTTCCTCAGGCTATGTATAACTTCATTCACCAAGATTACGCTTTGACTGATGTTCCTCCCCTTAATGAACGCAAATTGTTCTTCTGAAATGAGATTACTGATTTCCACTTTTAGTCTGCTTGCTAAGACCTTAAGGAGGAGCTTAAATACCGAGTTTATCAAACTAATTGGACGAAAGTCAGTAATCTTAGTCGGGTTACTCGACTTTGGGACCAATACGATAAAGGAAGAATTTGCACCCTTCGGTATTAAGCCAGATAAGAAAAAATTATCGAAAAATTCTTTTACTCGGATTGCAATTCGATTCCAAAACGCCTTTAACCATCCTGCATTAAAGCCATCCGGACCTGGGGCCTTTTCTGAATTGCTATCTTTCAAAGCTACCTCAATTTCCTCCATTGAGAATGGTTTCTCTAACTCCACCTTTGCCATTTGACTCAGTCTTTGATCCAGCAGATGCTTAAATTTGAATATCAACTTGCCATCCCCTTTTTCAAAAAATGTTTTGAAGTGCTGAAAAAATGCTTGCTTAACATTTCCTGGCCCCTCAATTAAACTCCCTTGCCATTCTAGCTTCTTTATATGGTTTGCAGCCACTCTACTCTTTACTACCTGATGAAAATATCTCGAGTTTGAGTCACCAACCCGATCCCATATTTGTCGAGATTTCTATTTGTTGTATGCCATTTTTTCTTATACAGAGATTGAAGCTGCTTAGAGGATTGACCAATCAACATATTATCAGTATTACTTACCTCCATTTTATCAAGATTTGCTTCTAACTGTTCTATATCTCTCTTCATCCCCTGATTAAAATCTACACTCCATAGCTTTATAAGACCCTTGTATCTTCTCAACATAGCAAACACATTATTATCATCAGTCACAGGTAAACCCGCTATCAAATTCCTCATGCTTTCTTCTTGAAGCCACACATTAAATGCCTTGAAAGGCTTGGGCCCCCACTCAACCTCATGTGTTTGTAGTGAGATCGGTTTGTGATCAGAGCTACGTCTAGACCACCCTTTGATCATCCAGCTGTTTGTCTTATTCCATATATCATTTATCAAAGCCCTATCAAGCTTACTTCTCTTATTCTTAGGACCAAACCACGTGAACTTGACTCCCACATCTTTGATTTCAATTAGATTATGGTCCAAAATGAAATCATTAAGGATGGATGATGCACGTAATGAGAAGTGACAGCCCTCTGCTTCCGAAGAATCTGTAATACAGTTGAAATCTCCTATCAAGAAAATTGGTTCTTTATCAAACGTCCTCACCCACCTGCCCATGTTTTCCCAGAAAGACTTCTTCTCTTTTATCTCATGAGGACCATATACATTCACTACATTTATAATTGTAGAATCTGGGACTGTTCCTCTGCACCACTGCATATGCGCTGACTTACAAATTAGTTCCAAGCTTAGCTTCTTCGCATCCCAACACATCAGTAGACCCCCAGAAAGGCCAACAGCATTTTGTGCGCACCACTGATAATGGTTCATGTTTATAAGGACTCTGTACTATAATCTAACCATTTCTTTGCTTTTGTTTCCTGAATCAATAATACCGAGGGTTTAACTTCACATAAAAGTCTCTTAAGGTTTTGTTTCGCAATATCATTCCCTAAACCCCTTATATTCCAACTTAACAATTTTAGCTCTTCCATGTAAACCAGACAAAATTTCACTAGATTGTCCTAATTTGAAACTTAAGCTTCCTCTAGTAGTCTCCTCTGTATCTGTAGTAGGACCTCATCTTGAGAATTCGACATGATTAGACCTATCTGCAATCCTACCTCCAATATTTCCTTTGCCAAGTCCACCCGCTTCTCAACTTTTGTACCATCCCCTATTGAGTGTTCTTGTGACAGCCCCAAATCCGGGGTCATAAATCCGGGCCATCACGGACAAATTTCCATTCAATATCAATATCTCTTGAGTTTTTTTTTTTAACAATTAATACTTATGCCATTACCCCGCAATAATAAACACACACACACCAGTCATATGCTCAGAGAACAACATTCACCATAATAAAGTTAAGAGTTGAACAGTTATTACAAACCAGGATCATACTTAAGTACATTGTTGAATAACACTTCGACATGAAGCGTTCCAACAATCAAAAGTTTATTACATTCTTACACCCTTAATTATACATAAGCTCTCAGAATCCGTCTGCCTCTACGCTACCTCAGAAATCGATGCTAGCGTGCTCTCAGAAGGTCGCCTTCCCCCTACCCTCTTGCGGGGCGTTCTGCGAAGTATTGGCATTCCTAGCTGTATATAGATAAATAGCAAGAATGAGCCAAAATAGCTCAGCAAGATAATTTCTATCTACTAACATCAAAGGAAAATAAATCGTTATATATATATAATAGATAAAAGCAAACTTCAGTTATTATGGAAGAATTTTATTTCTATTCAATATGTATATACACTTTCCAATTATCCTTGTACGTAAGAAATATATAGTATCATTCCATCAGTCTCGCTTCTAACATCATATAATATCAGTTCCTCTTCTTGAATGCTATAACCATCAATATACCATTTCAGTGTAATCTTTCAAGATAATATAAAAACTTGAACAAATCTCTCGCTATAATCTTCTCATTTCCTTCTTATGCAACAATCATATAAATTAATATAAAATCAGTTTCTCTTCGTTTGTAACAATAATTCCATCATTTCATATCACTTTTCTGTTTTCAGTTAAAAAAATCTGAAAACCATTTTCAATTCTTTCTTTCAAGTTTTTGGGGATATCTGCTGGCGCCAGATACGTAGGACGATGATCAGTCGCCTGACCGTATCCGCTCTCTGTTTACTACTAGTAGAAGGGATGATCCCTACCTGGTAATCAACCCTGGAGGAAGGCTACCTGCTACATCCTCCCTTGGCATCTTCGTGCCGTAAGAAAATATTGAATGCTGGACTGTGCCACTCCCACACAGCCTCTTACGCTTACTGTTGCAATCCCCCTTTTTCAAATCATTTTACCATTATCAAATACCATTTCACATTTTTCCACTTTTCCGTTTCCATTCGCATATATCATTTCCATTTCCATTTATCATCACTTTTAAAATATTTATGTCATAATACTTTGATTATAACTCAGACATCTCTTCTATATTCAATAAAAACAAATATGTTCTTGTATACATAAAGTATTCCATTTATTTTAGAAGTATTAAATAATACTCAGTAATATCTGTCACAACATTTAGAAAGAATATTTTTAACATAATATTATAAATCATATAACCCTAGATAATAACTGATACCATTCCTTTATATATAACTCTAGATAACAACTGATACCATTCCTTCATATATAACTCTTAATCATAAGGCATGTTCACTTCATGCACAATCATCTCTATGTATATCCATATCCATCTCATACTCATATCCATATCCATATTCATATTATACTCATATACCTCTCCTCTGAATATCAATAATCAAGGAAAACAAATTTTTAACAATATAGTAACAATAGAATCACATATATATATATTCCATGAAATCAAGTTTCTTTGAAGATAATAATTTCCAAGTAGGGATAGAAAAGATCTTGCCTCGGTTTCGGTATCCGGACGGTGTGGCTCGTGTCTCCTTCGGAGTTTCTATAAACACAAAAGGTCCGTCGTTAGAATACTACATCTCTTACTCACTACACTCTTGTATAACATTACCCTTGACACTTTAATATATGTTTAACGTATCACTATTACCCCAAAGGTTCAAGAACTTAACCATTTATAAACTAAATCGAAGTTTCAGGGGTTTTCACCATTTCCCCTAACGACCACACTTAACTGTAAAAATTCTCAGAAAATATGAATTTCGAATTTTACCACAAGGTCAACTGGTAACAACTCTTTGACTACCTTAATACAATATCCCAAAGTTTCATAATTTTTAAAAATGTCTAAGTTGGGTAATTACAGCCTCAAAGTTAACACAATTACTGTTTCTCGGTTCTCGAATGTCTTTCACTAAAACTGACTTTTCTCCTAAACCGTTCATCAGATTTTAACGCACCTTATATCAAAACGATCTATGAACTAAACTCTATCTCATCATGGTCACAAGAGGGTCTGGACAGTAAGGTACCGTACGTGTATAAATGCTAAAAACAGGGCAGTTTAGGAATCTAACGAAAATCGGACATTATAACGGCTATATTTTCATACTTTCCAAAATCAAACTCCTCCAAATCAATCATCCACCTTATACACCATCACCTACACCATGTGGTCTACATCCCAACCATGGTTACAAGTCCACAACACACAATTTCCATATCAAAACAAACCATTTATAACACATAATCATCATAAACTAGACATTAACACCACTTAACTACTAACCAACTCAATTTCCACCATAAATACAAAAAGGGCAAGAGTAGTTATACCTTCTTGAAGCTTTAAAGATCCTTAATAAACCTTGGGCACTCCTTAAACAACCTTAGATTAACTTGAATCAACTAAAGAAACCATGAAAACAAAGTTAACAATTCGGAGTTACTATTCATCAGCTGAAAGAACATGAAAAACGACCCCTTTACCTTGCTTTTCTGGAAAACTATTGTGAACTACGACTTGTAGGTTATCTCATGGGCTTTCTAAAAAGCTATAGAACGCAAAATTTGGCTGAGAAACGAAGAAGTTATGCTCGTTTTACTGGGTTGTTCCTGTTTTGGCCGAATGGAATGGTGAGGGGAAAAGGAAGAGATTTTTTTGTGTTTGCTTGTTCTTATCTCATCCTCTTGATAATTCTAGAGTATTATAGATGTTTATGGAAGAGTTTAGATTAATCCTTAGGTGAAATGACTACTTTGCCCCTTAAACATAATTAGTGGAAGATGATGTAACATTGATGATCTCATAATCTCTTTTGCTTTGCTTTTCTAAGTATAATGCTAGTAATATTGGTAAAGGGTAATATGGTATGTTGCCTTGTTATATTACTAATCTTGGTTGCTTTGTTCCCATACTCGTCTAATTACGATTCGTTTCGAATATACCTCGTTATCTTAGTGGTTCTAGAATCGTTTAACAATCCAAATTCCTTTGATACCTCCTTAACTTAATAATCCCTTGTTTTAACTTAAATTCACTAATTCCTTAATATATAAATACTTTAATATTTCTATGATCCTTAATGTCCAATAAATAGAAGCTCGCTCGAACTCAAAATCCTCAAAAATCCATATTCAGGAATTTCTGAAATCTATCGTCATTTCGAGTCACTTATTTTTATGGTATATCCCTAATATGGTTTCTGTTTACTCATTTTCTGTTTCAAGTGTAGAGTACCTACATACCATTTCTCTAAATCCTCAAAATTTACTATTCATTGGGTTACTGTAGCTTTGCTAAAGTTAGGGTTATTACAGTCTTCCCCCCTTAAAAGGATTCCGTCCCGGAATCATGTTGGAAAAGTTCATAGGTACCACACATTCTAATTCCACACGCCTTCCTTTATCCTTTTTCCTTTATAATATCTCAATCTTGTTTGCACACAAACACCGACATAAACTTGTTTGTTAGGTCGAATACACAATAAGCAATCAAATACTGTATGAGTAACTTAACAAGAACACACTGTTTAACAATTAAAAACTGTTTGGAATTAATAATTCCTCTCTCAGTGATGTAAATATCACAGAGAGCTGCTTAGGTTACAATGGATGAATATCTCAATGTTCGACTACCCTTCTAGGGTTAACCTAACTGTATTTATAGAACATACAGCTTCGTACAATCAGTAACTGATACTCCTAAAATCAAGCTATACAATTGATATCAATCACGATTGCTTCAGTCTTCCAAGTCAACTCAATCTCTTTGACAGCTTTCCAATCTTCAAAGATATCGCTTCCATATTTATCAATCTTCAAACACTGTTGACTCTTCAGACAATACCGCTACAGAGTTTAACAAACTCTGTTTGCGCTTCCAGTCAGTGTTTAATCAAACTCTGACTGCTTCCAGCTAAACTCTGTTTTCTGACTAGCTTCCAAACACTGTTTTCATCAATCATTTCTAACAATCTCCCCCAACTTGTCCATTAGCAAGAATGTACAAGTTTTACAGTAAATGATGATGTCAAAACAAATACAAAGTTTACAGTGTTTAACATACAAACAGAGTTTAAGCTATTACTTAACAAATTCTACATGAAATAAGAAAATTCTTACAGACTTTAATCTCTAATCTCTTGAAGATCAGGCACTGTTCTAAGATAGTCTATAAGCAACCTTCTTTCAGCATTTTCAAGCTCTATCTGCATAGCTTCTTTGATTTCTCTCAACTGAGAATCATTCTCATCAGTTTGATAGATAGCAGCTCTAAGATCGTAGATTTTGTTTCTTCTCATCTCATTTCCCAACCTGATATATTTCACCTCTTCAGATTTTACATTGAAATCCAGAACAGTAATTCCAAGATCTGTTTTCAGCTTTGTAGTTCCCTTCTCCATTTCAATCAGATTGCCATTCCAATCTCTGTATTTAGGAACATACTTGCTGTTGAATTTCATTTGCCTTCTTGCAAGGTTTTGAATCATTCTTTGTTGAAGCACATTTGCAACTGACTGAGTTCTTTGACTTCTCACTCTGAAAATATATAGAACATATTCAAGTTCTTCAGCATACTTTAATTCAATATCCTTTTCAGAGACTTTAAATACTGTTCCATCAGCCATGAAATATAACAAGAAATCCTTTTCTAAACTCTTCTGATATACAAGCTGTACTGATTCCAGTTTGTCTAAACTCTCTTGAGTGACACCACCTCCTGGAACAGACAGTGAAGAAGGATCTCTAGGACCAACATATTGTCTTTTATCTCTGTATGAGCCTATGCCTCCTTTGTTGTATCCAATTTTACCAGATAATGCTCTACCATCAGCAAAATCCATTGGAATTGTAGCTTCTAGTCTTGGATCATGAGGAGCACCTCTTTTAAATGTTGATTTCAACTGAAAAGACACTAATGGTGTGGTCACAACTTGTGCAGCAACAGAGGTTGTGTCTTCATTCTTCTGTACAACATGTGTATCAACAGAGGTTGTAACTATACTTTTCAGCTTTTGCTTGGCTTCTGCATCTGTTGGTTTTCTGAATACTTGCATTCTTTGATCTGTACCAACAGGTTCTTTGATTTGAATGCCTTTAAGAACAGGCTTTGCAGCTTTAGCAATTTTCACATTCCTCTTTGCTTTTTCAGACTTTAGAGCTTTCAGATGCTTTTCTTGTAAACTCTTCTCTTCAGCTTTAGCATCTTCTATGGTCACTCCTTCTGCATTTTCTTCCATGAAAAGCTTAACAGCTAACTCCTCATCAGTCTTTGGGTTTGATGTTAATTCCAAACTCTTGGTCTTTGAGGTACCTTGAGTTTCAGTGTTTATTCCAACAGACTGTGGTTTAAAAGATTTGCCAGATCTCAGAGTTTGCCTTTCAGAGTTTAAAACCTTGCTTTTATCACTTGCCCCTCCATCTCCAGCATCATCCTTTTGAGTCAGAGTTTGAGAAACTTTGCATTTAGACTTAGTCACTCTCTCCCCCTTTTTGACATCATCAGGAATTAGTATTGATGTAATGAGCTCTAAAGAGTTTGCAATTGAATCTACCTTAGCAGATAAAGCAGTCTGATTTTCTTCAACCTTTCCTAGCCTGGCAAAGAGAGTATCTTGAACTTTGGACAGCTGAACAGCTTTTATTTTGGACTCTCTTTCCATTTTCAACTCTCTTGACTGAATCTCAGTCTTCAAGGAAGCAATTTCATGTGTAGTGTCAGCAAAATTCCCTTCCAGAGTCTTGACTTGGACTACAGTTGCCTTTAAACAGGATAAGATATCTGGATTTGAAATCTGCTTTGCAGTTTGCCTAACAAACTCAGATGCTCTCCCTTTTGGAAAAATGCAATCTTGTCTATACCAATTTTCAGCAGATTTAGCAAGATGCTCTACTTCAACAGCATGTGATGGACAAGGCTGAGCAAAAGGTGTATGTTTACTATCTGTCTGTGCAGGTACACTCACAAAAGAGTCAGAGTTTGCATCACTGTCAGATTTATCTTCATCACTTGCACCTTGAGCTTGACCATCATTGAAAGAACCACTGTGCTGAGCAGTGTCAGCCACAGTGTCTGCAATAACTTCTGCAACCTTTTCAAGAATCACCTCATGTTGCACAGGCTCTGCAACAGAGTTTACCTTTGTAGCTTCAGGAACATGTACTGCAGGTGTGACAGGATCAAGAATTGATTCAGGAACATCATGTACTGGTGACAAACCATCTCTTTGATCCTCTTCTACAGGCATTTTATCCTCTGTAGGTAATTCAACAGTAACATTATCCTCTGCAGGCATTTCAACCTCTGCAGGTATTTGTACTTTGTCATCCACAATATTCTCTGCAGGCATGTTAACTTTTGCAGGTACTTCAACATTCACTGTTTCCTCAACAGTAGGTGTTTGCTGTGAAACCACCTCTGGAGCTTCAACAACATTCTCTGCATCTGAATCAGAAAGAATCAGTCTCCTTTTCTTGATTGGCACAACAATCTCTTCTTCATCTTCACTTGAGCTTTCTCTTGGTGGTGAAAGTGAAGGTCTGTTTGCATGTTGCTTCATTCTTCTAGTATAAACAGCTCCAGATAATGTCTGTTTAGCCTTTGAATGTTTAGTGTTTTGGGCAGTGTGCTTCTTTCTCTTTGGCTTGGTTTTGGCTGGATCAGTAGGTGCTGGCTCAGAGTGTAAGGTATCAGTGTTTAAAGTTTCAGTGTTTAATGGTTCAGTGTTTGAGGGTTCAGTGTTTAATGGTGGAGAGTTTATTGGTGGAGAGTTTAAGGTTTCTGGTTGTGGTTGTTGAGATGTAGTAGGTACTGTAGTTGTGGGTGTTGGAGATGTTGGTTCAGAGTTTATGGTTTCTGTTGGTTCAGGCATTTGTTGTGGTGATTGAGGGTCTTGTGGTTGGTTCACATAGTTTTGTAAGGCTAAAGGCATAAACAACTCAGGTATTTGCTGTTTAGTGACATCTTTGTTTGTCAAATCACTGAACATTCTCTTAGCAACTTGAAAAGGCTGAATTACATCAGCTTCATCAATTGGAATGTTAGGCACACATGCAGTAAATAGCAATTGACAAAAACGAGCAAAATACACAGTAGTAGACTCAGATAATCTCTCTCCCAAGTTCATTAGTACTAGTCTACCAAAATCGAAGTTACCTCCATATAGTAGAGCATGACCAATTTGAAGAGTATCCAGAGGTAGAGCATCCCAGTTTGTTGTCTTCTTTCCAAAAGCCCTTGTTATACAATCAAAGAAGAAACTCCATTCCTTTCTCAAACTTGGCCGTCTCAAAGACCCTATCTTGTTCAAGTTTCCTGCACATCCAATTTGTTCCAACATTGTCCTCAATCGATCATGACCAACAACACTGTAAGAAGTGTGTGTCTCAAAATCCAAAGCATCTCTGACAGTGGTTGGAGTAATGATATACTCTGATTCTTCATGAGTGAAAATGATTGTTGGAGTGCCAGCTTCTCCTCCATCATCATATTCAGAGTTTGTCCAGAAAGTAGCAATCTGTGAAGCAGATAATGTTCGTGGTGCAGTTAGAGCCGTCCCTATCTCAGAATCGTTCAAGAAGTTTTGGAACAAGTGAAACGCCTGTGGAGCATTTTCATTCTCCAATGGTGCTGCATAGTTACTAGGGAGAAAAACTAACCCTGCTGCATCAAATGCTTTAGTTGCCATTAGTAACAAGATACGAAGATATTCAGAGAAAAGATTTGTATGCACTGTAAGTGTTTATCAAAAAGTGAAGGAGAGAATAAGAGAAGTGTGAAAATGAATAAGTATGTAAGTAACTGTGAGTGGGTGAATGTGAATCGATATGGAGTGAGAGACTAAAGACGATTAGAGTAAAATTAAAACTCAATCGTTTATTTAGTACAAACGCGCAACTGTTGAAGAGTAGTGTGTGAGTGGGACACAATCATGGGACACGTGTCAAACAGCCAATGGATCACTTAATAATTACCGCTGTTATCCCAATAATCACGACACTTAGACACATTAACACTAATTAACAGTTGTCAACTACCCCAATTACTCCAAAATAGTCAAATCATCTCAATAAGACTTTACCTCAGAGTACTTAACACAACTCAACAGTGTTTATCAATTTTCCAACTTTATCACTAAAATCCTTTCAAAAATTGCACAGTTGTGAATATGAGTGTGTGTGAAGCAGAGTTTACTGAAATCAATTTTTAGAGCATCTAATATTTCATAAAATCCATAACAAACAGTTAATAAACACTGAATGCACAAACTCTCATATTAAACACTGATTGTTTGATGAATGCTAAACTCTGTAGTTACTGTTATACAGAAATCTGAAAACTTCCATTTCCTTTGATGTCCATGATTATCCAAGTAAGCACACAGTCTTTAAAGACAAAAATATCAAGAGATAGAAATCAGAGCATCATTCAGTGAATAACAGTCATGAACTGTATAACCTCACAAACTCTCAAAGCACACAAGTGTTTAGGTGATGTGTTTACACTCACATTCAATCAGAAATAGCAGAGTCTACCATATGCTTGAATGTCCACCAATTCTACACTACTTTGAGTACATGTATTCACAAATCAAAAGGACTTTATTCAGGGTTTAAATGGAGTAAGATCAAACAGATGAAAAGAGATGTTTTATTCAAGAGTGACTTCAAGCTGAGCATCTTAAGAGAACAAAGTGTTCAGTCACAGTATATATTGTACAAGATCAGTATATATGCTCTTTTTCTTTTTCTTTTTTTTTTTTTTTTTTTTATTTATTTATTTAGCATATACACTGAGTAAACTTTTTCTTTTCTTGAGAAACACTCATCTGTTTGAGAAAAAAAATAAAATATTTAACTGCTCTTAATACTTCAGAGTATAAGAAAAATGAGCAGTTAATAAGGCTCAAAGGGGTTTACTAAGGATGGAATTTATGAACAGTGTTTATACAGTGTTTGTACAATGTTCAAAAGAATTTCGAACAGTGTTTGAAAGAATGGTAAATCCTATTGCCTTTATCATTTTCATGCACACACATATCCTGTAGTCTCAAAATGGTTTAATACAAGTTCTAGAGAAACATACTACCTGATGAATATCACACAACAATAAATACTGATTGATAGAAAATGTATCAATCACTGATTTGGCTCAAACTCTCACAGGGTGTAAACATGAGTCTGAACTCACCAAACTAATCACTGACACATCTCAAGTTTTATGATTTTCACAAGTACAAACAAGGAATCCTCATGAACCATACCTTTGGAAACAGAATGTCACTTATCAGAGTTTAGAGTTCATCAATAACCAAAATTATTTATGAGTGGCCATGCACACAATATTCATAGACTCAGAGTTTAGGACTAAATAAACTAAGAGATGCTATAAATATGAAACAGTATCATGCTGTGTTAATTTTCTGCACAAAGTCTGATTAGATAGCAGTGACTCAGAAAGAATCATGATTTATTTACTGAGAATCATGCTCCATACAATTTTCTTCATTGGTGTTTTCATTCAGACAATAATCAATTCTGAATTAACTGAGTGTATCTAACATGTTAACAGTATTTAACAGACAGACATGCTGACAGAGTTTAAAAAGATTTAAACATTAGCATGCAGAACAGAGTTTAATACCAAGGTTCACATAGCACTTAAAAATGTTTTAAATCATGAGCAATGAGTTTTTGAGTCTAACCAACATCTCTAGTTAAAACTAGAGACCATTCCTAGTTCATTGACCAGTCTTGTAAATGTGGCTTCACTCAATGGCTTGGTGAAGATATCTGCAAGTTGTTGTTCTGTAGACACAAAGTGAAGCTCAATGTTGCCTTCCTCTACATGCTCTCTGATGAAGTGATACCTTATGCTGATGTGCTTTGTCATTGAATGTTGCACTGGATTACCTGTCATTGCAATAGCACTTTGATTATCACAGTAAATAGGTATCTTGGAATACCTTAATCCATAATCCAGCAGTTGATTCTTCATCCATAAAATCTGTGCACAACAGCTACCAGCAGCAATATACTCTGCTTCAGCTGTAGATGTAGATATTGACTTCTGTTTCTTGCTATACCAGGAAACAAGTCTGTCACCCAGAAATTGACAACTTCCACTGGTGCTTTTTCTGTCTATCTTACATCCAGCAAAGTCTGCATCAGAGTAACCAAGAAGTTTAAACTCTGATTCTCTTGGATACCACAGCCCCAAAGTCATAGTGCCCTTGAGGTATTTGAATATCCTCTTTACTGCTGTTAAATGTGGTTCTCTTGGATCTGCCTGGAACCTTGCACACAAACAAGTTGCATACATGATATCAGGTCTGCTAGCTGTCAAATAGAGCAAAGAACCAATCATTCCTCTGTAACTTGTCATATCTACTGATGACCCTGCATCTTTGTCCAATTTTGTTGCAGTTGCCATGGGAGTTGTTGCAGATGAACAGTCAAGCATACCAAATTTCTTGAGAAGGTTTCTGGTATATTTTGCTTGATTTATAAAAATTCCATCATCTGTTTGCTTCACCTGTAGGCCTAGAAAATAACTAAGCTCTCCCATCATACTCATTTGATATCTTGACTGCATGAGTTTGGCAAACTTCTTGCAGAGTTTATCATTAGTAGACCCAAAAATAATGTCATCCACATATATCTGAACTAAAAGCAAGTCACTACCATTTTGGAAGTAAAACAGAGTTTTGTCAATAGTACCTCTATTAAATCCACTTTCTAGTAGAAATTTGGCAAGGGTTTCATACCATGCCCTTGGTGCCTGCTTAAGTCCATAGAGAGCCTTGTCTAACCTGTAGACATGGTCTGGATATTTTGGATCTACAAACCCTGGTGGTTGTTCCACAAACACTTCTTCTTCAAGTTTTCCATTCAAAAATGCACTTTTTACATCCATCTGAAACACTTTGAATTTCATGTGGGAGGCATATGCTAGAAAAATCCTGATTGCCTCCAATCTAGCCACTGGTGCAAATGTTTCATCATAGTCAATTCCTTCCTGTTGTGAGTAGCCTTTTGCAACCAGTCTTGCCTTGTTCCTTGTGATAACACCCTCACTGTCAGTTTTATTCCTGAAAACCCATTTAGTACCAACAATGGATCTATTCTTAGGCCTTGGTACAAGTGTCCACACTTCATTTCTTTCAAATTCATTTAGCTCTTCTTGCATTGCTGTTATCCAGTCAGCATCTTTAAGAGCTTCTTCCACTTTCTTTGGCTCAGATTGTGACAAGAATGCATGAAATAAACATTCATTTGTTGTTGCACTTCTTGTCCTTACTTTTGCATCTGGATCACCAATAATCAAATCAGGTGTGTGAGATTTAGTCCATTTTCTTGCAGAAGGCAGATTGCTTCTGTCATCATGTGATCCTCCCCCTTGATCCATGCTCTCCTGATTTTCCTGGTGTCTTTCCTCATTTTCAGATGCTCCCCCTGAATGTGACTGCTCAGAATTTGAATGATCAGAGTTTGAATCAACAGTGTTTGATTCAGAGTTATCATTTGAGTCACTATCAGTGTTTGAATTTTCACTTTGATGTGATTCTTCATGCTCCCCCTCAACTGGTTCTTCCCTTGTTTCTGATTGAAGAGTTTCTTCAGTATTTACCAGTAGAGGTACAGAGTTTAGATTAACAGAGTTTGACACATCAGTCTGATCAGAGTTTACTTTTTCAGAGAATAAATCTTCATTTTCAAAGTGCAGTTGATCATGTTCATTTACATCTTCAAGTCCAGTTATTTTCTTGTCATCAAATGACACATGAATTGATTCCATGATCACTCTGGTTCTCAGATTATAAACTCTGAATGCCTTAGTTGACAGTGGATAGCCAACAAAAATTCCTTCATCTGCCTTTAGGTCAAACTTGGTCAACTGTTCAGGATGAGTCTTCAACACAAAGCACTTGCATCCAAAAATATGAAAATATTTTAGATTTGGCTTTTTCTTCTTCACCATTTCATATGGTGTTTTACCATGCTTGTTGATCAGTGTTGCATTTTGAGTAAAACAAGCAGTTTGAACTGCTTCTGCCCAGAAATATGTTGGCAATTTTGCTTCATCTAGCATGGTTCTGGCAGCTTCTATCAAGGTTCTGTTCTTTCTCTCCACTACACCATTTTGTTGTGGAGTACCAGGTGCAGAAAACTCTTGTTTTATCCCTTTACTCTTGCAAAATTCTTCCATAGATGAATTCCTGAATTCAGTTCCATTGTCACTTCTGATTATCTTCACTTGATGCTCTGACCCTTTTTCCAGTTGAATTACATGTTCTGTCAGTGTTAATGCAGTTTCATCCTTCTTTGCAAGAAAATATACCCATGTGAATCTGGTATATTCATCAACAATGACTAATGCATATTTCTTCTTTCCAAGAGACATCACATTCACTGGACCAAAAAGATCAACATGTAGTAGATGATAAGGATCAGCAATTGAAGACTCAGATTTACTTTTGAAAGATGTTTTTCTCTGTTTGGCTTTTTGACAAGAATCACACAGTCCTTCTACATTCAACAAGGACTTTGGTAGACCTCTTACAAGATCATTCTTGATTAGCTCATTGATGTTGTTCAGATTCAAATGAGAGAGTTTCTTGTGCCATTTCCAACTCTCTTCACTGGACATCCTTGAAGACAGACACACTGCTTTGCCATCAGTGTTTGTTGACAATTTGATTTCATAGATGTTATTGTGTCTGTTTCCAACTAGAGCAACTTTTCCTGTAGATTTACTGATCACTTGACAATATTCAGGCTGAAAATCTACATGATATCCTCTGTCACAGATTTGACTCACAGATAGCAAATCATGCTTGAGTCCTGGAACAAGAGCTACATTTGTGATGATGACATTTCCAAGATTAATATTGCCATATCCCAGTGTATGTCCTATGTTGCCATCTCCATAGGAAACTTCTGGGCCAGCCTTCTCCTCAAACTCTGATAGCAGGGCTTTATTTCCTGTCATGTGTCCTGAACATCCACTGTCCATGACTAGGGTACTGACCCTTGTGCCCTGCAATCACAAACAATCACTGATTATTAGTTTTAAGGATCCAGACTTGCTTGGATCCTTTGGCTTTCTTAAATCTGTTAGCTTTTACAGCGGAATTCAAATTAACAGAGTTTAAGCTAACTTTTTCAGAGTTTACATTTGCAGAGTTTACTTTAACCCATTTCAAATTTGGTTTGGGTTCATAGTAATTATAATAAATAGCATGATAATCTCTGCAAGTGTAAATAGAATGCCAAGTACTTCCACAGTGTTTGCATAAAGTCTGTGGTCTAGTTCTCACATAATCACTCTTTACTGCAGTTTTAGAAGGCAAAGAATTAATGTTTTTATTCTTACTGCAGAAACTAGCAAGATGATTAGTGCTACCACAATTAAAGCATGTTTTTCTAGGAGCTAATGAAGCAAGCATTGGCTTTATTCCTGATGTGATGCCTACTTTTCCATTTTTGTTTTTCTTAGGCAATCTCTGTTTGTTGACAGATTTTATCTCCTTAAGCTTATGCTTGAGTTGTTTATCTGTCATTAAACCAATGTTAGCCTCTTTAACAAAAGTTTTAGCATATGACTCCTTAACAGCCTTTTTCTGTGCTTCAGTCTTAGGTCCACCTGTTCCCATGACATTACCTTCAGATGAATAATGTGGTCTTTTCTTTACCTGATTTTCAAATCTAAGTTCATCTCCTACAGAGTAACCTAGACCTACTGTGTCTGACTGAAACACTTCTTGAGTGTCTTTACCAGAGTGTGTCCAAGTTTTAATGATGTGTTTAGTATCCTCCAATTCTGATTCTAGTTGCTTATACTTACCTAGCAACTCTTGTTCAATAAACACTGCATCATCTCTCTCTTTCTGAATTTTATTCATGTTCTCTAGCTGTTCCTCAACAAGTTTATTTCTTTCTTTAAGTTGAGAACACTCAGACTTTATCCTCTCATTTTCTAAAGTCTGATCCCTATAACTGATATGCAATGCTTTAAGATAAATTCTCAATTCAGTTATATTATCAGTGTTATAAGCATAGGTAGTTGGAGGTACCTTGAGATCATCATTTTCAGTCTGAGTAGTAGCCATGAGAGCATAGTTGACTTCCTCATCTGAATCTGAAGTGTCTGCCCAATCTCTGCCTTTGGTGTAGAGTGCCTTTTCAGTTTTACCCTTCTTGCACTCTGGAGCATAGTGTCCCATCTCCTTACACTTGTAGCATTGAATCTCAGACTTATCTTTCTTTCCAGATTTGAAGTCCTTTCCCTCAGCTTTCTTGAAATTCTTCTTGTCAGACTTTGAGTAGTCCCTTGAGAATCTCTTTCCCTTCTTGAAGTTCTTGTAACCCATCTTCTTGAAGGTCTTTACCATCAATGCAGCCATTTGCATCATCTCTTCATCATCTTCAGAATCAGATGAACCATCTGTGTTTGAGTCAATATCAGTGTTTGATGACTCATTCTCTGAATGGATGACTAAGGCTTTCCCTTTTTCCTTTCTCCTTGATGCCTCCTTCTTTGATGGTTTCTCCTCAACCTTGAGTGCAACAGATTTTGACTTTCTACTTGATCTTTTGTTTCTCTGCTCCAATTCCAATTCATGGGTTTTGAGCAGCCCATAAATTTCATCAATCTCTGTTTCACCAAGTTCATAATTATCTCTAATAGTGGTTGTTTTCACATCCCACTTTTCAGGTAGAGAAAGAAGAAACTTGAGATTTGAGTCTTCTAAATCATATTCTTTGTTAACCAATGACAAATCATTGAGCAGTTTACAGAATCTGTCAAATGTTTCTGTCATGGTTTCATCAGACTTTGCCTCAAAGTGCTCATACTCCTGAGTGAGTATGTTTCTTCTGTTTTTCTTGATTGCAGGAGTTCCTTGACACCTAACCTCAAGTGCATCCCATATTTCCTTTGCAGTTGTGCAATTAATCACTTTATTAGACATAACATTGTCTAATGCACTGTGAAGTAAATGTCTCACTTTTGCATCCTTTGCAATAGATGAAAGATCCTCAGCAGTTAGATCTTTCTTTTCCTTTGGAATGACCTTTGCCTCCTCACCAGCAGCAGCAGCAGATAATTTTGTTGGTTTGTGAGGACCTTCATAAATTCTATCAAGGTATTCTGGATCTGTAGCCTCCAGAAACATGGTCATTTTCACCTTCCAAATTGCATACTCTGATGGCCTAAGTATAGGAACCCTGATTGTCTCATACCTACTAACAGTAGTAGGGGCTTTCTCAGATGGTGGAGGAATCTCTGCCATTGATTACTTTTGTGTTTGGATCTTTAACTGTAATAAAGTAACAGATTAGTCTCTGATACCACTTGTTAGGTCGAATACACAATAAGCAATCAAATACTGTATGAGTAACTTAACAAGAACACACTGTTTAACAATTAAAAACTGTTTGGAATTAATAATTCCTCTCTCAGTGATGTAAATATCACAGAGAGCTGCTTAGGTTACAATGGATGAATATCTCAATGTTCGACTACCCTTCTAGGGTTAACCTAACTGTATTTATAGAACATACAGCTTCGTACAATCAGTAACTGATACTCCTAAAATCAAGCTATACAATTGATATCAATCACGATTGCTTCAGTCTTCCAAGTCAACTCAATCTCTTTGACAGCTTTCCAATCTTCAAAGATATCGCTTCCATATTTATCAATCTTCAAACACTGTTGACTCTTCAGACAATACCGCTACAGAGTTTAACAAACTCTGTTTGCGCTTCCAGTCAGTGTTTAATCAAACTCTGACTGCTTCCAGCTAAACTCTGTTTTCTGACTAGCTTCCAAACACTGTTTTCATCAATCATTTCTAACATTGTTTGTCATTCATCAACATGCCATTTAGCTTATCCTTAGTAGTACTCTCACTATCTTTCCTCGAAATCTCCTCCTATATACAATCATTCTATCTTATCTCATCTCTCTTTTCTCTTTTGCCTAAGGTTATCAGCCACCATATTGGCCTTCCCTGAATGGTAGTGTATCTCACTATGGTTTGTCTATATTTTGATCTCTATCATGACATAAAATATTAATACTCCAACATTTGTATATATATCACCTCTGTAATATTTTACAGAAAATAAGTTATAATAAGATTCCTTGAAACAATTGTAAGAAAATATTTTTTTTTATAATATATATTTCATGTTCGTACTTATACAAACATATACTTCCCTTTCATCCTTTAAAAATATTCTCGCGCTTTCCCCAATACTCTTAATCTCCTTTTTATAGAGTTCTCTGACTCTTAACAAATATTGATTTGGATGACGCGAGAATAACTCACTTTCTTATATCACCATAGTTACTTTCTCACAGATAGATTATTCTTATCTATATTATCAGTCCAGTTACACCATTCATGGACTTAGTCGATCCCTAACCAAACATTTACACTTAAGAGGTTAAATTAGAGCGTACCTGCAATTTCCTCCGGATACCTTACCCCATATGTCTATTGTTCACTATACGCTCTTTACATCTTGCTGATCCACCTTAGTTCCTTCATGATATACTATCTATTTCACCTCTGAAATTCCCCTTTATTATTCTCATCAAAATCTTTACCTCAAGTTTTACTCATTCACACATTTTTGGATTAATCCTTTGAATATTTAACATTTTTAATCTCTCTCTGCTACTTAGGGTATTAGTCACAATATTGACCTTCCCCCCCCCTTAAAAGTTATTGCACCTCGAATCCTTCATTAATTATCCCCACTTCCTTGGTTTATCTTTATTCTGACTCTATCCTCAAAATACACCTTACTCTCAATAGTAAAACTCAATTATACCTTAAAATTCCTCATATTCTTTTCTCTTACTAATCATCAAATATACCCGTTTCTTCTCGCGGAATTCCTTCCTCTCTTATATTAAAACACTTCCAGTTCTAATTATCTCTTATTGAAATTTCCCTTGGAATCTCCAGTTCCCTTGTATAATCACGTATACTCTAAACCTTGCTTCCATTATCCCATCCATTAATGAAATCTTCTATATTCGAAACAATTGATAGAATTAAAAAAACTTTGATTTGAAACGAACCCAAAAACAAGCAAGGGTCCCTCAACAATTTATAAGATTAAGAGTTTTAAATAGCTCTTATTCAAAACAAAAGAATATTTGGGAAATCAATATGATGGAAGAACCCGTACGTCACATAAGTGAGGGCGTCCCCTCCGACTTTCTATCACACAGACAGATCGTCCTTGTGTATACATATTGGGCTGTTTCTCTTAGTTGAAGTAAGAAATATAGAGGGAAATTTAAATCACGATGATAAATACCATCTTCCGAAAATAATCTTAGAGGAATATTTTGACTAAGATAGATAAAATACAATTTTGAAACACATTTCAAGGGTACCAGAAAGTTTTGAAAAGATACCGGCCCTTAATGAATAATTACCCACCAATGGAGGAAATTTTGAAACTCAATATTTAGCATAGCTTTAAGAAATTTGAGAATAGGTACCGTTAATAGCTTCCGCTCAATTGAAAATCCCAATAATGGAAGGTTTTCCTCAAATACCATTTATATCTTAGACTGCGTACTTTCCAAAATTTCTTAAATTTAGCACTCACCATGTAGCCTTAACCTGTCGTCTGCTATTCCCAATTATCCTCATTTACCTAGTCGTGACTTGGCTCGATACTCTCTGCCTTTATCCATAATAAAACACAACCTACTGATCGATATACTTACGTAATATTGATCGTCTTGGCCTAACACTGCTCCGGTATCAAGGACTTCAAACTATACTTTATAATTGTATATCCCAACATACCCTGCATACTCACGAGGTTATCTAACGTACACTTCCCGATACATCAAGTATTCGCTTTCTCATATCAATCCCGTGTGTTACATAAACTTAACACTTTTGGCATAATAACCTTTTCATTTAAGTCAATCTCGAAATGTCTCGGTATGTCTTGGTCCTTAAGGTATATCTTGGCTTTACCGACCAACCTCAGTTTTACCCTTTCGTCTCCACAAACAATCAGTGTCTAATCACCAATTTACATACTCTATTACCTCAAACTCCCTCATTTTCCTTTACATTTACCTTAGTATTACGTTTAGGCGGCATGATTCTGTACATAACAATATTCTCCATTATTTACCCAAATTTAGGGTACAATATACATTATTCCATATTCAATAATTAGACCGCCGATTAACACATTTATATATATATCCCTAGCCACTCACGAACATAACTCGACTCACTCATTTCTTCTCCCTATAATAAAACATACACCTTTATTAATAATAATCTATAAAATTATAATCACTACTTAGAATAAATACTACATTCGATATACCACCCTTGAACTCGATGGGAGTTCGCAATTTATATTATTACTGATATATTTATTATTATCACTCTTGTTCCTGAGCATTATGACTCTTAGCTCTGATACCAAACTGTGACAGCCCCAAATCCGGGGTCATAAATCCGGGCCATCACGGACAAATTTCCATTCAATATCAATATCTCTTGAGTTTTTATTTAACAATTAATACTTATGCCATTGACCCCGCAATAATAAACACACACACACCAGTCATATGCTCAGAGAACAACATTCACCATAATAAAGTTAAGAGTTGAACAGTTATTACAAACCAGGATCATACTTAAGTACATTGTTGAATAACACTTCGACATGAAGCGTTCCAACAATCAAAAGTTTATTACATTCTTACACCCTTAATTATACATAAGCTTTCAGAATCCGTCTGCCTCTACGCTACCTCAGGAATCGATGCTAGCGTGCTCTTAGAAGGTCGCCTTCCCCCTACCCTCTTGCGGGGCGTTCTGCGAAGTATTGGCATTCCTAGTTGTATATAGATAAATAGCAAGAATGAGCCAAAATAGCTCAGCAAGATAATTTCTATCTACTAACATCGAAGGAAAATAAACCGTTATATATATAATAGACAAAAGCAAACTTCAGTTATTATGGAAGAATTTTATTTCCATTCAATATGTATATACACTTTCCAATTATCCTTGTATGTAAGAAATATATAGTATCATTCCATCAGTCTCGCTTCTAACATCATATAATATCAGTTCCTCTTCTTGAATGCTATAACCATCAATATACCATTTCAGTGTAATCTTTCAAGATAATATAAAAACTTGAACAAATCTCTCGCTATAATCTTCTCATTTCCTTCTTATGCAACAATCATATAAATTAATATAAAATCAGTTTCTCTTCGTTTGTAACAATAATTCCATCATTTCATATCACTTTTCTGTTTTCAGTTATAGAAATCTGAAAACCATTTTCAATTCTTTCTTTCAAGTTTTTGGGGATATCTGCTGGCGCCAGATATGTAGGACGATGATCAATCGCCTGACCGTATCCGCTCTCTGTTTACTACTAGTAGAAGGGATGATCCCTACCTGGTAATCAACCCTGGAGGAAGGCTACCTGCTACATCCTCCCTTGGCATCTTCGTGCCGTAAGAAAATATTGAATGCTGGACTGTGCCACTCCCACACAGCCTCTTACGCTTACTGTTGCAATCCCCCTTTTTCAAATCATTTTACCATTATCAAATACCATTTCACATTTTTCCACTTTTCCGTTTCCATTCGCATATATCATTTCCATTTCCATTTATCATCACTTTTAAAATATTTATGTCATAATACTTTGATTATAACTCAGACATCTCTTCTATATTCAATAAAAACAAATATGTTCTTGTATACATAAAGTATTCCATTTATTTTAGAAGTATTAAATAATACTCAGTAATATCTGTCACAACATTTAGAAAGAATATTTTTAACATAATATTATAAATCATATAACCCTAGATAATAACTGATACCATTCCTTTATATATAACTCTAGATAACAACTGATACCATTCCTTCATATATAACTCTTAATCATAAGGCATGTTCACTTCATGCACAATCATCTCTATGTATATCCATATCCATCTCATACTCATATCCATATCCATATTCATATTATACTCATATACCTCTCCTTTGAATATCAATAATCAAGGAAAACAAATTTTTAACAATATAGTAACAATAGAATCACATATATATATATTCCATGAAATCAAGTTTCTTTGAGGATAATAATTTCCAAGTAGGGATAGAAAAGATCTTGCCTCGGTTTCGATATCCGGACGGTGTGGCTCGTGTCTCCTCCGGAGATTCTATAAACACAAAAGGTCCGTCGTTAGAATACTACATCTCTTACTCACTACACTCTTGTATAACATTACCCTTGACACTTTAATATATGTTTAACGTATCACTATTACCCCAAAGGTTCAAGAACTTAACCATTTATAAACTAAATCGAAGTTTCAGGGGTTTTCCCCATTTCCCCTAACGACCACACTTAACTGTAAAAATTCTCAGAAAATATGAATTTCGAATTTTACCACAAGGTCAACTGGTAACAACTCTTTGACTACCTTACTAAAATATCCCAAAGTTTCATAATTTTTAAAAATGTCTAAGTAGGGTAATTACAGCCTCAAAGTTAACACAATTACTGTTTCTCGGTTCTCGAATGTCTTTCACTAAAACTGACTTTTCTCCTAAACCGTTCATCAAATTTTAACGCACCTTATATCAAAACGATCTATGAACTAAACTCTATCTCATCATGGTCACAAGAGGGTCTGGACAGTAAGGTACCGTACGTGTATAAATGCTAAAAACAGGGCAGTTTAGGAATCTAACGAAAATCGGACATTATAACGGCTATATTTTCATACTTTCCAAAATCAAACTCCTCCAAATCAATCATCCACCTTATACACCATCACCTACACCATGTGGTCTACATCCCAACCATGGTTACAAGTCCACAACACACAATTTCCGTATCAAAACAAACCATTTATAACACATAATCATCATAAACTAGACATTAACACCACTTAACTACTAACCAACTCAATTTCCACCATAAATACAAAAAGGGCAAGAGTAGTTATACCTTCTTGAAGCTTTAAAGATCCTTAATAAACCTTGGGCACTCCTTAAACAACCTTAGATTAACTTGAATCAACTAAAGAAACCATGAAAACAAAGTTAACAATTCGGAGTTACTATTCATCAGCTGAAAGAACATGAAAAACGACCCCTTTACCTTGCTTTTCTGGAAAACTCTTGTGAAATACGACTTGTAGGTTATCTCATGGGCTTTCTAAAAAGCTATAGAACGCAAAATTTGGCTGAGAAACGAAGAAGTTATGCTCGTTTTACTGGGCTGTTCCTGTTTTGGCCGAATGGAATGGTGAGGGGAAAAGGAAGAGATTTTTTGTGTTTGCTTGTTCTTATCTCATCCTCTTGATAATTCTAGAGTATTATAGATGTTTATGGAAGAGTTTAGATTAATCCTTAGGTGAAATGACTACTTTGCCCCTTAAACATAATTAGTGGAAGATGATGTAACATTGATGATCTCATAATCTCTTTTGCTTTGCTTTTCTAAGTATAATGCTAGTAATATTGGTAAAGGGTAATATGGTATGTTGCCTTGTTATATTACTAATCTTGGTTGCTTTGTTCCCATACTCGTCTAATTACGATTCGTTTCGAATATACCTCGTTATCTCAGTGGTTCTAGAATCGTTTAACAATCCAAATTCCTTTGATACCTCCTTAACTTAATAATCCCTTGTTTTAACTTAAATTCACTAATTCCTTAATATATAAATCCTTTAATATTTCTATGATCCTTAATGTCCAATAAATAGAAGCTCGCTCGAACTGAAAATCCTCAAAAATCCATATTCAGGAATTTCTGAAATCTCTCGTCATTTCGAGTCACTTATTTTTATGGTATATCCCTAATATGGTTTCTGTTTACTTATTTTCTGTTTCAAGTGTAGAGTACCTACATACCATTTCTCTAAATCCTCAAAATTTACTATTCATTTGGTTACTGTAGCTTTGCTAAAGTTAGGGTTATTACAGTTCTGGCATTTTGATTTCTTCATTCTTAGACAATGCCTTTCCGCTAACCTTTCTTGTCTCATGTTAGTTAGATAAAATATAAAAGATATAAATAAAGGAAATTTTTTAGTTTTTAAAAAATTGAAAAGGTAATATATTTAACCTGAAAAAGGAAATTGATTAGTAAGGAGAAATTTTGTTAGATAAATATAAAAGATATAAATTGATTAGTTAGTAGAATGGATTTTATTTATAATTAACTAAGGGTAAATAAGTAAAATCAACAGGTACCATACCGACCAACCAAATTTTTAATGTTTCGGCTTTTATATAATAGTATAGAATCATATTAAACAAAATTGATTTTTAAAAAAGGAGAAATTTTAGTTATTTAAAAGATCATGTGCATGTTTTAGGTGAAAAAGGTAATTGATTAGTTTATAGTAATTATAATTTAATTACATTATTTTATTAAATAAAATTGTTCGTAGTTTCTTTAAAAAAGGAGAAATTAATGTTGCCCGTGATATTTCTAGAAAAAGAGGGATTTTAGTTAGAAAATATAGAAAAGATGATACGTTTTAGCTGAAAAGAGAGATTTTAGTTAGAAAAAGAAAAAAGGTAACATATTTTGGTTAAAAAAGGTAATTGATCGATTAATTAATAGTACTTATATTAAACAAAATTGCTCGTAGTAATTTTAAAAAATAGAAATTTTAGTTTGATAAAATATCATGGGTCGTCTGATTTAATGAAATAAATAATAATATTATAATTACTAATAACTAACTGATTACTTTTTTTCAGCTAAAAAGTAATATCTTTTCTACATTTTATAACTAAAATATCTCATTTTTGAACTTGCTTTTTTTTTTTTACTTCTTTTTCAGCTATCCCTACTTAGTTATTCTTTACTTATTTTATATTTCTTAATAAGTAGCCAATTAACTTTTTTAGTTATTAACTTTTGTACATTTTCCGACTAAAATCTCTTCTTTCCAAAAATAACATGGGTCTTTCTATTTAACTAAAAATATTATAATTATTAATAACTAACTGATTACATTTTTCAGCTAAAAGCTAATATCTTTTCTATAATTTTAAAGTAAAATATCTCATTTTCAAACTTATCTTTTTTTACTTCTTTTTCGACTATTATCTTTTCTACCTAAAATCTATTCTTTCCAAAATTTGGCTTTTTAACTTTTTTTTTCAAGCTATTACCTTCTCAAATATAGATTTTATCTATAATTAAGTAAGAGTAGCTATTACCTTTTCAAATATGGATTTTATTTATAATTAAATAAGGGTAAATAAGTAAATTCAATAGGTACCGTCCCGACCGACTGACCAAACTTTTAATGTTTCGGCTTTTATATAATAGTATAGATTAATTAATTTTAATTTAATATAATTTTAATATACTCTTGTTTATGAATTATACTAATGTTTTCTTATTATAAACAACGTATGCAGATTTTTACAATTGAAAAATATGGTGTGATATTTTCGGGTATATATTAATGATTGTAAAATTAGTTTTAAATTAAAAAGGTGACGTGTTTTAATTCGAAAAAAAATATTAATGAAGATTAGTTTTAAATTAAAAAGGTAACGTGTTTTAATTCGAAAGAAAATATTAATGACTGAAAGATACATTGATGTTTTTAGGTGTTTATAAAAGGTAATATCTTCAATTAAAAGTAAATGTGAAAAAAGGCAAGCGACTACTTACCATTAATTATATTATGTTATTATTTATTATAGGTGTTTTAAAAGTATAAATATCATATATTTATTTTTCTTTTCAAAAAAGGGTAAATAAGTAAATTCGCGAAGTACCAAAAAAATGGTACCAAAAAATAGGTACAAAAACTTTTAATGTTCCGGAATTTATATAATAGTATAGATATAGATATATAGATATAGATAGATATAGATAGTATAGATAGTATAGATGTGATATTTTTGGAAAATGAGGGAGGGATTTTAGTTATAAAAGTTAGGAAAGGTAATGTATTGTAGTTGAAAAAGCAAATTAGTTAGTTATTAAAAAAATGTGTTTTAATTCCAGAGGAAATATTAATGATTGTAAGATATGATATGTTTGATGTTTTTAGCTGTTTATAAAAGTTAATATTTTAAAGGCAATCGACTAATTACTATTAATTATATTATGTTATTATTTATTTTAGGTATTTTAATAGTATATATATATAATATAGGGTATATTGCCTATATGAGTAAGGATCTAGGGAAAATCTCGTTTAATGGAAAACTTAGAAAACTAAATCGAAATATAGCATATATGGTATGCAAACTAATCGTTGGGAGATGAATAAAAATGTGGTGAAATTAGATTTAAAAAAAATATCACCGATTGACGGGAAAAATCAAATTAAAAATGGAGGGGATTAGGTGTGATTCTGTGTGTGAGGGTGTATTTGATTAGTGTGTGGGTGCCCCTGGCGGGGCCATTGATCTTAATACATCTAATGGCTAGGATTAGTACCTTAGTTTTCTTCAAAAAATAAGTTCTCTTTTGAGCACTTACCTATATATATATAATGAAGGGTAAATACGTAAATTCACGAAATAACAAAAAATAGGTACCAAAACTTTTAATGTTTCGGTTTTTATATAATACCAATAATAGTATAGATTTCTTATAGGGGCTTTATTTCTTATAGGGGCATGGTCAACTGGTCAAGGACAAATGTTTGTCACACTAAATAGTTTGTCCGGTATTGTAAAAAGTTTCTGTAGTATGTTTTGATGTCAAAATAGGGGAGGGTATTTTAATAATTTACCTATATCACGACAAATTTTTACGATACGATACAATTTATTTTTTAAATCAGAATCGTTAGATGATTTTCTAATGTAGGATCTAAACCCATTGCAAAATCGTATTTGACCAATAAACATCCGGTCAATGACATGTCACCAACTAAACGCCATACTTGGCAAAAATAAATGTGTATAGTCCGAACCGATCATTATTTAGTTTAATTTTACAATTGATAGTCAAACCATGACACTAGACTACATGAGAAAGGGTCTAAAGTCTAAACCCATTGCAAAATCGTATTTGACCAATAAACATTAAACATCCGGTCAATGACATGTCACCAACTAAGGGCCGTACTTGGCAAAAATAAATGATTGAAGTCCGTAAAAAGACTTGAACTATGAATTAGCAGAGATTTGGAGACTCTGAAGCTTATTTGAGTGTTTGAATTTTGGTTGTTTTCTTCAAATTTCAAACTCAAAGTATCATCGAATGCTAAAATACTGAAATTTTATGAGAAAACTAGAAGTTGGTGAATTTTAAAGAACATTATTCAAACATCATAGAGATATATCTGTTGCATTTTTGTGATAAATTATCTTAAATATGTAGTGTACTATGTGCAAACGGAAATTTTCGTGAGAACTGGTCACTGTTTATTCCGAAAGCTAAAATATTGGAGCCCAGACATGTCCGGTCTGAGTTAAAAGAATAGTCGACATGAGCCTAGGCTCAGTAGCTAGATAACGACTTATTTGCCAAGAAAAGCTGAACAATAGATAAGCTTTAATATAAGACTTCTTTAATATGGGGCATGGTGTTTGACAAAAAGTTGATGCAGCATATAATTTTGCATAAATTTTCTGCGGTATGTATATAATAAGAATTTTTGATATTAAAATAGGGGGTCCATTCGGTAAAAAAATTCTGTTCAGCCCTTTAATATTGTTATTTGTACTCGCATCAACAACTTTGCCTCCTATTGCTAATTAGACTTGACAACCTTTTGTCTCTGTTTTTTTCCATGTAAATTTGTACATCAAGATTATCTTTTTAACCTCATTTTTAGATTCAAAAATTGATTCATAAATATTTTTCAAAAAATAATAGATCCGTAAATAAATTTAAAGGAAGCATTCTTTTTTTAATTTTTTTCTTAAAAATATGATTTACTGTTGTATAAATTTATTATGTAATCTACGTGCAAAACTACCGGAAAATAATACTCCTATAATTTTCAGCAAAATTGTTTCAGTCCATAATTTTACCACAAAGAAGCAAATTCATTGAGAGACAAGGTTGGCTACTAGGCTTTCAGATTTATATGGACTTGAAAGCCCACTAGTTAAGAATAAGCCCATCCGTAAAATCAAAGCAAAGCTCATACACTTGGGCCTTTTAACCAGAGGACAGAAATGCAACCAATAACTGATGCAATAGAATAGTATTCCCTCAATCTCATTCCACTATTTTCTATTTTATTTGTTCATAAATTATGTATTAATTATATTAATTCTTATAAAAAAAATAATATAATCATTCAATAATTTTTACATTACCTAAAAAATGAAAGATGAAATGTTTTTAGGGATAAAATAAATGAAATGGAGGATTACAATTTTCTTAAACCTGGATGAATGAACACAATTTATATTAAAAATTTTAATTCATCAATCGAAAATTATTATTAAATAAAATAATTATTTTTATTATGTAACCTTAAATACGTATTATTTTAACCCGTACTATTAATCATTATAAATGATTAATGAATAGCCAAAGTGCATTACAATTTTAAAATTTATTAAAAAAATCAATCTCAAACCTATAAACACATTTAATATTAAAAATATAGGGTGAGTGCCCTAAATACCCACTTTTTAATCATTCATAACCAAAATACCCACCGTGGGAAAGGGCTGCCCAAAATGCCCAGCAAATACGCTACACCAACTGGCGTAACTATGGTCACGCCTATGCAACTAACGTATCCTAGGGATACGCTTGTAGAATCAATGGAAATCAGGAGATACGCTGGTATATAAGGCGTAGCTGACATCAGCATACGCATCTGGAAAATGCGTATAAGGAGATACACATTTTCGAAATGCGTATCTGACGTCAGCTACATCGTCTCCAGAGCTTCCGAACATGGCGATTTCGGCGAGTAAATTACTTTTCTTCGTTCATCCAAACCACAGACTTTCCAATTACGTTCTATATGTTGAGTATTGAATACGATAAGAGAATACAGAGGGGGGTGAATGGATTCTCGAACTTTTCTTTTCCGAGTCTATGTAGCAAGAGTGTTTGTGTGTGCAGGATTGAAGGTGCGGATAAAGAATAACACAAAACACAATATCACTTTAATCTAATGTATTATTAGATAAAGGTTGCTACAATCTGTGAATACAAATGATAGTATTCTCAGCTTCATTTTTCTCAGAGAGATACAGCTTAGTGTATGAAAAACTTGACTCACAAAGTTACTAAGTTATGAAGTGAGGCTGTGTCCTTATAGAACATGGATACAGCCTACTTACTGCAAATAAGGTAGCTAAACAAATTACTTTCTAGTCTGTCTATCCTTTTTGAGTAAGAGTCCAAACGGTTACAGATTTGACTTTGCAAAGCCTGTTTAGATCCACTTCTTTAGCTCCTTGTCTCTTCTATATCTCTCCAAGCTTCCTTGTAGGCTTTCCAGAGCACGTTACAGATTGTGGTCCATAAAGTGCATTGGCTTGTTGCAGGTTTCTGACTTGTACAATTTCTTCAGTATTTTGTCTCTAAGAATGTATTTGAGAAGTGACTAAGTAAGTGATTCGAGAACTGGAATTGACTTGATCGATAACTCTGAGTTCTCGAACACTGTTATATTGGCATATCGAACCACTTCTCGAATAGCCCTTTTCCATCAGGATTCCTTGAGTTATCGAATAGAACATTTGACTTATCGAATCCTCGAGATATCGAATAGCTTTCTGAGTCCTTGAGATATCGAATGGAACTTTGACTTGTTGACTCCTTGAGAACTCGAATACCACTTTGACTTGTTGACTTCCTGAGTTCTCGAATAGAGTACATAGACATATCGAATCTCTGAGATATCGAATGAGATATCGAACAGTATATACAGAGATATCGAATAGTGTCTTGAGATATCGAATCCCTGACTTCTCGAATGCTGGACTTCTCGAATAGACAAATATACTTCTCGAATTGGTACTTAGGCAAATTCTTCTTTTCTTCAAATCCCAACTGTGATTATTTGACAGTCTTTAACTCCTTGCTTGAGGCATGTACCTTGGAACTTCTTTCAAGCATTATTCTAGACTCTATAAGTACAGTTACACAACTAGGATTTGATGCCTACTACAAGTACAATACAAATAGAAACTCTACAACTAGAGGTTCCCTCCGTTAAGAGGTCATGTAAGTAATGCAAGGCATTACAAACCATTAGGCTTGTTATTAGATGTATACAGGCATGCCTCTGTGACTAACACTATATACCAATATAATCGCAATTCGATTCTCTACACATACATACCAATTTTATTACATTTAATTTGCGGAATTAGAAACATCCAAATTAACCATAGTTACCGATTTACTTTCCGTCGAGTTCGTTCACGCCCCTGTGGGGCCAGAGGAGGGAACCATATATGGGGATGAGAAAGGCGACGTTCTGCTAGTCATTTGGTGGTAATTTGGTGGCTGGTAGACTGCTTGAAGAAAGAGATCGGAAGTGACGATCGGAATCGCCCATATCACCGGCGAAGAGAGAAGCAGGTGAGGGAGATTTTCTGGCATGAACAGTAGTCACGGATGCGCCACACCAAACGGCGCATCCTATGGGTATTTCGGTCGTTGTTTTCGCATATGGGCATTTTGGACAGTGGGTAGGGGAAAATTGGGTATTTTGGGCATTCTTTCAAAAATATATAGAATATTTTATAAATTATTATATTTTAAATTAAAAGGTAATGTGCTTTAATTAGGAAAAAAAATTAATAATTGGAATATAAGGTACAATTTTTTTTAATATATGTTTATAAAAGGTAATATTTCAATTAAAAGTAAACATGTTTTAATTAAAAAGCCAATCGGCTAATTAGCATAAATTACAATATTTTATGATTTATTTAAATAATTAGGATAAACCGTACCCAAAAAAATAAACGTAAAAATTTTCAATATTTCAACTTTAATATAATAGTATAGATCGAATTTTGTTAACGACGTATTTAATTTAAAATTTCATTGTATAAATTTTAAAACATGGATATCATTAATTAATTTATATTAAATTTTTAAACTAAAATTAAAATAATAATTGAAAATAATGATTATATAAAAATATAATTATAACATAAAATAAAATTTATTACATATCAAAGGAAATCCATGCCATGCACAGTTTATAATTATTTTAAAATAATATGTTTTTAAATAATTAATATTCTTAATGACATGCATGATTTAAAACTTATATTATAAAATTTTAAATTAAATATGTTATTAAAAGGATTCGAACCTGAATTTTTAGTAGAATAATTTAAAAATATAATATATCTTATCATTATATCTTACAATTCTTAGTAATTATTATTTGCTGTATGACTTATACTCATGTTTTAAATGTTGTTTATTAATGATTGTAATATTTGATGGGATATTTTTTTTTTTGGTTAATGATTGTAACATTATATTTTAAATTAAAAGATAATCTTTTTAATTAGAAAATAATTATTAATAATTGGAAAATATGGTATGTTATTATGTATTTATAAACGATAATATCTCAAAATTAAATATGTTTTAATTAAAAATTAAAGGTAATCGACTAATTATTATTATTTATTACCTACCAAAAAAGATCTTACTATATAAAGAAAATACTATGAAAATCATACTTGATGAGTCGATGATCATATATCTTTTAGAAGTACACATCTTTGTAATATGTAATGTTAATATAAGCATAATATATAAAATTCTCAATTCACTGCAAAATATGGCATGCACATATTTTACTTTTAGAACATATATTATGGAATAAAATTTATAACAATGTTTTAGAAATAATTTAGCAAAAAATATGTTATGATAGAGAATAAAAAATTTAATGCACATATTTTATTTGCAAAACATATAGTACCTCTTTTTATTATATAGCTTAACTCTCTTTTTATTATCTTTATTATGTGAAATCAAGAGAATATATTAATACATCAAAAATTATTTGTTTTTCAATGATATACTATGTCCGGTAGCTAAAAATTTCAGTATTGAAAATAAAAAATTAAAATTCTTAAGAAACCTAACTATGCAAGGGAAAAAGTTTGTCTATATCGTGTTGATGATACTTGATGAAAAACGTAACATTAAAATAGGTACATACATAAAAAAAGATATAAAAGCTGAAAGATTAAAAGTATTGGTACCTATTTTTTGGTACGTCGTGAATTTACTTATTTACCCTTCATTATAAAAAAATATATTTTTTTTATTTTGATAAGCCAAGATTATATTATAATGAGCCCAAAGGCAATACGTTATGACCTCTTAAATATTACAACCAACGGCTCTTCTTAATGAAATCCACTATTTCTTAAAAAACATCACCACCACTTGACATGCTTTCCCGAAACCCCAAGCATTTTATCACAAGAAAGCATCACCATCACTTGACATACTTTCTAGCAATTCAATGTAAATTCAAAAAAATTTTGAGCACACATATTAACGGTTCAAAGAAAACACCACCACCACTTGACATGCTTTCAATTAACCTAATGCATAACCCAAAAATCCAGATGGACGCGCACAGCGCGCGTGGAAACACAAATCCTCACCAATGGTCACAATATCAGATGAATCTTGCAAGAAATGAAGGCTGGATTGGTAGAATTGTTTTGGAAAGACCAACAACTACGCAAGTCGTCTTGAGCTGAGCTTTTTATTTGACTCCCCAAAAAGTTTTTCACTCGTCTAAAATAGTCCCATGGTTTCGAACAAACAAAACTAATAATAAAAGTATTAAAAGGATTGTATTCTCTACCACTTAAAGAAATCCGAACAAAATACTCACTGCACGCACCACCGCAAGGTGGCGCGTCGTCGCAACAGATGAGCCCTAGTTGAAGATGCCCGGAGAGAATAGAAGAGGAATAAACATTCCGACTTCTCCATCCAAATCTCCAGCGATCACTTAGAATTAAGAATTAAAAACAACAATTTCCATCCCCTTGAACCTTGCTTCTGATCTCTTGAATCCTAACCTAATGATTGTTCCTGATGAACCTAACTACCACTTGCAAGTGATTTTCGACAAGACCCAAAGAAATAGAGGGGAGTTGTTCGGATCCTCAACTTAAGGTCACATTGAAAACCGGAGGAAGAATAGGAGGTCGAGTAAGCTTCGCCACGGACATAACCAGACTGAGTTCGAACCACCGAACTTCAGTCAAACCAGACTCCACCTCTTATGAACAGCGGATGCCAATTCAATGTTGTCGGAAAATGAAGATGCCGCAATATAAAACCCGACCCTGCACTGAAAGTAACAAGCCCAGAGCCCTGGGGCCTCCAGGGCCTCCAATAACAGACCATTGAAGCAACCCACACATCACCACCAATGTCGGCACCGTTGAACACCCACTGAGAACCCAATAAATCGACCCAAACACCGTTGATTGATGTTTATAGAGATCAAACCGAAGCCAACCCCAGTATAAGCCATTTGAGAGTACAGAGCCACCCATCCCAACAAACAGAATCAAAAAGACCGGATCTAAGAGAACCAGAGGAGAATGGTTCCGAAATCGGCAAATTTGACTGAGATGTAAAACTAATTGTTGTTGGTCGAGGAGGACCTCATTAAAAAACCCCGCAGGGAAAAAGAGTATCCTCCGAATAAGAAAGCTAAGAATGAAGCAGTCCTCCGGCCGATGGAGAAGCCACCGCCGGAGGGAAAGTAGTATGTGGGGTGGCTGTTTTGGTAGGGAAGATCTGTTCCCAACTTGTTCCGACGGAGACTTAATTAATATTAGTATCATACAAGTTGTTACTTTTCATAAGGCGTTCAACTATAAAATATATATATATATATATATATATATATATATATATATATATATATATATATATATATATATATATATATGATATCTTTAAAACTCCTAAAATAAATAATAACTTAATCTAATTAATGGTACGTAGTCTATTGTCTTTTCTCACATTACTTTTAATTGAATTGAAGATATTAACATTTATAAACACCTCAAAAAACAATCGTATTATATCTTCTAATCATTAATATTTTCTTTGGAATTAAAACACGTTATCTTTTCAATTTAAAACTAATCTTACAATCATTAATATGTACCCGAAAATATCACATCATATTTTTCAATTATTAATAAAATATATATTAAAAATATGTTTACGTTATTTATAATAAGGAAATATTAGTATAATCCGTAAATATGAGTTTATTAAATTATATTAAATTACAATTAATTAATTAATTAATTAATTATATAATAACCGAAACATTAAAAAATTTGGTACCTATTTTTTGGTATATATTTTTAGTATTTCATGAATTTATGTATTTAACATTTATTATAAAGAAAAATATATACTATACTATTAAAACACCTAAATTAAATAATAACATAATATAATTAATGGTAGTTAGTCGATTGCCTTTTTCACATTTTACTTTTAGTAGAAGATATTACCTTTTATGAACACCTATCATATCTTCCAATAATATCATATCTAGCAATAATTAATATATACCCAAAAATATCAAATCATATAATCACTAATAAAATATAATAGAAATATGTATGCTACGAATTATGACCATTAGATTTTTAGTAAAAATTCAGAATCGTTAGATCTAATGATTAAATATATTTTATAATTAAATTAATTTACTAAAATTTCAAGGTTCGAATTCTATCAACGACATATTTATATTAAAATTTTATAATATAATTTTTAAACAATACATATCACTAATTAAATTTATATTAAATTATTAATATTAAAATTAAAATAAAATATTGTAAATAATGATTATATAAAAATGATGGTCCTTTCTACCCCGTTTTGGGGTCAGGGGTTACCAAAATACCCAGATCCAAAAACTTGGCCCTAAATACGCATGGGATACGCTATAGACAGAAACGTGTGTTGAGATACGCTAGTTGGAGAGGAGTATCCGCATGTAACGCTGCTGGGAGTGGAGTATCGAACAGAGGATACGCTAGTGGGAGCAACGCAACAGAGGATGCGCATGACTGAGATGCATGATGACGTTAGTACCGTCCTCTCCAGAAACAAGCTGAGCAGCGATCGATCTGGCGATTTTCGAGTTTTTTCCGGTGATTGCTCGTTCACCCATTTCAAACACTTTCCCATTACGTTTTATATGTCAATCGAATCGCCACAACATCCTCTACAACTCTATGTCCTTGATTGTTCAATTATATTACCGGATTTTACAATCCCAAATCCAACCATTTTTTCCGATTAGTTTTTCGATCTCAGTTTACACACCCCTACGGGGGCCGATATTGATAACGCTATAGGGGAGATGAAGAGCAAAGTCCGGTGATACTTTCTATGTGCAGATCAGGGGTGGAAGACGCCGGAAACGAGGGAAGAAGCCATGGCGATTTCCGGTCGAGAGCTCACAGTTTGACTTCGCAAAATTTCTGGAAAAAATGAACTTAAGATGCGCCACTACCAACGGCGTATCCCGTGGGTAGTGCGGGCCAAACATTTTGGAAAACAGTATTTCGGGCCATTGATCATGGAGATGAGGCATTTTGGTCATTTTCTCAAAATATAATTGTAACATATCAAAAAAATCCATGCATGTTATAATCTAGTATTCATTAAGTGAACAACTTGAAAATTCCATTCAAAGGGATCAAATTTCCCTAGATCGATCTCATAAAAAAAAAGGGTAACCCAAAATTAAAGAAACAAAACATGTAATTATTAACAACCCCTCAACCGCCAAACAAATGAATGTTCAGCAATCAGCACTCACCAACACCAATTGCATGTTACAAAAATAATCCAGCAACCAAAGCAATAAATCCCACAAGCAAACCTTTAACTCTTAGCCCACTTGTACCTGATGCATCAGCTGCACCGTCATCTGAGCTTGGACTATCCGCGGCACCCGACTTTTTCTTCGGTTTCTTGGCAATTCCTGGTGCAGGGGCTGGTGCTTTCGGACCAAACATGGCCAGGGGTAGTAGCACATTGTCAACTTGGTACACTGCAAGAGTACTATCAGTGTAAACTGTGTTAGCAACTGTTGCATTAGTTACTCCAGTTGTTATATTTACACTATTTCCTGATGTAGTAACATTTAACGGAAACTGTCCACCAGCACTGTTTCCAGCTTGTGTTCTCAACGGATTGCTAACGGTTTGAAACTGTGAAGTTGAAAGGACAGTAGGTAGAACATGGAACTGAATTAGTTCAACTTTTTCTTGATCATTGAGCGAGTTTAAGGTTCCGGATTTCAGAGCTGAGAAGGCATTATCTGTTGGTGCAAAGATTGTCATGCCTTGGTTTGAATTGTTTAGTTGAGTATTGATTTGATCACCTACTTGAGTGATTTTTAGGAGGCGTATAAATGTCGTGTATTGTCCTGCTTTTTCGAGGATTTTCGTGACGTTTGTCGGACCAGCAGGGGCAGGAGCCGCTGCTGGTTGAGCTAGGGTGGTGGTAGTGCATTGGATCAGAAGTAGAAGAGAGAATGTGAGAGGAACAGACATGTTGAATTTCATGTTTAGGTGTTTTGTTGATGGAATGGAATGTAAATGTATTGTAGGAATGATATCCTCCTGTAAGAGAGAAAAACAAGGTTTTTATAAAGTAAGGAGAGATCTAAATCTAATGTTTGGTAAAATGGAAATGTTAAGGATAGTGAAAAGACGAGGAATATCAAATCAAATGAATTAAATGAGTTGGTGAGAAGTTACAATATTTGTTAGAAAGCTGAATGTACATCTCATATTCTGAGTGTTTACATGTGACATTGCCGAAGTTTGTATGTATATGGTCCTATTACAACTGATGATTTGCTTTGGGAAGAAGGAAAAACAGAGGGGATCCTCAAGTGGTTGAGGTGAATAAATGGTTGGGAGTGTAACATTGAAAATACTTACACTTTGCTGCATAAATATTCTAGAGTAGCATAATTGATTGGTCTAGCTAGCTTCAGAAATAAGCTTATTAGGACCCCATAACATTATTAGATGGATGCGTGTTTCTGGGTTCTAGTCCAATGTCATGATCACTAAATGAGATCTTACAGCTCCCAAGTAAAATTATGCCTCATCTCTTTTTCGAGAAAACTGAATAAACTAATTCGGCCAGTTTTTGTTTTCTGTCCGGAATAAAGGTCAAGGACCACGGTTGGTTAATTAGAATAACATGCTTCCACTTATTTCAAGTCGGATGTATTGAATACGGTTTGCTTAATTCGTTTGTTTCATAGCGTACAATTCGACCTCATAAGATTCTTATGAAATGAAAATTTTGCAATGTTAACATACAAAAATTTCTTTTCTCAAGTTGTTCTACAACTTGAGAAAAGAAATGTAAGCACCTTCCAAACTGCAACTTCAATTCGGCTTAAATCGGTTGTCTTGGACTCAAATTTGTTGTAGTTTTGATGTGTTTTGATGTGTTATACAAAAATCTACAACATTGTTGTTCTAGTCCAGAAAACTGAGATGAGATTGCACATTGGACAAACTGCAACTTGTAGTGCATCTTTCTGTCTGTAACAGGGACCTTTACGTATCTTGCAGAACTAAATACAAACATGGACCTGCAAAAGTGCATTCTTCATGAACCTATAGACATTGTGATTTTCTCTTTTTTGAGAAAAGAAATGTAAGCACCTTCCAAATATTTGTAATTGATATGTACTAGAAATTTAGAATCAACTTAAATTTTAAAGAACGCCCTCTAGTCTTCTGTCCACCTTTTGCACATACAATTCAGGTGCTTGTAAATTTTGAATTGTATATGATACTTTCAATTTTAGCACGAGGTATCAGTTTGAAAGTTTTGTTCTTTTTATCAAAAACCATGCATGTCTAGCTATAATCTAATTAGCAAAATTTAAAAATAATAATAAAAAAAAACTTGGCTGGATTATCAAACAAAAGATCAAACAAAAGAACATCTAGAGCCAGCAAACGCAAGCTACTCAGGCTCCTGGATGTAGGTCAAACACTGTGTTTGGGGTAAACAGAATTTTTTTTTTTTTTGCATGGCATTCACAAACTAAACAGGCTACAACATCACTAGAAGCTTTTAGCATACTGTCATTCATGTTCCACAGTGCAGTTAGGTCTCAGTAGATGGATTCTCTTTCAAGGCATCTGCAACCTTCACTTTGGCAGGAACGAAATCTACGTATACAAACAAGCAACCAATGAGAAATCATTATTGTTTACTTGCCCAATAGGAACAATAAATTAATATATTGCTTTACCATCGAAGCAGTGGGTGTGGGTGTGTCATGGGGGTAATGTGCGGGTGGGTGGGTGTGAAATAATAGTCGGAGAAGAACAAAAGGCCGTTGAAAGAAATGAGGGAGAAAGATGAGAACTTCAACCCCAAACTTTAGAGGAGAAAGGTACCTGAAAGGAAGTCGAATCTTGTGTTTCCAGGAATCAACGAGGCTGAAACAAAACAAAAGAAGCTTTTTAAATAACCATTCACATGAAAAAGAGAAAGAAAAGACCATAGAGATTGTACAATTGTACAATTATCATAAACCAATTTCAGAAACTATCAGTACAAGAGATTTCCACATTAGTTAACCTTCAGGCGATCAAATCAAGTTGTGACAAAAGATTGTTTTGTGGGTAACATATTAAATTTCCCCCCAATGAAATAATTCTTCATTAATATACAACATAAATCAGTGTTCGAACAACTCATTAAGAAAGTGACTCCTGATTTGTTATTTTCCCTCTATAAAGTGGACTCAAGACGGCGATACCTACATCGTTTCCATGTATGAGTGATCCCTTCATTACCAATTTTATTAAGTCATATTACCACACTCACTAGATGGACTGTATGTGATCCACAAACCATGTCGAAAGATTGGCTTGCCGTAATACTACTTCTGATCCGCAGCTCTGCCTAATAACACTATCATTTAACTACCTAATGCTACTCATCCTTGTATAGCATATAGCATACAGCCATCTTACTCTTTGCTGTTAGCAGTACAGACAATAATAGTTTATTTTATCAAATCTAGAATAGCATTTACATATACCTCATGCTTGTTTGTACTGATAAACAACTAGATAAAGATATTGGGGTCCAATACCCTGAAAATCATTAGCCAGGGACAATTTATCTGGCCACCTGCTTCTCCACCACTGGATCGTCTACTGAACGGTCAGGATTTTAGAAATATTCTCAGCTGTCCTCGCATATAGTATGCGAAAGGCACGCAGCTATCCTTGCATACTCTATTCTAAATTACATGTGCATGGAAAGCGCATACAATTTAGCATAGATTTTCCGCAAATTTATTATATGATTACTACTTTCCTCGCATAATATGTGCGGAAAGCTAATTGTAACCCTAAACTGCGACAAACTTTCTCCTTCATCATTATTAAAAAAAAACTAAATTGGGGGTAGCGATTTAGAGGAAATTATTAGCGACTAAAGGCAATCACCATTAATTTTAATGCAGGTATATAGATCTCCCACATTTCTTTCAGAATTTGCCCTTGTTACCACTTCCCTTTTTTCAACAAAATGAAATGGGACTAAGATATAGGGTTTGGACAAACTATGTGCTTTCCGCGCCTTTTTCGTGCACATTATACAAGGAAAGCAGCGTTTACGCGAATAATATGCGAGAAAAAGAGATATTTTTTTCTTAGCCACCCAAAAGTAGATCTAAAGAGGGAAGCAGTAGGTTACAATAGAGGTCCCTGGCTTATGATTGCCAGTGACCTGACCCTTGATATATATAGATAAGATAACTATAATCGTATATTTACAATATGTTTGCAACCCGTTTTTCCTTGAAATTCTAGCTGAACAACAGTGGACAACAAGCTGGATTTAAAGTTTATCGATCAGATCCATTTTATTCTGAACAGGAAATATCATTTCACCTCACATAAAGTGTGGAAGGAAGAAATCTTGGCATATTTTTTTAAGCTAAAATAGGGAGTAGGATATTCAGGTAAAGATTATAGATGACACTCAATTTCTCTTGAAGGTCTGATGAAAGCCTTGTTGCATATAGAAATGGTTGTAACACCATACCTAAGAAAACTCTGCAATCTGCGGAATTATCCTCTAAATTAAATTTAACTCATAACTAAGTGCACACCACAGAATACATGTAATTATAGAAGCTATGGATCGCCAGTTTAGAACGGAACAGAGAAGGTGGTTGAAGGCATTGGAAACTCCGATTTCAACCTTGATAGAAGACTTTATAGAAAGTCAGGTTTCGAAGGAGGCGCGATAACAAATATAACACTCTTATCAATCAAAATTTCAATTTCCTTCTGGTTGCATTTTCCCTCCACTATTTTCTTTGTATATAAATATAAGAATAAACTGCTTAATAAAGGTTTACACTTGAGACTTAACTGATGAACCCTGTGTCACAATAAGACTGCACATTCTTATTTTATTTTCCCTCCTTGCTCCTCTTTCAGTCATGTCCTGTAGCCTCCAGCATCATCAATCCTAAAAGTTGTGTAGACTCTAAAACAATACTAAGTAACCATCTATACCTATACATTTTCAACGAGCCACCAGAAGGCCCAGAACAATTTTAGAGAATAAAACTTTTGCCCAGGGAGTCATGTCATTTATGATCAATCTAACCACAAACACATGAGAAGACATAACTGAAACTCACTTCTAGACTGACAACTTTTAAGACTACTACAGTAATCTGGTGAGTCCAGTTCTTTAACTATAAGTGATGACTACATACCCATTTCATTTGTTACTTGTCAGAGAAAAGCAACTATATAAGGAAGGTCATAAACCCCCAACATAATGCAATCAATGAAAAAATTTATTTGTTTGTTAATTTTCAGAGAAAAGAAATTATCTAAGCAAGGTAAAAAAAAAAACCCAACATAGAGCAATCAATGAAAAAATTCCTTTATTAAACTTGCAACTATGCTTGGATGCAGATAAGAACAACAAATAACGTTTAGAGTAGGAAAAGAGATATTACATAAGTGCTGATACTCAATTTTTTTCTTGCCATCCTTAGAAGCACAAGCATAAGCCTCCTTAGAGAATAGTTCAAGAAACTTCTCCTGCAATAAACAAGAATAAGTCAGAAATCATAACAAACAAAATTCCGATAAGTGCATAAATCTCGTGGAACACGTGGGCTACTAGTCCTTTACATAAATAAATTTCATATAACAATTCTCCAAACAAGTGATCAAGAGAAACCATTAAAAAACATTACAAGTAATTTTAAATAACTAAAGGGACACTTCTTTCTACATGGTATAGCCCCTGTCATTGTGCATATAATTTAAAACACGGACCATCCAGTAAATCAGGAAAAAGAGATTGAATTTGAAATTATAGGCCTTCCGCGAGCTCACAATGGAATACACTAAAAACCTAGATACTAATTCCAGCGGAATCCAACCGTTCTATCCCATTTCAATGCGTGTCAATGTTTACTCTTACACAACAAAAGTACTACATCATTTAAACCCTAGATACTAATTCCAGCCTTTCTATTCCATTTCACTCAAAGATGCTAAATGTTATTCAATGTAAATACATCATTTAAACCCTAGATACTAATTCCAGCCTTTCTATTCCATTTCACTCAAAGATGCTAAATGTTATTCAATGTTTATACAATCGAATGTGTCATTTCATCAATACACAAATATGCTATCCTAAGCAACTAATCTGAACTATTAATCACATAAACTACATCAAACTTGATATAAAATCGGGGAAACAAATTTAAACAAACACATAACATCACATACAAACAATTCACCAATCACCAAACACAAACGAACAAAAACACATAATGAAACCAAACGAAACCGAGAAACAATCAACATACCGAAGCTTTATTAAAGAGAAAAGCAGCCTCAGCAGACAACTTAACATCAGAACTCTCGCTCTTGACGATCCGAGTAACACGATTCATTGGGAACGCATACAATGCAGCATTCTCATTCTCCTCCACGGCCTCCTGTTTGTTGGGCTTACCTTTTTTGACCTCAACCACCTCATCTTTTTTACCATGTCTCTTGGGCGGACTCTGAAATTTAACTTTCTTAACCGTTTTTCTCACATTCTTGTTCGATTCGTGGAGTTTCCGGGTCGAATCTTGGGTTCTTTTGCTCTTTTCTGCCTTTTTGTTGGATTCGTCGAGTTTCCGGGTCGAATGTTGGGGTTTTTTTGGGGTTTTATTCGGAGCGGTAGTCTCAATTTTCTTTTTCTTTGTTGCGATGGAGCTCACGAGTTCAACTCCTGCTGCTTTTTTGACATCTTCCACAGCCTTTCGCTTGGAATTGGAATCTAGGGTTTTTCTCGCCATTTCTCTCCACCTGAATTATAAATAAAAGCAGTGTTTATTGAAATGCTTTTGAAATGTTTTAGTAATTGAGCGAGACTTCGAGTGAGTTTATTTAGTAGCGTAGCGCCAAACAGCAAGCGAGAGGCTAGGGCCAACAACAATTTGGGCTCGCATTTGTGTGATTTTGCATCAAAGTTTGCGAGATTCTGTATCAAAAGTTCGTGTAAAATAAAAAATTTAAATTTTAAAATTCATAAATTTTTTTTATTCCGTTAAATTCCAAAAAAAGTACGCCTCCTTAATATTTTTATGCTCACAATACATATGAACGAGGGAGGACTAGACCTGCCAATTCATTCGTGTCGTGTACTTTCGTGTTTCGTGTACGTAATGCCAAATCCAAAACCAATCCGTTAAGGATTCGTTTCGTTTCGTGTTCGTGTACCTTCATTTCGTGTACGTTTCGTGTCGTGTTTCGTGTAATTTTTGAATTAAAATAAAAATATTTAAATATTAATTGTTTACTAATCAAGTCTTAAGTCAATATGTCATAAGGAGTGAAGTGTGCTTAAATCTTGTGAAACTAAAATTTGAAACTATTTTGTAATTGTCTTATGTAAAAATTATATATATAATATCATTTTAAAATATGTATTCATAAAATTTTAATAAAATTATTTAAATATTTATTTATTTCGTGTATTTTCGTTTCGTGTCATGTACCAAGGATAAATCCAAAATCGACACTAAATTCATCCGTGTAATTTCGTGTTCGTGTACTTTCGTGTTCGTGTACCGCAAAGGTCAACCCAAACCCATAAATTTCGTGTCGTTTTCGTGTCGTGTACGAAATTGCCGGTTCTAGGGAGGATCAGCAAGTTCTTTAATATTTTTTATATATAATAAATAAATTACTTTACTTTTTTCCTTTCATAATTACATTTCCATTAAACAAAAATTCGGTCAAGTTAATCATTTTTTGACTAAATAATCAGTTAGTGCACTAATCTATACTATTATATAAATTCTGAAACATTAAAAGTTTTAGTACCTGTTTTTTGGTACCAGTTTTTTGGTACGCTGTGAATTTACTAAATTACCCTTACCTTTACACATTAAATTTATAATTTAATACAAATTACCCTTCAATTCAATTAATTTTCCTATTACCAATTACATTCAAAACAAAACTAACAAAACAAAACTTTTTGTTCCGACATCCTCCTCCTGCATCCAATTCGTTATCCTTTGTCAATTAAGGTGATGTTTGTAATCTCCTCAATTTATCAACTGATGCGATCCCAATTTTTCTCTTATCTTCAACTAATTCAATTGATTCATACATATTGGTACCAGTTTTTTGGTACTTCGTGAATTTACTTATTTATCCTTTATTAAAAAGAAAAATAAATATATGATATTTATACTTTTAAAACACCTATAATAAATAATAATATAATATAATTAATGGTAAGTAGTCGCTTGCCTTTTTTCACATTTACTTTTAGTTGAAGATATTACCTTTCTATAAACACCTAAAAACATCAATGTATCTTCCAATCATTAATATTTCCTTTTGAATTAAAACACGTTATCTTTTTAATTTAAAACTAATCTTCATTAATATTTTACTATTATATAAATTCCGGAACATTAAAAGTTTTGGTACCAGTTTTTTGGTACTTCGTGAATTTACTTATTTACCCTTTATTAAAAAGAAAAATAAATATAGGATATTTATACTTTTAAAACACCTATAATAAATAATAACATAATATAATTAATTGTAAGCAGTCGCTCGCCTTTTTTCACATTTACTTTTAATTGAAGATATTACCTTTTTATAAACACCTAAAAACATCAATGTATTTTCCAATCATTAATATTTCCTTTAGAATTAAAACATTAAAAATTATATTAAATTAAAATTAATTAATTTATTGTTGTGGAATAAAAACTAGGTTATGAATAGTGCGGCTAGAGTTTGTGTGTATTCAATGCAAAGGGGTTGGTGAGCTTCGAGCTTTAATGGCTGTTTCCGTGTTCGAGACTGATCGGTCCTCACAGAGTGCCTACGTATCTCGTTATTGAGAATCAAGCCAAGACGTAGTTCTAGGTGATGGTGCCCTCGAGGCTATGGCGGCGAGAGCTCACCTAGGACGCAGTGACTTGTATGTCCTTATTCGAGGATTAAGCCAAAACGTAGTTCTGAGAATGAGGGGTCAGACCCTTATATAGGCTAAGAAGCCCTAGAATCGTAGTAGGGCTAGGTGACTTGGTGGGCAAGTCACCGCCTTGAGTAAGGTTCTAGATCCTATTTGATAGGAGTCAGCTTCCATATTGAATTTGGTGCCTTGTAGGCTAAGTCTGGTAGGAGTAATATCCTTATCTGACTCTTATTGCTGAGCTGATTATTACCCTTAATATTAATTACGAAATTAATATCATAAATAGGATTTGGGCCCATATGGTGGGCCCCACGCTTGGACCATTCTAGGTCTAATTAATGCCACATTAAATGTGTTTTTTAGGGCTTACTTTTAGCCCATATCATTTGCCCCCCAACTTCTAGGAAAACTGATCAGGTTTTCCTTGAAGTTACAACGGCCTTATTCGAGACTTGGGTTAGGGTTCATTGCTCGTACGCGAGTATTTTCAACAATATCATCTTAATGTAAAGCGTGGAGCGACCGACGCATTTACGACGATGTTAAATGGCACTAGACAGCGCTAATCAGCCATAAACAACGTTTAAACAGTGTTAAACAATGTTAAATGGCATAAAACGGCACTAAACGGCGCTAAACTGCACTAGACGGCGCTAGCCACCCTTAAACAATGTTTAAACAGTGTTAAACAATGTTAAAAGGGGGGATAAAATGGCACCCACGGTGCTAAACGACACTACTCGGTGCTAATCGGCACTAAACGTTGATTAAACGACACTAATCGGTGCTAATCGGCACTAAATGGTGCTAACGACATTATCGGTGCTATCGGCACTAACGATGCTAAATGGTGATCGGCTGACATTTTCTGAAAACGTTGAATCATCATTGTCATGTTTGAATCATCACTAACGTGTTTCAATGTTCTGAACCACTTTAGTGAGGTATGAAGCGAGTCAGGGGTGTTCTGAATATCAAAGTGATTTTTCAAGGTTGACGGACCATCAGCATCCACTTCCAGTTGTCTAAGGCCCTCAAAAAATGAGGTGGTCGGCAAAGGATGGTCCAAGACTATAGAAAATTCAATTAGCTTCGCGTGGGCTATAAGATCGTCCAAATCTGATATCCGGAGCTCAAGATATGGCCCAAACAGCGTTGAAGGGTCAGATTGAGTTCCCGGTCGGCCTAAGGGCTCCAAAATGGCTCGGTCGGCCAGTACCCTAGTCGGCCAAGGGTCTCCAAGACTAGAAAATTCAGAGAGCTTCGCGTGGACAGTAAGATCGTCCAAATCTGACATCCGGAGCTCAAGATATGGCCCAAACAGCGTTGAAGGGTCGGATTGAGTTCCCGGTCGGCCTAAGGGCTCCAAAATGGCTCGGTCGGCTAGTACCCCAGTCGGCCAAGGGTCTCCAAGACTAGAAAATTCAGAGAGCTTCGCGTGGACAGTAAGATCGTCCAAATCTGACATCCGGAGCTCAAGATATGGCCCAAACAGCGTTGAAGGGTCGGATTGATCCGGGTCGGCCGAAAATACCCGTAGTCTTGATGAACCCCGGTCGGCCGATTTTTTTTTTTTTTTTTGAACCGAAGGCAGAAAACCCGTATCGATGATCGAAGTCGGTCGGTTGGAGGGTTCCCCGGAGGGGCGGTCGGCTGAGGAATCGGTCGGCTGGAACGAGCCCGTACCGAGAGCTGATTCCAGTCGGCTGGAGCATGTCTGGGGAGGCCGGTCGGCCGGTGACCCGGTCGGCTGAAAATTTTTTCCTTTTTTTTTTTTTTTTTTTTTGTCGAACCCATACCGACCATCGACGTCGGTCGGCCGACGTGTGCACGGAAGGCCGGTCGGCTGGGACACCGGTCGGCCGGTTCAATATCCATGCTGGCGGTCGAAGTCGGTCGGCTGGAGGGCTTCCCGGAGGGCCGGTCGGCCGGGACTTCGGTCAGCTACAAAATTTTTTGCTCCGTTTCTTTGTTACAGTGGTTGGCTCGATCAGTGATTTTGATCTTCACATACCGACATCAACCATCGACATGGAACCGACTTGGTCACTATTAGTGATTTTTAATTTTTGCATACCGTCTTCGACCATCGATATGGAATCAATGTTTGGCCATTCATGGCTAGAGTTACTTACTTTCGCATACCGATATCGATCATCGATATGGAATCAATGTTGGCCATTCATTGCTAGAGTTACTTATTTTCGCATATCGATATCGATCATCGATATGGAATCAATGTTGGCCATTCATGGCTAGAGTTACTTATTTTCGCATATCGATATCGATCATCGATATGGAATCAATGTTGGCCATTCATGGCTAGAGTTACTTATTTTCGCATACCGATATCGATCATCGATATGGAATCAATGTTGGCCCTTCATGGCTCTATTTGAGGTTTTATATAGTACCTTGATTCTCGATATTGACCCTCGACACCAATATTCGTACTTGATTTTCAAACTTGAATATCGACCTTGATCATCGATATTGAACCTCGACATCAATATTCGTACTTGAATATCGACCTTGATCATCGAGGTGGAGAAACAAAAACAAAAATGTGAAAACCCGACTCGACCACCACTATCAGTCGACCGAGTCAAAAACCCGTATCGACAGTCGATGTCGGTCGGCCATCACACGCACGGGAAGCCAGTCGGCCAGGAGGTCAGTCGGCCATGTTGAAAACCCACACCGACGACTGATGTCAGTCGGCCAGAGCTCCTTTGTAGGCCTCAGTCGGCTGCTTTGCGGTCGGCTAGGGCGTCTTGCACTACCAGTGATTTTGATTTTCGCATACCGACATCGATCATCAATATGGAATCTTAACATCAATATCGACTTTCACTACTTGAAAATCAATAACTTCGTCATTCATGACTTTTATTTAAGGCTTCCCCTAATTTCTTGATTAGCTTCAATCTCCTTTTAAGAGTTTCATGCTTGCCTGATCTTAAATGGAAATTACTTCAAATCTTTCAATCACTATGTTGGAATGTTAATTCAATGGCTCATTCTTGAACTATTATTGAATTTCTTGATCCAAGGTTGGTTTTAGTAGCTTTGTTGGCCTTCAATGGCTTCAGCTTAGCTTTCATACTCGAAACGACGTCGGGATCGGCTTTCGACATCGAAACGATGTCGGGACTCCCGACATCGAAACGAAGACCGGTCGGCTGAAGCTTCCCGGGTGCCCCGATCGGCGACCTCCGGTCTGCTGAGCCCCGGTTTTTAAACCTCAACGTCAGTATTCAAATGTCAATATTTGGGCCTCAATGTCAGTATTCGAAGTCGATGACCAAACATACATCCTTCAATTCAAATTGGCTTTCGTGACCTTCTGGGCCTTAACTCGCTTGTTGAATCCTTGGTTTTAAACCTTGAATCCGTTCATGGTTGTTGGTTATTATCAACCCTTAACTCTTATTCTACGATGTAAAAATGATGAAGTCCCTTAGTTCTTGCCCCCTTGCTACATATGGTGGAGGTCTTGCTTCTCGGTTGATCGTTCAAGAAGTTCCCTTGCCATTCAGCTCTTGACTTCAAGTCTGGTATGCCTGGGTTGATTGTCAACCCTTTATCTTGATTCTAGGTTTCCAACCTTGCTTTGGTTTGAATTCGATTGACGGCTCTTGATTCAAGTCTTTAAACTCAAATGACAAACTCGATTGGAGGCAGACAACCTTTTTGGCCGTCTAGGCTAAACTTTTGTGTCGGGATTTGAGATTCAACTCTCATTAACAGTTTCTGTGCCTTCAAGGCATTATCAGGGAGCCAACCAGTCTCAAGATGAGCTTTGATGTGATCTATCCAACAACCCCCCTATATCAATTGGTGCCACCAACCAGTTAATGGTCGGGGCCTTCAAGACCTGGAAGTAAACATTCCCTGCATAATTATCAATCTCAGAGGAAGCAAACTTAGAGAGGGCATCGGCCTTAACATTTTCTTCCCGTGGAATGTGCTCCACATAGCACTCCTCAAATTGGGTCATAACACCCTTCACAATCTTTAGATATTTTGCCTTGGCTTCAAACTCGCCATTCACTTGGGATACTACAAGCCTTGAGTCTCCACAGACCTTGAGGTTCTTGACCCTCATGATTCTTGCCAAGCCTAAGCCAGCTATCAATGCCTCATATTCAGCTTCATTGTTGGTAGTAGGAAAGCCCAACTTCAAAGCATATTCAACTATGAACCCATCGGGGCTTTGCAACACTAAACTTGCGCCACTAGATTTTGTTTTTGATGCTCCATCAAAATAGAGCACCCAATACTCCTTCTGATCAGGTACAAGTTCTTCATCCTTTTCTCCACTCTGAGGGGTGGTTACTATCTCCTGTCCCCCGACTTCTTGGTTGCTAATGGTACATTCAACCATGAAGTCAGCCAATGCCTGAGCCTTGATGGCTGTTCGAGGCTTATACGTGACGTCAAACTCTCCAAGTTCGATTGCCCATTTAATCAATCTTCCACTCGCTTTTGGGCTATGCAATATGTTCCTCAATTGCTGGTCCGTCAGGACTTCGATTTTGTGTGACTGAAAATATGGTCGTAGCTTTCTTGAAGCTGTTATCAATGCCAAAGCAAATTTCTCGATTGATGAGTAATTTAACTCGGCTCCGTGGAGCACCTTGCTTACATAGTAGATAGGCCTCTGAACCTTGTTCTCTTCTTTAATGAGGACGGCACTCAATGCTTGTTCAGACACTGCTAGATACATATAATGAGTCTCTCCGGGACTTGGCTTGGCCAACAACGGGGCTTCGGCCATGTACTTCTTCAACTGTTCAAAGGCCTCTTGGCTTTTATCAGTCCATTCAAGATTTTTCACCTTCTTCAATGCTTGAAAGAAAGGTAAGAATGTATCACCAGACTTGGAGATAAATCTCCCTAGAGCAGCCATTCTACCAGTTAACTTCTGTACATCCCTCACAGAACAGGGTGGTTCCATGTCTAAGATTGCTTTGATCTTGTCAGAATTGGCCTCTATGCCTCTTTTCGAAACCATCAGTCCCAAAAAATTTCCTGATCCAACTCCAAAGGCACACTTGGCTGGATTCAACATCATCTTGTGGTGCCTCAGCACTTCTTATTCACCAGTCGTTGGTAAGTAGCTCCTGCATTCTTTAGACCAAAAGCCATAACAAGATAGCAGAAAACACCAAAGTCAGTTATGAAAGATACCTTAGGGATGTCCTCCTTATGCATCTTAATCTGATTGTAGCCGCTGAAACCATCCATGAAGCTCAACATCTCATGTCCAGCTGTGGCATCTATCAACATGTCAATCCTTGGCAGGGGAAAACAATCCTTCGAACATGCATCATTCAAATCAGTGAAGTCTATACACATCCTCCACTTCCCATTCGCTTTCTTGACCATCACAGGGTTTGCTAACCATTCAGGAAACTGAATCTCTTCAATAAACTCTGCCTCTAAGAGCTTGTCAACTTCTTGCTTAATGGCATCTTGCCCTTGAGGAGCAAAATTTCTCTTCTTCTATTTCATTGTCTTCCTTTCAGGATCGACATTCAACACGAAGGGTTATAAATTGGGGATCAATCCCTGGCATATCAGCTGTTGTCCAAGCAAATACATCATTGTTCTCTATTGGTCTTCATCCTTGGATTCTCAAGCCAGGTTCTTAAGACATATTGAAGAGTAGCTAGTTCTTAACATCCTCGGCCTTTCGTGGCTTTGACTATTGCATGTGGCTTTTATCTTCTTGCCTTTTATCCAGGGTCCTTTATAGACCTAAACTCTTACTTGGTCGCGTTGTAACCTAACTCTTGACCCTTCGGGATCTTCACTTATGCATTGGTTTGTTTTCCATTCGTGTATTCTTTTATTTTCGGTACTTGGTCATCCTTGACTTGCACTCATCGGGTGCTCGGCACATAAATAAAATCACGCAATCAATGAATGGAAATCAAATTTGCATTAATGACTTGAAATGGGTTCAACCCTTACATAGAGTACTACTGTCCTACTCGGAGCAACATGCTCTTCAATGGTTTCAATGAACCTTATTTCTACTTCTACTAGATAAATATGAAGCTAAGTTCTACTAGGATAACTTGAGCCCATCGGGGCTTCGCAAGACTAGGCCTGCACCAGATTTTGTTTTTGATGCTCCATCAAAATAGAGCACCCACGACTCCTTCTGGTCTTCTGCTTCTTATTCTGAAGTTCACTTCCTGCTTGGGGTACTACCTCCTGCCCCCCGACTTCTTGGTTGTCAATGGTACATTCAACCACGAAGTCAGTTAATGCCTGAGCCTCAATGTCCGTCCGAGGCTTCTGTGTGATGTCCTCTGCTGGCTCTTCTCGGTGTTCCTCATTACTACGGACATCCATGTCTTCAATTGGAAGGACCTGCCCCCCAAGTCCGTCAGGCCTTAACGTGGCTACATAACAGCTTCGTGCCATCTTTTGATCGTCTTTATGTTCTCCAACACCATTCCTGGTCGGGAACTTGATCTTCATGTGATAAGTTGAGGCGACAGCCTTGAATGCATGAAGTCCAGTCCTTCCGAGGATAGCGTTGTACGTTTAAAACGCCTTGATTACCAGGAAGTTCAACATCTGAGTGGCCTTCTTGGGCTTCTGTCCAATAGTCACAGGCAATTGAATAGTCCCTTCAACTTTGGATCCTACTCCATTGAATCCATATATAGGCATGTTATTGGGGATCAACTGAGAATCATTGTACCCCATCTTCACAAAGGCATCATGAAAGACTTTGTTGACGGAAGCTCCATTATCTATCAAGACTCGCTTCACCTCTGAGTTTCCAATCACAGGAGTTATGACCAATGGGGCGTTATGGGGGAACTTCACCCCTACAAGGTCTGAGTCATCAAAACCAATTGTTGTTTCAGTCCTAGCACGCTTCGGGGCCTCTCCCACGATGTGTATCACTTCTCTGGCATAAGCCTTCCGAGAATTCCTTGTTATGTCGGCCGCAGTCGGGCCTCCCGAGATCATGTTGATTACTGGCCCTCGGGGTTGTGGGTTGCAATCTTGATCGTCATCCCATCTATTATAATCTCTAATTTGATTAACACGATATTCACCTTTAGTGAAGTGGTTCAATTTCCCTCTACGGATTAAAAACTCGATCTCATCTTTGAGTTGTTTGCAATCATCAGTGTCATGCCCCACATCTCTGTGGAATCTGCAATACTGATTCTTGTTTCTCTTTTCGGGATCACCCCTGAGTGGCTTCGGCCATCGGAAATCCTTATCCTTCTCAATGTCCAACAAGATTCGACTCCTAGGAGTATTCAACCTTGCATACTCAGTGAACCTTGGGCCTTGGTTCTTCTTAGGGGCATAGTCGGAGTCCTCGCTAGTTCGGGGATACTTGTCCCTAGTATCATACTCCTGGTCTTTCTTTCGTTTCTTGGAGTCGGCGTTACCCTTGCCATTACCTCCCGCGGTTTCTTTCTTCATGCTATCCTCAGCCTTGATATACTTGTCAGCCCTTCGCTAGAGCTCAGCCATGTTTTCAGGAGGATGCTTGGCCAATGACCTTTTAAAGAACTCGTCAGTGGTTCCGTGTTCCAGGGCTACCATGGCCACCTTATTCTCCAGGTCAGTGATGTTCAACGTCTCCTTGGTGAACCTCTTAAGGTAGTCTCTCAGATTTTCGTTCTTCCCTTGCACCACATACATAAGAGATGCAGAACTTTTCTCATGAACTCTTCCGCTGACAAACTGACTAACGAACGCAGCACTTAACTCCTTAAAGGAGCCAATTGAGTTTGCAGGCAGCCGGCTATACCATCTTTGAGCCATGCCCGACAAAGTTTGGGGGAACGCCCTGCACTTCAAAGCGTCACTTGCAGGCTGCAACAGTAGTGCATTTGAGAATGTCCTAACGTGGTTCGCGGGATCACCCGTTCCATCATAAGCCTTAATTGTCGGCATCTTGAACTTCCTAGAGATGTGAGCATTCATCACCTCCTCAGTAAACGGGGGTGTGGGTCATCCGGATCCCCAAGTGGCATTAAATCCTTGGGGTTGCTCTTGCGGGTTTCCACCCTTGTTGTTCTTCCAGTTGGGGCATCAGCCCTTCTCTGCCTTCTTGAAGACCTCTCCAGATCTATAAAGGGAATCGATCCCGAAGTTGGAGGAGGCTGAGTTTGATTCAACCTAGCTTGTTCTCTCGCAATATCTTCCTTTATCCTTAGAATTTCAGCCTCGTGAGCCTTGATTCTCTCAGCAGCTATCAAAGGAGGTTCATCGTGGATAGTTTGCGTTCTCCTTCTTGGCTCTCTGCTAGCACGTCACCTCCTCGGGGCTTTATCATGATCATCATCGTCAGTAGATGAATCATCAGTGTAGGGGCCAGAGTAGTCATAATACTCTCGGTCTCAGATCTGCAAGGCGTGGCCACTTGGTCCAAGACTGTGAACAATTAGAGGATCATTAGGCAGACCATACATCGAATTGGTATTCCTGGGGAGATCCGTAGGATGGATCTGTACTCCTGGTGACGGGCGATTGGGATCAACCAGCGTCTGAAGGGAGCTAGTTTCTTGACCCGGATGGATGACCATAGGCAACGTCCTCTCAGCATGGGGATTCGTCCCTGGAGGTTGAGAAGCCTGAGTTTGAGTGATTGCCCCTGTCGTTGGGGGTACTTGCTCGGTGACAGGTGGAGCAGAGTTTAGAGGCAAGGCCTCAGTAGAGGCAGCCTCGGTGGAGGTTGGTACTGATCTTCGTGTGTTCACCATGGTTGATGTCTTCGTCCCACAGACGGCGCCAAATGTTGTGGAATAAAAACTAGGTTATGAATAGTGCGGCTAGAGTTTGTGTGTATTCAATGCAAAGGGGTTGGTGAGCTTCGAGCTTTAATGGCTGTTTCCGTGTTCGAGACTGATCGGTCCTCACAGAGTGCCTACGTATCTCGTTATTGAGAATCAAGCCAAGACGTAGTTCTAGGTGATGGTGCCCTCGAGGCTATGGCGGCGAGAGCTCACCTAGGACGCAGTGACTTGTATGTCCTTATTCGAGGATTAAGCCAAAACGTAGTTCTGAGAATGAGGGGTCAGACCCTTATATAGGCTAAGAAGCCATAGAATCGTAGTAGGGCTAGGTGACTTGGTGGGCAAGTCACCGCCTTGAGTAAGGTTCTAGATCCTATTTGATATGAGTCAGCTTCCATATTGAATTTGGTGCCTTGTAGGCTAAGTCTGGTAGGAGTAATATCCTTATCTGACTCTTATTGCTGAGCTGATTATTACCCTTAATATTAATTACGAAATTAATATCATAAATAGGATTTGGGCCCATATGGTGGGCCCCACGCTTGGACCATTCTAGGTCTAATTAATGCCACATTAAATGTGTTTTTTAGGGCTTACTTTTAGCCCATATCATTTATCTATACTTATTATATTAAAGCCGAAACATTAAAAATTTTGGTACCTATTTTTTGGTATATGTTTTTTGGTATTTCGTGAATTTACTTATTTACCCTTCATTATAAAGAAATATATATATTATATCTATACTATTAAAACACCCAAAATAAATATTAACATAACACAATTAAAGGTAATTAGTCGATTGCCTTTTTCACATTTACTTTTAGTTGAATATATTACCTTTTATAAACACCTAAAAACCTCAATCATATCATAATTTCCAATCAATTCATATCCAGCAATAATTAATATATACCCAAAAATATCACACCATATCATATAATCAGTAACAAAATATAATAGAAATTCGTATTACGAATAATGACCATTAAATTTTTAGTAAAAAATCAGAATCATTAGATCTAATTATTAAATATATTATATGATTAAATTAATTTACTAAAATTTCAAGTTTCAAATTTTATCAACGACATATTTATTTTAAATTTTATAATATAAGTTTTATAAATCATGCATATCATTAGTTAAATTTATATTAAATTATTAATATTAAAATTAAAATAAAATATTTTAAATAATGATTATATAAAAATATAATTATAACATAAAATAAAATTTATTACATATCAACAAAAATCCGTGCATCGCACGGGTTATAAGCTAGTAATTTAAAATTGGTAAATGACAATATACACAATGTAGGTTCATGGAGTACTTAGGGGTGTTTGGGGGAACTTTTTTCCAGAATAAGTCAACTTATTTTAAGACAAAGTTAGAGATTCCTAACTTTCCAACTTATTTTCCAACTTATTAAATCTCAAACATACATTAAATACTTCTATAAAAAAAAATTATCAAAATATAAAATTTTTACCCGAAAATAAGTCCATAAGCCCTAAAAAAAAGGTGAGGCAAACGGGACCTTAATAATCACATAATATAAGAAATTTTAATAGAATTGGAACAAGTATCTAGGTAAAACTTATTTTAAAAAATTATAAATATACAAAAACAATAAGCATTAGGATTACTAATTATCAAAATCTATTTATCATACTAACCATCATATTATATATAATAAATAAATAATAAGAAAAATAAATATATTAAATTAATAGTCAATGAATTATACTCAAACCAAAATATATGCAAGGATAATGAATACTACAAATCCCTACACTTAAGTAGACCTGACAATCGTGTCGTGTACTTTCGTTTCGTGTACTTTCGTGTTTCGTGTACTTGAAGGTGAAATCCGTATTCACCCGAAATGAATTGTGTACTTGAATGTGAAACCCGTATTCACCCGAAATGAATTCGTGTACTTTCGTGTCATGTTTTGTGTATATATTATATAAAATTAAAAGTAAAATTTAGTTAAAATTTATTAGTAAATATTATATTCATATGAAATATACATAAAATATTTTACATTTCCATATATAAATTTAAATACAACTCTATGAAAACTTGTAAATATGTATATTTTGGTGTAAAATATATATTTTTATAAAAATAATATACACATAAAATCTATAACTAGTAAATTATAGACATCTTTATTTCGTGTAATTTTTCGTGTACCAGAAATGAAACTCATATCCGACACTAAATATTTCGTATAATTTCGTGTTCGTGTACTTTCGTGTATCAAAAATCACAACCCAAAACCATATTTTTCGTGTCATTTCGTGTCGTGTTCACGTGTCAAATTGTCAGACCTACACTTAAATCACCCTATTTACATCCTAAATAATTCAAAAAAATTACGGATTAAATTTAAGTGCTTGAAAATTTCAATTCGTATATGGATACTCATAAAATAGAGTGAAGTACTTCCATTCAATTTAGGTTCACCTTTTTGATGCAAGTATGTTTTAATTTTAACTTGAACATGATACTATCAATTGTGAAACCAAAAATTAGCTGGGAAACTTTTTTTGTTGTTTATCACCTGTTCAAAAGCAAAGCAAAGCTACAGAAGGACTATATCAGAAGTAACTGCTTCTTTACCCCCCTGGGAAGCTGATCCACAAATAAACGACATTGATTCTCACTTGCAGAGTTGCAGCCCATTAGCCCAAGCTAGAAAGTTTATTAAGTAAAAGCAGAATATGTTGTCACTAGATGGTATAGAGAGCTTGAGCTGCTGTCGAACTCTTCTGATTATACTGCTGCTATACATGTTTGGAGATCATGTGCACCAAATGCGATTGTTGACTGAGTTGCTTGTCTCACCAACCGAGGCCGATCTTGGATTTGTCCTAAATGAGGACTCAAAAAGATAGATTCTGCAGCTTCCTCGTTACCCTCATCACCTCACTAAGACAGCTTTATCCACAACTCCATCCTTTAGCCATTGACCTCGTTGATAAAATGCTTACATTTGATCCCTTCAAAAGAATTACAGTGGAAGAAGCATTAGCCCATCCCTACCTGGCGTAAGTTCAGAAGTAACTTCTTCTTCAATCACCCTGGGAAGCTGATCCACAAATGAACGACATTGATTTCCTCCTATAGCCCAAGGTAGAAAGTTTATGAATTAAAAAAAAAAACATACTTATATTCAGCTACAATCTAATATTCTAATTAGGAAAAAAAAAAAGTTACATTTCAGTAGAAATGCTGGATGTAGGTCAAACATTAGATTCAGGGCAGATGGATTTTTGCTGCTAGACAAGTAGACATTCAAATTTCAAACAGAACACATGCTACAACATCATCTGAAGCTTTCAGCATCTTGTCATTCTAGTTCCAGCCTAGCTAGGTCCCACTTAGGTGTTAACTGATCAAATCTTTTTATTTTTTTTTAGTCAACTGATAAAATCTCTTTCAAGGCATCTGCAACCTTCACTTTGGCAGGAACGAAATCTGTGTATATAAACAAGAAGTTCATGAGAAATCATTGTCTACTTTCCGAAAAGGAATAATCAATTGCTTCATCGTCAGAGAAGTGTGTGCGTGGGGGGGGTCACCAAGCATGGGTTCATGCAGTGTGCGTGTTTGTAATAATCTTCGGGAAAAAAGTAAAAAATAGTAACAACCAGTAAAAGAAATGAGGGAGAAAGAAAATGCCCAAAATTCAACGGAAAAAGGCACCTGAGAATGTCAAGTTTTTTGTTTCCAGGAATAAATGAGGCTGGAACAAAACAAAAGAAGCATTTTAAATGACTAATCACTTGGAAAGAGAAAGAATATACCATGGCAATTGTACAAATATCATAAACCAATTTGGGAAACTGTCACAACAGGAGATTTCCCAGATCACCAAACCTGCAGGCTATTAATTCAAGTTGTGATATGATTGTTTTGTGGGTTAAGGGGGGAGTTTCAAAAGATGCAAAAACCAAAGTAAAAGTTGTTAAGCTACAACCCATGGATTCTGATCCAGCAAATCAATACAGTACCATGAATTTGACATGCACATCTACAGTTGCAAGAAATTGAACTAGCCCAGCAGTAATTTTAATATTTAGGAGGAGAGGTAAAAACAAGAAGAGTATAATGGATAGGGAAATAAAAAAGTAGAAAAGAAGTCAGGGAATTGACCAAGTCTAAGCAAGGGGTATTAGGGAAATTTCAGAGGGAGTATAAATAGAATGAGATGGGGTTTTAAATTATGCGAAGATTAGTTGTCGAGTTATAACAATAATGAGGCGACATGTCCTCGAACTGGGGCAAATTGTAACTGAATCTAACATCGATCAGTTTTTATTTCAATTCTGTACTTCAATTTCCTCCAATCTAAGCTGAAGTAAATTGAAGCAAACTGAAATACTAAATTGAACTAAAAACTGATCACTGTTAGATTAAGTTACAATCTTCCCCAATTCGAGGAGAGTCACCTCCTTAATGTTTCAACTCGACAACTAATATCCACATAAATATAAAATCCTATCTCATTCTACTTATACTCCCTCCTCTGAAATTTCTTTAGTACCCCTTTGTCAGACTTGGTCAATTCCCTGAATTCTTTCCTATTTTTTATTTTCCTATCCACTATAGTCTCCTTGTTTTTACCTCTCCTTCGAAATATTAAAATTACTGCTAGGCTAGTTGAATTCCTTGCAACAACACAGTGTAACATATCTTGTAGACAATCTGTTCAAAAGGTCTATAGGAATAATACAACCAAACTCTTTACTTATTAAGTGCAATTTAAATATTCAAAAAATATTTCACTTTCAATCAATAATATGATCAAAACCCCAGGTTCCTATGTGACATGGTAAATTATTTTGTGCGAGTAACATTGTGAATTCACCTAACAATATTTAATTCTTCATTGATATACCACGTACATCAGTGTTCGAACAACTAAATTAAGAAACTAACTCATTTATTATACTACCTCAATATAAAGGACGCAACACAGCGAAACCTAATATTGTCTACATGTATGGGTGATCTCTCCACTGAAAATTTACTTGGTCCTATTACCTCATAAGAACACACTAGATGGAATGTATGTGATGCACAAATTGCTACAAGATCTAAAGCAAAGAAACCACAATCAAAGAAGAAGACTATCATTATATTCATGTTGAAGGATTTACATTTGTCCTCCACAATTTTTTATGTCTAATAAGATAAGAATGTACCGCTAATAATAGGTTTAACACATAACACTTCTATGATTAAGTTTGTGTGACAATAAGACTACAAACTCGTATCCAATTTTCCATCCTTTCTCCTCTATTAATCATATCTTGTAGCCTTTAGCTTCATTAATCATAATAGCACGACTCTAGAGCAATGGTAACTAACCATCTGGTCCATCTATACTACAGATTTTTTTTATTTTTTATTTGCTAAGCATCTATACTATAGATTTTCAACAAGCCACCGAAGGCCAAGAACAATCTAGAGAATAAACCGAATGTCATGCCACTTATGATCAATCTAACTATAGTCCACACACACACACACACACACGAGAAGACAAAATCAAAAACTCTCAGTTCTAGATTGACAAAATTTAATACTCCTGCAGTTCTCAAACAATAAGTAATGTCCAAAATTCAATTAATCATGTTGTTTATAGAAATTAATCCAGAGGAAAGCAACTATACAAGGAAGGTCATAAGCCCCAAACATAATGCAATTAATACACAACATTTGCTACTCCAAGGGAAAAAAAAAAAAAAGAAACGCAGCAACAGATGGGAACAATTAATCACATAAGCCACATCAAACATTGTAAAAATGGGGGAAACACACAAAAAAATAAACACAATAACATGACATAAAAACAATCATCAACCACAAAATGAACAAAATTGTGTAACGGAATTAAAACAAAATTGAGAAAAGATGAGAATTCTCGCTCACGATTCATCGGAAACACATGTCATTCTCCTCCTGTTGGCTCTGCGATTTTTTAAAAATCTTCTGCAGCCTTTTCGCTTGGAATTGCTATCTAACACGTCGAGAAATGGCTCTTGAAAGCCCTAGAATTTTGGCTTAAGTGATTATGTGAATTTCTAGGACTTTCAAGAGCCATTTCTCAACTTGTTATAACAGAATTAGAATTGAGAGCGGTGTGTGTGTATGAAATGTTCTTGTAATTGTTGACAAGACTTTGAGTGAGTTTATATGGTAGCGCCAAACACAAAGCCTAGAATCTTCTAGAATTTGGGGAATTTACATTTGGGCTCGCCTTCTGCCCCATTTCGATAATTGTAAACCATGTTAATGCAATCTATCTATCTATATATCTATTTATCTATCTATACTATCTATCTATCTATCTATCTATACTACTACAGCTCAAAACTTGAACATAACATTATTAAAATTCAGTGCCCCACTTTTTCTCTCCTCCTAACTTCTCTCTTCGTCTTCTTCGTCTAAGTTAGTCCCGGTGTTTTATTCCCCTCCGGCGGTGGTTTATCCACCGGCCGGAGGTCTCCTTTTCTTCCTCCCTCCTCATTCTCCAACCAAGCTTTTATCCACCTTCACAAATCCCTTTCATTCCCCCCATAAATCGGAATTTTTCCAAAAATTTCGAAAAACCCATTCGAGTTCTTTTTCAGATCTGTTGAGATTTAGAACTCGAAATATCAAATAAATACATTTCTTAAACTCAAAATCTCCTGCTTAACATCATATCAAAATTTGGTGTCAATCCGAGATTTTTGACTTTTCGAATTGTAGTATGTCTCTCCCTTTGGAGTGGTCTCTCCCTTTGGAGTGGTTTGTATATGTTAATATGTCTTGGTGTGTTTGGTTTTGTTATTTCCGTACTCCGAAAATGTTTCAATTGATGTCTCGAGAGATCTGGAATGGCCGCATCGAAGCTGAAGCAGTGATTATTATTGCAAAAGCTCACCTTTCACAACAGGAGAGTGTTCATCCCCGGGGAGTTTTAGTTTTCACTTACGGCAAGTCTATAGCTGGTTACCGGCAAGTAGATAGCTGGGGTGCTCCTCTTGAACAATGGGCTACCAACGGTTTTTACGTGTTAAGGTCAATTGTGATTTTGCTGTATTCAGGGATGTTGGTACAATTTGGATTTATTGGGTTGTCTTTGTTTTCATTTTCAGTCAACAGATTTTTTCAGATCTGTATTGTAAAACGATCCGGAAACAAATCAGTTAAGTGTTTTAGCTTGCTTTTGTTTTTCAACCTGATCGTCCCACCAGTTGGGGGTTTGTCTCGACTGTGTGTTCGTTCAATTTAATGAAATCCTTTAATTTTTCTGGCAAAAAAAAAAAAAAATCTATCTATCTATACTATCTATCTATACTATTATATTAAAACCGAAACATTGAAAGTTTTGGTTTTCTCCTAAGTTTTGGTTTTCACTCTAATTATTTAATTTTAAATTATTTATAATATAAAACAAATCAAATAAATTCCGTTATTGTCTTTAATCCTAAATACAAAGTAGTATTTTATATCTATACTATTATATTAAAACCGAAACATTGAAAATTTTGGTTTTCTCCTAAGTTTTGGTTTTCACTCTAATTATTTAATTTTAAATTATTTATAATATAAAACAAATCAAATAAATTCCGTTATTGTCTTTAATCCTAAATACAAAGTAGTATTTTATATTTACACCTTTACTATATTAAAGCCGAAACATTGAAAGTTTTGGTTTTCTATTAAGTTTTGGTTTTCACTCTAATTATTTAATTTTTAATTATTTATAATATAAAACAAATCAAATAAATTCTGTTATTGTCTTTAATCCTAAATACAGAGTAGTATTTTATATTTACACCATTACCCGTTAACAACAAATTTACATTAAGATTTTATATTATTAGTTCTAATCAATACATATTATTTATTAAATAACTATTATTATTATTATTAATTTTATTAATTAATATTACAAAGTTAAATTCCATAATAAAATATTATACTCTATTTCATTTAATCACATAATTTTAAAAGTATTTAAAAGTAACCCGTGCTTTGCACGGGCTAGTACTATTATATTAAAACCGAAACATTGAAAGTTTTGGTTTTTTCCTAAGTTTTGGTTTTCACTCTAATTATTTAATTTTAAATTATTTATAATATAAAATAAATCAAATAAATCTATCTATACTATTATATTAAAGCCGAAACATTAAAAGTTTTGAGAATTTTGGTAATATACACCCGAAAATATCACACCATATTTTCTATTATTAATAAAATATATTAAATTCCATATATGTTATTTATAATAAGGAAACATTATCCGTAAACATGAGTATAACTCTGTTAGATCTAATGATTAGATATATTATATGATTAAAATATTTTACTAAAATTTCAAGGTTCGAATTCCGTCAATAGCATATTTATATATAAAACAAATCAAATAAATTCCGTTATTGTTTAATCCTAAATACAAAGTAGTATTTTATATCTATACTATTATATTAAAACCGAAACATTGAAAGTTTTGGTTTTCTCCTAAGTTTTGGTTTTCACTCTAATTATTTAATTTTAAATTATTTATAATATAAAACAAATCAAATAAATTCCGTTATTGTCTTTAATCCTAAATACAAAGTAGTATTTTATATTTACACCTTTACTATATTAAAGCCGAAACATTGAAAGTTTTGGTTTTCTATTAAGTTTTGGTTTTCACTCTAATTATTTAATTTTTAATTATTTATAATATAAAACAAATCAAATAAATTCTGTTATTGTCTTTAATCCTATATACAGAGTAGTATTTTATATTTACACCATTACCCGTTAACAACAAATTTACATTAAGATTTTATATTATTAGTTCTAATCAATACATATTATTTATTAAATAACTATTATTATTATTAATTTTATTAATTAATATTACAAAGTTAAATTCCATAATAAAATATTATACTCTATTTCATTTAATCACATAATTTTAAAAGTATTTAAAAGTAACCCGTGCTTTGCACGGGCTAGTACTATTATATTAAAACCGAAACATTGAAAGTTTTGGTTTTTTCCTAAGTTTTGGTTTTCACTCTAATTATTTAATTTTAAATTATTTATAATATAAAATAAATCAAATAAATCTATCTATACTATTATATTAAAGCCGAAACATTAAAAGTTTTGAGAATTTTGGTTTTCGGTTTGGTTATCCTATTTATTAGAACAATTTTGGTTTTCGGTTTGATTATCCTATTTATTAAAATAAATAATAACATCATATAATTAATGGTAACTAGCCAATTGCCCTTTTCCCATTTATTTTTACTTGAAAATATTACTTTTTGTAAACATCAAATCATAGCATATCTTCCGATCATTAATATTTCCTTTCTAATTAAAACATCTTACCTTCTTGATTTAAAACTAATCTTAGAATCATTAATATACACCCGAAAATATCACACCATATTTTCTATTATTAATAAAATATATTAAATTCCATATATGTTATTTATAATAAGGAAACATTATCCGTAAACATGAGTACAACTCTGTTAGATCTAATGATTAGATATATTATATGATTAAAATATTTTACTAAAATTTCAAGGTTCGAATTCCGTCAATAGCATATTTATTTTAAAATTTTATAATACCTGAAAAAATCACACCATATTTTCTAATTATTATATTAAAGCCAAAACATTGAAAGTTTTGGTTTTCTCCTAAGTTTTGGTTTTCACTCTAATTATTTAATTTTAAATTATTTATAATATAAAACAAATCAAATGAATTCCGTTAAACAGTTATTTTATATTATATGGTTCTAGCTTATAGCCCGTGCGAAGCACGGGTTACTTTTAAATACTTTTAAAATTATATAATTAAATAAAATAGAGAATAATTTATTACGAATTTATTAGTAATAATAATAGTTTAATAAATGATATGTATTGATTAGAATTAATAATATAAAATATTAATGTAAATTTGTTGTTGATGGAATTTGAACCTTGATTTTTGGAAGAGGGATTTAAATAAAGAATATTCCTTATTATTAGATCCAACGGTTATATGAAAAGTATTTATGTTTGATATATGGTGTTGAAAAAGAAGAGAAAAGCCGAAGAAGATTGTGTATTGAATTGATGAAGATTTTGAATTGATGAAGATTGCGCAGATGAGGTTTAGAAGAATAGAGTTCTGTAAGGCTGGTTTTAAGTTTAGCTGTATTAGTAAAGGTGTAAATATAAAATGACTTTTCTCTTCTTTTTCAACACCATATATCATTAAATTGTAAGTATAATGATTGTATTGTGTTTTTGTATCTCCATCTTATAATTGTATAAAACAAATCAAATGAATTCCGTTAAACCCATCAACAACAAATTTACATTAAGATTTTATATTATTAATTCTAATCAATACATATCATTTATTAAACTATTATTATTACTAATAAATTCGTAATAATTTTCTCTATTTTATTTAATTATATAATTTTAAAAGTATTTAAAAGTAACCCGTGCTTCGCACGGGCTATAAGCTAGTACTATTATATTAAAGCCGAAACATTGAAAGTTTTGGTTTTCTCCTAAGTTTTGGTTTTCACTCTAATTATTTAATTTTAAATTATTTATAATATAAAACAAATCAAATGAATCTATCTATCTATCTATCTATACTATTATATTAAAGCCGAAACATTGAAAGTTTTGGTTTTCTCCTAAGTTTTGGTTTTCACTCTAATTATTTAATTTTAAATTATTTATAATATAAAACAAATCAAATGAATTCCGCTAAACCAATACAGAGTAGTATTTTATATTTACACCATTACTAATACATCTAAACCTCATCTTCTAAACCTCATCTGCGCCTTTTCTCTTCTTTTTCAACACCATATATCAAACATAAATACTTTTCACATAGCCGTTAGATCTAATAATAAGGAATATTCTTTATTTAAATCCCTCTTCCAAAGATCAAGGTTCAAATCCCATCAACAACAAATTTACATTAAAATTTTATATTATTAATTCTAATCAATACATATCATTTATTAAACTATTATTATTACTAATAAATTCGTAATAAATTATTTTCTATTTTATTTAATTATATAATTTTAAAAGTATTTAAAAGTAACCCGTGCTTCGCACGGGCTATAAGCTAGTACTATTATATTAAAGCCGAAACATTGAAAGTTTTGGTTTTCTCTTAAGTTTTGGTTTTCACTCTAATTATTTAATTTTAAATTATTTATAATATAAAATAAATCAAATAAATTCCGTTATTGTCTTTAATCCTAAATACAGAGCAGTATTTTATATTTACACCATTACCCGTTAACAACAAATTTCCCCATTTTTGGTTATCCCTCACTTATCACCGTTAGATCAACAACTCAAATAGATCATAACCGTTAGATTTAACAATACTAAAATACTAAAAGTTGTTATATGCAGAAGGTCCAAGGTTCGATTCCCACCAACAACATATTAATTTATATTTAATACTAAAAATTATTATATACAAATATGTAAGATTTGAATTCTTTCAATAATATATTAAAATTTAAAATCAATATTTATAATATTATATTATATTATAAATAAATTATAAAATATTAAAAGTAACCCGTGCTTTGCACGGGCTATAAGCTAGTACTATTATATTAAAGCCGAAACATTGAAAGTTTTGGTTTTCTCTTAAGTTTTGGTTTTCACTCTAATTATTTAATTTTAAATTATTTATAATATAAAACAAATCAAATAAATTCCGTTATTGTCTTTAATCCTAAATACAGAGTAGTATTTTATATTTACACCATTACCCGTTAACAACAAATTTACATTAAGATTTTATATTATTAGTTCTAATCAATACATATCATTTATTAAATAGCTATTATTATTATTATTATTAATTTTATTAATTAATATTACAAAGTTAAATTCCATAATAAAATATTATACTCTATTTTATTTAATCACATAATTTTAAAAGTATTTAAAAGTAACCCGTGCTTTGCACGGGCCCTAAGCTAGTACTATTATATTAAAGCCGAAACATTGAAAGTTTTGGTTTTCTCCTAAGTTTTGGTTTTCACTCTAATTATTTAATTTTATATACTATTATATTAAAGCCGAAACATTGAAAGTTTTGGTTTTCTCCTAAGTTTTGGTTTTCACTCTATTTATTTAATTTTAAATTATTTATAATATAAAACAAATCAAATGAATTCCGTTAAACCAATCTATACTATTATATTAAAGCCGAAACATTGAAAGTTTTGGTTTTCACTCTAATTATTTAATTTTAAATTATTTATAATATAAAACAAATCAAATGAATTCCGTTAAACCAATAGAGAGTAGTATTTTACATTTACACCTTTATTAATACAGCTAAACTTAAAACCTCCCTTACCTTACAGAACTCTATTCTTCTAAACCTCATCTGCGCAATCTTCATCAATTCAATACACAATCTTCTTCGTCTTTTCTCTTCCTTTTCAACACCGTATATCAAACATAAATACTTTTCACATAGCCGTTAGATCTAATAATAAGAAATATTCTTTATTTAAATCCCTCTTCCAAAGATCAAGGTTCAAATCCCATCAACAACAAATTTACATTAAGATTTTATATTATTAATTCTAATCAATACATATCATTTATTAAACTATTATTATTACTAATAAATTCGTAATAAATTATTCTCTATTTTATTTAATTATATAATTTTAAAAGTATTTAAAAGTAACCCGTGCTTCGCACGGGCTATAAGCTAGTATTATATAATCATTATTTTATTATATTTTAACTAATTATTTTAGTTAACACCGTTATCCGTTCAAGATGCTCGGATTATATTAATCTTGATTGGGAATACAGTATTAAGAGAGAATCATCCCCACACATTTAGCAAATAGCATCATAAAGGCTTATGTTTGGCCTCTGCTCTTCTTCTTGAAAACATAAAAAACAACCTAATACTTCATACGAATTTTCTAATGTGTGCACAATCGCACATGCTAAAAATCCGTACTATCTTAGTTATCAAATTTTGATTGATTAAAATTTCATTAATAATGATGGACCCCCTACATTCACATAAATATCCATCAATCAAAATTTGACAACTCTTCACGCACGGATTCTTAGCATGTGCCCTTGGGCACACACTAAACAAACCCTACTTCATATACTAATTAATCATCCCTTAGTTTAATCCATCACTTTTATAGTCCCTTTCTTGTCATTGTTAAAATTGATTTGCAAATATCAAATATTGCCTGAAAGCAGTGTTGCAGATTTCGGAAATCGGAACTATTCGGTTGAGGTACCGATTTATGATTTATCGGGTGATTTAGTTGAAAAATCGGCGATTTTTGCAAAATCGGCCGAATCGGTTCCAATATTTTGATCGATTTTTGGCCGATTTATCGGCGATTTTTCAAAAATCGGCCGATTTCTATAACAAAGCCTGAAAGTAACATACTCCCTCCGTCTCTTAAAACATTTCCTGTTTACTATTTCGGGACTTTCAAAATACTTTTCTCCTTTCTATTTTAAGCCATATAAAACAATATTCAATATCCACTACTCCGCCCACTACTCCTTAAAAATAATATTTAATACCCACTACTTCATCCACTACTACTTAAAAACAATATTTAATAACGACTATTTCACTCACTACTCTTTAAAAACAATATTCAATATCCACTACTCCCCCACTATTTTTTAAAAACTATATTTTCAATATCCACTACTTATTAAAAACAATATTCAATACTCACTACTCCATTAAAAGACAATATTCATTAGCCACTGTCTTAAAACCTATGCTTTTATTCAAACGAGCAATGTTTAAAGAGACGAGGGAGTACTAATTAATGTAGTGTGAGACAAGAAAACAATTTTAGATGGTGATGTTGATGTTGATGTAGTTTATAAAAGAGTGATTTGGGAACAATTGTACATGATGATGATATTTTAAGGTAAAGTTATGTGTTAAGGTGCTTAATAATTATTATTACTTTCATTATGATTATTGATTTATTTAGCAATCGTCACCTTTTTGCAGTTTATTAAGCAAAATACAGCTATACCATGTTCATCGTTCAGTATCCGTGACTGTGAATTGTATTTACCTGTCAATTCATATTACACGATTAAATTTCAGTATAAACACTTTTGAAAACAATTATGAATTCACTTTTTATAATCAAAAGGTCACGTCACGGGTGATATATTTGATTAATTGTTCCAAGATGACTACTTAAGAATTAGATTTCCCTTAATTATAAGATTTAACTTGAAAGTATAGACTGTTGGCCTAACAAATTCCATAAGATTTCCGAGCATGAAGTTGTACCAACCACCCACCCACCAATTTACACAACGTCAGTCACATTTCAGTTTCTTTTTGTGTTCGTTTCTCTACTTTTTCAGGAATCTGTCTAAACGTTTAGCATGCATTTTCCATGGAAAGCAAGAAAGGTCCACAAGTTCAGTAGTTTTTAATTTTAGTCATTTTCTTTCTTTCTTTCTGCAACCCCTGTTGCATACATAACACAAGGGATATTTTTGACCAGGACAAATTCTGTATTTGATTTTATGTTTGTGATTAATGCGTCTGATATTAATTGGATACTCCTACTAGAGTACATTTTACATTTCTGTAAACGAAAACATATTACATGATGGTACATTGTACTAAAGTGAGGATAAGGTGTACCCAAATATTACAGCTACAGGAGTACACAGTATTTAGAAGCTTCTATAAGGGTTTCCTAAGTGAAAATTAGGCTAGATCGGAGATCCGACCCGATATCCGAGAAATTAGCGGCCCTCAAAAAAATATTTGATTCGATAAGAATTCAATTCAATAAGGAATGGGTATGAATTTAGTATGATATATCCAATTTGTTCACGATTCAATCGGAATGTATATATGTATTAAATATTTTTTTTATTTATTATGTATTATATATAATTTATAATATAAAAAATCTTTCTATATGTCTTTACCTGAGTATTATGGGGCCGTTTAGCGTAACTTAAAAAAAGTAATTTATTGCTTTAAGTTAATAAGTTGATTATAAGTGATAAGTAAATTAGAAATTATAAGTAAGTAAAGTGTTTGGTAAATCAGAACTTATAATTCAGTAGAGTGTTTGGTAAATCAGAACTTATAAGTTAATTTTTTTTTAATTTTTTTTTTTTTAATATATAATAATGGATATCATTGGATAGATCTCGATGAGTAGAAAAATTTGATATATATATATATATATATATATATATATATTAATTTTTTAATGAACGAATCAAAAGATATATGATTTTGATGATTTGAAGGATATTATATATACGTATATCAAGAAAATAAGTTAGAGAAATAAGATTTCAGTTAGGTTTGTCCAACTTCTCAATTTGGTATTATAAGTCGGATATAAGCCCAATGGACTGAGGAAGCCAAACACTTAGAAATAAGTCGGACCCGACTTTAAGTTCAAATAAGCCCACTTTAAAGTGAGCCAAACATACACTATAATCTGTGCAATGCACGGATTTTTTTATAACTATATGAATTTTTTCATTAATTTGAATTAATTTTTTAAGCATGAATTTTGGAGACTTAAATTTTTAAATGAGATGATTTGATAATAATTATATAAATGTTATCCGTGATATTTATAAAAAGGAGGGATTTTACTTAAAAAATATAGAAAAGATGATAGGTTTTAGTTGAAAAAGGCAATTCGTTAATTATTCCTCCCTTTGTCCATGTCATTTCTTTACACTTTTCTTTTTTGGATGTCCCTCTCTCAGTTCTTTACATTCCAAAACTTATCTTATTAATTACTTAATAGTAATTATAATATAATTATATTATTATATAATATAATAATAGGTAATTGATTAGTTAATAGTAATTATAATATAATTATATTATTTTATTAAACAATATGGAAGAAACAAGCGTTTCCGCGATTCTACCACCCAGTAAATTTACTCTGTTTTTCTATTATATTAAAGCCCAAACATTGAAAGTTTTGGTTTTCTCCTAAGTTTTGGTTTTCACTCTAATTATTTAATTTTAAATTATTTATAATATAAAACAAATCAAATGAATTCCGTTAAACCAATACAGAGTAGTATTTTTAAACTATTATTATTACTAATAAATTCGTAATAAATTATTCTCTATTTTATTTAATTATATAATTTTAAAAGTAACCCGTGCTTCGCACGGGCTATAAGCTAGTATATTATAATAGCAGGAGATCAGAAAGTTTCTTGGTTGCTTTAAAATAGTTTTCTTGCAATCTTAAAAATAGTCATTTTTTAATTTTAACCATTTTTTATTTATTTTACCTTAATTTATTAAATAATTTATTAAATAAAGGTAAATGTCATTTAAGTGTGGTAAATGTCATTTAAGTATTCTTTTTGTATATATTATAATAGCAGGAGATCAGAAAGTTTCCTGGTTGCTTTAAAATAGTTTTCTTGCAATCTTAAAAATAGTCACTTTTTAATTTTAACCATTTTTTATTTATTTTACCTTAATTTATTAAATGATTTATTAAATAAAGGTAAATGTCATTTAAGTGTGGTAAATGTCATTTAAGTATTCTTTTTGGATACGGGGCATTGACATCTTCCTATTTATCTCTCTCTTTTATTTTCTTTTGCAGATTCATGATAACATTAATCTCTTTTGCCAAGCTCGAAACACCATTGAAACAATCCTAAATTATATATGCTTTTTATTTCCGTCTTTAAGAAGTAATCTCCTTATCTTACATTCTAAACAGCCTTGTATGATGTTCATTATCCCGCTTTTGACCCTTCTTGCAATCCTAAAAATAGGATTTAAAATCATTTTTTAATTAAAATCATTTTTTTTATTTTACCTTGATTTATTAAATTAAATGATTTAATGTATTGGCTATTCTTGAGGTCCAAGAAAAGGTAAATGCTATTTAAGTATGGTAAATGCCATTCTTGAGGTCCAAAGAGTCAGATGGTGCTTTCATTCACTATATATATAGATTGGTTAACATAAAAATCTCCACAATCATTTTGGTTAAACTTTCTATATCTATATATATATAATAAAAGGAGGAGATCATAGAGTTGAGGTGGAAGTGTGGAAGTCTATAAACATTTTAAAACAACTTCTTCATTTTCTTATCGTTGAATTCCTAGAAAGGTAGCGCGCGAGCATTCAGGACATCGAACCCTGCTGAAACTTTATTTTCGTTATTTTATGTATTGTTTATGCACGAAAGTATAGCATCCATCTTCCATCTTAACGAAAAGGAGCTACAAATATATTTGTACATTAAGTGTGATATCAAGGTCACTATCATTTGGTTAGTATTTACGAAACTAAACAGTCAAACTTCCTATCTTTTGCACCATAAATAACTATATAAAGACATTTCACTGTTTTCATTATTTTTTGTGTAGCTTCATGATAGTATTATTTTTTGAATAATTAAATCGATAATAATAATTAACTTTTATGACAAAATATACTACTTAACATAAAACAATTATTTGAATTTATTTATAATTAATTTTCATATTAAGAAATTCTTATTTGATGTTAGGATAGTATTCATCTACTAATGTTTATACATTCTAATAAAAAATTATTAAGGAATGCAAATTGGAAAATAATTACAAGAAGGTCGGAAAGGTCCCCAAAACTCGACTAATTTTGGCAGGAGCACAACATCCAACGCCATGAGCCCATGACCACCCACTTAAATAGTGAGACTGGAAATGAACATGGGATCTTGGAAAGGTAAACCCCTACAGGCCTAAAGTCCCAGTCTCAATCAGCTAAGCATATTAAATATATGTTTATTTTTTTTATGAAAATTTTTCAAACATTATGTTAGCATTATAATAATTATTTTCTTATAAAATAATAATTATTTAAATAAAAGTAAGATTATTATGACATAAAATGGCGACTTAAAATTAATTATGTTGTGCCATTTTTTATTTGCAATTCAAGATCACCGCATTTTTTTCGGGCAATAATACAATAGACACCCTTAACTTTTCAAAAAATTTGGAATCGTGATAAGTTACGGAAATATGTACATTTTTTATTAACAATTAGAATTTGTAAACAAATATATGTTTATTTTATTTTATTTTTATGAAATTTTTTTCAAACATTATGTTAGCATTATAATAATCATTTCTTATAAAATAATAATTATTTAAATAAAAGTAAGATTATTATGACACAAAATGGCGACTTAAAATTAATTATGTTGTGCCATTTTTTATTTGCAATTCAAGATCAACGCATTTTTTTCGGGCAATAATCCGATAGACACCCTTAACTTTTCACAAAATTTGGAATCATGATAAGTTACGGAAATATGTACATTTTTTTGATTAACATTTAGAATTTGTAAACATATAACATCGGCAACGAGTTTTACTTTGCACATGGACAAATTACACAAATAAATATCGGTAGGTTTTGCTTTTGTATATGAAAAAAATTACACATAGAATTTGACCAATTTGATTAAAAACCAATCCGAACCTTTTCTCAGTTGGTTAAATCGATAAAAAAACACTAGACATAGATCTGTTGTTTCATTATATTGTGCCGGAATAAATTAATATTCTAATTAAATGAACTTTTACACTATTACTCATTTGAGAGGGGTATCGGCTTTTTAAAATGTTATATAACCAGGAGATCAGAGAGGATTTCACTTAGAAGCTTCAAAATATTTTTCTTGATTTTTCACATTTTTGACTTTTTTATTAAAATAATTTTATTACATTTGATTGTATTTTAATTAGTCATTAATTGTACCAAATAAACTTATATTAAATACACTTTATTTTACTTTTAATATAAAATTTTAGCAATCTTTGTTAGAACATTATAATCTATTATTATATTAATATAAAATATTAATTATCTATCTAAAAGTACAATTAGTTCAAGGTAAAACGATAAAATAAAATTATTTATATCGTCCATTTCTAATCCTTATTCAAAATTGACGTCGGCAATAATAAATTGACGATTTTAACTTTTTGATTAATTCGTAATCAGTGATCATGAGAATCATGACAAGATACGGAAGTATATAAATTTTCCAATTAACATCCACAATTTAAATACAAGCAATATTGTATAATTTATTTTTACACATGACCAATTTACATATGGGATGTGACCAACTCGATTAAATTGAACCAATCCAACCTTTTTCTTTAATATTAAAACAATGAAAAAGTTATACATTGTTAGTTGCAGAGGCATGCCTGTACACATCTAATAACAAGCCTAATTGTTTGTAATGCTTTGCATTACTTACATGACCTCTTAACTGAGGGAACCTCTAGTTGTAGAGTTTCTGTTTGTATTGTACTTGTAGTAGGCATCAAATCCTAGTTGTGTAATTGTACAAATAGAGTCTAGAATAATGCTTGAAAGAAGTTCCAAGGTTCATGCCTCAAGCAAGGAGTTAAAGACTGTCAAATAATCACAGTTGGGATTTGAAGAAATGAAGAATTTGCCTAAGTACCAATTCGAGAAGTATATTTGTCTATTCGAGAAGTCCAGCATTCGAGAAGTCAGAGATTCGATATCTCAAGACACTATTCGATATCTCTGAATACACTGTTCGATATCTCATTCGATATCTCAGGGATTCGATATGTCTACTACTCTATTCGAGAACTCAAGAAGTCAACAAGTCAAGATAGTATTCGAGTTCTCAAAGAGTCAACAAGTCAAAGTTCCATTCGATATCTCAAGGACTCAGAAAGCTATTCGATATCTCGAGGATTCGATAAGTCAAATGTTCTATTCGACAACTCAAGGAATCCTGATGGAAATGAGCTATTCGAGAAGTGGTTCGATATGTCAATATAACAGTATTCGAGAACTCAGAGTTATCGATCAAGTCAATTCTAGTTCTCGAATCACTTACTTAGTCACTTCTCGAATACATTCTTGGAGACAAAATACTGAAGAAACTGTACAAGTCAGAAACCTGCAACAAGCCAATGCACTTTATGGACCACAATCTGTAACGTGCTCTGGAAAGCCTACAAGGAAGCTTGGAGAGATATAGAAGAGACAAGGAGCTAAAGAAGTGGATCTAAACAGGCTTTGCAAAGTCAAATCTGTAACCGTTTGGACACTTACTCAAAAAGGATAGACAGACTAGAAAGTAATTTGTTTAGCTACCTTATTTGTAGTAAGTAGGCTGTATCCATGTTCTATAAGGACACAGCCTCACTTCATAACTTAGCAACTTTTGTGAGTCAAGTTTTTCATACACTGTGAGCTATATCTCTCTGAGAAAAACGAAGCTGAGAATACTACCATTTGTATTCACAGATTGTAGCAACCTTTATCTAATAATACATTAGATTAAAGTGATATTGTGTCTTGTGTTGTTTCTTGATCCGCACCTTCACTTCTACACACACAGGCACTTATCTGCTACACAGACTCAATCCAAGAAAAGTTCAAGAATCCATTCACCCCCCTCTGTATTCTTTTACCGTATTCAATACTCAACAAGTGGTATCAGAGCGGGCTGTTTATTCAAAAACAGAGAAACGATCATGAGTTCGAATACACCAAAGACTACAGGAACGGTGAAGGTCCCTAAGTTTGACAAAGAAAACTTCAACCTCTGGAAGATAAAGATGATGTTGTTCATTAAAGCCTCTCATCCCTTGTATCCTGAGATTCTCAAGAATGGTCCTTTTGTTCCACAACAAGAGATACCAGAGAAGACTGTTGGAACCACAACTATCCCAAGATCTTATGAGGCCAAGGATCCATCAAAGTGGACAGAGTCAGAAAGGGAGAAGGTTGCTCTTGACAGCCACCTCATGTTGCTTATCATTGATTCCATGGACATGTCAATGTTTGTAAACATTGCATCATGCACGTCTGCTAAAGAGATGTGGGATCACATTGAGGTGTTGTGTGAAGGGACTGATGAGGTTAAGGAAAACAGGAAACAGATACTGGTCACACAGTATGAAGCTTTCATGGCACAGCCCAAGGAAAGCATCACTGAAATGTTTGAAAGGTTTCACAAGCTAGTTACTGAGTTGTAGATGAATGGAAATGTTTACAGCACCAAGGAGTTAAATATGAAATTTCTGTTGTCTTCACCAAATCATCTGGAGCAAAGAGTCATTTCTCTAAGAGAGAGAGATTTGAACAAAGTCACCTATGATGTGCTCTATGGAGTCCTAAAGACTCATGAACTTGAGTTGCTTCAGAAAAGGGCTATCCAAGCCAACCAAGGTAGGATGATAAACACATCATGTGCCTTGATTGTCAACAAATCCATTCTGGACCTAGAAGCATCTACAAGCCAACTAAGGATAGAGGAGGTGGCAGATGATGAAGAAACTGAAGCTGGGGTGAGTGAACCTGTTGAGGAAAAGGAGGAAGAAGAAGAAGAGTTTTACACTCTGGAAGAACTTGATGGGATGGAAAATACTTCATATGCTTTCATGGCCAGAAAATTTCCAAACATCAGATTTAAAAGAAATCAACCCTTCAAACCCAAAACTCAAAACCATTCAGCCAACAAGAACAAGGCACCTGTGAAACCAAACAGAAATAAGTTCAAAACCAGTTATGTGGATAGGTCATCTGTAAGGTGCTATAGATGCAATGACCTAGGGCATTTTGCCAGTGAATGCAAGAAGCCAAAAAAGAAGGATAGAGATTATCTTGAGCTCGAAGCTAAGTATGAGGCCCTTCTGAAAAAGCAGACACATGGTAAGGCCTACATAGCTGAAGGGAAGTGTTGGGATGATTCTGAGAGTGATGAAGAGGAACAAGAATTCTGCAATTATGCCTTGATGGCCAACTCCAAGGATGACTCATCTTCATCTGATTCTCAGGTACCATCTCTCACTACTATAGACATGTCTGTTTCTGAGTACAAATGCATGATTGAACAATTATCTGTTGAAATGTTTAATATTCATACTAGTATGACTGCTGCTAATGAGGAGATTGCTAAACTGTCTACTAGAAATGAAATATTAACCAAAAAGAATGAGGAACTTGAGCTAACTACTATGCAAGTAGAAAACCTTAAGAAAGAAGTTGAATATTTGAAGAACAAGGTTTTATGTGCTAGTCAAGTAGAGAAGGCTCTTAGGGATGAATTAGCTGAGAATGAATTCAAACTAAAAACTTTCAAGAAATCATCTGGTTTAGTGCAATCCTACTGTGAGAAAATTGAAGCTAAACCCAAAGCAGCTATTGGACTTGACTATGACTCTCTCAAACAAAGGAAAGGCTATGCTGTCATTAAAGAGGACATAGCTGTTCATGAGAAAGTGCCTCACATTTTGAGAAAAACTGAAAATCCAATTTTTAAGGAATCAACATTTAAAATTGATGAGGATGCCTTACTCATCAAGCAAATGTTGAATGATGAGGATGAAGCACAATCTAGTGAACAGCAAGCATCCTCTAAGGGTGAGAGTGTCAAGTCAAAGACCAAGAGACCAGTAGTTGATAGGCCAAGACCTAAGAAGTTTGTTAAGTTTGTCTCAGCTGGGATGAGTGAATCAGAAAAGAAAGTGACTAAGAAGAAACAGAACAGAAATGGCAAGTAAGGGATTAACAAGGATAACAACTATGCTTATATGCCTAATGCCCCTAGGAAAACTTGTCAGAATTGTTTCAGTACTAATCATTTAACTCATGCATGCAAGAAACCTGTTGGTAGTGTGTCTAAACCTTTCTATGATTGTTCTGTGCCTCTAAGTCATAGAGATGCACCTTTCTGTGATAAATTTGACTGTATGCCATGCAATATGAATGTTATGACTAGTTGTTTTAATTTAAGAAGGCAATTCATTGATGGTTGTATCAGTCACAATTCTCACACGAACTACACAAGGTCAAAGTCTTCAAGTCCTCCTAAAGCTAGGAAGGTACCTTTGTCACCTAAGTCTGAAACCTCAGGTTCTAAGACTTCCAACAGTGACAAGAAGACTAACACTAAGAAAGTTGACAAGCATGTTGTTTATGATAAAACTGTCTCTAAGTCACATGGACCCAAACTTGTTTGGGTACCAAAGGAAAAGTAATACCTTTGTGTTTGCAGAGCAAAGAAAGTGAAAAGAAGGTCATGTGGATTTTGGACAGTGGATGCTCAAATCATATGACTGGTGATATGGCCCTGCTATCACAGTATGAGGAAAAGGCTGGCCCAATGGTTGCTTTTGGAGATGATAGCATGGGTAACACATTGGGATATGGCAAGCTGAAAGTTGGTAATGTCATCATTGAAGATGTAGCACTAGTCAAGGGGCTCAAGCATAATTTGTTAAGTGTTGGTCAGTTTACTGATAGAGGATTCAAAGTGAATTTTGACAAAGATGAATGTTTGATCACCCACAAGAAGACTGGTGATTTTGCTCTATCTGGAGTAAGGAAGGGAAGCCTGTTTGTAGCCAATATGGACTCTGCAAACAAGGACAAAATTTGTTGCTTTTACTCAAAAGCATCAAATGAAGATTGTTGGCTGTGGCACAAGAAACTATCACACCTGAACTTCAAGGCCATTAATTCTCTAGTCAAAAGAGAGTTAGTGAGAGGCATGCCCACACTCGAATTCTGTCAAGAAGGAGTGTGTGAGGCTTGTAAAAAAGGAAAAATGAAGAGATCAAGCCACAAGTCAAAGACAGTAACATCAGTAACCAAGCCATTACAACTCATCCATGTGGATTTGTTTGGGCCTGTCAACATAATGTCACTTGGAAGAAAGAAGTATGCCCTGGTAATGGTTGATGATTTTTTAAGGTATACATGGGTGGAATTTCTGGCATCAAAAGATGAGGCTCCACAAGTAATTATTGAGCACATAAAGAAAGTTGACAAGGAAGCAAAGGCAAATGATGCAAGTGTGATTGCATTGAGGAGTGATAATGGAACAGAGTTCAGAAATGCCACACTTGAAGCATTCTGCAAAGAGAATGGCATTTCTCAGCAATTCTCAGCTCCAAGGACTCCACAACAAAATGGAGTTGTTGAGAGAAAGAATAGAACTCTAATTGAGGCTGCTAGAACAATGTTACTTGATGCAAAAATGCCTACATGTTTTTGGGCTGAGGCTGTGAGCACTGCATGCTACATTCAGAACAGGACCCTCATCAACAAAAACACTGGAAAGACACCTTACAACTTGATGACTGGAAAGAAGCCTACTCTAAAGTATGTTCATACTTTTGGAAGCAAATGCTTTGTACTAAAGGATAATTCTGAATATGTTGGAAAGTTTGATGCAAAAGCATTTGAAGGAATTTTTCTTGGCTATTCTATGGAAAGAATTGCATACAAGGTTTATGTCATCAGTCAAAAGAAAGTTATGGAAAGCACAGATGTAACATTTGATGACAGCAAACTACCTGGACTAGAAGAAGCCAATGATGAAGACAAAGATCCATTGAGATTTGATAATCTAGATGATTCTGATGAAGAGATTGAAACTGGAGTTGAAACTCAAGTTCAACAAACTCAAGTGATTGATGATACAAGAGAAGAATTTGTGCCAATCGACAGTGGAGAAACAAGCATCCAAGACACACCTGTGAGTAATGGCAACTTCACAGGGGGAGGAAATGAGGATGACCATGATGTGGATGATGAAGCAACATCAAGGTTGAGAAGTCAGGCTGAACACTCGAGGAAATGGGATAGATCACACACTAGAGCAAATCATTGGAGATCCTAATGCAGGAGTAAGGACTAGGAGAGCAACTCAAAATGAGTGCCTCTATGGATGTTTTCTATCACAAGTTGAGCCTAAGAAACTTGATGATGCACTGTTGGATCCAGATTGGATTATTGCCATGCAAGAGGAGCTGAATCAATTTGAAAGGAACAAAGTATGGGAACTTGTGCCTGCACCAAAGAATAGAACCATTGTTGGAACAAAATGGGTTCTGAAGAATAAGATGGATGAAGATGGTGTAATAATAAGAAACAAAGCAAGGCTGGTTGCAAAAGGATACTCTCAACAGGAAGGCATTGATTATAATGAGACATTTGCCCCTGTTGCTAGATTGGAAGCCATTAGAATATTCTTGGCATTTGCTGCTCATTCAAACTTTAAAGTTTATCAAATGGATGTCAAGAGTGCATTTCTAAATGGAGAGTTGGAAGAAGAGGTTTATGTGCAACAACCACCTGGCTTTGAGGATCCACATTTCCCAGAATTTGTCTACAGATTGCTTAAGGCACTGTATGGACTTAAGCAAGCTCCAAGAGCATGGTATGATACTTTATCCCAATTTTTTCTTGAAAATCAATTCACTAGAGGCACATTGGACAAGACACTGTTTTACAAGAAGCATGGTGATGATATTATCCTAGTACAAATTTATATGGATGATATCATTTTTGGTTCTACAAATGAGAAGCTGTGTGAGAAGTTCTCTAAACTCATGCAGAGCAGATATGAGATGAGTATGATGGGAGAGTTGACATTCTTTCTAGGGTTGCAAGTCAGTCAAAGGAAGGATGGTATCTTTATCAGTCAAACCAAGTACATCAAGGATCTATTGAAGAAGTTTGACTTGGAAAATTGTTCACCTGCCAAGACACCCATGGCCACTGCCACTAAACTGGATGAAGATGCTAAAGGCAAGAAAGTAGATATCTCAGTCTACAGAGGCATGGTTGGTTCTCTACTCTACCTCACTGCAAGTAGGCCAGACATCATGTTTGCTACGTGTTTGTGTGCAAGGTTTCAATCAAATCCAAAGGAATCACATTTGATTGCAATAAAAAGGATCTTTAGATATCTGAAGGGCACTCCAAACTTGGGTTTATGGTATCCTAAGGACACAGGGTTCAATCTGGTTGGTTATTCTGATGCTGATTATGCTGGATGCAGAGTGGATAGGAAAAGCACCTCAGGAAGCTACCAGTTTCTTGGACAAAGGTTAGTTTCTTGGTATAGCAAGAAGCAACAATCTGTGTCAACTTCTACAGCTGAGGCTGAATACATAGCTGCTGGAAGTTGCTGTGCTCAAGTGCTTTGGATTAGAAATCAACTTAGAGATTATGGACTTGTGTTGGAAAGAATTCCAATCATGTGTGACAACACAAGTGCAATCTCTATAGTTGCCAATCCTGTCAATCATTCTAGAACAAAGCACATTGACATCAGATATCATTTCATAAGAGAACATGCAACTAATGGAACCATTGAGTTGCATTATGTCTCTACAGATAAACAACTAGCTGATATATTCAATAAGCCATTAGATGAAGCCACCTTCACAAGGTTGGTAAGTGAGATTGGAATGCTGAATTCTTCAGATTCTAGCTAAGTGAATACACCATCTAGATTGTTGCAGCAGTAAACACTTACTTTATCTAAATTCTCAATATTTTTGGAGTAAGTGTTGGCTGAAATATGATTTATAAATATTTCAAATCTGTTGCATATGTTGAAAATCATATTTCTATTAACTTAAAATTTCTATGAAATTTTGAGAAAATCACTATTTAATTTGCTAGGATATTTTTCAATGAATATGTCTGGTAAATTTTAAAAGATAGTGAAAATCAAATTTTTATGAGTGATGAGTATAGCTCGATAAGTCAGACTTCTCGAATGATTCACTATTCGACATCTCTAATAAGTCTCATTAGAGTACTCTTGAGTTCTCGAATAGAGTCTTTCTGAGATATCGATTAGAGGTATTCTTGACTTCTCGACTATAGTAACTGAGTTCTCGAATGATTGAGTTCTCGAACACTATATTTGAGTTCTCGAATCATTTGAAAAGGCTGAATTCTCGCTGAATTTTAATCGATTTTCGACTTTTGTCTAAAAGTTTAATTCACTCATAAAAATACATTTTATTTAATTTAGAATTATTTCTAAGTTAGATAACTGCCAGCTGTGAGTTTCTATCTGCTTGAGTTATCGATTAAGCCTTTCTTGACTTCTCGAATTGTTGTTTTCTACTTCTCGAATGCCTGACTTGTCGATACAAAACTTTCATCTAATCGACAATTCAAGTACTTCATACTTATACAATTTCACATCTATTCGATTCATTTCATTCGATTTCTCAAGCATCTACACTCTCTAAACCCCTGAAACCCTAGCTACGAAGAGCCAAATTTCTTCTTCAACCTTCAATTTCTTTTCTCTCTTCTACACAAATGGCAACAGTAAAGTTCAACACCAACTTCATTGCTCTCACTAGTGATGTTGAAGCACCCAATGCCAATTTCAAGTGCTTTGTGAAATGGATGGCGGAGTCATATATCAAGGATGCACTCTCTGCCAACCCAACTCTGTATCTAGATATCCTGGAACAGTTTTGGGGTTCTGCTATTGTGGAGGTTGTAGCCCTGGAAAACGCAATCACTTCATACATCATCTACTGCAAGATTCAAGATACGGAAATCACTATCACTACTACAGACATGAACCAAGCACTGGGCCTACAACAAGAGTCATTTGACAGAATGGCCACTAATGCAGAGTTAGAGGAATTCTTTGAGTTCATCAACTACTCAGATGGGATCAATCTTGGAAAGCTAAACAGGAAGAATCTGAGAAAGGAGTGGAGCTATGTGTTTGCAACTCTTCTCCAAGTCATCACTACCAGGAAATCAAGCTTTGATCAAATCAGTGCACCTGTGCAGCAAATTGGATATGCTTTGGCCTATGGAAAGAAGATTGATGTTGGCCAAATCATCCTCCAAGAACTATATGGGAGACTTGGTAAGAACATAACCAAGAGAGGTACTGATATTTTCTTCCCTCGCTTTATTCAATCTGTACTTAATTATAAAAATGCTTCATTGATTGAATTGCCTGGGATTGATAAAAATAAAATAGGCTATCCTAAGTCCATGACCAAACTCATTTTTGGTAATTTGGAGACTAGGAATGATGTGGATGTAAGACTGAACATAACTCCCCATATGGAGAGTTTGTTTAGGACTTATCCCCACAACATGCCAACATTTGATGCAAAATCTAAGTTAGCACAGCCCAAGCAAGTAGAACAAAATGCTAACCCAGGGCCTGCTAACCAACCCTCTCAACCAAACACTCTACCACATACTGAGCCAACTGCATCATCCTCTCAAAAGGGTGATGTTAGTAAAAAGAAGAGAAAGGAAGTAATGTCTGCACCATTAAATATCTTATTTGAAGCAGCATTAGCTGTTGAATTAGGTCTAGGAAGTGAGGAACCTGAGTCACCCTTACACAGGACAAAGAAGAAGAAAACTAAGACCACCTCTTCAGTCACACAAATGGCTGAAGTTGTAAAATCAGGGGCACACAGCTCACTAGGTGTATCCTCTCAACAGGGTGCACCTATAGAATCAAGCATCCTCCCCAATGCACCTTCTTTTATAGAGTCAGCACATGGGAGTGATAAGGCTGGCACAACACTGAGTGGAGAGCACATCACATTTGAAACTCCCTCTATCTCTCAGGGGGAGTTGCCAAAATCTACTCTTAAACACACTTCTCTTCCAGAATCTAACTCTGAAATTTCTTTGGAACCTGCAACTCAGGCAATTGAGATGCAAGGTATTGATCATCAAGAATTCTTTTCTCTTGATGAGCCAATAATTTCAAGTGACTTAGTGCATGACACTTTGTTCACCACTCAGAACCCACATTTAGATGGTGATGGAATGCATGCTGAGGCATCTCCTGATGACACCATCACAAACACAGAGGTTCCACTAGTTTTTACTAGAGACTCTGTGCTTGTGTCAACTGCTGGTGTAATTCATCCCACTTCTGTGGTGACACCAGTAGTAGAGTCAATCCATCCGGTTACAGAAGTTGCATCTGTAACTGAGGAGTCTAGCTTGCCTAGCTCTAGCTCTGACTTCATGTCACAATGGTTGAAGCCTGTGCAACATGACAGTGCTTCAGGATCAGGGTCTGCTCCACAACAATTGACGGTTGAAGCACTTCAAAGCTTAATTGTGGATCAGATTCCTGAGTTCACAAAGATTGCTCAGAACCTTCTCACTGCAGACATGCCTAATCCAGACTATGAGGCTATTCTGTTATGCCATAGGGATGATGTGGAGGTGTAGAAGACAAAGATCATTGATGATGCTGAGAGAGATGGCAACATAGATGCCTGGTTGCAAGGAAAATATGATATTACTCTTGATGAAGCACTTCAGTATCTCAGGGAGGAATACCTCACTTCACTGGGCTCCAATGCCAAATCTCTGACCCCTGGTGAAGTGTATGAGGCTATGAATGATACACACAAGGGATTCCTCAAGGCTGCTCACTATCTGGGAAAAGGTGTCAAAACTGAGGTCAATATAGTGTGTGATAAGACCACCACCACAGTAGAAGCAATCAAGAGGACATTTGATGCCAAATTCCCTCAGCTAGACAGTGTGTTCAAAGACATCAAACACTGCAACACCACCTGCACCAAGATGGATAATGGGCTAGCTCTGCTAAAGGATACTGTCACAGGTCTGGGGCATCAATTTCAAATTCTATCTGATCAGACCACAGATGCCAATGCCATGCTGAGGACCATGTTCAAAAATCTATATGGAGACAGACTGATTACTGAAGTCCCAGTACATGACATGACTAGATTTGAAGTGCAGAGACTCAAAGAACAATCCCTGTCTGGCTTCAAATCTACTGAGTTATTCAACAAAGTGGATGCACTTGAGAAGGAGGTAGCTACTCTCACCAAGTCCAATGCTCATCTTACAGAAAAGGTTGCACTTCTAAATGATCAGTTGGACACTCAAGCATCCACCACAACTGATGTCCTTCTGCATCAACAATCCATGTTAGCTGCTATGATGAAGCATATGGGTCTCCCTCTCCCTGATGAATCTTCAATCCCAAAGGACATTTCTACAGCCTCAGTGCCTGACAACAAGCCTAAGGGGGAGAAGAAGACAAGGAACTCAAATCCAAAGGGGGAGAAAGGGAACTCAAATACAAAGGGGGAGAAAGGCATAATAATAAAAGAGGGTGGTCAACAAAGAGCTTCAAAATCTCTACCAAATGTGCCTGGCAAAGGAAAATCCAAAGTGGATGAGCCTCCATCTACCTTGCCAGTTGTCACTCTACCAACTGTGCACATCACTACTCCTGGAGGACAAAAGCAATCCATAACTACTACAGTGGTTGCAGGGAGTATGTCATCTGACAAATCTCCAACCTCCATACCTGAGAGTGCCAAGCCTGTAGAAGTTAAAGTTGTTACTGAGGCCAAGCTACAAGAAGTTGCTAACTCCAATGTTTATCATGATAAAGCCTTCTTGGAGTTTCTGAAAGCCACAAGGGAACAGGTTGGTGACACTCAGTTCTATCTGAGGGAGCTGAAGAAGCAGATTGATTGCATCACTGTCATTCCTAAGAAAGTCAATAATCTATGGATCAAGGAGATAGTGATGATATCCAAATTGAAGATATGGCATCTAACATACAAGACTCTACAAGAACTGAAACACTCAGAGATAGATGCCATACTTGAGCTTATTGAGAAGAAGAATGAGAACAACAAGAGTCTGTTTGATGACTTGAGGAATGACCAACCTTCAAGGCTACCAGAAGTGATCAAGAAGCCATGGACAATCATTTATCAGTCTGGCACCAGAATTGAAGACATCAAGCAATTGGTCATTCCCCATGATCTCACCACTAGAAATCACAGACTGATCATTGCTATCATTGATCAATTACAGAAGAAGGTTAGAGCCAGAAATGCTGAAGAAACTGAGGCACTGCACATCCTCAGAACTTATATTGCAACTGGTGAAATTCCAGAGATGGCTCAACCTAGGAGAAATAAGGATGATGATTCTGAAGACAAAGGTGATGGGAGGAGAAGACATCACAGGAGAGATAAGGGTGATGAAGACAAGAAGAAGAAGAAGGGGGACAAAGATAAGAAGAATGATGATGACCAAGGAAGAGTCTATGAGAGGAAGATTGGAAAACAGCAAGCCTTAGGCATTGCTAGCAGTAACCTTACCACAACACAAGACTCTAAGTCTAGGGTGAATACTGTTAGTGGTGACCTAGCAAAATCTACATCTATGGCTTCTGCAACTGTTTTGCCACCTCAAGAAGAGAAGAAGATTCAAGTCAAGAAACCATGTGTATGTTTCAGAAAGCAAACTACTAATGGAATACTACTATGGTCTACCAACAAAGGTCAAAGATTTCTGCCAAGCAATCATGTCAAAATGATGAAATTTAAACATGTTGCAAGAAAGGTGAAGCTATCCAAATCTAAGGCACTGACAATTATCCCAGGATTAAACCTACCACCTCTGGATGAAAGCTATGATGAAGACCAACTGCAGTTTCTATGGGCTCAAAGAATCTATCATGTTGCCATTGTTGATGATTCTCTTGAAGTTAAGTATTCTGATGGAAGACAGAAGAAATTCAGACAAGGAACATGCCAGCACTGGGGCAGGCTGTATGACATAGAAAGGATAATTGCAATGTTGGATTCTGAAGACAGAGTGGAAAGGGTGTGGAAGCTGGAGTTAATTGACTTTGTCAAGATGAAAAGAGATCACCAGGCAGAAATGAGAAAGAACAGTGAAAAGCTACTAAAGAAAAGGGAGGAGGAGTTTGCAGCAATGGAAGCTAAGGCTGATGAGTTGAGAGCTATGGGTCTGTGCAGAGTCAAGTTTAATCCTTACATCATTGAGTACAAGAAATATGGTAGAAATGTGAAGATTAGAATGGACTACATCAGTTCCTACTCTGAGAAACAGCTAAATGAAGTGCTCAAGGATTTATCAGGCTCTCCTCTAATTGAAGAACTCACTGCAATGGAAGATATCATTCTTGCCATGGAAGAAATTGCAAAGAAGAAAGCCAAAGAAGCTGAAGATAGAATGAAAAATGAGAATCTGCAAGCCAAAGCTCAGAAGATGAATCCAAAAGGATATGGCTAAGTAGTTCCTCATAACTTGTAAGAATACTTCTATGTAATCTCTTCAATCAAATTCATACCTGTACTTTTAAAGTTTTATCCTTATGTATGTTAGGCTTGTTATCAGACATGAAATTGTGACTAAGGGTCTCACTCACAATTTGGGGGAGATTGTTAGTTGCAGAGGCATGCCTGTACACATCTAATAACAAGCCTAATTGTTTGTAATGCTTTGCATTACTTACATGACCTCTTAACTGAGGGAACCTCTAGTTGTAGAGTTTCTGTTTGTATTGTACTTGTAGTAGGCATCAAATCCTAGTTGTGTAATTGTACAAATAGAGTCTAGAATAATGCTTGAAAGAAGTTCCAAGGTTCATGCCTCAAGCAAGGAGTTAAAGACTGTCAAATAATCACAGTTGGGATTTGAAGAAATGAAGAATTTGACTAAGTACCAATTCGAGAAGTATATTTGTCTATTCGAGAAGTCCAGCATTCGAGAAGTCAGAGATTCGATATCTCAAGACACTATTCGATATCTCTGAATACACTGTTCGATATCTCATTCGATATCTCAGGGATTCGATATGTCTACTACTCTATTCGAGAACTCAAGAAGTCAACAAGTCAAGATAGTATTCGAGTTCTCAAAGAGTCAACAAGTCAAAGTTCCATTCGATATCTCAAGGACTCAGAAAGCTATTCGATATCTCGAGGATTCGATAAGTCAAATGTTCTATTCGACAACTCAAGGAATCCTGATGGAAATGAGCTATTCGAGAAGTGGTTCAATATGTCAATATAACAGTATTCGAGAACTCAGAGTTATCGATCAAGTCAATTCTAGTTCTCGAATCACTTACTTAGTCACTTCTCGAATACATTCTTGGAGACAAAATACTGAAGAAACTGTACAAGTCAGAAACCTGCAACAAGCCAATGCACTTTATGGACCACAATCTGTAACGTGCTCTGGAAAGCCTACAAGGAAGCTTGGAGAGATATAGAAGAGACAAGGAGCTAAAGAAGTGGATCTAAACAGGCTTTGCAAAGTCAAATCTGTAACCGTTTGGACACTTACTCAAAAAGGATAGACAGACTAGAAAGTAATTTGTTTAGCTACCTTATTTGTAGTAAGTAGACTGTATCCATGTTCTATAAGGACACAGCCTCACTTCATAACTTAGCAACTTTTGTGAGTCAAGTTTTTCATACACTGTAAGCTATATCTCTCTGAGAAAAACGAAGCTGAGAATACTACCATTTGTATTCACAGATTGTAGCAACCTTTATCTAATAATACATTAGATTAAAGTGATATTGTGTCTTGTGTTGTTTCTTGATCCGCACCTTCACTTCTACACACACAGGCACTTATCTGCTACACAGACTCAATCCAAGAAAAGTTCAAGAATCCATTCACCCCCCCCCTCTGTATTCTTTTACCGTATTCAATACTCAACATACATTCGTTGTTTCATTATATTGTATGGGATTAAATTAATATTCTAACTACACAAATTCTTATGCTATTACTAATTAATTAATCATGCATGTATGTCATCATATTCTTATGCAACCAAATTTATCAATAAGTAAAGTCAATTACACCTTTTATCATATTTATATTTTACTTCTTTTTTCATCATACAAACAAATTTATCAACAAACTAAGCAATCACATCTCTCATAATGCCATTGACAACAAAAATGATACAAAATTGTTAATTTTACTTATCCATTGTTGAACTTTACAAATGTTTGTCAATATTGACTTTCAAAAGTATTATTTATGCAACAAAATAGGTGTCGTCAATATCCTCGAAAATATCATTATTATTACTTAAGAGTTTAAGTGAAACATGTTTTTTTTCTGCTAATTTTTTTCTCTATAATTCTTTAACATTCAAATTTAGTTACGTTTTGCATAAGTTTCAATTCATCATATCAACTTTCAAATAATAAAACTCAACGAACAATAATGTTATATAAACGATTTTTAAAAATATTTTAATGCTGCGCGTAGCGCGGCTTTGTTACCTAGTATGTTTCTAAAAATACCGGATTTAATCAATTATTTTTGGATTAATTCTACTCAATCCATTATTTGAAATTCGATTAATTATATAAATATATTTAAAATAATATGTTTAATTATAAATTAGGTTAATATATTAAATATTATTATAATATCCGATTAATAGTCTGATGAATTACCCGATTAATCTTAAATCCCTACCTTGTCCGATTTATACCGATTTTTTTTTATAATCATGTTTATTAAACAATATTATAAATATACAAAAATATTAAGCATTAGAATTGATAGTTATCAACATATATTTTTTAAACTAAGCACATTATTTTTTCATTATTTAAAACAAATAGTAAATAATTTAAAATATAAATTAATAGTTGGTGAATCCTTTATTATCATACCTGAGTCTACCACACGTCAGTTAACCAATAAGAATCGAGGAATTATTTTAGGACCAATCAGAGCTAATTCCTAAAATTTAGACCTTTCCTTATTTACAATCTCACCCTACCTTTTTAACCATGGTTAGTTAACATTTATAATTTAAATAAAATAATGATTTTATTAAACATATCCGTAAATACCAATTTTTTAAATCAAAAAATATTTACTATAAAATCACAACTTTAATTTGAAATCAATTACAATATACCACTATATATTTTAAATTAAATCTCATAATTAATCATTAATTAATCAACCAATCTTTTAATATAAAGACAGTCACAATCATATTATCATACATTATTAATTGATTTTTATAATATATATTGTACAATTATAATCGATATTAAATAATTATAATCTAACTTAACTAAAAATGTGAAAAGATCAGATTTGAAGTCAGATTTTAAATAACTTGGATAAGATCCATACCTTCACAAATTTGTTTTTTTTAGAAGTTCAAAAATATATTTATTCATTATTTGTTAATAAAATTAATTAATAAATGAATATAAGCCAACACTACAAAATCATATTTGAACAAATTTTAAATAGTTTGGATAAAATTGATATCTTCAAAAACTCGATTTTTTAAAGGTTCAAAAATATATTTATTCACAATTTGTTAATCAATTCATAAAAATGATTTAAATACAATATTGATTTTATTAAACATATCCAAAATACACATTTTTAAATCAAAAAATATTTACTAAAAAATCACAATTTTAATTTGGAATCAATCATGATATACAATTATATATTTTAAATTAAATTTCATAATTAATAATTCATTAATCAACCACTCTTTTAATATAAAGTCAATCACAATCATATTATCATATGATTTTTATAATATATATTGTACAATTATAATCAATATTAAATAATTATAATATAACTTAAATAAAAATTTGAAAATATCGGATTTGAAATAACTTGGATAAAATCTATACCTTCAAAAAATTAATTTTTTTATAAGCTCAAAATATATTTATTCATAATTTGTTAATAAAATTAATTAATAAATGCATATAAGCCAATACTACAAAATCATATTTGAACAAATTTTAAATAGCTTGGATAAAAATCCATATGTTCAAAAACTCGATTTTTTAAAAGGTTCAAAAATATGTTTATTCACAATTTGTTAATAAAATAATTAATAAATTCATATAAAGGAACACTACATATATTTTAATTATTTTAATTATTAAATATACACTATAAGAGTATTATTATTGGTTGGTGAATAAATCACCAATCAAAAAATTAAAATTATTTTAGAGACAATCAGAATTTACTTCTAAATTTTAAATCAATCAATCTCATACAAATTTTACTATTTACCATGCTTATTCTAATTTACTAATCGTGATTAAATTAAATTTAAATATAAAATATCTTGATTTAATAACTTCGCATATCACATGATTTTTAAGTTTAAAAAATTTCTACTAGCCGTAAATATTAGTTTCTATGAATCCACATAACAGTATATTACATATGGTTATATATATTTTAATTATGAATTGTTTTTTAACATCCTTTATTATAATAAAGGATACCCGAATCTAACATATATTAGTTAACCAATCACAAGATTGTGAATTATTTTAACATCAATCATAATCTATTAAATTTAAATCATTTAAACTTAATGTAACATGTTTCTCTATTGGATCTAGATTCTACGTTTCAGCCAATACTAAACTCAAATCAAGTTACACTCAATTACAATTAATTTTTATTTTTTCATATCAATTAACTAAATATAATAACTACTAATTTTGATTTTAACGGTTAACTAATAAACAATTTATATAAAATAAAATTCTTACAAACTAAAAAATATACTCCCTCCGGTCCATTATATAAGGCATTTGACATTTCTACACGTAACTTTAGGTGCTTTGACTACATAGCTAAAATAACTATTTTTTAATTTTTCTTTTTTTGATTAAAAATATAGAATTTTAATTTTTATTTAGAAAAAGAAATTTTAAAAAATAATAATTTTAACCATGTATTCAAAGCACCTAAAGTTACGTGCAGAAAAGTCCAATGCCTTATATAATGGACCGGAGGGAGTAATTATTATATCAATTTAAACATTATAGGAAATCTAAGCCGTTTATTCCCTATTCCCCATCAGACTTAGCCAACTTTGATAAACTAAGTGTATGCATCGATACTTCTCATGGCTAAATCATATTAATTTCGATTAAGTTACTACTTATCTTTTTATTTTATGACATTTTATACTTGGACATATTATCTTTTTATTTCAATTTTATCTATGTATTATATGTGTCATGTTTTAATTGTCCAATAAATTCAACAGAAAAACGTTTCTGACAAAAAAAAAGGATTTTGGTTATCATCATCCCCAGTCCAGATTCTCTCAAAGTTACTTCCCATTAGAATATATTCAGTGGCAAACTTCAATAATTTAGTGACTTAGTAAATTATAGGCATCAGTCCTTATCACATTACACTGATTTGTTTACATTATTAGGTGTGCTTATCGATAAATGTTTTTTTTACAGTGTTGGGTTGTCAATGTTATTAAGTGATTACTTAACAATTTTATTCTAAATACAATAATTATTTAATTTAAAATTTTATACATTAATACATGAATCTATTTTATTTATAATAGATATTTTGATTACTCAAACTTTCAAATTAAAATCATAAGGTACAAATAAAATCAAGAATTAAAAATTATTAATAATATAAAACTATTTACCACATTATTCTTTTTTGAAATCAAACCAAATGCATTCAACTTAAAAGATCAAACGAGAGAGCCTCCAAAAAACACGTAGAAGGAGACATGAATATAATTTGGGAATTAGCTAAACACGGGGTTCTAACAATAACATGAGCTACGTGTTAGCATCTTTCCAAATGAAACGAACAGAACTAATGACATACTAAGAAGTTTCTGCTTATAGTCTTCTACCACCTCACCCACTTCCAATAGGTTTATCTTATCTTCCATGATAGCTTTGACACTGAGTAACGAATCCGACTCCACTAAAATCTGAGCACCATTGAGATGTTCCTCCTTAATCCAATATAAAGATACACATTCAAAATTTAAGTTATGTAAAGTATTAAATAATTCAGTCATAAAAAAAGCTAATCAACCAATTAAAATGTTAGAATGAATTTTAAACTAATCATCTTTTAACATTTTAATAACGAAATTATTTAACTATACAATAATTAATGAAATAAAAAATTTGACCTGGAAATATATTTGAATTATTCAAAATATTAAATATACTCTTAAATAGTATTTTACATTATTTGGTGTATAAATTATCAATCAAAAAATAAAATATATTACAGAATCAATGAAAATATTGTTAGTAAATATTTCCATAATAAATTGGTCAACTTAGCACAAATTTTCGTACAAATAACTATTTATTTATTGATAATTAATTCATCAATAAAATGAGTGTCATACACAAAAATAATCAAACCTACAAAAATCATTAAAAAAGCGCATACAACATCTACAAAAACTAAAATTGAACAAACACGTAGTAAATTATATCACAAATTTCCTTTATCCAATCATTGAACAGATCTTCAATTATGATATATCTCTAGTTTATGTCACTAAATTATACAATCTTTTCGGCGAGATAATCTAGCAATTTATTATAAACGTGATGAATATGCATATCTGATTTGTCATAACGTATTCAAAAAATCGACCAGAATTGTGTAACTATACTATCCAAATCAATGAATTAATATAACAAAATCTAATATATGGGTAGACAAATTCCACGAACAGGATATTATGCTCTCAATAAAGAGAGATATCTTTTTTTCGCTAAACAATAAAGAGAGATATTTAGTGAAGGCCAAAGTAAAATCAAGGAAATGAAAATAAGACTTATCATTTACAAAGAGTTAGTACAAAATCTAAAATTTTGGTAGATAAAATCCATCAACGGGCAACGGGTAACTAGACTCTCAATGATATTTTTATTGAAAAATAAAAAAAATCAATATAAAAATTTTAAAATAAACTTAAAAAATTGATATCAGCTCCTAAACTTTGATTTAGCATCTTTTGGGAAATGTGGAGAGAGAGGAGCAGTTACGGTTTTTGTTAAAAAAATTATTGATAATGATAAATAAAAAGGTTGATACACTTAAAATTATATATTGTTTTTAATAAAAGGGTATCTTTTTGAATTTTGTATTCCCGAATTAAAGTAATAGTATCAATTCTCATATCTTAACCTAAGAACATATATTGAATTTGCTTGGTTGGTTGACTATATTTTGTTTATATCAACAAAGCAAAAAAAAAATGGCTATAAAAACTAAATAACTTGGTAGAAAGATTCTACACAAAGAGAGATATTTTTTAACGAGAAATAAGAAAAAATAAAAAGGAGAGTTTCATTTTGTTTGAGAGACTTTACACATGCATGCAACTCTTAGTTTTTTTTGTAATATCTCAATATTGTTCTAATACATATAATTATATATTTGCATAACTTGGATACATAATAATATTTCATATAATTGTTATATTTTTTTCTATTCGAGTATTTCATTTCATTTCGTGTACACGAAAAAATTTATGTAATTTAGTGTCATTTTGTGTTTTAATTTGGGGTACACGATTTAATATCATGTCATTTTCATTCAAGACCCTAAAGTACATGACATGAATGTACAAAAAGATTTATCAGGTCTACATAAGCTATTTCTTCTTATATATGTAGGAAAAATATACTCATTGTTAAAAGAAAATGAATTTTATGTTATTTAACCCAAAATCTGAATTACAAGGACACATATATAACAATGTGATTATGTGTTTATATATTACACACTTGATTTCAATTTTATGGACATTAGCTTATTTTCACAAGTAAGTCAAATTAAAAAAAGATAGGTGATACTCATTTTCATATGTCTTATTTTAAGAATAAAATAAAACTAAATTTTTTTTCAATGTTTTACTAGAAAAGAATATAAATACCAAAATACAAACTTCCAAACTGAATTGAAAATGCACATTTTAATTAAGTTGTCTTTACTAATAAGCTAGGGGCAATAACCACAAAATCTAACAGTTATATGTTATTCCAAGAGCGCGATATATTGAATTTGTTTGGTAAGTTGATGAATTTTTTTATTAGTTTATAAAAGGACATATAATTTGTAAAAATGATGTTGAACAACCACATAACAAACTAGATTAGATGAAAGTTTCTATTGTTATAACTACGTTTGTTTCATAGATCTTGCACAGTAGATATCTTTTCTCATATCGCTGAAACATGCAACCTAATGATTTATTGGACTTTTAATATAAAGACAGTCACAATCATATTATCATACATTATTAATTGATTTTTATAATATATATTGTACAATTATAATCGATATTAAATAATTATAATCTAACTTAACTAAAAATGTGAAAAGATCAGATTTGAAGTCAGATTTTAAATAACTTGGATAAGATCCATACCTTCACAAATTTGTTTTTTTTAGAAGTTCAAAAATATATTTATTCATTATTTGTTAATAAAATTAATTAATAAATGAATATAAGCCAACACTACAAAATCATATTTGAACAAATTTTAAATAGTTTGGATAAAATTGATATCTTCAAAAACTCGATTTTTTAAAGGTTCAAAAATATATTTATTCACAATTTGTTAATCAATTCATAAAAACGATTTAAATACAATATTGATTTTATTAAACATATCCAAAATACACATTTTTAAATCAAAAAATATTTACTAAAAAATCACAATTTTAATTTGGAATCAATCATGATATACAATTATATATTTTAAATTAAATTTCATAATTAATAATTCATTAATCAACCACTCTTTTAATATAAAGTCAATCACAATCATATTATCATATGATTTTTATAATATATATTGTACAATTATAATCAATATTAAATAATTATAATATAACTTAAATAACAATTTGAAAATATCGGATTTGAAATAACTTGGATAAAATCTATACCTTCAAAAAATTAATTTTTTTATAAGCTCAAAATATATTTATTCATAATTTGTTAATAAAATTAATTAATAAATGCATATAAGCCAATACTACAAAATCATATTTGAACAAATTTTAAATAGCTTGGATAAAAATCCATATGTTCAAAAACTCGATTTTTTAAAAGGTTCAAAAATATGTTTATTCACAATTTGTTAATAAAATAATTAATAAATTCATATAAAGGAACACTACATATATTTTAATTATTTTAATTATTAAATATACACTATAAGAGTATTATTATTGGTTGGTGAATAAATCACCAATCAAAAAATTAAAATTATTTTAGAGACAATCAGAATTTACTTCTAAATTTTAAATCAATCAATCTCATACAAATTTTACTATTTACCATGCTTATTCTAATTTACTAATCGTGATTAAATTAAATTTAAATATAAAATATCTTGATTTAATAACTTCGCATATCACATGATTTTTAAGTTTAAAAAATTTCTACTAGCCGTAAATATTAGTTTCTATGAATCCACATAACAGTATATTACATATGGTTATATATCTTTTAATTATGAATTATTTTTTAACATCCTTTATTATAATAAAGGATACCCGAATCTAACATATATGTTAGTTACAGAGGCATGCCTGTACACATCTAATAACAAGCCTAATTGTTTGTAATGCTTTGCATTACTTACATGACCTCTTAACTGAGGGAACCTCTAGTTGTAGAGTTTCTGTTTGTATTGTACTTGTAATAGGCATCAAATCCTAGTTGTGTAACTGTACAAATAGAGTCTAGAATAATGCTTGAAAGAAGTTCCATGGTTCATGCCTCAAGCAAGGAGTTAAAGACTGCCAAATAATCACAGTTGGGATTTGAAGAAATGAAGAATTTGCCTAAGTACCAATTCGAGAAGTATATTTGTCCATTCGAGAAGTCCAGCATTCGAGAAGTCAGGGATTCGATATCTCAAGACACTATTCGATATCTCTGAATACACTGTTCGATATCTCATTCGATATCTCAGGGATTCGATATGTCTACTACTCTATTCGAGAACTCAAGAAGTCAACAAGTCAAGATGGTATTCGAGTTCTCAAAGAGTCAACAAGTCAAAGTTCCATTCGATATCTCAAAGACTCAGAAAGCTATTCGACAACTCGAGGATTCGATAAGTCAAATGCTCTATTCGACAACTCAAGGAATCCTGATGGAAAAGAGCTATTCGAGAAGTGGTTCGATATGTCACTATAACAGTATTCGAGAACTCAGAGTTATCGATCAAGTCAATTCTAGTTCTCGAATCACTTACTTAGTCACTTCTCGAATACATTCTTGGAGACAAAATACTGAAGAAATTGTACAAGTCAGAAACCTGCAACAAGCCAATGCACTTTATGGACCACAACCTGTAACGTGCTCTGGAAAGCCTACAAGGAAGCTTGGAGAGATATAGAAGAGACAAGGAGCTAAAGAAGTGGATCTAAACAGGCTTTGCAAAGTCAAATCTGTAACCGTTTGGACGCTTACTCAAAAAGGATAGACAGACTAGAAAGTAATTTGTTTAGCTACCTTATTTGTAGTAAGCAGGCTGTATCCATGTTCTATAAGGACACAGCCTCACTTCATAACTTAGTAATTTTTTGTGAGTCTAGTTTTTCATACACTGTAAGCTATATCTCTCTGAGAAAAACGAAGCTGAGAATACTACCATTTGTATTCACAGATTGTAGCAACCTTTATCTAATATACATTAGATTAAAGTGATATTGTGTCTTGTGTTGTTTATTTATCCGCACCTTAATTTCTGCACACACAGGCACTTATCTGCTACACAGACTCAATCCAAGAAAAGTTCAAGAATCCATTCACCCCCCCCTCTGTATTCTTTTACCGTATTCAATACTCAACAAGTGGTATCAGAGCGGGCTGTTTATTCAAAAACAGAGAAACGATCATGAGTTCGAATACACCAAAGACTACAGGAACGGTGAAGGTCCCTAAGTTTGATAAAGAAAACTTCAACCTCTGGAAGGTAAAGATGATGTTGTTCATCAAAGCCTCTCATCCCTTGTATCCTGAGATTCTCAAGAATGGTCCTTTTGTTCCACAACAAGAGATACCAGAGAAGACTGTTGGAACCATAACAATCCCTAGAGCTTATGAGGCCAAGGATCCATCAAAGTGGACAGAGTCAGAAAGGGAGAAGGTTGCTCTTGACAGCCACCTCATGTTGCTCATCATTGATTCCATGGATATGTCAATGTTTGCAAACATTGCATCATGCACGTCTGCTAAAGAGATGTGGGATCACATTGAGGTGTTGTGTGAAGGGACTGATGAGGTTAAAGAAAACAGGAAACAGATATTGGTCACACAGTATGAAGCTTTCATGGCACAGCCCAAGGAAAGCATCACTGAGATGTTTGAAAGGTTTCACAAGCTAGTTACTGAGTTGCAGATGAATGGAAAGGTTTACAGCACCAAGGAGTTAAATATGAAATTTCTGTTGTCTTCACCAAATCATCTGGAGCAAAGAGTCATTTCCCTTAGAGAGAGAGATTTGAACAAAGTCACCTATGATGTACTCTATGGAGTCCTAAAGACTCATGAACTTGAGTTGCTTCAGAAGAGGGCTATCCAAGCAAACCAAGGTAGGATGATAAACACATCATGTGCCTTGATTGTCAACAAATCCATCCTGGACCTAGAAGCATCTACAAGCCAACTAAGGATAGAGGAGGTGGCAGATGATGAAGAAACTGAAGCTGGGGTGAGTGAACCTGTTGAGGAAAAGGAGGAAGAAGAAGAGGAGTTTTACACTCTGGAAGAACTTGATGGGATGGAAAATACTTCATATGCTTTCATGGCCAGAAAATTTCCAAACATCAGATTTAAAAGAAATCAACCCTTCAAACCCAAAACTCAAAACCATTCAGCCAACAAGAACAAGGCACCTGTGAAACCAAACAGAAATAAGTTCAAAACCGGTTATGTGGATAGGTCATCTGTAAGGTGTTATAGATGCAATGACCTAGGGCATTTTGCCAGTGAATGCAAGAAGCCTAAAAAGAAGGATAGAGATTATCTTGAGCTAGAAGCTAAGTATGAGGCCCTTCTGAAAAAGCAGACACATGGTAAGGCCTACATAGCTGAAGGGAAGTGTTGGGATGATTCTGAGAGTGATGAAGAGGAACAAGAATTCTGCAATTATGCCTTGATGGCCAACTCCAAGGATGACTCATCTTCATCTGATTCTCAGGTACCATCTCTCACTACTATAGACATGTCTGTTTCTGAATACAAATCCATGATTGAACAATTATCTGTTGAAATGTTTAATATTCATACTAGTATGACTGCTGCTAATGAGGAGATTGCTAAACTGTCTACTAGAAATGAAGTATTAACCAAAAAGAATGAGGAACTTGAGCTAACTGCTATGCAAGTAGAAAACCTTAAGAAAGAAGTTGAATATTTGGAGAACAAGGTTCTATGTGCTAGTCAAGTAGAGAAGGCTCTTAGGGATGAATTAGCTGAGAATGAATTCAAACTTAAAACTTTCAAGAAATCATCTGGTTTAGTGCAATCCTACTGTGAGAAAATTGAAGCTAAACCCAAAGCAGCTATTGGACTTGACTATGACTCTCTCAAACAAAGGAAAGGCTATGCTGTCATTGAAGAGGACATAGCTGTTCATGAGAAAGTGCCTCACATTTTGAGAAAAACTGAAAATCCAATTTTTAAGGAATCAACATTTGAAATTGATGAGGATGCCTTACTCATCAAGCAAATGTTGAATGATGAGGATGAGGCACAATCTAGTGAACAGCAAGCATCCTCTAAGGGTGAGAGTGTCAAGTCAAAGACCAAGAAGCCAGTAGTTGATAGGCCAAGACCTAAGAAGTTTGTTAAGTTTGTCTCAGCTGGGAAGAGTGAATCAGAAAAGGAAGTGACTAAAAGGAAACAGAACAGAAATGGCAAGTTAGGGATTAACAAGGATAACAACTATGCTTATATGCCTAATGCCCCTAGGAAAACTTGTCAGAACTGTTTCAGTACCAATCATCTAACTCATGCATGCAAGAAACCTGTTGGTAGTGTGTCTAAACCTTTCTATGATTGTTCTGTGCCTCTAAGACATAGAGATGCACCCTTCTGTGATAAATTTGACTGTATGCCATGCAATATGAATGTTATGACTAGTTGTTTTAATTTAAGAAGACAGTTCATTGATGGTTGTATCAGTCACAATTCTCACACACACTACACAAGGTCAAAGTCTTCAAGTCCTCCTAAAGCTAGGAAGGTACCTTTGTCACCTAAGTCTGAAACCTCAGGTTCTAAGACTTCCAACAGTGACAAGAAGACTGACACTAAGAAAGTTAACAAGCATGTTGTTTATGATAAAACTGTCTCTAAGTCACATGGACCCAAACTTGTTTGGGTACCAAAGGAAAAGTAATACCTTTGTGTTTGCAGGGCAAAGAAAGTGAGAAGAAGGTCATGTGGATTTTGGACAGTGGATGCTCAAATCATATGACTGGTGATATGGCCCTGCTATCACAGTATGAGGAAAAGGCTGGCCCATTGGTTGCTTTTGGAGATGACAGCATGGGTAACACATTGGGATATGGCAAGCTGAAAGTTGGAAATGTCATCATTGAAGATGTAGCACTAGTCAAGGGGCTCAAGCATAATCTGTTAAGTGTTGGTCAGTTTACTGATAGAGGATTCAAAGTGAATTTTGACAAAGATGAATGTTTGATCACCCACAAGAAGACTGGTGATTTTGCTCTATCTGGAGTAAGGAAGGGAAGCCTGTTTGTAGCCAATATGGACTCTGCAAACAAGGACAAAATTTGTTGCTTTTACTCAAAAGCATCAAATGAAGATTGTTGGCTGTGGCACAAGAAACTATCACACCTGAACTTTAAGGCCATTAATTCTCTAGTCAAAAGAGAGTTAGTGAGAGGCATGCCCACACTTGAATTCTGCCAAGAAGGAGTGTGTGAGGCTTGTCAAAAAGGAAAAATGAAGAGATCAAGCCACAAGTCAAAGACAGTGACATCTGTAACCAAGCCACTACAACTTATCCATATGGATTTGTTTGGGCCTGTTAACATAATGTCACTTGGAAGAAAGAAGTATGCCCTGGTAATGGTTGATGATTTTTCAAGGTATACATGGGTAGAATTTCTGGCATCAAAAGATGAGGCTCCACAAGTAATCATTGAGCATATAAAGAAAGTTGACAAGGAAGCAAAGGCAAACAATGCAAGTGTGATTGCATTGAGGAGTGATAATGGAACAGAGTTCAGAAATGCCACACTTGAAGCATTCTGCAAAGAGAATGGCATTTCTCAGCAATTATCAGCTCCAAGGACTCCACAACAAAATGGAGTTGTTGAGAGAAAGAATAGAACTCTAATTGAGGCTGCTAGAACAATGTTACTTGATGCAAAAATGCCCACATGTTTTTGGGCTGAGGCTGTGAGCACTGCATGCTATATTCAGAACAGAACCCTCATCAACAAAAACACTGGAAAGACTCCTTACAACTTGATGACTGGAAAGAAGCCTACACTGAAGTATATTCATACTTTTGGAAGCAAATGCTTTGTACTTAAGGACAATTCTGAATATGTTGGAAAGTTTGATGCAAAAGCATTTGAAGGAATTTTTCTTGGCTACTCTATGGAAAGAATTGCATACAAGGTTTATGTCATCAGTCAAAAGAAAGTTATGGAAAGCACAGATGTAACATTTGATGACAGCAAACTACCTGGACTAGAAGAAGCCAATGATGAAGACAAAGATCCATTGAAGTTTGATAATCTAGATGATTCTGATGAAGAGACTGAAACTAGAGTTGAAACTCAAGTTCAACAAACTCAAGTGAATAATGATACAAGAGAAGAATTTGTGCCAATCAATAGTGAAGAAACAAGCATCCAAGACACACCTGTGAGTAATGGCAACTTCACAGGGGGAGGAAATGAGGATGATCATGATGAGGATGATGAAGCAACATCAAGGATGAGAAATCAGGCTGAACACTCAAGGAAATGGGATAGATCACACACTGTAGAGCAAATCATTGGAGATCCTAATGCAGGAGTAAGGACTAGGAGAGCAACTCAAAATGAGTGCCTCTATGGATGTTTTCTATCACAAGTTGAGCCTAAGAAACTTGATGATGCATTGTTGGATCCAGATTGGATTATTGCCATGCAAGAGGAGCTGAATCAATTTGAAAGGAACAAAGTATGGGAACTTGTGCCTGCACCAAGGAATAGAACCATTGTTGGAACAAAATGGGTTCTGAAGAATAAGATGGATGAAGATGGTGTAATAATAAGAAACAAAGCAAGGCTGGTTGCAAAAGGATACTCTCAACAGGAAGGCATTGATTATGATGAGACATTTGCCCCTGTTGCTAGATTGGAAGCCATTAGAATATTCTTGGCATTTGCTGCTCATTCAAACTTTAAAGTTTATCAAATGGATGTCAAGAGTGCATTTCTAAATGGAGAGTTGGAAGAAGAGGTTTATGTGCAACAACCACCTGGCTTTGAGGATCCACATTTCCCAGAATTTGTCTACAGATTGCTTAAGGCACTGTATGGACTTAAGCAAGCTCCAAGAGCATGGTATGATACTCTATCACAATTTCTTCTTGAAAATCAATTCACTCGAGGCACATTGGACAAGACACTGTTTTACAAGAAGCATGGTGATGATATGATCCTAGTTCAAATCTATGTGGATGATATCATTTTTGGTTCTACAAATGAGAAACTGTGTGAGAAATTCTCTAAACTCATGCAGAGCAGATATGAGATGAGTATGATGGGAGAGTTGACATTCTTTCTAGGGTTGCAAGTCAGTCAAAGGAAGGATGGTATCTTTATCAGTCAAACCAAGTACATCAAGGATTTATTGAAAAAGTTTGACTTGGAAGATTGTTCACCTGCCAAGACACCCATGGCCACTGCCACTAAATTGGATGAAGATGCTAAAGGCAAGAGAGTAGATATCTCAGTCTACAGAGGCATGGTTGGTTCTCTACTCTACCTCACTGCAAGTAGGCCAGACATCATGTTTGCTACATGCTTGTGTGCAAGGTTTCAATCAAATCCAAAGGAATCACATTTGATTGCAATAAAAAGGATCTTTAGATATCTGAAGGGCACTCCTAACTTGGGATTATGGTACCCTAAGGACACAGGGTTCAATCTGGTTGGCTACTCTGATGCTGATTATGCTGGATGCAGAGTGGATAGGAAAAGCACCTCAGGAAGCTGCCAGTTTCTTGGACAAAGGTTAGTTTCTTGGTATAGCAAGAAGCAACAATCTGTGTCAACTTCTACAGCTGAGGCTGAATACATAGCTGCTGGAAGTTGCTGTGCTCAAGTGCTTTGGATTAGAAATCAACTTAGAGATTATGGACTTGTGTTGGAAAGAATTCCAATCATGTGTGACAACACAAGTGCAATCTCTATAGTTGCCAATCCTGTCAATCATTCTAGAACAAAGCACATTGACATCAGATATCATTTCATAAGAGAACATGCAACTAATGGAACCATTGAGTTGCATTATGTCTCTACAGATAAACAACTAGCTGATATATTCACTAAGCCATTAGATGAAGCCACCTTCACAAGGTTGGTAAGTGAGATTGGAATGCTGAATTCTTCAGATTCTGGCTAAGTGAATACATCATCTAGATTGTTGCAGCAGTAAACACTTACTTTATCTAAATTCTCAATATTTTTGGAGTAAGTGTTGGCTGAAATATGATTTATAAATATTTCAAATCTGTTGCATATGTTGAAAATCATATTTTTATTAACTTAAAATTTCTATGAAATTTTGATAAAATCACTATTTGATTTGCTAGAATATTTTTCAATGAATATGTCTGGTAGATTTTAAAAAGATAGTGAAAATCAAATTTTTATGAGTGATGGGTATAGTTCGATAAGTCAGACTTCTCGAATGATTCACTATTCGACATCTCTAATAAGTCTCATTAGAGTACTCTTGAGTTCTCGAATAGAGTCTTTCTGAGATATCGAATAGAGGAATTATTGACTTCTCGAATATAGTAACTGAGTTCTCGAATGATTGAGTTCTCGAACACTATATTTGAGTTCTCGAATCATTTGAAAAGGCTGAATTCTCGCTGAATTTTAACCGATTTTGGATTTTTATCTAAAAATTTAATTCACTCATAAAAACACATTTTATTTAATTTAGAATTATTTCTAAGTTAGATAACTGCCAGCTGTGAGTTTCTATCTGCTTGAGTTATCGATTAAGCCATTCTTGACTTCTCGAATAGTTGTTTTCTACTTCTCGAATGCCTGACTTGTCGATACAAAACCTTCTGCTAATCGACAATTCAAGTACTTCATACTTATACAATCTCACATCTATTCGATTCATTTCATTCGATTTCTCAAGCATCTACACTCTCTAAACCCCTGAAACCCTAGCTACGAAAAGCCAAATTTCTTCTTCAACCTTCAATTTCTTTTCTCACTTCTACACAAATGGCAACAGTAAAGTTCAACACCAACTTCATCGCTCTCACTAGTGATGTTGAAGCACCCAACGCAAATTTCAAGTGCTTTGTGAAATGGATGGCTGAGTCATATATCAAGGATGCACTCTCTGCCAACCCAACTCTGTATCTCGATATTCTGGAACAATTCTGGAGTACTGCTATTGTGGAGGTTGTAGCCCTGGAAAACGCAATCACTTCCTATGTCATCTACTGCAAGGTTCAAGATAAGGAAATCACTATCACTACTGCAGACATGAACCAAGCACTAGGACTACAACAAGAGTCATTTGACAGAATGGCCACTAACGCAGAGTTGGAGGAATTCTTTGAGTTCATAAACTACTCAGATGGGATTAACCTTGGAAAGCTAAACAGAAAGAATCTGAGAAAGGAGTGGAGCTATGTGTTTGCAACTCTTCTCCAAGTCTTCACTGCCAGGAAATCAAGCTTTGACCAAATCAGTGCACCTGTGCAGCAAATTGGATATGCTTTGGCCTATGGAAAGAAGATAGATGTTGGCCAAATCATACTTCAAGAATTATATGGGAGACTTGGTAAGAACACAACCAAGAGAGGTACTGATATTTTCTTCCCTCGCTTTATTCAATCCGTACTTAATTATAAAAATGCTTCATTGATTGAATTGCCTGGGATTGATAAAAATAAAATAGGCTATCCTAAGTCCATGACCAAACTCATTTTTGGTAACTTGGAAACTAGGAATGATGTGGATGTAAGACTGAACATAACTCCCCATATGGAGAGTTTGTTTAAGACTTACCCCCACAACATGCCAACATTTGATGCAAAATCTAAGTTAGCACAGCCCAAGCAAGTAGAACAAAATGCTAACCCAGGGCCTGCTAACCAACCCTCTCAACCAAACACTCTACCTCTTACTGAGCCAACTGCAACATCCTCTCAAAAGGGTGATGTTAGTAAAAAGAAGAGAAAGGAAGTAATGTCTGCACCTTTAAATATCTTGTCTGAAGCAGCATTAGCTGTTGAATTAGGTCTAGGAAGTGAGGAACCTGAGTTACCCTTACACAGGACAAAGAAGAAGAAAACTAAGACCACCTCTTCAGTCACACAAATGGCTGAAGTTGTAAAATCAGGGGCACACAGCTCACTAGGTGTATCCTCTCAACAGGGTGCACCTATAGAATCAAGCATCCTCCCCAATGCACCTTCTTGTATAGAGTCAGCACATGGGAGTGATAAGGCTGGCACAACACTGAGTGGAGAGCACATCACTTTTGAAACTCCCTCTATCTCTCAGGGGGAGTTGCCAAAATCTACTCTAAAACACACTTCTCTTCCAGAATCTATCTCTGAAATTTCTTTGGAACCTGCAACTCAGACAACTGAGATGCAAGGTATTGATCATCAAGAATTCTTTTCTCTTGATGAGCCAATAATTTCAAGTGACTTAGTGCATGACACTTTGTTCACCCCTCAGAACCCACATTTAGATGGTGAGGGAATGCATGCTGAGGCATATCCTAATGACACCATCACAAACACAGAGGTTCCCCTAGTTTTTACTAGAGACTCTGTGCCTGTGTCAACTGCTGGTGTAATTCATCCCACTTCTGTGGTGACACCAGTAGTAGAGTCAATCCATCCGGTTACAGAAGTTGCATCTGTAACTGAGGAGACTAGCTTGCCTAGCTCTAGCTCTGACTTCATATCAACATGGCTGAAGCCTGTGCAACATGACAGTGCTTCAGGATCAGGGTCTGTTCCACAACAATTGACGGTTGAAGCACTTCAAAGCTTAATTGTGGATCAGATTCCTGAGTTCACAAAGATTGCTCAGCACCTTCTCACTGCAGACATGCCCAATCCAGACTATGAGGCTATTCTGTTATGCCATAGGGATGATGTGGAAGTGCAGAAGTCAAAGATCATTGATGATGCTGAGAGAGATGGCAACATAGATGCCTGGTTGCAAGGAAAATATGATATTACTCTCGATGAAGCACTTCAGTATCTCAGGGAGGAATACATCACTTCACTGGGCTCCAATGCAAAATCCCTGTCACCTGGTGAAGTGTATGAAGCTGTAAATGACTCCTACAAGGGTTTCCTCAAGGCTGCACACTATCTTGGCAAGGGAGTCAAAACTGAAGTCAACAGGGTGTGTGATAAGACAGCCACTTCAGTAGCAGAAGTCAAGAGGGCCTTTGATGCTAAATTTCCTCAACTGGACAGTGTGTTCAAGGACATCAAACACTGCAACTCTACCTGCACTCAGGTGGACAATGGGCTGGCTATGCTAAAAGATGCTGTCACAGGTCTGGGGCATCAATTTCAGAATCTATCTGACCAGACTACAGATGCCAATGCCATGCTGAGGATAATGTTCAAGAATCTCTATGGAGATAGGCTAGTGACTGATGTTCCTGTGCATGAATTGTCTAAATATGAAGTGAAGAGGCTGCAGGATCAATCTTTATCTGGTTTTAAGGCCAATGAGCTATTCACTAAGGTCAACACTCTTGAGCAGGAGGTAGCTACTCTCACCAAGACCAATGCTCATCTCACAGACAAGGTTGCATTGCTAAATGATCAGTTGGACACTCAAGCATCCACCACAGCTGATGTCCTTCTGCATCAACAAACCATGTTAGCTGCAATGATGAAGCATATGGGTCTCCCTCTACCTGATGAATCCTCAATCCCAAAGGACATTTCTACAGCCTCTGTGCCTGACAACAAGCCTAAGGGGGAGAAGAAGGCTAGGAACTCAAATTCAAAGGGGGAGACAAAGGGAGAGAAAGGCATAGTAATCAAAGAGGGTGGTCAACAAAGGGCTTCTAAGTCTCTAGCAAATGTGCCTGGCAAGGGAAAAGCCAAAGTAGATGAGCCTCCATCTATCTTGCCAGTTGTCACCTTACCAACTGTGCACATCACTACTCCTGGAGGACAAAAGCAATCCATAACTACCACAGTGGTTGCAGGGAGTATGCCATCTGACAAACCTCCAATCTCCATATCTGAGAGTGCCAAGCCTGTAGAAGTCAAAGTTGTTACTGAGGCCAAGCTACAAGAAGTTGCTAACTCCAATGACTATCATGATAAAGCCTTCTTGGAGTTTCTGAAAGCCATAAGGGAACAGGTTGGTGACACTCAGTTTTATCTGAGGGAGGTGAAGAAGCAGATAGACTACATCACTGTCATCCCCAAGAAAGTCAACAATATATGGGTCAAGGAGATAGTGATGGTTTCCAAACTAAAGATATGGCATCTAACATACCAGACTCTACAAGACCTAAAGCACTCAGAGATAGATGCCATACTTGAGATCATTGAGAAGAAAAATGAGAACAGCAAGAGTCTGTTTGATGATTTGAGGAATGGTCAACCTACAAGGCTACCAGAAGTGATCAAGAAGCCATGGACAATTATTTATCAGTCTGGTACCAGAATTGAAGATATCAAGCAACTGGTCATTCCTCATGATCTCACCTCCAGAAATCACAGACTGATCATTGCTATCATTGATCAATTACAGAAGAAGGTTGGAGCCAGAAATGCTGAAGAAATTGAGGCACTGCATATCCTCAGAACCTATATTGCAACTGGTGAAATTCCAGAGATGGCTCAACCTAGGAGAAATAAGGATGATGATTCTGAAGACAAAGGTGATGGGAGGAGAAGACATCACAGGAGAGATAAGGGTGATGAAGACAAGAAGAAAAAGGGAGACAAGGATAAAAAGGATGATGATGACCAAGGTAAAACATATGTGAGGAAGAGTGGAAGACAGCAAGCCTTAGGCAATGCTAGCAGTAATCTCACCACAACACAAGACTCTAAGTCTAGGGTGAATACTGTTAGTAGTGACCTAGCAAAATCTACATCTATGGCTTCTGCAACTGTCTTACCATCTCAAGAAAAGAAGAAGATTCAAGTCAAGAAACCATGTGTATGTTTCAGAAAGCAATCTGCTAATGGAATACTACTATGGTCTACCAACCAAGGTCAAAGATTTCTGCCAAGCAACCATGTCAAGAGGATGAAATTTAAACATGCTGCAAGGAGAGTGAAGCTATCCAAATCTAGAGCCCTAACAATCATTCCAGGATTAAAACTCCAGCCACTTGATGAAGACTTTGATGAAGAGCAACTGCTATTTCTAAGAGCTCAAAAGATATGCTATGCTGCAATTGTGGATGACCACCTTGTAATCAAGTACACTGATGGGAAAGAAATGAAATTCAAACAAGGGGGTTGTCAACATTGGGGTAAATTGTATGAGATAGAAAGAATCATTGCATTGCTGGATTCTAAGGACAAGGTGGAGAAAGTATGGAAGCTGGAATTGATTGACTTTGTGAAAATGAAGAAAGATTATGCTGAGAAGATAAGAAAGGGCTGCTATGAGAAATGGTTAGAAAGGGAGAAAGAAATTGATAGACTGGAGATTGAAGCAGAAAAGCTAAGGGCAAAGGGATTGTGTAGAGTTCAGTTTGATCCCTATGTGGTGAAGTATAGGAGAAGAAATGGAGCCAATGTCAATATAAGAATGGACCTACTCAATCACTATCCTGCCAACATTCTGAAGCCAGTGCTTGAAGATTTCAAAAACTCTATTATGATTGAAGAATTGGATGCTATGACAGAAATCATGAGAGCAGTAGATGAGATTGCAAGAAAGGAGAAAGAAAGGAAACAGAAAGCATATGATGATCTACAAGCCAAAGCAATGGAGATGCAATCAAAAGAAAATGGCTAGTACCTCATCATACTGTAAGAGTATTTATCTTGTAATTTCATTTATGTGTTCAATCAAATCACATACCTGTACTTTTAAAGTTTTATCTTTATGTATGTTAGGCTTGTTATCAGACATGAAATTGTGACTAAGGGTCTCACTCACAATTTGGGGGAGATTGTTAGTTACAGAGGCATGCCTGTACACATCTAATAACAAGCCTAATTGTTTGTAATGCTTTGCATTACTTACATGACCTCTTAACTGAGGGAACCTCTAGTTGTAGAGTTTCTGTTTGTATTGTACTTGTAATAGGCATCAAATCCTAGTTGTGTAACTGTACAAATAGAGTCTAGAATAATGCTTGAAAGAAGTTCCATGGTTCATGCCTCAAGCAAGGAGTTAAAGACTGCCAAATAATCACAGTTGGGATTTGAAGAAATGAAGAATTTGCCTAAGTACCAATTCGAGAAGTATATTTGTCCATTCGAGAAGTCCAGCATTCGAGAAGTCAGGGATTCGATATCTCAAGACACTATTCGATATCTCTGAATACACTGTTCGATATCTCATTCGATATCTCAGGGATTCGATATGTCTACTACTCTATTCGAGAACTCAAGAAGTCAACAAGTCAAGATGGTATTCGAGTTCTCAAAGAGTCAACAAGTCAAAGTTCCATTCGATATCTCAAAGACTCAGAAAGCTATTCGACAACTCGAGGATTCGATAAGTCAAATGCTCTATTCGACAACTCAAGGAATCCTGATGGAAAAGAGCTATTCGAGAAGTGGTTCGATATGTCACTATAACAGTATTCGAGAACTCAGAGTTATCGATCAAGTCAATTCTAGTTCTCGAATCACTTACTTAGTCACTTCTCGAATACATTCTTGGAGATAAAATACTGAAGAAATTGTACAAGTCAGAAACCTGCAACAAGCCAATGCACTTTATGGACCACAACCTGTAACGTGCTCTGGAAAGCCTACAAGGAAGCTTGGAGAGATATAGAAGAGACAAGGAGCTAAAGAAGTGGATCTAAACAGGCTTTGCAAAGTCAAATCTATAACCGTTTGGACGCTTACTCAAAAAGGATAGACAGACTAGAAAGTAATTTGTTTAGCTACCTTATTTGTAGTAAGCAGGCTGTATCCATGTTCTATAAGGACACAGCCTCACTTCATAACTTAGTAATTTTTTGTGAGTCTAGTTTTTCATACACTGTAAGCTATATCTCTCTGAGAAAAACGAAGCTGAGAATACTACCATTTGTATTCACAGATTGTAGCAACCTTTATCTAATATACATTAGATTAAAGTGATATTGTGTCTTGTGTTGTTTATTTATCCACACCTTAATTTCTGCACACACAGGCACTTATCTGCTACACAGACTCAATCCAAGAAAAGTTCAAGAATCCATTCACCCCCCCCCCTCTGTATTCTTTTACCGTATTCAATACTCAACAATATATTAGTTAACCAATCACAAGATTGTGAATTATTTTAACATCAATCATAATCTATTAAATTTAAATCATTTAAACTTAATGTAACATGTTTCTCTATTGGATCTAGATTCTACGTTTCAGCCAATACTAAACTCAAATCAAGTTACACTCAATTACAATTAATTTTTATTTTTTCATATCAATTAACTAAATATAATAACTACTAATTTTGATTTTAACGGTTAACTAATAAACAATTTATATAAAATAAAATTCTTACAAACTAAAAAATATACTCCCTCCGGTCCATTATATAAGGCATTTGACTTTTCTACACGTAACTTTAGGTGCTTTGACTACATAGCTAAAATAACTATTTTTTAATTTTTCTTTTTTTGATTAAAAATATAGAATTTTAATTTTTATTTAGAAAAAGAAATTTTAAAAAATAATAATTTTAACTATGTATTCAAAGCACCTAAAGTTACGTGCAGAAAAGTCCAATGCCTTATATAATGGACCGGAGGGAGTAATTATTATATCAATTTAAACATTATAGGAAATCTAAGCCGTTTATTCCCTATTCCCCATCAGACTTAGCCAACTTTGATAAACTAAGTGTATACATCGATACTTCTCATGGCTAAATCATATTAATTTCGATTAAGTTACTACTTATCTTTTTATTATATGACAGTTTATACTTGGACATATTATCTTTTTATTTCAATTTTATCTATGTATTATATGTGTCATGTTTTAATTGTCCAATAAATTCAACAGTAAAACGTTTCTGACAAAAAAAAAAGGATTTAGGTTATCATCATCCCCAGTCCAGATTCTTTCAAAGTTACTTCCCATTAGAATATATTCAGTGGCAAACTTCAATAATTTAGTGACTTAGTAAATTATAGGCATCAGTCCTTATCACATTACACTGATTTGTTTACATTATTAGGTGTGCTTATCGATAAATGTTTTTTTTACAGTGTTGGGTTGTCAATGTTATTAAGTGATTACTTAACAATTTTATTCTAAATACAATAATTATTTAATTTAAAATTTTATACATTAATACATGAATCTATTTTATTTATAATAGATATTTTGATTACTCAAACTTTCAAATTAAAATCATAAGGTACAAATAAAATCAAGAATTAAAAATTATTAATAATATAAAACTATTTACCACATTATTCTTTTTTGAAATCAAACCAAATGCATTCAACTTAAAAGATCAAACGAGAGAGCCTCCAAAAAACACGTAGAAGGAGACATGAATATAATTTGGGAATTAGCTAAACACGGGGTTCTAACAATAACATGAGCTACGTGTTAGCATCTTTCCAAATGAAACGAACAGAACTAATGACATACTAAGAAGTTTCTGCTTATAGTCTTCTACCACCTCACCCACTTCCAATAGGTTTATCTTATCTTCCATGATAGCTTTGACACTGAGTAACGAATCCGACTCCACTAAAATCTGAGCACCATTGAGATGTTCCTCCTTAATCCAAGATAAAGATACACATTCAAAATTTAAGTTATGTAAAGTATTAAATAATTCAGTCATAAAAAAAGCTAATCAACCAATTAAAATGTTAGAATGAATTTTAAACTAATCATCTTTTAACATTTTAATAACGAAATTATTTAACTATACAATAATTAATGAAATAAAAAATTTGACCTGGAAATATATTTGAATTATTCAAAATATTAAATATACTCTTAAATAGTATTTTACATTATTTGGTGTATAAATTATCAATCAAAAAATAAAATATATTACAGAATCAATGAAAATATTGTTAGTAAATATTTCCATAATAAATTGGTCAACTTAGCACAAATTTTCGTACAAATAACTATTTATTTATTGATAATTAATTCATCAATAAAATGAGTGTCATACAAAAAAATAATCAAACCTACAAAAATCATTAAAAAAGCGCATACAACATCTACAAAAACTAAAATTGAACAAACACGTAGTAAATTATATCACAAATTTCCTTTATCCAATCATTGAACAGATCTTCAATTATGATATATCTCTAGCTTATGTCACTAAATTATACAATCTTTTCGGCGAGATAATCTAGCAATTTATTATAAACGTGATGAATATGCATATCTGATTTGTCATAACGTATTCAAAAAATCGACCAGAATTGTGTAACTATACTATCCAAATCAATGAATTAATATAACAAAATCTAATATATGGGTAGACAAATTCCACGAACAGGATATTATGCTCTCAATAAAGAGAGATATTTTTTTTTCGCTAAACAATAAAGAGAGATATTTAGTGAAGGCCAAAGTAAAATCAAGGAAATGAAAATAAGACTTATCATTTACAAAGAGTTAGTACAAAATCTAAAATTTTGGTAGATAAAATCCATCAACGGGCAACGGGTAACTAGACTCTCATTGATATTTTTATTGAAAAATAAAAAAAATCAATATAAAAATTTTAAAATAAACTTAAAAAATTGATATCAGCTCCTAAACTTTGATTTAGCATCTTTTGGGAAATGTGGAGAGAGAGGAGCAGTTACGGTTTTTGTTAAAAAAAATTATTGATAATGATAAATAAAAAGGTTGATACACTTAAAATTATATATTGTTTTTAATAAAAGGGTATCTTTTTGAATTTTGTATTCCCGAATTAAAGTAATAGTATCAATTCTCATATCTTAACCTAAGAACATATATTGAATTTGCTTGGTTGGTTGACTATATTTTGTTTATATCAACAAAGCAAAAAAAAAAATGGCTATAAAAACTAAATAACTTGGTAGAAAGATTCTACACAAAGAGAGATATTTTTTAACGAGAAATAAGAAAAAATAAAAAGGAGAGTTTCATTTTGTTTGAGAGACTTTACACATGCATGCAACTCTTAGTTTTTTTTGTAATATCTCAATGTTGTTCTAATACATATAATTATATATTTGCATAACTTGGATACATAATAATATTTCATATAATTGTTATATTTTTTTCTATTCGAGTATTTCATTTCATTTCGTGTACACGAAAAAATTTATGTAATTTAGTGTCATTTTGTGTTTTAATTTGGGGTACACGATTTAATATCATGTCATTTTCATTCAAGACCCTAAAGTACATGACATGAATGTACAAAAAGATTTATCACGTCTACATAAGCTATTTCTTCTTATATATGTAGGAAAAATATACTCATTGTTAAAAGAAAATGAATTTTATGTTATTTAACCCAAAATCTGAATTACAAGGACACATATATAACAATGTGATTATGTGTTTATATATTACACACTTGATTTCAATTTTATGGACATTAGCTTATTTTCACAAGTAAGTCAAATTAAAAAAAGATAGGTGATACTCATTTTCATATGTCTTATTTTAAGAATAAAATAAAACTAAATTTTTTTTCAATGTTTTACTAGAAAAGAATATAAATACCAAAATACAAACTTCCAAACTGAATTGAAAATGCACATTTTAATTAAGTTGTCTTTACTAATAAGCTAGGGGCAATAACCACAAAATCTAACAGTTATATGTTATTCCAAGAGCGCGATATATTGAATTTGTTTGGTAAGTTGATGAATTTTTTTATTAGTTTATAAAAGGACATATAATTTGTAAAAATGATGTTGAACAACCACATAACAAACTAGATTAGATGAAAGTTTCTATTGTTATAACTACGTTTGTTTCATAGATCTTGCACAGTAGATATCTTTTCTCATATCGCTGAAACATGCAACCTAATGATTTATTGGAGTCGTGAGGATTAAGTTTCCACACATTTTAAATATGTAATCGAAAAATTAACCATGCCCATACAAATATTTTCAATAAATTAATATAATATATTTTAAGGATTCGATATTTAATAAATATACCAAATTCTCAGAATATGGGTGAAAAATTTACTAACATGATACGTAAAGATATTCTCTAACAAAGAGAGAAATAAAATGAAAGCTAAATTTAAAAAAAACAATAAAGAGTGATTTTGAACTTTTCAACGGGGTTGTATTTGTTTTGATGATTGGTTCATAATATTAATATTAATTCAATTGGTATGAATTCACAGATAAGTAATTTTATATTTACGTTAATTAACATTCCAATAAAATTATATATTTTTCTAAATAAAATTTAAAATAATATATTTATATTAATTTATTAATACGATTTATCGGTCGGTGCGTAGCACGGGTTTAATTCAAGTGCTTGGAAATTTCAACTTGTGTATGATGCTATCGATTTTAATAACATGAAGTACTCCCCTTCAGTTTAGGTTTACCGTTTTCATGTAGGTGTTTTTGAATTTTAACTTGAACATGATAACTGGGGATGTTTGAGAAAACTTATTTTCCAGAATAAGTCAACTTATTATAAGTTAAAAGTTAAGATTCCTAACTTTCCAACTTATTTTTGCAACTTATTGAATCTCAAACATATATTAAATACTTGTATAAAAAAAGTTTATCAAAATATAAAATTTTTACCTGAAAATAAGTCAATAAGTTCATAAAAGAAGGTGTGCCAAACAGGCTATCAATTTTAAAACGAAAAAATAGCTCGGAATCCTTTTTTTTTTTAACACCAATATCAGAAGCAAAGCAAAGCTACAGAAGAACTAAATCAGAAGTATTTAGCAAAAAAAAAAAAAAAAAATCAGAAGTAACTGGGGGAAGCTGATCCACAAATAAACCACATTGAATTTCTTGTACAGCCCAAGCTAGAAAGTTTATTAAGTAAAAACAGAATATGTTGTCACTAGATGGTATAGAGCGCCTGAGCTGCTGTTAAACTCTTCTGAGTATACTGCTGCTATAGATGTTTGGAGATCATGTGCACCAAATGCAATTGTTGACTGAGCTGCTTGTCTAACCAACCGAGGCTGATCTTGGATTTGTTCTAAATGAGGACTCAAAAAGATAAATTCTGCAGCTTCCTCGATACCCTCGTCAGTCACTAAGACAGCTTTATCCACAAGTCCATCCTATTAGCCATTGACCTCATTGATAAAATGCTTACATTTGATCCATCTAAAAGAATTACAGTGGAAGAAGCATTAGCCCATCCTTACCTGGCAAAAGTTCAGAAGCAACTTCTTCAATCACCCAGGGAAGCTGAAATGGCAAATTTCACAGGAAAAGGGTACCTGAAAGGAAGTCAAATGTGCTGTCTCCAGGAACAATGAGACTGAAACAGAACAAAAGAAGCATTTTGGATAATTATTCACATGTAAAGAGAAAAAAAAAGACCCATGGTGACTATACAACAATCGCAGATAAGGAAATTGCCTTCTGATTACCAAGACCCTGATTACCAAGACCCTTTACGCTTCGCGTCAATGATAGTTTTAGTTGTTAATAATAACTGGTTAAAATTATAATACTTGGCTTCATTTATGACTCGCGCTCTACGTGTCAATGTTAACTCTTACAAAACAAATTACTACAGTACATCATTTAAACCCTAGATACTGATACCAGCCTTCTATTCCATCTCGCCCAAAGACGCAAAATTTATTTAATGTAATATACAATCAAATGAGTCGTGATATCATCAATGCACAAATTTGCTACCATATGCTGGTATACTGCAAGGTAAGAAATAAATTTGATGACTAACCCCAAATTTATGATTGCAAAACCAACATTAAACTTCATAAAAAACGTGGACACATTCAAACAATACAACCAATCTTCAACTACAAATCAACAAAGATGTGTAACAAAATTAAACGAAATCGAGAAACAAACACCAAACCAAAGCTTTGTTAAGAGAAAAGCAGCTTCCTCAGACAACTTCACATCAAAATTCTCGCTCTTAACAATCCGAGAATTACGATTCAAGAAACACATACAATGCACCATTTGCATCCACAACCTCCTCTTACTTGACCTTACTTTTCATCACTCTCTTGACCTCAACCTCATCTTTTTTAGGCCCCTCTAGTCTTAGGTCTGCCTTACGCGCGTAGAGTTCAAGCGCTTATAAATTTTAATCTGTATACAATATATTCATGTCTAATGCGGGAAAAAAGCTTGAAAGTTTTTTAAATAAAACAAAACATGCATGTCTAGCTAAAATCTAATTAGCAGAAAAAAAATTGTAAAAAAATGGCTATATTATTAAACAGATGAACTTCTAGAGCTAGCTACTCAGGCTCCTGGATGCAGTTTAAACATTGGGTTTAAGGTAGACGGTGTTTCTGCTTGACATTCACAAACTAAAGAGGGCTCCAACACTATCCGAGGCTTTCAGCATTGTCATTCAGGTCCCAGCCCAGTCAGGTCTCAACTGATGGAATCTCCTTCAAGGCATCTGCAACCTTCACTTTGGCAGGAACAAAATCTATTCATATAAACAAGCAAATGATGACAAATAATTACTGTCATCATCAGATCAGTGGGGGTGTGTGTGTGCACTGGGTGTGTCTGTGGATATGGGTGTGCGTGCGTGGGTCTGTGTCCAGTGTGGCCGTGTGGGTGAGGGTGCATGCAGTGTGCACTCTGCGGGTGTGGGTGCAGCAGTGTGCGGTTGTGCGTGTGTGTAAAACAATCTGCGGGAAAGCCAAAAAAAGAGTAGCAACCAGTAAAAGAAATGAGAGAGAGAAAATAACTAAAGCCCAAAATTCAGAGGAAAAAGGTACCTGAAAGAAAGTCGAATCTTTTGTTTCCAGGAATTAATGAGGCTGAAACATAACAAAAGAAGCATTTTAGATGACTATTCACTTGGAAAGAGAAGGAATTTTAGATGACTATTCACTTGGAAAGAGAAGGAATATTCGATATACTATTGGAATTGTACAATTATTATCATAAACCAATTTGGGAAACTGTCACTACAGGAGATTTCCCACATTACTAAACCTGCGGGCTTTTAATTCAAGTTGTGATAAGATGGTTTTGTGAGTTAAGGGGGGAGTTTCAAAAGATGCAAAAACCAAAGAAAAAGTTGTTGAGCTACACCCCGTGGATTCTGATCCAGCAAATCAATACCATGTATTTGACATGTACTACATCAACATCTACATACTCTTATCCTATTTTCCATCCTTGCTCCTCTATTATCGTAGCTTGTAGCCTTTAGCTTCATTAATCATAATAGTTGTGTAGACTCTAGAACACTACTAACCATCTATATTATACATTTTCAACAAGCCTGCAGAAGGCCAGGAACAATTTAGAGAATAAACCTTTTCCCAGAATGTCATGCCATTTATGATCAATCTAACTAAACACACACACACAGGAAGACATAAACCAAAACTGACTTCTAGATTGACAAATCTAATAGTCCTGCAGTATTATGGCGATTCCAGTTCTCAAACTCTAAGTAATGTCCAAAATCCAATTAATTATCTTGTTTGTAGAAATTAATCCAGAGAAAAGCAACTATACAAGGAAGGTCATAAGCCTAACATAATATAGATTTTTTTTATCATACATATGTATGATAAAAACAATAATACTTTTCTTAACATAATACTTTTCTTAACATAATATAGATTTTTTTAACATAATACTTTTCTTGTTTTTATGGTAAAAACAAGAAAAGTATAATGGATAGGGAAATAAAAAAAGTAGAAAAGAAGTCAGGGAATTGACCAAGTCTAAGCAAGGGGTATTAGGGAAATTTCAGAGGAGGGAGTATAAATAGAATGAGATAGGGTTTTAAATTTATGCGAAGATTAGTTGTCGAGTTATAACAATAATGAGGCGACATGTCCTCGAACTAGGGCAAATTGTAACTTAATCTAACATCGATCAATTTTTAGTTCAATTCTGTACTTCAATTTCCTCCAATCTAAATTGAAGCAAACTGAAATACTAAATTGAACTAAAAACTGATCACTGTTAGATTAAGTTACAATCTTCCCCAATTCGAAGAGAGTCACCTCCTTAATGTTTCAACTCGACAACTAATAGCCACATAAATATAAAATCCAATCTCATTCTATTTATACTCTCTCCTCTGAAATTTCTTTAGTACCCCTTTGTCAGACTTGGTCAATTCCCTGAATTCTTTCCTATTTTTTTATTTTCCTATCCACTATAGTCTCCTTGTTTTTACCTCTCCTTCGAAATATTAAAATTACTGCTAGGCTAGTTGAATTCCTTGCAACAACACAGTGTAACATATCTTGTAGACAATCTGTTCAAAAGGTCTATAGGAATAATACAACCAAACTCTTTACTTATTAAGTGCAATTTAAATATTCAAAAAATATTTCACTTTCAATCAATAATATGATCAAAACCCCAGGTTCCTATGTGACATGGTAAATTATTTTGTGCGAGTAACATTGTGAATTCACCTAACAATATTTAATTCTTCATTGATATACCACGTACATCAGTGTTCGAACAACTAAATTAAGAAACTAACTCATTTATTATACTACCTCAATATAAAGGACGCAACACAGCGAAACCTAATATTGTCTACATGTATGGGTGATCTCTCCACTGAAAATTTACTTGGTCCTATTACCTCATAAGAACACACTAGATGGAATGTATGTGATGCACAAATTGCTACAAGATCTAAAGCAAAGAAACCACAATCAAAGAAGAAGACTATCATTATATTCATGTTGAAGGATTTACATTTGTCCTCCACAATTTTTTATGTCTAATAAGATAAGAATGTACCGCTAATAATAGGTTTAACACATAACACTTCTATGATTAAGTTTGTGTGACAATAAGACTACAAACTCGTATCCAATTTTCCATCCTTTCTCCTCTATTAATCATATCTTGTAGCCTTTAGCTTCATTAATCATAATAGCACGACTCTAGAGCAATGGTAACTAACCATCTATACTACAGATTTTTTTTATTTTTTTTTGCTAAGCATCTATACTATAGATTTTCAACAAGCCACCGAAGGCCAAGAACAATCTAGAGAATAAACCGAATGTCATGCCACTTATGATCAATCTAACTATAGTCCACACACACACACACACACACGAGAAGACAAAATCAAAAACTCTCAGTTCTAGATTGACAAAATTTAATACTCCTGCAGTTCTCAAACAATAAGTAATGTCCAAAATTCAATTAATCATGTTGTTTATAGAAATTAATCCAGAGGAAAGCAACTATACAAGGAAGGTCATAAGCCCCAAACATAATGCAATTAATACACAACATTTGCTACTCCAAGGGAAAAAAAAAAAAAAAAGAAACGCAGCAACAGATGGGAACAATTAATCACATAAGCCACATCAAACATTGTAAAAATGGGGGAAACACACAAAAAAATAAACACAATAACATGACATAAAAACAATCATCAACCACAAAATGAACAAAATTGTGTAACGGAATTAAAACAAAATTGAGAAAAGATGAGAATTCTCGCTCACGATTCATCGGAAACACATGTCATTCTCCTCCTGTTGGCTCTGCGATTTTTTAAAAATCTTCTGCAGCCTTTTCGCTTGGAATTGCTATCTAACACGTCGAGAAATGGCTCTTGAAAGCCCTAGAATTTTGGCTTAAGTGATTATGTGAATTTCTAGGACTTTCAAGAGCCATTTCTCAACTTGTTATAACAGAATTAGAATTGAGAGCGGTGTGTGTGTATGAAATGTTCTTGTAATTGTTGACAAGACTTTGAGTGAGTTTATATGGTAGCGCCAAACACAAAGCCTAGAATCTTCTAGAATTTGGGGAATTTACATTTGGGCTCGCCTTCTGCCCCATTTCGATAATTGTAAACCATGTTAATGCAATCTATCTATCTATATATCTATTTATCTATCTATACTATCTATCTATCTATCTATCTATACTATCTATCTATACTATTATATTAAAACCGAAACATTGAAAGTTTTGGTTTTCTCCTAAGTTTTGGTTTTCACTCTAATTATTTAATTTTAAATTATTTATAATATAAAACAAATCAAATAAATTCCGTTATTGTCTTTAATCCTAAATACAAAGTAGTATTTTATATCTATACTATTATATTAAAACCGAAACATTGAAAATTTTGGTTTTCTCCTAAGTTTTGGTTTTCACTCTAATTATTTAATTTTAAATTATTTATAATATAAAACAAATCAAATAAATTCCGTTATTGTCTTTAATCCTAAATACAAAGTAGTATTTTATATTTACACCTTTACTATATTAAAGCCGAAACATTGAAAGTTTTGGTTTTCTATTAAGTTTTGGTTTTCACTCTAATTATTTAATTTTTAATTATTTATAATATAAAACAAATCAAATAAATTCTGTTATTGTCTTTAATCCTATATACAGAGTAGTATTTTATATTTACACCATTACCCGTTAACAACAAATTTACATTAAGATTTTATATTATTAGTTCTAATCAATACATATTATTTATTAAATAACTATTATTATTATTAATTTTATTAATTAATATTACAAAGTTAAATTCCATAATAAAATATTATACTCTATTTCATTTAATCACATAATTTTAAAAGTATTTAAAAGTAACCCGTGCTTTGCACGGGCTAGTACTATTATATTAAAACCGAAACATTGAAAGTTTTGGTTTTTTCCTAAGTTTTGGTTTTCACTCTAATTATTTAATTTTAAATTATTTATAATATAAAATAAATCAAATAAATCTATCTATACTATTATATTAAAGCCGAAACATTAAAAGTTTTGAGAATTTTGGTTTTCGGTTTGGTTATCCTATTTATTAGAACAATTTTGGTTTTCGGTTTGATTATCCTATTTATTAAAATAAATAATAACATCATATAATTAATGGTAACTAGCCAATTGCCCTTTTCACATTTATTTTTACTTGAAAATATTACTTTTTGTAAACATCAAATCATAGCATATCTTCCGATCATTAATATTTCCTTTCTAATTAAAACATCTTACCTTCTTGATTTAAAACTAATCTTAGAATCATTAATATACACCCGAAAATATCACACCATATTTTCTATTATTAATAAAATATATTAAATTCCATATATGTTATTTATAATAAGGAAACATTATCCGTAAACATGAGTATAACTCTGTTAGATCTAATGATTAGATATATTATATGATTAAAATATTTTACTAAAATTTCAAGGTTCGAATTCCGTCAATAGCATATTTATTTTAAAATTTTATAATACCTGAAAAAATCACACCATATTTTCTAATTATTATATTAAAGCCAAAACATTGAAAGTTTTGGTTTTCTCCTAAGTTTTGGTTTTCACTCTAATTATTTAATTTTAAATTATTTATAATATAAAACAAATCAAATGAATTCCGTTAAACAGTTATTTTATATTATATGGTTCTAGCTTATAGCCCGTGCGAAGCACGGGTTACTTTTAAATACTTTTAAAATTATATAATTAAATAAAATAGAGAATAATTTATTACGAATTTATTAGTAATAATAATAGTTTAATAAATGATATGTATTGATTAGAATTAATAATATAAAATATTAATGTAAATTTGTTGTTGATGGAATTTGAACCTTGATTTTTGGAAGAGGGATTTAAATAAAGAATATTCCTTATTATTAGATCCAACGGTTATATGAAAAGTATTTATGTTTGATATATGGTGTTGAAAAAGAAGAGAAAAGCCGAAGAAGATTGTGTATTGAATTGATGAAGATTTTGAATTGATGAAGATTGCGCAGATGAGGTTTAGAAGAATAGAGTTCTGTAAGGCTGGTTTTAAGTTTAGCTGTATTAGTAAAGGTGTAAATATAAAATGACTTTTCTCTTCTTTTTCAACACCATATATCATTAAATTGTAAGTATAATGATTGTATTGTGTTTTTGTATCTCCATCTTATAATTGTATAAAACAAATCAAATGAATTCCGTTAAACCCATCAACCACAAAATAAACACAATAACATGACATAAAAACAATCATCAACCACAAAATGAACAAAATTGTGTAACGGAATTAAAACAAAATTGAGAAAAGATGAGAATTCTCGCTCACGATTCATCGGAAACACATGTCATTCTCCTCCTGTTGGCTCTGCGATTTTTTAAAAATCTTCTGCAGCCTTTTCGCTTGGAATTGCTATCTAACACGTCGAGAAATGGCTCTTGAAAGCCCTAGAATTTTGGCTTAAGTGATTATGTGAATTTCTAGGACTTTCAAGAGCCATTTCTCAACTTGTTATAACAGAATTAGAATTGAGAGCGGTGTGTGTGTATGAAATGTTCTTGTAATTGTTGACAAGACTTTGAGTGAGTTTGTTTATATGGTAGCGCCAAACACAAAGCCTAGAATCTTCTAGAATTTGGGGAATTTACATTTGGGCTCGCCTTCTGCCCCATTTCGATAATTGTAAACCATGTTAATGCAAACAACTTACTCGTCTGTCCCATCCATTTTTTTATAATTTCCTTTTTGAACCGTACCACCATTTCTTTACATTACCCAAAATAGTAAGTTTTAACACTATTACACTCACTACTTCACTTATTTTAACAATACTTTACACTATTTCACCCACTACTTAACTTATTTTAACAATAAAATCACTATTACACCCACTACTTCACTTATTTTAACAATAAAATCACTATTACACCCACTAACTCATTTATTTTAACAATATTACACACACTTTACACCCACTATCCTTGACCTCCGTGCCCATCCGCCATGTAAAGAACTGGCTGGGACGGAGGGAGTATTAGTATATGTTTCTAAAAATACCGGATTTAATCAATTATTTTTGGATTAATTCTACTCAATCCATTATTTGAAATTCGATTAATTATATAAATTTATTTAAAATAATATGTTTAATTATAAATTAGGTTAATATATTAAATACTCCCTCCGTCCCACTGGGATCTTTACGTTCCTAGTGGGCACGGAGGACAAGACAAGTGGGTATAAAGTGGGTGTAATATTGTTAAAATAAATGAAGTAGTGGATGTAATAGTGATTTTATTGTTAAAATAAGTGAAGTAGTGGGTGTAATAGTGATTTTATTGTTAAAATAAATGAAGTAGTGGGTGTAATAGTGTAAAGTATTGTTAAAATAAGTGAAGTAGTGGGTGTAATAGTGTTAAAACTTACTATTTTGGGAATGTAAAGAAATGAATGGGACGGCCCAAAATAGTAAGTGTAAAGAATCCATTGGGACGGAGGGAGTTTATTATTATAATATCCGATTAATAATTTGATGAATTACCCGATTAATCTTAAATCCCTACCTTACCCAATTTATACCGATTACCGATTTTTTATAATCATGTTTATTAAACAATATTATAAATATACAAAAATATTAAGCATTATAATTAATAGTTATCAACCCTTAATTTAAGTCGTAATAAGGATGTGTGGTATTGGTCCTTTGAAAAGTCTGGTCATTTTTCGGTCAAAAGTGCGTATAGACAGCTTCAACTCAGTAAGGAAAAAGATGTGGAAAATTCGAGTGCCTCCAAAAGTTAAGGATATGTTGTGGCTTGCTTCGTCTAATTGTCTCCCTACTAAAGTCCAATTGCGGTCTAAACAAGTGAATGTTAGTGTAAGTTGTCCTTTATGTGGTAATCAAAGAGAGACCATCTCTCATTGCCTAGTGGAGTGTACGTTTGCTAAAGCTTGCTGGAGTAGGATGAATACAGGAATAAATACTACTGTGGTTGGATCTTTTGCTAATTGGTTGGAGGAGGTTTTAAGAGTTTTTGAGGGTGAGCAAAGGAAGATGGCTGCAATGTTGTGCTGGGCTATATGGAAATCAAGAAATGAGCTGGTATGGAATAATAAGTGTGGAAGTGTTGATGCTGTTGTAGCTTTGGCGCAGTCTACTCTTGAAAACTGGACACGATGTCAAGATAGGACATTTGTCCCAGTCGCAGCTTTCTTATCAGAAGAGGATGGTAGTATAAGGTGGAATAAACCAGTGGGGGAGGAGATTAAAATTAATGTCGATGCAGCTTTGTTTACTGATACGGGATTATATAGCTATGCCTGTGTAGCTCGAGACAGTACGGGAGCTGTGCTGGAGGCCATAACAAGTTGTCGAGTGGGAAGGTTGAATCCAGAAATGGTAGAGGCGATGGGTGTCAGGGAAGCATTGAGCTGGATAAAAAGGAAATCGTCGAACAATGTGGTGGTCGAGACTGATAGTCTCACCGTTAGAGATGCACAAAAGGCCCATCGGGCCGGGCTTTGACCGGGCTTTGAAAAGCCCGGGCTTTTTGGTCAAAGCCCGGCCCGGGCTTTGACTTTGACCGGGCCGGGCCGGGCCGGGCTTCTGTGAAAAATATGAGCCCGTTTAGGCCCTCGAAGCGGGCCGCGGTGGGCTTTTTTCCGGGCCTGAAGCGGGCCGGGCCGGGCCGGATCGGGCTTTTTCCGGGATCAAATCGGATCGAGATTTTATGTTACATAAGAATGTTCTTTATGTAATAATGGCAGACATGTGTTAAACAATCTATTTTGCCGATACAAATATTACATTTATCGATTTACTTTTTGATTTGATGATATATTAATTGATTACACGTGTACTTAACTTGTTTTCGTTCATGTATCGTAATATATGCATATAAATAATCTTATTATTAATAATGAATATGTAAATATATATGTACTTAAATTATTTTTATATTTGTAGGAAGTGTAAATACATAAATATTTATGTAAGTATACTAGAATAATCGAATTTTACCCGGGCTTTTTCGGGCCGAACCGGGCTTTTAATCGGGCCGGGCCGAAGACCGGGCTTTTTAAAAGACCGGGCTAAGACCGGGCTTTTGCCGGGCCGGGCCGGGCCGGGCTTTGCCCAAAAATATAGGGACCGTTTAAGGCCCTCGGGCCGGGCTTGACCGGGCCGGGCTTTGACCGGGCCGGGCTTTGACCGGGTTTTGCCGGATCGGGCCGGGCCAGATTTTCGGGCTCGGGCTTTTTGTGCATCTCTACTCACCGTAGTGCAGTCTGTTCGGAGTCCAGTCCATATGTTATCATATTTTGGTAGTCTGATAGGTGATTGTAAGGACTTGTTTCAAAGTCTTTCCGATGTTTCTTTGATTTTCATTAAACGGTCTGCTAACAGTGTTGCTCATTATCTTGCAAGGGCTTTCTATTATGTTGCTGATTGTATTATCAGGAGTGAAATGGTCTCTCTTGAATTTCTTGATGTAATCATGAAGGATTGCTAGTAATAAAATCTTCATTTTCAAAAAAAAAAAAACATCTATTTTTTAAACTAAGCACATTATTTTTTCATTATTTAAAACAAATAGTAAATAATTTAAAATATAAATTAATATTTGGTGAATAATACTCATACCTAACATGTACGAGGATAATCATTTTAAATACTATTACGTGGATAATGAATGATACAAAATCCTACACCGAATTCGCTACATCCTAGATAACTGAAAATATACATGTTTAAAGTGCTTGGAAATTTCAACTTGTGTACGATGCTATCGATTTTAATAAAATCAAGTACTCCCCTCCAGTTTAGGTTCACCTTTTCGTATGTAGGTGCTTTTGAATTTTAACTTGAACATAAAACTATCAATTTTAAACCGAAAAATAGCTCGGAATCCTTTTTTTTTTTTGAACACCAATATCAAAAGCAAAGCAAAGCTACAGAAGAACTAAATCAGATGGGGAACCTGATCCACAAATAAAGAAAGAATGACATAAATATTCCATTTTTTAATAAAATTAACGAGAATAACACAAATCATGGATGGTGGCCATAAATACCCCTCTATTATGCATTTGGGAAAGGAGTAATAGATTTTATACATATTACGCATTTGGAAGAGGGGTAATAGACTTGTCACAGAAGCCTATTACGCATTTGGAAAATGGGTAACCCCTATTACCCATTCTCCAAATGCGTAATAGGTATACTAGTTACCCCAATATCAAATGCGTAACCCTATTACTCTCATATGAAATACGTAATAGACGGGTATTTATGGCCATCATCAGTGGTTTAATATATTCTTGTTATGTGATATAGCTTTTTGAAGTATTCTTGGCCAGAGCTCACAAATAAACGACATTGAATTTCTTGTACAGCCCAAGCTAGAAAGTAGAAAGTTTATTAAGTAAAAACAGAATATGTTTTCACTAGATGGTATAGAGCGCCTGAGCTGCTGTTAAACTCTTCTGATCATACTGCTGCTATTTAATGTAATATACAATCAAATGAGTCGTGATATCATCAATGCACAAATTTGCTACCATATGCTAATATACTCCAAGGTAAGAAACAAATTTGATGACTAACCCGAACTTATGATCACAAAACCTACATCAAACTTCATAAAAAAACGTGGACACACATTCAAACAATACAAACAATCTTCAACTACACATCAACAAAAATGTGTAACAAAATTAAACGAAATCAAGAAACAAACACCATACCAAAGCTTTGTTAAGAGAAAAGCAGCTTCCTCAGACAACTTCACATCAAAATTCTCGTTCTTAACAATCCGAGAAATACAATTCAAGAAACACATACAATGCACCATTTACATCCACAACCTCCTCTAAGTTGACCTTATTTTTCATCACTCTCTTGACCTCAACCTCATCTTTTTTAGGCCCCTCTAGTCTTAGGTATGCCTTACACACGTAGAGTTCAAGCACTCATAAATTTTAATCTGCATACAATATATTCATTTCTAATGCGGGAAAAAAGATTGAAAGTTTTTTGAATAAAACAAAACATGTATGTCTAGCTAAAATCTAATTAGCAGAAAAAAAATTTGTAAAAAATGGCTATATTATTAAACAGATGAACTTCTAGAGCTAGCTACTCAGGCTACTGGATACAGTTTAAACATTGGGTTTAAGGTAGACGGTGTTTCTGCTTGACATTCACAAACTAAAGAGGGCTCCAACACTATCTGAGGCTTTCAGCATCGTCATTCAGGTTCCAGCCCAGTCAGGTCTCAACTGATGGAATCTCCTTCAAGGCATCTGCAACCTTCACTTTGGCAGGAACAAAATCTATTCATATAAACATGCAAATGATGAGAAATAATTACTGTCATCGTCAGATCAGTGTGTGTGTGTGTGTGCACTGTGTGTGTCTGTGGATGTGGTTGTGCGTGTGTGGGTCTGTGTCCAGTGTGTGCGTGTGGCTGTCTGTTGGTGTGCAGTGTGGGTGAGGGTGCATGCAGTGTGCACTCTGCGGGTGCAGCAGTGTGCGCTTGAGCGTGTGTGTAAAACAATCTTCGGGAAAGCGCAAAAAATAGTAGAAACCAGTAAAAGAAATGAGAGAGAGAAAATAACTAAAGCCCAAAATTCAGAGAAAAAAGGTACCTGAAAGAAAGTCAAATCTTTTGTTTCCAGGAATTAATGAGGCTGAAACATAACAAAAGAAGCATTTTAGATGACTATTCACTTGGAAAGAGAAAGAATATACGATATACTACTGGAATTGTACAATTATCATAAACCAATTTGAGAAACTGTCAGTACAGGAGATTTCCCAGATTACTAATCCTGCAGGCTTTTATTCAAGTTGTGATAAGATGGTTTTGTGGGTTAAGGGGGGAGTTTCAAAAGATGCAAAAACCAAAGAAAAAGTTGTTGAGCTACACCCTGTGGATTCTGATCCAGCAAATCAATACCATGTATTTGACATGTACTACATCAACATCTACATACTCTTATCCTATTTCCATCCTTGCTCCTCTATAATCGTAGCTTGTAGCATTTAGCTTCATTAATCATAATAGTTGTGCAAACTCTAGAACACTAGTAACCATCTATACTATACATTTTCAAAAAGCCTGCAGAAGGCCAGGAACAATTTAGAGAATAAACCTTTTTCCCAGAATGTCATGCCATTTATGATCGATCTAACTACACACACACACACACACACAAGAAGACATAACCAAAACTGACTTCTAGATTGACAAATCTAATACTCCTGCAGTATTATGGAGATTCCAGTTGTTTGTAGAAATTAATCCAGAGAAAAGCAACTATACAAGGAAGTTCATAAGCCCCTAACATAATGCAATTAATGAAAACATTTCTAACTTAAACTCGCAACTACGTTTAATGCAGATGGGAACAACAAATATTTTTTATTATCGTATTAGAGTAAGAAAGGGATATTACATAGGTGGTGGTACTCAATTTTTTTCTTGCCCTCTTTAGACGCACGAGCATAAGCCTCCTTAGAGAATAGTTCAAGAAATTTCTCCTGCAATAAAAAGCATATCTTAGATTTCATAGAACAACACATATGCACGAAACACGGACCATCCAGTAAATTCTATCAAAAGAGATCGAATTTGTAACACCACAGCTCGCCCTAGCTCACAACTGAATACAATAAAAACCAAACCAAACCAAACATACCCAGTATATCCCACATGAAGCAGGGTCTGGGGAGGGTAAGATGTACGCAGACCATACCCCTACCTTAGACAGTAGGGAGGCTGTTTCCGTGAAGACCCCCGGAATACAATAATAACCTTAAATAATTTTTCAAAATTTTGACAACGAAAAAGAGGTTGATGCACTGATCTGGTTTTACTGAATGCAACTACTTGAAATTATAGTTAGTAAGTAGTATGTCCAGTGTTTACACATATTTCATATATACACACATAAATTTATATAGTGTGCTTCATTTCGGAAAGGCCACACTTACGCTCCAAGAGGGCCTTTGGCGCTTTTTACACAACACATGACTAGATCATTTAAACCCTAGATACAGATTCCAGCCTTATATTCCCCATCTCACTCAAAGACACTTAATGTCATCAAAATTTAAATACAACCAAACGGGTATTGATTTCATCAATACACAAGCTAGATGCCCTATGCAAGTATACTCCAAAGTAAAAAAGGAACACGAGACTAATTAGAAGTTTTAATTACATTACATAACCTACATCAAACTTAGTAAAAATGGGGGGAACACATTCAAATAAGCACATAACATTAAATAAAAACAATTAAACCAATCATTACGTTATGTAGGTTTAGATATGACTAGCGCTCTAAGTGTCAATGTTTACCTTACACAACACATGACTAGATCATTTAAACCCTAGATACTGATTCCAGCCTTATATTCCCCCCATCTCACTCAAAGACACTTAATGTTATCAAAAGTTATATACAACAAAACGGGTCTTAATTTCATCAATACACAAGCTAGATACCCTATGCAAGTATACTCCAAAGTAAAAAAGAAACACGAGACAAATTAGAACCTTTAATTACATTACATCAAACATAGTAAAAATGGGGGAAACACATTCAAATAAGCACATAACAAGACATAAAAACAATTAAACCAATCATCAATATTCATCAACCACAAATAAACAAAATATATTAATGAAATTAAACAAAATCGAGAAAGAAGCAGCATACGGAAGCTTTATTAAAGAGAAAAGCAGCTTCCGCAGACAACTTGACATCAGAATTCTCGCTCTTGACAATCCGAGTAACACGATTCATCGGAAACACATAGTCCGCAGCACCATTCTCATTCTCCTCCGCAGCCTCCTCCCCTTTGTTGACCTTAATTTTATTCACCTTACTTTTAACCTCAGCCTCATCTTTTTTACCAGCCCTCTTCACCGGAATCTCAATTTTCACCTTGGTATCCGTTTTCATCACTTTATTCTTTGAATCTTGGGGTTTTTTGTTGGGCTTGGGCTTTTGGTTTGAACCAGTAGGCTCAATTTTCTTCTTCTTGGTAGCGATAGAGCTCAGAAGTTCATCTCCTGATAGCTCTGCTACTTTTTTAACATCTTCTTCTTCAGCCTTTCGCTTGGAATTGGAATCTAGGGTTTTTCTCGCCATTTCTGAATTTATAAAAGAGCGGAGTGTACGAAATGCTTTTCAAAGTTTTTTAAGTGTGAGGAGGCTCTCTCACTTTTCAGTCGGTTTATATAGTACTCCGTAGCACACAATAGATAGCGAGGTGTCGCGACTCACGGCCTTGGATTTTTGACGGGGCCTGTCAGAGGGCTCAAGTCTCCAGTAATTTGGGCTTCTTGAGCATCTCCAGGCTTATTAGAATCTGTTAGCTAAGCTATAATAATAATGATGTGGCAGTCGTTTTAGCTAATAGTTATGGAGTATTATTTTTTCGGTTGGTTCAATGGTACCTAACGAATTTACCTAATTAACCTTACTCAATTACAAATTTATTAATTAGTCAATTTCCTTTTTCAGGTTACGCATATTATCTTTTCTATTTTCAAGAACTAAATAATTTTCTTTTCCAAGTAAAATATAATATCTTTTATATTTTATCTAACAAAAATTTCTCATTTATTAATCAATTTTCTTTTTCAGTTTAAACATATAACCATTTCTATTTTTCAATAACTAAATAATTTCTCTTTCATTTAAAATAGAATATCTTTTACATTTTGTCTAACTAAAATTTCTCCTTACCTAATTACCCTTACTCAATTACAAATCTATTAACTAATCAATTTCCTTTTTCAGGTTACGCATATTATCTTTTCTATTTTCAAGAACTAAATAATTTCCTTTTCCAAGTAAAATACAATATCTTTTATATTTTATCTAACAAAAATTTCTCATTTATTAATCAATTTCCTTTTTCAGTTTAAACATATAACCTTTTCTATTTTTCAATAACTAAATAATTTCATTTTTCATTTAAAATAGAATATCTTTTACATTTTGTCTAACTAAAATTTCTCCTTTTTAAAAACACTACGAGCAATTTTGTTTAAAAAAAATCACTTAATTATATATAATTGCTATTAACTAATCAATTACCCTTTTCAGTCAAAACACGTTACATTTTCTCTTTTCTCTAACTAAAATCTCTCTTTTCCCAATTATATTATGGGTGGTTACCTTTTTCAGCAAAACACATTACCTTTTTTCTTTGTTCTTACTAAAACCTCCATTTTTCTAATTATATTACAGGCGTTTCTATTTAATAAAAAAAATAATAATATTATAATACTAATAATTAATCAATTACCATTTCAACTAAAAAATAACATAATTATATATAATTATTACTAACTAATCAATTACCTTTTTCAGTCAAAACACGTTACCTTTTCTTTTTTCTCTAACTAAAATCTCTCTTTTTCCAATTATATCATGGACTGTTACCTTTTTTCAGCAAAACACGTTACCTTTTTTCTTTCTTCTTACTAAAACCTCCATTTTTCTAATTATATTACAGGCATTTCTATTTAATACAAATAAATTAATAATATTATAATACTAATAATTAACCAATTACCTTTTCAGCTAAAATATATCATTTTTTCTATTTTTTTCTAATTACATTCCCTTTTTTTCTATAAATATAACGGGTAGCGTCAATTTCTCATTTTCTAAAAACTTTGAACAATTTTATTTCGTAAAATAACATAATTAAATTATAATTACTATAAACTAATCAATTACTTTTTCCACATAAATCATGCACGTTACCTTTCTATTTTCTCTAACTAATTTTTTTTTAATTATATCACGGATGGTTCTATTTAATAAAATAAACTAATAATATTATAATATTTTTAATTAATCGATTACCTTTTTCAGCTAAAACATATCATCTTTTCTATATTTTCTAATTAAAATCCCTTTTATAATAGAAATACCACGGACAATATTATTTTCTCATTTTCTAAAAATATTACGAGCAATTGTATTTAGTAAAATAACGTAATTCAATTATAATTACTATAAACTAATCAATTACCTTTTTCACCTAGAACATATAATCTTTTTAATTTTCACTAACTAAATTCTCTATTTTTCTAATCATACCACGGACATTCTATTTAATAAAATGAAGTAATAATTTTATAATTACTAATAATTAATTGATTATTCTTTTTAACTAAAACATATCATCTGTTCTATATTTTCTAACTAAATCCCTCCTTTTCTAGAAATATCACGAATAACATTTATATAATTATTATCAAATCATCTCATATAAAAAAGTAAGCCTCCAAAATTCATGTTTCAAAAAAAATTAATTTTAATTAATGAATTTTTTTATATAATATAAAAAAATCCGTGCATTGCACGGGTTTTAGGCTAGTTACATAAAATATTGATTATGTAAAATTTGTCGAACCTGTAAGACATTGTGTTCCGAGGGTATTGGCTATAATGATTGGCTATATTTTAAAAATGGTATGTTATTAATATTTCAAGTTGTTATTAATGGAATATATAATTTTAATATAGAAATAAGTGATGTGGCAATTCACTACAGGTCTATAGTGGTTCGACAAATATATCCAACATCAAGAGAATATCTATAATTATAGATAACAGTTTTGTCCCATTGGAGTGTAATTTTTTTACACATTCTTTATAATTCTTATTTATGGTAATTAATTTTAAAATTTAGCTAAGGGATCTCTCCCATTGGAGATGCTCTTAACTATGTATATTGTTAGGTAAATTTTTAGATTTTCTATATTTGAAGGATATTCAAAAATTTATGCATAACATCTAAAAATATCATATCCACTTATATTGTGACACATCATCAATTTAGTTTAATTTTATATATATTTACTAATTAAAATAATAATAAAATATTGTTTTTGAAATATAGCTAACACCATTGGAGTACAACTCCTTACAGATTCAGTAAATTTCACATAATCATTATTTTATATTATTTTATTAACCATTTTAGCTAGTACAGTTGGCTTAGGGCTCAATACACTATACCCCTCTTCTTCTACATAAATTAGATTGGATAAAATGGCTAATTGGTCATTGTAGTAACTAGTAACTTGCAAGTAAGTAGATTATGAAATTGAAAAAGTTTTCAATCAATTAATGAAGTACTTCAAAATTTGTAAATTGGTAATTGTCGTCTCTGTTAAAAATCCTTAACAGAAAGAAAGATGATGACGTTAAGGCTGAGCACAAGAATCCAAAAATTGGATTATCCGATTTGGTATTCGATTAAGAAAATTCGGAAATTAGGATATCTGATTCGAAAAAATCGGATCTGATATCCGATCCGAATTTTTTTTATGAATTCAAATACGGATTCGGATCACAACTTTTTACAAATCCGGATATCCGGATCCGATCCAATTTTAATATCTATTAAAGAATAATTTATGTATTTAATAAATAATGAACTTATTGTAGACAAATAACCAACATTGTACATATTAAATTAAGTGATGAATTATCACTAATAAATTAATGAATTTGTTGTGTATCACCTAAGTTTAAAAGTATTTTAGGTGCAAAAAACGTAAATAAGGATGTAATTAAATGTGAATTTATAAATACAATTCTATATATATGTGAAAGTTTCGCAAACTCATGTAAGTTTTCTTAAATCAACCTTGATAAATATTTTCTCTTATTTAAGCATTTTATTCAAATTGATTGATTAAGAACTTATAATATAAAAAAAAATTAAAAACAAAGCAAATGGAGGAATTTTTTCTTTTAATAATATTTTTCACTTAAAATTAGGAATTCGAGAGCTAGTGTGTTACTCCCTCTATTCCGTTAATATTGGTCATCAATCAAAAAACATGTATTAAGCAATTAAGTGAAAACTATCAAACTAACTCTCAATTATTTGCATACTTTGAAAAACATAACATTATTAATACTTAATTTTCTTTATTTAGAAAATGTGGCCACTACTTTAGGACATGCAAAAAATAAATTGTGACTAACATAAATGAGATGAAAGGAGTATTAATACCTCTTAAAAAATATGTATAAAAACTCGTAATAAATGGTACTTTTTGATGGGTCAAAATAAAATTAGGAAAAAATTGAATATACAAATGTTAAAATAAGAGATGATGATATCCAAAATTTTATTAATTAATTTATCATTTGTAAAGTTAACGGGAACTTATTGAAAATGTAATTGTTATGCCATATTTTGGCATGTCTATTAATTCCCCAAATTTTTAATATTTAATAATTATTAATTCAGATTAATAATTATTACTTAACCGCTAAGTTTTATCCTCTATCTAAAATGAGGAAAGAATCAATCTCAATCAATCAATTACGGAAAATATCTCCAAATGATATTCTTCAAATCAGGAAGATATCACAACGATAAGATTAAATCAGATAAAATCAATAATCACCCAGATTAACGAAGTTTATCCCTAAAGTCTCTAAGGGATAGACACAAATCAATTACACAGAACTACGTGGACTTGATCCAATATAAATAGGTACGTAGGCATCTTGGCAAAGGGATCCGAGACACGAGACAATCGAGACACATGCCAAGTCCAGCCCCCTCTTTTTTACAAACCCTAATCCCCTAAAACAATCACATTCATACACATAATTTAGTTCTACTATTCCAGCAAACCTCCGATTTCGTGTTGTTACGAAATTCCTCCAACAAGAGTAATAAAATTCATTTATTTATACAAAATAAAATAAATTTTACTTAATTAATTTGGATCCGGATAATCCGATTTCCGAGATGGTTTAACGGATATCCGAATTTCGGATATCCGGTTAAACCGGAACTGGAATAGATTTTTCATAATCCGAAAAACCGGATATCCGATCTGAATTTTAAAACTGGACCGGATATCCGGTTTTGCTCACCCCTAGACGACGTACATGCTGACGTGGCAAAATGAAATTAAGATTAACTACTAATTCATCACTAAACTTGGTAACAATTTTCAATTAGGTCATTAAATTTTAAATTCAAATTTTTTCGATACTGATAAACCGTACCAAAATTATAAGTTTTTAGAATTTTAAATTTTTTCCGAATGATTTTTCCCAATTCAATACATATATTTATGAATAAGTACAAGTGAAAAAGATAACAAGTTTTTTTTCGATAATGATGATTTGTTCCAAAGGTAAAAAAAATCGAATGTTTTCACTTTTTTCAAATAATTACACTTTAATTAAATTTAATTTGTATATACCGCTTTAACCCATATGCTTATAAATCGATAAAAGTGAACAAATATTTAGATATCCCTTTTTTTCCCATTTATTTAATTTATAATTTAATTAAATTTAGAATTGAACATATCCATTTATTTTATATGCTAGTAAATCAGTAAAATCAAACAAATATTTAAAAAAAGTTTCAAATCCATCCTTTTTCGATATCAATAAGTGATACCAAAAGTGTGATTTTTTTTAATATTATTTTTTTGAATGTTTGCAATTTAAATTAAATTGTAAGTGAACAATGTAAGTGAAGATCTTTCCGTGTTTACAATATTATGGAAGAAAATAAGTTAATTAACAAGTATATTTGAAGAGAAGAAAATAGAGTGACTTATATTTTGTTGAGATATTTAAAGAAATATGCAATTGTCTATGAACATCTTGGAGTACACATTAAGGAGTGTGCTAATTTTATCGTAAAAACTAAAAATGTGTAGAAAATGTGCAATTGTACTAAAAAGTATCCTTTAAATCCTAAAAATACATGAATTTATATCAATTGCTAGAAGATGACCTGTGCTTCGCACGGGTTATTATGCACAGCAACTACTAGTACACCATTTTTATCTACCAAGGATATATGCCGATGGTTTGATAATATCCACCGTTTTCACCATGAAAATCCTTTTTTCAAGGACTCTTTGAGTGATGTATTATCGTTGGTATCACAACAAAGTGTTGCATTGTAATGTGATTTTCCCCTAAATAACCAATGAATCATTTTCACTTTCTTTTCATTCGGTAATAAGCTTGGGTTTAGAGCTTGGATAATCTCGAAAGCACTCTTTCCATCTGGAATATTCCTCGCGTTTATGTCCATCTTTGGAATTAAAATCTTTATCATCTGCAAGCAAGGTATACGATTAGTATCTTCAGTGAACATTCTTTTGCAAGTATTAAATCAAAGCTAACACAAGCTGAATTACTTATGTCAACGTTCTTTTTGCGGGCTGCTATATGCAGAATATAATCGCTTTCCTCATCAGTCCACCCCAATAAAAATTGAGCATCTAGCAATCTTAACCATTCCAACATAAACTTAACAGTCTCAAAATTGTTGGCCTCAACAACAATATGTAGAGCACTCTATTTTTTGGCGTTAATATCAAGAATAGATTCGGGACAAGCCAACAAAAATTCAACTACAAGATCTGTATTTCCTTTCTTAGCCGCACAATGCAAGGGAGTGTTATGGTAATTATCTTTACTAGCTTAGAGCATCTCCAACCCATCTCTATCATTACCTATATTTTTGCCACATATGCAATTATAGGGAACCAAATCAAATTGGAGCACTCCAACCCATAACCCCTTACCTAAAAAATTTTAGGTGAGCTTTTCTACATGTAGGAAACCATTTTGCTTTCCTATAATGTCACGTCATTATGCCACCTTATCATTCCTTCTTTATAATACAACATATATCAACTCTCACACTCTCATCTAGGGATGGGCGTCGGGTCACTTCGGGATCGGGGAGTGCAGTCCCCGCCCCCGATCCCCGAATCACTATCCGCTCCCCAAACCCGTCCCGATCCCCGAATGGGAAATATTTTGCTTCCCGATCCCCGCCCCGAACGGGGAACGGGGATCCCCGCGGGGAATCGGGGATTTTTATTTTTATTAAAAAAATAAATTTAATACGTTTTCTAACAAATTTCATAAAAATAATAAATTGCTAAATTATGAAATATAATATATATTCTAAATTCAATGACCCATTTTAAAAAATATTTTGAATAAATTTTTATTTGTACTAAAAAATATAATTAAATTACTATAATTAAATTAAATTTTACTATAAAATTTTTGAATATGTGAAATGAATTAAAAAATTTAAGCACTTATAATATACAAAAATATTTTTAATTATATTAATTTAATTATATACATATACATATATAAATATATATATATATATTAAAAATAAAATCGGGGATCGGGGCGGGGATCCCCTAATCCCCAACCCCGCCCCGATCCCCGAATTATTTTTAAAATATTCCCCGCTCCCCGCCCCGAACCCGAAAAATTCCCCGAATCCCCGACCCGAACGGGACGGGGATCGGATCGGGGTCGAGCGGGACGGGTGAAATGCCAATCCCTACTCTCATCATTCCCTATATTATATAAAATATTGATTAAATATTAATTTTTTAATTATAGGTAACGAATATAGGTAACACTGTGGGAGTAAAACAACTTTTTAGTTTCCTATATTTTAGATAACCATTATTTTATTATAGTTTAGGAAATGGAAATAGGAATTACCTTGGAGATGCTCTTATAACTCGTGTGATTACTTGTAAACCTTTTAATTATACTAGCTTATAACCCGTGCAACGCACGGCTCCTTTTCTAATATCTATAATTATATTTTTAATTTTTTAAATATTTATATGTTATTAATTTACATATCAAATTGTTATTAAAAAATTAACATGTATAAGATTTACACGTTCATTTAATATTTGTGTTCTGTCTTGAATTCTTAAAATTTGATTTGGACAATTTTACATTCCACATGAAATTAGCAAAATAATCTTTAATTTAGTGATGGCTTAACAATCTTTAATTTTTATGTTGAAATTGTATTCGATTTATGAAATTTACTTATATTTCGTTTAGATTATCAAATTACCTATCTTATTATTTGAAGATAGTTCTACTAACAACCAAATACAGTTTTAATAATAAATAAAAACCGTTAGATCATAAAATAAATATGAAAAACAATGGATCTAGCATAAAAAATATTATACTTTTTAACATGTAAACTAAAAAAAATGTATTTACACTAAAATACGAAAACGTGTATGTTAATGATTGAAATCATATATAATTTGGTTATCTACATTGAATAGGATTATCAATGTAGGTCTTCTACACTGAATAGGATTAATGTAAAAATTTGTAATTATATTTTCTATTGAGATTTCGAGTGTTTTTATTTCGATCATAATTGTTAAATCTTAATTAAATTAAAGATAATTTTATGAGTTTCGCGTGAACTGTAAAATCATCCAAATCTGATGATTTCTGAATCTCTTGGGATAAAGCCCAAATAGTAAGTAAATATATTTTTTTTTAATATTAATAAAAAAACTAAGTAAAATTCAATTGTATCCTTTTTTAATTATATCTTTTTCATATTATGTATTTTTTTAAATTCGATTCCAGTGTAAGCTTTTTTAATTATATCCTGTTTTGATTATAATTTCATTTTTAATATGATATAATTTTGATCGTCTATTTTTTTTTTGCTAATCTTGATCGCATATTTTTAAAATTATTAGATTCGACGGTTGAGATTATTTTGATAGTAACCAAACCAAAATTATGGATAAATTCCATTTAAGCTTATTATATATAAGCTGTTTATAGTGATGAAGCATTCTAATTGTGTTAAATAAGTATACAATTGATATATACTGAATTGTATAATAATATACAACGCATATATTAGATTTTCTGTAGGATTAGATCATAAACAACCTCATAATTTTGCTAGAAAACCTTACTATAATCAGAGACATAGTTGTTGGTTGTATACGATAACCCTTCATATTATAATCCTTTTTCAAATTTTATTATAATACTATAGTTGTTCGTATATTTTCTTTAGTTATAATCCTTTTTATATTTTTTTTTAAAAATTCAATTCCAATATTACCTTTTTTAATTATATCCTTTTTAGATTATAATTTCTTTTTTAATATGATATAATCTTGATCGTCTATTTTTAAAAATATTAGATTAGGCCGTTGAGATTATTTTGTAGTACAATGATATCCTTTTTAGAATATAATTTCCTTTTTAATATGACATAATTTTGATCGTCTATTTTTAAAAATATTAGATTCGACGGTTGAGATTATTTTAACAGTACAATGACCAAACCACAGTGACCAAATCAAAATTTATGGATAAGATCCCCCTTATTCTTATTATATATACTAATAAGATAAAACGTGTCACAACTTTGAACTTCTTTTTTTTTTTAATTCAATGCTACGAAACACTACACATAGATAAAATTTAAATAAACAAAGGGTATTATAGTAGATTAACAAAGTGAAAATTATATATTAATATATAAGGATATAATTTATAATCCAACGGATGATTTTTAATCCAATTTTTTACTCCAACGGATCATATGCTTTTGGTAGTACAGCGACGGCGACAAAAAAATTGGATAAGATCTCCCTTATGCTTATTATATATAAGGTATTAATTTTATTGTTAAAGTTTTAAGTTATATATATTTTAATTATTAAAATAATTTTTTAACTTTATAAATCTCATGTATATAAATATTATCGTAATTATTTATTTTGAATTGTTACTTTAAAACAAATACGTATATATATAAATATTACATAAAAATTGTTTTTCTTTAAATTTTGTTTAATCAAAAAAGTGAAATTTATCTAATCATGTAGACCATTTTTCGATTGTTAAACAAAAAAATTTTATATTGTAAGTATTTCCCAGATTTTGTGTAATTTTTTACTATATAACTTATTACTCGTGTAATGCATGGATGTTTTTTTTAATATTTTATGTTTTATTACCCATATTTTCATATATACATTTTTTAGTTAGTAGAAAAATAAATTATAGAAAATAATAAAATATTATAATACATGTTTGATAGTATTTTTAAAGATAGAATTTTAATTAATAATATGTTGTTGACGGGAATTGAATCTTAAACTCGTGAGAGTGGTTTATAAAATAATATATATGTTTAATAGAGATATATTGTTGGTGAGATTCAAACTTGGAACCTATAATAATATTTTAAATATTAGAAAAGAAATATTCTTTTAGCATTAGATTCATTATTTCTCATTTATTTATTTGGGTTTCTTTTGATAGGTTATAAAATTTATTTAACATTGTAATTATTTTTTTATATAATCCTTATTTTTAATAATTTTTTAATTTTAATTTAATATAAATTTATATAATGATATGCATGATCTAAAATTTATTTTGTAAATTTTTAAATTAAAAATGTCGTTGACGGGTTCGAACTTTGAATTTTTAGTAAATTAATTTAATCATATAATATATCTTATTATTAGATCTAACGATTCTTATTTATTACTAAAAATAATGATTTGAATATATGGTGAGATATTTTTGGATGTATATTAGTGATCGCAAGATTAATTTTAAATTAAAAAGTAACGTGTTTTAATTACAAAAATTACTACTAAAAATAATTACGGAAGATATGGTGTGATATCCTTTGGATATATATTAATTATTGTAATATTAGTTTTAAATTAAATGGTAAAGTGTTTTAATTAGAAGTAAAATCTTTAGAAAAAAAGGGTAATTGAGTTGTTGAAGCAGAAAAAAGAGTCCAAGTCGAAACTCAATGTGGATGAAGGAATTTTAATCGGAATATAATTACGTTAACATTAGTAATTAATTTTTTGAGTTGTTTTTTTAATTTAATTATTTATTTTAATAATTAGGATAACCAAACCGAAAATCAAAACTTTCAATATTTCGGCTTTAATGTAATAGGACTAGCTTATACCCCGTGCGAAGCACGTGTTTCCTTTGATAGGTTATAAAATTTATTTAACATTATAATTGTGTTTTTATATAATCCTTATTATTAATCATTTTTTAATTTTAATTTAATATAAATTTATATAATGATAAGCATGGTTTAAAATTTATTTTGTAAAATTCTAAATTAAAAATGTCTTTGACGGGTTCGAACATATATATTAATTATTGTAATATTAGTTTTAAATTAAATGGTAAAGTGTTTTAATTAGAAGTAAAATCTTTTAAAAAAATGGGCAATTGAGTTGTTGGAGTCCAAGTAGAAGCTCAAGGTGGTGAAGGAATTTTAATCGGAATATAATTACGTTAACACTTAACATTAGTAATTAGCTTTTTGAGTTGTTTTTATAATTTAATTATTTATTTTAATAATTAGGATAACCAAACCGAAAACCAAAACTTTCAATGGTTCGACTTTAATATAATAGTATAAATAGATATAGATACGTGTGTTAAGTGATTTATGTGGTAAAAACGGAGTTAGCAGCTGTTAATTTGTTAATTTGTTGACAAGTAATGCTACAGGAGTACAGGTACGTATCAAAATTTGTTACCAAATAACGTGACAAAGGTGAAAATTTTATTGGTTTACTAATGTGAATGCACGGGTCCGTCTCATTAACTATTTATGAAACACCAATTATATTGTGATAACTATCATTTCGAAATCATTTTAGAATCCAATTTGGTACCCTATCTCATTTTCCCTTTTTTGACCTTTATTATCTATGCAAAAAGTTTTAACTTACATTGTGTTCTAGAAAAATATTTTGGAAAGAAAAGGAAAAGAAAAGTAATGAATAATTTTCACACCTTGTTTCAGAATAATTTTTTTGGAAAGAAGAGAAAAGAAAGTTAAAGATTAGGAAGAAATTCTCTTTATATTTGTCTCCAAAATCTTCTTCCCACTTTTGGAAAGATTTGAGAAGAAAAAAAAATTAATCATTTTCCATTCTTTTCTTTTCTCTACAAAGTTTTGGAACACATCGTTAAACTTTTGGGATTCATTGCCGGAAGGGTAGTGAATTGAATTAGAATTAGCTACAATATATAGAACTCATAAAAGGGGTTGAGTTGGCACAGTGGTAAGTGCCCAATCTGTGAACCGTGAGGTCACGGGTTCGACTCCTGCCGGGGTCAAAAACCGGAAACAGTCTCTCTACCATGACTGCTCATGCGGGATATACTGAGTACGTTTGGTTTGGTTTATATAGAACTCATAAATTATTACTAATCCCTTAAAATCAAATCGAAGACAACCTCATTTTTATCAACTCAATTTGAAGCCATGCAGCATAAAATGACAACGATAGTCTTGTGTGCGTTGTGATACTGATGCACTGTGTTTGAGTTCGAAGAACTTGTTAGAGCAAGTCCTTGGAGCACAAATTTTATTTTAACATTAAAATTCACTTTTTGAATTCAAAATATAAGGATGGCTATACTCATTTTAGCACCATGATTAGACGTGCTCTTAGTACTAGTTATTTGAAAATATGTGCTTTAATGTGTGTCTTTAAATAATGCAGTTCCACTCTGGTTGCACTTAACACATGGGATGTATCGGAATCATGTTTAGAACTAATGCGAGTCGTCCAATGTCTTTCAGGATTACTCTTATGGCGGTAGTAAGTTTATACTGAGACTTGAGAAGTGAATCTACAAAGACAAGTTTCTGTTTTAGCTGGAGAACGATAAAGCATTTCACTTTCTTAGATTGTGGACTTGATGAAGCAAGAAATCTTTTAACCGTCCAAGAAGGAACTCTTTTTTCTTTTGACATAAAAATCAACTGTTCAGAAAATCCAAAGTCATTTTTTTTAAGTTAGAAAATATTTGATCAAACAATATGTCAGGAATTTGGATCCCTAGCTCGTTTCCTGATCCAGAAAGCTGTCACTCGATAAGGTCAGATTCGCACTCTTCTTCTAGTACCAGCCTGGTCTGGGATGAATTCTTCAATGGATTTGGGAGACTCCAAACTCGCAACGAACTGATTTTGATCTCCGATATTGAATATTTTAAGGCACCTAGTTTGCGCAGTTTCTTTTCCTTGGAGATTGGAAATTCTCCATATTATATTGAATATGTTATGAGCAAGTGCTTTACGATGATCACGTTACCAATTAAGCCTGAAATCATACACCAACTAATAATGAGGTGATTTTTTTGTCTTTTGACAGTATCGTGGAGGAACAAACTTTAGCCAATCTTCTGGTGGACTGTATATATCTAACTGCTATTGGAAATTCTGGTGAACCCAAAAATGATACCGCGGTCATTCTCTATTATTTCTATGTTATCAAAAAATTATAGGCACAATACGTTGCAGTTTCCCGGATCTATTAGTATATGCATTAGTACTTATGTATGAAACCACGGCACAGGACTCATCACTTGTGATGCAGGACTACTCATATAACCTAAATGGGTGGCCTTAGTTTAAAACCAAATCATGATTGAATACTTTCTGATAACATCTTATTGTGGAAGAGGCTTTAAATATGTTACCCGTTATCTGAAGCTACTGAATGAAGTAAAAAATCAATTCATTTCTCAATAAACATAATAAGTAAAATTACATGATCATAATTGGGCAAACACATGTGGCCCTTATTCACATCATGAAGAAGATAACATGATTGTTATCAATATATAGGAAAACTACATTGTAGCAACAGAAGATTGTCTCTGGAACCTGCAGACATTGCAGACAGGAGAGTAAAGAGACGGGGTTTGGTACTTGTCCTCCCCACCCATCAGCGGCATGGGCACTCCTCTCTTTACTTGGCTGACATAACCTGGCCTGAAAGTCTTTCCCAGAATTCCCTCAACAAGATCGGATAGGTTAGAAAACTTGAATTGTGTCTCCAAGTGAGCAAAAGCGTCATCAGATGGTAGTTGGTAGTTGTGGACCTTGTTTTCTTTTTCTCCTATTGGGGTCACCTTTACATCCATCTCCACCAGTCCAGAAACAGTGACTTTCACTGTGTTAGTGTCATCAGTTCTTTCAACAACAACTTCTCTTTGTTCGCTATTGATCCTCCATTCAGCCTCTCCATCAGTGGGGATGCTGATTTCCTCCCCATCCCACCTCACAGTAAGAGACTCAACCTTGTCGTCCCACTGGACAACTCTTTTTGCTGCAAGGACAAGAGTGTGGCTATCAAACATGATTGAGAGAGCTTGAACCCATGTATAGTCACGTGTCCTTCCTACCGGTCTAGTGCCAATGAAGTGAGCATTAATTTGCAAATTGTTGTCTGAGACAATAGCAAAGTCACTTCCCTTAGCTCCATGGAAGTAGAACATCACTCCGTCACCACCAACAAATCTAGGATCGTAGCACAGAGAACCATATCCATCACATTTAGGTTTCCTATCTGCCAAAAGAAAATTCCCTTTGTTAGCTCTCAGTACGTATGCAGGTTATGCATATATCAAAAAGATTATTAAGAGATGAGATAAGTATACTTACATTTGCATGTGGCTTCACACTTGCTACCGCAGTTGATGAAGCATCCCTTGTTCTTCTTGTTCTTTTTGGGCTTCCTCTCGGGGCATTGAGATGGACAGGTCAGGGTCGTGTTGAAACACGAACCTTTACTTTTGCATAGACCTCGTTCCTGCCCTGTCCCTGGTACTGGATCCTTTTTGTCATATTTGTTAGCAGCAGCATCATTATCTTTATCCTTTTTATCATCACCTTTACCTTTCCCATTGTTCTCTTTATCGTCACCCTTTCCATTACCACCGCTCTTACCATCTCCCTTGCTTCCTTTGTCATCTCCCTTGCTTCCTTTGTCATCTCCCTTGCCGTTTCCTTTACCTTTTCCATCATCATTTCCTTTGCCTTGAGCTAGAACAGTGGCAGCTTCCATAGAGATGAAAGCTAGAAGAATGGCCACTACAATGAATGCCTTTCTTCTGTCCATCTTGCCACTTGGATTGCTTTTATACGCACCTCTATATTGTTTAGTAGCTCTTCACTTTCTTTTGATTTATGTTATAAAGAGAATATGGATATACAAAGGGTTGAAAGGTGCTTATATAGTTGCATTGCAACTAGCTCAGCCTTGAATCAAGGCTCCATTCTTGCTAAGGTATCTTCAGATGGTAGTCAACCAGCAGAGAGCCAGCTAAGTTTTTCTATTGCATGTGGTTTCTTGGATTGACTTCTATCGAACTGGATATAAAATTGTTCTTGTAGTTTATATCTTTGAGTTGATAACAAGAAACAGTCTTTTTTTTAGAAACACTAGTAACGTATAGTAATGTGTTGCATGTACCTGAAACTCTTTCATTGCAGATTGAATTACCAACATATATACATCTGTTGAAAATCATTTAGATAAACTTTTACTGGCACATTCGGAACTCATATTAATACAACTTTTTATGTGCACTATGCGGCGTTTATTGTTTACAAATAATATAAGATTAGATTCGACTACTAAGTGCATTAACAAATCAATCTTTGTTAATCATCCAAGTTGATAGCACGGGGCCGGGGACTCGGACTCATATTTGATGATCATAAAAGTAAGTGTTTATCTTCAAATCAAAATAAAGCAGAAGCAGACAGCCATAATCTGAGGTCGCATGGGGATATTAGCTGTAAAGCTTTGCTGAATTTGCAGTCATGGTATCCGATTTCCGCCTAGCGGGAGTGTTGGAAAGGAAGCATCGTTTTTCTATTTCTTTTCTTTCGATCACTGGAAGCAATCTTTACTAGCAATAATTATGGACACAATATGAAGTAATCTTAACTAACACTGTGGACAGAATATGTTGCATACCTTCAGTTAAGTTGTCTGCACCCTTTATGCATATATTGTGCGGTATGTATAAGTCTATATGTGGCAAATATATATCGAATCTTGGTTATTTTTTTCTTCTTGTTTTTGCCATCTCCTGGTCTCTGAACGTGTTCCATAGATATGCAGATTATTAGATATGTTATATGTGGCATGTACGTATTTATCTCTAGGCATACATATGCAGCTATCATTACAACGCAAATGTATCAAAACAATGATGTACTCGGGTAAAAATGTTAAATATTTGAAATGCGGTATTCTATAAAATATTTTCAGAAATTCGAAAATAAGTTACTCCTATCGAAAGCAATACGCCCGGGAGGTGTTTCAAACTAATTACAAGTGCTATTGTGGTAATTAGGGTCATCAATCTCACTTTGCTTAGAACAGAAGTTCTTCAAAGTTCAGTTAGGAAATGTTGAAGCTCTTAATTTAGCTGAGAATCGCTTGCAAAGCACTTCTAAACAAAGTGAAATGCTTATTTTAGCTAGCTTAGCGGTCTTGGCACCTTGTTGAAAAAGTTTCCATACTTATTTTGATAATTGATTTCACACTACTCCACACAAAAAGCATTTCTCCTGATGTTGTAAGTAAGTTATGTTTGTGAATATCTTTCTGATCAACAAAATGAAACGTTTAAGCATGCAAGAAGCCAAGAACTAAACTCTTTGGTAAGCTCCTCTGAAAAAACAATTCGTAAGCTGAGGCCCAAAGTTCCAATCAAAACTCGGGCCTTACAGAAACAAAAGGCCAAAAGGGCCTGTGTGCTCTTCTTCTCTTTTTTTTTTTTGCCAAGTGGCCTGTATGTTATTGTTTCTAAAGTTGAGGCATCTATTTTCTAAAAAGAGGTAAGCCGTTCTAAGTGATGTGAGGACTTTGTAGCGCTTAAGCCATTATGTGGACGCTTAAGCAAAATTTTAAGTGGGTCATTAAGTGGATTATAATATATATTTATAAATTTTTAAATATAATATTACTTATTACTATATGTGAATCAAAAATATATATAATAATTAAGTAATAAAATTCAAACATAAAATGTTCCTCATAAAAATGAAATAATTATTACTTTAATATAGTTATATTCATATATAATAATTATTAATATATTCAAAATTTAAAAAATTAGCAGGTCAACATCTCTTTGACCGCTTAAACCGCTTAATAGCCACTTAATCCGCTTAATAGATCGCCTAATCTTAAAAAACGCTTAATCACCCGATTAATACAAAATCGAAGCGTTTTATGGTATGATTCCGCCTAGGTGGACGGTCGCGTAATCCGCTTTTTAGAACACTATTTTTAAGTCTTTTCGAGCTAAAAATGAAAATAATACTCCTCCCAAAAATACTTACTATTTTGAATAATTAGATCTATATGTGTCTATCATATGAAATTCGAAATCTTAGGATGAGAAGAGTCGAACCCATAATTTAAAATAATAAAAATAAAATCTAAATAAAATTATGAAGGAAAATGATAAAATTATATAAAATTTCACAAAATGATAAGTGTCTCAATTTGATTGATTCTTTTGCATTCACATTAATATCAACCAATAAAAACATTCGTCAGTGGATTCCAACTCATTATATAAATTTTTCTTGTATATATTTTCAGTGTACCTAGTATTACACAATTATGAAACACCTCTTGCTGTATTCATTATTGGTTGGTGGTCAATGGCAAACAATTGCCATTTAACTGTTACATAACATATGGTTTCAGGATCGTTGGATCGTTGATCCAACGGTCCTGATTTTAAAAAAAAAATTACACCGTATCGTAGAAACTTTCCGTGGTATGTGGTAATTACAAAAATGCCCCCTATTTTCACATCAACAATTTATTATTCACCATATCGCAGAAACTTTCTGCGATACGTGAACAGTGGGTGTTAGTCACAGAGGCATGCCTGTTTACATCTAATAACAAGCCTAATTGTTTGTAATGATTTGCATTACTTACATGACCTCTTAACTGAGGGAACCTCTAGTTGTAGAGTTTCTATTTGTTTTGTACTTGTAATAGGCATCAAATCCTAGTTGTGTAACTGTACTTATAAAGTCAAGAATAATGCTTGAAAGAAGTTCCAAGGTTCATGCCTCAAGCAAGAAGATAAAGACTGTCAAATAATCACAGTTGGGATTTGAATAAATGAAGAATTTGCCTAAGTACCAATTCGAGAAGTACATTTGTCTATTCGAGAAGTCTAGCATTCGAGAAGTCAGAGATTCGATATCTGAGAAAACACTGTTCGATATCTCTTAATGAACTATTCGATATCTCATTCGATATCTCAGAGATTCGACATATCTAATGCTCTATTCGAGAACTCAAGAAGTCAACAAGTCAAAGTTCCATTCGATATCTCAAGGACTCAGAAAGCTATTCGATATCTCAGGGATTCGACAAGTCAAGTATTCTATTCGACAACTTAAGGAGCCCTGGAGAAAAGTGTTATTCAAGAAGTGATTCGATATGTCAATCAAACAGTATTCGAGAACTCAGAGTTATCTAATCCTAGTTCTCGAATCAATCACTTAGCCAATTCTCGAATACATTCTTGGAGACAAAATACTGAAGAAATTGTACAAGTCAGAAACCTGCAACAAGCCAATGCACTTTATGGACCACAATCTGTAACGTGCTCTGGAAAGCCTACAAGGAAGCTTGGAGAGATATAGAAGAGACAAAGAGCTAAAGAAGTGGATCTGAACAGAACGTTGCAAAGTTAAATCTGTAGCCGTTTGGATGCTTACTCAAAAAGGATAGACATACAAGAAAGTAATTTATCCTGTAACCTTATTTGTAGTAAGTGAGTTGTATTCATGTTCTATAAGAATACAATCTCACTTCTTTAGTTGTTTAAGTTTTTCATACACACTGTAAGATATATCTCTCTGAGAAAAATGAAGCTGAGAATACTACCATTTATATTCATAGATTGTAGCAACCTTTATCTAATAAAATATTAGACTAAAGTGATATTGTGTCTTGTGTCGTTCTTTATCCGCACCTACATATTTGCACACACAAACACATATCTTGCTACACAGATTCAAGAACGAGAAAAAATTCAAGAATCCATTCACTCCTGTATTCTTTTACTGTATTCAATACTCAACAGTGGGGGCATTTTTGTAATTTCTTCGTACCGTGGAAAGTTTCTGCAGTACGGTGCAATTTTTTTTAAATCAGGACCATTGAATCAACCCTGAAACCATATGTTATTGATAATTCCCACGGCTGATTAGAGGCTTCCGACTACTGTTCCAGGACGTTTCACCTGAGTTTGGGTATCTGCAAAATAATGCTTGCCCGGGGGTGGTGGCCGTCAAGCACCTCCGGTGTAAGAATCAGTAATCGGAAATAATAATAATCAAGCTGGTAAGAATGTATCTAATGTGAAGGGAGAGAATATGTAGTGAGCTTTTGTGTTGTTAGAATTGTCTCTGTTTGTCAGTGTGTAGAAGGGGGGTATATATAGGCTAGGACTCTCAATCACTGTTCATCCACCTGGCTGCCCACTTGTTGTGCCATTAAAGCTACAGTGAGTCACTATTGGAACAGTGATTAGTGTCCCCTCCTGACATACCTCGATTCTACCACAGCCGCTTTTGCTATAGTTGAATGTTTTTGTGTTCCCTTGACTGCCTTATTGAGCAAGATACCAAGATATTTTGCACAAAGGTATTTTTCTAATGATATTTATTGTCAAGTTGAGCATTGATAGGAGAGATAATATCTTATGACACGTGTATAGGAAAGTAAGTACTGTGCATGTGTGGTTGACAGCGGGTGCCCGCTGTAGGTTGACAGCGTGTATAGGAAAGTAAGTACTGTGCATGTGTGGTTGACAGCGGGTGCCCGCTGTAGGTTGACAGCGGGTACCTATCATTGCCCCCCACTCCTTCTGTGCGCTTTAGCGGATAGGGGGAGTAGAAAAAAAAACTGATAAAATAATATGCAACGATAAAAAGGTTGCTATGTGTGCCCCCCAAGTGTTGGCGGACAACGCTTTAGGAGTTAGTAAAATTTGTGAAAATATGCCCTCCAAGTGTTGGCGGACAACACTTTAGGAGTTAGTAAAATTTGTGAAAATATGCCCCCCAAGTGTTGGCGGACAACACTTTAGGAGTTTGTAAAATTTGCTTTGATAACTGTTGTGTTTTGAAGCGGTTTGTGGTGCTTGACGGGCTTTGGAGTTGAAACGTTTTCTGTTTGATATGTGTAACTGCTCTCGAAATAAATGCAATAATTGATAATAAATGAAAGTCGAAATAAGTGTGGGAATAATATTAAATGCTTAATAATATGAGAAATGATAAGTAGTGGTTCGTATTAATGAGTGAAGTGACCTTTGGTTGGAAAGAGAATGTACCTTTGTGATGTAATATGTCATGAGAAAGTGGGAAGTTATTACCTAGTGGGCAGTTTTGCTTGTATCGAGGTAGTTACTGCTGGCTTTGTTACACGCGCCCGACGCCATAAAAAAGGGGGAGTTGTGTATTATTTCTGTAACTTTTACTGTGCCACTACTTTTCTCTTTGTTTTCTCTTGTTTTCTTCGAGTTGTTTGCTGTGTTCGTGCTGCTGCTTTCGGGGACATTTCTGCCATTGAAGCCCTTTCTTTCCTCCTGATTCGAGGTATGCTTTTGTCTTTATTGTAGTTTTTTTCTTTTGTGATTTCTGCTTTCGATGGGGCGTTGTTCGATCTCTATCTTCATTTGTTCATTTGTAGTATGTGTTTGCAAGTGGGTTTTGCGTGCATAGTATTGGTGTGCATGTAGTTCGCTTTTTGTTTCGGATTTGATTGTGTAGTTGTAAAAGGATGGTAATCTGTGCTTGTTTCTTTTGTGGGTTTTGTTTGTGTATTTTGTTCTATGATTTTGTGGTTTCGATTCGTGTGAAAGCGAGGTTTAGATTGTGTAATGTTGATGAAATGTTTGTATGTATGTGTGTATGTATTGTAAAAACTGTGTAAATTGCACTTTGATTCTAGGGTTTTCTTGTTTGTGGGGGGAATGGAATATGAACCGTTTTGTTTGAGTCATGAATTTAGAATAAAATATTGTCCTGAAATAGCCGTGTACCTTGTAATTTTGGTGGCGGGTTGTTTGTGAACGGTAATGATTTCTGACTTGATAAAATTTCTGCAGATGGGTGATGAGTATGTAGATTCCGCGACCGGAGAGAGGGGACCGTTGGTAAATATTTATGGTCGCTGGGCGGACATAGGACAGTTGACCTATCCAGCTATCCTTCAGAGAAACCGCTACAAGTACTTTGAAAGTAGCGAAAGCTTGTTCCGGGCAACCAATGTGGCACCAACAGTGTATTCGAAAGCGGGGATGGATGCTACTTTTTCTGAATTTCCTCATCTTCAACATGATAGTACGTTCAAGGCTGATGAGTGGGAGGAGTATATTGGTAGGATGTTTCGGATTGAAGATGGCTATTTTTGGAGGCGGGCAGAACCTACTGAGAGGCTATATCATCGTTTTGATGATGATTCTGTTTGTATACCGGTGAGTCATTTGAAAGCGGGTTTCCGGGTTCCGCCCCATAAGTTTCTCATGGATTTATTCCATTTGTATTTTCTGTGTCCGCTAGCTCTGTTTACTCCCAATTCGATAAGGGCTATCAACTGGTTCATAGCTAGTAGTTAGGCAATGGGTAAATGTTATGCAAAATTTACGCAAGCGCACGTAGTCACAAGTAATACAATTAAAGTTCGTTCCACAGAGATCTGGTTATGGTTCTATTCAGTAAATATGCCTATGCAACAATGTATGGTTTTAATTCACTGCTAAGGAAAATAACAAATTTGAGATTGATTATCTAAATTAAACTAAGTGCAAATTATAAAACTAAGAATTAAACAATTAACGAGAATAAAAATCGAATTACTTATATGAGAATAAACATGGAATCCTAGTTTCATCATCTACTTCACTTAGAGTTGCAGCCTTTAATTAAAACATGCGATGGTTATGATATCTGATCGAATAACACGAAACAAGTAAAAGTTACCTCTCGGTATACTAGTACCAATCTACGCATACATCCACAAAAGAGATAGAAGATGAATAGTCACCTATTATGTTCAGACCCTATATCTCTATAGAATTTGAAAACATAAAGGTTGAAGCACAAGTTATCCACTTAGATCACATAGGGTAGCATAATATCTCTATTCATGCCACAAATCATGATGTTAAAACATCAACCTATCCTATGCTAGCATGGCAAGTTCTAAATCTCAAGATCCACTCTCGTTTAGCAAGAGATTAACATATTAGATGTTCGCGACGCACCTAAATTCAATAAGCACAACCATACAAGGATATCAAGAATTCACCACACATAAATCTTTAAGGCATACAAACTACTAAGCTACATAGAAAAATCCACTAGGATCCCACGACAACGATTAGCCCATAATTGAACCGTTCATCATCATGGGATTTGATGAAAACATGATAATAAACAAGATATGAAAGAAAGAAGTAATAATATTAATAAAATTTAGAGTTGAAAAAACAAATCTATATTCCAACGTATACAAAAGATGAAGTAGATCTAGATCCTTGCTTGTCATCGAGCGTTGAATCCTTCTCTCCTTTTCTCTCTTGTAAAACTAAGCTATGATATGTAATTGTATGACAAATGATTACAAGGGTTTGAATGTGTTTATATAGTCTCTAGATATCTTGCCCAGCAAGAAAATACCTTAAAATACATCTAAAATTCGATTTAGGAGTCAGAAACCACATAGAAATCAATTTCAGCTTGAAAAGGGCAATTCTGGAAATTCCACGCAGCAGAGCACGAAGCTGACAGCCTTGGTCCAAACTGCACTACACGGCGCTGACAGCCTTGCGGGGCTGTCGGCATGGCTGCGTTCTGCGAAAACTTGATTTTTCTTCGTTTTTTCACCGTTTCTTCCCGTTCCTTTTGCATGAGCTTCCGTCTTTCATTCTTAATGACTTGTATACTTCTTAGGAGTTGACATTAGCCACCATTCTTCATTCCATATCTTCAATCAACTCCACAAAACGCTCCAAAAATGACGGAAACTACACCTTTAATCGATATTTCTTCAACCCTGCACAATTAAACAAAACACATCAAAACTACCACAAACTTGAGGCCAAAGATATCAATTTAAGCCGAATTAGAATGTTCCAAGTGGATATAAAATCCACTTATCAGTAAACAACCGACGTTTAGGTCATTTTTTTGTCTCTTTGATGTGAAAGCCAGTCGTGCCAAACCATTTTATGAGTTGCAATTTGTGAAGCCGAAGACTGTTATTGGGAAAGCCTTGGATGGGCATCGGCCGTTTATATTTCCCAAAGGCATGGCGGGTTGGCATGAGGAGTTCTTGGTCATTGGTGGCGGTGAGTTCGCTTGGCACAAGAATTTTACGAAGAAGGTGGAGTGTGCTTATAAGGTGGACCGTAATCGACTTAGCCGTGTTGAGATTGACATTTTGGTTAGGCTTGTGAAGGCGTTGGGTGAGGTGTGGACGAAGAAGAATTTGATTGACCCGGCTGATTTGAGAAGGAATTGTTGTAAGTTTCTTTTTTATACTTTGTTGTTTTTTGTTTGCTTGTTGTGACTGATAGTCTTGTTTTTTTTGTAGTGTTGGATCCTCGTAAGCGGGAGCTGGATGTACACCCAACTCTGGGTTTGGGTGAAGCAAAAATGTACGTAAATTTCATGTTGACTGTGCCCCCCAGGCCAAAACGGCTTCGTGGCGGGCAGTTTTCTTCTGCAAATATATTAGATGTTTTCGATCTTTCTGGTGGAGGTGAGGATGCTGAGACTTCTGCTCCGATTGATGACCCAAAAACCGTTGTTGAGGAGGATGATGCTGAAGAAGATGTGAGCGAGGATGTTATTGATTCTGATGCCGACTCTTTGTCGGAGGAATTGTTAGGTGGTGCTAGTGCTGAGGTTGTGGGTGGAGATGGTCAACCGATTGATGAGAGTGCTAGTTCTGAGCAGGAGGAAGGAGAAAGCCCTTTGAAAGAGGATGGTGGTGAAGATGATGTTGCTGTTGAGGATGAAGATTTCGCTGAGGCTGATGTAGACGTTGATATTGGTGTTGCTGTTGAGGCGGATGTGGATGCTGATACTGGTGCCAACAGTCCTGGCACTGTGGCGAGGCTGTACGCTGCTAGCCTGCAAGTAGGTGAGGAAGAACCCGATATTCTTTCAAGGGAATATAGAGCCTCAATTCGGAGTATTGAGCGGGGTTCAGTTGTTGCTCCTACTATGGTTGTTGCTAGTGGGAGTAAAGTGATTGTGGACGTTGATGTGGTGGAGAGAATGTCCGTTGAGAAGGACCCGGAGGTAGTAGCAGAGGGAATGAAGGATACCGCAGTTGAGAATGTGGAGGAAATTCCTCTTCGACGGTCAAAACGCAAAGCTGTGACTGATGTTGGTACGTCTAAGCGTAGGCGTATTGAAGCTACCAGGGTGAGCGATGTTGCTCCAGACACTCAAATCGTGGAGGAACCCGTTGAGAGTGATTTTGATGCTGTTGGTACTGAGGGTGATGCTGCTGAGGATGTTGGGGATGCTTCTGAGGAAATTGTCTACTATACGAGTAGTGACGATGATGTGAATGATGTAGGGATTGGGGCAAGACATGGTTATGGCTTTTTGTTTAAGTCAGGTCCTAACACCTTCACAGTGGATTCCATGACTGATGATGACCTGTTGAAGATGAATGAGCTGAGTTGGGAGCGGATGTGTCGCCTTTCCCAGAAGTATGCTGCACGGGTATGCATCTTTCTAGTAGCTTTGTGTTTATTTTTGCTTGTGCCTGTTGATTTATTTTTTGTGCTGTGTTTTTTATAGAATCAATGTATGTATACGGGTTTGATGGCTCGGGGCAATATGTATCGTAGCAGCAACATTGCTTTGAAACAGAGGTTGAGACTGCTCGAGGCGGAACTGGCCGCTGAGAGAGCTATGAAAGATAATGCCGCCAAGGCTTTGCATGAGATTGAAACCGAAAAGACTGATATTAAAGCAAGTTATGCTTATAGTTCCGATCTTCGAAGGTTCTTGGCGGAGGACAAAATTGAACTTGAGGCTGAGAAGGCTGCTCTATCTGAGGAAATAAAGAAGTTGATTACTTTGCTAAAATTTGAGAAGGAACGTGCTGATGAGGCCGAAGGTCATCTCGATTCTCGTCCTACTGAGGCGGACACCATAAAGAAGTTTACACGCAGTCCCGAGTTTGCTGAGATTATGAAGTCCGAAGCCGCTAAGGTGCATGCGATTTTGCAAAGGCAGGATGCCGCTGAGGCCGCCACAGAGACTGCTCAGTTGAAAACCGAAGTGGCCAGACTCAAGTCGAAGATAAAGCGGTCCAAGTGTAAAGGCAGAGTCTTGAAAGCCCGTCTTGGGGAGGTTGAAAGAAAGAGTGCTGGCTGCCCGATTGCTGCATCTGTTTGTGACATCGGTGTGTAGACCGCTGAGAGTGATTTAGTTGCCGTTGAGGATACTCCGGTTAGAGAAGCTGTTACTCCGCTGTTAGTGACAACGGCTGTCTATGATGAAGGTGATGATGAAGGGGATGCTGCTTTAGGTCCCGATGTGGCTGATGTTGATATCCATCCCCTTGGTGCCATTGCTGCGGCGTATAATAGTGAGGACGAAAATGCAGAGCCATTAAGAGGCATGTGTGGTCCTTTGAGCGGTTCCCGCTGGGGGTAGTTTCTTTTTGTATTATCTGTCATAAATTTCTCTTTTGACTTGTTTTGAAATCACTCGGCGGGTATGTCCGTTGTGTGATTTTGAAACATCTTAATGTAGTCTTGATTTTGGGAATTTCAAACTCTAGAATATTTTTGTGGTTTTTGAATATATATATATATATATATATATATTTGTAATTTGGTTCAGGATATAATCGAGTATGTTGTATTTTTTTTGTCAAAGTTTGTAGTAAATGGGTTTGGGAAAATGTTACCTGGGAACTGTGCTTTTGACTGTGGGAGTTTGTTTGAGCATTTAATACTGCATGGGAGTCAAAATATTTTGACTGTGTCTTTACTGTTTCTTTGCATGGGAACTGTAACTCTTGACTGGTGGTGGATTTACCCTTCTTTTACCCCTTATAAATAGGAGGATCTAGCTTTTGAGTTGGATAACCCTTGTTCTACATACTCAAAAACATGGATAACCCTGAAATGGATGAGTTTTTTACCCCGTTCTCTTGGGGGCGTGATCTTGCCATTTCCAAATAGACTGAGGCTGGTTGGTTAGCCCTTGCCAAGCATCATGAAGAATAGGGTGACCTGTACTTAGCTGAGGAATTCCGGAAGGCTGCTAGAAAAGTTACCGTTGCTCGTGTTGTGAAGGAGGCCAAGGAGGCTCCGGAGGATGATGGATGGAAGTTTCGTTTCCGGGCACCGCAAGGCGGTGAGGGCTCCAAGGGAGAGAGCTCAAAGACTGAGAAAAAGGCTCCCCAGGCATGAAGGATTTGTAGATTTAGGATCTTAATCCTTGTAATATCCATGCTTGTAATCTTTATTTTTATGAATAAAAAAAAAGTTTTTTTTCTTTGCAAGTATTTGTCTTCTCCTTTTGTTTTCTGTTGCATCGTATATTTATCCCATGTGTGTGTAAAATGTTTTGCTGCAGGCTGCCTGTAATGGTTTGCTTTATTGCCTTTGTTCCTTGTAATTTTACCTTGAATTGGTGCCCTTTTGTTGTAGTAAATGGCTTGGTTACTGTAACTTGTGTTTTTGTATCGGCCGCGTGCCTGCTCAGGGGACTTGTAGTTGGTTGCCAGTGTAACCTTTGTTATTGTACTTGGTTGCTTGCCCGTTTAGGGACTTTGCCAAATTTGCTATTGTAGTTGGTTGCATGCCCGCTTAGGGATTTTGCCAATTTTGCTATTGAAGTTGGTTGCTTGCCCGTTTAGGGACTTTGCCAATTTTGCTATTGAAGTTGGTTGCTTGCCCGTTTAGGGACTTTGCCAATTTTGCTATTGAAGTTGGTTGCTGGATGTAAATGTAGATAACTTTTCCGCAAAAGTATTCCGTTAAAAATGTAGTTCCCTTTATTACAAACAAGAAAAAAGGAAGCGACTGCTTAGCCATCTATTGGTAATATTTTCGTAATTTGTTGCCGTGCCAGGTGTTGTTAACTTCCGTGCCGTCTAGGCGAGCTAGTTTGTAGGAACCCGGTCTGAGTACTTGGATGATTTTGTAGGGGCCTTCCCATTTTGGCATAAGTTTTCCAGTGTGTTTAGGGTCAGATGCTTCAGTTGCCCGATTAACCAAATCGCCTTCTACATAAGCTTTGACTCTGGCACTTTTTCCGAAAAATTCCTTTGTTTTCTCTTTGTAACCGGCCATTTTTTCAACAGTGGTTTCCTTTATTTCGTCTAGAAGGTCTAGATTTGTTTTAAGCCCTTGAGCATTTGCTTCTTCTTCAAAATTGATGGCACAGTAGGACGGTGAGCCAATCTCGACTGGTGCAAGGGCTTCTGTGCCAAAAGCTAACTTGAAAGGGGATTCCCCAGTACTTGTTCGGGCGGATGTCCAGTAAACCCAAAGAACATTAGGTAACTCATGTGGCCATTTTTTCTTTGATGTTGTTAGCCTTTTTTCTAGGCCTCTGACAATGATGCGATTGGTTACTTCGACCTGACCGTTGCTTTGCGGGTGGCAAACGGATGCCTTTTTGTGTTTAATTTCGTGGTCGGATAAGAACTTGGTGAATTTCGAGCCCACGAACTGTGTGCCGTTGTCGGATATAAGTACTATTGGGATTCCAAACCTTGTGATGACTTGTTCTTCAACGAAACGGATGGCATCATCTTGTGTAATGTTTTTCAGTGTCTTTGCTTCTGCCCATTTGGTCATATAATCAATGGCGACCATGACGTATTTTAAATCACCTTTGGCCCTAGGGAATGGTCCCATGATATCAATGCCCCAAACCGCAAACGGTATGGGTGATAAAATGGCTGCAGGGAGGGCCGGTGCTTTCCTGGACATATTGCTAAATAGTTGGCATTGGCGGCATTTTTTGGTGAAGTTTTTGCATTCCTTGTGCATTTTGGGCCAGTAATAACCTTGCCTGAGTATCTTATGTGCCAATGCCTTTCCAGCCATGTGGTCACCACAGATGCCTTCATGAACCTCTCTCATACAATATAAAGCTTCCTCCTCATCGACACATTTGAGTATGGGAGAGTCGAAACTTCTTTTGTATAGGGTGCCCTCTTGTACAAAGTACTTTGTTGCTTGTGATTTGAGTATTTTAGCTTTGATACCGTCGTCTGGCAGCGTGTCGCCTTCCAAATAACGGATGTAAGGGCTCATCCAATTATCTATTGGTGGGCTTATTTCCATGATATCCAGTTTGCTGACACTTGGAGCGGTTAGCTCTTCAAAGTGCACCGTGTCCGCTTCTACTTTTTCCCTTTAGGTTAGTTTAGACAACATGTCTGCTATTGTATTATCTGCTCGATCTATTTGTTCCAGGGAGTATTCCTCAAATTGAGGGAGCATTGTTTGTACCAATTCTTGATATTTGCTGAGATTGCTATCTTTTGTTGAATAATCCCCTGTTGTTTGACGAACAACCAATTGTGAATCGCTGTAGATGGTGATTTTTTTTTACTTGTAAGTTTTTGGCCAATGTTAAACCGGCCAAGAGTGCCTCGTACTCTGCCTGGTTGTTTGTGGCTTTAAAATTTAGTTGTATGGCTTGCTTGACTTGGAAACCGTCGGGGCTAGTAAGGATGAGGCCCGCCCCGCATCGGGTGTTTGTGGAGGAACCGTCCACATATAATTGCTAATTGTTGTCCGTCGTTGCAATGTTCTTTGTGGGAATTGACTTCTCTGTTGTTGAAAATGAACATTCGACCACAAAATCCGCCAGTGCCTGTGCTTTGATGGCGGTTCTTGGTATGTACTTTAAATTGAATTTGCCAAGTTCTATGGCCCAATTGATCAATCTGCCTGACAAGTCTGGTTTGTGAAGTATTTTTTTGAGCGGTTGGTCCGTGATGACCCTGATTTGTCTTCCTCGGAAGTAATGTCTCAATTTTCTACTTGCCACGACCAAGGCTAGAGCCAACTTTTGGACATTTGGATAGCGGGTTTTCGCGTCTTTGAGCACTTGACTGACATAATAGACCGGTTTTTGCTCGCTATTTTCCTCCTTTATGAGTATCGCTCCCACGACTTTATCTGTGGCGGATAACTGTCCGACGAAGATTTTATTCATGGTTTTTTGGAAGGTGGCGTCGGCGTTGATCAGTCCAAATGGCATGACTTTGTAATAATATACCCCCCCTATGTGTAATGAAAGCTGTTTTTTCTCTGTCTTCTGGAGTCATTTTGATTTGATTGTAGCCGGAGTAGGCCTCCATGAAGCTTAACATTAAATGACCCGCTGTTGCATCGATGAGTTGGTCTATTGAAGGGAGTGGGTATGGGTCCTTGGGGCATGCTGCGTTTAAGTCTATGTAGTCAACGCATATTCTCCATTTGCCATTAGCCTTTTTCACTAGTACCACATTTGCAACCCATTTAGGGTAGGTGACTTCGCAAATCAAATCTACGTCCAGGAGTTTGTCAATCTCGATGTCAATTGCCTGTTGTCGCTCTGGTGTAAAATTCCTTCTTTTTTGTATTTTTGGTGCTTTGTCTGGGTCCACATTTAACTTGTGGATTGCCACGGACTCATCTAGGCCTGGCATATCATTTGGGCTCCACGCAAATACGTCCGCGTACTTTCTCAAAAGGTCCGTGAGGCCGGCCTTAAAGATGGAGTCTAAACCCATTCCCACATTCACACTTTTGCTTGAGTCTCCGGGTATGATTTCAATTTTTTCTGTTTGTACCGTCGGGCTTATTGGCGGTCTCTCTTCCCGTTTAAGACATTTCATGAGATTTACATCTATGCGAGGAGGGTCTCATGTCATCGGGTCATGCCCGTCAATGAACTGTACTTCCTTTCTCTTTTTGTTGTTTGCCCGCTGATTTTCAGTGTGCCTTTGTCTTTTTGCTTGTTTTCTCTTATTTGCCTTTTCTCTACGGACATTGCTAGGCTCTGTTTTTCCCAGAGTGATTGCTATGCCATAACATCTCTTAGATGTTTCTGAATCTCCCTTGATTTTGCCAACCCCGTTTAGAGTGGGGAATTTGATTTTAAGATGGAGGGTGGAGGTTACCACCTTTAGCATATTCAAGGTTGGTCTTCCCAAAATCATGTTGTAAAAGGAAGCGATGTTGATGACATAGAATTTGACCGTTCGACATACTTGTCTGGGCGATTCGCCAAAATAGACATGGAGTCTAGCGATGCCCGCTATTGGGACGGCATTATGCCCAAAACCGTAGCGAGGTGTCTCATCGGGACATGTTTTCAATTTCTCGCCATCTAGCTTTAGTCTGTTCTAGGTGTGCTTGAAGCATATATCGACTGAGGATCCGTTATCCACGAGGATCCTTTTTTACTTCATTGTTGGGGCAACGCCCAACAACACAACTAGTGCCTCGGTGTGATTTGGGTTAATGTCTTCCTAGTTTGCGTCTGTAAAAGTAATGACATTTGGGGGTCCCTCGAATATATGATAGATGGTGTGTTCTTCTCTCGGCGGTGAAGACTGTCCGCCAAAGACGGTATGCACGATATTTTTGTTATGTCCTTGCGGGGTGGACGCCCCTTGCACTTGCCTTGGCAAATATTGAGATAGTTTGCCAGCCTTAACTTGTTTCTCCAAGAAATACTTGAGGACAAACAACTGTCTGTGTAATGTCCATGCGTTTCGTGGTAATCACAGTGTTTGTCTTTGGGTTTGTCATCGGGTGAGGAATGCATCGGGGCTAGTGGTAGATAGAAAGGTTTTCCTCTGATTGCTTTGAGAATGGTCGCCCTTGGGAGTGTGAATTTGGTCCATTCTGGTTCAAGACGCCTATCTAGTCTTTACGGGCTTGTCGGCCTTAAGCGGTCTCTGATCGGGATTGATGATTGTGTTCTTTGGGCGGGCGGTGGCGGTCCGTGAGTGGTCTGTACTTGGTGTAAGGCCGGTGTTTGCCTTTGATAGGACGAAAATCTTTCCCTTTGAAAGTATGGTGTGGGTGTAGGTGGAGCCCTGGATTGTTTTAGCACGCTTAGAGATTCGGCTTCATTGATGGCTTAGGATGCCAAGTCATATGCCTTTGCTAGTGTGGCGGGTTTTGTTTCCATGAGACGACATACGTATTTTTCGCATTTGTAGGGGTTAAGGCCTCTCCTCAAATGGACCAAAGCTTCTGTTTCATTAACACAAACTACTTTGTTGATGGCTTCCTTGAAGCGGTCAATGTAATCTTGCAACGTTTCTCCGTTGCGTTGTGCGATAGTTTCCAGGAACACGATATGAACCTCGTGTTGCTGGTTTGCTTTGAAATTATTTAAGAATAGTCTTTTGAATTCCAGCCAAGTATCTATGGACCTGGCGGATATCCTACAGAACCATCTTTGGGCATTCCCGCGGAGGGTCGCGACAAAGAAATGACATCGTGTTAGATCATTGTATTTATAATGAAGAGCTAGCTGGCCAAAGTAGCTAAGATGCTCCTCTGGGTTGCCTAGCCCGTCGAAATAATTGAAGCTGTGGTGTTTGATTTCTTTTTAACGGGGCTCCGCCTCCAACCTAATGGTAAATGGTGTTCCGCCGAGCTCTTGCTCGCTATTTCCCTCTATCTTCTTTTTGAGCTCCATGATAGTACGCAGCATCTCTGCGTTTGTTGGTTGTGTGCTGTTGGTCTCTTTTTGGCGGACATGAGAACGCTCTCTTTGCCTTTGTTTTTCGTACTCGGCCAGGACCTTTTCGTAGGCGGCCTTCTTATCGATAATCACCTTCCTTAGGTCTCTTTGTTTTCTGTTCTGCTCCCATATTTCGGGCTGATGATGGCCTTTGTTGTGCCTCTCATGGTTTGTTTCTTGAGATGAGCCTAGGCGAGAAAAGGCAAAATTTGCCTTTCGTGGTCGGCTGTGTGCCTCACTTCGATCATCGTGTGGATTTACTTGGGAATCTCTCTGCTCAAGTGGTTTTTCTTGTCTAGTCTGGGGAAATGCAGAGGCTATTTGCATGAGTAAGTCGATTTGTTGTTGGTTATAGCCCGTTAGATCAAGGCTAAGGATTTGCTCTCGGTTGTCTCCTCGAGGGGGGTTTGTTTGTAAGCGGTTTTCAGTATTTACTGGTGGGTCTTGTGGTGGGATGCCGGTATTGTTCCCTTGTATTTCTATTGATTGTCGCTCGTCTGGGTTTGCCATTACGGTCTTTAGATCTGGTGTTTAGGGTTACACGGGTGGTGTGTATCTTGAGTTTTCGAGATTGATGTTTGTGTTTTGTCTTGTGGAGGTAACTATTCTGGTAGAGCAGGTGAGGGATTTTTCTTTTAAGAAAAACAAGCCCTCCTTCTAGCGCCAAATGATAATTCCCACGGCTGATTAGAGGCTTCCGACTACTGTTCCAGGACGTTTCACCTGAGTTTGGGTATCTGCAAAATAATGCTTGCCCGGGGGTGGTGGCCGTCAAGCACCTCCGGTGTAAGAATCAGTAATCGGAAATAATAATAATCAAGCTGGTAAGAATGTATCTAATGTGAAGGGAGAGAATATGTACTGAGCTTTTGTGTTGTTAGAATTGTCTCTATTTGTCAGTGTGTAGAAGGGGGGTATATATAGGCTAGGACTCCCAATCACTGTGCATCCACCTGGCTGCCCACTTGTTGTGTCGTTAAAGCTACAGTGAGCCACTATTGGAACAGTGATTAGTGTCCCCTCCTGACATACCTCGATTCTACCACAACCGCTTTTGCTATAGTTGAATGTTTTTGTGTTCCCTTGACTGCCTTATTGAGCAAGATACCAAGATATTTTGCACAAAGGTATTTTTCTAATGATATTTATTGTCAAGTTGAGCATTGATAGGAGAGATAATATCTTATGACACGTGTATAGGAAAGTAAGTACTGTGCATGTGTGGTTGATAGCGAGTGCCCGCTGTAGGTTGACAGTGGGTACCTATCAGTTATGTAACAGGTAAATGGCAAACAATTGTCATTTAACGTACCCCTTCATTATTACTCCCTCTGTCCCATCCATTTGTTTACATTTTTTGTCACTTTCTGGCACGCATTTTAAGGTGGATTTTAAGGATAGTTCCATAACTTATTTTTAAAATTTTCTTTTTTTTGTATAAAAATAGGATTGTTCTATTTTTATACAAAAAAGGAAACTTTCAAAAATAAGTTATGGAACTATCCTTAAAATCCACCTTAAAATGCGTGTCGACACCCCATTTTGAAACGATAACAAATGGACGGGACGGAGGGAGTAAGAACTAGTACTGATATCTCCTCTTCCTAGGTTGTGAATGAAGGCTGTGGAAACAAATGCAAAAATAGTGGGAATAGGTGTTGTATGTCTTGTCTTCGGCCTCCTGCATGCTGCATTGGTTGCCCATGAAACCTTTGTCAGTCTAACACTCCCAACCTGTTGAATTGCATGGTACCTCATCCCCACCCAACTCCCACTTGGATTTTCAATGACATATTGACATCTGTAAGACCCTAGCCTAGTTCCTAGGCACCTCTTTCAGAAATTTACAATATTAAATCTAATCTATATAATCCTAATTCCTGAACACAAAGAATTTGGAAAAAGACCTTTTCTATCCTTTCCATTTTTAATTTTAAACTACTTAAATGTCCTTTTTCGTCATTCTACTTGAAACATGGATTATCCAAATTTAAAATGGGTATGATCCAACTTCCCAAAATACAAAGAAGCCAGTTATTTTTTATAGGATCCACCAGACCCGATCCATATTTCTCAAATCCAATTAATTAATACACGTACAATATAGGTGAACACGCTACATTCAACACTCAAAACAACTGTCGAATTAAGATCCACCATTTCAGCCGATAGTTACGTGTTTTTTTTTTGAATTAGGCTAAAACATGTATTACGTTCATCTTCTCATATCCAAATATCATGGTTGTAAGTCTCTCATGTATTCTTAGTCTTGATAAACATCAGCCCCATGTTCAATTTGTTGTTGATATTCGATTCTAACCTTTATACTCATATATTTTCTAATCATGTATTTATTTTTATTTTTTCGCAGATTGATCTTGATTTTGATTTTTTTGTATTGTGATGCAGATTTCGAAATTCTTACTGCAAATTATGAATTGTGGTGGTGCCGCTATTCTTCTCTTACTCCTTTGTTTTATCCTTTTTCTCTCAATTATATATATTTATGACATGTTTGATATGTACTATCTTGTTCTTTTCTTAGTTTATAAATTGATGTCCGACTATATTTTTGCGCTCTAATTGTTTGATAATATTCCTGAGAGGATTTTTTATGTTTTTGACTATTTCATCCAAACATGTGGACTTTGCTGATATTTTGGATTTGGACAATCTTGGCTTCAATGTTAAGGTAATGCTAATTTACAATCTCTTTAAATGCTATATTTTGTTATATTGATTGTGTTTGCATCCAGTTGTGTACCAATATACAATCTCTTTATATAATTGTTGTAGTCGTCTGGCGCAAGTGCCTGGAAGTTGATCTTTCACAATAGGTTGCCCTCTACTTTGTTAACTAGCAGCAAGGTTCAATATGAAGACTGTGAGCCTACAAAAATAGTCTTGCTGGACACGAATTCCAATAAGATAATTACATTTGGAGAGCCTCAACACCATTACGAAGAAGAGGAGATTGTTGAGACGCAGGTGTCCAACTTTGAAAGCAACTTGGGGACCAATTTGTTTTTTGGTCCTTTACTCATTATATGTGTCATCTGCTTATTTTGAAATTGATGTCAAAGTATATTAATATTTTGTACTGCTCCCCAAAGAATATGCTTGAAAGTAAAAAGGCTGCTATCGAGGAATGTTGCTCTGGACATGATGCTGGAACAACAAAAATTTGCAAGGTTTCTGTGCTTCTTTGCTTGAGGCTTACTCTCTTTATCTTTTGCCCTAGGTTATCAATGGCATAAATAAGGGTAGCAACTGTGGTTATCATTATATGTCTTAATAAACATCAACCCCATGTTCAATTAGTTGTTGATATATTCGATTCTAACCTTTATACTCATATATTTTCTAATCATGTATTGATTTTTATTTTTCGCAGATTGATGAGAGTGGGAAAAAGAGCAGTTACGGAGTTTTAATCTTACATACGGTTTGTAATATATGATTTATAAACATTTACACAAATTGGGTATATGTATATGATTACATATGTATATGTATATTCATTATAACAAGATTATTATCTTATTGTGTTTCAATTTGTATTTCAAAACATTCGCATCTCTTCTATCTGTCTAATTTATGGTGTTTTGATTATTATCCTCTTTTTTTGGAGAAAGCTGAATTTGGGAAAAATGGAAGCATCATATTTTTCCAATTTTACATCATTCACCTGGATTCAAACAAAGTATGTTAATGTATATATAGTGTTTGGTGTGTGTATTATATCAAAGTGTTTGTATATGTGTTTGATACATATGTTTTTCTTTTCATATTGTGTTCTTTTTTAACGTTTGTGTATCACTAATTAATTCATTAATTTTTATTGTAGATATGCTCAATCTGACAAAGTTTTTCATGTTTCTGATCTAGGTATTATTTCAGTAATCGGATATGGGTTTCAGCAGATCAGGTATAATTTCTTGAGCACTGAACATTTATATTGATTTTGATAGCCTCATCTATAAATCTATTCTCTATTTATGATTTGATTTATATTGTTTCATTTATTTCTTAGACTTTATAGTGAGTTATCGATGTTTATAATTTTTCTAATGCAGTGTTAGTGTACATGTTTGTTTGTTCTTTTCTCGGCCAAATCTTAAAGCATCGCTTTGTATTTTTCTCAGGTTTGCATTTCCATGTATATAATAATTTTTAAAGTTTACCCTTTTCATGGTGCGTGCCAACGCGTACAGGAAATTATAGTATATCGATAATTTAGTCCAGACATTTTTTATTACTATGACATAAGGATAGTTATATACATAATTTTACTATTGAATTCGTTAACTGATGATTGTTGTGTCAATTATCATTTCGTAGGTGAAAGATGGTAGCTGGTGATAGCAGTGGCCAAGGCATGGTCAAATCAATGCGTTATAGATCCAATAAGAGAAATTTCTTTCCTGAAGAATTATTTAAAAGTTGGAGAAATTATGGCAGGGCATTAAGGAACACGAAATATCGTCTTACTAATCGTCTCTTGACACGATCAAGTGATGCGATCAAGTGAAGAATCAGAGCTACACGAAATGTGTGATAGGAGCCAGAATGAGATGACCAAATCCATAATCTGGTTTTATATTATGTAGTTTGGTGTTAGGTCTGTTCTGGGAGCTGTAGAGAAAACATGTTAGGGATTTTGCTGGATCTGCTGTCATAATATCATACCTCATTTCGGGTATGTCTGTCATTTCTGCTTTGTTGTAGGCAATGTTAATGCAGGATATTAAGTTGGTTTCAATCTTCTTTCTGGTGCTGCTACTAACTCTCAGGCGATGTTTGAATGTGATTGTTCTCAAGGTACCATAGTTACTTATGCATATGTGATGTTTACTCCTACATTTTTTGTCCGGGTATGTTCATATTTGTGAAATTTTAATAATCATTTACTTAACTAATTATAAAAAATACATGACTTCAAACTGATTATAATAATCATATGATCCAGTGCTATCAAAGTCTCATTTGTGCCTCTTTTATAGTTGTTTTCAGTTCTTAACTTTTAAGAAGTTTTCCACAGATTGCAAAAGAAACTGCAGATGTCATCATATTGGATGACAACTTCTCCACTATTGTAAACGTGGCAAAATGGGGTATGTTCATATTTGTGAAGGCCTATTGTAACACACACTGCTGAAGTACAGCGTGGAGTCAAAAATGCACAAAACGCCTTCCTCTCTGAAGCTATAATGGAAGAGGTTAGCAAGACTTAGTTATTTACCTACTCCATCTTTACATTTTTGTAATTATTCCCTTAATTTTTTATAACTGATTTTTAGGAAAGGCCATTCTTTTTCTAACATTATTTTATTTCATGATATATGTCTAAATCACCTTATAATTGGCTTATATTCAAGAATAATTTATCCAAGTGTTTTAACTTTGCAAATTCATAACTAAAGCTTTTCTTCCTGGCCTGTCTAATTAAAGTTATTCCAAATTTAGGTTATATACGAAGATCTTCCATCAAATTTATGTGCAATTCGAGATTATACAGAGAACGGATTAACGGGAAACTCTTATGAATCATGTGACCACCTGATTCATACAGAGGAGAATATCTCATCACTGACAATAATAGGTGTGACGATAAATCAGACGAGGAATCTTTTGATAATGACAGACCACATTCTTCAAGACAAAGGCCATGGGTACAGGTTTACAGAGGGACGTCGAAGTTCTTAAATTTGAGCTGCTAACATTCATATCAGCACATGGACATGATGGATTTACATAGGTCATGGTGTGCAACAGCAGTTCTGTAACATGGACATGATTAGATTTCATTCAGATGAAACATTTGAAATTTAAATGTAAAAGTATATTAATATTTGTATGGACGAGCAAATCGCTTATACTGTTTGTGTGCTTCATTTTTTTTTTTAAACTTTTACAACAGTTTTAGGTGTGCAGTGAGTATTTCACTCAGGCAAGTGCCAAAATGAAATTGTTATCTCCAATTCAGATCTTGATTGCTGCTCCGTATGATAAGGAAGGTAGGAGCATTTGTGGTGCTAATGATATGCAGACTTTCCCTCAGCTTCATATTTATAATGATCTTTTGCCAACTACAAAGCTTGCATTATCCACATCTACATCATAAGTTACAGGTGCAGCCATTAGGTATGACTTTTGCATATAGTGACTGAGCAGCATTTGGTAAAATCAGTTTAATACGTACGGACTATAGGGACTACAATGCCTACAGCTACCAACTGCAAATTGCCCATAGCAATGTTATCAGTTAGAATTGTAGCAAGTAGATCCTGACTTTGCAGGCATCACGACTAAGCGTGGTATAATAAGTCCTTAAATCAAAACGAAAACAACACCATAAGATAATTTATTTATATTTACTATATAATTTATTTACATAAAAGAGATTATTAGATGAATTCATAATAATAAGTTTTTTTATATTTTACTTTTAAAATATACAAGACCATTTTTTATTACATAAAAATGTTGAATAATTTTAGAGAAAAAAAATGTTGGAGTATGTTCTAAAAGAAAGTAGTTTTGAGATTAAAATTATGAAAATTCATGACATGTCTAAAAATTTTAGAGAACTAATTAAAAATTTTATTATTGTTTTTTTAATATTAAATTGATTGTTTAAAATTACAAATTTTATTCTTTTTTTAATATAAATGAGATGTTGCGTGTGACAAAATTATTTCTAAAATTCATTTTTTTACACAAACATTTTATGTTAATATTTCACATCAAAAATAGTAATTGTGTATTAGTGTAAATTAAAAATAAATGAACTAAGGTAGAACACTTTAACCAAATTAGTGTTAATTATAAATTATTTACTTTATAATTGAAAAATATTTTGTAAGAGCAAAACTTTAGTTACATTTAGTTGTAATCAATTAAACTAAATAATAGAAGATCGATTTTAGTAAATATATTTATATTCACATTCTTTTATGCAATAATTATTCTATTTTTTTATCCTGATATCCAAGGAAATTAATATTAAGCTACACATAATTTTATACTTTAAATTATTGTACTTTTTTCTATGATGAATTTTCAGTACCTTAATAGAATAATAATTCTTATAATTAACATATGATAGAGACATGGAAAATGATTTTTTTATAAATTTAAATGAAATTAACATTTTGTTATTCAAACATGTAAAACATAAAAATTAAAGTTATTTTCAAAATTTATTTTACATACATTACTATATTAACTTAACGAGCTAACAGTTCTTGAACTGTATTGACTAATTACTATATTGTTTTAGCTATTTGCTTATCTTTTTGAATTTTGATTTTGAAGATTTGCTTATCGTTTGTTATCATGATTAATTTTCAAACCTTCTAAAATTATGATAATAGATGTAATTTGTTTATGATGTATTTGTTTTAATTTTAAAAAATTTATATCTTCAAATTTATACGTTCTAAAATTATGATAATTTTAAACAAATTAACGATTTTATGTTATGTTTTTTTAGCAGCAGTAAAAAACAATAATATTAATAGAAGAGCATACATAAATAAAATAAGTCATGATTAAACAATTCATTGAATCTAATAGATTTGAATTTTATATTACACAAGTCATGATTAAGTTTAGATTTGGACGTTAAGGATGTACATAGGTAATCTAATAATATAGACTACATTATTACATTACATGAAATAAAAAGGATAAAAAAACTGTTAGAAGATCAACAGTCGTGATAACTCTCTTTGCATGCTGACAAAACATATACATTTACTCCATCTTCTCCCATTCTCCAAGATATAGTTTGCAGTCCTTTGCTCTTTCAGTTCTAACTCTTCTATCAAAAGTTTTAGACAATCAATCTTCTATACCTGTAATCAAAATGTTTCAGAATCTTCTTTCAGATATTCTTGCCTTGCTCTTTTCATTCATGATAATAGATATAGGAGACTTTAATAGGTTTGTTAAGTGTCTAATGGCATGGGTGACTAAGCAAACTATTCCTAGAATCAGAGATGTTCTGGAAAGCCTTGATTGGGATTCTTTGTACCAGTTCCATAATCATCCTATCGAAGTTACACGTTACCAGTATCATGGTTTTATTGGTTTTGCTGTTAGATATAATGTTGATCAAGCTCTGTATTACAATTCCATTCGGTGCTTATTTTTGAATGAAAATGTGCCTCATCATCTTTATGTACTTTCCTCTCTATCAGGTAATCATTTTCCTTCTTCTTTTTGCTTCATTTTCTTTAAAGCAATAAATATGACTTTTCACAGAGATGAGATTGTTCAAGAGATGTATGAATTGCTTAATCAGACACATTTGAGATCTAGGATAATAGAACTTATTAAATATCTCGAAGAAATGTACTGTTACTTATTTGAGAAGGATCATCTCTTGCCGATTTACAAGTTTTGCCCAAATGCAAGAAACAAACAACCCATCTATCAACTCGAAGGTCATCCTCTTGGAGATGAGTTGTGGAACTCACTATGCGATAAAACTATTGAAAGTTATATTTGCCATGAGAGTGAAGTATATGGCAATCTCTTGACAATGTCACACATGTGGAATACCGATTGTGCTTATTGCAAAGTGCAGATTTTGTTGTTCAAGATTCTCCTGTCTTCTGTTGTTGATTAAACATTTTATTTCTATGCAATTTGTCCAACTACTGTTTTAATGAATTTTTGAAAATATTGTTTTTATGGATGCATATTGTATTTACTATTTTGATATTTCCAGAATTTATCTGATTATAGATACTGAAGAATGTTTGCCTTAAGTATGTCAATGTTTAGTTCCTGATAATGTTTTATCCATGTTGTTTTAATGTACTTAAGGTTAAATGATGTATGCTCTTTTTGTGCATTAGTGCTCCAGCTTTCAAAGTGAACTTTAATGTTTTCCAAATTAAACTACACAATTCCAAATTTAACAACATAGGACAATGGTAAAATCTATCATGAACTAAAGTATCATACTACAGAAATTAGGAAGATTACACCAACATGTTCCTAAGATTTAAGAGAATAACTAAACATTAAGTTTGAGACAACATAGAATATCTAATTAGCAGCAATGCATATCTATAGGTTGAGATTCTTAAGAGAACTATATATTACGTGAGAAATCCACAAGTCCAGCGCTCATTTTTGCCCTCTGTTCCTCCACTTCACCAACTTTGGTTAACCAGTCATTTAGTTTTTGTGTCCAGTTTGCTTCAAATGTTTTGAATCCTGTTAACATCTCTTCCAAAAGATCTCTAAACTGCTTCACATGTCCAACAAGAGATGTCTGGGTATCTTCTACAAATCTTCGTTCTCTTCCTGCATAAGAACTATCAACTTGAACTTCTTGATTTGAAGATTGACCAGCCGATACATGTTGTTTTCCTGTCAGCACCTCTGTAATGTTCCTACATTTTAAATACCATACGCATATTGTCATATTTTAAAACAGGTCTATCTTAAAAATAAAATTTTGACATGAATATTTACATGTATTTTTCCTCAATTCCAAGAGTGCGAGCAAATAGTTCTGTCTGCCTATCCTCCATGCTCTTGAAAAACAGACCGAAATCTTCATTTGCTGAACGAATGTCTTCGCTTAGATCTGCAGAAGTAAGATTGATGTTATTCAAGTCATTAACCAACAATGACTTGATGTTTGTGTACCTTCTCCTCTTTGCTGATCTTGAACTCATTAGTTTTGATAATAAGTAATATACAAATTTAATGATAGAATGTTTTGTATCTCCATTATGATTTATAGACATTTGATTAACTGGCAAAGTTATGGGTTCGTTTTTTAACTGCCACGTTCTATACTAATCCATTATAAATTCCTTAAAACTTTGCATGTATATGATTTATGGTCATTTCTTTGACCACCAAAGATAGTGGTTGGTTTTATAACTTGCACATTCAAAATTATGAGATTATCAATTTAGTTAAATTTGGCATATATGTAACTGTTGTGATTGTTAGTCATATTTTTTTAGAATAATTTAAATGTTTAAATTATTGTCACTTATTGTAAATTACCGACAATAGAATTTAAAAATGATTCTTTCATTTTAAAATAACCAATTAAATGGGCTCCATACTATATATAACTTTATTTTCAGAACCAAATTATTATTAACTTGGTAAAATTGTACAATCATATGGAGTATGATAAATTTAATTAGTTAGTACAATTTAATTAGTATTACAAAGATTGTTATTAACTTAATTATTACCAATGTACAATTAGATGGAGTTTGATAAATTAGAAGTTGTAGATCAACCTCTTTAAATAATTCTTAATTATTGTAAAATGCCGACAAAAGAATTTTCAAATTACCTAATAATATGTTTTGTATAATTCTTAATTATTGTAAAATGCCGACAAAAGAATTTTCTAATAATATGTTTTGTATAACCCAAATTAATGATTTCATAATCAATCAGCATCTCCTAATCATATCTCTAACTTAACTACCCTATCATTATCATATCGTCTAATTACTAACCTGATTAATCATATCTCAATTATGATCTTATCAGATTAAACCATCCCTGTTTAGCAGCATATTTTTACCAAATATAGATTGTGATCACATTTACCCAGCACCACTATAAAGGCTATATCTTAATAGTAAAAGTTTTAACATTTGTAAGCAGAGCTAAAGGTTAGTATGTTTTTCCTGTTGCTTCATATTAGTAATCATATTTAATCATATTTGAACTGTACGTTCTTACAAATAAATTGTTAACTCGAATAACTTGTAGAAGGGGGGGGGGGGGTTGAATACAAGTTATATAATCGTGTCTGATTTTTGCTTGATTATAAGAACAAGAATAAACAAATGAATCAAACTCTTGTTTGTATTAATAAGATCAAATACAAACTCTACCAAAGGTGTACAATACCTTTAGCAGCTGCTGACAATACAAATATCTCTCTGTTTGTTTCGTACTCTCGAATACAAACCTTATACAGAGCTACGCACATTCACCAGTTCGACTCACGCCTCACACGCTCTTTACAATGATATTGAGAGAGTATTTATAATGCTACCTATCAGCTAATAACAGAAAGATATAATCTATACATGACAATGTTCTGCCTTCTAGTTGATAGTTTCCTTCAATAGAAAACTCTTCCCTTCATAATATCTTCTTGCTTGTTCTTCAAACAATGATCCTGTTTTATAGCACTTGCCAGTTTCTGTAGCATCCATAATGACATCATCAGTAACACGACTGATATCAGGATTTGTACACTGCATCAGTATCTGATCACTCATCAGTATTGGACCGTCATCAGGATTTGCTCTCTATTCCTGACATGTAGTCTCCGATACACTGTTCATTCCTGACTAAACTATACAGATAACTGTCTTACACATAAATCCTATATACAGTGCTAAATCCTTTATAAGATCAGGATTACAAGAAGTATAATGTGTAAATTCTATTCTTAACATCACAACTTATGAATTATTCCTAACAATCTCCCCCTATTTATGCTTTACAAACTGAAGCATAAATCTAAGTTGTGGATGTCAAAACATATAACAATACAACCAGAATAGAATTTATGAATGTAGAATTATGAAGTTAAGTACCTCCTTCTCAGATGTAGACATTTATCCAGTACTTAGAAGAAAGAATTTTAACTATTAATGCTGCTCTTCCTTACCACTTCCTAGCTGAGATTCACCACTGTCACTCCTGGTTCTTCTTTTTACTACCATTTGTCTGATCTTTATCTCCCCCAGCTTTATCTTTATCTCCTTCAGTCTGGTAGTGTTGTTGTTGTCTTTGAATTGTCTTTATCTCCCCCTTTTTGACATCAGCAACATTAATTCCAAGAGATTCAGAAACAGAACAAATGAGATTCATAAGAACTGCTTGATTTTCCATAATGGTGACTTGGTTATCTTCAAGTGATTGAAGTCTTGTTTGAATAGCAATTTGAGAATTCTGAATATCTTTCAAAACATCAGAATGAACTTCAATATTGGAAGTGCTTCTAGTATCTTCAGTATCAGAATCAGAAAGAACTTTATCTTCAAGTCTTGTAGAAGAAGTTGCTTGAGTTGTATGATATTCAAGTAATAAAACCTGATTAGAAGTATCAACGTCTTCATCTTTCTGTTCTGGAACTGAAACATGATCATCATCTCCTTCACCAGTATTCTGTGTACTAACATCTTCAAATCTTGACTCCTCCTTAGAGTGATCAGAGACTGTTGATGTCTCAATTCTAGCTGATATTGGAAGTACATACAAAGGAACACTAGGATCATTAGGATCTTCATCTGGTACATATGTATCAAGAGATTGCTTTATCCTGGCACCTCTCCTGTTAATGATTTCTGCAAGCCTCTCCTTTTGCTTCTGAGCTTTAACTTCTGGCTTTGCATTGTGATGTGCTAGGTCATTCTTCTGATACATTTTGATGAATGAATAAGTACCAGCATCCATACCCAAATTTTCAGACCAAGATTCAGGACAAACTTGATCCCAGAAATCAAAAGATGGTTTCCTAATTTTCTCTCCCTCATTATGGAGTTGATCATCCATACCCTCATTCTCACTTTGACTTTCTAAAGTCAACACTCTTTCTACCTCACCTTTTGCCTGGTCAGGAGCCAGCCGCTCAAATTATGGATCAATATCCATCTTTTCAAGTGTATCACTCAAATTTGGATAAGTGCTCTCATGACCTACAGAAAAATAGAGTTTAGAAGGAGTTTTTATACCTGAACTCACATGGAGAGAGGGTTCCTCATATGGCATGTGGCTTGAGGTTTTCTCCAAGGAGTGAGCTGCTATAGTCTCTGAACCCATACAATCATCTTCTTTCCTTTCAGAAACTACAGGCTCCAGTATACCACTTTCAGGTTCTTTACTAGACTGTGATGTCTTCAGTAATACTTCATTAGACACCATAGTTAGTACATCACCATCTTTAAGTGTTGTTTGCTGAGACACACCCTCAAGGTGGATAGACTCTGACTGAACAAAATTTGTTTGATCTTCAGAAAAATCAACCAAAGTCATTCCTCCCATATCATAGGGTATCTCACTTGCATTCTCAGTCATCACAGAAGACCTTTCAACATCAGCTATCACAGCTCCTGAGTCATCCTTCCTCTGACTAGATGGTTCTTGTGTTGCAGTGACCGTGATCTGATCTTTCCTACTACTCACCACTGGTGCAATAGTATCTTCTGTTGACTGCTTCCCTCTATCTACTTCCTCCAGTTGTTCACCTTGAGCTGAAGCATCTTCAATAATTACATCCTTGTCAAATAAATATGCATGAAGTGATTGAAGTGCAACATGCTTCGAGATTCCAAATTTCTTGACTAATTGTCTTCTGACAGATACATAAAAATACATCTTCATTAAGTCAAGTCTTTGATGTAGAAGTCCATATTCATCTGGAAATAAAAGTTTTGGTACTCTTTCAATCAGAAAGTCTAGAACAGGCCTTGACAACTTCACTTTGAGAGAAATTAGTCCCATAGCCAGTCTGTATGATAATGTAGTTTCCCATGAAGAATCAATATCCAGGTCTCTCTTGTCAAATACTGACATAGATGTAGCTTGATTTGTAGAAACCTGCATGATATTAGTTGGACTAGACTCTGTGTGTGTAGGTGACAATTGAATCTTTCTCCTTGTTCTCCTGATATAGTGAGCAAAAGATTTATCCTGAGAAGACTCAAGAGGTGTAGACACAGAAGTGATCTTGGGATGAGATCTTTGTTCAATAGACACAGTCTTTTGAGAGACAGTATCCAGTAACTGTTTTCCCTTTTTAAGAACTACAGCCTTTTGTGAGACTGCAGCCTGGCTGTGACTAGGTTTTTCATCTCTTTGTACTAACAAAGAAAGTTGAATTGCAGCCTTCAATTCTGCTCTCTCTGCAAGAGTTAAATCATCATCATCTTCACTAGAATTACTACTACTACTTGACACAACAAATCTTCTCTTCCTTACAACTGATGTCTTTTGAGAAACACCAGAGGTTGGTTTCTTTGAAACAATAGGTTGTGGATCAAAATTTGGTTCTTGAATTGTTTCAGAGACTATAATGTTTTGGGCTACTTGGGTAGACACAGGTGGGTTCTCCTCCAATTGAGATTCCTGAGCCATTTCACCACAAAAGAAAGAAGAATTGTAGAGAGTAGGAAGATGAGTTTTAAGAATTACCTGAAAATGATGTGGATAATGAATTACAGGTATTTCATCTAGATTCTTTTCATTGTCCTTCTTTGTAATATCAGAGAAAATTCTCTTTTGCTGTTCATAAGAAGAAACACAATGTTCCCTACCAAATCTAGCTTCAACATCAGGAATAAAATGGTTAATAAACAATTGCATAAATCTATGATAATAAACCATTTTCCTGTTTTGATCTCTTGACCCAAGTTTAATACTCATCTGACTTAAGATAATATGACCAATGTTAATTACTCTGTCATAAAGCAAACTATAAGCAATATGAGATGTAACAGAAGTAATTTGTTGAAAAGAACTACATTTGCCAGTAAAACATTTAGCAATTTGATCAAAGTAAAAAGACCATTCCTTTCTTAGAAAAGACCTATTCAACTGGCTCATGTTATCTAGAGGTCCACTATAACCTAATTCAGACAACATAGTTCTTATATTATCATCAGATGGTACATTCACATAACTATCAGTAACAGGTAAGCAAAGTACTGAACTAACAACAGATTCAGTAATGTCAAATGAATCTTGTCCTAAATGTAGAACAATCTTACCTGATCGACTCTGAGTAGAATCAATTACCTCAGCATTCTCCCAAGCTTGTGAAACAGCTACTTGATTAATCTGTGGAGATGCTGTCAATGCATAACTTAATGATCCATACGCCAGAAAGTCCATGATTGGATGAAAATCAGATGACACTCCTTCCTTGTTGGTGATAGCTGCAACATGATTATTTGTCATAAAATCAAAGTCACCAAACTTGAAGACTACTGATTTAGGTAATCTTCTCTGAGCTGCCATTCTTGATCTGAAAAGAAACTTGAAAAATTCTTGAAATGAATTAGTGATTTTGAAAACTCAAGAGTGATTTTTGCTTTGGAGAATGTAAGATTAGAGAAAGCAATTACACGATTAGAGTTTCAAAACAAATATATTTCACAAATCTTTCAGACCACTATCCCACGTTGACACGTAGATTGACAGGTGTCAGTCCCTGAAAAATGCGGTTACCCACGATTTTTGGAAAATAAAATCCAAAATTGATTTTCATGAAATAAATCAGGGTATAAATAAGTAATACTGATCAGTTTCCTTTTCCTGTTGACCTCTCATCAAAATAATCACAAAATACAATGTGATAATAATTCTCAAATACTGATGGTCACACATGAAATCCTGATCAATATCATCAGAGACTTAATATGGAGTTTTCCACGTGGCATCTTTCTTTTATCTGAAAAAGAAAATAAACAATTAATCTGAACAGAAAATCAATTGGTTAGATATTTTCAATATTTCTTGAAACAAGAAATACAGTCTCATGCAATAATTAGCATTTGACTTCATTAAGACTTCCAAGTGACTGCTCAGCTTCTCACGTCTTTCTTTAAAAGAACCAAACGCTTTATGCCATTCTCCATAACCTTTCAATTTCTTTTCTTCTCAACAATGCTTCTCAAACCAAAAATTCCTTCAAACCCATTTTTAAGATTTTTCTTGGTCGATGAACATCCTGTTCTTGATCATCTCTTTGAACAAACGACTCTTCTCATCGAACTAATCATGAATGGATTGGTTTTCGATAATATCCAGAGGTTTCTCCTAGAACATCCATCTGTTGGATACAATCTTCCCCTAACCTCCTCAAAACTTGAGGATGAAGAATTTGGCCGAGAGTCTGAGGTTGATCTTGATGGAGATGCTATTCATTTAAGTTAGCTGCTCTCATTCAAGTCGCCCAGACAAGGAATCCAAGAGCAAACGAGGCTTTCATCCCCTGATGGATTTCTTGAGATGCTCCTTGTCCTGTACCTCAGAGTTCATATCAAAGACAAGTATAGAGTAGAAATTTAGACAAAAAGATGTTGTATTTCATTTCCATGTAATGATTTTTATTAATGAAAATACAATTTCTTGTTATCTGCTTGTCTTTTGATTTTTGAATGATGTATAAATTATCAGTATGTAAATATCAAAACTTGCTAGCATAGACTTAACACATCACAGAATCAGATTACTACACAAAGTAAACGTCAGGATCTGAAGCAATTTTCATAATCCTGATACTGACACAATACTGATGACGTCAGCATCCTGATGACAAATCTAATCCTGATGATTATTAACAAGTCTATCATACTGAAATTTATCAAGGCAATGTGTTATAGCTCAAGCATTTAACAATCAAATATAGATCCTGACAGAAATATCAAGTCTATAAGCTAAGAACAACATACCTTGCTACTTTTGCAGATGTTAAAGATCTAAAAATTTAACATTCCTAACTCACTTACTAGTCTACTGAATGTAGTCTCATCAAGTGGTTTAGTTAGAATATCTGCAAGCTGTTTGTCAGTAGGAACAAAATGAAGTTCCACAGTACCATTCTCAATATGTTCTCTAATAAAATGATACCTGACATCAATGTGCTTAGTCCTTGAATGTTGAACTGGATTTTCTGCAATTTTAATAGCACTAGTATTATCACAAAACATAGGAATATTACTAAGTGTCATACCATAATCCAGCAAATGATTTCTTATCCAAAGGAGCTGTGCACAACAACTGCCTGCTGCTATGTACTCAGCTTCTGCAGTTGAGGTTGAAACAGATTGTTGCTTCTTGCTTGCCCAAGAAATCAATCTATTTCCCAAAAATTGACATGTACCTGTAGTGCTTTTCCTGTCTATCTTACACCCTGCATAATCAGAGTCTGAATAGCCAATTAGAAAGAAATCAGATTCTCTAGGATACCACAAACCAAGATTTGGAGTTCCTTTGAGATATCTAAAGATTCTCTTCACAGCAATTAAATGAGATTCCTTAGGATTACTTTGGAATCTAGCACATAAACAGGTAGAAAACATTATATCTGGCCTACTTGCAGTTAGATATAACAATGAGCCTATCATGCCTCTATAACTAGTATTATCCACACTCTTCCCCTTAGGATCAGAGTCTAGTTTAGTGGCTGTTGCCATGGGTGTTTTTGCAACTGCACAGTCTTGAAAATCAAACCTTCTTAAAAGATCTTTGATATACTTTGACTGATTAATGAAAATACCAGTCTCAGTCTGTTTGACCTGCAAGCCTAAGAAATAATTTAGTTCACCCATCATGCTCATCTGATACTTAGACTGCATAAGCTTGCTAAACTTAGCACACAACTTTTCATTAGTAGAACCAAAAATAATATCATCAACATAAACTTGAACTAAAAGCAATTCACCTTTTATCTTTCTAAAGAATAGAGTTTTGTCAATTGTACCTCTTGTGAAGCCATTTTCAAGAAGAAATTTAGACAAAGTCTCATACCATGCTCTTGGTGCCTGCTTTAGTCCATAGAGTGCCTTGTCAAGTTTGTAGACATGATTTGGAAACTTTTGATCAACAAATCCAGGTGGCTGTTCTACATACACTTCTTCATCAAGTTTGCCATTTAAAAAAGCACTCTTTACATCCATCTGGTATACCTTGAATTTTGAATGAGCTGCAAATGCAAGAAACATTCTGATTGCTTCCAATCTTGCTACAGGTGCAAAGGTCTCATCATAATCAATGCCTTCTTCCTGAGAATAACCTTTGGCCACCAGTCTTGCTTTGTTTCTTACAATCATACCAGATTCATCTAGCTTGTTTCTGAAAACCCATCTTGCACCAACAATAGATCTATCTTTAGGTCTTGGTACCAGTTTCCAAACTTTGTTTCTCTCAAACTCATTTAACTCCTCCTGCATTGCAATTACCCAATCAGGATCCTGTAAGGCTTCTTCAACCTTCTTAGGTTCATTCTTTGAGAGAAAGCAACTATACAAGCATTCATTTTGAATTGATCTTCTAGTTCGAACACCACTATTTGGATCACCAATTATCAAATCTTCAGTATGATCCTTTGTCCATTTTCTAACAGGTGGTAAATCAACTCTGCTAGTCTCTCCCCCTAAGTTAGTGGTATCTCTTGTAGAAGAATTCTCTCTACCTTCAAAAACTCTCCTTTGATCAATAGAATCAGTAGATTCCATATTGCTGCTAGTTACTGATCTTTCCTCAGTAGACTCTGAAAGGTCAGTTCCTGATGGAGTAGACTCTGAAACATCAATTCCTGATGGAATAGATTCTGAAAGACTAGTCTGCTCCTGATGATCACTGTGTTCTCTCTGATTTATTTGCTCCCCCTCAACAGCAGCATTCCTTTGAGAAGCAATAGAAATTTCTTCTGGAGAACCTTCATCATCACTTGAGAGTATCTCAGAATTCTCCAGATTTTCAAATTCCAATTTGTCATGGCTTTCATCAGTTTGCAAAATTCCAAACTTCTTATCATCAAATGCAACATGAATTGATTCCATAACAATGTGAGTTCTGAGATTATAAACTTTGAAGGCCTTAGATGCTGAATATCCTAGAAAAATTGCTTCATCCGATTTGGCTTCAAATTTTCCAAGTTGTTCTGGATGAACTTTTAGGACATAGCATTTGCATCCAAAGATGTGAAAATATTTCACACTTGGTTTCTTTCCTTTGATCATCTCATAGGGAGTTTTTCCATGACTATTTACCAAGGTACAGTTCTGAGTGAAACATGCAGTGTTAATAGCTTCTGCCCAAAAGTAGGTTGGAAGTTTTGCATCTGCAAGCATGGTTCTTGCTGCCTCTATGAGAGTCCTGTTCTTTCTTTCCACTACACCATTTTGTTGAGGTGTACCAGGTGCAGAAAACTGTTGAGTGATTCCATTGTCTGCACAAAACCCCTCCATTGTAGAATTCTTGAATTCTGTACCATTGTCACTCCTAAGTACTTTGACTTTGTACTCAGAGTTATTATGAATATTCTTGATGAGTTCAATGATTTGCTGAGGAGCTTCATCCTTCTTGTGTAGAAAGAACACCCATGTGAACCTTGTGAAATCATCCACCATAACTAGAGCATATCTTTTCTTGCTGATAGACATAATGTTTACTGGACCAAACAGATCAAGATGTAGCATGTGAAATGGTTCAGTAATTGAATTTTCAGTCTTGCTCTTGAAAGTGGTTCTTCTCTGCTTTCCAAGCTGACATGCATCACAAAGTCCATCTTGCACAAAATTCGCCTGAGGTAGGCCTCTCACCAAATTGTGTTTAACAAGTTGATTAAGCTTCTTGAAATTAAGATGTGAGAGCTTCTTGTGCCAATTCCAGCTTTCATCACTTGTTGCTTTGCTGTAGAGACATCTAACAATTCCTTTAGATGTATCACTTAAGCTGGCTTCATATATGTTACCATGTCTTTGACCAGTTAGAACAATGTCTCCATTCTGCATATTCAAGACTTTGCATCCTTCTCTGTCAAAGATTGATTTGTAACCTTTATCACCCAGTTGACTTATACTTAAAAGAGTATGTTTCAAGCCTTCAACCAGTGCTACATTTTCTATGATGACATTCCCCAAAATAATTGAGCCATATCCCAGAGTTTCTCCTTTGTTGCCATCTCCAAAAGATATTACTGGGCCAGCTTTCCTCTCAAACTTTGTAAGCAGGGACTTCTTTCCAGTCATATGTCCAGAGCATCCACTGTCCAAGATAATTGAATGCTTCTTTCCTATGCCCTTAACAGAGGATGGAGAAGTTTTCTTTGGAGATCCAGGTTTGTCTGAACTATTGGCCATCAATGCAATGTTTTCATAATCCAATTCATCTTCAGAGTCACTGAAATCAGCCCAATCTTTCTGTGTGACCATAAGTGCATTACCCTTTCCTGAATTCCTAGGCTTCTTACACTCACTAGCAAAGTGTCCAAGCTCGCTGCAGTTAAAGCACTTGATCTTGACCTTATCAAGCTTGACAATTGTACTTTTGCTCTTGTCACTCTTCTTCTCCTCCTTCTTTTGAAAAGGTCCTTTGCTAAATCTTCTCCTGTTGAATCTTCCTTTCTTGAAAGCTTTAGCAAACATAGCAAAGAGTTCTTGCATCTCAGATTCAGAATCATTGTTGTCAGAGTCCATATCAGTAGTCTCTGACTCAGAACTTTCTTTGCTTTTCTTCTTCCTCGAATTCTTTACAGCAATCTCTTCATGCTATTCTTCAGGAAGCTTCTTTACTTCAGATTGAGCAGTAAGTGCAATAGTCTTCATCTTTCCTTCACTCCTGCTCTTTTTCTGCTGCTTGTCAAGTTCATAAGCTCTCAATTTTCCATATACTGCCTCTAATGAAATCTCATCCAGATCATTAGCTTCCTCAATCGCAGATATCTTCTCATTGTAGAAATCAGGCAAAGCTTTCATGAACTTTGTATTCATATCCTCCAAGTCATAATATTTACCATGCATGGCCATCTCATTGATGAGTTTTGTAAACCTATCAAAGGTATCAGTAAGTGACTCACCAGACTTGGATTCAAAGTACTCATACTGTTGTATAAGTAATGTCCTCATATTCTTCCTGACAGGCTTAGTTCCTTCACAGTGAACCTTAAGATTGTCCCATATATCCTTAGCAGTTTTACAAGAGAGAACATAGTTAGTGAGAACAGAATCAAGACTGTTGAATAATATGTTTCTCACCTTAGCATCTTTGAGAACATTCTCCTTGTCCTTATCTGACCATTCAGATTTTGGCTTCTCTGCTGTATGTTCTGGAACAACCACACCATCAACTGTTGCTTGTCCAACGACCTTTGTTGGAACAAAAGGTCCATCTCTGATTCTGTCAAGATAATCAGGATCTGTTGCTTCCAGATGATGCAGCATCTTTACTTCCCATAGAGTATATTCGTTTCTCTTGAGCATAGGGATTTTAGTATTCCCATCCTTGTAACCAGACATGATTGCAGATCTTTATGATTACTCGAAATCAACCCGCTCTGATACCAATTGTTAACTCGAATAACTTGTAGAAGGGGGGGGGTTGAATACAAGTTATATAATCGTGTCTGATTTTTGCTTGATTATAAGAACAAGAATAAACGAATGAATCAAACTCTTGTTTGTATTAATAAGATCAAATACAAACTCTACCAAAGGTGTACAATACCTTTAGCAGCTGCTGACAATACAAATATCTCTCTGTTTGTTTCGTACTCTCGAATACAAACCTTATACAGAGCTACGCACATTCACCAGTTCGACTCACGCCTCACACGCTCTTTACAATGATATTGAGAGAGTATTTATAATGCTACCTATCAACTAATAACAGAAAGATATAATCTATACATGACAATGTTCTGCCTTCTAGTTGATAGTTTCCTTCAATAGAAAACTCTTCCCTTCATAATATCTTCTTGCTTGTTCTTCAAACAATGATCCTGTTTTATAGCACTTGCCAGTTTCTGTAGCATCCATAATGACATCATCAGTAACACGACTGATATCAGGATTTGTACACTGCATCAGTATCTGATCACTCATCAGTATTGGACCGTCATCAGGATTTGCTCTCTATTCCTGACATGTAGTCTCCGATACACTGTTCATTCCTGACTAAACTATACAGATAACTGTCTTACACATAAATCCTATATACAGTGCTAAATCCTTTATAAGATCAGGATTACAAGAAGTATAATGTGTAAATTTTATTCTTAACATCACAACTTATGAATTATTCCTAACATAAATTATTAACTTTATTTTTACCAATGTACAATCAGATGGCGTTTGATAAATTGGAAGATGTAGATCAATCAAGGAATGATTGGAATGTAAAGGTTCGTGTAACACGCATGTGGCCTGCAATTGATATTAACAGCAATTTTATTGGGTTCAATCTTATTCTTCTGGATTCAGAGGTAAAATGATGTATTTAAAATGTTGTTAAGTACGTTTATATTTGAAGTTGCAATACAATTAATTTTGTCATTTTCCAAACAACAGGACTACCATGTACATGGCTTTGTGAATCCAGAAATTTGGAATGCTCTACAGAACGTAATTGTGGAAGGCAATATATATTTGATCACTAATTTTACAGCTATGGAAGCTACAGGAAATGTCATGCCAGTATCATCCAGTATCTCTGTCATGCTAACACATTTAACTGTGGTCCAACCATTTTTTGATGAAGTAATTAACATACCAATGCACAAATTTGAATTGGTTGATTTAGAAGAGTTGTACGACCCTACCAGCAATTGTATTGTACTTAATCCTCCTGAGAATGTCAATGCTGCTATAGGTTTGTGAACAAATCGTGTATATATTTTTTCTTTTATTCACTACAATAGCATTCAATTATAGTATTTGATACAATCATATGTTCTATAGATATTGCTGGAATCATAACGAAACTGGAATACCCTAGTTGATACAAACTTTTCTTGGCGACAAACACTTCCAAAGATTTCAGATCTTTGATGGAAGGTTTTTCATTTGTATATTCATTTTTATTATATTTTTCAAAGTATTATTAAGTCCTTACCATGCAATACATCTTTCAATTATAATACAGGACCTCTGTGAAGGTTACTATTTGGGACGAAATTATTCCTTCCCTAAATACAATTATAGAAAATAATACTGATACCCCAAACATTGTCATTTTGACAACAATGAGGCCACGCATATTTAGAGGTTACACTCTCAAGTCTATTTTACTAATATATGTTTTTTTTTAAAAATTGTAATGTTGTATTAGTAACTAATAATGACTTCAAATATCAGGATCTCTGCAGGTCAGCAGTTCGTTAAATACCAGATGTTATGCCAACATTCAGTATGATCCAGTTAATCATATCCGCCAAAGGTTGTAATTTTAAGTTAGAATTGATTGATTATTTCATTGTATTTAAACATTTTGACCTATATCTATGTTATTTTTTTTCTTATTAGGCTAATTGAACAAGGATATTAAGCAACTGCGATTGGTCAAGGAAAGTTTTAGTATGAGGCATCCAATGGAATAATTTCCAAAATAAGCGACATCAGATGTATTTTGATCATTTTTCTTTGTTCGTTTCAATTTCAAATTTCCATTTGAATAAATTGTAATTTTGTTTACGGTAAACATATTGTTTAATGTTTTCATATAGTCGTAATTGTTTTCCAAATTCTCCTACTTAAATTGTTATATGCATTTTTCAAAAATGCATAATTCTGTTTAGTAATAGAACATTGATAAATTTAAATTGTAGAGTAACCGGGTATTTAATATTGGGAAATTTCTGAAGTTTCTTAAAACACAAAAACAATACAAATGGTCTTAAACAAAATGTCTTAGGAAATGTACGATAGAAGTGATGTGTACTACTTTAAAAAGTATGTCTGTTACAAGTAGGAACACAAATTAGATTAACTACGTCCTGGAAAACCAATGTCAAATAAGAATCCAACTTCATTTTCCAAGAATCTGAATGTTAAAGTTTCGTTCATCTTCAGTTTATTTTTCTCTGCAAATTTGTTCCAACCAGCTGAAATCCTTGCAATTCCATCAGAGAGGACTAATCCCACTTCCCAATTCCCATTCTCTGTTCTTAATGTCACACGTTCACCAGATTTGAATTTGTGATTCCGAGCAGTAGAAAATCATGTTTTAAACTTTCAGTTCTTATCATTTACGAGCAGTTATACATAAGAAATTCACTATCATGCAAAGTAAGTTGAAAATTATACCACTCCATGCGAAGAGTTATTAACATTTGACCAAGTCATCACAGAAGTAAATGTGACTGCTGCCACATTCATTTCAACATCCACTATTGCATGTTCATTGATATTGTCCAAAGCAGCATCATTCATCTCAGCATCAACAGTGGCATTTGCAGTAGTATTTTCAGTAACAATTGCTACAGAATCCTTCACAACTTCTTTTTCTACAAAAATGCAAAATGATTAGATCAAATCGATATTATTTAACTTACAACATAATACTGAATTACACATTAAGAACTTACCTGATTCAATCAAGTTGTAATTTAAAGTTTTTTCAACTTTTGCATTGTCAAATAGAGTAATCTCAAATTTTCCAGATCCGCAAGAGGTGAACAATATTACATCGTTTTCACCCAAGTACTTCATTCCAATCATGTCAAGCAGACCAGACATTTTTCTTTCACTATGTATGTATTGACCCGTGAATACTAATCCATTTTTCAGATGAAAAGAAATAGTTCCTGGTATTAGTTTTCCAAATCGTCTCCAAAATCTTCGAGGAATTTCCTGATTTTCAAATTTAAGTTTGAATTATTATCTAATATGTTGTACTTATTACTTAAAGTTTCCGATAGTTATTGTAAACTACGGAAAATATAATAATTAAACCAAATGGGAAGATGTATACATTTTAAAAAATCTTACAATTTCTCCAGTCTCAATAGCAGGACTAACTGCAGAGAAAAGAAACTTCCAGCCAATTCCATTGATATCATCTATTCAAAAATTACATAATGTCAGTAGAATGCATACTGTAAAATTAAGATAGTTATAAAATAAAATAGCATCAAGTGTAAGTTGTATCAGACCTTGATCATACACAGGTGCCTTGGTATAGTTCTAATTTGAAGATAATCAACTTCACAGAAATCGTCTCTTAGTAAGTGCACAAGAAAAATTCCATTTCCCTTATAAGAGTAAGCCATAATTGATCCGAACAGAAATCTACATTCCTTCACAAAAGAAGCTACATGGAAAATGGAATTTTCCTTCTTCATGTAATGTACATGGAATTCGCGTCCATTTGGCAACTGTAACTTGACATTATTTGGTATTTTTTCATGACATTCCATTAAAAACTTTCCTGGCAACATCTGATCATATTTTATATCAGTAGTTGTGTCTGATCAATACTAGAAGTCTGTATGTAATGTAAAAAAAACATGTTTGGTTTATTTCATACCAGCTCATTGCAAATCTTATTGTTACATTCCAAGAAAATAAAAAATGATGGAAATCTTCCATTCGAAACATTCACCTGTACATAAAGATAATATAGAGAACACAATGTTTAGTATAATATAAATAACTATTGTTGGCATTCTTATAATTGTCCTACAAGTTTGAGATTTTAGAATTAATACACATTCCATTTTCTGGCATTCCTCCACATTCTCCATTGATGAGTATTCACTAACAACATTTTCTTCCAATTCTGTAAAACAATTACAAGTTCGTAATATTTATGTACATGTGAATGTGGACTAATTTTTCAATTGACATTCTTAAATAAGAAAAAGTGTTTTGTGAACTAACCTGTTTCAGTTTTCCAATAAACATCCAAAAACCAGATTGCCTGACTAAGCACTGCTTTATCGACAGATCGATTCTCATAAGCTATCTCTTTACCATCCAATTGGTAAATCCTTGCATACATCACATTGCTTTCATTGATTGTGAAAACAATAGTCTCCTTCTTCTGAAGATTGAACGTTTCAATTATGTTCTGAAAATTTGACAGATAACCACCAGTAAGATTGTATAAAATAGAGAATTTTCTTCCTAAAACTTCAAGTTCATTTATAGAACCAAGCTTTTCTCCGTATTTGTCACTGATTCCTTTTGGTACAATCTGTTAGGCATTACATTTACATTGTCAATGGAAATAATGTTTATTTAGTAAATTTGAAAAGCATTCAAGAGTTGGAAAGAATGGAATAATGAATAAAGAACAAAACGTAAATATGCCATTACTCCTTCATCCAAACAGTGCTGAGATACAACTTTTAGAAAAGACCTATGTAGGTCTCTATGCTTTTCTGCAAACATAAAGTACTATTAATTTTCGATTTGGATATTAAGTTTCTAGATATTGAATACAAAGGATGACCTTAATATCAGAATTACCTCTTCCTTCAACAATTATTTGATCATTTCCTTTAAAAATGCAGACATTTACAGCATAAGGTCCTGATTCATGAATTCTAAATAGCACCAAAGTATCTCCAACTTCCAAATTAATTTCTTTTGCAAAGGAAAACCATTTTTTCCCAAACACACAGCTATTTTCCTTCCATTCTACATCAATTTCCCATGTAACTTCAGTAAAACGGAGAAAAACTTTTGCTCCATTTTCCCAATCTTTCCAAAGTTTTTCAAAATCCTTGCTCAACCTCTATAATTAAACAATATTAGAACAGTTTTATGGCAAAAATGTAGTAATAGTAAAATGAGAAAATGATATAAATAGAGCTTACCAAATATGGAAGTTCTCCATCAATGTGCATAGCACCTATCTTCATCTATAAATAGTCCACATAATCCATAAAGGCATTAAAGGACCATATTGCAACAGCTTTTTGAAATTCGAGTGAAGTATCATCAATAATATATTCAGTTTTCTTCCAATTTCGACTTTTTTCACTACCAAGAAACTTTGATGGACACATTTTCCTATAGTTAGGTTGAATTGCTGTATTTTTAAATATTTTAACAGAGAACTCATCTTCACCACAGTAGTCGAATTGAACCAGTCCATACATCTTGATTTCATAATACTTCATAAAACTTCCCAAACCATAGATTATCTTCAATTTTCTATCATACTTAGCATCCCACTCAATCGAGTTGCACTTAAGCCTTAAACGGAAAGGAAGTACAGTTCCATATTCATCGTGAAAGCTTTTGGGAATTCTCTACAATAATTTGTGAAACCGACTAAATCAACATTACAATTCATTCAATAATATATTTACATCAGACTGGAAACATAAACTTAATGTAAATCTAGCTACCATCAAGATAATATTCATAGCATTGCATTATACTTACAAATCTTCCAAAAGTTCCCAGGTTGTTGTTTTCACAAAGGAAACTCGAAATAGTCATTTTTGTCCCTGGACGATAACAAAAAGGAAAATTTAGCCCATTTTAATTTCAATTTTAATATAAATTATATTGTAGATAATTAAATAATAATATACCACTTTCAATAGCAAAACTTGATGTCCTCTTCGTCATAATTTTCCTGCACACAAAAGTTTAGGTTTTGATGAAAATGGTCTTAATTTACTTAATCATACTATCGATTATGTACTTAACTACAGGTTATCATACATTCATTGAGTTTCTACACCAAATACGAAATCCATTTAAGTAATTATCTATTAAGAATCTTAACCCTATTAAGAAGTTCATATAGTATGTAGAACATAACTGGAATACATAAACACAACTGTCAATGTAAATAAACCTTAGATTTTTCAAGTTGATCATACGTCGAATTGATGTTGAACCGAAACTTTAACAAAATATAATCAGAATACCTGTACTATGATGATCGAAGTTTGATAGAAGCGGTTATGAATTGATCGATTGCTTCAATTGGTTTAAGTTGCCGCCAGTTGTTCATGCAAACATTCGTTTTTAACTCTTTTCTTTCTCCTTTAGGTTATATAATTTATATGTATAGTTGTGTATATCCTATAGTAAAGGATGTGTTTTACTTGACACTAATCCGTCTTAATATTAAACACAAATTCTCAAGAATGTCAATTAATATAAAGTTAGATACATTTTTTTATTTGATAAATTAGTATTTTCAAAAGTTAAATTTCTTTTTAAAAAATACATCCCAAAAATTATCCCTCCAATCCAAAATACATTTCATTTTTTTCCTTTAATTTGTCAAATTAAAAAAAAATTGCTCATAATTATATGAATTATATAAAATTTGAAAATTTTAAAATGTTTTTCGATATAAAGTTTTAATGGAATATTATGTATATTCTAATATATCTGATTAGATGTCACAAATTATGGACGATTATTTTTGTATTATATTTTTTAATTGTAATTGATTTTGTATGATTATGATACTTCTCTATCAATCAATATCATTTATCTCAACCAGATTAAAGGTTATTTTACCTTATCTTCACATTGAAATCTCTATGAGAAAAGTCCTTACCAAGTAATCAAAATACCCCATTTTTTCCTACATTGTTATCAGAGGTGAGTAAAGCACAATATGATTAACTACAATATTACTTATTATAATTTGAACGATCATTTCATCTTATCCTATAACAATATATCAATATATGACTGGATGAGATGATAGCATTCGCATAGAGCTTAAATGTCTATGAATACTCATGTAATGTTTATTATACCAGATATGTTTCACAGACTTGAATTCATCGACAATACAAGGACTGATTGGAAGATTCGTGTACGTATTACACGTATGTGGCCCTCAACTGGCAATGATGGAAATCTTTTGGGTTTCAATCTGATTTTGCTTGATGCAGAGGTATACTTTTTTAGTATTTCAATGACACATGATATTTAACATTGTTTAATAGTTATTAATTATATGCTTATTTTATTATTTCCAGGATTATCATATTCATGCTTTTGTACACAATCCTCTCTGGAATTCTTATCACAATATGATTTTCGAAGGGAATATTTATTACTTCCAACATTTTGTGACAACAGCGGCAACAAGAACACTTAGGCCTGTATCATCTAATATGTCCATAAGTTTTTCAATTTTTACCACTGTTCAACCGGTTCCGCTGGAAGCCAGTATGATACCAAGGCATAAGTTTGAAGTGGTTGAGCTTAGTGATCTATACAATTTTCCGACTTCCTATGTTGCAGCTGAGACACCTGTGTATTCCATAGGTGTTGTCCGTGCTTTATTCTTAATGTTTTATTGACTAATGAGTTATAATGTATATTTTTTATATTTTAACCAATGTATACATGATTAGATGTTGTTGGTGCTGATCTCAATGTTGAACCAGTTAAAGTAATTTACACAGCCAGTGGTGAGAGAAATTTTGTTCGAATGCAACTTTACGATGGCAGGTTAACAATCTACTGTGTATTTTTTTATTTCTTATAACAATCGTTTGGTAATTGTGTATTTTATTTACTTTAAATTCTTCCAATTCACAGGAATTCTGTCATAGTTATTATTTGGGATGATCATTTTGAAACTTTTGGACCATTATTTCAACAACATTTTGATCCCCCTCCTATTGTCATTTTCTCTTCCATGCGGCCACGCGTCGTTCGTGGTAATATTTGTTTTGTGCATCATTATTTTAATATGTACATTTTTATTATTAGTGATTTCAAGTAGATCAATAAAATAATGTAAATAACTTATCTTTTTCTCAAATCTTTATAATCAGGTATGGTTCAAGTCAACAGTTTGGATGCATCGCGGTTTTTTATTAACATTGGCTATGAAGCAGTTAGGCGTGTTAGGATTTGGTAATATATATTTATTTATTTAAAACCATTTAATTTATCGTTTGGTGTGATTGACTGATAATATTAACCTTTCTGTTTCATGCTCATTATTGCAGGTTTCCCAGTTCCTGTTCTTGCAATTTGATATTTTTGCAATATGTCTTCAGACGATATGAATAAATTGAAGTTTTAAATATTCTTTCCACAATCAAATAGAAAAGAATGCATCTTTTGCTTTATTTTTTTTATGGAAATAAACATCTTTGGATGTAGTTTGTTAGTCTTTCCAATTTAAAATAATTACAAGATTTTGTCAAGTTTTAAGATTTTCCATCTAATTGTCTAAGTTCTTCCAGGTTTTATGTATTTATTTGATGTGTAGATGGTTATTTTTTTCAATTAAGCAATAGTTGAAGATAGGTGTCGGTTTTCTTTTGTTTCAAATGAGTTTATCACGTAAAGTATTTTTGTTTTCATAATGAAATTGTAGAGAAGGCACCACCACCATTAGCACACAATCGTCCAACAATGCCATTGATTGTCTTGCGTCCAGTTAGACCAGAATCAATGTAAAGTCTACAAATAACCAAGCAACCAGATGTGTTAAATTGAAAGGATGTCCTTTCATCCAGATAACTTTCAGTAACATGAGGCTTGATTATCGTCCTTAAGATCAGCAATAACCTATTGTAGTATATATAGACCTTCATTTTTCCTCACAATGATCTACAATACCAAATGACCCGAAATGACCTGCAAGAATCTAAAAAATATAATTGATATCTTAGACATGTAAAGTGTCACTAAAATGATTGTATAGAATTTTTCTGACTATTCGTATATATTGCACTTAAATGTAATTGATTTGAAAAAATACTAAGGTTAATGTCATTCGTATATATTTCACTTAAATGTAATTGATTTGGGAAAATACTATGGTTAATGTCATTCGCATTAATATATACACAAATTAGAATTTTCCATAAATAAACAAAATGTTATTCTAATCTTTTCCGAAAATATTGATTACTATACTAAAATAAAAAATTATGTACATTAATACTATATTTGTTTACTTTATGATTTTTTTGCCTAACAACCTATCCATACAAATCACGTTTAAAGTCATAGTAATCAAATCCAATGTTTCGCGGTATATAAATGTTTGTTTCAAATTGATTTGATTTTCTCGGTTTAAGATATCAGTTAGTTAGAATTTAGACTAATCACCTCCTCAATACATTCATATCCGATATACATTACCAAGTTTTAAATACCTAATTTCATTCTTAGTCTATATAAGAAAACTGATTCTCTGTAACCTACACATATGTTATCACTCCTGCAGTCCATTACAACATTAGATTACCAAGTAAGTTAATATTATTTGACATACTAATTTTTCCTGTTCATAAACTGTTTCTACTTATCTCTGTTATCTCCTTTTAGATAATAAGAAATCACGTTTTCACAGATACAGCATCGAAAATATTTGATCAGTTATCTTCTCTGGACACATCTCCCACTAACTGGAAGATTAAGGTGCGTGTGACTAGGATGTGGGCTTCTGTTGCATACCAATCTGGAGGAAAAGATGCTTTGAAGGGATATAATATTATCCTGCTCGATGATGATGTAAGTTTAAAACGAGTTGTATACTGATAACATTCTCATCACTTTTGAACATAATCAATCCATTATTTCATAGCTAACAAAATACTTATCGAATCCTCATTTTTTGTATAATTAGAACTGCCATGTTCAAGCTTTTGTTTATCCCGACAACTGGAAAGGGAAAGTTGCTGAGATTGTTGAGGGATGTGTTTACATTATTTCTAATTTCTACACAAAGAATGCCTCTGGTAGTTTAAGACCTACCAGTTCAAAGATAATCATCAACTTCTCCAACTCCACTTATGTTGAAAACGTTCCTGAAGATGACTTCATGATCCCAATGCACAAGTTCGAATTCATTGATTTAAGTGAATTGTTTGGTATTGTGAGCAACTATGAGAACCCTGAAACTCCGGAATACTCTACAGGTTATCAATCTAAGACATTTTTCTTTTATTGTCATTATTTTCTAAATTCAATTACTTGCATGTATTTTTTTACTGCATTTTATCTGTTATAGATGTCATTGGAGTAGTTGAAGATTTCGAACGTGTGAAGGTCATTCAGACAATGTTTGGTGAAAGAAACATTGTCAAATTCAGAATTACGGATGGACGGTATTCTTATGATCTTCTTTCTTTCAAATTCAAATTAGATTGCATATGTTTGAAGTATTATGCTGATTTAAATATGTAGATACACTCACAAAGTATGTGTTTGGGGAAATCTTTCCATCTCGACTGACGAGCTTTATGATAACATTAAAGAGAAGCCAATTATTGCAATTGTTACAAGCTGCAAGCTGAAAATATTTAAGAGTATGTATTATGTTTTGTTGAATTTTATTTTGTGTTGGAATTTTCTTAAAATTACTTTTTTATGATCTATAGAGTTCCAAGTATAGAACACCATGTCTCTAAGTAAAACTATTCATGTCCTACAGGTTCTGTTCATATCAGTACTTTACCATCATCTATGATTTATCTCAATCTTGATACTGATTCTGTCCATGCTATGAGGATTAGGTAATTGTAATCTGTCTTTTGTAAATAGTTTTGAATTTGTAAGAACTTATATTTCATATATAGTTAATGGTAATACAATTGACTATAGGCTAGAGGAAGAAGGTTACAAAATTCCTGAGAATGTAGAACCATCTCAACTTCCAGCTCCAGTTGCTCAAGTTATTCAAACCATAACCCTGAAAGAGCTGGGTGAGAAAACAAACACTGAAGAATTGAAGGTTAGAAAGTACATATGGCATAAGTAATTTATCAATTTATCTTTGGTTTTATTTATATCCAACTCTGATTAATTCATATATATGCAACAGAAATTCTATCACTGCATTGTGAAGATCATCACTGTTGAACAGAATGATAATTAGTGGTATGATAGTTGTACCTTTTGTGACGGTAGTGTCTACAAACTGGAGGGTAGGTACAAGTGTTCAGAATGCCATAAGTCTATGCCCGTTCCTGAGAAGAAGTACAAGATTGTTGTGTTAGCTGAAGATTCTACAGAGGCTTTTAACTTCATTCTCAAGGATAAAGCTGCAAAACGTGTAGTTGGTAGAACTGCAACTACTCTTATTGCTGAAACAAAAAAGGTATTTGAGTTCTTTTCAGTCATGTTATTCAGACCTAAAAATCTAAGGCTTATACAAATCATTGTTGTTGATTTGTACAGATGGGATTAACCAGTGGGTATCCAGCACCAATATGTGGAATCACCGGAAAAGATTTCATTTTTACTGTGCAAATAAGCTCTGATAATGTTCTGCTTGATAGTAAACTATTCTATGTGACTGATACTTCAGACATCCATAATCCTAATTCTTCACCATCACAGCCTTCACCATCTCATCAAACTATGGCTGGTTTCACAAATTCTAGTTTTTCAGGAGTAAGTGCCTAATATCTCGAATGGTTATTACTTAGTTGGATACTTCTGCTATATTATATGAGTTATTTTTATTGTAATATTAATGGTATACTATGTCATCGTTTCAGAATATCATTGATCTGACTACTTCTGCATACACTCCGGATACTGCAAAATCCACCTCAAAGAAAATGAAAATGGCACAGTAATGCTACCAACTGATTTCAGCATATATTCACACATTAAACTTCACTTATTAGATCATATTTAAATTGTTTATGCAAACTTATTTACATCTCTAATCCTTTGATACAGGAGAAGTGAATGATGCGTTTGCTGCCTCTTTGTTGAAGCTAGCACAGCTTGCACGTGTGGAGGCGATGTTCGTCTTATGTCATCATTTCAATTTATTTCAAGTTTTTCAATTACTATGGAATTTGGATTTTGTGTTTCCCTGCTTTATTACTGTTGGTTTTTATGTTTGAATTATTGTTTGGTTTTTCGTAGTTCCAATACTATATTAAAATACTTGATTTGTTTTAAGTTTTAAACAATGCTTTAAGTTTCTCTATTTAATATCTCATGTTAGTCTATTTCAAATTATAAATGAAAACAAATCAAGTAAATTTTAGATATGTAATATCGAAATTACATATATATTGAAATTAATTTGATTATACTTAAAATAAGGATTCAATTAATATTTTCCTTATAATCTTTAAATACAATTTTATCGTATTAAGCATTTTTCCTATATTTAAATACAATTTTTTTCTCTATATTAAAAAGTAATTTTAAATCATTTTCCTGTAATATTATAAACGTCGATGAATTTATCGTCAAACAAACAAAACTTTTAGGATTAATTCAATGTTTAATAAGAGATTACTACTTTGAATACATGGACATCAAAATTGTTGGAATTGTTGCTTCCAGTCTAGGATTAATTCAATGTTTAATAAGAGATTGGCCCTTGCATGGGTTTTGCTATTCTCATTTCATCTCAATGTTTTGGATTATGCTTTTTGCATATTTGGTTTAACATGTTAATTTGCATTGGTTTTGCTATTGACATTTTATTTCAATCATTTGGTTTTTGGTTTTTGGTTTTTGCATATATGATTTTAAGATGTTAATTTAAACTTTTTTGTCAATAAGCGTAACACTTGGTTTATGTTAATTTATTATTGTTAAAAAGTAGTATTATTTGTTCATTCGATGCACTTAAAGGACTTTGTTGAAAAACAATTCATTGATAACTTGTAAGTTAGATAAAATAAAAAACGAATAATATATTTTACTAAATTTAAAGCCGGTGCGTAGCACGGGCAATATTGCTAGTTACGATAAATAATTGAATTTTTTTTAAAAATATAATAGTTTTTAAAGTATGGGATATATTTTAAGTTGAGCATAATCAAATTCAGGAAGTAAATTTTTAAAAGATTAAATATTTTGTTAATACCATTCTTCTTTTTAAATAATTTATAATCTCTAACATGAATTTTACAATCTCATTCATTCTTGTTATGTACATGAACGATAAATTTAAATGGTGTTTAGTTCACTACTAGATGGTGTTCTTGTCCGATTTTTCAAAAATTGTTGATAAATCATTAATTTATCGTTAAAAAATATTTGAACAATTTGATTTTTAAAATATTCTCATTTTTCCGTGTTTTCAACTTTCATTCTTGTTCGTCAGAGAGCAAACCTCGCAAGTAAAAATATTCAAATAATAATTAAAAAGAATCTCTCTTCTAATTTATTCTCTCCCTTCTCTCTCCTGTAAAACAAGCCCCTCAGTTTCTTTTTCCTCCGGCGGTGGCTCCTCTGTTAGTTACAGAGGCATGCCTGTATACATCTAATAACAAGCCTAATTGTTTGTAATGCTTTGCATTACTTACATGACCTCTTAACTGAGGGAACCTCTAGTTGTAGAGTTTCTGTTTGTATTGTACTTGTAGTAGGCATCAAATCCTAGTTGTGTAATTGTACAAATAGAGTCTAGAATAATGCTTGAAAGAAGTTCCAAGGTTCATGCCTCAAGCAAGGAGTTAAAGACTGTCAAATAATCACAGTTGGGATTTGAAGAAATGAAGAATTTGCCTAAGTACCAATTCGAGAAGTATATTTGTCTATTCGAGAAGTCCAGCATTCGAGAAGTCAGAGATTCGATATCTCAAGACACTATTCGATATCTCTGAATACACTGTTCGATATCTCATTCGATATCTCAGGGATTCGATATGTCTACTACTCTATTCGAGAACTCAAGAAGTCAACAAGTCAAGATGGTATTCGAGTTCTCAAAGAGTCAACAAGTCAAAGTTCCATTCGATATCTCAAAGACTCAGAAAGCTATTCGACAACTCGAGGATTCGATAAGTCAAATGCTCTATTCGACAACTCAAGGAATCCTGATGGAAAAGAGCTATTCGAGAAGTGGTTCGATATGTCACTATAACAGTATTCGAGAACTCAGAGTTATCGATCAAGTCAATTCTAGTTCTCGAATCACTTACTTAGTCACTTCTCGAATACATTCTTGGAGACAAAATACTGAAGAAATTGTACAAGTCAGAAACCTGCAACAAGCCAATGCACTTTATGGACCACAACCTGTAACGTGCTCTGGAAAGCCTACAAGGAAGCTTGGAGAGATATAGAAGAGACAAGGAGCTAAAGAAGTGGATCTAAACAAGCTTTGCAAAGTCAAATCTGTAACCGTTTGGACACTTACTCAAAAAGGATAGACAGACTAGAAAGTAATGTGTTTTAGCTACCTTATTTGTAGTAAGCAGGCTGTATCCATGTTCTATAAGGACACAGCCTCACTTCATAACTTAGTAACTTTGTGAGTCAAGTTTTTCACACACTGTAAGCTATATCTCTCTGAGAAAAACGAAGCTGAGAATACTACCATTTGTATTCACAGATTGTAGCAACCTTTATCTAATATACATTAGATTAAAGTGATATTGTGTCTTGTGTTGTTTATTTATCCGCACCTTAATTTCTGCACACACAGGCACTTATCTGCTACACAGACTCAATCCAAGAAAAGTTCAAGAATCCATTCACCCCCCCTCTGTATTCTTTTACCGTGTTCAATACTCAACAAGTGGTATCAGAGCGGGCTGTTTATTCAAAAACAGAGAAGCGATCATGAGTTCGAATACACCAAAGACTACAGGAACGGTGAAGGTCCCTAAGTTTGATAAAGAAAACTTCAACCTCTGGAAGATAAAGATGATGTTGTTCATCAAAGCCTCTCATCCCTTGTATCCTGAGATTCTCAAGAATGGTCCTTTTGTTCCACAACAAGAGATACCAGAGAAGACTGTTGGAACCATAACAATCCCTAGAGCTTATGAGGCCAAGGATCCATCAAAGTGGACAGAGTCAGAAAGGGAGAAGGTTGCTCTTGACAGCCACCTCATGTTGCTCATCATTGATTCCATGGATATGTCAATGTTTGCAAACATTGCATCATGCACGTCTGCTAAAGAGATGTGGGATCACATTGAGGTGTTGTGTGAAGGGACTGATGAGGTTAAAGAAAACAGGAAACAGATACTGGTCACACAGTATGAAGCTTTCATGGCACAGCCCAAGGAAAGCATCACTGAGATGTTTGAAAGGTTTCACAAGCTAGTTACTGAGTTGCAGATGAATGGAAAGGTTTACAGCACCAAGGAGTTAAATATGAAATTTCTGTTGTCTTCACCAAATCATCTGGAGCAAAGAGTCATTTCCCTAAGAGAGAGAGATTTGAACAAAGTCACCTATGATGTACTCTATGGAGTCCTAAAGACTCATGAACTTGAGTTGCTTCAGAAGAGGGCTATCCAAGCAAACCAAGGTAGGATGATAAACACATCATGTGCCTTGATTGTCAACAAATCCATCCTGGACCTAGAAGCATCTACAAGCCAACTAAGGATAGAGGAGGTGGCAGATGATGAAGAAACTGAAGCTGGGGTGAGTGAACCTGTTGAGGAAAAGGAGGAAGAAGAAGAGGAGTTTTACACTCTGGAAGAACTTGATGGGATGGAAAATACTTCATATGCTTTCATGGCCAGAAAATTTCCAAACATCAGATTTAAAAGAAATCAACCCTTCAAACCCAAAACTCAAAACCATTCAGCCAACAAGAACAAGGCACCTGTGAAACCAAACAGAAATAAGTTCAAAACCGGTTATGTGGATAGGTCATCTGTAAGGTGTTATAGATGCAGTGACCTAGGGCATTTTGCCAGTGAATGCAAGAAGCCTAAAAAGAAGGATAGAGATTATCTTGAGCTAGAAGCTAAGTATGAGGCCCTTCTGAAAAAGCAGACACATGGTAAGGCCTACATAGCTGAAGGGAAGTGTTGGGATGATTCTGAGAGTGATGAAGAGGAACAAGAATTCTGCAATTATGCCTTGATGGCCAACTCCAAGGATGACTCATCTTCATCTGATTCTCAGGTACCATCTCTCACTACTATAGACATGTCTGTTTCTGAATACAAATCCATGATTGAACAATTATCTGTTGAAATGTTTAATATTCATACTAGTATGACTGCTGCTAATGAGGAGATTGCTAAACTGTCTACTAGAAATGAAGTATTAACCAAAAAGAATGAGGAACTTGAGCTAACTGCTATGCAAGTAGAAAACCTTAAGAAAGAAGTTGAATATTTGGAGAACAAGGTTCTATGTGCTAGTCAAGTAGAGAAGGCTCTTAGGGATGAATTAGCTAAGAATGAATTCAAACTTAAAACTTTCAAGAAATCATCTGGTTTAGTGCAATCCTACTGTGAGAAAATTGAAGCTAAACCTAAAGCAGCTATTGGACTTGACTATGACTCTCTCAAACAAAGGAAAGGCTATGTTGTCATCGAAGAGGACACAGCTGTTCATGAGAAAGTGCCTCACATTTTGAGAAAAACTGAAAATCCAATTTTTAAGGAATCAACATTTGAAATTGATGAGGATGCCTTACTCATCAAGCAAATGTTGAATGATGAGGATGAGGCACAATCTAGTGAACAGCAAGCATCCTCTAAGGGTGAGAGTGCCAAGTCAAAGACCAAGAAGCCAGTAGTTGATAGGCCAAGACCTAAGAAGGTTGTTAAGTTTGTATCAGCTGGGAAGAGTGAATCAGAAAAGGAAGTGACTAAAAAGAAACAGAACAGAAATGGCAAGTTAGGGATTAACAAGGATAACAACTATGCTTATATGCCTAATGCCCCTAGGAAAACTTGTCAGAACTGTTTCAGTACCAACCATCTAACTCATGCATGCAAGAAACCTGTTGGTAGTGTGTCTAAACCTTTCTATGATTGTTCTGTGCCTCTAAGACATAGAGATGCACCCTTCTGTGATAAATTTGACTGTATGCCATGCAATATGAATGTTATGACTAGTTGTTTTAATTTAAGAAGACAGTTCATTGATGGTTGTATCAGTCACAATTCTCACACACACTACACAAGGTCAAAGTCTTCAAGTCCTCCTAAAGCTAGGAAGGTACCTTTGTCACCTAAGTCTGAAACCTCAGGTTCTAAGACTTCCAACAGTGACAAGAAGACTGACACTAAGAAAGTTAACAAGCATGTTGTTTATGATAAAACTGTCTCTAAGTCACATGGACCCAAACTTGTTTGGGTACCAAAGGAAAAGTAATACCTTTGTGTTTGCAGGGCAAAGAAAGTGAGAAGAAGGTCATGTGGATTTTGGACAGTGGATGCTCAAATCATATGACTGGTGATATGGCCCTGCTATCACAGTATGAGGAAAAGGCTGGCCCAATGGTTGCTTTTGGAGATGACAGCATGGGTAACACATTGGGATATGGCAAGCTGAAAGTTGGAAATGTCATCATTGAAGATGTAGCACTAGTCAAGGGGCTCAAGCATAATCTGTTAAGTGTTGGTCAGTTTACTGATAGAGGATTCAAAGTGAATTTTGACAAAGATGAATGTTTGATCACCCACAAGAAGACTGGTGATTTTGCTCTATCTGGAGTAAGGAAGGGAAGCCTGTTTGTAGCCAATATGGACTCTGCAAACAAGGACAAAATTTGTTGCTTTTACTCAAAAGCATCAAATGAAGATTGTTGGCTGTGGCACAAGAAACTATCACACCTGAACTTTAAGGCCATTAATTCTCTAGTCAAAAGAGAGTTAGTGAGAGGCATGCCCACACTTGAATTCTGCCAAGAAGGAGTGTGTGAGGCTTGTCAAAAAGGAAAAATGAAGAGATCAAGCCACAATTCAAAGACAGTGACATCTGTAACCAAGCCACTACAACTTATCCATATGGATTTGTTTGGGCCTGTTAACATAATGTCACTTGGAAGAAAGAAGTATGCCCTGGTAATGGTTGATGATTTTTCAAGGTATACATGGGTAGAATTTCTGGCATCAAAAGATGAGGCTCCACAAGTAATCATTGAGCATATAAAGAAAGTTGACAAGGAAGCAAAGGCAAACGATGCAAGTGTGATTGCATTGAGGAGTGATAATGGAACAGAGTTCAGAAATGCCACACTTGAAGCATTCTGCAAAGAGAATGGCATTTCTCAGCAATTCTCAGCTCCAAGGACTCCACAACAAAATGGAGTTGTTGAGAGAAAGAATAGAACTCTAATTGAGGCTGCTAGAACAATGTTACTTGATGCAAAAATGCCCACATGTTTTTGGGCTGAGGCTGTGAGCACTGCATGCTATATTCAGAACAGAACCCTCATCAACAAAAACACTGGAAAGACTCCTTACAACTTGATGACTGGAAAGAAGCCTACACTGAAGTATATTCATACTTTTGGAAGCAAATGCTTTGTACTTAAGGACAATTCTGAATATGTTGGAAAGTTTGATGCAAAAGCATTTGAAGGAATTTTTCTTGGCTATTCTATGGAAAGAATTGCATACAAGGTTTATGTCATCAGTCAAAAGAAAGTTATGGAAAGCACAGATGTAACATTTGATGACAGCAAACTACCTGGACTAGAAGAAGCCAATGATGAAGACAAAGATCCATTGAAGTTTGATAATCTAGATGATTCTGATGAAGAGACTGAAACTGGAGTTGAAACTTAAGTTCAACAAACTCAAGTGAATAATGATACAAGAGAAGAATTTGTGCCAATCAATAGTGAAGAAACAAGCATCCAAGACACACCTGTGAGTAATGGCAACTTCACAGGGGGAGGAAATGAGGATGATCATGATGAGGATGATGAAGCAACATCAAGGATGAGAAATCAGGCTGAACACTCAAGGAAATGGGATAGATCACACACTGCAGAGCAAATCATTGGAGATCCTAATGCAGGAGTAAGGACTAGGAGAGCAACTCAAAATGAGTGCCTCTATGGATGTTTTATATCACAAGTTGAGCCTAAGAAACTTGATGATGCATTGTTGGATCCAGATTGGATTATTGCCATGCAAGAGGAGCTGAATCAATTTGAAAGGAACAAAGTATGGGAACTTGTGCCTGCACCAAAGAATAGAACCATTGTTGGAACAAAATGGGTTCTGAAGAATAAGATGGATGAAGATGGTGTAATAATAAGAAACAAGGCAAGGCTGGTTGCAAAAGGATACTCTCAACAGGAAGGCATTGATTATGATGAGACATTTGCCCCTGTTGCTAGATTGGAAGCCATTAGAATATTCTTGGCATTTGCTGCTCATTCAAACTTTAAAGTTTATCAAATGGATGTCAAGAGTGCATTTCTAAATGGAGAGTTGGAAGAAGAGGTTTATGTGCAACAACCACCTGGCTTTGAGGATCCACATTTCCCAGAATTTGTCTACAGATTGCTTAAGGCACTGTATGGACTTAAGCAAGCTCCAAGAGCATGGTATGATACTCTATCACAATTTCTTCTTGAAAATCAATTCACTCGAGGCACATTGGACAAGACACTGTTTTACAAGAAGCATGGTGATGATATGATCCTAGTTCAAATCTATGTGGATGATATCATTTTTGGTTCTACAAATGAGAAACTGTGTGAGAAATTCTCTAAACTCATGCAGAGCAGATATGAGATGAGTATGATGGGAGAGTTGACATTCTTTCTAGGGTTGCAAGTCAGTCAAAGGAAGGATGGTATCTTTATCAGTCAAACCAAGTACATCAAGGATTTATTGAAGAAGTTTGACTTGGAAGATTGTTCACCTGCCAAGACACCCATGGCCACTGCCACTAAATTGGATGAAGATGCTAAAGGCAAGAGAGTAGATATCTCAGTCTACAGAGGCATGGTTGGTTCTCTACTCTACCTCACTGCAAGTAGGCCAGACATCATGTTTGCTACATGCTTGTGTGCAAGGTTTCAATCAAATCCAAAGGAATCACATTTGATTGCAATAAAAAGGATCTTTAGATATCTGAAGGGCACTCCTAACTTGGGATTATGGTACCCTAAGGACACAGGGTTCAATCTGGTTGGCTACTCTGATGCTGATTATGCTGGATGCAGAGTGGATAGGAAAAGCACCTCAGGAAGCTGCCAGTTTCTTGGACAAAGGTTAGTTTCTTGGTATAGCAAGAAGCAACAATCTGTGTCAACTTCTACAGCTGAGGCTGAATACATAGCTGCTGGAAGTTGCTGTGCTCAAGTGCTTTGGATTAGAAATCAACTTAGAGATTATGGACTTGTGTTGGAAAGAATTCCAATCATGTGTGACAACACAAGTGCAATCTCTATAGTTGCCAATCCTGTCAATCATTCTAGAACAAAGCACATTGACATCAGATATCATTTCATAAGAGAACATGCAACTAATGGAACCATTGAGTTGCATTATGTCTCTACAGATAAACAACTAGCTGATATATTCACTAAGCCATTAGATGAAGCCACCTTCACAAGGTTGGTAAGTGAGATTGGAATGCTGAATTCTTCAGATTCTGGCTAAGTGAATACATCATCTAGATTGTTGCAGCAGTAAACACTTACTTTATCTAAATCCTCAATATTTTTGAAGTAAGTGTTGGCTGAAATATGATTTATAAATATTTCAAATCTGTTGCATATGTTGAAAATCATATTTTTATTAACTTAAAATTTCTATGAAATTTTGAGAAAATCACTATTTGATTTGCTAGGATATTTTTCAATGAATATGTCTGGTAAATTTTTACAAGATAGTGAAAATCAAATTTTTTATGAGTGATGGGTATAGTTCGATAAGTCAGACTTCTCGAATGATTCACTATTCGACATCTCTAATAAGTCTCATTAGAGTACTCTTGAGTTCTCGAATAGAGTCTTTCTGAGATATCGAATAGAGGAATTCTAGACTTCTCGAATATAGTAACTGAGTTCTCGAACACTATATTTGAGTTCTCGAATCATTTGAAAAGGCTGAATTCTCGCTGAATTTTAACCGATTTTGGATTTTTATCTAAAAATTTAATTCACTCATAAAAACACATTTTATTTAATTTAGAATTATTTCTAAGTTAGATAACTGCCAGCTGTGAGTTTCTATCTGCTTGAGTTATCGATTAAGCCATTCTTGACTTCTCGAATAGTTGTTTTCTACTTCTCGAATGCCTGACTTGTCGATACAAAACAGTCTGCTAATCGACAATTCAAGTACTTCATACTTATACAATCTCACATCTATTCGATTCATTTCATTCGATTTCTCAAGCATCTACACTCTCTAAACCCCTGAAACCCTAGCTACGAAAAGCCAAATTTCTTCTTCAACCTTCAATTTCTTTTCTCTCTTCTACACAAATGGCAACAGTAAAGTTCAACACCAACTTCATCGCTCTCACTAGTGATGTTGAAGCACCCAATGCAAATTTCAAGTGCTTTGTGAAATGGATGGCTGAGTCATATATCAAGGATGCACTCTCTGCCAACCCAACTCTGTATCTCGATATTCTGGAACAATTCTGGAGTACTGCTATTGTGGAGGTTGTAGCCCTGGAAAACGCAATCACTTCCTATGTCATCTACTGCAAGGTTCAAGATAAGGAAATCACTATCACTACTGCAGACATGAACCAAGCACTAGGACTACAACAAGAGTCATTTGACAGAATGGCCACTAACGCAGAGTTGGAGGAATTCTTTGAGTTCATAAACTACTCAGATGGGATTAACCTTGGAAAGCTAAACAGAAAGAATCTGAGAAAGGAGTGGAGCTATGTGTTTGCAACTCTTCTCCAAGTCTTCACTGCCAGGAAATCAAGCTTTGATCAAATCAGTGCACCTGTGCAGCAAATTGGATATGCTTTGGCCTATGGAAAGAAGATAGATGTTGGCCAAATCATACTTCAAGAATTATATGGGAGACTTGGTAAGAACACAACCAAGAGAGGTACTGATATTTTCTTCCCTCGCTTTATTCAATCTGTACTTAATTATAAAAATGCTTCATTGATTGAATTGCCTGGGATTGATAAAAATAAAATAGGCTATCCTAAGTCCATGACCAAACTCATTTTTGGCAACATGCCAACATTTGATGCAAAATATAAGTTAGCACAGCCCAAGCAAGTAGAACAAAATGCTAACCCAGGGCCTGCTAACCAACCCTCTCAACCAAACACTCTACCTCTTACTGAGCCAACTGCATCATCCTCTCAAAAGGGTGATGTTAGTAAAAAGAAGAGAAAGGAAGTAATGTCTGCACCTTTAAATATCTTGTCTGAAGCAGCATTAGCTGTTGAATTAGGTCTAGGAAGTGAGGAACCTGAGTCACCCTTACACAGAACAAAGAAGAAGAAAACAAAGACCACCTCTTCAGTCACACAAATGGCTGAAGTTGTAAAATCAGGGGCACACAGCTCACTAGGTGTATCCTCTCAACAGGGTGCACCTATAGAATCAAGCATTCTCCCCAATGCACCCTCTTGTATAGAGTCAGCACATGGGAGTGATAAGGCTGGCACAACACTGAGTGGAGAGCACATCACTCTTGAAACTCCCTCTATCTCTCAGGGGGAGTTGCCAAAATCTACTCTAAAACACACTTCTCTTCCAGAATCTAACTCTGAAATTTCTTTGGAACCTGCAACTCAGACAACTGAGATGCAAGGTATTGATCATCAAGAATCCTTTTCGCTTGATGAGCCAATAATTTCAAGTGACATAGTGCATGACACTTTGTTCACCACTCAGAACCCACATTTAGATGGTGAGGGAATGCATGCTGAGGCATATCCTAATGACACCATCACAAACACAGAGGTTCCCCTAGTTTTTACTAGAGACTCTGTGCCTGTGTCAACTGCTGGTGTAATTCATCCCACTTCTGTGGTGACACCAGTAGTAGAGTCAATCCATCCGGTTACAGAAGTTGCATCTGTAACTGAGGAGACTAGCTTGCCTAGCTCTAGCTCTGACTTCATGTCAACATGGCTGAAGCCTGTGCAACATGACAGTGCTTCAGGATCAGGGTCTGTTCCACAACAATTGACGGTTGAAGCACTTCAAAGCTTAATTGTGGATCAGATTCCTGAGTTCACAAAGATTGCTCAGCACCTTCTCACTGCAGACATGCCCAATCCAGACTATGAGGCTATTCTGTTATGCCATAGGGATGATGTGGAAGTGCAGAAGTCAAAGATCATTGATGATGCTGAGAGAGATGGCAACATAGATGCCTGGTTGCAAGGAAAATATGATATTACTCTCGATGAAGCACTTCAGTATCTCAGGGAGGAATACATCACTTCACTGGGCTCCAATGCAAAATCCCTGTCACCTGGTGAAGTGTATGAAGCTGTAAATGACTCCTACAAGGGTTTCCTCAAGGCTGCACACTATCTTGGCAAGGGAGTCAAAACTGAAGTCAACAGGGTGTGTGATAAGACAACCACTTCAGTAGCAGAAGTCAAGAGGGCCTTTGATGCTAAATTTCCTCAATTGGACAGTGTGTTCAAGGACATCAAACACTGCAACTCTACCTGCACTCAGGTGGACAATGGGCTGGCTGTGCTAAAAGATGCTGTCACAGGTTTGGGGCATCAATTTCAGAATCTATCTGACCAGACTACATATGCCAATGCCATGCTGAGGATAATGTTCAAAAATCTTTATGGAGATAGACTAGTGACTGATGTCCCTGTGCATGAATTGTCTAAATATGAAGTGAAGAGGCTGCAGGATCAATCTTTATCTGGCTTCAAGGCCAATGAGTTATTCACTAAGGTCAACACTCTTGAGCAGGAGGTAGCTACTCTCACCAAGACCAATGCTCATCTCACAGAAAAGGTTGCATTGCTAAATGATTAGTTGGACACTCAAGCATCCACCACAGCTGATGTCCTTCTGCATCAACAATCCATGTTAGCTGCAATGATGAAGCATATGGGTCTCCCTCTACCTGATGAATCTTCACTCCCAAAGGACATTTCTACAGCCTCTGTGCCTGACAACAAGCCTAAGGGGGAGAAGAAGGCTAGGAACTCAAATTCAAAGGGGGAGACAAAGGGAGAGAAAGGCATAATAATCAAAGAGGGTGGTCAACAAAGGGCTTCTAAGTCTCTAGCAAATGTGCCTGGCAAGGGAAAAGCCAAAGTAGATGAGCCTCCATCTGTCTTGCCAGTTGTCACCTTACCAACTGTGCACATCACTACTCCTGGAGGACAAAAGCAATCCATAACTACCACAGTGGTTGCAGGGAGTATGCCATCTGACAAACCTCCAATCTCTATATCTGAGAGTGCCAAGCCTGTAGAAGTCAAAGTTGTTACTGAGGCCAAGCTACAAGAAGTTGCTAACTCCAATGACTATCATGATAAAGCCTTCTTGGAGTTTCTGAAAGCCATAAGGGAACAGGCTGGTGACACTCAGTTTTATCTGAGGGAGGTGAAGAAGCAGATAGACTACATCACTGTCATCCCCAAGAAAGTCAACAATATATGGGTCAAGGAGATAGTGATGGTTTCCAAACTAAAGATATGGCATCTAACATACCAGACTCTACAAGACCTAAAGCACTCAGAGATAGATGCCATACTTGAGATCATTGAGAAGAAAAATGAGAACAGCAAGAGTCTGTTTGATGATTTGAGGAATGGTCAACCTACAAGCCATGGACAATTATTTATCAGTCTGGTACCAGAATTGAAGATATCAAGCAATTGGTCATTCCTCATGATCTCACCTCCAGAAATCACAGACTGATCATTGCTATCATTGATCAATTACAGAAGAAGGTTGGAGCCAGAAATGCTGAAGAAATTGAGGCACTGCATATCCTCAGAACCTATATTGCAACTGGTGAAATTCCAGAGATGGCTCAACCTAGGAGAAATAAGGATGATGATTCTGAAGACAAAGGTGATGGGAGGAGAAGACATCACAGGAGAGATAAGGGTGATGAAGATAAGAAGAAAAAGGGGGACAAGGATGAAAAGGATGATGATGACCAGGGTAAAACATATGTGAGAAAGAGTGGAAGACAGCAAGCCTTAGGCAATGCTAGCAGTAATCTCACCACAACACAAGACTCTAAGTCTAGGGTGAATACTGTTAGTAGTGACCTAGCAAAATCTACATCTATGGCTTCTGCAACTGTCTTACCATCTCAAGAAAAGAAGAAGATTCAAGTCAAGAAACCATGTGTATGTTTCAGAAAGCAATCTGCTAATGGAATACTACTATGGTCTACCAACCAAGGTCAAAGATTTCTGCCAAGCAACCATGTCAAGAGGATAAAATTTAAACATGCTGCAAGGAGAGTGAAGCTATCCAAATCTAGAGCCCTAACAATCCTTCCAGGATTAAAGCTCCAGCCACTTGATGAAGACTTTGATGAAGAGCAACTGCTATTTCTAAGAGCTCAAAAGATATGCTATGCTGCAATTGTGGATAACCACCTTGTAATCAAGTACACTGATGGGAAAGAAATGAAATTCAAACAAGGGGGTTGTCAACATTGGGGTAAATTGTATGAGATAGAAAGAATCATTGCATTGCTGGATTCTAAGGACAAGGTGGAGAAAGTATGGAAGCTGGAATTGATTGACTTTGTGAAAATGAAGAAAGAATATGCTGAGAAGATAAGGAAGGGCTGCTATGAGAAATGGTTAGAAAGGGAGAAAGAAATTGATAGACTGGAGATTAAAGCAGAAAAGCTAAGGGCAAAGGGATTGTGTAGAGTTCAGTTTGATCCCTATGTGGTGAAGTATAGGAGGAGAAATGGAGACAATGTCAATATAAGAATGAACCTACTCAGTCACTATCCTGCCAACATTCTGAAGCCAGTGCTTGAAGATTTCAAAAACTCTATTATGATTGAAGAATTGGATGCTATGACAGAAATCATGAGAGCAGTAGATGAGATTGCAAGAAAGGAGAAAGAAAGGAAACAGAAAGCATATGATGATCTACAAGCCAAGGCAATGGAGATGCAATCAAAAGAAAACGGCTAGTACCTCATCATACTGTAAGAAGTATTTATCTTGTAATTTCATTTATGTGTTCAATCAAATCACATACCTGTACTTTTAAAAGTTTTATCTTTAATGTATGTTAGGCTTGTTATCAGACATGAAATTGTGACTAAGGGTCTCACTCACAATTTGGGGGAGATTGTTAGTTACAGAGGCATGCCTGTATACATCTAATAACAAGCCTAATTGTTTGCAATGCTTTGCATTACTTACATGACCTCTTAACTGAGGGAACCTCTAGTTGTAGAGTTTCTGTTTGTATTGTACTTGTAGTAGGCATCAAATCCTAGTTGTGTAATTGTACAAATAGAGTCTAGAATAATGCTTGAAAGAAGTTCCAAGGTTCATGCCTCAAGCAAGGAGTTAAAGACTGTCAAATAATCACAGTTGGGATTTGAAGAAATGAAGAATTTGCCTAAGTACCAATTCGAGAAGTATATTTGTCTATTCGAGAAGTCCAGCATTCGAGAAGTCAGAGATTCGATATCTCAAGACACTATTCGATATCTCTGAATACACTGTTCGATATCTCATTCGATATCTCAGGGATTCGATATGTCTACTACTCTATTCGAGAACTCAAGAAGTCAACAAGTCAAGATGGTATTCGAGTTCTCAAAGAGTCAACAAGTCAAAGTTCCATTCGATATCTCAAAGACTCAGAAAGCTATTCGACAACTCGAGGATTCGATAAGTCAAATGCTCTATTCGACAACTCAAGGAATCCTGATGGAAAAGAGCTATTCGAGAAGTGGTTCGATATGTCACTATAACAGTATTCGAGAACTCAGAGTTATCGATCAAGTCAATTCTAGTTCTCGAATCACTTACTTAGTCACTTCTCGAATACATTCTTGGAGACAAAATACTGAAGAAATTGTACAAGTCAGAAACCTGCAACAAGCCAATGCACTTTATGGACCACAACCTGTAACGTGCTCTGGAAAGCCTACAAGGAAGCTTGGAGAGATATAGAAGAGACAAGGAGCTAAAGAAGTGGATCTAAACAGGCTTTGCAAAGTCAAATCTGTAACCGTTTGGACACTTACTCAAAAAGGATAGACAGACTAGAAAGTAATGTGTTTTAGCTACCTTATTTGTAGTAAGCAGGCTGTATCCATGTTCTATAAGGACACAGCCTCACTTCATAACTTAGTAACTTTGTGAGTCAAGTTTTTCACACACTGTAAGCTATATCTCTCTGAGAAAAACGAAGCTGAGAATACTACCATTTGTATTCACAGATTGTAGCAACCTTTATCTAATATACATTAGATTAAAGTGATATTGTGTCTTGTGTTATTTATTTATCCGCACCTTAATTTCTGCACACACAGGCACTTATCTGCTACACAGACTCAATCCAAGAAAAGTTCAAGAATCCATTCACCCCCCCTCTGTATTCTTTTACCGTGTTCAATACTCAACATCCTCCACCGACCGGAGGTCTGATTTTCTTGTTTTTTTGTTCTTGTTAACTTCAATAATTAGTTCTTCTTGTGAGAATTGTTTGCTGCCTTCCTTTTCTTAGATCTGAATCTTTGAAGTTTCCGGATTGTTCTTCTCCGATTTGTGGTAGATCTTCAGTTTCTTCCCAGATTCTTGGTGGATCTTCGATTTCAAGAGGGGTCTGGTTTCTCTATTTTCTAGATCTAAGACTTGTTTTAGTTTGATTTTATTGTGTGATTTCAATTTTCTTTGTAAGTTTAGTTTGATTTTTCTCCTTGGTGAGAGGTGTGGTTTTTCTCTCCTTGGTGAGAGGTTTGGATTTCTCTCCTTATTTTGTGAGAGTTGGTTCGGATTCAACGATAAGAGCTTGGTCGGAACTTCATTTGTGGTCGTTAGCTCAAACAGATTTTGGCGAAGATATGGAGCGCAGAGCGAGTATCTATAGACATATCATTTTTTTCTGACATCTGCTTATTTGTCTCATTTTGATTATGAAGACGAGCATGTCATCCTGTTCTATGTTTGATCGATTCGATCATTCTTGTAGATGCCGTATGGCTTTTATGTATTAAATTACCACCTTTCATAAAAAAAAATTATTCAGATAATGCTAGCGAGGACAAACAAAAAAGGACAATGTGCCTGTTTGTGAAATCTGTTGCCCAACTTATAAGTTACTTATTTCGGAAAAAATTTCGTATTTACATACTTCTTTTAAGGAAAAAATGTATATGGGGAGTTTAATATTCGTAATCTTGCAAAAATAAGTTACTTATTTCAGAAAAAAGTACAGATTTCCTAACTTTTTTCCAGAATAAGTAACTTATTTCTGAAAAATAAGATTTCCCAAACGGAGCCAATAATATCTAGTTGTATATAGTTGCCAATCTTATGGGCCGTTTGGTAAATCTTATTTTTTAAAAATAAATTACTTATTTTGGAAAAAAATTAGGAAATTTGTACTTTTTTCTGAAATAAGTAACTTGTTTTTGCAACATTATGAATATTAAACTTCTTATACACATTTTTTTTAAAAAAAAATATGTAAATACGAAATTTTTTCCAAAATAAGTAACTTATAAGTTGAGCGCCAAAACAGGCACTTAGTTGTCAATTCTACCGTCCAATTTTGATTTTATGTCTTCAATTAGTTTGTGACTTCCCGCACCGGTGTCTCAGTTGGTTAAGGCCAGGACCTTTGGGGCTTACCATCTCGAGATCCCAGGTTCGATTCCAGCTGAGCATTTGGAGATAAGCGGGACACCCAGATTTAATCGTGGTACGCGCAAGCTGGCCCGGATACCTGGTAAAAATATATACTTAAAAAATAGCAAAAAAAAAAAATAGTTTGTGACTTGTTCATCTAACTATCTCTATGTGTCAATTATCTTTATTTTTCTTTGCAATAATTGGGATATCCAGGATTAGATTGTCAATAAATCGACTTGAAATCTGATTTACCTAATTTTATACTTATTTATATATTTTTTTACATTCGAATTAATTTCAAACTTTTGCAAAATCAATCATATTCAAATTATTTATTACTTCGTATCATATCAATTTCAGGATCATATTTTAACAAACCTTATTATGCGTGTTTATAAAATTTGGATCGGATCATATCGGATCAAATTTTCGATCCTTTAAAAAAGAGGAGTAATTACAATGATGTTAGACATAAAATTTGGGCATTGTTACTTATCCACTCACTTAAGTAATAATGTGTCCCACAAAAATAAAAGAACATGAAGGACTTGATTGCAAATACATAAAAAATAACTCATTTATTGTTTGATTTGTTTCTGCTTTTAGAAATTCAGTTTCAAGTGGTTTCGTACATCTTTTAACCCACCTATACATACATACCTACATACATATACATCTACCTCTTATTCACACCGTCGCCGCCGATTAATCTCTTTTCCGGCCATGTAATCAATTTCTATCGGACTTCGTCATTTCCGGCGATTTATCCACCTTCCGGTAATCATCTCATACCCTAAACCTCTATTTTTATCTTTATATACATACATATTGTTCTTATATATATTCTTCAGCTTTATTGACCCTTGTGTTTTATTTTATAGAAATTTAAATTTTTGTCTTACCTGTGTGTGTGTGTGTGTGATATAAAGATGTTTTTTTTGTTGTTTTTTGGTTGAATTTGTTGGGAAATTAGTCTTATTTGACTGAAATGATGGATCTTTGCTTGAGATTTTGATTGGTTTTTGTTGAATTAATTTAAAGTTGAGATTTTTATTATAATCGGTGAAAATTTTGATTAATTTTGTTTGGTATAGAGTTGTTTAGTTTGGTGAATTCATGGATTGATGAATCATGGAGTATGATAGGATGCAAAGATTGGGAGTTGTTTTTGTTATGTGATTGAGTTGACTTTGTTGCGTGTTAAAGGGAGAGTTTTGATTGTTGTTACTGATGGATTGTAAGTCGAAGAAGAAGTTGTGTTGTTCTTCGAGAATGGATGAGGATAAGTTGTTTATGGATGATTTATTGGAGGTAGGAGGGGGTAGTGGTGTTGTGGATATGGGAATAGGTGGAAGAGATTTTGGTGGTGGTTTGAATGAGTCTTTAATTCCTGGTCTTTATGATGATGTTGCGTTGAATTGTCTTGCTTGGACTAGTAGATCGGATTATTGTTCGTTATCTTGCCTTAATTCAAGGTTTAATAAATTAGTGAGGAGTGGGTACTTGTATGATTTGCGAAAGAAATTAGAGATTGTGGAGCACTGGGTGTATATGGTTTGTGATCCGAGAGGGTGGGAGGCATTCATCCCGATGAGGAACAAGTGGGTGAAGTTGCCAAGAATTCCATGTGATGAGTGCTTTAGTCATGCTGACAAGGAGTCGTTAGTTGTGGGCAGTGAATTGTTGGTTTTTGGCCGTGAGTTATTTGGATTTGCAACGTGGAAGTATAGCTTGATTCAAAATAGTTGGTTGAAGTGTGAAGGTATAAATCATCCTCGTTGTTTATTTGGTTCGGGTAGTCTTGGATCAATTGCCATTGTCGCGGGAGGGAGTGACAAGAGTGGAAATATTCTAAAATCTGCTGAGCTTTATGATTCATCAACTGGTAGATGGGAAATTTTACCAAACATGCACTCGCCGCGTAAATTATGCAGTGGGTTTTTTATGGATGAGAAGTTCTATGTGATAGGAGGTATGACAAGTCACACGGATTCATTAACTTGTGGGGAGGAGTTAGATCTTAAGACCAGGAAATGGAGGAGAATTGAAGGGATGTATCCAAATGTTAGTAAGGCTGCCCAGGCACCCCCTCTTGTGGCAGTGGTTGATAACCAGTTATATGCAGTTGAGTACTTGTCCAACGATGTAATAATGTATGACAAGGAGGAGAACAAGTGGGATGTGTTGGGTAGACTTCCGGTTAGAGCTGATTTTTCAAATGGTTGGGGGCTGGCTTTTAAAGCATATGGGAAGCAACTTCTAGTGGTAGGCGGCCAAAGGACCCAAGAAGGTGAAGCTATTGTGTTAAATTCTTGGTGCCCAAAATCAGGGGTCAAGAATGGCACTTTGGATTGGAAGGTGCTTGGTGTGAAGGAAATGGTAGGGGTGTTCGTTTACAACTGTGCTGTCATGGGATGTTAAAGATTTGTTTTGTAGATTGACTCGTTGACTCTCGCAAAAAGAAGGAATTTTTCTTTGCAATTTGAAATGGCCTTGAAGTGTTAGAAGGCACAATTATTTGATTGATTACAAATTGTTTTTCTTTGTTGACATAAATTTTCTCTATATGAGAACTTGCAACTTTATTTTTTTTTAACATCGCGGTTCTGAGTGTTCCTCACATTAGTGTTTCTTAGCCTCGGTTTTTCAAGAGTATCTGTGGTTTTTTTTTCATCTTATTCCAAGTTGTATCAATGGTACACAGCCAACTGCTACGTTTCAACTTGTTTGCACTTTGCAGTGTAAGTTTACTTCATTGCTGCATCATGTGTTTTCTTTTTTCTTTAATCCTGTAGTTTAACATCGGGTGCACACATATAACATAAAATTACTGCTTACCTCATCATTCAGACCTATACAAAAATCCCGATGTAGTGGGTATCTAAAAGTTGTGGCTTGCAGCTTATAAAGTACATCAAATTCTCAGTTTGATGGTATCAAAAATATAGCTCAAGTTGAGAACTGATGGACTCGGTCTGTTGCTCTATGCTGAGGGTTTTTTTTTTTGGATCTGGAGCTTGTAATTTATAGTAATAAGTGTTAAGCCCTCTTGAATACGCATTCGTGTGTAGTTCTTTTTTTTTTTTAGATTCAGAAATGTAGTTCTCCTATTTCAAGCAGCGTAAATGGAACTTAGAACTCTTATGCTCCATGTTGTTAGAAGGTGTGGGAGGAGGTGAAGTGAAATGATAAATTGTGAGCAAAATTAGAAGTGTAAAGATAATGATGCAAGATGGTGTGAAAACTAAAGTAGTGCGAAATCTTAAAAATGGGTTTGCGGAAAAATTCATTGCAAGGGGGATGGGATCGATTTCTAGTCTAAATTAGCGAAAATAGATAGTTTTTACTAAATTATCTTTTCTAGGAGACAAAAAAAAAACACAGGCGGCAATAGAAGGATTAAAGGTTTGGGGAAAAAACTGTGTTTATGTGTAAACTTGTCTTTCAGATGGGAAAACCTGGCAGGAACATTGCATGTCTTTAACTTTACTCTTGCAGGTTTATAACAAATGGCAGACAAAAGTTGCTTGCTTTTTGTGATTCAATCATGCCAGTGCAAGATTAACATGTTAGTTTGGTAACAGATTCCAATTTTGTGCATCTTTGAAGCATCCAAGCAGGCCAAGCCAAATTTGCTTTTGGTGAAGATTACGTCTCTACTGTTGGCAATATTTATTAGACTTTGCAGTGGGTAATATCATATGCATATATTATGATATAATAATCCAAGAAAATATGCATATATTGCAGTGCATACTGCATAATATCATATGCATATATTATGATACTATAATTCAAGAAAATGAGCATATATTGCAGTGGGTAATATAATATATTATGATACTATTATCATAATTTAAGAAAATGAGCATATATTGCAGTGGGTAATATAATATAGGGTTTTTTTAAAAAATGTCCAAGTTGCAAAACTTTTTTAAAAAAATACGGTTGCAACATTTGCAACCTGGTTTGCAACCCTATTTATAACATTTGCAACCGTTTTTCACCTGCGATGTCATCGTTGCAACCTCATTTGCAATTTCAGGTAGTATGTTTGAAAATATTTTCAAAAATTTAGATATTTTTGTAAATATCCCATATACATATCATAATATGATATCATGTGTGTGTTTGGTAATTAGGAAAAAGAACTTATCTTGGGCCGAAAGCTCGTTATAACTAATCTGGCATGTTTGGCAAATAATTTGTGAGAACTTATTCAACACTTATATTGAATAAGTTGAATGTTGAGTATTCTTAACATTTAACTTTCGGCTTATTTTTATTTCTCGATACACGTAATATATAATATTTTTTAAATTTTCAAAATCATACTATCTTTTGATCGTTTATTAGAAAATTGATATGTATATATCAAATTTCTCTACTCATCGATATCTATCCATTGATATCTATTGATATATATTAAAAAATTAATATTTTCAAAATTAAAAAAAACAATAAATTTATAAATTCTGATTTACCAAACACTCTACTAATTTATAAGTTTTGATTTACCAAACAGTCTAGTGACTTATAAATTCTGATTTACTTTTCACTTTAAACTATAAATTACTTATTTTAAATAAGTCAAACGGGTTCCATATATTATGATATGCATATATTACTTTGAATTATATCGTAATATATGTATATGATATAATTGAGAGTAAGTCACTTGACCACGTGAACCCGAGAAACCTCTGACCTCTTTCTAAAATGCGACGATAATCGGAATTAATTGTAGATTAATTGTTGTTTGATGTCTCTCTGAATCAGGATTAATCGATATTAATTGTCAATTAATCGTTGTTCGGTGTCTCTATCGATTAAGTCCAATTTTCGCTTTTTACAATAATGTCCTCTCATATATCAGCATTTCAAACTCAGTTAATTGATTGTGATATAAGGACAGTGTACGATTCGAGACATGACTTAAATCTAAGGGTGAAGTGCCAAAATGGCACAATTTTAGAGAAAAATGTCCAAAATAGCATTTTCTGGGAACCGTACCCGCGCCTGGCACATACATAACGCAGGTAGCAAATGCGTTAGGGGGTAACGCATTTACTACATGCGTTACTCGTTCATTTTACACACCTCCCAGCTGAAAAATCAATAGAAACGCATCTCACTCATGCGTTAGGTGTGTAACGCATGTACGTCATGCGTTACAGGGGTAACGCATCACGCACATGCGTTACACACCTAACGCATGCACAGAATGCGTTATTCATGTTAAATCAGTCTGCTGTAGTCACATTAACACTAGTAACGCATGTCACACATGCGTTACCACCTAACGCCACTTCTTCTTGCATTATGTATGTGCCCCTGCGGGGCCTCCTCTCCAGAAAGTGCTATTTTAGACATCCAACCCCCATTTTTGTGCCATTTTGGGCATTTTCTCTAAATCTAAATATCCGGCAGGCATGATATGAATTCGTAACACAAACACGACTTGAATCCACCTGTCATTTTAAACATTTTTTTGAAACTTTTATTTGATTCTCTAGTATTTTTCATTTATAAATTGTCCTGAAATGACTAGTTAATCCAAATAACAAAGGAGAATTCCTATTTCTTTTGGGGGAAATCTTAAAGATATTGATTTGGATTTAAAAAAAATTAATTAGGATGGCAAATCATTTCTTTTCTAGTCACACAAACATGTCTGTCTTATACATGTATAAATTATAATTGGCATAAAAAACCCGTGCCTGTGCATATAACAAATTATCTATTTTACATGAACATGTAACAATATCAAAATAATTTTGTAATTAGAAATAAGATATAAAAAAAATGATATTCCAAATATTTATATTAATAATTTTGTACTCCCTCCGTCCCAACCAAATGTTTACATTTGGTTTGGGCACGGAGACCAAGGAAAAATATAAAGAAGGAGGAAAGAAGTAGGAAAAATGAGTAAAGTGGTGGGACCCATCACTATATAATGTATAAAATGAGTTAGTGGAGAAAAGTAGTGGATGTAGTTGATTTTTATATTATAAAACTTTACTATTTTAGGAAAGTTTAGAAATGTAAAGAATTGGATGGGACATCCCAAAAAGGAAAGTGTAAACAAATGGATGGGACAGAGGGAGTAATATGCAGGCACTATTTATTTACCCAAGATGTAAACAGGCTTGAGGCAGGAAAAAAGCAATAGTGTATGAATTAGTTGTGGGTAGGGTTAAGTGATGGGTGGGTGTGGGGGCAATGATAGAGTTGAAGATTGCAGATGAACATGTGAATAGGGATAACTCAAGCCCCACCCATTTACATCAATCTTCTTGTTTTTCTGGCCAGTACTTGCTCTGGTGCCACTCTTAACAAATTTGGTCAAAAGGTTACTCTTGTAAAACTGGTCTGCATCTTTTTCTGTACCCAGTTCATTCATTTTAATGGCTCTTCTCATTTCTTATCCAGGAAATGTTATTTCCATAGGATTTTTTTAATTTCCAGAGCTATGTGTCGTCTATTATGTTAGAATATGTTACATATTATGAATGCAGGAATATGCAATACATATTGTTCTGAAAATAAAAAAAATGCTATGGAAATAACATTTCCCTTTTTATCTATCTTTATGAAAGGACTGGTTTGGTTTGATCAATTTATTGTACAACAACTAATTACTGTGCTCATCGACAAGAATCACAATTTTTACAAAATTTGACCTTTCGTTTTTGCAAGAAACAGTAGTTCTGTTTTGCCCACTATAGTGAAAAAATGACCAAGGCCAAATTATCACCAAGTTTTAGAATGCACAAACTTTGTAAATTACATAAAAAAAAACCGAAATTTATTGACAATATATGTCAAATATCAAAAGACCACCCGAACTGATCAGATATCCGATCTGATCCAATCCGTAGCCAAATTAGCGAATATGAATCCTTCCAAAAAAAATTCTGATCCGTTAATGATCCGATCCGATAAGGAGCGGATATGAATTTTGTATGATCCGATCCGATAACAATCCTATCCGAATATGTTATATTTATTATATATTTTATATATTTATGTAAGATATATTTTATATATTTATGTAATATACATATATATTTAGGGCTGCAAACGAACCGAGTCGAACCGAGCTTTGACCGAACTGAGCCGAGCTTTGACCTTAACGAACCGAACCGAGCTTTGATCTTAACGAACCGAGCTGATTTCTTAACGAACCGATCCAAGTTTTGACCGAACTGAACCGAACCGAGCCGAACTCGATCTGTTCACGAACAGCCTCGAGCCGAACCGAGCTCAATCCGAACTCGATCTGTTTGCGAACAATTAATTTGGTTGGAGATCTTAGTAGATCACTGCTATTCTAACTAGTACTAGTAACTAATGTTTTGTCACGGATTGTTGTTTCTATTTTTTAAAAAATATTTCTCGACGATCCAGTTGTACGGATGTCAAGATATATCTAATTTATTGATATTCCCAAATTTTTTAAAAATAAAAAATTATTTTGGTTGGAGATCTTAGTAGATCACTACTATTCTAACTAATTCTAGTAACTAGTGCTTTGTCACGTATTCTTGTTTCTATTTTTTAAAAAATATTTCTCGACGATCCAACCGTATGAATGTCAAGATATATCTAATTTAGTGATATACCCAAATTTTAAAAAAATAAAATTAATTTGGTTCGAGATCTTAGTAGACCACTACAATTCCAACTAGTACAAGTAACTAGTGCTTTATCAGGAATTGTTGTTTCTATTTTTTAAAAATTATTTCTCGACGATCCAATCGTACGGATGTTAAGATATATCTAATTTAGTGATATTCCCAAATTTTAAAAAAATAAAAAATTAATTTGGTTCGAGATCTTAGTAGATCACTACTATTCTAACTAATACTAGTAACTAGTGCTTTATCACGAATTGTTGTTTCTATTTTTTTAAAAATATTGCTCGAAGATCCAACCGTACGGATGTTAAGGTATATCTAATTTAGTGATATTCCCAAATTTTCAAAAATTAAAAAATTATTTTTGGGTCGAGATCTTAGTAGATCACTACTATTCTAACTAGTATTAGTAACTAGTGCTTTGTGACGAATTGTTGTTTCTATTTTTTTAAAAATATTTATCGACGATCCAACCGTACGGATGTCAAGATATATCTAATTTAATTTAGTGATATTCCCAAATATTCAAAAAATAAAAAATTAATTTGGTTGGAGATAAAAAAATAAAAACTAAAATTTTGATTTTTTTCGAGCTTTAACGAGCCGAGCTCGAGCCGAGTCAAACCGAGTTTGAGTCGAGTATCGAGTCAAGTCGAGTCAGACAACCAAAAAACTCGACTCGACTCGATAAACTTATCGATCAAATTTTGGTGATCGAACTCGAGTTCGTTAACGAACCGAGCCGAGTCGATCGAGTTTTTAACGATTCGAGTCGAGTCGAGTTCGAGCTCAGCTCGGTTCGGTTCGTTTGCAGCCGTATATATATTTATGTAATATATATATATATATATATATATATAATATTTTATATAAATAATATTATTTTGGAATATAAATTTGGATTTTTCAATGTACATGTCATAATTATAATTTTTATTTCATCAAAAAATTTTAAAATATTATTTTTTAAATTAAAAAGTAAAAAATAAAAAAAAATATTTTTAAAATTTATTTAACGGATTGAAGGTTCGATCCGATAACCAAAATCCGAACAGATCAGATATGGATCGACCTGAAAAAATATCCGATTTCTGATCTGATCCGATCCGAATCCGAAAAATTTTAATGAATTCGGATATGAATTTAGGATAATCTGATCCGAATCTGACCCGTTGATAGGCCTAACCTGAACGGTTGAACCTATCAATTTTTTTAGAGGTTTTTTGGAAAATAAGTTTTTGTTCTGTTTTCTTTTGTGAAAAAATACGCTTTTATTTTTATTTTTTGCAAAAATACCATTTAGAGTCAAATTCAACTTTAAAAATTTTCAATTTTTTTTCAAAAAAAACGTAAAAAAATGTTGGAAAAATCAAGGGTAATTTTTCCTTTTTTATGTATTTTTAATTTAAATCAAACTTCGTACGTATAAATCCTGGGTGACGATTGCAGTTAAAACTTTGCAATTTTTAACAAATTATTTTTTGACAAATTATTTGTATTGAGGCATAGTCGGCCACATGCAATGATAGGCTTAACTTACTCCTAGTGATTTTTGACGAAAATTAAAAATCATTATAATTATTTTGAAAATAAGGATTGTAAAATTAATTTTATAATATTTTTTCATCACTACTAAAATTTGTAAAAAAAGTAAATTACATCATTTATCTTGCATGTTTATAGGCTAGAAACAAGTTTGTTAATTTTTATACATGTTCTAGTGGTGGTGTTTGGCTGGGCTTATAAGCCCGGACTTATAACTTATTTTCGGGTAAAAATTTAATATTTTGATAATTTGTTTTTATGGTTGTATTTAATGTATGTTTGAGATTTCATAAGTTGCAAAAATAAGTTGGAAAATAAGTTGGAATGTTAGAAATTTCTAACATTGGCTTAAAATAAGTTGACTTATTCTGGAAATAAGCTCCCCCAAACACTCCCAGTAGTATCTAGTCCTTTACTTACTACTCTTAAATATTGTTATTGTTTATTATTAGTTTATTACCTCATTTAAATTTAGCAAGATATTTCAGAATAAAGGCCCCCAATATCACAATTCTAGAATAATTGGTCCAAAATATCACAACTCAGAATATTGGTCCCAAATATCACTCTAAAACATAAGATTGTGTAGCGTTCTGAGATTTTTTTTTCCCCTGTATAACGGTATAGCGTCTAGCGTTTTTACTATTGAAACAAAGGATAATCTAGCATTTTGCCCCAAAACAATCATTTAAGTAGCGTTTTGTTGGGTCCAAAACAAAAAATTAACTTACGTTTTGACCGAAACAATACATTGACTAGCGTTATTATCTTTTGAAAAATTGAAATAACCATAAAATAGTTGTTTAATTGGCATGTGCTCGATAGAGACAAGCCTTTATAAAGTTGTGTTTAAAATATAAAAGTTATTAAAACATTAAAATTTTATATATTATTTTTTAAATTTAATATTTAAAATTTTATCAATATTTCCATTTTGGGGTTCAACAATTAATTTTTGGGTTCAACGTTTTCATTTTGGGTTTTAGAAATATTCGGAACGCAAATAAACCGTATACGAACTTAGGGTTTACCCTAAACCCTAGACCCTAAACCCTAACTTATCCTGATTTTTAAACGCGCTAGCGTTTAAAAATCAGGCTACCGGATTCAATTTTTTAATTTAAATATTTAATTTTAAAAAATACAATTTTAATTAAATTTAGGAGTTCAACAATTAACTTTTGGGGTTCAACGTTTCCATTTTGGGTTTTAGAAATATTAAAAATGACGAATAAATTATATTAGAATTTAGGATTTAGGATTAAAACCATAATTCATCTAGCGTTTTCAGTTCAACCCATATTTAAAACATAATTTTAAATAGCGTGTTTTTTGAGAATACGAAATTTGATTTAACATTTTTTTTATAAAAAACTATTTTTATTTATTAAAAGAAGTGGGAAACGCCAATTTAGATTGTGTTTTCCATACACCAAACTTTAAATAGCGTCTTGAAATCTCCAGGATAGTGTTTTGACGCTATGCGATATAGCGTTCTGAAAAAAAAAAATCAAACGCTGGATGAAGTTATGTTTTGGAGTGATATTTGGGGCCATAATTTTGAATTGTGATATTTGGGACTATTTAATTTAAAATTGTGATATATGGGGCCAACACCCGATATTTCATTGTTATTTGGGTGATGGCCCAAAATAATAATTTTTGGGATCTAGTGGCCCAAAATACTGATTTTGAAAAAAATGACCCGAAATACCGACGGGATACAGAGTTTCGGCCTTCGTATTAGCATGATACGGAACACGGTCTTTCGTGTTATGCATGATACGGAACACCGTCCTCCGTATTAGCATGATACGGAACATGGTCTTCCGTGTTAGTGCTGCGCACCCACCTAACACGGAGCACGGTCTTCCGTATCATGCATAACACGGAAGATCGTGTTCCGTATCATGCTATGTTACGGAAGACGAAGTACCGTATTACCCCTCATATCACGGTACACGATTTAACGTGTTGGGTCAGTATTTTGGGCCTGACATGCTCAAATATGAGTATTTTGGTAATTTTCTCTTATTATTTTTATTCATAGATATATTTGTTTATAGATATATTTGTTTGTGTCATAACAAAGTGAGTACATATAAATCTCCAGATAGATGCGGTGAAGAGGGTACTTGTAAATATATCATCTTCAATAAATCGCGTGATTATATCCCGAAGAATGGATTAATCAGTTATTGTTCTTGTTTACGTTTGTTCGACTCTACTATATTTGTAGATGTATGAGTTATCATTAATGAATTATTTTTTATTTTAAAAAAAGTATTCAAAAGATTATTGTATAAAATGGCGTGGATGGTTGATATAAAAATTGAAATAATTGAACGAATGAGTAAAATCATAATGAGAAATAAAAACGACGTCTTTGCCTCTATTACAGTCCAGAAGAACCAAATAATCTCCACCAATTTCTTATCATTTCATTATTCAATTATATTAAGTTCCAGTAAATTAATACCTTAGTAGCTAGCCTGATATTTGCATTACAATTTCAGTACAATGCATCAGAGTAACATGAAAGTTCCTAGACAAAACGATTTTTTTTCATGGGCATAGAATGTGCCCTGCAGTCCTCGTATCTTCGAAAGTTGATGCAGGCCTTAATAAGTTTTCGAATGATGAAAGTTTCATGTCTGAGATAACATGTCAACTTTCTGGAGCAAAACGCGAGAGAGAAACGAAGACGGAATTTGTTCAAAGAGACGCAGAGGAACTTATTGGTGGTGTCAGGTGTGGTGGTTAAACCTGAGACGAGTGCAAATCGAATAGCTGCAAGAGTTATGCAGCTTAGGATGAAAGGAAAGCACGAAGAAGCTGATGATCTTCTTGGCAAAGTAGTAGTCAGGAGAGTACAAGCACAACATATATAAAAGGTACACAAAGGTAGAAAATAAATAAATTTAACATTGATGGCCTGGAAGATGATGAATATGACTAGGAGCATAGTCAACCACGGAGTGTCCTTCACAAATTACATCATAATCAAGCACTGAGCGTCCTCTTACTCCAACAAATATTACAAAAAACTTGCAAAGTTTAATTAGTTTTTTTCCTTACATATCTCATTGTCTTTCTAAATTTTAATGTTCGAACTCCTTTTTGATCCAATATTTTCTGTCTAGAAAATATTATCAGCGGTGTGAAAACAGAGAGTAGAAAACAATCACGCATAAGAGGGTAGGCTTATCAAATAGGAGTATCACAGATGATCCTTAACCGAGTTTTCATTTGTATGAGTAATGGTTGAGAATTGAATATAGTCTAGCTATATATTCTCTGCAACGTTGTTTAAAGTTCTCTAATTTTGTGAGCTTCAACATGTATGCAGAAGAAAGAGTCAAAATATCAAAGATTAGACTCCTTTTCTGGTGAATTCTGATAACGTAAAGTGATCGTTATTAACTACTACTAACCATGTTATTAGTGACAACCAACGAAAGAAATCAAGTTCTGCAGTATACTAAGCGGCAACAGTGCAATTTAGTAGTCATTTAGGCACATCTATCATTAAGACGTGGATACTGTTTCCCATGTAGATTAATATCAGATAGAAGTCATAACAAATTTTGTAGTTAAATAAATCATTGAGAAGTTCGTGCATGTCCGGTACAAGAACATCTTCTCTCGCAGAATTACGTACATTGTACTTATATCTGAACTCAAATACTCAAAATTTTCTATTTTTCAACTTTTTTTTGAATAACCTAACTACAAATGGAGGAAAGCATGTTTAAATCGAGAGTGAAATCAAGTAAACCTTTATCCCATCTTTTTTCTTGTCATAACATATGCCAATGCCATATATGGTAACCTCCTTATCTTAAATAGATTCAACCCCAGGAACTGTTGAAAAACAACTCTTGTGTTTCTCTCGTTTATTTCTCTTGATATATATTACAACTCTTCTATTAATTTTTGGTTGTACATAAATGAACTAGCTGCAAGCCTTATTTATAGGCTCCAGATAAAACAACTTACATCACTGCTTACATACGTTGCAACACTAATTTCTATCAGCCCACCTTTTATTTAGGCTTTGAACAAAGATCAGCCTGTTATTATTGACAACTTAACATGCAGCCTACCATATTTTACTTTGACAACCCAGCTTTCTAATTATTCAGCCGCCCACCTTATTTTGTGGTGTCTATCTTAGACTTATTTTAATGCTTCCAGAAGGAGTTTGATTTCTAACACTCCCCCTCAAACTCGACTTTCCATTCCGAGTGATTTACGAAACTCGTAAATCTTTGTTGCAAATAAGCTCTTCGTAAATATATCCGCAACCTGATCTTCGGTCCTGACTGCCTTCATGTCAATATCTCCTTTAAGTACTTTTTCCCGTAAGAAATGATAATGTACTTCGACATGTTTGGTCCTAGCATGAAAAACCGGATTCTCGGCTAAACGGACTGCTGATATATTGTCACAGTGTAATGGAACTCCATCTTCTATTGGTTGGTTCAAGTCCTTCAAGAGTTGAGTCAACCAAGCACACTCTTGTGCTGCCATCGCTCCTGCTCTATATTCTGCTTCAGCAGTTGAGAGAGAAACAGTAGGTTGTCTCTTACTGCACCATGATATAGCTCCTTACCCAAGATTAAATACATATCCTGTAGTCGACCTCCTGGTGTCACGGTCTCCTGCATAATTTGCATCACAGTAGTCGTTGACCATGCTTTGTACTCCATTCTTGTAGAAGAGTCCCCAATCAATTGTACCTTTGACATATCTCAAGATTCTTTTAACTGCTTCAAGGTGTGTCTTCTTTGGGTTTTGCATGAACCTGCTAACAACACCTACTGCGAAAGCTGTTGGGATTAATCTAAATTCCCTTTAGTTATTTATTTAGTAATTGTTTTATTTGAATAAATCAACTCACAGCCACGTACTTAGCAGTGAGACCTGGTCGTAGTAGTCGTTGTGGGCTTGCAGAATAAGTAGCGGAGCAGTAGAGTTTTATTAGGAAGGTGGCCCTGGTTTTTAGCTTGTTTCTAGCTGTTAGTTTAAGTGTTTTGAGGCAGTATAAATACTGTGCATGTATTCTGTTTATTTGCAGCGAGCTATTTTATTTATGCAAAGAGCTTGGCTCACAGTAGTGTTGTTCTTAAACACCAAATCACACACATATAACTGTCTAATTTGCAACATTGGTATCAGAGCCCACCCAGGTTTGTTACGTATTGTGCATGCCTAAGTATCAATCTCGACATACACAAGAAGCCATATGGGCTGTTTTGAACAAGTTGCCAGACGGGCAAATCTGGAAGCCATACGGGCTATGAACATGTGTTGCCAGATGGGCACAGAGAAGCCACACGGGCTGTTACAGATTGATGAAAGTCATACGGGCTGCTGAAGTAATCATTAGATGAATTTAGATTAAGGGGGAAAATGTTGGGATTAATCTAAATTCCCTTTAGTTATTTATTTAGTAATTGTTTTATTTGAATAAATCAACTCACAGCCACGTACTTAGCAGTGAGACCTGGTCGTAGTAGTCGTTGTGGGCTTGCAGAATAAGTAGCGGAGCAGTAGAGTTTTATTAGGAAGGTGGCCCTGGTTTTTAGCTTGTTTCTAGCTGTTAGTTTAAGTGTTTTGAGGCAGTATAAATACTGTGCATGTATTCTGTTTATTTGCAGCGAGCTATTTTATTTATGCAAAGAGCTTGGCTCACAGTAGTGTTGTTCTTAAACACCAAATCACACACATATAACTGTCTAATTTGCAACAAAAGCTATGTCTGCTGGTCTAGAAAGAGTTAGGTAGATAAGACTACCTACTATTTGCCTATACATTTTTGTATCCTTCAAGTCCTTTCCATCGTAGACACACAACTTTAAGTTTGGCTCCATTGGGGTAGAGATCGGCTTGCACTCAGTTAGCCCATACTTTTGAATGATATCTCTTGCATATTTTTGTTGACCAAGAAATATGCCAGCTTCTGTTCTTTCAACTTCCAATCCTAGGAAGTGCTTCAACTCACCAAGCTTCTTCATTTAAAATCGAACTGATAAGTTTTTCCTTGTTCGTTGAATCTCATCTTCATCATCTCCAGTGATGATTAGATCATCTACATATACAAGGACAATTGATAATTTCCCCCCTTGAGATTTCACGAACAAGCTCGAATCTGCTGGGGCAACATGATAACCACTTTGTACTAGGAACTCTGCAATCTTCCCGTACCATGCTCTGGGTGCCTGCTTCAAGCCATATAATGCCTTCTTCAACTTGCACACGTATTTTGGCTTTTCATGATTCACAAATCCTTGAGGTTGATCAATATAAATGTCACGATCAAGTTCTCCATGTAGAAAAGCATTCTTCACATCTATCTGCCATAATTTCCATGACTTACTTGCGGCTAAGGCTAGTAAGACACGAAGTGTAGTAATCTTTTCCACTGGACTGAATGTCTCTTCATAATCTAGGCCATATTCCTGAGCGAACCCACGAACAACTAATCGAGCCTTGTATCGCTCGATCGTACCATCTGGGCGAATCTTTAACTTGTAAACCCATTTACAGGATATGGGTTTAACAGCTTCAGGTTTTGGCACTAAATTCCATGTTTGATTTTGTTTAAGTGCCAAAATCTCTTCTTCCATGGCCTTTCTCCACTCTGGACTCTTTGATGCTTCATCAAAGTTAGTTGGCTCTTTGACCTCAGCATAGGCAGCATCTATATACTTTTGATTTGGGCGTCTATCTCTGTTAGACCTTCGTACTTGATGTTGTGAAGGCTCTTGTTGTTGTTCTTCCGGTTGATTAGTCTGTACTTCATCTGGTGTTTCATGAACACATGTTCTCCAAGGGCTTCTTGACTTGGATCGTACCTCCAATTGATCCGTCGAGGATTTGGTTCCTCTGTATCGCCATTGTTTTTAGATGAATCTAACTGTAACTTGATTTGTAGCTTCTCTTGCAGCTCCTGTGTATCTGGCAATGCTACCTTGTTTGTGTACCATGAAGATGCCTCATCAAATACAACATTTCGTGAGACATATATCTTGTTTTATTGGGATCACAACATCTCCAACCTTTCTTCTGTTCGTCGTATCCCACAAAAATGCAGCGGATAGCTTTCTTATCAAACTTACTACGGTCTTCATCTGCATTAAACACATAACATACACAACCAAATACCTGGAAATAATTGACAGTTGGTTTTAAGTTATACATCTTCTGAAATGGTGAAACAAATTCCAACCTTGGTTGTGATAGCTTGTTAGCGATATAGACCACCGTCTTCATGCATTCTGCCCAAAACCTTGTATCAATATTCTTGGCATGTAGAAGACTTCTACATGTCTCTGCTAGATGGCGGTTCTTCCTCTACGCTATTCCATTCTGTTGTGGAGTTTTTTCACAAGTGAGTTGTCTCCGGATGTTGAGCTCCTTGAGGTAGTTGCTGAATTCATTTGAAGTATATTCTCCTCCATTATCAGTGCGAAGGCACTTGATTTTTCTCCCGAGATCGTGTTCTACCGTGCCCTTGAATTCCCTGAATTTTTCAAAAACCTCATCTTTATGTATTAAGAAGTATACCCATACATACCTCGAAAAATCATCAATGAAGGTTAACAAATATTGATAACCACGAGTTGATGGCTGTTTGATTTTTCCAAGAACATCTGAGTGCACCAGCTCCAATGGCTCCTTTGCTCTAAACTTTGACTCCTTGTACGGCAATTGATGCGCCTTACCATATTGACATCCAGCACATACAGTATCATGGCGGATCTCAATTTGTGGGAGTCCCTTCAACATTGACTTTTGCATCATAATCTTCAATTTTCTGTAGTTGGCATGCCCGAGTCGTGCATGCCACAAGTCGCCTATGTCACTCTTTCTAGCCTTGTCTACATAGGCATCTTCAGCTGACATCACATAGATAGCCTTCATTTTTGGTCCTTCTATGAAAGGTGTACCTATGACTTTTAATTCTTTATACACCTTCACATCATCTGGGCCGAATAATACGTAGTTACCTGAAGTTGTTAGTTGGGGTACTGACAGCAGGTTCTTCTTCATCCCTGGGACATGATAAACATTTTCTAATTGTATTTCTTCATGTCCGTGATTTTGTGGCAGCTGCGTCTTGCCAACATGGGATATTGGCAAATGTGTGTTATCTGCTATTACGATAACACGATCTCCTATGTACTTTGTTATGCTCGACAATTTTGACTCATCTCCGGTCATATGATTGGAACAGCCTGAATCAACGATCCAATCATTCTTGTAGTCGACTGATTGCTCACATACAGCAGTAAGTGCATGTTCTTCTGTTGGGCCTTTTTCTCGTGCATCAACAATGTCTTTCTCTTCCACAAAGAAAGAAGTGTCGAAGTTCCAATCTTCTTCTACAGCGTCTTCGTTTTTAGACCATCTCCAACCCATACACTAAAAATGCACTTTTACACCTCCAACCCATACACTAAAAATCACACCATTTTGGTGTGACACCAAAAATTACACCAAATTTGGTGTTATAGCAAAATTTGGTGCAACTTTTAGAGTTTTTCTAAATTCCAATCTTACCCTTTTATTCTCTCACAAAAACAATTTATTCCTTTTATACCCAAAATATTTTACATTGTTTTGATACCCTTTTTTAATTTTGGATTATAATTTATTAATCTATACAATTCGAACACTTTTATTGTTTTAATTTAGTTCTTGTTTTAATAAATAAGAATGAAATAATATATAACAAAATTAAAAACATTTATATTAATATCATTTGAATTGGAACTCAAGTAAACATAGATTGAATCATCTATTAATCGGGTAAATCACCACTAATATTATATGTAATTTAATATAAGTATATTGATATAAATATTAAAAAAGAGAAAGAATATGCTTTTAAAATGAGAATGATTCCCTTTGGTGTAAAGTTTGGTGTAGATGGGTTGGAGAAGATTTAAAATTTGGTGTGATTTTTACACCAATTTAATGTAAAAGTTACACCAAATTGGTGTAATGGGTTGGAGATGCTCTTAGAAGATGTTGCGACATTTCCTTCAATTTTCTTGGACCAACAATTTCTTGCGTAATGTCCCTTCTTGCCACAATTAAAACATTCCTCACTTTGACGATCCTTTTGTTACCACCGGTTCTGACCACCCTGATTATTTTGAGCTCCTCGAGCCCCCCCTGATTGGAAACCTCTATATTGATTTCCTCGAACGTCTCTTTCTTGACTAATGAATCTCCCGGCACTACGTCCTTGTCCTCGACTTCTACCACGACCGCGTCCTCGGCCGTCTCTCCTGTTGGTGAAAAGAGTCGTCTCTTCATAAATGGTTGGTTGACTAGACATGGGTTTTTCTAGATCCTCTTCATTAATTAGCAAATTCTCCAGATCTGCTAAAGTTGGGGCTCGGTGGCCCAGCCCCGAGTTGCCGTGATAATACTCTTGTATTCCGGCTTTAGTCCATGGATGATAATTCTTTTCATCCTGGTTGGTGTTATACCATTTTCTGGATCTAGTTTGGAAATCTCGTCACAGAGAGATTTTACTTTTGAGAAATATTGACTCACGGTCATATTCTGTTGGGAGATGGACAAAAGCTCATTTTCGAGCCTTTGTAATTTTGCGTCATTCTTCTTAGCGAAAACTCCTGTTAATATGTCCCACGCTTCTTTCGACGTTTGGGCATCTTTGATTCACTGTAGAAATTCATCCTCCACAGCTACGGTTAAAGCGTACATGGCTTTACCTGCCTTAACCTTCCATTTCTTTAAGATCTCAGGGCCAGCTACTTGTCTTTGAGGTGTAGCATCTGGTCGTGCCGGTGTTGAGGTTGAATCGTCAGAACTTGTGACTATACTTTTGGCCTCCCTTGGTGGTGTTGTATCACTGCCATTTACAACATCCCATAAATCCTATCCAAGCAGATAAAACTTTATACGAGTACTCCATGACCCATAATTATTGTTCTTGAGTTTCTGAATAGAGTTTGTAAAATCTCCCATGATTTTTACAGTGAACAGTGTCGTCTGTATGAACAGTATCGTCTGTATGAACAGTGTCGTCTGTATGAACAGTGTCGTCTGTATGAATAGTACCGTATGAATAGTAATTCGTCTTCTATGGCGTGAACAGTACTTCGTCTTCTACGGCGTGAACAGTGTTTGCCGGAATAGTAACTTACCGCAAAATTTGCAGAATTTTCAGAATTTAACAACCAATCTCTGATACCAAATGTTAGAAAACAACTCTTGTGATTCTCTCTAGAAAACAACTCTTGTGTTTCTCTCGTTTATTTCTCTTGGTATATATTACAACTCTTCTCTTAATTTTTGGTTGTACATAAATGAACTAGCCGCAAGCCTTATTTATAGGCTCCAGATAAAACAACTTACATCACTGCTTACATACGTTGCAACACTAATTTCTACCAGCCCACCTTTTATTTAGGCTTTGAACAAAGACCAGCCTGTTATTATTCTGTTATTATTGACAACTTAACATGCAGCCTACCATATTTTACTTTGACAACCCAGCCTTCTAATTATTCAGCTACCCACCTTATTTTGTGGTGTCTATCTTAGACTTATTTTAATGCTTCCAGAAGGAGTTTGATTTCTAACAAGAACTTCCCAAGTTCTTTAGTTGGAAAGAAACAACAGTAGGGATTACTACCTCCCTTACAAATCGAGCATCAGTACTAGAAAACAAGTTTTCTGACTTTACGAGTTTGCAAGCAGCAGCTACACTGCTCACTCGAAAATAAACTGTTATAGGGAGAATATTGTATAACAATATTTTGGAGGTTTGCTGGAATCACGGAGCAAAATACGGATATTCTGCTAAGAACACGGAGGTGATTGGTGAATGATTATGGCTGCTCTTATCTATTGATTTCCAGTGGTGAACTGTTTCTCAAGTCTTTATAAGATGCCTACGTACCCTATTTATAGGGATCAATCCATACGTAGTTCTCTTAGAGAAGAAGTTATCTAGACGGGCTAGGGTTTCTATGGGCTCGGCTTGGCCCAAATCCACTAGTCGTCTCCTTGGGTTATGTTTTACCCATTTACACTGCTCATGACCCATGACCCATTAAAGGGAACCCACCGCTCGCCATGATGCTATAATTATCATTATTTGCAAAACTGACTAGACGATCTCGCATGCGACCTCGCTGGGTCTGACCATGCGAGGCGATCCTCACTGCATGGAGATAACCTACTTATGCGACCTCGCTGGGCCTGACCATAAGCCTTCGTAGTAAACATGCTCTAGGCCACGCTGGACCTCTAGGCCTCGCTAGACCTCATGAACTTCGACCCCGCCACTAGGGCTCGCTGGCGATCCCACTGTACAAAAATAATGTAATGAATCTTCCTATGATGGCGAAACTTAATGACCCATTCTTCATCCCTAGGCCCATTATGTGTGATGTACTGATATTCTAGCCCATTAGGCCTGTTTAGGACTTATGCCAAATTCGAGCATAACAACTACCCCCCGAGTCCATATTTCCATTGGAAATGCGAGGTGGACTCAAAGAACATATTTCCGAAAATTGTAATGCGAGGCCAAGGCCCATTATTGATTATTCCTTTATGGGCTCTCATCGCAGGCCCAATGAACTCGAATAGTTGCCAACAGCTGTCACGTCTCGAGATCCGTTCATGGCTGCTGAGATGATGACACGTGTTAAGCATCCTTCTCTCTCCTATCCACTATATAATCCCCAAATTTCAAATCATTTGTCACTTTCCTTATTAACAACATACCGAAGTGCTGCCAATTTGCTCCCAGATCAAACAAAGACCCAGCTCGCTTTCCATCAAGAACGACCCCAAGTTTTTTCAAGATCTTCATCAAAAAAGTAAGTTTCTCTCTCTTGTCCTTCATTTGAATGCATGTATAGTTTATAATTTCGTAAATATTTGCTGATAATTGCATGCGATGCGAGCCTGATTAACTGCGACCCCACACACTTAATTTCACGCTGCGAGCCCTGCCTCGCTAGACTAAAGAGCGCGACCCCTTTAATAGGTAGACATATGATCAAAAATAGAATAAATGTGCGACCCCCTATTCTTCGTGAGTGGAGTGAGGACACTTAGAGCCTTCTATTGAATCTTTTCTTCCTTTCTCTCTTTTGATATTCTGTAAGTGCACACACTGATACTTCACAATCTTTTCAGATGTCCAGCGATAGCTCAAGGACTCCTTCACCTCTTCCACACATTTCCATTAGCGAGCAAGCCGCTGCGAACATTGCCAAGGCTGCAAACACAAGTGACAACTCCTTCAAATTATATATGGACCCGCAATGGTCCCAAGAAGATTTCACCAAAGAGACCCCGCTAAACACATGGAGAACCAAACGACCCTCCAGCTCGCAAAGTCAATCCGTCAATATCCCCTTAGTTTCAGTAAACCTAACATCCACAGCTGTTCAAGCCTCGTCAGTTCAGGGTGAGGTTGATAAACTATTGAAGAAAGGGCAGGAATTCTTTGCCAGCGTCCCCAAACTTCTATCTCCTCTTAACAAAAACCTCCTCAACATAAGCCCCATAGTATTGACCAGCACTTCATCAATAGACTCTCTTGGTCATGCTTACTACGAGCTCGAGGGTGGAGGCGATAATGAAGCCAACTCTGACGATTCTGATTACGAAGAACCTTCCTCTGACGATGGCGGCCTTGATGAAGTGGCCAGAGTGGTTAACTTTGAAGATTACAGCTACGTTCCTGAAGCTTTCCCTCAACCTTACATTCCGACCCCTCAACCTGAACTGGAGGGCATTATTTATGTGGGAGGACCTCGCCCCGAAAATATTGAAGAGGGCTCGAAGGTGAAACCAGGTCAGCCTCGCACTCTAAGCTGCAGAGACCTATCTACCTCTCTCGATGCTGAATCTTTGAGAAAGGCAGTTGACACATATAGACCGGAAGGCAAGATCATTCTACCCAAGGCCTCAATGCGATGCTACCGCTTCAACTATACAGAAAACGGAGGAAGAGTGCCTCGCATGGTGTTATCGTCTGCTATGATGAAAATCGGCGTCTCTTCGCCTCTTCATCCGTTCATCAGAGACGTGTGCGAGACCTACCACCTCGCTCCCATCCAAATCAATCCCAATGGATATAGAGCAATGATAGCCCTCTACATCATCTATCACAAGTTGGGATATCCCCCACTTGATGCGAGGACCATGGGCTATTTTTTGCAATTGAAAAGATGCGGGCCATCCGACTTTGGCTACGTCTACTTTTCAGTCTGGCCAGAATTCAATAAGAAAGACCTTTATCATAGTGCACCAAGCAACGCAGGCTCGTGGAAGGGGCCTTATCTCTATGTCCACGAGGTGCCGAGAATAAAGACTTCCTTTAATTACCTTCCAGTAGGTCAAGTGCGAACCGTCTTGAAGGGTGAAGAGAAGACACGAGCTGATGATGTATTGAAGACGCCTCGTGAAGATAGGAATGTACGAACCCTCCTTACCTTAGAAAACCTAATTGAATGCAGATTTTTGAAAGAAGGGATTCGGCTTCCTTCTGAGGCGGGGCCTTCAAGTGCGAGAAAGGCCTCGCTAAAGAGAAAAATGCGAGAGGAGGCCTCGTCCTCTAAAGTGGTAGTGGAAGAGAGTAAGAATGCTTTCATTGTTAAAATCCAATAACTTCTTTATATAAACTGTCCTTATCATATTCGCACTTTCACTTTTTACAATAATTATCTCTAACTGTTTTCCTCTCCCCTTTTGTAGGTATGTCAGGTAGAAGTCGCAGACCCCCTTTCTGCTCAAAGAACAAGGAGACCCCTGTTGAAAATCCAACGGTCACTCCGTCTAAGAAGAAAAGCGAGCTCACTCCTCCTCCCCCTCCATCAACAACTGCCCGGGTCGCTCCTCAACCTCCCCAAATGACCCCTGAGTATGTTCCGAAAAAGCGGAAGACTGGCTCACTGCCTCAGGTAACAAAACCTGCGGATACGACACCAGTACACCATCTATATGCTAAGCATGGATACACTCATGCTACTGAAGAAGAGTGCACTGAGTGGGTGGGTGCAGAGCTAATAGAGAACTCTGAGGCGGTTTCCAAGCCTCGCATCTTCGAGAGCTGAAACAAGTTGTCTTCGCCAATGATAAGTTGGAAAAGGAGTTAAGGTCCTTGAAGGCCAAGGCTGAGGAGGAGAAGAAGCTGATGGCGGAGAATTACAAGCGAGTGCTTCAAACTGAAACGGCGACCCTCCGATCCGAACTCAAAAATGTTAATGATGAAAAAACAGCACTCCATAAGTCCCTAACTGAGGCGGAGCAGCATGAGGAGGAGCTGAAGATAAAGCACGAGGAGGAGCTGTCCAATTTGAAGAAAGAGCTCGCTGCTGCTGAGGCCAACCGCGAGGAGATTGAAGAAGCTGCCCAAGCTGATTTCATGAAGGGCTTTATAAGGAAAGTCCCTGATTTCGATTGGTCGCAGCTTGGTCCTGGCAATGCTGAGTATGCAACCGACCTCCGCAAGGAGATTGAAGAAGAAGATGCAAAGGATGCCAGGATCGCCAGCGAGGCTGCCAAGGCTAATGTTGCTAACCAAGAGAAACCCAGTGAGGCTGCGACATAATCCGTTTTATTCCAATATTGGGGATGCGGACACCCCTTGAATGTCTCGCAAGTTGTAATATTTTTGTGATAACTTCATTGATAACTTTGTTGGGCTCGCGTAGCGACCCAGTAACTGTTGACTTTTAACAATTTATATAACTGTATTCATTTCTTCATATCTTGTATTTGCTTTAGCTTTATAGATAGCTTGCCTTCTTTATGTTTCTGAAATATTAGCAAGTAGATTGACCTCGCAGCTGCGAAGCTTTCCTTGTAGAATTTGTAGCTTTTTCTTTTTAATTTGCTAAACTTCAAGGTGGAACTTGTCTCTTTGGGATCAAGACTTGCGATGCCTTCCTTGCGAGGTCGCAGACACGATCCGGAGATTGAGGTCGCACCTTGACTTTTTTTTTTCTTTAAGCTTTGAACTTCTTTGAGGAGATACTTTTTAACTAAACTTTGAAGACATTCCCTCAGGCCGTAGTAAGTGCACGCTCGTGACCTCGTTGACCCGAGGGGTGTTCGGCCTCGCATATGCTGTGCTGGCCTAGTCCTGAAAAATTTTTAACACTGACAAAAGAATAAAATTGCACAACTTTTTTGGAGAACAAACTTCATATATATAAATACTAGGGACAAAGCCCAACTTTCAATACATCATAACGAGGAGGTGTCTATACGATCACTACCCCCCGAGTACTTTGTATGAATTTATTCATGCTAAGTAGTAGTAGATAGAGACCACCAGGAGCGAAGCTTCTACTGGTAGTATTTCCTCAAATGTTCTGCATTCCAGGCTCGTGGCATGACCTTATCATCCATATCAGTTAGATAATAAGTCCCTTCATTGATGACACCATAAACTTTATAGGGCCCTTCCCAATTGGCTCCAAAGACCCCATGAGACGAGATCTTAGTGTTAGGCATCACTCTCCTAAGCACCAAGTCCCCCACACGAAGATATGGCACACGAACCTTTCCATTATAATACCTTGCAGCTCGCCTTTGATAAGCTGCGAGCCTTAGCTGAGCCTCCTCCCTTGACTCCTGTATCATGTCTAAGTAGAGCCTGTGATTGACCTCGTTTGACTTGGGGTCGTAATGTTCCCTTCTGAATGAGCCTGACCCTACCTCCACGGGCACCATGGCCTCGCACCCATATGTCAAAGAAAATGGAGTCTCGCCTGTGGTAGACCTTGGGGTCGTGTTGTATGACCACAAGACCTTTGGTAGCTCCTCGGGCCAATTACCCTTACTCTCCTCCAACTTAGCTTTTAGGGTATGCTTGATTATCTTGTTGATGGCCTCGTTTTGTCCATTTGTCTGAAGGTGACTCACAGCAGAGAAACTTTTCTTGATTCCCAAATTCTCACAAAATTCTTTCATCTCCTTGCTATCAAATTGCTTTCCATTATCTGAAATGAGCTGATATGGGATCCCATAGCGACAAACAATTGCTCTGTACATGAAGTCCCTTAATTTTTTAGCTGTGATGGTAGCAAGGGGCTCGGCCTCGGCCCACTTAGTGAAATAGTCCACGGCCACCACTGCATATTTTACTCCTCCCTTAGCTTTAGGGAGTTCGCCAATAAGATCTATTCCCCACAAGGCAAAGGGCCAAGGGCTCATCAACGAGGTGAGGTGAGCAACTGGTGCATTACTGAAATTTGCCATTCTCTGACATTTATCACATCGTCGAGCGAACTCAAAGGCATCTCTTTTCAAAGTAGGCCAGAAATACCCTTGACGTAGAATTTTTTGAGCTAGGGAACTACCCCCGAGTGATTGCCACATATTCCTTCATGGACCTCTCTCAAAATATAGTTGCATTCTTCACCATCTACACACCTCAAGAGTGGAGTGTTGAACCCTCTTCGATACAAAACCTCGTCTTAAATAACATAGCGAGCCGCCTGATATTTGACCCTCCTCGCTTCTTTTTTATCCTGAGGCAGCATCCCATTCTTCACATACTCCCATATAGGGGTCATCCATGTTGATTCCTGGCTCACTATTTCCATAACAAATTCTTCTGGTACACTTGGTTTATTTTGAATCTCCAAAGGAATAATCCCAAGTAGGGTCGCCTCGCGGCGCGAACCCAATTTGGCGAGGGCATCAGCTCCTTGGTTCTTTTCTCTTCTTACGTGAACCACCTTGACCTCGTTAAACTTCTTTATCAACCTCTGTGCACATCGCAGATACAATTCAATCTGTTCGCCTCTAGCTTGCCAACCGCAATAAAGTTGATATGTTACCAACATAGAATCACTGTATACTGTAAGATTTTCCACTTTCATCTCTATTGCGAGCTTGAGACCAATGATGAGGGCCTCGTATTCAGCTGCATTATTAGAGACCTCGAAGGCGAAGTGCACAGCACTGCTCAACTTACGACCCTCAGGTGTAACAAGCTCGATCCCAGCTCCAGCTCCTTCCTTGTTAGATGCCCCATCAACATACAATTCCCACCATGAAGCTGAATTTTCCTTTTTAATTTTGGGGTCAACCACATCTGGGATCGCTATGAGAGCCCAGGCATCTTCCTCAGATTGGGAAGGAAACTCCAATATGAAATCTGCTAAAGCTTGCCCATTTATTGCACCTCGAGGCTTGTACTCAATGTCAAACTGACTCAGCTCTATGGTCCACTTTAAAAGTCTACCCGAGGCCTCGGGTTTATGCATTACTTGCCTAAGTGGGTATGCAGTGCGAACCTGGATACTATGAGCCTGAAAATATGGCCTCAGCTTTCGCGAAGCCAAAACCACAGCATAGGCGAGCTTCTCCATGTTGGTGTATCGAGTCTCGGCATCTAACAATCTTTTACTGACATAGTAAACGGGGAGCTGAAGCTTTCCCTCCTCGCGAACGAGGACAGTACTAATGGCATATTCTGAAACTGCCAAGTAAACAATAAGAACTTCACCTTCATTGGGCTTAGAGAGTAATGGAGGCGAGCCCAGATGTTCTTTTATCCTCTGAAAAGCTTCCTCGCACTCAGGGGTCCATTCAAAACTCCTTCCCACCTTCTTGATCGCTTTAAAGAATTCGTGGCACTTGTCTGATGATTTAGAAACAAATCGATTCAATGTTGCGATCCTTCCAATTAGACTTTGTACCTCCTTGACACTTCTTGGCAACCTCATTTCCATCAGTGCCTTTATTTTAGCTGGATTAGCCTCAATGCCTCTGTGGTTAACAATAAACCCCAAAAACTTTCCAGATTCGACCCCAAAAACACACTTCTGGGGGTTGAGCTTCATTCTGAATTTCCTCAATATATCGAACATTTCTGCGAGGTGGGCTATATGATCCCCAGCCTCCTTGGACTTCACAAGCATGTCGTCTACATAGACCTCCATTGTCTTTCCAATCTGCTTCTCAAACATCATGTTAACGAGCCTCTGATAAGTAGCACCTATATTGAGGAGGCCAAAGGGCATCCCAATATAGCATTAGAGACCTCTGTCTGTGATAAACGAAGTATGTTCCTGGTCAGGGCTATACATGGGTATCTGATTATACCCTGAGTAAGCATCCATGAAACTTAGGAGTGCATGGCCCGCTGTTGCATCTACCAACTGATCAATTCTTGGAAGAGGGAAACTATCCTTCGGGCAATGCTTGTTTAGATCAGTAAAATCCACACACGTCCTCCACTTGCCATTTGGTTTCTTCATGAGGACAGGATTAGCGAGCCAATCAGGGTAGAATGATTCCCTAATGAGCCCGACTTTTAGAAGCCTATCCACCTCTTCTTTTAGAGCCTCGGCTCGCTCTCCACTTATTGGTCTTCTTTTCTGCCTCACTCCCTTCTTGCTTGGATCAAGATTGAGTCTATGACACATCACATTGGGATCGATCCCTATCATATCTTCGTGAGACCACACAAATACATCCAAATTAGCTTTAAGAAACTCCACGAGCCTTCCCCTAAGATCAGGGCTCAACTGCGACCCGACCTTCAATACCTTGGTTGGGTCTTTAACATCAACAAGAACAGAGATCGTATCTTCTGCAGCTCCAGCCCGCTCCACATGCTCGGGAATGCGGGGATCTAGATCAATTTCAACATCACGAGCTCTGCTAGACTCTACTTCGCCCTGCCTCGTGGCTTCTGCCCCCGAGGTCGGGGTCACTCCCGTTTTTCCATACTCAGTTACAATTGTCGTTTCTCGTGTGATCCCATTAGGCAAATCTACCAATGTTGATGTCTCCTTGCGAACCCATTTACCTTTTTGGGCTCGCACAGCGGCCTGCTCTGGACTTTCCTCTTCATCGCTAGCTTCTTCAACAATTCCTTCTTGTAGAACCAACACAGGTTACGAGGCCTCCATCATAATTGCCCCTGGTATTGGCTCTACCTGTATACCTAAGTTGTCAAAATAATTATCTGGAAACTCCTCGATAGATATTATATTGCAACCAACTGAGGGTTGTGATGCCGACTTGCGAGCCCTCTCATCCTCTTCGCTTTCCATATAATTTCTTCCCTTTTCTGCTGAATTAAGGGCCTGATTATAGCATTCTTGAGACTCATGTTGAATTCCTCTAACACATCCCACGCCTTGCGGGGTAGGAAACTTCATCGAGAGGTGATAGATAGAAGTCACCACCCTCATTTCTTTCAAGATGGGTCGCCCCACAATAGCGTTATAAGCAGATGGTTGATCCACGACCATGAAATCAGCGACCTGCGTAGTGATGCAAGGCTCGTCCCCCAAAGTGATGGGAAGCCTGATCAGTCCTTTTACACTAACAGAAGCTCTATTGAATCCATAGAGGTGGCCTACTGTAGGAATTAGATCTTTGTCTACGTATCCCATTTTCTTGTAGACATCATACATTAAGACATTCACGGCACTTCCATTGTCCACCAACACTCTGTAAATATTCTGGGAACCAATGCGAACTCGAACCACTAGAGCATCAGAGTGAGGATGATGCACCCACTTCGCATCCTCCTCAGTGAACATTATATTTGTATATTCCCCTTTGAAAAGCTTTGGGGGTCGTTCCTGCAAATGATGCACATTGGTGAGGGGTCGTTCCCTTGCCTCGCGAGCATATCTTTCCCTTGCCTTATTGCTATCTCCTCCAATATATGGCCCACCAATGATCACATGGATGCTATTGCCTCGCTCTTCTCTGCATTTTGGCCCTCATGAGGTACAGCGTGATATCCTATTCCTGATTTTCCTGAGTTCTCTTGATGCTTTTTCACTTCCCGGACCGCCCACTCTGTTAACTTCCCTTCTCGAATCAAACGATCAATTTGTTCTTTAAGTTGCCAACAGTCCGCTGTATCGTGCCCCTTCTGCTCATGAAAATCACAATACTTTGTAGTGTTCCACGTTCCTTGTGGACCCATAGCACGAGGTTTTATGAACATTCCTTTATTAGCGTTGACAGCATATATATGATTAACTGAAGCCACTAAGGGAACAAATTTGTCTTCATCTCTAGCCGGACGAGCACGAGGTGGGGATCGTCTTGTGGAATCGCGATCCCTTCTTTTCGGGCTCGGTGATAGAGTATATTTTTATATATATTCTAGATGATTTTATTCTCATATTTATTGTGTTTTGCATTGATTTGGATTTTTATTTAATAGATTTTATTGTTTTATTGTAGGAAATAAAGAATTCATGACTTGGAAGGATTTGGAGCAAAAAGAGCTATTTTGGAGATAAAATAGGAGAAAATTCGTATTATTGGGTTACACGGGCTGTGCTACACTGTTTTGGCCATATCTTGAGTTCCAGAAGTCAGAATTTGACGATCTTACTGTCCACGCGAAGCTTGTGGAATTATCTTTAATTCAGAGGTGGTCCAATAAGCAAAATCCAGTTGGAAGAGCCCCGAAACAGAGGAGTAAATATAGTTACGAATTTTAATTAAGGAATCCTATTCAGTTATGGAATCCTACTTGTAATTTATTTAGAGTACTAAAATACTTTTATTGGGCAAGACTTTTACAGCCTATATAAACACATCTAGGGTATTATTTTAAGGGGATTCATAACCTATTTTCATTACTATTCATATTTTTAGATCTAGAACTATTTTAGAGATAGACTTTTGAGAGAAAAGGGAGAGAATCAATTGGAGAAGAAGATTGAAGGAAGGAGCGAAGGAATTCGTCCGGAGTTCAAGACACTTCAAGATTTGTATTCTTTGTTCTTAAATTCTAAACTCATGATTTGTGGTTTTTATATATATATATACTTGTTTTGTTCAATTATGAGTAGTTAATTCCCTTTATCCAAGAGTTGGGTAGTATTCGTTGATTTATCGAGTTTGTTTGATTTCTCTTGTTATTGTTAATCTGTCATTGAGCGCTTTATACAATTAGAAGAGTAGCTAACTTTTGATTGTATCTTAGGAGTTGTGATAACTTGGAAGAGGAGTTGCAATTCTAGTACATGATATGATAGACATAATTCAAGTATTTGATTGGAAGATTAATATGCGAATTGTGAAACATATAATCCTTGGTTTTAATAGTTTATGATTATATCTTGATTGTATCATGGAAGTGACAATTAGGTGTAGTTGTAGGCACTATAATCTACCTTGGAAGAGGAGGTTGTAAATCTTAGAAGGATTGTTTTTAACAAACAAGAGACACAAATTAGACATTCTTGGTAGTCAATTGAAGAACCCCAAATCTTGGATTATTTTCTCTCATCGTTATTATATAGTTTTTATTTGTTTATTAGTTTAATTTAGTTAATAATCATAATCACCAATCTATTCTTCCACACTTCTGAATTGCAAGAGATAAAAGACTTGAGATTGACATTGATATCAGTCCTTCCCTGTGAACGAACACACAAAAATACTACTAACAAATTGGCGCCGCTGCCGGGGAAGGCAGCAATATTGGTTTTGAGTTAATTGTTTCTTGTAGTTTGGATTTTATCTTTGTATATATTTTTCTTTTCTTTCTTTTTGTATTTCTTTCTTTGGAGTGTCTACAGGTTCTTTGAGGTAGACAACTTAAACATGTTTTGAGGAGAGAGACAAGATGGAGTACAACTTTGGTTGGAACAATGCTCAGAATTTCTACAACAGTCAGGAACAATATCAAGACTTCAATCCTTACCCACAATTCAATGCTTATGAGGATTGTAATGCATATCAGGTGAATTCGTTCTATTCTGAGAACTCATTTTATGCTCCATATGCCCCTAGCAATGATTATTCGTATTCGTTTGAAAATCAATATCATGATGATTTTAATCCATATGTGTGCAATGATGTTGATACGAGTTTAACTCAGTCTAATCCTTCTTTACTTGCTGATTGGGAGATTGCGCTCAATAAAATGATTCAAGGAACTCAGTCTAATCCTCCCTTACTTTCTTTGGGAGTTTTTGATGAACCAACTTTAGAGATTGCTAGTGATAATGATATTCCATGTGATTCAATAGCTTGGTACGAGGAGAATGCTAAACTAAATAATTTTATTTGGGAAGTTCGAGCAGTGTGGTATGAAGGATGTTATCGAACTCCTCCTTGTGTAAATTTTCCTCTATGCCATGATTCTTGTTTAGCAATTGATGATAATGTTGTGTCTGATGAGTCTACTTGTGTAGTTGATAATTGTCCCATGCACATTAATGATAATTTGGATGCAATTGAAATTCTACCAAATCTAGAAAATTTTGAGCTTAATACATTGGTAGACGAGATTAAAATTGATGAGTGTCCAATTATAGAAGAGAAGGAAGTTAAGATTGATGAAATTGAAAATCTTGCTTTAGAGTATAAGGATCCGATTTGGGAGGAGTATATGAGTCGTACTTATAATGATTATTCTGACGATTTTTCTAGCTATTTTGATGTTTCCAAGTCTCTTGAGCATGATAGGTTCTTGAAAGTTTTCGTACCTTTCAATGAATCTAAGGTTTATTTGCACAATATGCTTATATTAGAAATTCGTAGATATGTGCATCTGTTTGCTTTTATCCTCATTGAAGTTTCCAGGTATAATACGTCAAGCTATTGACGTTAAAGAAGCGCTTCGTGGGAGGCAACCCACGCATTAGTGTAGGAAAAAAAAAGAAAAAAAGAAATTTGAGTGTTTAAAAAAAAAAAAAAAATGAACAGTAGCGCACTCTGCCCCCCCAACACGCAGGCAGCGCCTGCGTGACTGCTTTCCGCGCAGTCTGCTACCCGGTAACGCAGGTTGCTCCTGCGTGTCTGTCTTTCGCGCGCCCAGCGCCCCTGAAACGTAGCCTGCGACTGCGTTACACCCTTGTTCTGCCAGATTTTTTTCCGAAAATTCTTGTTTTTCACCTCTAAAATTCCCACAAATTCTATCTTAACTCAAATTTCTTCAATTCTAAATTCCTATATCTATCCTACATCAAATCTTAACCTCTCCAAATCTCTCCTACACTCTAAATTTTTAAATCTCATCTATCCATCATCTTATATATATACACACCTAGCCATACAAATCCAATTCCTCTTCTATTTATTTAAATCTCTAAAAATTCAATTCTAAAGAGGAATTAATTGCAAGTTCACCTCTTCAATTCGTAGTGGGTTTATTTCTTCTCTCAAATTTTATTTTGATTACGAATTTGTGTTCTTGTAAATTGGGATTTATATTATTTTTGATATATTGGGGTATTTTTGGTGTGATATTGCTTGGTAATTTTTGGTGGAGCTTCTTGTGAGTTGGGTACTGATTCTTTTGGCTCGTAAGCATGGGAGAGATAGTGCTAATGTTGGGAAATTTCGTTTTCGACGGTGGAGGTTAAATTTAATCGGCTGATGTGAGGCTAATTGCTAAGGAAAGGGGATTTTTGCGAGAAAAAAAAAATTGTTGGGTTGGTTCATATGATTGGTGAGTGGGTGGCTTCTAAGCGACTGAGGGGTGGTTTTCACAACCGACATCTTGATTCCAGGGGAGTTTTCTTTCTTTTCTTTTTAGTGTAGTTTTATTTTGTTTTTTGTTGTAGTTTTGTATCTTGTTCAATAGTTCATTGGGGACAATGAACCGCTTAAGTGTGGGGAGGTGTTCTCAACGTAGTGTATTACTTGTTTAAAAAAAAAATTCCAAAAAAAAAATATTTAAAAATTTAAAAATACCAAAAATAATTCTAGCCATGCAATTTGATTAGTTGTTGTATTTTGCTTGATACACCCATGCATGCGTAGAATTCTTGTGTTTATTGACGCTTTTGTATGAGAAGTGACGTGCTTTGTTCTTGTGCACACACTTACACTAGCAAGTTGAAGCTGGTAGACTTAATTGGATGTTGTAAGTGATTAGAATGACATGAATATGTGCAAGATGACTTGGTTTACATGCTTTGAGTACAAGTAGGTGCGTTAGAGAGTCTTGTTACCTGGGATTGATTATGTTTTGTCACACCAAGTGAGTTTTTGAGCCTATATGCATATCTTTTGCATGATTTTTCGTTTGCTTGAGTGTCCACATGTTGTTTGCATTGCTAGCACTTACTTGAGATCTTTCTTGAAATGCATGACATTAATTGATGATAAGATGATAAAGGCAATTAGGTATAACCTCGTATTTCCCATATTTCCACACCTTATAAACATGATCAATTAGTTAACCCTTTGAGCGTAATCCTATTCTTTCGGTGACACACCACATTACTTGCCATTATCCTTTTTATTCTATTGGCCTTACATTGAATTTGAACCTAAATTGTCAAAGGCTAGTATCGTGCTAAAGGGAGTAATAAGGTGTTCATAAAAGGGGGGGTTATTGATGATCATACTTTTGGGGAATATGGATTTTGGATTGATGCTTGCTAGTCGAAATTCATAAAAATATCTATGGATCATTGTGTTTATTCCTTAGCTCTCTTTGAAAAAAAAAACAGAAAAAAAAAATAATATAAATAAATAAATTTGAGAGCATTCTTATGTTTGTATGATCCTTCTTCATTCGACTAGTCAAGTTATTATGTAAGGGTTATTGAAAAATCCAAGTGTGGGGAAGTATTTGTTTTAATAGAAAGGGAGTTGAATAATGATTATTGTTGGGTACTAGCTTTTGACATTAACCTGTTTTAGCTTTACTTGACATACCTGGTCCCTAGCCCACGCTACAACCCGAATAAAGACCTTTTGATTGTCATCAGTGATGTATGTTGTGTTGAGAGTGAGATTGATTGCGAGTGTCAAGTTGTGTTTATGATTTTGTTGGAATTGAGTGATACACTTAACCTTGTTCTTGAGTGAATATTTTTTAGTGAAAGGTGAGTTATTACTTGTTTTGGCATAGGAGATCCCAGGTTTAGACTTAAAGATGTATTTCTTGTGGGCTTAGCATGATTACCAACGATTTTTACACTTGACATGAATTTTTATGACCTTCTGCATGTTGGTTGAGTAGACTACGTGAATACTTGCACTTTCGACACCAAGACATCGTATGTTTACTTTGATTCTTAAGTTGATGTGGCATGAGAGGACTTGTGTGTGTGGTGTTGTGTTAGCATTGATCTTTTGCATGGTTAGATGAATTTTGTGGGTATATTCACTATAAACCCTCACGAGACAACACTCGTCCTACTAGGGCTGCCTAGGGGTTTAACGGCTTGTTGCATATGCTCAATGCAATCGTGTCATCTACGAAAGTGATGTTTGTTAGGACTTAGTTTTTATTTCACTTATTTGCCCGAGGACGTGCAAATGCTTAGTGTGGGGATGTTTGATAGAGTATATTTTTATATATATTCTAGATGATTTTATTCTCATATTTATTGTGTTTTGCATTGATTTGGATTTTTATTTAATAGATTTTATTGTTTTATTGTAGGAAATAAAGAATTCATGACTTGGAAGGATTTGGAGCAAAAAGAGCTATTTTGGAGATAAAATAGGAGAAAATTCGTATTATTGGGTTACACGGGCTGTGCTACACTGTTTTGGCCATATCTTGAGTTCCAGAAGTCAGAATTTGACGATCTTACTGTCCACGCGAAGCTTGTGGAATTATCTTTAATTCAGAGGTGGTCCAATAAGCAAAATCCAGTTGGAAGAGCCCCGAAACAGAGGAGTAAATATAGTTACGAATTTTAATTAAGGAATCCTATTCAGTTATGGAATCCTACTTGTAATTTATTTAGAGTACTAAAATACTTTTATTGGGCAAGACTTTTACAGCCTATATAAACACATCTAGGGTATTATTTTAAGGGGATTCATAACCTATTTTCATTACTATTCATATTTTTAGATCTAGAACTATTTTAGAGATAGACTTTTGAGAGAAAAGGGAGAGAATCAATTGGAGAAGAAGATTGAAGGAAGGAGCGAAGGAATTCGTCCGGAGTTCAAGACACTTCAAGATTTGTATTCTTTGTTCTTAAATTCTAAACTCATGATTTGTGGTTTTTATATATATATACTTGTTTTGTTCAATTATGAGTAGTTAATTCCCTTTATCCAAGAGTTGGGTAGTATTCGTTGATTTATCGAGTTTGTTTGATTTCTCTTGTTATTGTTAATCTGTCATTGAGCGCTTTATACAATTAGAAGAGTAGCTAACTTTTGATTGTATCTTAGGAGTTGTGATAACTTGGAAGAGGAGTTGCAATTCTAGTACATGATATGATTGACATAATTCAAGTATTTGATTGGAAGATTAATATGCGAATTGTGAAACATATAATCCTTGGTTTTAATAGTTTATGATTATATCTTGATTGTATCATGGAAGTGACAATTAGGTGTAGTTGTAGGCACTATAATCTACCTTGGAAGAGGAGGTTGTAAATCTTAGAAGGATTGTTTTTAACAAACAAGAGACACAAATTAGACATTCTTGGTAGTCAATTGAAGAACCCCAAATCTTGGATTATTTTCTCTCATCGTTATTATATAGTTTTTATTTGTTTATTAGTTTAATTTAGTTAATAATCATAATCACCAATCTATTCTTCCACACTTCTGAATTGCAAGAGATAAAAGACTTGAGATTGACATTGATATCAGTCCTTCCCTGTGAACGAACACACAAAAATACTACTAACACTCGGGCTACGATCCTGTCTTCGCCTAGGGCTTCTAGAATCCCTTCTTTTTACCCCTTTACCTTTACTTCCATTGCTACCAGTCCCGGCATTCCTCTTGAGATCTGCCAATGATTTCTCAACGCGCTTAAATGGCTAAGTGACCCGGTGCAACTCTGAAAGTGTACCAGGGGTTTGCTCCTGTAGTTTCTCCCAAAATTTAGTTCCTTCTCTTACCCCTGTGATAAGGAAATTTTTCACAGCCTCGTCATTTGCACCTCGAACGCGAGGTACCTCAGCATTGAACCTTTTAAAATAATCATGTAAAGTCTCTCCTTCCTTCTGTTTTATGTTTGCCAATGTGGACACAGGAGGTGCATAAAGCATTGAAGATTGGAACTGTTTGATAAAGATATCCACGAGTTGTTCCCAAGAATCTATGACAACTAGGGACCCTAGCTTCGAGAACCATTGTTGAGCACTCCCCTTTAGCGAAGCTGCGAACAGCCTACACCTCGCTAACAACGATACTTGGTACACGTCCATCTCATTGTTGAACCGAATAACGAACTCAGCTGGATCAGTCTCTCCGTTATAGGTCATGTCAGAGTGATGACCTCGAAACACTATAGGCAGCAGGGCAGTGCGAATTTCATGAGTGAAGGGTGAGGAGGAACCCATATTGCTGAAAATCCTCTTCTCATTGTTCATCGCATCCAATGCCTTTTTTAACTCTTCTAACTTATAATCCCCAATCCTGGCCTCTTTGTCTCCATCCTTCTTTCCTCCAGTACTTGCATGATGAGATTGAGTCTTTTTTGGGGCACTAGACACTTCTTGGTCATTCCTGCGATCCTTATTTTTAGGGTCTTCCTCGCGATGTTGGGATCGTTCACGTTCTCGATTGAAAGGGGGTCTGTCCTCACGATGATGGGACCGCTCACGCTCTCTGCGAGGAGAGGGGGGTCTGTCATTGCGACGATATGACCGCTCACGATCTTTTCGAGGAGATATGGGTTGATGAGAGCCCTTACTCTTATTTTTAGACCCTCCATCTTTGTTAGTTTTGAGCTTCACCAACTTGAGACGGAGATCGTGCTCGCTGAGTTTTTTTCCAACCCGGTCGAAGACACTGACGGATCGTCCTTCTGATGAGGCGGGCTTCACCTTCGACCCCTCCTTATCCATAGTAGCTGCCTCCTCTTCCCAATCGGGGTTCGTCTGATCCGTCACCACATCATCAAAGTCTCCAATTAGTTTCTTGGTGGGGCCCTTACTACTCTCTACTTGATGAGTTCGTTCCCCCGTCCTTGTATTCCTCTTTAAGCCTCTAGAATTATGTCGCTTCTCCATCTTGGCCATCGAGGCCCTTACCTCGATCATTTGATCACCGAGGCCTTTCAAGAATGACATGACTTCGCCAGGCAAGGCCGCCTGTTGGATGACAGGGGATGTTTGCTCCTTCTCCAATTCGTCCTCGATCCCCTCCTTACGCGCCTCGCTTTCTGGTAGATTATTCCACTAGAGGTCGTTTCTGTCTTTCTTATGCGACCCCGGGGTCTCCCGATCTCTGTTTCTCTTCTTGTTCGATTTAGTCATTGTTCTCCCAAATCAACGACTAGCCCTCCTTCTAGCACCAAATGTTATAGGGAGAATATTGTATAACAATATTTTGGAGGTTTGCTGGAATCACGGAGCAAAATACGGATATTCTGCTAAGAACACGAAGAACACGGAGGTGATTGGTGAATGATTATGGCTGCTCTTGTCTATTGATTTTCAGTGGTGAACTGTTTCTCAAGTCTTTATAAGATGCCTACGTACCCTATTTATAGGGATCAAGCCATACGTAGTTCTCTTAGAGAAGAAGTTATCTAGACGGGCTAGGGTTTCTATGGGCTCGGCTTGGCCCAAATCCACTAGTCGTCTCCTTGGGTTATGTTTTACCCATTTACACTGCTCATGACCCATGACCCATTAAAAGGAACCCACGGCTCGCCATGATGCTATAATTATCATTATTGGCGAAACTGACTAAACGATCTCGCATGCGACCTCACTGGGTCTGACCATGCGAGGCGATCCTCACTGCATGGAGATAACCTACTTATGTGACCTCGCTGGGCCTGACCATAAGCCTTCGTAGTAAACATGCTCTAGGCCACGCTTGACCTCTAGGCCTTGCTAGACCTCATGAACTTCGACCCCGCCACTAGGGCTCGCTGGCGATCCCACTGTACAAAAATAATGTAATGAATCTTCCTATAATGGCGAAACTTAATGACCCATTCTTCATCCCTAGGCCCATTATGTGTGATGTACTGATATTCTAGCCCATTAGGCCTGTTTAGGACTTATGCCAAACGAGCATAACATAAACCATAAGGTTTGGAATTGCTTTTAAATGTCATTGATGGACGACCAGTAAAATTTCCCAGTCCTCAATTGACTTTCTGTTAACCAAAATTAATTTGAAAAGAGGAATCTAAACCTCTTTTTTTTTTTAAACAGAAACAATCGAACTTAAATTAAATCAAGGCGAAGTACATCTATTAAAAAGGAAGCTACATCAAACTATTCCTTACGCTCAGTCAAAGAACCAGCTTCTCTAGCTAACGTATGAACCGCTGAGTTTGCTGAACGTCTAACAAAATACATCAAGTAGGACCCTAAGTCCTTCATAATAGAATAACAATCATCTATAATTGAACCGAATTAAGAAGAGTCTTTCCGTTTACCCTCAACAGCCTGAACCACAACCAAAGAATCCAGCTCGATATTCACCTGTGATAATCGCTTCTTCTTCAACCAAGACAGAGCCTCCTTAAAGGCTAAAGCTTTGGCATACTTCGGATCCACAACTCCACTAAAACAGCCTCCATAAGCAGCAACAAAACTACCCTGCTCATCACGTAACAGACATCCAAAAGAACTTCTATTTCTTTCTTTAAAGACTGCTGCATCCACATTACAAGACATCCATCCCGAGCTAGGCTTCTTCCATACCAGAACCCCCTCTCTGTCATTTAAAGGGATAAAACTAGACTGGTTGTTTTGAGCCCGATGCCACTGGAAGAGAAAAGAGCTTGCATCGTTAACCACTATATCCGGTGTTTGGCGTTTGTTGTTCCAAACCACATTGTTCCTATGACTCTAGATTTGCCATAAAATTGAGCATATTATTTCTTTTTCCGAGGACGACCTATTCTCGAAAATTCCTTTCATTATGTCCTGAAACACTTGTCCGGAACTAAAGCTCCCATCCAACTTGGCTAGGACCCAGCAATTTTGGGCAAAAGAACAATAAATAAGAGCATGCTCTAGAGTTTCCAGCGAGTTATGACATATCGGACAAGGGTTAAATCTCAAATTGGTCATCGAAGTGAAGCCCATGTATCAATACCTTGATGATACTTATCGGGGTCTCTAATGCACCATTTTAGTAGCCGATAATGACACTCCCGTTAGTTTGACCAATTGACTTGACGGAAAATGTTAAGATACTGACGTGGCTAGTACGTGGCTGTTATGTGACTTCCACAGTTACACCTGCTTAGACATATAGGTATAAATTCACCATTATCTCAAAACATAAATTCTAAACTCAAAAACACAACATGCCAAAAATCAAATGACTGTAACACGTCTTTAAACAATTTGACAGGAACACAACCAACAGGCTCTCTTGAGAAGATAATTAAAGCTACTTGCTTGGTATTGTAGTTTAAAAGACGAAACTCAATCTTTTCGATGGGCTAAGATTATGATTCGAAGATGAAAGGAGAAGGTTTGAGAATTCAAAAATCGGGGAGAATTTTTTGGGGTGTGTTCAAGCAGATTTTCACATCTTGGTCGGATGGTTGTGAATGTGAGTTTTGATAGAAATTGAATGAGGAAATTGATTTTGAGTTACTGGAGCATGGTGTTTTTAGTTGCTCCTTATGATACAATGCATAGGCTATGTTTTAGAGTTCTGGAAAAATGGAGTTCTGGTAAAATGGAGATGCTGTAAAAATTGATTTTAGTGACAACAAATTAGCAAAACGTGATTATCATAGAGATTGAAATTGTATTTTAAAGAAAATTTAATTTTTCTTTTCAATTAAAGAAAGAAACTGACCTGAAAAAAAAAGGAAATTGAGATTTCAAAATAAGAAACAATTTTAAATTAAAAAAGAAATATTGAGATTTTAAAATTAAAAAGAAAGATTGAAAGTTTAAAATAAAAAATTTGATTTTTTCTAAAAATAAAATTTGAATTTTTTTATAAATTTAAAAGAAAGATTGACAGTTTATAATACAATATAATTTTTTTATTCAATTAAAAAATGATTGATAACTTAAAATTAAAATCTTTTTTTAAAATAAATCCGAATTATTCTATAAACTAGTACTTGCTTTATTTTTCTATTAGTAATATATTTTAATTAATTTATATCCTCATAGTCCGGACAAGGATATATTGAACTGAACCTTTTATAAAAGTAGCATATATATCATAAAATTATTTGAAAAAAAAACAAAAAATAACAATTTTTTTATTTTTTGATACTTATAAATGTTTATTATAACTATTTTAAATTTTTTGAAATTTTACTTTAGGTGTGTAGTACGGGTAAAATATTAGTGTTATATAAAAGTTAGTTATTAAAAATTATTATTGAAGATTTATTATTTACTACAAAATTAGAATGCTGTATTTGTTTTTTGACAGGAGAATGGCGCACATGTTCATGACGTTATTATAAAATTTTAATATTACAATTGTCAATTATCACGTCACTACAAGAAAAAGTTCAATAGACATCACACTTTAGACATCGGTCGTAAATGTCACTGATGTTAAAAGATGTTAAAAGATGTAAAAACATCATCCTGTATTAAACTGATGTCTTTGTTATTCTTAGACATCACTGTTTTTAAAACTGATGTCTAAAGTAACTCTTTAAAAAATGAAAAAACGCGCCTTTGATTTTGTTTTCCCCCTTAGTGAAAATTTCATCCCCTAAATCAAAATTCCAACCCCCCTTAACCAAATAAATCAAAATTCCTCCCCCCCCCCTAACCAAATATTGTCCCCGCCCATACACAATTACAGAGGCTCGGACAAATTAAACAAAACAAATCTAATTAACTAAATAATTCAGACACACTACACACTCTCTCTCTCTCTCTCGAACACTCTCTCTCGACTTACTCTCTCTCTCTTGACTCACTCTCTCTCGACTGAATCTCTCTATCTCATCTCTCACCACCACAAACTCACCTCCGGTACCACTCACTACTGCTTTCTACTCACCCACGACATCCATCCGACCTCTCCACTCAACACTTTTCTTTGCTCTTTGCTCAATATCGAATTTGGTAAGAATTGGTAAGACTCTTCACGAATAAGGTCTCCTCTGCTATTTCTAGGGTCTTGTCGATCTATTTAGAGCTTCAATTTGAGGGTTTTTTAAAATCAAAACCCTAATTTCTTAAATTGGGGCTTTTTAAATCAAAACCCTAGTTTCTTAAATTGTGTGTTTTTATTTACTTGGATGTATTTGTTATACCCTAATTATTTTGAATTTGTGAAATAAATGGTATGTCTATGTTCTTGTGGTGTATGTCTATGCAGGGGTTGGAAGAAGGCGAAGGGCGTGGGAAAGACAAGCAAGGGATCAAAGGTACTGTATGCCGCAGGTGGAATCTGTCGTGCTGAAAAGATATGGCAGGGAAGCGTGTAGGATTTTCAAGTTACTTCTTCAAGCAGATCATGTTATTGAGACTGAAATGGTAAGAAATTTCAATCTTGCACTACAAATTGAATAAAGAGACAAGTGTATAAGTTTGTTTTGTGGAGTGATCCTTAAGAGATTAGGCTTAGCATTTGGAACATTACAGGAATTGGCATTATAACATTCCCTGTCAAGTGCATTTGGATTGATGAGTTTTAGAGTATTCTAGAATCACCTCAACCGTCACATGCTAGTTGTCAATTTGTTGTTCAATTTGATTTGTTATGTATTGTGGTCTTTACTTTTATATTCTTAATCACTTTCAGTTGCAATCTCCATTGCTAGTTGTCATTGTGGATGGTAATTAAACCCACGTCTACATGTTGCATCTGTTAGAACTTAGGAGTAACTTGGATCTAATCATCCTGAATCATCAAATTGTGTTTAGTTGTCTTCTAAAATTCAACTGGTATGTGTGCTCCAAGTCACACAACTTGTATGCTGTTTGAGACTAATTACTTGAATTGATATTTTTATTTTATTCTGGAATGATGCATATATCAAGGCAATAACATTGTTTCATTTTTCGGGTAGATTTCAAAGGACACATTTGTTGACAAGAAAGATGCAGTCACGATTCTTCATCGTATGTGGAAAGATGACTACTTATATATGCAGGTAAATAGATAGTTAGCCCTTGTTCTTTTGGTGTCTTCTCCTTTGTAGGTGAGTATTCTGGTTCTAGAGTTGTACGTTGCTTGAGTAATTAGAGATCAGCTTGATGCCTCGTAAGAAGGCAGCTGTCTTTATTTTTGTACATTCATGTAACATGTGTTTTGGTGTTTTGATCAGGATCAATTTGTCATTTGAGCTTCTGCAAATTTTAATATATTGTATGCGTATCTTAAGTAGCGCAATAGCCATTGAAGTATTTATGTTGCTTGATTGTGGTGATTATTAGCTTGTAATTCGTATCTTATTTGTTGCAGGTCATGGAAAAGGATAATAATTATGAGCATAATCTTATGCTCAGAAAATTATAATCAACAATCTTGTGGTATAACTTATAGTTATACATTAGAATAATGTTTCCAAACAATTACTTCTTTTACTCTTTTTTTTGTTGTTCAGCCAGAAAGAATTAGTGGAAACACTTATGATTATAAGAACGATATTTGGAGTTTAGGCCTCGTGATCCTCGAGTGCGCTATAGGACCTCGAGCATGGAGATGCAATTCTTGTAATTATGGACCTCGAGCGATATTTGTTCTGTTATTGTTGCACTGCACTGCTGATCGTCTTCATCTATGAAGACCTGCACTACTTGTTGATAACTTGTGAATTGTATTCGCTTTAGATCTGTTACTTCATGTTTTATTAGGGTTTCTGATGAACACTCATAACACTTCAATGGAAGGCATGATCAAGATCGAAGAAGGACTTGAACGGCAGCACAAGGTCATATGCAGAGTATATCAAGATTCTCATTCACCTGACATTTTTTATGGCAAAAATCCATTGCAGTTCTTGTTTCCTCTTCTTTTATTAGAAATTTCCATGGTCATTTTAATTACTCGTGTTGTCCGATTTGTACTCAAGCCTCTCAAGCAACCTAGAATCATCTCCGAAGTCATTGTAAGTTTTTTTCTATTTTTTTGAGTTATTTGTTTGTTAGTGTTGGTTTTGGTTCTGTTTTTTCATTTTAATGAAATTTAATTATTGAAATGAAGGGTGGTATAATAATTGGACCTTCATGCTTAGGCAGAAGCAAAACATTTTTAGCATACGTTTTCACAGAAAATTCAGCATTTGTGATGAGAACAATTGGAGTGTTGGGATTTGTATATTTTCTTTTCTTGTATGGAGTGAAGATGGATCTTATGACCATGACAAAACCAGGAAAGAAACAAATATGTGTTGCATTTTTTTCAGTCCAACTTGTTGACAACTTGTGAAGAACTTAAAGTGCAGAGGCAGAAATTGGAGAAGCAAAGGGAACTAATGCGGGCTGATAAAGAAGATATTCTTGTTTAGATTGAGCACTTAAAGCAATTGGAGGATCTGAAAGTCGTTCCAGATCGTCGTGCACTAACTGATATTTAGCAGTCTGATATACAGCCTAGCAAAAAGATTTCAGCTAGAAGATCTCTGAAGCAGCAAAGTGGAATAGATTGAGGTTGCAGGGCTGAGAATAATGGTAATACATCTCCAGGCAAAGGTTTAGTTATTCTCTCCCCTCCAGTCTCTACTCCTTTTTCATGGCTCAAACGGTGTGCTAGCAGTCTGCTAGAGCAAAAAGTGAGTAATAAGAAAATGAGACATTTAGAGGAAATAGATAACCCCAGGTAATTTTTTTTTTTTTGCATTTATATCCATTTTGTTGAGCTAATAATGAACTTGTATTTTTTTCCCGTAAACCAACTATTTTTACGAAATTGGCCTTGTATAATTTGTTTGCAACTTCCAATATAATCTAGTACAATATCTGCACGACTCGAGGCACCAGAAGAGGAGCATGCAGTCAAGTCAGTTAACCAAACTTCTGTACATGCTAAGGAGACAACTGTTTACATAGATAAGATCATAACTGTCAGAGAAGTGACTTCTTATAATGATGGCAGAGTTAACGGGAACAGTCAGGTAGCTATTTATGAACCATTCCCCTGATATATATTAGTTACAGCTCTTTACTGCTTATACCCCACATGCCTACATTAATTTTATCTTAGTTTATTCATATAATATAGAACTTGTATTCTTTGAGTTACGAGTTCTAAATTTATCTTGAAAAAATTAAATACATGGCTTTTATGTACATCATAATGAATCAGCTCCTCTCGCAGATTCCAGAAAATGAGGATTTTTTGAATCAGACAAAAAGGGTATTCAGACAGATGGCAAGCTATCCCGGGCTCAAAAAATCACAAAATTTGCTTGTGCACAAACGTACGTAGTTAATTCTAGTGCCTAGCTTGACAGTTTGGTATCTTGTTAAGTGATATAGCTAGTTTAGTATCTTGTTAAAGATGTACATGTTGGTGGTTGTTGGATGTATTTTGTGAATGGTTTAATATAAATGCATGGTTGGATATATTGTGAATGGTCCAATTTTTATTTTTTTGGTATGTATTGAAAGACAATGGTTTATTTAATTACACTCAGAAATAAATGTTTAATTGTAACAAATACATTGAAGGTTTTACCAATGTCCGATGTCTAAAAAACAAAAAGAAATCACTTTTATTTATAAAATCTGATGTCTAAGAGACACATATAAATGAGTTTTTTTTAGAAAAAATTGATGTTTATATCTACATTAGACATCAGTATAGGATGATGTCTATGATAGCTATAGGCATCGATTTTTTCCGGAAAAAAACTGATGTTTATAAGAACATTAGACATCAGTCTAGGATGATGTCTAAGATAACTATACACATCTTTTCCCAAAAAAGAAAGTGATGTGTATGTGAAAAATAACTTAGTTTATTATATGTTTTTTAGAATATAAGGCATGCAAGTTGTTTATAAAATTAATTATATGTAACCTATTTTGTAGATCAACTGATGTGTATTGAAGTAAATACCGATGTCTATGTTAGCACAGACATCAGTTTCTGGCCGATGTCTAGAATAGACATCTCCCACCTAGACATCACATGCAAAATAACATAGACATCAGCCATAAACTGATGTCTATTGAACCTTTTCTTGTAGTGCGTGCTTGCACAACCACGTACAGAACAGGCAAACCAGTGTTGCAACAGCTGTAATCCAAGTCAACAGCCACGTCAGTATGGTTAACATTTTCCGTCAGGTCAATTGGTCAAACTAACGGGAGTGTCATTATCGGCTACTAAAGTGGTGCATTAGAGACCCCAATAAATATCATCAAGGTATTGATACATGAGCTTCACTTCGATGACCAATTTGAGATTTAACCCTATCGGACAAATGGGATAAACCTCAACAAACTTCTGTCTAAGATTATCAAGGGTTGGAAGACAATTCTGCATGGCTCTCCAAACGAAAATTTTAATCTTTGGCGGAACAGCTACACTCCACAACTTCAACCAACTAAAAGGAGGATCAGGAGTTAACTCATTGGAATGTGCTTGACACAAACGACGATACGCACTCTTGACAGTATAAGCTCCCCTTAGGCCTGTCAATGGATCAAGAATCCGATCCGATCCGATCCGATCCAATCCGAAATTAGCGGGTATAGATTCTTCAAAAAAATATCCGATCCGATATGGATCCAATCCGATAAGGATCCGATCCGATAAGGAGCGGGTATGGATTTAGCATGATCCGATCCGTTAACGATCCGATCCGAATATATTTATATATTAAATATTTTTTATATCTTATATATAATATATTTATTATATATAATATATAATATAAAAAATATATCTACATATTTATAGTATATTATATATATAATATATGTTATATTTATTATTTATATGTATTATATAATATATAAAATACTATATTTATTATTTAGTATATATTATATATATTATTTATCATATATAATATAAAATTTATAAAAAAATATATTGACTTTTCGAATAACATCTTAAAATTTGAATACAAGTTAAAGTACTAATCAAAATACTAGTTGACCTTTAAATTACTAAATCAAATGAATTTATTGAATTTTAAATCTGGATATGTCAATTTTATAATTTAGCATATTTTTCTCTTTTTTTTAATTAAACGGGTCGGACCTCCGATCCGAAAATCCGAAACCCGAACGGATCGGGTATGGATCGGACTAAAAAATATCCGCACCTGATCCGATCCAATCCGAAGCCGAAAAATCTTAATGGATTCGGATATGGATTTAGGATAATCCGATCCGAATCCGACCCGTTGACAGGCCTAGCTCCCCTCTCGCCATCAACCCACAACCACGAATCTTCCAAATCTTCCAACCCCCCGTCAGAATTTTTATGATCTCACTAAATCAAACCACAAGAAAAATAGTAGACCATCTTTTTAAAGCCTCCTCCATTGCAGCCCTACTTGTTAACATGATCCAAGAAACACCAAGAGCGGGACATATATAATTGAACTCTAGAATCCATGGGAAAATGAACTATTAGCTTGATCAGGGAACATGCATTAGAGTCTTATGAAGATCTTAGCTGAGCATCTATGGTACTAATTCGTTTCCAATAAGAGACAGTACTAATTATCTGGAGCACTTTGTAACTACAAGAACCATGGGTGATTAGGTTCCATGTGGCGTTTGCATTTTGTGGATAAGAATAACAGAATTGATCTTGCCCCTTCTCTTTTCCAAGAAGACATACAAATTTAAGAAAATCCTTAGTTTTGTGTTTATTTAGTTGTGCCTCTCTCTTTGTATTTGTAACTAATGCTTCAACCATATGTGAAAGAGAGTAGCGAGTGCCAGGGCACTAAACACACAATTGACTGCCAATTCAGCGTGCACCTACTGCACTGTCAAATTAACATTAAAAGACAGGGGGTAACCAACAGTGTCCTACCTGTGCAGATTTCACTTATTCTTCAAGTAAATTATCATCATCGCAAATTCTGAGGTTAATTTCTGCGAGATTCTACGCCTGTCAATAAGTACATTATCCGATGCCCATTTCTCTTGTAGTACATTAAACTCTTTTATGTAGTATTAATAATTTGTACTTGATAGTAATATTTTCTATGTGACGAGTCTGGAACTAGAAAACCAATTTAATAAAATCATTAATCTCGAGACATAAATTGAGAATGTTAGAGATCACATACAATAAAATTAAAGTTCAAACCAAGTTTGAGTGTGCTACCTCCGCCATGTTCAAAATAAATTTCCGTTAGTTGTACTTCATTCCTTGAATCAAAACCAGGCTAGCCTCGTGACGAAAGCAATTGTGTATATCGTAATCTTTGAAGTTGGCAAGACCCTTGATTTGATTTGTTTCCCTGTCATAGCACCAAAGTTTAGCTCTTGCGTTGAACAGGATTTTACCACCCAACTTCAGGCAACGGCACAGCGTATCAACATGACCTGGTCTGCCATTGTACATCTTGCTCCAAACACCACGTTTTTCATCCAAACAATACACATCCAAAAAACCCCTGTAAAATGAAGAATCATACACCAGTGCATAAATACACTCCTTTAAATTGACAATAACAAATTTCTGTGGTCCGCCAGATGCAACATGAACAAATTCAGTCAACATCCTAAACTCATTCCTCCCAGCCTCAAACTTAATCAAACGAGACAAACATACATCTTTCTCGTAACAATACCCAGACCAAGTCCAATACGGCGTTCCATTTACAATCACAGACCGCTCCCACCCCCAGGTATGATGAGAAGTAATTTTAGTAATTTTACTAAACGGAGAAATAGGCAGTAAACTCCAAGAATCACGGTTACAGGAGTAAATATGGGAGCTAAAAGAATAAACACCAGAGCTAAAAAGAGGACCATGAGAAGATATAGTTGGTCTCTCATGTCTATAACAGATCACCACTTTGTAATCGTCTTCCATGGCATCCCAACAGAATCCAGAAAGGTAAATAGTATGCCACCTAGAATCATATCCAATTGGCGCATCAATACATTTAGAATGTCGAATAGCAGGATTCCACAATGCCAACTTAAATGCAGGCTTAGGATAAAGACAAAGGATACCATTTATTGAACCAAGCAAGTCTAATGAATTAAAGTCATTGACACGGTACAAACTGGTTTCTGATAAACTGCATGAAGAGAGTAGAGTTATATAATCCCAACAGCCGAGTGTTTTTGATAAGACATATTCGACATCATTATAGTTCTGGGTGGTGTAATGAGATTTTACGAAAGCAGGGTCAGAAACTATGGATCTCCATAACTTACAAACTGAGCGGAATCGTTGTAGGGATTTAATCGGCAATCGCCTCAGTATCTCTGATCGAATTATATCTTCCGGCAGTGAGCGTGTCGTGTAAGTGCACATGGCTATCAAATACTAGTGCTTAATTGGGCCAATCCTAGTATTTCAAAGAACAATAAATCTTGGCTTACTCCTTGGACACTGCTAATACTCTACCCTCGTTTAGTTATTTGACTTGAACATTACTCCTCCTTTGCTAACTCTCTACCTAAATTATAGGACCATTTATTTATAAATAAATTATTTGTAATGTATAATTTGTAATCATACTTAAATTTAACCAGGTCACGAAGATTTTCGGAAGTTGACAAAGCAATTTAAGCTAGGGAGACAGCTAGCTAGAAGAACTTGAGACCATCAATTACTAGACGTGAAGCTGATCCCTGAGAGTAGTTTACTAGTTGATAATCAATTTTGTTCAAATTTCTTAATGTAACATCATCAATGTCATTCTAATCGTATAAAACCTCCTTCGTCCATGTAAATTGTAGAAACTGATGGCACAAATACAGTCCCACAGTCCATCAAGAGCATCAAACTTAATCAACCTAGCTCTCTTGCTACAATATGTGGGTAACGAAGAAAACAAATTCGTCATACTGGATATAGAGTTCCAAGATAAACATTTGAAAGAAATCTCAAGTCACTAGCGCTATTCACTACACCTACTGGAACAACAGAGTTGCAGCTAAACTACGACTCATACAATATAGTTAAACATTGAACCCTGCCACTTTCAAAATGAACATTTGTTCTTATTCAACTACCTCATTCCTCGGATATAAACCAGGCTAGCCTTGTACTCAAAGCAATTCTGTAAACAACCTTTGATGTTGCCAATACCCTTAATTGATTTCTTGCCCATCATACACATAAGCTTCCCTCCTGCATTGAACACAATCTCACCACCATAGTTTAAAAATTGGGACAGTGTATCCACGTGACCTGGTGTCACATTGTACATCTTACTCCAAACACCACGTTCATCTTCCAAACAGGACACATCCAATAAACCCTTTGAAAATGAAGAACCACACACACCAGCGCAGAAATACACTCCTTTAGTTCAACAATTACAAAGCCATTTCGGTCAGATACAACATGAACAAATTCAGGCAACATCCTAAACTCATTCCTCCCAGCCTCAAACTTGATCAAATGAGACAAGTATAAATGTTTCTCAGAACAGTACCTAGAACAAGTCCAAAACAGCATTCCACTTACAATCACGGGCCGCTCCCAGGAATAATCAGCAGCACTTACACTAAACGGAGAATTAGGTAATGAACTCCAAGAATCACGGTTGCAAGAGTAAACATACGAGCTAAAAAAGGACTAGGAGGAGATGTAGTTTGTCTCTGTTGTTTATATGAGATCACCACTTTGAAATCGTCAGCCACGGCATCCTAGCAGAATCCAGAAAGGTAAATAGTAGTAGTACGTGGACTAGATCTTCTAAATGGGGCATCAATAATCTTAACATGTCTAGTAGCAAGATTCCACAACTTAAACTTATATAAAAGCTTAGGAAAAAGACATATCATACCATTTATCGAACCAAGCAATTCTAATACTTCATAGTCCTGGACGCAATACAACCTGGTTACTAATAAACTGTGTAAAGACATGATAGACATACTATGAAAAGAGCCAAATCCCCAATCCAAGAATGTTTTAGATAAGACCTAGAAAGCAGGGATTCTTCGGTCACCCAACATATCCCCGTGTCCCCACGCACCCCTGTATCCGATACTCGGATTCTTGGGGATACTCGAATGTTCAAAATTCTCAATTAAAATTCATCTTTTTTACAATTTATACTGCATATATAAGTGATTTTGGTTCAACTTCTTGTGTTTTAGATGCTTAAATAGTTATATCATGTATCTGATTCAATTTGCATAAAACTAGTAGTTTTGTTAATAGATTTAATCATTCACAACATCAAATATATATTTATAATATTATCATATGTGCCGTATCCCCCGCACCCGAATCCCCATATTATTATATTGTCCTATGTATGATTTAATTAGAGGTATCTTGGTTTATCAGGGCATGGCCATGCTTAAATCATGTATGCCTTTCAAAATAATATTTATAAGGCACCAGAAGAACATTTAACATAGAAAAAAACACATTCATACATAGGACAATTGCAACATTGCAAAATAGTCAACGCATAAGTCGATGTTACTTTCAGACCTTCTCCATGAAGGACCTAAGAATACGACATGCATCAAGTAGATAAATGCAGTTTAAGGGAGGTGTGCAGCTAGATTATAACTGCAATCCACCATTCACCTCAATTTATTCATGAAACAATTAACTCGAAACATACAGGCGTACAAACCAATCCCATTCAGAAGAGAGTTTCAGGCTCCCACCACTGATGGGAAAAGACACCACTATTTCTGAGACCTCTGAAGAGGCTTCTACAGTCCCCGCATACACTATCTTTGCAGTCTGCAGTATCTGAACACTGAAGAAAGAGTTCATCAACATGGCATATTGCTCCACTTTCATATAATTCAAAGACAATTTTGAGCTCTGCAGCTCGTGCATTCATCATAAGGACCACAAAATCACTTTCTGTTATCGTTTCTTTAAACCAATGGATAAATTCAAATTCATCTACCTCACGAGGTGCACTCAATTCTTCATCTGATACAAGTCCAGGAACCGTATAACCAACAAGGTCTGGGTGGTAAACAAAAGTAATACCTGCTTTTTGCACATATAACGAAAGAGCAGAAGCATTGTGATCAAGGACGTACATATCTAAAGCTTGCAGTGGAACATGGTAATTTGGCTCTAAGATTTCTGTTATGCTGGAGTTAACCAACTCTCCTGCCCCAACATTAATATATACCACCCTTTTTCTTGAGGAAATATTCATGAATTTGGATAAATATGAAATTTCGCTTTCTAGTTGTCCCAACTGGTTGACAGCTAGAGGTTCAATGTACTTCATAAAGGGTTTGTTACTTGTAATTGATGGGCACTTGTCAGGAAGCCGATAATGCTCAAATAGAGCAACATTGTCAAATCTTTTCTTAAACGTGACAAGTGTAAATGAGCCGATACCACATATACTCACAACATTAGAGCTCTTTAAAAACGATGAGACGGGAGTAGAGGACCTTACTGAGCTACCCGTACCAAAGAGCATTGCGCCAATACCACCTGGACATAAGACACGTTCAATCTCTAGCACGAGAAGAGCTGGAACAGATACCCTATCAAGGTCTCTCGAGAACACAAAATCGAAATAATAATCCTCGAAACCAAGCTCATACACAAACCGTTTCTTCCACAATGAGAAAAATGGGTGGCTACGAACACCCAACGTATCAGAGAGTCCCATTTCTTGCAATAATAAGGCATTCAAATCCGATCCTTCCCCAACACAAAGCACTCTATCACGAGTATTCAACATCTTCTTCCCCATCAACTCCTTGAACACGCTCCTACTCAAATCCTTACTTTCTTTCTTCCTTGCCGAACCACCTAAAAACCCAAACACAGTGGCAGACACCGGTTTCCAGAACCCGCTCACATTCACATCCAAATCCGATACAATAACATCCGATCCACAATCACCAGATTCCAACAAAACCAGCTCCCCGTTTCGAATATCATTGCCCATTTGAACAAACGAAATGATAACCATAGCCAATGTAAACAACAAAGCCCTCACAAACAACCGTTTCGCCAACGACCCACGAAGAATCTGCCATTTCAACACCTTAAAATCCATTCCAATCTCCCAATATCCCGACCCCCAACTTTGTCAACACAACCCTTCAAACCCGAAATCTCTTAAACCCCACAAAACCCACCACAAAAAACTCAAAATTAGTGATCAAGATTCAATTTTTATCACAATATACTTAAAATCAGTGATCAAGATTCAATTTTTATCACAAGAATCGGTTAAATGTACACACAAAATACATACAATCTAACGAGTACAAAACCTGGAGGAGGTGTGATTCCCACCCACAAGCAACCCCATTGAACTTTGAGCCCCTAACCACACTTTTCTTGGTACCCTTTTACACTTGAGCAAATTCGGATCCATTTCTGACCCGACAAACATACCCGAATCAAGAACCCTACATTATTGAAAACACTGAAATTGGATAAAATAAAATTGGGGATGTTTAGATGGGTGTGAGTGAAATAGAGTTAGAATATTGTTAAAAGACAAAGGGAGGTAGTAGATTAGATCTGAAAATGAAGGGATAGGGAGGTGAGTAACGGGAGATATGGGGGAGGGTTTAATCAAGAACATGGGGGAATAGTGTTTGAATTAACTGCCGGACACGTGGCGAGTTGTGGAGTGTGAGTACTGTTGCTGCGAGGAGTACAAATCTTCAACCCCACTTTAGTGTAATGTCATTGCATGATCCACTTTACGTATTGATTGGGTGGTTGGTGTGAATGCAGGGATTCCATTTATATTAATGAGATGTGAGCCAATAAAAAATAACCATCTATAAGTGGAACATGGAGTAGCACACCTAAAGTGGTGTACAGGATTTGGAATATGTTGTGACTCATATTTTTTAGATTGTTGACTCAGCTGGACTCGATTGTGCTCTTGCAATGTTGACTCGGTGACACAGTAAGAGAGAGCTTTTTCATTTTCTTTTTTTTTTAGGGGAAAGTAAGAGAGAGCTTAGATTAACTAGGGATGGGAAAAAAATCCGATCCGACGGATACCTGATTCGAAATCCAATTTTTTATCCGATCCGAACCCGATATTTTGGATTTGGATATGGATATGGATTTAAATTTTAAACCCGAAAGATTTTGGATATGGATATGGATTTCATGAAACCCGATCCGAAACCCGAAATCCGATCAAAACCCGAGCCGAACTCAAAACCCGAAAAATACCCGACTTTTATTTATTATACTTTATATTTTATATTTTATATATCATATATAAATGTATATTATAAATACATATTATACATACACTATTATATATATATATATATATATATATATATTATATAAATGTATATTATAAATACATATTATACATACACATATCTTTGAGACATAAGATATGGAAAGATCGAGAAAATAAATTGTCATGGATGTAGCGGTATTTTTTAACTTACTTACACAAATTTTTTTATTTTTTTGTTAAGCAACTTATTTACACTTTTTAATTTTGAATACCCGAAAAAAACTCGATCCGATCCGAAACCCGACGGATTTGAATTTGGATATTTAGTTTTGGATTCGAAACCCGATACGATCCGAAACCCGAAACCCGAAAATATTTGGATTTGGATTTTGCAAAACCCGAGCCGAACCCGACCCGTTCCCATCCCTAAGATTAACCATGATTCGACTTGGGACTTGGGTGTGATTTACATGTAATTAAATTTATTTTTTATATATTTTTAAATAATCATACTTGCATTAATTAAAAGACCTCTAAGACAAGGTTACACATAAAAAAATCAGGAATAGTATAAAACCATTTCTAAAAATATGATACATAATAAACATCCTGTGTTGTGCAGCCTGTGCTGAATTATGAAGTACATTATTCGCAGATCGATTTACAAAGATAATTAACACTTTTTCAAAATGTTTAAGTAATTCCTTACAATCTTCCACAATAATATCAAAAATTAATCTACTTTGATCACCTCGAATTGCATTTACCAGCACCTTAAAATCTAACTTGAAAATGCATTTATTATTTCTCCAAGTTTTCAATAGTGTTTCTTTGAGGTTTAAAGCTTCAACTTCCCGTGCAAAAATGATCGATCCTTACCAGTGAAACTTGTGCACGAACAAAATTTCCTTCCTCATCTCTGATGACACATCCCGTATCAATTGAGGGAAAAGGAAGAGTTTAGATTAAACATTGAACATAGACATTTATTTTTTGATTAGTTGACAACCGAATCTAATCAAATACAATAAAATAAATGTGAGCTAAATTGATCCAAATCAAATACAATGCAAATATTGTGTTTGTTTCCAGCTTGCATGCATAGCTTAAGTGAACTGATGCCTAGTTGATTAGAACTAAACATAGTGTTTAAATCATTTTTAAGTTATACTGATAATATGAAATACACGTAGAACTTAAATTAAATTTGAATGTATGCATCAACATGTGGTATTTGTGGTTGTAGAGGTAGTATAGCAACTCCAACAACTTCTTATAGCATCCTCATTGTTGAGTCCTCTTATTTTCCAACTTACTATAGCCATACCTAAACTTTTAGCTATAAGGCATTTGAAGTTTTATGCTAAACCATTCTAAGAGCATCTCCAATGGTAAAATTTGTTAGTTAAATTCATCTATGTGTCACCTGCATGGCATCTATGTGACACATTTTAGATATTAGGTGAAAATTCAATACTCCAACCATTATCCCACAGCAAAAAAATATAGATAACTAAAATTGGGCTAGCTACATTTGTAAAACCTCTAAATCTATTAGGTATAATTTTAGATAATATAATTATACATAATATCATTGGAGTAAACCTAGAATCTCTTGGCTATAATTTTAGATAATTATCAATATATTATATTATAACTAACAAATATACATAACACCCTTGGAGATGCTCTTATTATAACAAAGGTATTATTAATACAGAAAGAAATTATGTATAAACCATTCTAGGTTTATTAAGGTATTATGATGAATAAGATAAAGGTATTATATTAGTTTAATGGGTAGAGACAATGAATATACAGATTCTTATATTAAAGGTGTTGACAGTTTAGTTAGTATTTGGATATCAGAAACATGATTAAGATTAATTAGCTATGTATTAGTATATATGAGCACAAGTTAGAGAATCTTAAGGTTTACACAAAAAAATTTCTGTAAAGGAATAAAATAATAAAATAAATAGGATTGAGGGTAAAAAGTTTGGGGTAATTTTAATAATAACAATAATGTGTTATCTTGATATGAGTTTAAAGATGTAAGATGAATACATCTATCTATACTATACTATTATAAGCAAAACATGGTATATTTGGTTTGGTACTATTTTTTTGGTCACTCTTTTTTGGCACTCTTTTTTTTGTCACTCTTTGGTTTGGTTAAATCTCTATTATTAATAAAATTCAAAAAAACACACACATAGCCTAAATAATATGTATTAATAATATTATTATAAGCAAAACAAGGTATATTTGGTTTGATACTCTTTTTTTTTGTCACTCTTTTTTGGTACTGTTTTTTTTGTCACTCTTTGGTTTGGTTAAATCTCTATTATTAATAAAATTCAAAAAAAAAAAACACACACATAGCCTAAATAATATGTATTAATATTAATATCTATATTATACTATTATAAGCAAAACAGGGTATATTTGGTTTGGTACTCTTTTTTTGGTCACTCTTTTTTGGTACTCTTTTTTTGGTCACTCTTTGGTTGGGTTAAATCTCTATTATTAATAAAATTAAAAAAAACACACATAGCCTAAATAATATGTATTAATTACACAAATATAATAATTCAAAATACAACTATAATAATTCAAAAACAGGGTATATTTGGTTTGGTACTCTTTTTTTGGTCACTCTTTTTTGGTACTCTTTTTTTTGTCACTCTTTGGTTTGGTTAAATCTCTGTTATTAATAAAATTCAAAAAAAAAAAACACACATAGCCTAAATAATATGTATTAATATTAATATGCACCACATACACAAATATAATAATTCAAAATACAACTATAATAATTCAAAATATAAGTAAAACAGGGTATATTTGGTTTGGTACTCTTTTTTGTGTCACTCTTTTTTTGTACTCTTTTTTTGGTCACTCTTTGGTTTGGTTAAATCTCTATTATTAATAAAATTCAAAAAAAAACACATAGCCTATATAATATGTATTAATATTAATATGCACCGCATACACAAATATAATAATTCAAAATACAACTATAATTTTAATAATATTTATATACATGGGATTATAAAGTTATAAATTATTTTATTAATAAAAATATATATACAACTTAAAACTTTAATAATAAAATATAATTAAAAAATTTACAAGCAACCGTGCATCGCACGGGTTATAGGCTAGTAATATTTATAGATGTAATTTGTATCTTAGAATTAAAGAAGCTATATATTTCTTATTTGTAAAGAAATTTGTTAATTAGTTGTTTGTCTAACCAAAGGTATTTTTTTCGGTTGAGACTTTAGAATATGGTTGAGTTTACTTTCGAAATTCTAATTAAAGGTGCATAGATTGGATTTTGAGTTTTTGTTTTGTTACTTATTTTTTTTTGGTGTTTACCGTTAGGTGGATGGAGAATGGACAGATCTCCAATTTCTTGAGGCAAAGATGACAAAGTGCGGTTAAGAAGAATTTGGTGACAGACAAGCAAATTTAGAGTTAGCTTGAGCCAAGGCTGACAAAGTGCGATTAAAAAGAATAGACAAGTAAATTTAGAGTTAGATGAAGATTAGATCGATTTTGTTCTTATGTAGTGGTGAACCCATGTAGTTTGGGCTATATTTTGTTGTACTTTTAATTGTAATTTTTTCCCTTTCGAGTGATATTTTTTTCGGATTGAAAACTTTTATTGTCTAAATAAATATTCGGAAACAATATGCGCGTTTTGCGATTAGATAATAAATATTTTTGAATGAAAAAAACGTTTTTACAAATATTGCATTCGATACATTTAATCATTGAAATACATACATGACAAAAAAAGAAGTTACATTAAATAAAAATAAATTCTTAGGACACATACGATGTAATCTCCGACTAGTATGGTTGCCCGCTTCGCTGGGCGTTGATTCTTCATTATAATATCACGACAATCAAGTTGATACTTAGATCGATTTTCCCTTTTCAAAAACTTGCCAAAACATGGTGTCATCATACATTATTTTAGTTAAAATACAAACATCAAATACTTAATTTTGGCTTTTGCTAGCTGATATAGTGTCATACAAAATGAAGTTGTCAAAAGGCATATTTTGATTGTTTACTTCTTGGTTTTTTACTCCTTGTTGTTTTTTGCAACATATGGAAAATAATGGAGTTCTGTGACTCATTGTTCTGCCACATTTATGCATTGCAGTGCACACATTTGATAGAAGGACCATCGAGGGAAGCATAATCTCTTGTCTTCTTAATTTGAAATGGAGGCATGCTTGTACGTTCATTATCTGAAAAAAAATATACTCATCGGGCATTTTAGGTTATGTTAAGCATGTACAAACTACATTTTGAATGAGTTTTCATCCACCTTGCAATTGGCATCAAAGAGAAGTGTCGATAAGAATATCAATTATATAAGTATGTATCACAATTAGTACACAACTTGATACACATTAATATTGCAGGGTATAGAATGCATACAACAAAATCTATGATAAATTATAAATTATAGAGACAACAAATCAACAACAAAATTTATTGTAATTTTAATATTTAAGAAGAAGCCTATATATTGGAAAAATAAAGGTAAATTTAGATAAATTGTAGGTCTTCAAAATATCAAAATATATTGATATCTATCACATAATTCAAAATTCAACTTATTATGCATTTTAATTTTCATAAGTTTTTCTATGTATATACTACCTCCATGCCTCTAATAATAAGGTTGTTTGCTACTGGGCATTTGAATGATAGAAATTTGTGAGATTTTGTGAATAATAAAATTTAGAAAACAGTGTGCTATATTACCTGTAACTACTCTAAATACAAACATTTATATGATTATGAAATAACGAAGACTTTTCCTAACTGTTAAATATACTCACCAACATATAACAGCGAAGACTTAGAAATCAGAGTAGCATGAAATAACGAAGCTTCTGACAGCACCATCCTGCTTGACATCTTCAAGATTAAAAAAAAATGGTTTGCCTGTTACGCTTCTAACCAAGCATAACTTCCTTGTGCTGATGATCAACCTCAGGCCTCTTTCTAGAGTTATTTGCAAAATTAAGCGTGCAAATTGCTTCACAGCCTTTAATCTCTATTTGTTTAGGTATTGAAGCAGATTTTTCCTAACTGTTTGTTGAATCATCAGGCTTACAGTTGGCCTCCATATTTGAAATAAGTTTCCACTTATTACAACCTGTATATAATCCAGATATATGGTCAGGGAGAGAAGTTTACATATTTATAAAACGAAGTTTTACATATTAAATAACTAAAAGTTACTACCAATTCCTACTAAATATATTAAATAAAGTAAAGTTAGTGAAAACATGCTAAATGGTTGATTAAAAAACTTAGCTTACTTGGTAATTCATCACACATAACATATAGACTCATGTATTCAATTAATGATGCCTTATGTGAATTCAAAAACTATAAAATCAAAGTGCAATCCAAAATTACATCACACAAAGATGTATGATAGAGGAGTCAAAGATTTAATACCTCAAGCAGAATCCGTTCCACCGATGTATGTAGATACTACGTGAAAGAAGGAATTTTGCTTCTTTAAAGGTAACTTCTTTGTTACTACTTTTGTATCCACAAAGCTTTGATTTCTTACAGTTGATTTTTTACTACTCCTTGTAAATTCTTATTATGCCTTAAATATGTTGGAGTCTTCCAGGGAACCTATCATGGGATGATGAACATTTGAGCCTCAGTACGTTAACATAAAGCAAAATGCAACAAAAAAATTACAAAAATTAAAAAAGGGATGTACAATATATTATATACTTAGAATATGTAAAAAAAGTTGATTTGAATTTGAATTCTTGATATCGGTGTTTTAAAATCAAGCTATTTCCCAACTTAGAATAATCTAAAATACACTACCATAGCAAGGAACACCCAATCTGAAACAATAAGAAATATATATACACAACAACATAACAATATGAAACAAATAATTACATTACGGTTGCAACCTCATGAGTTGATGTATATATAAATCTTGTTCTCTCATATTCAATGTGTCAAACAGTTTGTGTGCAAAGTCCAATCTGCAAATTTAAAAAACAAAAAAGGAGTAAATTACATTAAACAAAAATAATGGGATATATACAATCAAAGAGAGAAGGAGGAGAAATAAGATCAAAAGTAGAACTATTTGCTTTCATTACATGCTTAAGTTTTGAAACACTTGGTGTGTAACTTGAACCTGCAATAAAATTAAGCAATTCTGATTAGTAAATTGGTATCAATTTAATATATATGAAAGCAATAGATAGAAATTGAGAGAGTAGATATAAATTTAAATATTGAGAGTAGCTACAAATTTAAATTATTGCCCGACAAAAGACGTGTACATATGACTTCATGTATTAAAAAGTACTCCCTCCGTCCCAAAATACATGTCCCTTTTCTAAAATGAATTTGTCCCATTTTACATGTCCCTTTTCTACTTTCAATGCAAATTTAAGAGTAATTTTCCAAAACTATCCCTACATTTATTGTATCTAAATTTGACTTTTTTCAAACTTAACACTATTCTCTTTTTTCAATGTATTAATTAAGGGTATTGGTTGGAAAATTTTATCTAACTAACTTTCTCTTAATATGTGTGTATTTTAGAAAAGGGACATGTAAATTGGGACGGAGGGAGTATTGGAGTAAAATCAAATTTTCTTCACTCTACCAGTCTTGAAACCATGATTATTACACACTCCGGTAGTGTGATCTGTATTTTTTTCTCTTTAATCTTATTTGGTGATAATGATTACTTTTTATGTTGAGCTTCCTATAATCAAATTTATACCACTCCTACTGGTACATTAAATATTATTGTATTTTAAAATCTAAAAAGTAAATTTACATCAGTGTACAAAACTAATTAGAATAATCAGATTTTTGCATAAATTCAGTAGAAACATCCTTTTATATAATATACGAATATACCACAATTTGTCATTTGCCCTTCGGTAGTAGTGTATTTGGAGGAGGCTCATCCTGTTTTGATAGGTTAATTACGTTACACTGTCTCCCAAATGTACGACAAATATGATTACTCGTACGTAAGAAGCACAAATGTTGTAATCTTATGAGCCACAATTTTACTTGTTCTGTTGAGGGTTGCTTGTTAAAAACTTGAGCTATTTTATACATGATTATTTAAAGACGTTTGTTTTCTATCCTCGTTTAGTTTTCGCAGGCCAACATGTACTCCTTGTGGAATAATTGATAATGGCAAGCTTATCAAACAAAATTATCCTTGTCGTGGTTTCAGAGATTGAATTCTACCTATGTTCTACCCCCTCATCATAGTATTTAAAGACGTTTGTTTTCTATCCTCGTTTAGTTTTCGCAGGCCAACATGTACTCCTAGTGGAATAATTGATAATGGCAAATATATCAAACAAAATTCTCCTTGTCGTGGTTTCAGAGATTGAATTCTACATATGTTCTACCCCCTCATCAGAGTAATTAGTAAATAAACTAATATCTCGGTGTTTCCAAGGTTTTTAGCGACAATGAGACATATCATATTCCATAAATCCAACAACAATTTGTATAAGCAGCTATATACTAATTTATTTGTTTATAGGCCAACTTGTTATGTGAAGAGAATAATTGCAAAAGGCGACATTAATATAAATTCTACACATAGATGCCTATTTAGATAAGAGAACATGTACCTCTACCTAATAGAAATGACAGATGACTTTTCTTCATTTAGCGTGTTTGATTCTCAAGATATTGATAAGCCCCTTAAAGCTTTACTATATGAAATATTAGTCACCCAACAAATGCAAGTATCTGATTTTGGAAGCGAAATACCTGAAGGTGTTGATCCTTCCACTACTGACATTAGTTCCGGTAAGCATCTAATAAATGTATAAGAGGCAAGAGTCCATTCCTCTAGAAACCAAGAAATATGCATTTTACGTTAATGGATGGATGTTAATCTGGAAAACAACAGCAATGTCAGTACCATACAACATTCGGATCAGTTAATATTTAAAGGTCAAAATCATGAGCTAAGTTTAGAAGAATGTGATTTCATCCAGCTTACTCATGTTGAAATTTGTACAGAATCTTTTTCGGGTCCTTCGCAACTATGGAAACGGGAAGGAAAGATTCAGAGAAGGAATAATTGGCGATCATTAATGCAGCAAAAGTACAGTGACTGACAACAAATTAACAACATTTGTGTTTCTTACGTACAGCAGCAAAGAAACACTTTTATGCATGAAGTGTATGATGGATATGTTCAAACATTTAGAAAACATACAACATGTAAAGGTTTATAACACAAATTCACCTCCAACTTGCAATTTAAATGGAACACAAAAACTGGAAAGAACAAAAAAATTGTATCATCAAATAGTAAAAAAGAAGAAGTAAGCAACTAATTCCAAACAGATTATATTGAAGAATATAAGTTTCGAAACATGTAAACATACTAATTACATGACCAAAAACATACTAAGTGATACTTGCCATGCTTTTGTACCTTTATACATTATTCTTTTAGAACTTTGATCAAACAATTGGAGTGCGACCAAAATATAATTAGCAAGTAACCTCATGATGAAAACATCTAAATCATCCAAATAAATGTCAGTAACATATTTTAGAACAAATCATCCAAATATTTCTTCGAAAAGTGCCAAACCGGCTCCTCACCACAATTGTCCATATGTGTAACCAAATATTAAAAGAAAAGGTTTATTTTATTTTTATAAGCCACATAAAGTTACAGTTGGATCAACTTGAATCAAGTGTTTATTATTCATAGCATATCTGTACCTTCGAAATACCCTAAAAAACTATGTTAATAATAACTATAAATGGCTTACATTAATATTCTTCACCACCAACTTTGCCTTCTACCATTTTACTATAATCCGTAGATATAATAGATCAATTCCAATAGACGATCTTTCAATTTCTTCTTCTATATCAAAGAATCATCCATTAAATATCAAACAATTCTAAGATGTGTAAGATTGCAAGTAGAATTCCCGTATTTCAGAAAATATGAAGTAGATACTTAAAAATATAAATTGACAAATAATTTCTAAACTATACTAAAGTATTTGAACTTCTAATTTGAAAAAATTAACAACATTTACTGTTGTACCTCGATCAAGTGTGTTGTCCTCGAAACAATTGTGAATTCCAGATTGAGTTTACCTATTGATCTGTAATAAAAATAAATCTGATAAAAAATGGGAGCAGGCACATATTTTGAAGTGTACGATCAAATGCAATTTCTTATTTACAAAACAAAAGTGCAGTATCTTTTAAATAAGCAATTACATCATTGTGTGCTCGAAATCATATCTTTGGAGCTGCAAAAAAGATGTAATGGAATTATGGAACACATAATTATATCATAACAAACGACTCTCCTTATTTACAAAAAGATAAAAACTTAAAAAAAATAGAAAATTAATATCAAAGTCGTCGAAGTGTCCATAATAGATAATTAACATAGTTTTTTGGAAACCGAGTATGTATAAGGCATTCAAAAACAAACTAAGAATTTAAAATTCTTTTAGACATTTAAGCAAACAGTTGGTTTGCAAAATCTTGAAACCGGTATAAGTATTGATAAATCATTAAGAAAAATTACCCATGTTTCTAAGAATCAATAGAATGAAATCGAATCTTACTTACCAATTTTAGTTCTCGAATCTATTCATAATCAACTTCATATCACCTGAAACAATATGAAAGAAATTGTTAAGATATGCTATTTGGGTAATATAACAAATTTGAATTGAGATTGATACTTGAGAGAGAGAGAAATACAATAAACATATTTGAATTTCAAAATTGGAAAAAGTTTGACATATGAGATAGGAATTGAGAGTAGTGTATTTGATTTTGAACTTTGAATTTTGGGAAATAATGAAACTTATGAAAGAAGCTTTAGCAGGTGATACGGAAGCTGTATATCTGTATCTTTCAAGCTGATACGTGGCCATATAAATGAATGGCATTTGTTGTAATATTTAATAATTGCAAGGGTAATTTTTCTAAAGAAGAAAATACTGTTCAAAATGTAGAGTAGGAACTATATAATACATTGAAGTCCCAACCCAATAAACCTCAACTCAGAATAAACCCCTGTTTCATTGCAACTTGAATCCAATCTCTCTCTTTTCACTCCCACCCACCATCTCAAACCCTAACCCCTCCAATGAACGGCCACGATTCCATCTCCGACCATCCCCTCATCTCCCCACCTTCAACACCATCAATACCCGAAACCAAACCCGTATCCGAACCCGAACCCATCCAACCACCCGCCACCACCACCGACCCCGTACCCGAACCCGGCGAGAAGCGCAAACAACCCGAACCCGACTCCGACTCAATCCCACCACCGCCGGAGAAATCAAAGCACCCGCTGTGGAAAACAAGTTTGTGCTCGTACTTTCGTCGAACAGGTGGTGAGTGTAGCCATGGCGAAACGTGTCGATACGCGCATAGCGAAGAGGAGCTGAGGCAACGGCCGGATAATACGTGGGACCCGACCTCGGAGAGGGGGAAGAAGATCAAGGTGGAGAATGGGGATGGTGTGGAGGTCAAGAGAGGAGGTGATGAGGTTTTGATTACGGAGGCGGTTGGGGGAGACGTTTGTTCGGATGATGTGTTGGACAAGTGCTTGGTGAATTTGCCAATGAGGTGGAGTTCCGATAATTTACGCAGGTTTCTTACTGATAATGTGAGTAACAACATTTATTCTTTTGCTTACGAGTTGATGCATGTGTACACAAATTAATATACAGTAAAACCTTTATAAATTAATAATGTTGGGACCGGGATATTTTATTAATTTAGCGAGATATTATTATATCGATAAATTAATAATTTATTAATTTAAAGAGGTTTTACGTATGATCTTTAAATTTCCAAGTCCAATGTACTATTTACAATGTATATTAATTAAAAATGAAAAATAAATTACAAATTCAAGTTCAAAGGCACATTCTATTAAAGTACATTCACAAATTAATTGAATTTGACTCACGAGCTTTGGAACCGATCACTCGAAAAGAAGCATCACAAGCGAAACCAACTCTTCATAATTTTTTGTTGAAATACGAGAAGATAATGTCCCAACTCTTAAGTACAATGAGAAGATTTAAAGATGAACTCAATATAGATTTGAAGTTCAACAAAAAAAAGTGACTACAGATTCATTTTTTACTAGACAATCTTAGAATTTGGAATCTTTTAGTAATTATTAATTTATAGTTTCGTTGGGACCAATATATATACATTGAAATTTCAAAAAAGTTATTATCTTATTATTTTATCGATTGGGGTCCAATTTTGTACTGGTCCCAAGTTGGGACTGGACAAATTAGTAATTTTATCGAGATTATTAATTTATCGAGTATTAATTTATAGAGGTTTTACTGTATGTAGACAAGCATGTGGATGTTGTAGTCCTAGTTTGTGCAACACTTGAACTTGTATATATTGATTTATTAAATTTTTTAAGAATTTTTCTTAAGTAGTACCATGAGAGAGAGATGTGTTACTGTGATGGTTTAAGTAGTACTATGTTTAGGGATGTGTGACAAACTGACAATGCACTTGATATTTTGATACGAGGAGAAAAATTTGGGCTGGATAACAAAAAAGAGTAGTGGTAGTGTTACTACTTTCAAATTTTTAGTAAGATTCAGGCCATGTTTCTTCAAAATGGTAAGATAAAGTTGAGAAAAATGTTTCCATGCCAAAATGAGGGAATGTATTTTGTAAGCTCTTCCCGTCCTCATCTCGAAAACTCCCGACACTATCTATTCTAGAGATGGCAATCTCCACCCCCCACCTCACGGTTCCGAACCGAACTGCATCCACACTCGATAATTAATCGAGTTGACCGGATAATGGTGCAGAACCAATGATACTTGATATTAAAAATGGGTGTCTATGGATATTGTCGATATATACATAATACATATTTATACTTAATAGTTTAATAATAAATTGTAATCTAAATTATTTTATATGTAAAAACTAATTTAGTAAGTTTTAAGTGTAGAAATATAATAGTTAGATTGTTAAGTACTGAAAGTAAACCTATTTTTAATGTACTAATGATAAGATTATATCTAGAGAGATTGACAGGAGAAGAAGTAGAGTTTATTGATAAAAATAAGACCCTAGCTATGCTAAGGAATGAACACCAGAAATTGTTCTGTATTAATATTCTGTGTTGTTGATTACAAGAGCTCCTAAGCCCTATTTATAAGCTTAATTAGCCTTCATCTACGTAACTGATTACATCACAATTACTGTGGATCTTCTGACTATGACTTACTGTAGCAAGTAGACTTATTTTAGTACACAATATTTGACACGCCCCCTCACTCGAAATCCCATCTTCGGAATTTGAAGAGTGGACAGTAGTAGCCCTTGAGCTTAATCTGAGCGTCCAACTATACCCATTTTTAGGATCGACCGATCTTGAGTTTATTGAGTCTTTTGGGATACCGGGACTCGAACTTGCGACCACACGGTATATTTTAGGCCATGTCAAAATCATAAAAAAGTGCTGCTTTTCAGCACAACGGTGGATGACCACCAATCAGTCCTTGAACTGATTATTTTGAAGGAACTGAGACTCGACTTTATGATCACTCAGTATTAATAAGATATAGCAGTGAACTGTGTGTATGTCTGTATACATACTACTACTTTTGCTGTTTTGTCGTCGTGGCAGTGAACTGTGTGTACATTTGTATATACATTACTTCTGCTGCTTGCTTTTTCATTTGTGGCAGTGAACTGTGTTGTTTGAATATACAACTACTTCTTCTGCTCCTTTGGAATAACGTCCCCTGAACTATTTAATTTGTAGCATCGTAATAAATTGGAGTGATACCGTAATATCAACTACCACTTGAATACTACACAATTAAATCTATAACCGGGCAAACTCTTAAAATCGAAGTGATACATTTTTAAAAGATCCCGATTTTTTTAATATTAACACTACTTTCCCTTAAGAAAATAAATGTAAAATAATTTTTTTTTATCGGATCTAAAATCATAAAATCACTGATTTTTTTTTTATCTTTTTTTCTTTTCTTTTGTATCCTTTTTTTTTTTACTGCAACCAGCCTCGTGGTCGACAACAATTTTTTTTCTAATCGACAACATTTTTTTTTTTGGTCGACAACATTTTTCTTTTTTAGCATCTTCCCTTTTTTTTTTGGATGCTTTTGCTTTACTTTTTTTTAGTGGATGCTTTTACTTTAGCATCTCCACCCTTTATATATATTTTTTTCCTTACAGCCTCTTCATCAGACTATACGTACAAAATTCAATATATTATATATCCACTACGCTACACAGACCTATTCTTCCCCAAGCTCCTAATCCACACTCTAACACTCCTCGGCCTGCTCAGTAAATTCATCTCCATCTTCCTCCCCCTCTTTCCTCTCCCTACATCTCTCTCTCTGTATCGATTTGTGGTTGAGATGACTAGCAGATATATATATATATATATATATATATATATATATACGTGTATATATAATTTATATCAACTGTTCTGAATGAAGAGGATATTATCACGAAAAAGCTAGGCTAGGAGAGGCGAGCAACTTTGCCGGAAGAACAGTCGCCGCAAAACGTCTGGAAAAGGCGCGCGCGCGTGGACGGCGTCTGCCGCGCGTGGAGCGGCGCGTGGAGCGGCGCGTGAGAGCGCTTGTGGCTGTGTTTTTCAGATCGGAAAAATTCTGGGAGGTCGTCTTTCAATGGTCTGTACTGTGGTGTCTTTGTATTTCCGCTTTGTTGTGTTTTGTGTTTTCGATTTCTTAGCAGAGGTCTCTGTTTTCTTCCTGTTTTCTTGAAAACAAGGAGCTGATTTCTGATGAATCTCACGTTAAACCCTCTCTGATACCATGATAAAAATAAGACCCTAGCTATGCTAAGGAATGAACACCAGAAATTGTTCTGTATTAATATTCTGTGTTGTTGATTATAAGAGCTCCTAAGCCCTATTTATAAGCTTAATTAGCCTTCATCTACGTAACTGATTACATCACAATTACTGTGGATCTTCTGACTATGACTTACTGTAGCAAGTAGACTTATTTTAGTACACAATATTTGACATTTATATTTATTCAGATGTATCTATTACATTGAGAGAGATCCTATATATAGAGTTTTACATAATCCTAAAGTCTTAGACGGTGCCAACTATATTGACAAACAAACAATTATATTGACAAACATGACATATCATTTGACAATTCAGCAGCCTGACATTTGACACTCCCCCTCAAGTTGATGCATACATATCACTCATGCCCAACTTGCCAATAAGTGGATGAAGCATCTTCTGATTTAAACCTTTGGTAAATATGTCAGCTATCTGGTCCTCTGATCTTACAAAGTGAATACCAATGGTATCATTATTGATCTTTTCTTTTATGAAGTGTCGATCAATTTCGATATGTTTGGTCCGATCATGTTGAACTGGATTATGTGCAATGGCAATAGCGGCTTTGTTATCACAATGTAGCTTCATTGGAGTTGCAGATGCAAGTCCCAATTCTTCTAGGAACAATCTTATCCACAATAATTCACGTACACCTTTAGCCATAGCTCTATATTTTGCCTCAGCACTAGATAAGGCAACCACAGGTTGTTTCTTGCTTCGCCAAGTAACCAAATTGCCACCAACAAATGTACAATATCCTGAAGTAGATCGTCTATCGTCTTGACATCCGGCCCAATCTGCATCTGTATAGCTTTCAACCCCGAGATGATTGTTTTTAGTAAACATTACTCCTTTTCCAGGAGCAGCCTTAAGATACCTTAATATCATATAAACTGCATCCAAATGTGGTTGACGAGGATCATGCATATACCTGCTAACAATTCCTACTGCATATGATATGTCTGGCCTTGTATGTGCAAGGTAGATTAGTCGACCAACTAACCTTTGATATTGAGATTTCTCGACAATTTCACCAGCATCTCCACAAAGTTTATGATTTGCTTCTATTGGAGAATCTGCAGGTCTACATCCCAACATCCCTGTTTCATTCAGAAGATCCAGTGTATACTTCCGTTGTGAGAGGAAGATACCACCTGGACTTCTAGAAACCTCAATACCAAGGAAATACCGTAGTTTTCCTAAGTCCTTCATCTCAAATTCAGAGGCAAGCTTGCGTTTAACATTAGCAATCTCACAGGTGTCGTTGCCGGTGATCACAATATCATCGACATAAACAATCACCACTGTGATTTTTTCATCTCGTCTTTTTACGAACATGATGTTATCTGAGTTGCTCTGTTTGTAGTCAAATTTAATCATTGCTCCCTGAAATTTGCCAAACCAGTCCCTTGGAGACTGTTTTAACCCATAAATAGTCTTCTTTAGCTTGCATATTTTCCCAATGGTCGCAGCTGTAGAAAAACCCGGTGGAATATCCATGTAAACCTCTTCTTTCAGGTCTCCATGTAAGAATGCATTTTTTACATCCAATTGCTGGAGTTCCCATCCAAGATTTGCTGCACATGATATCAAGACTCGAATAGAGGCCATCTTTGCCACTGGAGCAAAAGTTTCCTGATAATCAATCCCGTAAGTTTGAGTATACCCTTTTGCTACAAGTCTTGCTTTGTACCTATCAATCAGCCCATTAGGTTTCTGTTTCACAGTGAATACCCATCTGCATCCTACTACCTTCCTTCCAGCGGGAAGATGAGTTAACTCCCAAGTGCCATTATGTTTTAAGGCATTCATTTCCTCTATCATAGCATCTTTCCATTTAGGATCACATAAAGCATCCTGCCAAGTATGCGGAACAGAAACACTAGACAAGGATGCCACAAAAGCAAGTGAAGATGGAGAAAATGCATTATAAGATACAAAGTTTGAGATAGGATGGTTAGTGCAAGAGCGTACACCCTTTCTTATAGCAATAGGAAGATCTAGAGTAGGATCAAGAGTATTACCATTTTCTTGCTCAAACACAGGAGATGCAGGATCTGTCTCGAGGTCAGAGGTCTCTGGATGCGGTAAAGTGGTGATATCATTTCTTTTCCGCCTGGAATATGTAATCAAATCTGGAATATCCAATCTATTTAGATCATCTGACTCATTACTCGTATGCGGAGGAATAGATAACCTGTTTGAGCTAGTGTTTGGAATAGGTATATTAATAAATGGAAGTGTCTGTGACTCATCTGTTGCTTTACTATCAAGACTGTGTCGGTTTATCCCCCTGAAGCAAGGAGGAGGAGCCCGGAGAAAAATAAGAAATGTTTTCCCAGAAACTAACATCATGACTGACAAATATGCGACGTGAGGGAGGATGATAACATTTATATCCCTTCGAAGTTGGTGAATACCCAATGAAAACGCAGCGAGGGGCCCTAGAATCAAGTTTATCCCGAGAGGGAGCATGATTATGAAAAAAACATACACTCCCAAATACTCGAAGGGGTAGTGGGTGCAAAGAAGGTGCAGGAACACAGGACAACGGTGTTTTGAATTTTAGGACACTAGAAGGAAGACGGTTTATAAGATATGCAGCAGTCATGACTGCCTCTCCCCAAAGATATTTGGGAACATGCATTGTTAACATAAGCGACCGAGCAACCTGTTGTAAGTGACCAATTTTCCTTTCGGCTACCCCATTTTGTTGAGAAGTTTTGACACACGAAGTTTGATGAATTATACCACATGTGTCCAAATAAGATATAAATGGGCCTCCATATTCAGTACCGTTATCACTCCGAAGAATTTTAACAGAAGCACTAAACTGTGTTTGTACCATGTGGTGAAAAGATTTAAAACACTCGAAAACTTCACTTTTTTGTTTAAGGAGATATACCCAAGTAAGCCTAGAATAACAATCAACAAAGACAACAAACCATCTATACCCATCATGTGTAGGATGTCTAAATGGACCCCAAACATCAGTATGAATAATGGAAAACAAAGTAGAACTTCTTTTATTTCTGGATGGATAAGATGATCTTTTATGTTTGGCTAGTTCACATGGTTCACAAAAAAAATCTTCCTTCTTACAGTGTTTTACTAAGGCAGGGAATAGATGTGTTAAAACACCAAAAGATGGATGACCTAACCGCCTATGCCACTGATACAAAGATTCAAAAACAGAATTTAACTTGGATGACACCTGATAAGTTGAAGGAGAAATAGAATTCCCTTTCATAACATAAAGTCCATCTACCACTTTACCATTGCCAAGGACCTTGCCTGTCGCCAGATCCTGAAATACACAGTGGGAAGAGAAAAAAGTTACCGAACAATTTAAATTTTCAGTAATACGGTGAACAGATAGTAGATTTGCAGCCAAAGAAGGAACGTGCAAGACATCTGATAATGGTAATGAAGAAAGACAAAGGGAGGTGCCTTGTCCATGGACAGGTGCAAGAGCTCCAGTAGCAACACGAATATTTTCTGTTTTATCATGATATGATTCCAGGAGACTAGAATTTCCAGTCATATGCGCTGATGCTCCGGAATCAATGATCCAAGATGTTGGACATTTATTGGAAGTAAAATGACAAGATATACCTGCATGGGCAGAATTGGCTGTAGGTGTAGTGGTGTTCATTTGTGACATTAATTGGCGGAGGGTGTTGACCTCAGAAGCAGTCATCGTCCCTGTTGAAGAATAAGACTCACATTCTGATGCAGCAGCATGATGAGCATTAAAGGGAATACCTCTACCCGTGCTTCTGCCAGATGAGACACCACGGTAACCACCTCGGCTACGCCCTCCTCGTCCTCGAATTCTGAGATGGGGGTGCAGGATAAAACATGTTTCACGAGTGTGATTTAACTTCTTGCAGTAGTCACATTGCAGACTGGATCTTTCACTCATTAAAGCCATTGGAACTTGTTCTGGCTGCCTATGTTACTCCGACTCTTCTGTTTAGGTCGCCGTACCCGTGTCGGACACTTGGACACTCGGACACGACACTTATTTCGTGTCGGATCCTTTGACTGAAATGTGGACACTTTGACCAACTTAAAGACCACAGATGAGTTGAATTTACAATGCAAACCAAAAAAAATCAGAAGAATGAAAGAAGTAGAAGTAAGAAACAAGTAGAGAAGATCCATGATTTGCAGATTTCTTTATGAAATCATGTTTAATCTGAGTTTGATTGTTACTTTTTCTAATGGTATCTATTTATCATGCCTCTTTATTAATATATTATGACGTGTCCCCGTACCCGTGTCCAAAAATAGGACAGTGTCCCCGTGTCCCCAATTTTCAGATTTTTCGAGTCCGACACTCGGATACGTGTCGTGTCTGACACTTCGTACCCGAGTCTGAGTAACATAGCTGGTTGCTTTGGCTCAGATTGCCGAACATTTTCAGTTAAGAGTGCAGATCGTTCAGAAGAGACTACCGGAGCCATACTTTGCTTTTGACTTTCCTCTAACCTGACACGACCATAGGCTTCTTCCACATTAGGAAATGGAACTTGTCCGATAAGTTGGTTTTTTATTGAATCATACTCATCAGACAAGCCATCAAGAAACTTCATCACTTTTTCTACAGTCATCATCTTTTGATATTTTTCTTGATCTTCAGCATGTTTACACTCAAATATAGTGTAATGTCCCAATTCACTCCGTAATGATGTAAGCTCAGAATAATACTCAGCTAATGTGTGACCTCCCTGAGCTAATGCCCACATCTTCCGTTTGATCTCAAATTGCTTGGCTACATTCCCGGAGAAGGAATACGTCCGAGTGAGAGAATTCCACACATCTTCAGTGGTATCAATGAAGATATATGTTTTCCGAATATCAACCTCCATAGAGTTAGATAGCCATGAACATACCATGGCATTTTCAGATTCCCAATCATCGAAACTGGTATCACTTTCCAAAGGTTGTTTGGCTTTCCCATTGACATATTTCATCATTTTATGAGATTTAAGTGCCATTGTACAAGCCTTGGACCACTCCAGAAAATTCTTTCCGTTAAATTTAGGACTTACATACGGAGTACTATGAAATCCAGATTTCCTGCTATTTATAGCACTACTCTCGGAAGTATTATCTAAAACTTCTGCCATTTAATGTTTTAAATAGAGTAATATCCAATCAATAATTATTGAACATAATATACTAATATCATAAGTGTATATATTTACTGCTATTTATCTACCTATATAGCAGTCTATAGAAATTGAACCAGTTGATTCTGAGAAATTGTACCACGGTTGGACTCAAGAAACCAATTGTGACAACAGACAGAATATTTCAACAGTACACAGAAAAAAATTTCTCAGAATCAAGAAACAGTACCATGGTTGGACTCGGAATCAGGAGGGGAACAAGAGTCTGTAAAGAAATTTTTCCAAAAACTGACAGGAAAGGGCCTCACGCGCCGGTGCGTGGGCGCGTCTGGCGGCGCTGCCGCGCGTCTGGCGGCGCTGCCGCGCGTCCGGCGGCGCGTGAGGGCGCGTGTGGAGGTTTTTTCTCAGTTTGCTTTTTCCTGTGAACTCCTCTTTCAGTGCTCTATTCAGTGGTATATTTGTTTTTGTGTTTTGATAAGTTTCGAAATTTTCGAATTCTTGGTTGTTGGTTGTTTTTCTGCTCTTTTCGATTTCTTCTGCAACTCTTCTGTAAGTATGTGTTTCCCTAGGATTTCACATGCTCTGATACCATGATAAAATTATATCTAGAGAGATTGACAGGAGAAGAAGTAGAGTTTATATTTATTCAGATGTATCTATTACATTGAGAGAGATCCTATATATAGAGTTTTACATAATCCTAAAGTCTTAGACGGTGCCAACTATATTGACAAACAAACAATTATATTGACAAACATGACATATCATTTGACAATTCAGCAGCCTGACATTTGACAACTAAATATAAAATAAATAATTCAAAATTAATGGTTAGTGGATATTAACTGCTCCTACCTGCATCCACACGGGTTGGAGAGTTGGATATGAGTACAGTATATTAATACTCGCTAATAGAACGTTTGCGGAGCAGAATTTTTTTTACGTGCAGAGCGGATGGGGATGCATATATCATTGGAAAGAGGTGGTACTTGAGAGGGCGTGATGGAGAGTCTTGGGCTACCTGTATGTATGTGGGACTCATTGTCTAATTTAACCCGCAATCGGAAATAGATACACTGTACAATTCATGTGTGTATCGTCTGCATACTAATTTCCCAAGTCTCTCCCTCAAGTTCCATACACCTACATCACAATGATTCTTCACCCACCCTACCACCTCTCTCTGATAATATATTCCTCCTGTCGTCGTCATCAAAAAAACATTGTAACACCATCGTACACACTTACCCAACTTCGTTTTTTCGCAAAATTGGCGAAATTGTCTCTGATCTATTGGAAAATAAGGGAATACCGACGAAATTTGGTGCCATAGGAGACAAAAATCATGTGCCCATGAAATACGTTTTTGCCAGAGTTGGGATTTGTAGTGCAGCGGTTGATGGCGGAGGGAGGAGGACAAAGAGATGGTGTTGAGAGTATGGGAGAGGAAAGAGTTAGTAAAAAATCATCCGTTCTTTTGGCATGGAAAAATATTTTCCATTTAACTATTTTTGTTTTATCCTTTTTTCGTTGACTTGTAAATATTTTCTGTTGACTTAATTTTCGACCCCAAGCAAACATGGGAAAATTTTTATGCGAAACAAACAGGGCCTTAATGTAAATTACTAAAATGAGAACTTCATTACTACTTTTCGGATTTTACTTGCAAGTCAGTTTAAGTCATTTTCTCAGGGTGTTTCTAAAGGTAAAGATGCTGTGGTGTATGATGATCTATTGGTATTATATCAATGGTCATAACTGTTTTATCATATTAAGAGAGGGTATTATGACCAATCTATGTGGATATAGATTCTAATGGTCACGAAGGAAGAATCATTTAGTTCGCCCAAAACTTAAAAATTGTGTCTCTGTTCTAGACTCTTGTAATTAGTGTAATAACAAAACAACAAAGAAGTGCATGTATACATGTTTGCACCCAAATTGAATATTTTTTTTCTTTGAATACATGGATCAATGTCTTAGTTGGAGACATATGGCCATTCAACCTTGTGATGTTATCATGAAAGTCAAAAATAAGAACCAGACCCAAGTACAGCTGAATTTTCTGCCCTAAAAGTTCAAATTAGTTGTGCAATGATTAAGGCCGTGCACTATCTGATTAAAAGCTACTTTCTAAGAATGATGCCAGCTCAATGATTTGTTTAAATATAGGATTAACCCTCTGGGCTTGCTAAATAGCGGCAGTCGTTCTGGTGTACACTGATACATGAAGTTTTAAGTTTTTATTTCCTCTACAGTACATCTGATTGGGTACTTTAGTGATTGCTTCGAATGCAATATTTGCTCTATATTGTTTGAAAATCCTATATTTAGACATTTAGTAGCTGTAAGATATTACAGTACAGAGACTTAGGTTTGTGTTTTATACTTACATTCGACTCACAAAATTTCCTAATTATCAGGGAATTGACTTTAAATCAGCCAAGAAGAGGAAGGGCATGCTTATAGGATTCGTGAGTTTTGAGACAGCTGAACAAGTTAAAAGTGCAGTTCAGGTATTAGTGTTGGCGTGTTAATAATATTTTAGCGTACTTTTAGTAGCTCGTCTTCTCATGTGTATTTGTTGCAGGAGTTGAATGGCAAATCTGTTGGGAACAAGAATCTGAAGATTGCAGATGCCCTTCCGAGGACCTTTGAAAAGAGGAAAGAAGGAGAAGTACCTCTTCCACAGAGTACACAGCATACAACTTCTGCAAAGTCTGATGTCTCCAAATCTTCAGTTGGTGTTGATGACGCTGACTCTACTGATGACAATATAGCTCCGGAGAGTACAGTTTCAAAGAGTAGAAGTGCACGTGATTCAGTGACACCACTTGCTCATATGTCCTATGTTGATCAACTGGAGCACAAGAAGAGTTCTCTAACCCAAATGCTAAAAAAACTGGTTATGATACTTCTTTTATGTTTTTTGATTGCTTTAGGAACTTAGATTTCCTTGTTTTACGTTAGTATGTCATATATTGGGTTTGAAAGTTATCTGCCACTTGTTCACCATGAGCTGACATAAACTCCCCACCTATTATTGTTCATGTGCAGACTCGAAATGCACGTAAAGCATGTCCAAACGGTGTTTCACTTCCAGAATGGATTCTTAATTCTAGAGAAATAGGTCAGCTCTTACTTACCCGAGAGACTGAGATGTCTTTTGTTTCCTTTTAACAATCAATCTGCTGTCTGCTGTGTCTGAATTACTCGATTTGAACTCGACTCGAAAAGATGGACTCGGTTCTGCTCGAACTCGTTTTCGACCTCGATTACTAACAAGTATTTTGGGATAGATAAGAAATTCAAGTCGATCTGAGTTTTTAACGACTCGAACTCGACTCGTTTTTTCAAACTCAACTCGAACTTGGTAATATAAATTTATGTAATGTATTGTACTGGACTTGATAATATTGAGATGGGCTATCTATTGGGTTCAAAAGATACTTTGAAAGTTCGAGTGATTCGAACTCGACTCGAGCTCAATTCGGGCTCGAAAACTCGTTAAGCGGCTCGAATTTGACTTGGTTTGTACTCGAGTCAAGATCGAGCACAATTGCTGGTCACTCGATAAATTTTAAACTCGAGTTGACTCGCTAAAAAGTCGAACTCGAAAATTAACACTCAACTCGATTCAAATTACAGCCCTAGATTATGTTCTTGAACAATCTGAAATCGTTACTGAAGTCTAGAATACACATTACTGAAACATGTCTTATCTGAACATGAATATTATATGAACATACTTCATAAATGAAAGTTAGTTAATTGTATTTTCTACCTTGGTAAATAAAAATGTTGTTGATCTTCTATAAATTTGCAGGTGGCCTTCCATGCAAGTTTGAAGGTATAGTTGAATCACCACTTGTTAATGGTTACCGTAACAAGTGTGAATTCTCTGTTGGATATTCTTTACAAGGGAGAGTTACTGTTGGATTTTCACTTGGAAATTTTAGGTATTCTGGATAAGTTCAAGAGTTATATATTTTCTTTTTGCTTTGTTGGTAACGGTATTGTCGTAAAATTATTCCAGGGAGGGGGTGATAGCAGTTGATGAACCTCTAAACTGTCCAAATGTTTCCGGAGTTGCTTGTAAATATGCTGCCATATTTCAAGAATTTCTACAGCATTCTGAGTTGCCAATCTGGAACAGATTAAATAATACTGGATTTTGGCGTCAACTCACTGTAAGTTTTTCAAACTACCGGTGTGAGTAATCAAATTGCTTTTGATCCTTGATTATAGTTATCATTCTTTCCAGATTCACTCAAAATTAAAGCTTAAATTCATTCATAGTTTTCAAGGCGCCCCACTGGCGAAGCCTAGGCAGAAATATGTTCAATTATGGATAGTTGTCCATCCCGACTTGATCTTAATGGGGTAGGCGACTCCTACTGCATTATAGGTGTCCATTAAGCGTCGCCTAGGTGTTCATCTTTATATTCATTATTATCTTAATATTTGACTTAGCTTAAATTTCATTTAATAGAGATCTTAGATTAACGTAATATCATTGAAACAAATCAAATTTAATCAGCAAAAAATTAGAATTATTTCTGAAAATGTACTTACGGGTGTAATAATTTGAGCGGTTAATTCGCTGAATGGACATTCAGGCAAGCACCTTACAGCCTAGGCGGTTCACTGGAGCCTTGATTCACCCTTACTCCTTGACAAGTATTGGCATGAATTGGGAACTTGGAAATTATTTAAATTTCTGGATTTGATACAAATGACATGTTTGGATAGCCAAAAAAATATGGAGTTGAATTTGATTAAATTCCAAGACATTCAAATATTAGGTTAAATTTGAGAATTTGAAGTGACTACTCAATTCATGTCATTTGAAATAATTTCTTTTCCCATACACAATCTTGCTTCAGTCATAGTCAGTGCCAAATATTTTAATGAACTTTACTTTCTGTTTTATTACATCACTAATCAGGTCCGAGAGGGCAGGAAGCCTGGAAAGAGTACTGAAGTTGAAGATCTTGAAGCCCGTATTGCGGAAGTCTTGGTCATGGTTCAGGTTTATTTTAATCAAGTCTTCTGTAGAAAATGTTTTTTCTCCATCTTAATTCAATTTTACTGGCAAATTGAACTTTATTTTGTGCTTTAGAAGAAAATTTTAGCTAGTAATTACTATTGTCAGGGATGTCTATTCATGTTTATTGCAGACCTTGTATAGTTGTGTTCATATATATTTTCCTGTTCTTGTGCGTGAATATTCAGGTTTCCACATCAGGATTTGATGATGAAGTTGTAAATGGTGAATTTGTGAAGATGACTAAAGCATTTGCTACAGGAGCCTCTGCTAATTGTCCTCCATTGCCTCTAACTGCGCTGTTAATTCAGGTACTCATTATTTATCAGTCCTGTTTGGGTAGTTTGTGGTGCCTGGCTTTATTACTTGTCTTAGTGGGGTTGACTAAAAATGAAAATAAATAGAGATACAGTAAAACCTCTACAAATTAATACTCGATAAATTAATAACCCACTATAAATTAATATTTTCAAAATAATTTTTTGGTCCCAACATAATAGTGATAGTGTACATTTAACCTCGATTAATTAATAATCTCGTTAAATTAATAATATTTATCGGTCCCGACACTATTAATTTATAGAGATTTTACTGTAAATCATAAATGTGTACTATCCAGTTATCATTACATACTTCCATATATCTGCACCAGACTAGTGTTTAATTTGCTATGTACTTGCTTGACATGGATGATGTATTTGTGAGTCAGTTTCTCCTGTCTAGTACATGTAGAATGATGCCTTAATATTGCAGATTGTTTAGCAGTAATGTGCCTATCAAGATTAGTGGCGCACAGCTCATTATATGTATATTAATATTTTTTGTAGACAGGCGAATGACTCAATTTTATGTCTAGTTTGGTTTTTGTTTTTCGTCAATTTCTTATTGCTTGTAATGCTTTATTAGTTCAGCTTGTCCAGTTCCCAGTAGTGAATTATTGTAAGCATTAGTTTTGGTTAAGTTTCCATCTGCTTATATAGACGGGGTCTTTCTATGTATGTGCATTAATACATTGATTTGAATGTTTGTGCATACCTGTTTTAGTATTATGAAATCTAAATACCATCACTTCAACAGGTATCGTTCTATGTTTGTAATAGATATTCAACTAGTTTTATTATACAAAAAGAAAATTCTTGAATATGACCTTTTTTTTTGTCAAAATGAATATGACTTTAATAGCATAATAAAGATTTTAAGTTTAATAATGTAGTTAAATGGCTGAAAATTAAGCCAAACTTAAATTTTGTTACACGTCGACAGACCACAAATTATCTCAGGTTCGGATTTAATAGTATATAGATGGATCGCAGGGCCTACATATTAGTAATATATGTTAATTATTGAAAAATTATTGATAAGCAAATTATTGCATATATTATAGTTTTTATAAAAAAAATTGAGAAGTAGTACATGTCTCGTGCAATTATTTACTATATAGGATCTAAATTTTAAAAAGCCATCTTTTTCTTTTATTCAACTATATATATTACATAATATTATTCATCATCTTATTTTTTTAAGGCCATTCTTTTTTTATGAATTATAAATAATAAATAATATCTAATAATATCTTATTTTTAAAAGTCTGTATCATTATTATGTTAATTCGGCCCGAAAGATCAATTGGTCCATACAGGAATATCTAATGTTATCTAATATTATATTCAGTTTATTATTTTAGTAATTTTTCTGTTTGGTGTTCTGTTGTCGTACAGGATCATACAGGAATATCTAATGTTGCTCCGGCGGATGCGCCATTGCGCTCTTTACCCATTCAAAATGAAACTAGACTAGAGGCGGCAAAAGATGTCGAGGAAGCGAGGATTCATGATTATATTAGCAATCTTCAGTTTTGTATATCTGCAACAGCTTTTTTCCAAGTACATCTTCCTTCTTTCTGAAATAAGATATCTTGTTTTTACAAATACATATAAATCGTATTAAAATTTACAATAATATAGGTTAACACCCTTGCGGCGGAGAAGCTCTATTCTCTGGCTGGGGATTGGGCTGGTTTGGGTCCTGATACGTTGCTTTTTGATATCTGCTGTGGCACTGGTACCATTGGCCTAACATTAGCGCATCGTGTTGGTATGGTAATGTTCTCTTTGGACTTTTGCTAAATTTCTACTTTTGTTTAGTCGGGATAGAAGCATTAACGTGAGATATTTAAAAGTAATTTGAGGATTGTTAATATACTGCATTTGCTGAGGGTTCTTAGTTCTGGGCTTTGACAAAGCAGTATGGTCAATTTCCCGTTTGACTATGTCCATATAGTATGATTGTAAAAACAGATTAAAAATAATCAGTTTAATTTTTTTCACTCTGAACTGTATATGTTAGGCAGTCATAATCATCATCTTTTGTTGTCTTACCGATACTACGGAGTAGTATCTTAATGTTTTATGAAAAAAATAATTTTTTTGTATATAGAAAAGATAATATTATGATTTATATCAACACCAAAGTCTTAACTATTCATTTGTATCTATTTCTTTTAGCATCATTTTTGTCACTGCGCAGGTGATTATGCTGTTCTTAACTTTGCTATTTTGTTAGGTTGTGGGGATTGAGATGAATGCCTCGGCAGTTTCAGATGCTATTCGTAATGCTGAGATTAATGGGATTAAGAACTGCAGATTTGTCTGTTCAAAGGTGAGATAACTGTTAGTAATTTATTGCTGAACTGCTAGAACTGTGTTTGGACATAAATTTGACTCTGAGACCTATCTTTGCTGGGAAAAAATGCTTTTAGAATTTTTTTTGACCTCTTATATGAAAGTAATTAAGTAATGAAGTACATAAAGCAAAAAAATTCCTACTGTTACCGAAATGCTCTGTTCCAGAAATTTCGTTCAAAAAATTAGGAATCTCTTTCATATTCGGGTTGCTGAGATTTTTGTAAGAGAGAAGGAACTTCTATGTTTATTTAAAAAACAGTGCTGTCCATAAGAAATGTTTCTTTTCCATCTAGTTCTCAACAAAGAGGAGGTAAACTGGTAAATCGGAAAATAGTATGATGAATAATGTATCTTGTTTTTAGTTCGTTAAGCTGTATGTATATCTGTTTTTGATTATTTATTTCCTGATATGCTTAAATTAATCAATGTAATTCGTGAGTAACAGGCAGAAGATGTACTGGGGTCTCTGTTGAAAGAGTACATAAATATGCCTCAGAAACCCGATGTTCCTCGAGTTACTGTCATAAATGATGATATTACAGTCGATGAGAAAGTTAATTGTGCTGAGAATGCAACAAACACGGAAGAGAACTTAGTCATTGAGCTAGAAAATTGTGAGGATGCAACCAAGTGTATCACAAATGGAGGCCAGGAAAGTGATTATCAACAGAGCTGCATTTCAGCAAGTGCTAAATCAATGCAGCATTTTAAAAATGTTGTTGCTATTGTAGATCCTCCACGTGTTGGACTTCATCCTACCGTAAGTAGCAGCCTCAATTTTTATGTATTACGTTCTAGATAAGCTCTGTTGCTAAAGTTGAAGATCCAGTAAAGCAGTGGTTATATTAGATATTTAAGGAAATCTATCTGAGGCACACATATAATTGTGGGGCCATAAGCATTGCTGATGGGTCTCATAGCTGAATGGTGTTTTTTTAAGCTAAGATATATTCTGAACGGTATGGGAATATGTAGGTTCAGGAATCAGGAGCATCTGAAAAAATAAGTTGTTTACTGTGTCCCCATGGAATTGTTGTATTGGTCGAGTTCCTTCTCTCGGGGAGGGAGAGCTCAAGATAGGTAGATAATATGAGGAATGGCCTTAATTAAGATATAAAACAGTACTGGTTCCAAATTCGGTTGGTTGAAAATAATTTGTTTATGCAGATTAATCCGTAGTTCTTGCACATCATGTTTTAAATAGCAATGTGCTTGCTTCTTTTTGATGTTTTTGGTTTTATTCAAAAATTTGAATCACTTCTTTTAAGTCGAGCACCACAGTTAATTTATTTTGATTAGTTATTGAATTTTAATTTTGCAGGTTATCAAAGCTTTGAGAACTCATCCACATTTACGGAGGCTTGTGTAAGTTTTGACCTTGACCAGGTTGTGGTCTTGCTTCTATATTGGATTTAATAACACTTATTTGATTTGCGTTTTATCATTCTTTTGCATCATTCTTATAATGTATTTATGAAATAAGAAATTTACTGTTCACATAGTATATGCTTATTCTTAAAGCCCTTTGTTTATATTTGTATAAAACGAGTCAAAGAAAAAAAAAGATTTGGCCAAATTTACCATGAAATCGTGATTGCAAGGCATTTCCCTTCTACTATGTTATATATATTTATATAGAGTAAAATACTTAAGGTAGATTTGAGTATGTTATGAAGTTAATTAAGAAGGTTTAGGATCCATATTTAATCGGAGAGTCTAAAATTATCCGGATGTTGTATTAAATAAATTTCTAGTAACAATTAATCTTAAACTTAACCATAGGCAGTTTTTGCTGAAGAATTTAAATAATTAACCATTTATCATCTGTACTTCATCAACCAACACAGTTCCACTTGCAAACGGTCTCCATAAAGATTACCCAAAAAAAATATGAAAGTAACAACATTGTAGTATTTTGACTATGATGACCACATTGAAATTGGCTTTTCAGAATTACCTACTTGATATATCTGCATTCTACATGTTATTTAGTTGTCTTTTAAGCCCTTGAATATTGTAGATGTATTATTTCTCTTTAACCTGATTTTTCATATTATTATTTTGCAGATATATATCTTGCAATCCTGAAAGTTTAGTGGCCAATGCTATTGAGCTATGCACACCATCTGTTGATAAGACTGAAAAGGGGCATAAAAATAATAGAGGTTGGAGAAATATGAGCAGTGCTGGTTTAGCACGCCATCGGGCCAAATCGATGCCCAATTCAGAACCTTTCCAACCAATAAAAGCAATGGCAGTTGATCTTTTCCCTCATACTCCGCACTGTGAGCTGGTAATGCTTCTGGAGAGGTAAGGTAAACTTATAAGCTATGTTGTGTAGCAGATTTTGGTAGAGTTCTTCAGACACCGAGAACCAATAATTGTTTATTTGTTAAAATATTGCTATTGTGTTTTACCATAATGAAAATTTTCCCTTCGTGAGCAGAAAAAAACTCTACTTTGTGTAGTAAGTTATATAAAATTTTGATGTTCATGTGAGCGTTATGGTTACGTATTTCTTGAACCTGTGTAGTAAGTTCTAAAACACCCATAACAGGTGGTAACGATTGCTGGCCATGTAGTGTTAGTAGTGCTCTGTTCTCTTCGTTAACAGCTGTACCAGACACTTTCCAGTTTATACATGCCTATGAGTTTATAATTATGGTTCTTTATCCAACAGTGCAATCACTATATTTTGAATCTGTGCATAGTATGCTTTAATAATTTCCTATTTTTTATTGGTTCTCTCTGTAGTGTAGCAAGTTTCAAATTCGATGCCTAGAGTATGTTTACATAACAAACCTGGGAAAATGTATTAAGAACTTCTACACTTTAGTGTAGTAAGTTTCAAATCCGGTGCACTGTGCATTCCTTGACGGACCCTTTCTACTCCGTGCAATGTCAAACCTAACTTAAACCATAGAGGGGTATTTTCATAAATGAAGATGACTCCATTAAGGCTCCATTTAACTCCAATCAACTCTATCGAAGTGCCATTTGTGAAACTACATAATCTCCACTAAATTTGTCCGAATCGCAATAAATCTCTGAAATCCTCACTTACTTATATTAGAACTCAAACCTAAAGGTCTAAAAATACATTAAAGCCCAATATAGCTCTAAAAAAATTCACTGAATTCTATTGAACTACGGTTTTGAATTTAAATGGAGCTTTTTGGAGCTTAAATGGATCTCCTCATTTTTCATTTCCCATATGCCCCTCTACAAATTAATGGTAACTCTGTATATTGATAAATATCTTTGGGGTTCCAAGTGCACTTTTTTTGAATTTGAAGTAAAGAGACCAAATTGCACCATATCATTATTGATGAACCGTTGTCAATAGTTGTTGATTCCAGGGGATGTAATATGCAAATAACTCAAATATGTATTGAACTGTGCGTTTTCTTCTTGGGACTTGGGAGGGGGCATCAATCTATGGCTCTATAAGTTTGCATGCATGTTGTTGTGGCCTGTGAGTAAGAATGTAAGATACATATTTACTCACGTGTTTGTTTTTGATTTAGATTATCTTATGTGAAAATGTGGTACTCCCTCTGTCCCAACCATTTCTTTACCTTTTTTTAAGGTGCACATAAAGTATAGTTCCATAGCTTGTTTTTACAATTTTCTTTTTTTTATATAAAAATAGAACAATCCTATTTTTAAACAAAAAAAGAAAATTTGAAAAATAAGTTATGGAACCATCTTTAAAATGCACCTTAAAATGCATGTCAGATACCCTCTCCGAAAGGTAAAGAACCAGACGGGACTGAGGGAGTACTATTTTCTTGTATGTCATTGTTCAGTGTAATACTATTTTTCTGCAGTTATCTTTAGATAGTTAATGTTGAAGAATTAATTTTAAAATTTGTAGTTAGTGCATCTTAAATTTCTCATATTTCGGGTGGGGTAACTAACTGTTTAGTGCTCTTAATTATTGGAGTATCATGTTCTTTAAGCAAAGGTGCACTTATCAGCAGACTAGATGCCCCACTATAACTTATGATGATTGGAGTGATTTGGGAAAAATATTTCAGCACCTTTTGATGCACTTGACAAATTAGTAGATTATCTCTGATGATGGTAATCTACTTTATTACTCCAAAAATTGCATGACAGGTGCTCTTGCCACTATCCAGCGATTTGATACTTTTGAGGTTAAGTAATTGAATGAGTCAGCTGTGAGCTGTTATCGGAGTAGATGTGCAAAAAATATGGAATCTGATTTGGATTATCTGAAAAACTTAACCCGTCCGATCTGAATAAAAAGGTTGGTTTTTTGTGCATTTCTTTACCTATGAGGTGCTTGTGTTTTGTTGTGACTTTCATGGTACTACTATTCTTGGCTCATAGTTAGAATTCATGTCTTCACTAATTCTACTTGAGTACTACTTGTACTTGGCTCATAGTTAGAAAATGCTTAACATATTTCCAAGGGACATAACTAATAGACCTGGCAAATCGGGTAGACGGATCGGTTTCGGATCGGATCTACTTCGGATCGGATCCATTTTCGGTTAAGGTGCTATTTAGAGTCTGTTCGGTTCGGATCGGATCTGATTCGGTTCGGATCCATTTTCGGTTAAGGTATTATTTAGAGCCTGTTCGGATCGGATCGGATCTGATTCGGTTCGGGTAAAATTCAGATTAAAATCGGATAAATTTTGGATTAAGATCGGATCAAATTGAGTTCGGTTCTTTTTCGGATTTTTACTGTTCGGATCGGATTTTGTTTGGATGTAAGAACATTCGGTTCGGATTGGATTGTCGAGATATATCTAATTTTTTGATGTACCCAAATTTTCCAAAAACCAAAAAATTATTTTGGCTTGAGATCTTAGCAATGAACAACTAAATTGACTAGTACTAGTAACTAGTGTTAGTAACTAGTGTTTTGTTACGGCTTTTTGTTTCGTTTTAAAAAAAATATTTCTCGACGATCAAAATGTCGGATGTCAAAATATATATAATTAAGTGATATTCGCAAATTTTCAAAAATAAATAAATTAATTTGGTTGGAAATCTTAGTAGTCAACTACCGAATTGACTAGTACTCGTAACTAGTGTTTTGTCACGGATTGTTATTCTATTTTAAGAATTATTTCTCGACGAACCAACCGTACGGATCTCAAGATCTATCAAATCTAGTGATATTCCCAATTTTCAAAAAATAAAAAAATAATTTGGTTGGAGATCTTAGTAGTCAACTAACGAATTTACTAGTACTCGTAACTAGTGCTTTGTCACGGATTGTTGATTCTATGTTTTAAAAAATATACCTCGACGATCCAACCGTACGGATATCAATATATATCTAATTTAGTGATATACCATAATTTTCAAAAAATAAAAAATTAATTTAGTTGGATATCTTAGTAGTCAACTACCGAATTGACTAGTACTCGTAATTAGTGCTTTGTCACGGATTGTTGATTCTATTTTTTTAAAAATTATTTCTCGACGATCCAACTATACGGATCTCAAGATATATTTAATCTAGTGATATTCCCAAAATTTTAAAAAAATAAAAAATTAATTTTCTTGGAGATTTTAGTAGTCAACTATTGAATTGACTAGTACTCGTAACTAATCCTTTGTCACGGATTGTTGTTTCTATTTTTTAAAAATAATTTCTCGATGATCCAACCATACGGATCTCAAGATATATCTAATCTAGTGATATTACCAAATTTAAAAAAAAATAAAAAATTGGTTGGAGATCTTAGTAGTCAACTATCGAATTGACTAGTACTCGTAACTAGTGCTTTGTCACGAATTGTTGATTCTATTTTTTAAAAATTATTTATCGAAGATCCAACCGTACGGATCTCAAGATATATCTAATCTAGTGATATTCCCAAATTTTCAAAAAAATTAAAAATTAATTTGGTTGGAGACCTTAGTAGTCAACTACGGAATTGACTAGTACTCGTAACTAGTTCATTGTCACGGATTGTTGATTCTATTTTTTAAAAAATATATCTCGACGATCCAACCGTACGGATCTCAAGATATATCTAATTTAGTGATATTCCCAAATTTTCAAAAAATAAAAAATTAATTTGTTTGGAGATCTTAATAATCAACTACCGAATTGATAAGTACTCGTAACTAGTGCTTTGTCACGGATTGTTGATTCTATTTTTTAAAAATTATTTCTCGACGATCCAACCGTACGGATCTTAAGATATATCTAATCTAGTGATATTTCCAAATTTTCAAAAAATAAAAAATTAATTTGGTTGGAGATCTTAGTAGTCAACTACCGGATTGACTAGTACTCGTAATTAGTGTTTTGTCACGGATTGTTGATTATATTTTTTAAATATTATTTCTCGACGATCCAACCGTACGAATCACATGATATAACTAATCTAGTGACATTCCCAAACTTTCAAAAAATAAAAAATTAATTTGGTTGGAGATCTTAGTAGTCAACTACCGAATTGACTAGTACTCGTAGCTAGTGCTTTGTTACGGATTATTGATTCTATTTTTTAAACATTATTTCTCGACGATCCAACCGTACGGATCTCAAGATATATCTAATCTAGTGATATTCCCAAATTTTCAAAAAATAAAAAATTAATTTGGTTGGAGATATTAGTAGTCAACTACTGAATTGACTAGTACTGGTAACTAGTGTTTTATCACGGATTGTTGATTTTATTTTTTAAAAAATATATCTCGACGATATCTCAAGATATATCTAATCTAGTGATATTTCCAAATTTTCAAAAAATAAAAAATTAATTTGTTTGGAGATCGTAATAATCAACTACCGAATTGACTAGTACTTGTAACTAGTGCTTTGTCACGGATTGTTGATTCTATTTTTTAAAACTTATTTCTCGACTATCCAACCGTACGGATCTCAAGATATATCTAATCAAGTGATATTCCCAAATTTTCAAAAAATAAAAAATTAATTTGGTTGGAGATCTTAGTAGTCAACTACCGAATTGACTAGTACTCGTAATTAGTGTTTTGTCAAGGATTGTTGATTCTATTTTTTAAATATTATTTCTCGACGATCCAACCGTACGAATCACATGATATATCTAATCTAGTGACATTCCCAAATTTTCAAAAATGAAAAAATTAATTTGGTTGGAGATATTAGTAGTCAACTACTGAATTGACTAGTACTCGTAACTAGTGTTTTATCACGGATTGTTGATTCTATTTTTTAAAAAATATATCTCGACGATCCAACAGTACGGATTTCAATATATATCTAATTTAGTGATATTCTCAAATTTGTAATAAATAAAAAATTAATTTGATTTAAAATCTTAGTAGTCAACCATCGAATTGTCTAGTACTCGTAACTAGTATTTTGTCACGGATTATTGATTCTATTTTTTAAAAATTATTTCTCTACGATCCAACCATACGGATCTCAAGATATATCAAATCTAGTGATATTCTCAAATTTTCAAAAAATTAAAAATTAATTAGGTGTCGGAGATCGTAGTAGTCAACTACTCAATTGACTAGTACTCGTAACTAGTGCTTTGTGACGGATTGTTGATTCTATTTTTTAAACATTATTTCTCGACGATCCAACCGTACGGATCTCAAGATATATCTAATCTAGTGACATTCCAAAATTTTCGAAAAATAAAAAATTAATTTGGTTGGAGAACATAGTAGTCAACTACCGAATTGACTAGTACTCGTAACTAGTGCTTTGTCACGGATTGTTGACTCTATTTTTTAAAAATTATTTCTCGACGATCCAACCGTACGGATCTTAAGATATATCTAATCTAGTGATATTTCCAAATTTTCAAAAAATAAAAAATTAATTTGGTTGGAGATCTTAGTAGTCAACTACCGGATTGACTAGTACTCGTAATTAGTGTTTTGTCACGGATTGTTGATTATATTTTTTAAATATTATTTCTCGACGATCCAACCGTACGAATCACATGATATAACTAATCTAGTGACATTCCCAAACTTTCAAAAAATAAAAAATTAATTTGGTTGGAGATCTTAGTAGTCAACTACCGAATTGACTAGTACTCGTAGCTAGTGCTTTGTTACGGATTATTGATTCTATTTTTTAAACATTATTTCTCGACGATCCAACCGTACGGATCTCAAGATATATCTAATCTAGTGATATTCCCAAATTTTCAAAAAATAAAAAATTAATTTGGTTGGAGATATTAGTAGTCAACTACTGAATTGACTAGTACTGGTAACTAGTGTTTTATCACGGATTGTTGATTTTATTTTTTAAAAAATATATCTCGACGATATCTCAAGATATATCTAATCTAGTGATATTTCCAAATTTTCAAAAAATAAAAAATTAATTTGTTTGGAGATCGTAATAATCAACTACCGAATTGACTAGTACTTGTAACTAGTGCTTTGTCACGGATTGTTGATTCTATTTTTTAAAACTTATTTCTCGACTATCCAACCGTACGGATCTCAAGATATATCTAATCTAGTGATATTCCCAAATTTTCAAAAAATAAAAAATTAATTTGGTTGGAGATCTTAGTAGTCAACTACCGAATTGACTAGTACTCGTAATTAGTGTTTTGTCAAGGATTGTTGATTCTATTTTTTAAATATTATTTCTCGACGATCCAACCGTACGAATCACATGATATATCTAATCTAGTGACATTCCCAAATTTTCAAAAATGAAAAAATTAATTTGGTTGGAGATATTAGTAGTCAACTACTGAATTGACTAGTACTCGTAACTAGTGTTTTATCACGGATTGTTGATTCTATTTTTTAAAAAATATATCTCGACGATCCAACAGTACGGATTTCAATATATATCTAATTTAGTGATATTCTCAAATTTGTAATAAATAAAAAATTAATTTGATTTAAAATCTTAGTAGTCAACCATCGAATTGTCTAGTACTCGTAACTAGTATTTTGTCACGGATTATTGATTCTATTTTTTAAAAATTATTTCTCTACGATCCAACCATACGGATCTCAAGATATATCAAATCTAGTGATATTCTCAAATTTTCAAAAAATTAAAAATTAATTAGGTGTCGGAGATCGTAGTAGTCAACTACCGAATTGACTAGTACTCGTAACTAGTGCTTTGTGACGGATTGTTGATTCTATTTTTTAAACATTATTTCTCGACGATCCAACCGTACGGATCTCAAGATATATCTAATCTAGTGACATTCCAAAATTTTCGAAAAATAAAAAATTAATTTGGTTGGAGAACATAGTAGTCAACTACCGAATTGACTAGTACTCGTAACTAGTGCTTTGTCACGGATTGTTGACTCTATTTTTTAAAAATTATTTCTCGACGATCCAACCGTACGGATCTTAAGATATATCTAATATAATGATATTCCCAAATTTTCAAAAAATAAAATATTAATTTGGTTGGAGATCTTAGTAGTCAACTACCGAATTGACTAATACTCGTAACTATTGTTTTGTCACGAATTGTTGATATTATTTTTTTAAATTATTTCTCGACGATCCAACCGTACAGATGTCAAGATATATCTAATTTAGTGATATTTCCAAATTTTCAAAAAATAAAAAATATTTTTAAAAAAATACATGTGTCAAAATTTATTAAATAAGACCGAATATGTCAAAATTAGATACATCACTTATTTAACGCTTCCATAAGCGCTATGGAAGTGTGTTGAGTATTGAACACAAAGAAAGAATACAGAGGGGGGTGAATGGATTCTTGAACCTTTCGTGCCTTGAGTCTGTGTAGCAAACAAGTATTGTGTGTACAGAGATGTAGATGCGGATAAAGAACAACACAGAACACAATATCACTTTAATCTAATGTATTATTAGATAAAGGTTGCTACAATCTGTGAATACAAATGATATTATTCTCAGCTTCGTTTTTCTCAGAGAGAAATAGCTTACAGTGTATGAAAAACTCGACTCACTTGGTTTATTCACTCACACTAACTAAGGAAGTGAGGCTGTATCCTTATAGCATGGATACAACCTACTTACTACAAATAAGGTAGTTAAACAAATTACTTTCTAGTATGTCTATCCTTTTTGAGTAAGTGTCCAAACGGTTACAGATTTGACTTTGCAAAGTCTGTTCAGATCCACTTCTTTAGCTCCTTGTCTCTTCTATATCTCTCCAAGCTTCCTTGTAGGCTTTCCAGAGCACGTTACAGATTGTGGTCCATAAAGTGCATTGGCTTGTTGCAGGTTTCTGACTTGTACAATTTCTTCAGTATTTTGTCTCCAAGAATGTATTCGAGAAGTGACTAAGTAAGTGATTCGAGAACTGGAATTGACTTGATCGATAACTCTGAGTTCTCGAACACTGTTATATTGACATATCGAACCACTTCTCGAATAGCTCTTTTCCATCAGGATTCCTTGAGTTGTCGAATAGAACATTTGACTTATCGAATCCTCGAGATATCGAATAGCTTTCAGAGTCCTTGAGATATCGAATGGAACTTTGACTTGTTGACTCCTTGAGAACTCGAATACTACTTTGATTCGTTGACTTCCTGAGTTCTCGAATAGAGTACATAGACATATAGAATCTCCGAGATATCGAATGAGATATCGAACAGTGTATTCAGAGATATCGAATAGTGTCTTGAGATATCGAATCCCCGACTTCTCGAATGCTGGACTTCTCGAATAGACAAATAGACTTCTCGAATTGGTACTTAGGCAAATTCCTCATTTCTTCAAATCCCAACTGTGATTATTTGACAGTCTTTAACTCCTTGCTTGAGGCATGAACCTTGGAACTTCTTTCAAGCATTATTCTAGACTCTATAAGTACAATTACACAACTAGGATTTGATGCTTACTACAAGTACAATACAAACAGAAACTCTACAACTAGAGGTTCCCTCAGTTAAGAGGTCATGTAAGTAATGCAAAGCATTACAAACAATTAGGCTTGTTATTAGATGTGTACAGGCATGCCTCTGTAACTAACAATCTCCCCCAAATTGTGAGTGAGACCCTTAGTCACAATTTCATGTCTGATAACAAGCCTAACATACATAAGGATAAGACTTTAAAAGTACAGGTATGTATATTGATTGAACACATAATTGGAATTACAAGATAAATACTCTTACAGTATGATGAGGTACTAGCCATTTTCATTTGATTGCATCTCCATTGATTTGGCTTGTAGATCATCATATGCTTTCTGTTTCCTTTCTTTCTCCTTTCTTGCATTCTCATCTATTGCTCTTATGATTTCTGCCATAGCATCCAATTCTTCAATCATGATAGAGTTTTTGAAATCTTCAAGCACTGGCTTCAGAATGTTGGCAGGATAGTGACTGAGTAGGTTCATTCTTATATTGACATTGTCTCCATTTCTTCTCCTATACTTCACCACATAGGGATCAAACTGAACTTTACACAATCCCTTTGCCCTTAGCTTTTCTGCTTCAATCTCCAGTCTGTCAATTTCTTTCTCCCTTTCTAACCACTTCTCATAGCAGCCCTTTCTCATCTTTTCAGCATAATCTCTCTTCATTTTCACAAAGTCAATCAATTCCAGCTTCCATACTTTCTCCACCTTGTCTTTAGTGTCCAGCAATGCAATGATTCTTTCTATCTCATACAATTTACCCCAATTTTGACAACCCCCTTGTTTGAATTTCATTTCTCTCCCATCAGTGTACTTGATTTCAAGGTGGTCATCCACAATTGCAGCATAGCATATCTTTTGAGCTCTTAGAAATTGCAGTTGCTCTTCATCAAAGTCTTCATCAAGTGGCTGGAGTTTCAGTCCGGGAATGATTGTTAGGGCCCTTGACCTGGATGGCTTTACTCTCCTAGCAGCATGCTTGAGTTCAAACTTTTTCACTGGATTGTTTGGCAGAAACTTCTGACCTTTGTTGGCTGACCATAGTAGTGTTCCATTAGCAGTTTGCTTTTTGAAACACACATATGGTTTCTTGACTTGAATCTCCTTCTCTTCTTGAGGTAGTAAAACATTTGCAGAGGCCAGAGATGTAGATTTTGATGAATCATTACTAGTGACATCCACCCTAGACATTGAGCCTTGTGTTGTGGTAGGAGTGTCATTAGTAATGTTCATGGCTTGCTATTTTCCAATCTTCCTCTCATAGATTTTGCCTTGGTCATCATCATTCTTCTTATCCTTGTCACCCTTCTTCTTCTTCTTGTCTTCATCACCCTTATCTCTCCTGTGATGTCTTCTCCTCCCATCACTTTTGTCTTCAGAATCATCATACTTATTTCTCCTAGGTTGAGCCCTCTCTGGAGGTTCACCAGTTGCTATAAAAGATCTGAGAATGTGCAGAGCTTCAATTTCTTCAGCATTTCTGGCTCCAACCTTCTTCTGTAGTTGATCAATGATAGCAATGACCAGTCTGTGATTTCGAGAAGTGAGATCATGGGGAATGACCAATTGCTTGATGTCTTCAATTCTGGTGCCAGACTGATAGATGATTGTCCATGGCTTCTTGATCACTTCTGGTAGCCTTGAAGGTTGGCCATTCCTCAAATCATCAAACATACTTTTGTTGTTCTCATTCTTCTTCTCAATAAGCTCAAGTATGGCATCTATCTCTGAGTGTTTTAGGTCTTGTAGAGTCTTGTATGTTAGATGCCATATCTTTAATTTGGATATCATCACTATCTCCTTGAACCATAGATTATTGACTTTCTTGAGGATGACAGTGATGTAGTCAATCTGCTCCTTCAACTCCCTCAGATAGAACTGAGTGTCACCAACCTGTTCCCTTGTGGCTTTCAGAAACTCCAAGAAGGCTTTATCATGATAAACATTTGAGTTAGCAACTTCTTGTAGCTTGGCCTCAGTAACAACTTTAACTTCTACAGGCTTGGCACTCTCAGGTATGGAGGATGGAAGTTTGTCAGAAGGCATACTCCCTGCAACCACTGTGGTAGTTATGGATTGCTTTTGACCACCAGGAGTAGTAATGTGCACAGTTGGTAGAGTAACAACTGGCAGTGAGGTAGGAGGCTCATCAACTTTGGATTTGCCTTTGCCTGGCACATTGGTTGTAGATTGTGCTCTGTGATGACCACCCTCATTTATCTGTATGCCCTTCTCCTTAGGTTTCTCCCCCTTTGGATTTTAGTTTCTAGACCTTTTATTCCCCTTAGGCTTGTTGTCAGGCACAGAGGCTGTAGAAATCACCTGTGGGTTGAAAGATTCTTCAGGTAGAGGGAGACCCATGTGCTTCATCATTGCAGCCAACATAGATTGCTGATGCAGAAGGACATTAGCTGTGGTAGTTGCTTGAGTGTCCAACTGATCATGGAGAAGGGCAACCGTGGCTGTAAGGTGAGCATTTGACTTAGTGAGAGTAGCCACCACCTTTTCAAGAGTGTTCACCTTAGTGAATAGCTCATTTGCCTTGAAACCAGACAAAGATTGATCCTGCAGTCTCTTCACTTCATACTTAGACAGTTCATGCACAGGGACTTCAGTCACTAGCCTATCTCCATAAAGATTCTTGAACATTGTCCTCAGCATGGCATTGGCCTCTATAGTCTGGTCAGATAGATTTTGAAATCTGCTTCCTAGGCCTGTGACTGTATCTTTGAGGAGGGCTAGGCCATTGTCCATCTTTGTGCAGGTGATGTTGCAGTGTTTGAGATCTTTGACCACACTGTCTAGTTGAGGAAAGGAAATTTAGCATTAAAGGCCCTCTTGACTTCTGCTACTGAAGTGGCTGTCTTGTCACACACCCTGTTGACTTCAGTTTTGACTCCCTTGCCAAGATAGTGTGCAGCCTTGAGGAAACCCTTGTAGGAATCATTGACAGCTTCATACACTTCACCAGGAGACAGGGATTTTGCATTGGAGCCCAGTGAAGTGATGTATTATTCTCTAAGATACTGAAGTGCTTCACTGAGAGTTACATCATTCTTTCCTTGCAGCCAGGCATCTACATTGCCATCTCTCTCAGCATCATCAATAATCTTGGCCTTCTGCATCTCCACATCATCCCTATGGCATAGTAGGATGGCCTCATAGTCTGGATTAGGGATATTGGAGGTGACAAGGTTCTGAGCTATTTTTACAAACTCAGGAATCTGATCCACAATTAAGCTTTGAAGTGCTTCAACCGTCAATTTTTGTGGAACAGACCCTGATCCTGAAGCACTGTCATGTTGCACAGGCTTCAGCCATTGTGACATAAAGTCAGAGCTAGAGCTAGGCAAGCTAGACTCCTCAGTTACAGATGCAACTTCTGTAACCGGATGGATTGACTATACTACTGGTGTCTCCACAGGAGTGGGATGAGTTACACCAGTAGTTGACACAGACACAGAGTCTCTAGTAAAAACTAGTGAAGCCTCTGTGGTTGTGATGGTGTCATTAGGATATGCCCCAGCATGCATTCCCTCACCATCTAAATGTGGGTCCTGGGTGGTGAGCAAAGTGTCATGCACTAAGTCACTTGAAATTATTGGCTCATCAAGAGAAAAGAATTCTTGATGATCAATGCCTTGCATCTCAGGTGCCTGAGTTGCAGGTTCCAAAGAAATTTCAGTGTTAGATTCTGGAAGAGAAGTGTGTTGTAGAGTAGATTTTGGCAACTCCCCCTGAGAGATAGAGGGAGTTTCAAGTGTGATGTGCTCTCCACTCAGTGTAGTGCCAGCCTTATCACTCCCATGTGCTGACTCAATACAAGGAGGTGCATTGGGGAGGATGCTTGATTCTATAGATGCACCCTGTTGAGAGGATACATCTAGTGAGCTGTTTGCCCCTGATTTTACAACTTCAGTCATTTGTGTGACTGAAGAGGTGGTCTTAGTTTTCTTCTTCTTCTTTGGCCTTAGTAAGGGTGACTCTGGTTCCTCACTTTCTAGACCTAGTTCAACAGCCAATGCTGCTTCAGATAGAATATTTAGGGGTGCAGACATTACTTCCTTTCTCTTCTTTTTACTAACATCACCCTTTTGAGAGGATGATGCAGTTGGCTCACTGTGTGGTAAAGTGTTTGGTTGAGAGGGTTGGTTAGCTAGCCCTGGGTTAGCATTTTGTTCTACTTGATTGGGCTTAGCTAACTCAGACTTAGAAGCAAATGTTGGCATGTTGTGAGGGTAAGTTCTAAACACACTCTCCATATGGGGAGTTATGTTAAGTCTTACATCCACATCATTCCTAGTCTCCAAATTACCAAAAATGAGTTTGGTCATGGATTTAGGATAGCCTATTCTATTTTTATTCATCCCATCTAATTCAATCAATTTATCATCTAAGAAATTAAGAACAGATTGAATAAAACGAGGGAAGAAAATTTCATTACCTCTCCTGGCTGAATTCTTACCAAGTCTCCCATACAGTTCCTGCAGAATGATGAGACCAACGTCTATCTTCTTTCCATAGGCTAAGGCATAGCCTATTTGCTGTGCAGGAGTACTGATTTGGTCATAGCTGGATTTTCTTGCTGTGAAGACTTGAAGAAGTGTAACAAACACATAGCTCCATTCCTTCCTCAAATGCTTCCTATTCAGATGCCCAAGACTGATTTTGTCTGAATATTTGATGAAATCGAAGAAGTCTTCCAATTCAGCATTTGTAGCCAGTGAGTCATACACCTCTCCTTTGATACCCATCCCAAGTGCCTCATTCATATCCTCTGTGGTGATAGTGATATTTTTGTCTTGAATCTTGCAGTAGATGATGTACGAGGTTATTGCAGAGTCAAGAGCCACCACCTCCACTGTAGCAGACTCCCAAAACTGTTCTAGAATATTGAGATACAGAGTTTGGTTAACAGATAGAGCATTCTTGATGTACGATTCAGACATCCACTTCACAAAGCACTTGAAGTTAGCGTTGGGTGCCTCAACATCACTAGTTAGAGCAATGAAGTTGGTGTTGAACTTTACTGTTGCCATTTGTGTAAGAGAGAGAGAAAGGAAATTGAAGGTTGAAGAAGAAATTTAGCTTATTGCAGTTAGGGTTTCAGAGGTTTTGGGAGTTTAGGTGCTTGAGAAATCGAATGAAATGAATCGAATAGATGTGGAATTGTATAAGTATGAAGTACTTGAAATGTCGATTAGATGAATGTTTTGTATCGACAAGTCAGGCATTCGAGAAATAGAAAACAACTATTCGAGAAGTCAAGAAAGGCTTAATCGATAACTCAAGCGGATAGAAACTCACAGCTGGCGGTTATCTAACTCAGAGATAATTCTAAATTAAATAAAATGTGTTTTTATGAGTGAATTAAACTTTTAGACAAGAGTCCAAAATCGGTTAAAATTCAGCGAGAATTCAGCCTTTTCAAATGATTCGAGAACTCAAATATAGTGTTCGAGAACTCAATCATTCGAGAACTCAGTTACTACATTCGAGAAGTCAAGAATACCTCTATTCGATATCTCAGAAAGACTCTATTTGAGAACTCAAGAGTACTCTAATGAGACTTGTTAGAGATGTCGAATAGTGAATCATTCGAGAAGTCTGACTTATCGAACTATACCCATCACTCATAAAAAATTTGATTTTCACTACCTTTTAAAATTTACCAGACATATTCATTGAAGAATATCCTAGCAAATTAAATAGTGATTTTCTCAAAATTTCATAGAAATTTTAAGTTAATAGAAATATGATTTTCAACATATGCAACAGATTTGAAATATTTATAAATCATATTTCAGCCAACACTTACTCCAAAAATATTGAGAATTTAGATAAAGTAAGTGTTTACTGCTGCAACAATCTAGATGCTGTATTCACTTAGCCAGAATCTGAAGAATTCAGCATTCCAATCTCACTTACCAACCTTGTGAAAGTGGCTTCATCTAATGGCTTAGTGAATATATCAGCTAGTTGTTTATCTGTAGAGACATAATGCAACTCAATGGTTCCATTAGTTGCATGTTCTCTTATGAAATGATATCTGATGTCAATGTGCTTTGTTCTAGAATGATTGACAGGATTGGCAACTATAGAGATTGCACTTGTGTTGTCACATATGATTGGAATTCTTTCCAACACAAGTCCATAATCTCTAAGTTGATTTCTAATCCAAAGCACTTGAGCACAGGAACTTCCAGCAGCTTTGTATTCAGCCTCAGCTGTAGAAGTTGACACAGATTGTTGCTTCTTGTTATACCAAGAAACTAACCTTTGTCCAAGAAACTGGCAGCTTCCTGAGGTGCTTTTCCTATCCACTCTGCATCCAGCATAATCAGCATCAGAATAACCAACCAGATTGAACCCTATGTCCTTAGGATACCATAAGCCCAAGTTTGGAGTGCCCTTCAGATATCTAAAGATCCTTTTTTTATTGCAATCAAATGTGATTCCTTTGGATTTGATTGAAATCTAGCACATAGACATGTAGCAAACATGATGTCTGGCCTACTTGTAGTGAGGTAGAGTAGAGAACCAACCATGCCTCTGTAGACTGAGATATCTACTTTCTTGCCTTTAGCATCTTCATCCAACTTAGTTGCAGTGGCCATGGGTGTCTTTGCAGGTGAGCAGTCTTCCAAGTCAAACTTCTTCAATAGATCCTTGATGTATTTGGTCTGACTGATAAAGATACCATCCTTCCTTTGACTGACTTGCAACCCAAGAAAGAATGTCAACTCTCCCATCATACTCATCTCATATCTGCTCTGCATGAGTTTGGAAAATTTCTCACATAGCTTCTCATTTGTAGACCCAAAAATGATATCATCCACATAAATTTGGACTAGGATAATATCATCACCATGCTTCTTGTAAAACAGTGTCTTGTCCAATGTGCCTCTAGTGAATTGATTTTCAAGAAGAAATTGTGATAAAGTATCATACCATGCTCTTGGAGCCTGCTTAAGTCCATACAGTGCCTTAAGCAATCTGTAGACAAATTCTGGGAAATGTGGATCCTCAAAGCCAGGTGGTTGTTGCACATAAACCTCTTCTTCCAACTCTCCATTTAGAAATGCACTCTTGACATCCATTTGATAAACTTTAAAGTTTGAATGAGCAGCAAATGCCAAGAATATTCTAATGGCTTCCAATCTAGCAACAGGGGCAAATGTCTCATCATAATCAATGCCTTCCTGTTGAGAGTATCCTTTTGCAACCAGCCTTGCTTTGTTTCTTATTATTACACCATCTTCATCCATCTTATTCTTCAGAACCCATTTTGTTCCAACAATGGTTCTATTCTTTGGTGCAGGCACAAGTTCCCATACTTTGTTCCTTTCAAATTGATTCAACTCTTCTTGCATAGCAATAATCCAATCTGGATCCAACAGTGCATCATCAAGTTTCTTAGGCTCAACTTGTGATAGAAAACATCCATAGAGGCACTCATTTTGAGTTGCTCTCCTAGTCCTTACTCCTGCATTAGGATCTCCAATGATTTGCTCTGCAGTGTGTGATCTATCCCATTTCCTCGAGTGTTCAGCCTGACTTCTCATTCTTGATGTTGCTTCATCATCCACATCATGGTCATCCTCATTTCCTCCCCCTGTGAAGTTGCCATTACTCACAGGTGTGTCTTGGATGCTTGTTTCTCCACTATCGATTGGCACAAATTCTTCTCTTGTATCATTATTCACTTGAGTTTGTTGAACTTGAGTTTCAACTCCAGTTTCAATCTCTTCATCAGAATCATCTAGATTATCAAACCTCAATGGATCTTTGTCTTCATCATTGGCTTCTTCTAGTCCAGGTAGTTTGCTGTCATCAAATGTTACATCTGTGCTTTCCATAACTTTCTTTTGACTGATGACATAAACCTTGTACGCAATTCTTTTCATAGAATAGCCAAGAAAAATTCCTTCAAATGCTTTTGCATCAAATTTTCCAACATATTCAGAATTATCCTTTAGTACAAAGCATTTGCTTCCAAAAGTATGAACATACTTTAGAGTAGGCTTCTTTCCAGTCATCAAGTTGTAAGGTGTCTTTCCAGTGTTTTTGTTGATGAGGGTTCTGTTCTGAATATAGCATGCAGTACTCACAGCCTCAGCCCAAAAACATGTAGGCATTTTTGCATCAAGTAACATTGTTCTAGCAGCCTCAATTAGAGTTCTATTCTTTCTCTCAACAACTCCATTTTGTTGTGGAGTCCTTGGAGCTGAGAATTGCTGAGAAATACCATTCTCTTTACAGAATGCTTCGAGTATGGCATTTCTTAACTCTGTTCCATTATCACTTCTCAGTGCAATCACACTTGCATTGTTTGCCTTTGCTTCCTTGTCAACTTTCTTTATATGCTCAATAATTACTTGTGGAGCCTCATCTTTTGATGCCAGAAATTCCACCCATGTATACCTTGAAAAATCATCAACCATTACCAGGGCATACTTCTTTCTTCCAAGTGACATAATGTTGACAGGCCCAAACAAATCCATATGAATGAGTTGTAATGGCTTGGTTATTGATGTCACTGTCTTTGACTTGTGGCTTGATCTTTTCATTTTTCCTTTTTGACAAGCCTCACACACTCCTTCTTGGCAGAATTCAAGTGTGGGCATGCCTCTCACTAACTCTCTTTTGACTAGAGAATTAATGGCCTTGAAGTTCAGGTGTGATAGTTTCTTGTGCCACAGCCAACAATCTTCATTTGATGCTTTTGAGTAAAAGCAACAAATTTTGTCCTTGTTTGCAGAGTCCATATTGGCTACAAACAGGCTTCCCTTCCTCACTCCAGATAGAGCAAAATCACCAGTCTTCTTGTGGGTGATCAAACATTCATCTTTGTCAAAATTCACTTTGAATCCTCTATCAGTAAACTGACCAACACTTAGAAGATTATGCTTGAGCCCCTTGACTAGTGCTACATCTTCAATGATGACATTACCAACTTTCAGCTTGCCATATCCCAATGTGTTACCCATGCTGTCATCTCCAAAAGCAACCATTGGGCCAGCCTTTTCCTCATACTGTGATAGCAGGGCCATATCACCAGTCATATGATTTGAGCATCCACTGTCCAAAATCCACATGACCTTCTTTCCACTTTCTTTGCCCTGCAGACACAAAGGTATTACTTTTCCTTTGGTACCCAAACAAGTTTGGGTCCATGTGACTTAGAGACAGTTTTATCATAAACAACATGCTTGTCAACTTTCTTAGTATTAGTCTTCTTGTCACTGTTGGAAGTCTTAGAACCTGAAGTTTCAGACTTAGGTGACAGAGGTACCTTCCTAGCTTTAGGAGGACTTGAAGACTTTGACCTTGTGTAGTGTGTGTGAGAATTGTGACTGATACAACCATCAATGAATTGCCTTCTTAAATTAAAACAACTAGTCATAACATTCATATTGCATGGCATACAGTCAAATTTATCACAAAAAGGTGCATCTCTATGTCTTAGAGACACAGAACAATCATAGAAAGGTTTAGACACACTACCAACAGGTTTCTTGCATGCATGAGTTAAATGATTTGTACTGAAACAGTTCTGACAAGTTTTCCTAGGGGCATTAGGCATATAAGCATAGTTGTTATCCTTGTTAATCCCTAACTTGCCATTTCTGTTCTGTTTCTTCTTAGTCACTTTCTTTTCTGATTCACTCTTCCCAGCTGAGACAAACTTAACAAACTTCTTAGGTCTGGGCCTATCAACTACTGGTTCCTTGGTCTTTGACTTGACACTCTCACTCTTAAAGGATGCTTGTTGTTCACTAGATTGTGCCTCATCCTCATCATTCAACATTTGTTTGATGAGTAAGGCATCCTCATCAATTTCAAATGTTGATTCCTTAAAAATTGGATTTTCAGTCTTTTTCAATATGTGAGGCACTTTCTCATGAACAGCTGTGTCCTCTTCAATGACAGCATAGCCTTTCCTCTGTTTGAGAGAGTCATAGTCAAGTCCAATAGCTGCTTTGGGTTTAGCTTCAATTTTCTCACAGTAGGATTGCACTAGACCAGATGATTTCTTGAAAGTTTTCAGTTTGAATTCATTTTCAGCTAATTCATCCCTAAGAGCCTTCTCTACTTGACTAGCACATAAAACCTTGTTCTGCAAATATTCAACTTCTTTCTTAAGGTTTTCTACTTGCATAGCAGTTAGCTCAAGTTCCTCATTCTTTTTGGTTAATATTTCATTTCTAGTAGACAGTTTAGCAATCTCCTCATTAGCAGCAGCCATACTAGTATGAATATTAAACATTTCAACAGATAGTTGTTCGATCATGCATTTATACTCAGAAACAGACATGTCTATAGTAGTGAGAGATGGTACCAGAGAATCAGATGGAGATGAGTCATCCTTGGAGTTGGCCATCAAGGCATAATTGCAGAATTCTTGTTTCTCTCCATCACTCTCAGAATCATCCCAACACTTCCCTTCAGCTATGTAGGCCTTACCTTGTGTCTGCCTTTTCAGAAGGGCCTCATACTTAGCTTTGAGCTCAAGATAATCTCTATCCTTCTTTTTAGGCTTCTTGCATTCACTGGCAAAATGCCCTAGGTCATTGCATCTATAGCACCTTACAGATGACCTATCCACATAACTGGTTTTGAATTTATTTCTGTTTGGTTTCACAGGTGCCTTGTTCTTGTTGACTGAATGGTTTTGGGTTTTGGGTTTGAAGGGTTGATTTCTTTTAAATCTGATGTTTGGAAATTTTCTGGCCATGAAAGCATATGAAGTATTTTCCATCCCATCAAGTTCTTCTAGAGTGTAAAACTCTTCTTCTTCCTCCTTTTCCTCAACAGGTTCACTCACCCCAGCTTCAGTTTCTTCATCATCTGCTACCTCCTCTATCCTTAGCTGGCTTGTAGATGCTTCTAGGTCTAGAATAGATTTGTTGACAATCAAGGCACATGATGTGTTTATCATTCTACCTTGGTTGGCTTGGATAGCCCTTTTCTGAAGTAACTCAAGTTCATGAGTCTTTAGGACTCCATAGAGCACATCATAGGTGACTTTGTTCAAATCTCTCTCCCTTAGAGAAATGACTCTTTGCTCTAGATGATTTGGTGAAGATAACAGAAATTTCATATTTAACTCCTTGGTGCTGTAAACCTTGCCATTCATCTGCAACTCAGTAACTAGCTTGTGAAACCTTTCAAACATTTCAGTAATGCTTTCCTTGGGCTGTGCCATGAGAGCTTCATACTGTGTGACCAGTATCTGTTTCTTGTTTTCCTTAACCTCATCAGTTCCTTCACACAACACCTCAATGTGATCCCACATCTCTTTGGCAGACGTACATGATGCAATGTTCGTAAACATTGACATGTCCATGGAATCAATGATAAGCAGCATGAGGCGGCTGTCAAGAACAACCTTCTCCCTTTCTGATTCTGTCCATTTTGATGGATCCTTGGCCTCATAAGATCTTGGGATAGTTGTGGTTCCAACAGTCTTTTCTGGTATCTCTTGTTGTGGAACAAAAGGACCATTCTTGAGAATCTCAGGATACAAGGGATGAGAGGCTTTAATGAACAACATCATCTTTATCTTCCAGAGGTTGAAGTTTTCTTTGTCAAACTTAGGGACCTTCACCGTTCCTGTAGTCTTTGGTGTATTCGAACTCATGATCATTTTTCTGTTTTTGAATAAACAGCCCGCTCTGATACCACTTGTTGAGTATTGAACACAAAGAAAGAATACAGAGGGGGGTGAATGGATTCTTGAACCTTTCGTGCCTTGAGTCTGTGTAGCAAACAAGTATTGTGTGTACAGAGATGTAGATGCGGATAAAGAACAACACAGAACACAATATCACTTTAATCTAATGTATTATTAGATAAAGGTTGCTACAATCTGTGAATACAAATGATAGTATTCTCAGCTTCGTTTTTCTCAGAGAGATATAGCTTACAGTGTATGAAAAACTCGACTCACTTGGTTTATTCACTCACACTAACTAAGGAAGTGAGGCTGTATCCTTATAGCATGGATACAACCTACTTACTACAAATAAGGTAGTTAAACAAATTACTTTCTAGTATGTCTATCCTTTTTGAGTAAGTGTCCAAACGGTTACAGATTTGACTTTGCAAAGTCTGTTCAGATCCACTTCTTTAGCTCCTTGTCTCTTCTATATCTCTCCAAGCTTCCTTGTAGGCTTTCCAGAGCACGTTACAGATTGTGGTCCATAAAGTGCATTGGCTTGTTGCAGGTTTCTGACTTGTACAATTTCTTCAGTATTTTGTCTCCAAGAATGTATTCGAGAAGTGACTAAGTAAGTGATTCGAGAACTGGAATTGACTTGATCGATAACTCTGAGTTCTCGAACACTGTTATATTGACATATCGAACCACTTCTCGAATAGCTCTTTTCCATCAGGATTCCTTGAGTTGTCGAATAGAACATTTGACTTATCGAATCCTCGAGATATCGAATAGCTTTCAGAGTCCTTGAGATATCGAATGGAACTTTGACTTGTTGACTCCTTGAGAACTCGAATACTACTTTGATTCGTTGACTTCCTGAGTTCTCGAATAGAGTACATAGACATATAGAATCTCCGAGATATCGAATGAGATATCGAACAGTGTATTCAGAGATATCGAATAGTGTCTTGAGATATCGAATCCCTGACTTCTCGAATGCTGGACTTCTCGAATAGACAAATAGACTTCTCGAATTGGTACTTAGGCAAATTCCTCATTTCTTCAAATCCCAACTGTGATTATTTGACAGTCTTTAACTCCTTGCTTGAGGCATGAACCTTGGAACTTCTTTCAAGCATTATTCTAGACTCTATAAGTACAATTACACAACTAGGATTTGATGCCTACTACAAGTACAATACAAACAGAAACTCTACAACTAGAGGTTTCCTCAGTTAAGAGGTCATGTAAGTAATGCAAAGCATTACAAACAATTAGGCTTGTTATTAGATGTGTACAGGCATGCCTCTGTAACTAACAAAGTGAATGCACTCACTTAGACAACGCTTCAATAAGCGCTATATAAGTGAATGCACTTTAATTTCTACCCAGAATATGCAGAATTTATTTATTTATTAATTTATTGCTAATTATGTGCAGAATTTATTAATTTATATTTGCAAATTGAATTAAAATATTATTATATACAAAATATCGTAAGCAATATTCAATGACAATAATAAATATATAGCAAATCAGAAAATATAAAAATTGACAAAACTAAACAAACAAAGGTCAAGAAAATATTAATCTATATAAAATTATTTTATCGAAAATTTTTCGATTCAGTTATTTTTAGTTTCGGATTTACATCGGATTCAAGTCATATTCGGTTCGGGTAAATTTTTATTCGGATTTGATCGGTTCTGATTATAATCGGATACTTGGTCATCATTGGATACAGTATTTCGGATAATTTTTGGTTAAATTTTCGGTTCAGTTATTTTTCGGATCGGGTCAAATCGGTTTTCGGATCGTTATCGGATTTGATTAAATTGAACCGGTTTCGGTTCGGATTCGGATTGTTTCGGTTTCGGATACAATTTCGGATAATCTATTTCGGATGCAATTTCAGATTCGGTTCCACATATTTCGGTTCGGTTTTTCGGATCCAGACCCATTTTGCCAGGTCTAATAACTAAGATTTTGCCAGTTTCACATAATTGCACGAACCACAAACATGTACTAGGGGACATGAGATGAACAAACCAAGAGCCTGGTCTTTGCTTTCAGAATTTCAAAAGCAGTGTTTACTGTTTAGAGCAAAAAGTTGTGCTTGTTAACAACTGATTTTCTAAAGTTTGGAAAAAGATGCATTTTCAAGTTTTGTGAAAGTTAGCTTTCAGAACTTATTGACAAGGATGATAAAAATATTTTGATTTGTAAAACCATTTTAAAATAATCTAATTTGCAACCTTCGTTTTTTGCCTTTAACGCAGTTGTTTTTATCATTTACCTATCAAAACCCTTCATCGTAAAGCCAGCCTTGAAGATTTAGTTGGCCGTGACAGTGCTAAATTGATCGAATCCAGTTCATTTTACTGTAATACTGGTAGTGAATATAGAATTACATCCTTTTGCACTTGAGAATATGAGGTGATAGCTGCTGATTGCATTGTACCTGCAAGGCTATAGTTTATATATGCAATTCAAGTCATTACAGTATGTTATCCATATGCCTTGCAGTAATCTAGAGTATCCGAAGAAGAATATGCCGATAGTGTAATGTTTAGTGTTAATTTTATGGGTTGGTGACGATTAAAGTTCAGAAGTATATGGTCTTTTTCCTTTGCAGATCAATTATCAACCTTTTTACACTGTACGAAGACCTGGTCCAATTGTTAGCCTACACTAAGCCAAGGTCATGAAAGTATTAAACTTCAAAAGTAGCCAGGATCTTGTACATTTTTAATATGAGATGATAAAGTAAGATGATGTGAGATACATAATCAGACATACTATAAACTAATAATGGTGTTAGTGCCCCTGGCTGCGGGCTGAGAATATTTCTTCTGTTCAAATGAATTAGTCGCTAGTCATTCTTTGATAAGTGTTTTTTTTAATAAAGTTCTGTCAAGTAAGCATATTGTCACGGCCTTAGAATATGATCTCTTTTCTAAGTCAACCGTGCCGACATCTAGCGCTTGTCGTCCACCAAGCGAACTACTAGACCAGCCTTACCCCAAGTGTTGCCTAACACTTGTACAACAGATATAAGAGAGATATAAGAGTAGAAGACAACCACACATACTAACAAAGACCCTTTCTTTATTAGTAAACAACTATTACAAAGAGAATGGATTCCCTTGACCCACACTAGCCCCTTGCTAGTTACAAAGCTTCGCATTCAACCCTCACAAGAGAAGCACACTTGCTCTCTTATTTGAATGCTCTCACTTTGCTTCCCACTTCCACTCTTTTCTCTATATCCCTCTATCTCTCCATATCTCTCTCCAAATGAGGGGTCTCACCTATTTATAGGCTCCTCCACCACTTGGAGAGTTCTAGAACATGTACATCACACATGTTTCTAGATTATTCCACTAACAAATCTATACAAGATAATTCTAGATCAGGGTTGTCACGTCGACGACTAGTCGGCGACTAGTCGACAAAACAAAAAACCTCGGAGCCCGACTAATGTATTTGGCGTCCATGGGTAATTATATTACATTCTTTTTGCTTTTGCTTTTGCTTTTGATTTTTTTGATTGATAATCATATTACGTTCTTTATTTTTGCTTTTGCTTTTGCTTTTACCTTTGCTTTTGCTTTTACACACAGTTCACAGTTGTAGTTCCACCCACTGTCCTTTCCTCCCCTCACCCTTCAATTTATACACACACACCTATACGACCATACACACACATTACACAAGGCCATCTCTTACTTAACATCAGTTATCTTCCTTTTCTTCGTGATTACAACTCCATTTTTCTCAATGGGGCTGCTTTTGCTTCTTTTGTTTTTATTTTGCATCTACTACTTTTTATTTTTACATTCTCCTGTTGTCATTTTTGTACCTGGGACAAATACTCGAGGAGATGTTGTCATTCTTGTACCTGGGACAAATACTCAAGGAGGAGATGGAGCGGAAATTGAAATATGTTTACGTATATTATATATTATATATTTATAATTACCCTAAATAGGGTATTGTCGACTTTTTACGACTAGTCGGGCGACTTGTTGACTAGTCAATTCCACGGTACTCAGGCTCGACTTGTCGACTTGTCGACGTAACAACCATGTTCTAGATCCTACCATATCTAGAATTTACAAGCATATCTAAAATTTACAAGCATAACTCCCAAGCTCATGAAGGTTCTGGAAGATTTCACGAGACTCCATCACGTTCTGCCATCTTCTAGACTCTTCCTGAATTCCGGAGCACCTTCTAAAGAACTCTGCAATGTTCCACTATATTCTAAAGCCATCCAGGCCCTCCCGGTCTTCTCTAAAATCTTCCGCGCTTAAAGATGTTACATTTTGGCGGGGCGTCCGAATCTGTCGACGCCTCTTGGTGTTGCTCCAAGTTCGACTCCAACTCCCACATTGCCTTACTTGGTGCCACACCCTTCCACCTCATCAAGTATTGAATACTCGGTGCCAAATCCTTCAATTTCACGAGCCGTTCCCCAAGTATTTCCTTCACCTTGGGCCGACCCTCGACCTTAGTTGGAAATACTTGTGATGACTCCCTCCTTACTCGCGCGCTAAGTACTTGTGGTTCCTCAACAACGCCCCCACGTTGCCTTGTTTTGCTTGGCGACAAACGCCCATTGTCCTTCGCTCCTTTTCCCTTAGGGGATCTTGGACCACCCTTAGTTGTGCTACCCTTAGCACCATCGTTAGTCGCCTTGCCCTTACTCTTGGTTTCGCGCCCTTGCTTTGTCATAATTCATGTCAAGATTACGCCCTCCGTAACCTTTAGCTATGATACCAAGTTGTCACGGCCTTAGAAGATGATCCCTTTTCTAAGCCAACCGTGCCGGCGTCTAGCGCTTGTCGCCCACCAAGCGAATTACTAGACCAGCCTTACCCCAAGTGTTGCCTAACACTTGTACAACGGATAAAAGAGAAATATAAGAGTAGAAGACAACCACACTTACTAACAAAGACCCTTTCTTTATTAGTAAACAACTATTACAAGGAGAATGGATCCCCTTGACCCACACTAGCCTCTTGCTAGTTACAAAGCTTCGCATTCAACCCTCACAAGAGAAGCACACTTGCTCTCTTACTTGAATGCTCTCACTTTGCTTCCCACTTCCACTCTATTCCTCTATTTCTATATATCCCTCCATCTCTCCATATCTCTCTCCAAATGAGGGGTCTCACCTATTTATAGGCTCCTTCACCACTTGGAGAGTTCTAGAACATGTACATCCCACATGTTTCTAGATTATTCCACTAACAAATCTATACAAGATAATTCTAGATCCTACCATATCTAGAATTTACAAGCATATCTAGAATTTACAAGCATAGCTCCCAAGCTCATGAAGGTTCTGGAAGATTCCACGAGGCTCCATCACGTTCCGCCATCTTCTAGACTCTTCCTGAATTCCCGAGCACCTTCTAAAGAACTCTGCAATGTTCCACTATATTCTAAAGCCATCCGGGCCCTCCTGGTCTTCTCCAGAATCTTCCGCGCTTAAAGATATTACATTTTGGCGGGGCGTCCGAATCTGTCGATGCCCTCGTCGACGTCGACGCCTCTTGGTGTTGTTCCAAGTTCGACTCCAACTCCCACATTGCCTTATTTGGTGCCACACCCTTCCACCTCACCAAGTATTGAATACTCGGTGTCAAATCCTTCAATTTCACGAGTCGCTCCCCAAGTATTTCCTTCACCTTGGGCCGACCCTCGACCTTAGTTGGAAATCCTTGTGATGACTCCTTCCTTACTCGCCCGCCAAGTACTTGTGGTTCCTCCACAATGTCCCCATGTTGCCTTGTTTTGCTTGGCGATAAATGCCCATTGTCCTTCGCTCCTTTTCCCTTAGGGGATCTTGGACCACCCTTAGTTGTGCTACCCTTAGCACCATCGTTAGTTGCCTTGCCCTTACTCTTGGTTTCGCGCCCTTGCTTTGCCATTATTCATGTCAAGATTACGCCCTCCGTAACCTTTAGGCGCCCTTGCTTTGCCATAATTCATGTCAAGATTACGCCCTCCGTAACCTTTAGCTCTGATACCAAGTTGTCACGACCTTAGAATATGATCCCTTTTTCTAAGCCAACCGTGCCGGCGTCTAGCGCTTGTCGCCCACTAAGCGAATTACTAGACCAGCCTTACCCCAAGTGTTGCCTAACACTTGTACAACGGATATAAGAGAAATATAAGAGTAGAAGACAACCACACTTACTAACAAAGACCCTTTCTTTATTAGTAAACAACTATTATAAAGATAATGGATCCCCTTGACCCACACTAGCCCCTTGCTAGTTACAAAGCTTCGCATTCAACCCTCACAAGAGAAGCACACTTGCTCTCTTACTTGAATGCTCTCACTTTGCTTCCCACTTCCACTCTATTCCTCTATTTCTATATATCCCTCCATCTCTCCATATCTCTCTCCAAATGAGGGGTCTCACCTATTTATAGGCTCCTTCACCACTTGGAGAGTTCTAGAACATGTACATCCCACATGTTTCTAGATTATTCCACTAACAAATCTATACAAGATAATTCTAGATCCTACCATATCTAGAATTTACAAGCATATCTAGAATTTACAAGCATAGCTCCCAAGCTCATGAAGGTTCTAGAAGATTCCACGAGGCTCCATCACGTTCCGCCATCTTCTAGACTCTTCCTGAATTCCCGAGCACCTTCTAAAGAACTCTGCAATGTTCCACTATATTCTAAAGCCATCCGGGCCCTCCTGGTCTTCTCCAGAATCTTCCGCGCTTAAAGATATTACATTTTGGCGGGGCGTCCGAATCTGTCGATGCCCTCGTCGACGTCGACGCCTCTTGGTGTTGTTCCAAGTTCGACTCCAACTCCCACATTGCCTTACTTGGTGCCACACCCTTCCACCTCACCAAGTATTGAATACTCGGTGTCAAATCCTTCAATTTCACGAGTCGCTCCCCAAGTATTTCCTTCACCTTGGGCCGACCCTCGACCTTAGTTGGAAATCCTTGTGATGACTCCTTCCTTACTCGCCCGCCAAGTACTTGTGGTTCCTCCACAATGTCCCCATGTTGCCTTGTTTTGCTTGGCGATAAATGCCCATTGTCCTTCGCTCCTTTTCCCTTAGGGGATCTTGGACCACCCTTAGTTGTGCTACCCTTAGCACCATCGTTAGTTGCCTTGCCCTTACTCTTGGTTTCGCGCCCTTGCTTTGCCATTATTCATGTCAAGATTACGCCCTCCGTAACCTTTAGGCGCCCTTGCTTTGCCATAATTCATGTCAAGATTACGCCCTCCGTAACCTTTAGCTCTGATACCAAGTTGTCACGACCTTAGAATATGATCCCTTTTTCTAAGCCAACCGTGCCGGCGTCTAGCGCTTGTCGCCCACTAAGCGAATTACTAGACCAGCCTTACCCCAAGTGTTGCCTAACACTTGTACAACGGATATAAGAAAAATATAAGAGTAGAAGACAACCACACTTACTAACAAAGACCCTTTCTTTATTAGTAAACAACTATTACAAAGATAATGGATCCCCTTGACCCACACTAGCCCCTTGCTAGTTACAAAGCTTCGCATTCAACCCTCACAAGAGAAGCACACTTGCTCTCTTACTTGAATGCTCTCACTTTGCTTCCCACTTCCACTCTATTCCTCTATTTCTCTATATCCCACCATCTCTCCATATCTCTTTCCAAATAAGGGGTCTCACCTATAAATAGGCTCCTCCACCACTTGGAGAGTTCTAGGACATGTACATCACACATGTTTCTAGATTATTCCACTAACAAATCTATACAAGATACTTCCTCAGTCCCGATGAATTCTTTACCTTTCAGAATGAGGTTTTTGGCACGCATTTTAAGGTACATTTTAAGAGTAGTTTCATAATTCATTTTTAAAATTTTTTTGGTATAAAAATATAATGTATATATTTTTATACAAATTTTTTTTAAAAAAAAATAAGTTATGGACAAAAATATACCTTAAAATGCATGCTAGAAAGTGTAAAAAGAAATGTAAAGAATTGGTTGGGACGGAGGGAGTAATTCTAGATCCTACCATATCTAGAATTTACAAGCATACACTTAATATCTAAGATTTCTCTAGAAAGCTCCCAAGCTCATGAAGGTTATGGAAGATTTCACGAGGTTTCACCACGTTCCACCATCTTCTAAACTCTTCCTGAATTTCCGAACACCTTTTAAAGAACTCCATAATATTCCACTATATTTTAGAACCATTCGAATCCTCAAGTTTTCTATAGAATCTTCCACGCTTAAAGAGATTACATTTTGGCGGGGCGAGACAATATATTTGGTTAGAGAATTCAAACATATTTAAAAAATATTTTTTTTTTATTTTCTTAACCTCGTGGATGATGCGTAAGCCGTAAACGTTGAAGAATGTACTGTATATTGGGGAGATTAGATACATTATCTATGTATATGTGGTTCGAGAAATTATTACTTTCAAATTCACGTGTGCACGAACTCATAACAGTAAGTTTAGCCGTTTAGGTTTGTGTCTATCGATATACCTTACCCACCATTTCTATCATAAACAGTACCATTACCTAAATGGCTAAATCTGATACGTCTATTTATTAACCTAATATGTCGTTTTTACAAACTCATTTTTCGAACTCAAGAGTCTTGAAGTTTTAGAATTCTTCTTTTAGCTGAACCATACTTTTCTCTTGTCTTCTCCCTTTTTCATTGTGGCTGCTTTTCTCCTACTACTGAATCACTTGAACGATGAATTAAATAACTTATTATTAGAACAAAAAAGGATATATAAAAAATAATTTCTAGTATTGTTGATGAAGTTTTTACTTATTTTAAAAAGTAAAGTCTAGAATATTCAAATATTGTACTTGATATAATATCATTAGAGCATCTCCAACCACAACAAATCCTTAGCTAAAATTAGATAAAAGATACCATAAATAAAAATTATAGAGATTATCTAAAAAAACTTGAACTCCAATGGATCAAAGCTGTTAGCTATAATTTTAGATAATTTCTACAGGTTGGCTATATTTGTCGAACCTCTATATAGCTGTAAGAAATCTGTAAGAAGATTCCACATCATTCATTACCATATTTATAACAACCTAAATTATTAATAACATAATATTTTTAAAATATAGCCAACCAATATAGCTAATACCATTGAAGTAAAATGTCTTACAGATTCAACAAATTTTACATAATGTCCTACAGGTCCAATTTAACCAACCAATTTTAGCTATTCCCGTTGGAGATGCTCTTAGTCTCTTTTATGGATATTATTACTATTTTTTTGGATAACTAAAGATTATCGGATAACCTTCTTTTCTCGATAAAAAGTTTGAAGATTCAATCACGTATTAATATTTAAATTTCAGTAATCAATCCTCGATAAAAAGTTTGAAGATTCAATCCCGTATTAATATTTAAAGTTTTAAACTAGCATAATAACCCGTGCGAGGCACGGGTCATTTTCCAGAAATTGATAGAGAGATTTTCCAGAAATTGATAAAGTGGTCGAATCTATGTAAAAAAAGTTTTCATTTCTTACTAAAAAACATAAGTAGCACAATGGTTTGGAGGAATATTTATATAGAGGAGATTGTTGGTTCAATTCCCCACAAACACAAAAGTAAATTAATTTTTATCTTCAAAATAAGGGAGTGGCAATTAATGTAATTTTGTAAAATACAAGGTTAAATAGTAAATTCACAGGGGGTTTATTGGCTCAAAATACCCCTAAAAAAACCCAAGAAGATGATTTCAGATCATTTTAAAAACATAATGTTAGAGGTCCAATCTCTTAATGGGCCGAACCATTAGCCCAACATTAAGCCCAAGGAATAAAACAACCTGTTCTCCATTTACAGTCACATGACTGTCAGTGGCCGACCATGGCCATGATGAAAGGTCTTTCACCTTTAAACGGTCACATGGTCCATGATCCAAAAGAATATTTGATACCCTGGAAAGTAGATCTACATCTCAACAACTGCAAGGGAAATAAGTATAAAAGGAGGTAAGATTGTTCATAAAATCAATAACTACACACACAACAATACAGACTCTCTACGTCCAAATTACCTTACAAAAAACCGACTAACTTATTCTCACACCGGAGGTGAATCGGGGGGCTCCACCCTCGCATTCTCTTTCTGCGGGTCCTACCGAACGAAGCCCGGGAGAAATCTGGTCGTAACATTTGGCGCCGTCTGTGGGAACGTAGAGATATACTCGTATCAAAAAACCTACCAGAAAAACATGACGATTGAAGAAACACCCATCAATGATAGCAGCACCGTGGCAGGAAACAGTCGTTCCGTTCCTCCTACATTTCCGAGAACAACCCCACCCATTCCCCCAAGGCTGCTAAACTTTGATGAAGAAGGAGATATGCCAACCCCCGAAGAACAACAAGAGATGCTCGCGAAATGGAGAGAGCAACAAAAGGCGAAGGGGAAGCATAAGGAGATGGAAAAAAACAAAGAAACTGAACGTCTGGCAAAAAGAAGGGAAGCCGATCGTTTGAGACTAGAAGGCCTAAAGCTCCGAAGAGAAGAAATCGAGTTGCAGGAGAAGTCACTACGTGAGGCCCTCGAAGCCGAAGAACCAGAGCTCGAAGAAGATCGGAGAGAAAAACGAATTAGGAACGACGATGATGAATCTGGACAGTCCGAATCTTATTCAAAACGTACCCGATCAAAGGCACTCGACTCATCCGATTCGGAAGAAGGTCCCCACACTGACGACCGAATCCGAAGGCTAGAGAAAGTTATGTTCGGAGAGAAAAAGATCAGCCATAAACCTATAATCACCGAAGAGGTAGAGCAGTTTCGGCCGCCACCCGGAAGGCAGTTTCCAAAAATGCACGAATTTAACGGAAAAGGTGATCCAGAAGACCACTGTGAGAAATACGAATCACTCATGACTGGTATGGGGCATTGTGATATGATGCTTTGCAAAATGTTCAAAACTTATCTCAAAGGAAACGCGTCCATGTGGTATCGATCGCTCAGACCCAGGTCGATCGCCTCGTACGAACAAATCAAGAAGAAATTTTTAAGGCACTACTATCATTTATGCCGAAGAGAGAAAGATACAGAGGCCCTGATTCATTGCAGACAGGGGCCGAACGAAGATCTAGGCGATTACTTGGCGAGGTTCAAAGAGGAGGCTGGAATGGTCACCAATTTAGATAGAATAAAAGCGGCAGGGTTCCTTGCCGCCGGCCTAGACCCCATTAAAGGCAAGAAACTCCGATCCTCACTCTACGACGTACCTCCCAAAAATTTGAACGACATTTATCTCAGGGGAGAAGCAATCAGAAGGAAAATTGAATCGATCGGGGGATACAAAGAAAGTAAGAGAAATGTCCCCGATCGAGACGACAGGAAAAACGATAGAAGAGACGACCGAAGGGGTCGAGGCGATGTTAAAAGTAGATTGAATGACACAAGGCCTGATAAAGGGGCCGAACGAAGGCGGGATAGAGATAATGCTGTGTTCACACCACTTAACACACCCATCTCAAAAATTCTCCATGAAATAAAGGGTAAGCCTGGGTTCGTTCGACCACCAAGGCTAAAGACCCCTGAAAGCAGAAGGGACGAGAACAGACACTGTGAATACCATCAAGATAAAGGTCATAACACTGACGAGTGTTACCACTTGAAGAAATTAATTGAGAGAATGATAAAAGACGGAGAATTGACAAAGTTCGTCGAAGATCTGAGAAACAAACTTGGACCGAAGGAGAGAAAAGGGGAAGACAAGGATGCCGAAGGATCTGAAAAGTACAGAGGTGAAGTTCGAACAATCTCTGGAGGAACCATACTGGACCGGGACAGCAAATCAGCCCGAAAGAGGTATGCAAGGCAAATCTACAACCTTTACCAATCAACTGCAGCCAAACAACCACTTCCGATCTCATTCACGGAAGACGATTTCGAAGACGTAATATGGCCACATGAAGACCCACTCGTTATAAATCCGGTGATAGGGGAGAACAAGATCTGGAAAGTATTGGTGGACGAAGGAAGTTCAGTCAACATCTTGTATCACCGGACCTATTGCAAAATGAACTTGGGGGGCGAACAACTAGAGCCATGCCATGAAGCACCGCTATACGGCTTCGGTAATCAACCTGTACCGATCGAAGGAACTATAACACTGAACGTCTTATTAGGAAAAGCACCATTCACAACGGTGAAGGAAGCGAAATTTTACGTTGTTAGAGTCGACAGCCCGTATAATGGGATCCTGGGAAGACCGGCTTTATCCCTATTCCAAGCTGTGTCATCTATCCCTCACTTGAAATTGAAATTTCCAACCGAACACGGGATCGGAGAAATGAGAGGCGACCAAAAAGCCGCACGAATCATTATGTTAGAAGACCTAGAGAAGGAAAAAGATGTCGAAATGACCGAAGCCGGGAAAAGGAGGAGAAATGAGGCCGAAACAGGAGGCAGTCACCAACTACTAAATATTGAGTTGGAGAAATTTGGAGCCGACCTGTCAAATCCGATAGCCGAACCGGCTGTCGAAACCGAAGAAGTTGAATTGTACGTAGGCCAAGCGGGGAAGATGATTCAGATAGGAAAGAACATGGAGCCAGAACTGAAGGAGAAAGTCATTAAGGTCATTAGGGAATTCCACGATGTATTTGCATGGAGTCCCGAAGATATGCCGGGTTTGGATCCATCGGTAGCCAAACATTGTCTTAACGTAAAAACTGAAGCCCAGCCCGTGAACAGAAAAAGAGAAATTTTGCAATGGAAAGACAGAAGGTCATTCAGGCCGAAGTCGAAAAATTGCTAGAGGCAAAATTCATTGAAGAAATAGACTACCCAGATTGGTTGGCGAACGTGGTTGTGGTGAAAAAGTCCAACGGCAAATGGAGAATGTGTGTGGACTACACCGACTTAAATAAGCACTGTCCGAAGGATCACTACCCTCTACCAAACATCGATCAACTGATAGATGCAACCTCAGGGCATCAAATACTCAGTTTTTTGGACGCGTTCTCGGGATATCACCAAATCTCCATGAACACCGAAGACATACCAAAGACATCGTTCATCACACCGAACGGCACTTATGCTTACGTGAAAATGCCCTTCGGACTAAAGAACGCAGGGGCCACTTTCCAAAAAATGATCAACAAAGTATTTAAAGCTCAAATTGATCGGAATATGGAGTGTTATGTGGACGACATGATTGTCAAATCTCTCTTTAAGGACCACGCTGAAGATTTAAGAGAATGTTTTGTAACGCTCAGGGAAAACAACATGAGGATAAATCCGAACAAATGTACGTTCGGAGTCAACAGCGGAAAATTCTTGGGGTATATGGTTAGCGCCAGAGGTATTGAGGCAAACCCAGAAAAGATCAAAGCGGTCATCGATATGGAAGCACCGAAGACGATCAGGGATATTCAGAAGCTGACCGGACGATTAGCCGCCCTGAGGAGGTTCATTTCCCGATCGGCCGAAAAGGCCTTGCCATTCTTCGAAGTACTTCGGGGATCCAAGAACTTCGAATGGGGGCCCAATTGCCAAAAAGCGTTTGAGGAAGTTAAAGAATATCTAGTAAAAGCCCCACTCCTAATGAAGCCCGATCCGAGAGAAACTTTGCAGCTGTACTTAGCTGTGAACGACCGAACGCTCGGAGCAGTGTTAGTCAAAGAACATGAAGGGAACCAGCATCCGGTGTTCTACGTTTCTCATATTCTCAAAGATGCAGAAACTAGATATCCGAACGCAGAGAAGTTCGCCTACGGATTGGTAATGGCAGCAAGGAAATTAAGACACTATTTCCAAGGAAGGACGATCAAAGTAGTAACAGACCAACCCTTGAAGAAAATCTTACAAAAGCCAGAAGCATCGGGCAGAATGGTAGCTTGGGCGATCGAACTTGGAGAGCATGACCTGGAATATACACCAAGAACTGCGATCAAAGCCCAGGCACTTGCAGATTTTATGGTAGAATGCTCATTTTCGGAACCAAAGAATTTGACTCCCGAAGAACAACTAATTCCGGCGCCAGGAAAATGGAAACTATTCGTTGATGGGTCGGTCGCCAAAGAAAAGTGTGGGGCCGGTTTAATTTTAACAAGTCCAGAAGGATTCGAAATATGCCAAGCTATCAGGTTCACTTTCCTTTTAACGAACAATGAGGCCGAATACGAAGCGCTTCTGGCAGGCCTAGATTTGGCGAGAAATTTGGAGGTTAAGCACCTAAGAGCATTCAGCGACTCAATGTTGGTTGTAAAACATTTCACAGGAGAGTACGGACAAAAAGATCCCAGAACGAAGGCCTACGCCCTCAAGGTACGCGAGAAATCTCTACTATTTGAATCATTCGAACTAAATCAGGTAGCAAGAGAGAACAACAATCGGGCGGACGCTCTATCAAGGTTAGCCTCGGCAGAAACCCAAAACCTCAACGGGTCAATTTATCTGACCGAAGTAAAGACTCCTTCGATAGACAAAAAGCAATGCATGGAAATCCACCAAGGAACCAATTGGATGACCCCAATCAGAGCATTCCTAGAGAAAGGAACTTTGCCACTCGAACGAAGGGAAGCACAGAAGGTAAAACATCGATCGGCCAATTATACTATGGTTGGAGGCCGTTTGTTCAGAAGATCGGTGACGCAACCCCTTCTTCGATGTTTAAACAAAGATGAACAGATTTTAGCCCTCGAAACAGTTCATGAGGGAATTTGCGGAGAACATCTAGCAGGAAGGTCTTTGGCCCTCAAAATTCTTAGGCAAGGGTTTTTCTGGCCAAAAATGAAGGAAGACGCGACCGAATATGCCAAAAGATGTGTACAATGCCAATTATTCAGCACTATACCGAAGCAACCACCCGAGGAAATGTCTTCAGTCCTTAGCCCCATTCCATTTGCTATGTGGGCGGTTGATATTGTAGGGATTCTGCCCACCAGTACCAAACAAACCAAGTATTGCATTGTGGCGATCGACTACATGACCAAGTGGATAGAAGCCCGACCACTTTCATCCATTACCGAAGAAGCAGCAAAGAAGTTCATGTTAGAACAAGTAATATTAAGATTCGGTATCCCTATGGTATGTGTATCGGACAACGGAACCCAATTCATAGGAAGCAAATTCAGAAAATTCTTAGCTCAATTCGGGATTCAGCAAAAATTCAGTTCGGTCGGGCATCCCCAGGGGAACGGGGCGATCGAAGCTGCAAATAAAATTATCTTCGATGGAATAAAGAAGAGGCTGGGAGATGCCAAAGGACTTTGGGCCGAAGAGCTACCATGGGTTCTGTGGGCATACCGAACGACACCAAGGTCATCAACAGGAGAAACACCATTCAAATTAGCTTTCGGAACAGATGCTCTTTTGCCAGTCGAAGTTTGCCTAGAATCTTACCGAACACAAGTTTTCAACATAGAGACAAACGAATGTGGTCTCCGAGCGAATGTAGACTTACTTGAAGAAGAAAGGGAAGCAGCTCACCAAAGGAACTTAAGGTACCAGCTTCAAGCAGCACAACATTATGATTCGGGAGTAAAAAAGAGATCATTCCGAATCGGAGACTTAGTGCTTCGAGAATTGGCAACATCAATGCCAACAAAACAAGGCAAACTTATGCCCAACTGGGAAGGCCCTTATGTGGTAAGCGAAGTGGTCCGACCGGGCACATACAGGTTAGCTCATTCGGACGGCAGCTTGATTAAGAACACCTGGCACGCTGCTCGCCTTCGCCGTTTTTACCAGTAAGCTTACTGGAAACATTTTTCTTTTACCCTTTTAAATTTGTGGTCTAATTGCAAGTTATCTTTTGAATTCCCTAAGTAAGCATCAATCTGTAATACAAAAACATGCGAGTTCCACATGTTCAATAACAGACTGTTCGCTACATTTTTCTACATGTCATAATTAAGTCAAGTACACCTCTAGCCGAAAGGTTAAGTACACAATATCAAGTTAAATAGACCCATGTTTGGGGCCGACCGAATGAAACATGCGCCCCTCTAACTTATTTTTAGTGTTCAAACACATTCTAATTTAAGTTGCCAATACTTGACATATCCAAATTTGGGGCCGACCAAATGAAATTTGGACACTTACAAGAATGTCCTAGTATTTAAGTGGCTTTGTCATTTATTAAGTCCGGGAGAAAATATTTTAACCGACCGAACGGGGCCTAAATCCTTTACAAAACCCCTTCAAAACTGGGGGCAGCTAGGTTAAGACCGAAGAATTACGACCGAAGATGCATACAAAATGGAAAAATTATGCTAAGGCAATTGAAAGCCGAAGAGGCATAAAAAATAGAAAAATTATGCTAAGGCAAATTTAAGGCCGAAGATGCATACAAAATGGAAAAATTATGCTAAGGCAATTGAAAGCCAAAGAGGCAAATTTATGCTAAGGCAAATTTAAGGCCGAAGATGCATATAAAATGGAAAAATTATGCTAAGGCAATTGAAAGCCGAAGAGGCATAAAAAATAGAAAAATTATGCTAAGGCAAATTTAAGGCCGAAGATGCATAAAAAATAGAACAATTATGCTAAGGCAGGGAAAAAAAAGCTAAGACACATCACATTATGCCAAGACAAATATAAAAGCCCGAAGGCACCAATTCATAAACAAATGTTAGAAGTTACAAAGCCGAAGGCCACAAAAACAAATACAAAACTACTCCATTGAAGGCTCATCAAGCGGCTCATCTTCTCCCGAGGAAATAACTTCGGGGTCACCAGATTTTTCCCTACCCACTGGATCGGTCATACCCATGGTAGCATCGAGCAGTTGGGTATGATCAAAACCAAGTGAGTGGGCTTTCACCACAGCATCATCATAGCCCATCTGATAGCATCGTTCTTCTGTCAAAAGAAGCTGCTTATGCAATTTCCGGGCACTCTTCCTTGATTGCTTCAGCTGGGTGTTCCTCCATTCGATTCGCCTTGAGCTTGTGGCCTTCAGCTTCTCCAACTCATCCTTGAGGGCATCCCTTTCGGACCTTAGAGCCTCAGCCTGGCCAGTGACCCTATCCAATTCGGTAGAAGAGTTCCGAAAGTTCTCCTCGGCTCTGACCGCCCTCACTTCGGTCTCTTCTAACCGTTCGGTCACCACAGCTGACCAGGCAGCGCCCTGAACACAAACATGGAAAATGTTAAAAAAATTTATAAGGCAAGTATGTACATACGAAGGAAAAGAAACTTACCATAGAAAGAAGGGTCATCATTTCAGTACAAGCTTCAACATTATTCAGCTTGGAAATAGTTGGTCGATCGGCCGGAAGAACGAGGCCACGACACAGATCAGGACCCACATTCTTTGATGAAGAAGGAGCTGGGACAATAATCTGGTCGGTCTCCAAGACACTCCATTGAGGAGAATACACTTTTAATTCTGTATTCTCCGACCGAGGCCTCTTCTTCGGTTCCACAGGAGTACCCTCCGGGACTGATTCTCTAGGAGGCGAAGAAGTAGGTGGAGTAATAACCAAGCTCTTTTCCCCTTGATCAAGAGCCAAGGTTTCCACCCCTTCGACCTGCTTAACAGCATTTGCTTCGGCCGCCAGAGCAGCAGCGGCTAGGTCGGCCGCCTTCTTCCTCTTCCGTTCCAGAATATCCAATTGAGTTGTCACTATACAAGACAAAGAAGAACATTATATACAGGTTAAAGGCAATAAACAGGAGTTATCATACTTTCGGAAAGATAAATTGCAAAAGAAAAGAAGAAAAGAACGGAAGAATGTTACCATTACCCCAAAGACCGACTAACCAGTCTGCATCCCTACTATCCGATAATGGTACCTTGTCCATTTTAAGGTCACACAGTATTCGGTAGTCATGCTTATCCGCCTCAGTGAGTTCGGGATATACATACCTCGTGGGATCAACTACCTTCCAAACACCGAACTTCTCCAACTTCGGGCCGGAAACATAAACCCATTTAATATGAGTCTCCTTATTATTCGAATTGGTAAACGACCAGTCAGGCCGACCCACCCTCCGAGCGATGGTATAAAAACCATTACTCTTCGGATTCCGGCGAAGCTCGTAATGATGCCAGAAGAGAGAAGTTCTTGGAATCACTTTACTGGCCATACATCTGGCTTGGAAAGTATTTACGTGAATAAAGCTATTCGGATCCAGCTGACCGATGGCGATGCCCGACTGCTTCAACACACTCTTTAAAATACGCAATATGGGCAATCGTAAGCCACATTTGAACGCCGCTTCGGATATACCCGTAGCAAACCCACCCCCGCAAATAGCCGCGACTTGGGGATTTTGCCAAATCTTGTCATTTTTCCTTGGGGCGAAGAAATACCATACGTATTTCAATACGCAATAGGTCGAGCAGAAATGCTCTATATCGTCTTCGGTCAGCTGAGAAGGACGATTGGCGGCCGGATACTCTACGGCGTCGCTAAAAGGAGAAGAGACCGAAGGATCTGTACCTTCATTTGACCGGTCCATATCCCTGCATTCGGAAATGTCGAGATTAGCCATGTACTCGAAAAAAAATGAAAATAATCAAAAGTAAGGAAAAGATCGAGTACAGAGGGCTAGGACCGGCCAAAAATCCCTACCATCTAAAGTGATTCAGACTCACAACAGTCCGAAGAGCACCCGACAGATTCAAATATCACGAAGGATCCTAAAACAATTGATCAATTCTAGAAATCCTAGCGAAACATGCGAATAAGGGCAAAGGAACACAAATTTTTAAATTGGCGTTTCAAATTCAACGGTTGAGATTGGGGCGTGAATCTTGAGAAAAGACAGCTGTCAGTCATAAAGGGACACGACTTCCCAAGAAAAAACTAGACCTTGTCCTTCGTTCTCATTACCCAGATAATATAACCGAAGGCCAACTCAATTTTTAAATTATTGTCCTAAAAGGTTATTTTGGGCGTCCGAACGAATGTTCCGAAGAAGGGCGAAGGCATTAACTTTTCTTTTTAAAAGTAATGTCGGGCGATCCGAAGGGGATATTCCAAAGAAAGACTTAGGCTTTAGCCTTCGTCCTGAGGATTACTCCGAACGAAGCCTAGGGACATGTTAGAGGTCCAATCTCTTAATGGGCCGAACCATTAGCCCAACATTAAGCCCAAGGAATAAAACAACCTGTTCTCCATTTACAGTCACATGACTGTCAGTGGCCGATCATGGCCATGATGAAAGGTCTTTCACCTTTAAACGGTCACATGGTCCATGATCCAAAAGAATATTTGATACCCTGGAAAGTAGATCTACATCTCAACAACTGCAAGGGAAATAAGTATAAAAGGAGGTAAGATTGTTCATAAAATCAATAACTACACACACAACAATACAGACTCTCTACGTCCAAATTACCTTACAAAAAACCGACTAACTTATTCACACACCGGAGGTGAATCGGGGGGCTCCACCCTCGCATTCTCTTTCTGCAGGTCCTACCGAACGAAGCCTGGGAGAAATCTGGTCGTAACACATAAAGATGGAGAGTCGAAACTTATAGTCCTCCGGTCACCTTAATATTAAGGACGTATGAACTTATTTTTGGATAAATTTTTTATATTTTGATAAATTTTTTTTACAAGTATTTAATTTATGTTTGATACAATATTCAATAAGTTGCAAAATAAGTTGGAAAATTAGAAATCTTAACTTTCAACTTAAAATAAATTGATTTATTCTGTAAAATAAGTTACCCAAATACCCCCAATATTTTGTTTTTCGTTCAAGATGTATAACAAAAAATGATGCTCCCGGATTTTAACTCTCTTTCAGTGGTAAACATTATCCAAATCTTTTTGCCGAAGTGTTTAATTTCGCATTCACTAGAATTGAATTCCCAGATGTTTCAAAGTGACGCATAGGCGTACGATTCCACTACTTTATGCAAGATTTGACTGCCATCTCCATTACAGTTGGATATTCCATTATTCGAGATCCAGTCATCTTGTCACTTTATATCCAAATAAAATCTACTCGATCTTGCAACAAACAATTCTTTTTAATAAATAATTTGCAAAATTGTCAAAAAAGCATTAGCTCGCACTCATACTATCATGTGAATCCCTGTAATCTTAACATCAAGAGAACATGACCATTGTTAGATCAACACCAATGGCTTCGAAAAGATGACAATCAATTGTCGTAAAAATTAGAAATATGCTTGTACATTCGTACATCTTTCTGAAATTTGAATCCTCGAACATCCTATATTCACAAGATAAATAAAAAGTCGGAAAACAAATGTTGAATATAATTAACAGAAGAGTAAATTGTAAAACGGTGGCTGTAGTTTACACTGAATTGCAAAAAAGTGGCCGAATTTTCAGATTTTCATTTTAGTGGCTATCGATCTTTTTTCATGTATTTTTTTGAAAATTAAAAATAATTTTGGCCACTATTTTAGAAATCAAAAACAATTTTGGCCACTTATTTTAAAAATAAAAAAAAATTGGCCACTAATTTAAAAATAAAAAACAAAGTGTGGCCACTAAAATGAAAATTTGAAAATTCGGTCACTTTTTTGCAATTCAGTGTAAACTATCGCCATCGTTTTGCATTTTACTCTTAACAGAATTATAAACGATTAATGTGATACGTATTTGTAAATTCGTAAATTCTCACGCTAAAATGGATTTTCATCACTAAATTCAATTGTTGTATATATGTGTGCGTTTGTTTGTTGAGGCCGACACAAAAACAGTACACAAATTTCTTTTAAAGGAAGTGGAAGTAGACGTAGTGCCTGTTTGGCTAACCTTAAATTAAAGATTTATGGACTTATTTTCGGGTAAAATTTTTATATTTTGATAATTTATTTTTATACATGTATTTAATATATGTTTGAGATTCAATAAGTTACAAAAATAAGTTGAAAAGTTAGGAATCTCTAATTTTATCTTAAAATAAGTTGACTTATTCTGCAAAAAAATTTCCCGAAACACCCTAATAGTAGAAGGCTCTGTAGCTGGGGACAGGTTTGTGATGTGAGGACATACATTTAAAAGGAGATGTTGACGAGAAAGTGAGTTGTGCATTATGTGGCAAAAGTTTGATAGATATATCTACGACTTCACGTTCAAGTTTGTGGCTTTCTTTGCTCATACGGTATTCTATTCATTCACACTCTCCCCTGTGCTATCCTGCTATTTATTGCTTTCCACTTGAATCAGCTCTCTTTCATTCTATGATTACCAACTAATCTCTGCTTGAATATCAATTGATCACTGTTTAAACTTTGAAAGTTTTGCCTGAATCATCAACTAATCTCGTGTTAAGCTTTGGGAGATTTGCTAATTCAAATTTCTACGTACGTAAGTTATTCTATTTTGCAGATTTGAAATACATGATGTATTCACAAGCAGGTAGTGCTCACTTATTCCGTTTGAAGAACAGGACGTGAAAAGGATAACATTGTGTTTTAAGTTTTAACATAACTAGCTTAAAATCCGTGTCATGCACGAATTTATTTTGATATTATATAATTTTTTTTATGATTTAAATTGCTCGTAATATTTTAAAGAAAATGAAAAATTAAAGTTGCCCGTGATTTTTTTTAGAAAAAAGGGTAATTTTAGTTAGAAATTTAGAAAAAATAATACATTTTAGTAGAAAAATTTAATCGATTAATTATTAATATTATAATATTGTTATTTTATTTTATTAAATATAATCGACCGTGATATAATTGAAAAAAGACAGATTTTAGTTAGAGAAAATAGAAAAGGTAATGTGAAAATTAAAAAGGTGACATGTTTTAGGTGAAAAAGATAATTGATTAGTTTATAATAATTATAATTTAATTTATGTTATTTTATTAAATTATATTGGGGTGATGGTCCTAAATACCCACCACAAGAAATGGAAGGTCTGAAATACCCATAGGCGCTGGGCGCGGCCCTTTCTGTCCACTGTACACGCATGTGTGACATGCGTGTAGGTTGTTTACACATAACACGCATATCACACATGCGTGTGTAGGTTGTTTACACAGAACTGATATGTTAAATTATACCTAACCGCAAGCGCACGGTATCAATTGTAGTAGATACTAGCAAATACGGGTCGAATCCTCAAGGAGACAGTTTCAGTTTCAATTCAATTGTTATCAATTGTTTCTAGTCACAAACGATTGTTGGAGAATTTTATTAACTACTAAAACAAATTTAACAAAGTTTTAAATCAATTAATTAAGGGATCTAGGGCAATTCAGGTTCACCATGTTTACACCAAACAAATCACAAAAGTATAGCTTTTCAATGGGATTAAGTAATTAAAGCAATGGTTAATCTTTCTCAAGCATTAACGGTTAATCTTTCTCAAGCATTAACACTCTCAGAATATCTAATGATGTTCTCACACTCACCTTCAATTCTGCTAATTGTATGTAAGCCTCTAGTAGTAAAATCTCTCGATCTATTACTCCTATTGCAATCAATTAATCTGTGATATTGCGCAATTACACAAATTAAGAATTATAACATATCAATCAGAATTACTCTTTACCCATCAATCTACTAATCAAATTAAGCCCAAATCATGGTGCAAACATGGCTCCCCTTAGTACCCTAGAATTAAACTACTCACTCATGGTAGAATAAAAACTAATAATAATAATAATGAAAGAAGCCATAATAAACATGTAATAATAAACAAGATGAGATAAAGAGTACCTTAAACCTTTGAATAACGAAGAACAATGAAGATCCAAATTAAACTAAGTGCTTACAAAAGAAGAGATGAAGAGAGAAAAAAAACAAAACCCTAGCTTTTTGTAAAATATAAAATACGTATCTATATGTCTATCTCTCTTTCCACGTTTTCTCTTCCTTTTATAATAAAACCCCTTAATAAAATCTGATATCTATCTCCTAATAAAAGTATTTTTAATATCCTAATCAATTTACAAAAAAGATATCCATAATTGAATAGGATTTTCTTGTAAAATTCGTCACTAATTTTGCTCCTCTGTTTCTGGGCTCTTCCAGTTGGATTTTGCTTACTGGACCACCTCTGAATTAAAGATAATTCCCTAAGCTTCGCGTGGACAGTAAGATCGTCAAATTCTGACTTCTGGAACTCAAGATATGGCCCAAACAGTGCAGGCAGCCCGTATAGCCCAATATTACGAATTTTCTCCTATTTTATCTCCAAAATAGCTCTTTTTGCTCCAAATCTTTCCAAGTTATGAATTCTTTATTTCCTACAATAAAACAATAAAATCTATTAAATAAAAATCCAAATCAATGCAAAACACAATAAATATGAGAATAAAATCATCTAAAATATATATAAAAATATACTCTATCAAACATCCCCACACTAAGCATTTGCACGTCCTCGGGCAAATAAGTGAAATAAAAACTAAGTCCTAACAAACATCACTTTCGTAGATGACACGATTGCATTGAGCATATGCAACAAGCCGTTAAACCCCTAGGCAGCCCTAGTAGGACGAGTGTTGTCTCGTGAGGGTTTATAGTGAATGTACCCACAAAATTCATCCAACCATGCAAAAGATCAATGCTAACACAACACCACACACACAAGTCCTCTCATGCCACATCAACTTAAGAATCAAAGCAAACATACGATGTCTTGGTGTCGAAAGTGCAAGTATTCACGTAGTCTACTCAACCAACATGCAGAAGGTCATAAAAATTCATGTCAAGTGTAAAAATCGTTGGTAATCATGCTAAGCCCACAAGAAACACATCTTTAAGTCTAAACCCGGGATCTCCTATGCCAAAACAAGTAATAACTCACCTTTCACTCAAAAACGAATATTCACTCAAGAACAAGGTTAAGTGTATCACTCAATTCCAACAAAATCATAAACACAACTTGACACTCTCAATCAATCTCACTCTCAACACAACATACATTACTGATGAAAATCAAAAGGTCTTTATTCGGGTTGTAGCGTGGGCTAGGGACAAGGTATGTCAAGAAAGCTAAAGAAGGTTAAGTCAAAAGCTAGTACCCAACAATAATCATTATTCAATTCCCTTTCTATTAAAACAAATACTTCCCCACACTTGGATTTTTCAATAACCCTTACATAATAACTTGACTAGTCGAATGAAGAAGGATCATACAAACATAAGAATGCTCTCGAATTTATTCATTTTTTTTTCTTTTTTTTTCTATTTTTTTCTGTTTTTTTTTCTTTTTTTTTTCTGAGAGCTAAGGAATAAGCACAATGATCCATAAATATTTTTATGAATTTCGACTAGCAAGCATCAACCCAAAATCAATATTCCCCAAAAGTATGATCATCAATAACCCCCCTTTTATGAACACCTTATTACTCCCTTAAGCACGATACTAGCCTTTGACAATTTAGGATCAAAAATTACTGTAAGCCCAATAGAATAAAAAAGATAATGGCAAGTAATGTAGTGTGTCACCGAAAGAATAGGATTAGGCTCAAAGGGTTAACTAATTGATCATGTATAAAAGGTGTGGAAATATGGGAAATACGAGGTTAAACCTAAGTGCCTTTATCATCTCATCATCAAGTAATGTCATGCATTTCAAGAAAGATCTCAAGTAAGTGCTAGCAATGTAAACAACATGTGGACACTCAAGCAAACGAAAAATCATGCAAACGATATGCATATAGGCTCAAAACTCACTTGGTGTGACAAAACATAATCAATCCCAGGTAACAAGACTCTCTAACGCACCTACTTGTACTCAAAGCATGAAAACCAAGTCATCTTGCACATATTCATGTCATTCTAATCACTTACAACATCCAATTAAGTCTACCAGCTTCAACTTGCTAGTGTAAGTGTGTGCACAAGAACAAAGCACGTCACTTCTCATACAAAAGCGTCAATAAACACAAGAATTCTACGCATGCATGGGTGTATCAAGCAAAATACAACAACTAATCAAATTGCATGGCTAGAATTATTTTTGGTATTTTTCAATTTTTTAATTTTTTTGGATTTTTTTTTTAAACAAGTAATACACTATGTTGAGAACACCTCCCCACACTTAAGCGGTTCATTGTCCCCAATGAACTAATGAGCAAGATACAAAACTAAAACTAAAAACAAAATAAAACTACACTAAAAAGAAAAGAAAAGAAAGAAAACTCCCCTGGAATCAAGATGTCAGGTGTGAAAACCATCCCTCATTTGCTTAGGAGCCATCCACTCACCACTTCCGAACCACTCACCAATCATATGAACCAACCCAACAATTTTTTTCCTCGCAAAAATCCCCTTTCCTTAGCAATTAGCCTTACACCAACCGATTAAATTTAACCTCCACCGTCGAAAACGAAAATTTCCCAACATTAACACTATTTCTCCCATGCTTACGAGCCAAAAGAATCAATACCCAACTCCCAAGAAGCTCAACCAATAATTTCCAAACAATATCACACCAAAAATAGCCCAAATTCCAAGAATAATACAAAATCCCAATTTACAAGAACACAAATTCGTAATAAAAATAAAATTAGAGAAAAATATTTACCCAATACGAATCAAAGAGGTGAACTTGCAATTAATTCCTCTTTAGAATTGAATTTTTAGAGATTTAAAGAAGTAGAAAAGGAATTGGATTTGTATGTATAGGTGAGTATATATATTTGGGGGAATAATAATAATAATAAAAATAAAAAAATAAAAATAAAAATAAAAATAAATAAAATAAATAAAATAAAATAAAATATGAAATAGGAGATGGATTGGGAATAATTTGGAATTAATATGGGGCTAGAATTAGGATTTTAGGTGGAGAAAAGAATTAGAAAAGGGGTAGGAATTGATTTAGGAGATGAATAATATTTAATATATACTATATATATAACACACAACACTCACGTTAAAAGACAACAACTGGCCAAAACAAAAACTTACCTGGTCTGACGCATGGGAGGGCGCATGACGCGCGGAGATGTTCTGGTCATCCGGGCGCAGGTGCGCTGGTTGTGGCGCCTCATGCGCTGCAGCCTACTTATAAAAATCATGGGTTGCCTCCCAAGCAGCGCTTTTTTAGAGTCATTAGCTTGACCTCCTCAAAAAAAATACTCCGGTAAAGGCGTAATATCCACTTTCTCGATCATAAACTCGCCACCACAAAAAGTATCAAGAGTGTTAGTGGTTGTCTTTATCCTGCAAAAAGTCTCCAAACAAGCATCAGTAAAATAAAATATGTCATTAATAAGCAATAGAGAGAGTGCTTGTGTAGTTTTGGAAAACTTTGTGATAAAACAACGATAAAATTCAACACCAGGAAAATATTGAACTCCCTTGACATAAGGTGGAGGTTCTGGTGGTGGCTTTTCTTCACTCCTCACTTTCACTGGAGTCATTCGGACATCTTGGCTTATCACATCATTGGCAAATAAGACACTTCCATCTTTTCCCTCTTCCCGAGCTTGAAACGTAGGAGCCACTTTGTATGGATCATCAACCAAAATTTGAGAAATATCATATTGGACAATATTTGTTATCACATCAACCTTGAAATAAGTAGTCTTGAGCAAAGAAGCCTTGTAAGTAGAGGCTAGATCGAGAGAAAATTTATCAATACATGGTAGCTTAGGCACAGGTTGTGGAAGAGAAACAACAACCATCTCTGTATTGCTTTCCTTTGTAGCCTCATCATCAGTCACATTGTTCTCAGTAGCAGCAACATCATTGATCTCGTCATCGGTGGCAAGCTCCTTCTCTTTATCAATGGCCTCATCATCAACATACATGGAGAAACTATCATATTCCTGATCGCTTGTGAGATTGATAGCAGTCAGGTCCTCTTCGGATCGGATAGATGATGATGGTAAATAGTCGAGCTGCCCTATAGTAGAAGAGTTAGCCAACTGTGCAATTTGAGATTCAATCGCCAAACTTTGAGTTTCTAATTCTTCAAAACTCTTTAGCATTTTATTCAAGATATCCCACATCTCATTTGTCTGATCAGCTTGCACATCTACACTGGATTGAGAAACATGTAGATCTTCTTGTAAAGGAGGATATTGATATTCTTGCTGTGGCGGCTGCTCATATGACTGATAATATTGTTGCTCAAACTGTTGCTGATTATGATATGAAAAATTTTGAACACCATTGTCCTGGTAGTAGAAATCTGGTTGATTCACGCATTCTTGATCAAAAGTGTTTGAATACTGATTGTACCCATATCCTTCTTCAAAAGAATTCATTTGTCCCAACTGAGCACTCTGAGAATTATAGACATTGTAATAGCATTCCAAACCATAATGACCCTGGACACCACAAATTGGACAGAAGTTGTAAGTTTTAGGGGCCACTTGTGACATCTCATTGATACTCATTGGACGCATAATGGGCTCTATAGGGTTGAATGAGGCAATTTCTTGAGTGCGTGCCTCCAACATGGAAGAGAGTAGTGCAAAAGTATCAACTTCACCCATTGCAAACCTGTAGACACTCAACAAAGCCAAGAAAACATAGTAAAATCTGCCTCAATTGGAACAAAGGTTCCAACGAGACAATGGAAACAATCTAAACAACTAAATTAAAATCAATAGAAACTCGCTGTCTCCCCGGCAGCGGCGCCAAAAACTTGATATGTTAAATTATACCTAACCGCAAGCGCACGGTATCAATTGTAGTAGATACTAGCAAATACGGGTCGAATCCTCAAGGAGACAGTTTCAGTTTCAATTCAATTGTTATCAATTGTTTCTAGTCACAAACGATTGTTGGAGAATTTTATTAACTACTAAAACAAATTTAACAAAGTTTTAAATCAATTAATTAAGGGATCTAGGGCAATTCAGGTTCACCATGTTTACACCAAACAAATCACAAAAGTATAGCTTTTCAATGGGATTAAGTAATTAAAGCAATGGTTAATCTTTCTCAAGCATTAACGGTTAATCTTTCTCAAGCATTAACACTCTCAGAATATCTAATGATGTTCTCACACTCACCTTCAATTCTGCTAATTGTATGTAAGCCTCTAGTAGTAAAATCTCTCGATCTATTACTCCTATTGCAATCAATTAATCTGTGATATTGCGCAATTACACAAATTAAGAATTATAACATATCAATCAGAATTACTCTTTACCCATCAATCTACTAATCAAATTAAGCCCAAATCATGGTGCAAACATGGCTCCCCTTAGTACCCTAGAATTAAACTACTCACTCATGGTAGAATAAAAACTAATAATAATAATAATGAAAGAAGCCATAATAAACATGTAATAATAAACAAGATGAGATAAAGAGTACCTTAAACCTTTGAATAACGAAGAACAATGAAGATCCAAATTAAACTAAGTGCTTACAAAAGAAGAGATGAAGAGAGAAAAAAAACAAAACCCTAGCTTTTTGTAAAATATAAAATACGTATCTATATGTCTATCTCTCTTTCCACGTTTTCTCTTCCTTTTATAATAAAACCCCTTAATAAAATCTGATATCTATCTCCTAATAAAAGTATTTTTAATATCCTAATCAATTTACAAAAAAGATATCCATAATTGAATAGGATTTTCTTGTAAAATTCGTCACTAATTTTGCTCCTCTGTTTCTGGGCTCTTCCAGTTGGATTTTGCTTACTGGACCACCTCTGAATTAAAGATAATTCCCTAAGCTTCGCGTGGACAGTAAGATCGTCAAATTCTGACTTCTGGAACTCAAGATATGGCCCAAACAGTGCAGGCAGCCCGTATAGCCCAATATTACGAATTTTCTCCTATTTTATCTCCAAAATAGCTCTTTTTGCTCCAAATCTTTCCAAGTTATGAATTCTTTATTTCCTACAATAAAACAATAAAATCTATTAAATAAAAATCCAAATCAATGCAAAACACAATAAATATGAGAATAAAATCATCTAAAATATATATAAAAATATACTCTATCAAGAACACGCATATCATACATGCGTGTACTTTTTTTTTTCATAAAGCACCCACGCATGTGTGATATGCGTATTCCATGAATGAAAAACAAAACACACGCATGTCACATATGCGTGTTCTTTGTAAGCAGTGTACACGCATGTCACACATGCGTGTACAGTGGAGAGAAAGGGCCGCGCCCAGCGCCTATGGGTATTTCGGGACATTCATCCTCCCTGGTAGGCATTTTGGTCATTCTTTCATTATATTGCTCGTAGTGTTTTTAGATAGTGAGAAATTAATGTTACCCGTGATATTTCTAGAAAAAATGAATTTTAGTTATGAAATATGGAAAAATGATACGTTTTACCTGAAAAAGGTAATCGGTAATTATTAGTATTTTAATATTATTATTTTATTTTATTGAATGAAACCACCCGTGATATAATTGGAAAAGTAGATATTTTAGTTACAGAACAAGGGAAAGTAACATGTTTGGCTCAAAAGGGTAATTAAATAGTTAATATTAATTATAATATAATTACGTTATTTTATTAAACAAAATTGCCCTTAATGTTTATAAGAAAGGAGAAATTTTAATTAGATACAATATAAAAGATATTGTGTTTTACCTGAAAGGAAAATTAATTAGTTAGTGAAAAATAGAAAAGGTAATATGTTTAATCTGAAAAAGGAAATTAATTAGTTTGTATGATGGATTTATTTTTAATTAAGTAAGGGTAAATAAGTAAAATCAATAGGTACCGTACCGACCAACCAAACTTTTAATGTTTCGGTTTTTATATAATAGTACTAGCCTAAAACCCGTGCGATGCATGGATTTTTTTTATATTATATAAAAAATTTCATTAATTAAAATTAATTTTTTTAAAACATGAATTTTGGAGGCTTACTTTTTTATATGAGATGATTTGATAATAATTATATAAATGTTATTCGTGATATTTCTAGAAAAGGAGGGATTTAGTTAGAAAATATAGAAAAGATGATAGGTTTTAAGTTAAAAAGAATAATCAATTAATTATTAGTAATTATAAAATTATTACTTCATTTTATTAAATAGAATGTCTGTGGTATGATTAGAAAAATAGAGAATTTAGTTAGTGAAAATTAAAAAGATTATATGTTCTAGGTGAAAAAGGTAATTGATTAGTTTATACTCCCTCTGTCCCTCCCATTTCTTTACATTTCTTTTTCACTACTCGACACGCATTTCAAGGCTCCTAAAAAATATAGTTCCATAACTTATTTTTTAAATTTTCTTTTTTTGTATAAAAATAGAACAATTCTATTTTTATACAAAAAAAGAAAATTTAAAAAATAAGTTATGAAACTATCCGCAAATTGCACCTTAAAATCCGTGCCAGAATTACGTCCCCCAAGGTAAAGAACCAAGGGGGACAGAGGGAGTAGTAATTATAATTGAATTACGTTAATTTACTAAATACAATTGCTCGTTGTTGAGTATTGAATACGATAAAAGAATACAGAGGGGGTGAATGGATTCTTAAACTTTTCTTTAGTTAGAGTCTATGTAGCAAATAAGTGTTTGTGTGTGCAGAAGTGAAGGTGCGGATAAAGAACTACACAAGACACGGTATCACTTTAATCTAATGTATTATTAGATAAAGGTTGCTACAATCTGTGAATACAAATGATAGTATTCTCAGCTTCGTTTTTCTTAGAGAGATACAGCTTGTAGTGTATGAGAAACTTGACTCACAAAGTTACAAAGTTAATGACTAAGGAAGTGAGGCTGTAACCTTATAGAACATGGATACACCCTACTTACTACAAATAAGGTAGCTGAACAAATTACTTTCTAGTCTGTCTATCCTTTTTGAGTAAGTGTCCAAACGGTTACAGATTTGACTTTGCAAAGCCTGTTCAGATCCACTTCTTTAGCCCCTTGTCTCTTCTATATCTCTCCAAGCTTCCTTGTAGGCTTTCCAGAGCACGTTACAGATTGTGGTCCATAAAGTGCATTGGCTTGTTGCAGGTTTCTGACTTGTACAATTTCTTCAGTACTTTGTCTCCAAGAATGTATTCGAGAAGTGACTAAGTAGTTGATTCGAGAACTAGAATTGACTTGATCGATAACTCTGAGTTCTCGAACACTGTTATATTGACATATCGAATTATTTCTCGAATAGCTCTTTTCTTCAAGATTTCTTGAGTTGTCGAATAGAACACTTGACTTGTCGAATCCTTGAGATATCGAATAGCTTTCTGAGTCCTTGAGATATCGAATGAAACTTTGACTTGTTGACTCCTTGAGAACTCGAATACTACTTTGACTTGTTGACTTCCTGAGTTCTCGAATAGAGTACATAGACATATCGAATCTCTGAGATATCGAATGAGATATCGAATGAGATATCGAACAGTGTATTCAGAGATATCGAATAGTGTCTTGAGATATCGAATCCCTGACTTCTCGAATGCTGGACTTATCGAATAGACAAATATACTTCTCGAATTGGTACTTAGGCAAATTCTTCATTTCTTCAAATCCCAACTGTGATTATTTGACAGTCTTTATCTTCTTGCTTGAGGCATGAACCTTGGAACATCTTTCAAGCATTATTCTAGACTCTATAAGTACAGTTACACAACTAGGATTTGATGCCTACTACAAGTACAATACAAACAAAAACTCTACAAATAGAGGTTCCCTCAGTTAAGAGGTCATGTAAGTAATGCAAAGCATTACAAACAATTATGCTTGTTATTAGATGTATACAGGCATGCCTCTGTAACTAACAATCTCCCCCAAATTGTGAGTGAGACCCTTAGTCACAATTTCATGTCTGATAACAAGCCTAACATACATAAAGATAAAACTTTAACAGTACAGGTATGTAGATTGATTGAGGAAAGTACATAGAAGTGTTCTTACAAGTTATGAGAAACTACTAGCCATATCCTTTTGGATTCATCTCTTGAGCTTTGGCTTGCAGATTCTCATTTTTCATTTTCTCCTCAGCTTCTTTGGCTTTCTTCTTTGCATTTTCCTCCATGGCAAGAATAATGTCTTCCATTGTAGTGAGTTCTTCAATTAGAGGGGAGCCTGATAAATCCTTAAGTACTTCATTCAGCTGTTTCTCAGAATAGGAACTGATGTAGTCCATTCTAATCTTTACATTTCTACCATATTTCTTGTACTCAATGATGTAAGGATTAAACTTGACTCTACACAGACCCATATCTCTCAATTCATCAGCCTTAGTTTCCATTGCAGCAAACTCCTCCTCCCTTTTCTTTAGTAGCTCCTCACTGTTCTTTCTCATTTCTGCCCGGTGATCTCTCTTTATTTTGACAAAGTCAATTAGCTCCAGCTTCCATACCCTTTCCACTCTGTCTTCAGAATCCAACATTGCAATTATTCTTTCTATGTCATATAGCTTGCCCCAGTGCTGACACGTTCCTTGTCTGAATTTCTTCTGTCTTCCATCAGTATATTTTATTTCAAGAAAATCATCAACAATGGCAACATGATAGATTCTTTGAGCCCATATGAACTGCAGTTGGTCTTCATCATAGATTTCATCCAGAGGTGGTAGGTTCAATCCTGGAATTATTGTCAGTGCCTTTGATTTCGATATCTTCACCCTTCTTGCAGCATGCTTAATTTTACTCCTCCTTGTATGATTGCTAGGCAGAAACTTATGACCCTTGTTGGTAGACCATAGTAGTATTCCATTAGCAGTTTGTTTTCTGAAACATACACATGGTTTCTTGACTTGAATCTTCTCCTCTTCTTGAGGTGGCAAAACAGTTGCAGAAGCCATCGAGTCAGATTTTGGTAGGTCATTACTAACAGTATTCACCCTAGACTCAGAGTCTTGTGTTGTGGTGAGGTTACTGCTAGCAATGCCTAAGGCTTGCTGTTTTCCAATTTTCCTCTCATAGACTTTTCCTTGGTCATCACCATCTTTCTTATTCTTGTCATCCTTCTTCTTCTTCTCATCTTCATCACCCTTATCTCTCCTGTGATGTCTCCTCCTCCCATCACTTTTGTCTTCAGAGTCATCATCCTTATTTCTCCTAGGTTGATCCCTCTCTGGAGTTTCACCAGTTGCTATAAAAGATCTGAGAATGTGCAGTGCTTCAATTTCTTCAGCATTTCTGGTTCCAACCTTCTTCTGTAGTTGATCAATGATAGCAATGACCAGTCTGTGATTTCGAGAAGTGAGATCATGGGGAATGACCAATTGCTTGATGTCTTCAATTTTGGTGCCAGACTGATAGATGATTGTCCATGGCTTCTTGATCACTTCTGGCAGCCTTGAAGGTTAGCCATTCCTCAAATCATCAAATAGACTTTTGTTGTTCTCATTTCTCTTCTCAATAAGCTCAAGTATGACATCTATCTCTGAGTGTTTTAGAGCTTGTAGAGTCTTGTATGTTAGATGCCATATCTTTGATTTAGATATCATCACTATCTCCTTGAACCATAGATTATTGACTTTCTTGGGGATGACAGTGATGTAGTCAATCTGCTCCTTCAACTCCCTCAGATAGGACTGAGTGTCACAAGCCTGTTCCCTTGTGATTTTCAGAAACTCCAAGAAGGCTTTATTATGATAAACATTTGAGTTAGCAACTTCTTGTAGCTTGGCCTCAGTAATTACTTTGACTTCTATAGGCTTGGCACTTTCAGATATGGATGATGGAGGTTTGTCAGATGGCATACTCCCTGCAACCACTGTGGTTGTGATAGATTGCTTCTGGCCACCAGGAGTAATGACATGCACAGTTGGTAGAGTAACAACTGGCAGTGAGGTAGGAGGCTCATCAACCTTTGTTTTTCCTTTGCCTGGCACATGAGTTGGAGATTTATTTGCCCTTTGGTGATCACCCTCTCTTAACTTTATCCCTTTTTCCTTGGGTTTCTCCCCCTTAGTATTTGAATTCCTTGTCCTCTTCTCCCCCTTAGGCTTGTTGTCAGGCACAGAGGCTTTAGAAGTGACCTTTGGGGTGGAAGATTCTTCAGGAAGAGGAAGACCCATATGCTTCATCATAGCAGCCAACATGGATTGTTGATGCAGAAGAACATCAACTGTGGTGGTTGCTTGAGTGTCCAACTGATCATTGAGAAGTGCAACCTTGTCTGTAAGATGAGCATTGGACTTAGTGAGAGTATCCACCTCCTTTTCAAGAGTATCCACTTTAGTGAATAGCTCATGTGCCCTGAAACCAGAGAGTGATTGATCCTTGAGTCTCTGGACTTCATACTTGGTCATGTCATGAACAAGGACCTCAGTTACTAGCTTATCCCCATATTGATTCTTGAACAGTGTTCTCAGCATGGCATTTGAATCTGTGGTTTGATCAGACAGAGATTGAAACTTATGCCCCAGCCCTGTGACAGTATCCTTGAGAAGGGCCAAGCCATTGTCCATTTTGATACAGCTAGACTTGCAGGCTAGAATTTCCTTGACCACAGTTTCCAGTTGAGGGAATTTGGAATCAAAAACCCTTTTTAGCTCATGCACCTCCTTGGTTGTGGTTGTACACACTTCTGTGACTTCTGTCTTTAGACCCTTGCCAAGGTAGTGTGCAGCCTTGAGAATTCCCTTGTAACTGTCATTGACTGCTTCATACACAGCACTAGGGGTGAGAGAATTGGCATTGGACCCTAGTGAAGTGATGTACTCTTCTCTGAGGTACTGTAGGCCTTCTGAGAGAGGAATGTCATACTTTCCTTGAAGCCAGGCATCTATATTGCCTTCTCTCTCAGACTCATCCACAATTTTGGCCTGTTGTTGCTCCACATCCTCTTTATGGCATAGGAGAATAGCTTCATAGTCAGGATTTGGCAGGTTGGCAGTGAGGAGTTGCTGTGCAATCTTTGTGAACTCAGGAATCTGATCCACAATTAAGCTTTGAAGTGCTTCAACCGTCAATTGTTGTGGAACAGACCCTGATCCTGAAGCACTGTCATGGTGCACAGGCTTCAGCCATTGTGACATAAAGTCAGAGCTAGAGCTAGGCAAGCTAGACTCCTCAGTTACAGATGCAACTTCTGTAACCGGATGGATTGACTCTACTACTGGTGTCTCCACAGAAGTGGGATGAGTTACACCGGCAGTTGACACAGGCACAGAGTCTCTAGTGAAAACTAGTGGAACCTCTGTGTTTGTGATGGTGTCATTAGGAGATGCCCCAGCATGCATTCCCTCACCATCTAAATGTGGGTCCTGGGTGGTGAACAGGGTGTCATGCACCAAGTCACTTGAGTTCATTGGCTCATTAAGAGAAAAGAATTCTTGATGATCAATGCCTTGCTCCTCAATTGCTTGAGTTGCAGGCTGCAAAGAAATATGAGATGAAGATTCTGGAAGAGTAGTGTGTTGTAGAGTAGATTTTGGCAACTCCCCCTGAGAGATAGAGGGAGTTTCAAGTATGATGTGCTCTCCACTCAGTGTAGTGCCAGCCTTATCACTCCCATGTGCTGACTCAATACAAGAAGGTGCATTGGGGAGGATGCTTGATTCTATAGATGCACCCTGTTGAGAGGACACATCTAGTGAGTTGTTTGCCCTTGATTTTACAACTTCAGCCATTTGTGTGACTGAAGAGGTGGACTTAGTTTTCTTCTTCTTCTTTGGCCTTAGTAAGGGTGACTCTGGTTCCTCACTTTCTAGACCTAGTTCAACAGCTAATGTTGCTTCGGATAAAATATTTAAGGGTGCATACATTACTTCCTTTCTCTTCTTTTTACTAACATCACCCTTTTGAGAGGATGCTGTAGTTGGTTCAGTAATTGGTAAAGTGTTTGGTTGAGAGGGTTGGTTAGCTAGCCCTGGGTTAGCATTTTGTTCTACTTGCTTGGGCTTAGCTAACTCAGACTTAGAGGCAAATATTGGCATGTTGTGGGGGTAAGTTCTAAACAAACTCTCCATATGAGAAGTTATGTTAAGTCTTACATCCACATCATTCCTAGTCTCCAAATTACCAAAAATGAGTTTGGTCATGGATTTAGGATAGCCTATTCTATTTTTATTCATCCCATCTAATTCAATCATTTTATCATCTAAGAAGTTAAGGACAGATTGAATAAAACGAGGGAAGAAAATTTCATTACCTCTCTTGGCTGAATTCTTACCAAGTCTCCCATACAGCTCCTGCAGAATGATGAGACCAACGTCTATCTTCTTTCCATAAGCTAAGGCATAGCCTATTTAATGTGCAGGAGTACTAATTTGGTCATAGCTAGATTTTCTTGCAGTGAAGACTTGAAGAAGTGTAGCAAACACATAACTCCATTCCTTCCTCAAATGCTTCATGTTCAAGTGCCCAAGACTGATTCTGTCTACATATTTGATGAAATCAAAGAAGTCTTCCAATTCAGCATTTGTAGCAAGTGGGTCATACACCTCTCCTTTGGTACCCATCCCAAGTGCCTCATTCATATCCCCTGTGGTGATAGTGAGATTTTTGTCTTGAATCTTGCAGTAGATGATGTACGAGGATATTGCAGAGTCAAGAGCCACCACCTCCACTGTAGCAGACTGCCAAAACTGTTCTAGAATGTCGAGATACAGAGTTGGGTTAACAGATAGAGCATTCTTGATGTACGATTCAGACATCCACTTCACAAAGCACTTGAAATTGGCGTTGGGTGCTTCAACATCACTAGTTAGAGAAATGAAATTGGTGTTGAACTTTATTGTTGCCATTTGTGTGTGAGAGAGAGAGAAGAAATCGAAGGTTGAAGAAGAAATTTAGCTTTTGCAGTTAGGGTTTCAGAGGTTTTGGGAGTTTGGATGCTTGAGAAATCGAATGAAATGAATCGAATAGATGTGAAGTTGTAAAAGTATGAAGTACTTGAATTGTCGATTAGATGTATGTTCTGTATCGACAAGTCAGGCATTCGAGAAGTAGAAAACAACTATTCGAGAAGTCAAGAAAGGCTTATTCGATAACTCAAGCAGGTTGTAGCTCACAGCTGGCAGTTATCTAACTTAGAAATAAATCTAAATTAGGTAAAATATGTTTTTATGAGTAATTCTGAATTCTGAATAAAAATCCAAAATCGGTTAAAATTCAGCGAGAAATCAGGCTTTTCAAATGATTCGAGAACTCAAATATAGTATTCGAGAACTCAGTCAATTGAGAACTAAAACACTATATTCGAGAAGTCAAGGAAACCTCTATTCGAGAACTCTAAAAGACTATATTCGAGAACTCGAGAGTGCTCTAAAGAGACTTGTTAGAGATGTCGAATAGTGAATCACTTGAGAAGTCTGACTTGTCGAAATATACTCATAGAAACTCAATTTTCACTATCTTTTCAAAATTTACCAGCCATATTCATTCACGAATATTCTAGCAAATTAAACAGTGATTTTCTCAAAATTTCATAGAAATTTCAAGTTAATAAGAGAATATGATTTTCCAAATATGCAACAGATTTGAAATATTTATAAATCATATTTCAGCCAACACTTACTCCAAAAATATTAAGAATTTAGATAAAGTAAGTGTTTATTGCTGCAACAATCTAGATGCTATATTCACTTAGCCAGAATCTGAAGAATTCAGCATTCCAATCTCACTAACCAACCTTGTGAAGGTGGCTTCATCTAATGGCTTAGTGAATATATCAGCTAGTTGTTTGTCTGTAGAAACATTATGCAACTCAATGGTTCCATTAGTTGCATGTTCCCTTATGAAATGATATCTGATGTCAATGTGCTTTGTCCTAGAATGATTGACAAGATTGGCAACTATAGAGATTGCACTTGTGTTGTCACACATGATTGGAATTCTTTCCAACACAAGTCCATAATCTCTAAGTTGATTTCTAATCCAAAGCACTTGAGCACAGCAACTTCCAGCAGCTATGTATTCAGCCTCAACTGTAGAAGTTGACACAAATTGTTGTTTATTGCTATACCAAGAGACTAACCTTTGTCCAAGAAACTGGCAGCTACCTGAGGTGCTTTTCCTATCCACTCTGCATCCAGCATAATCAGCATCAGAATAACCAACCAGATTGAATCCTGTGTCCTTAGGATACCATAGTCCCAAGTTTGGAGTGCCCTTCAGATATCTAAAGATACTTTTTATAGCAACCAAATGTGATTCTTTTGGATTTGATTGAAACCTTGCACACAAGCATGTAGCAAACATGATGTCTGGCCTACTTGCAGTGAGATAGAGTAGAGAACCAACCATGCCTCTGTAGACTGAGATATCTACCTTCTTGCCTTTAGCATCTTCATCCAATTTAGTGGCAGTGGCCATGGGTGTCTTTGCAGGTGAGCAATCTTCCAAGTCAAACTTCTTCAATAAATCCTTGATATACTTGGTCTGACTGATAAAGATACCATCCTTCCTTTGACTGACTTGCAACCCAAGAAAGAATGTCAACTCTCCCATCATACTCATCTCATATCTGCTGTGCATGAGTTTAGAAAATTTCTCACACAGCTTCTCATTTGTAGAACCAAAAATGATATCATCCACATAGATCTGAACTAAGATAAGATCATCACCATGCTTCTTGTAAAATAATGTCTTGTCCAGTGTGCCTCTAGTGAATTGATTCTCAAGAAGAAATTGTGATAAAGTATCATACCATGCTCTTGGAGCCTGCTTAAGTCCATACAATGCCTTAAGCAATTTGTAGACAAATTCTGGGAAGTGTGGATCCTCAAAACCAGGTGGTTGTTGCACATAAACTTCTTCTTCCAACTCTCCATTCAGAAATGCACTTTTGACATCCATTTGATATACTTTAAAGTTTGAATGAGCAGCAAATGCCAAGAATATTCTGATGGCTTCCAATCTAGCAACAGGAGCAAATGTCTCATCATAATCAATGCCTTCCTGTTGAGAGTATCCTTTTGCAACCAACCTTGCTTTGTTCCTTATAATTACACCATCTTCATCCATCTTATTCTTTAGAACCCATTTTGTTCCAACAATGGTTCTGTTCTTTGGTGCAGGCACAAGTTCCCATACTTTGTTCCTTTCAAATTGATTCAACTCCTCTTGCATAGCAATAATCCAATCTAGATCCAACAGTGCATCATCAAGTTTCTTTGGCTCAACTTGTGATAGAAAACAGCCATAGAGGCACTCATTCTGAGTTGCTCTCCTAGTCCTTACTCCTGCATTAGGATCTCCAATGATTTGCTCTGCAGTGTGTGATCTATCCCATTTCCTTGAGTGCTCAGCCTGATTTCTCATTCTTGATGTTGCTTCATCATCCACATCATGGTCATTCTCATTTCCTCCCCCTGTGAAGTTGCCACTACTCACAGGTGTGTCTTAGATGCTTGTTTCTTCACTATTGATTGGCACAAATTCTTCTCTTGTATCATCATTCACTTGAGTTTGTTGAACTCGAGTTTCAACTTCAGTTTCAGTCGCTTCATCAGAATCATCTAGATTATCAAACTTCAATGGATCTTTATCTTCATCATTGGCTTCTTCTAGCCCAGATATTTTGTTGTCATCAAATGTCACATCTGTGCTTTCCATAACTTTCTTTTGACTGATGACATAAACCTTGTATGCAATTCTTTCCATAGAGTAGCCAAGAAAAATTCCTTCAAATGCTTTTGCATCAAATTTTCCAACATATTCAGAATTATCCTTCAATACAAAACATTTGCTTCCAAAAGTATGAACATACTTTAGAGTAGGCTTCTTTCCAGTCATCAAGTTATAAGGTGTCTTTCCAGCATTTTTGTTGATGAGGGTTCTGTTCTGGATATAGCATGCAGTGCTTACAGCCTCAGCCCAAAAACATGTAGGCATTTTTGCATCAAGTAACATTGTTCTAGCAGCCTCAATTAGAGTTCTATTCTTTCTCTCAACAACTCCATTTTGTTGTGGAGTCCTTGGAGCTGAGAATTGCTGAGAAATACCATTCTCTTTACAGAATGCTTCAAGTATGGCATTTCTGAACTCTGTTCCATTATCACTTCTCAGTGCAATCACACTTGCATTGTTGGCCTTTGCTTCCTTGTCAACTTTCTTTATATGCTCAATGATTACTTGTGGAGCCTCATCTTTTGATGCCAGAAATTCCACCCATGTATACCTTGTAAAATCATCAACCATCACCAAGGCATACTTCTTTCTTCCTAGTGACATAATATTGATAGGCCCAAACAAATCCATATGAATGAGTTGTAGGGGCTTGGTTATTGATGTTACTGTCTTTGACTTGTGGCTTGATCTTTTCATTTTCCCTTTTTGACAAGCCTCACACACTCCTTCTTGGCAGAATTCAAGTGTAGGCATGCCTCTCACTAACTCTCTTTTGACTAGAGAATTAATGACTTTGAAATTCAGGTGTGATAATTTTTTGTGCCACAGCCAACAATCTTCATTTGATGCTTTTGAATAAAAGCAACAAATGTTGTCCTTGTTTGCAGAGTCCATATTGGCTACAAACAGGCTTCCCTTTCTTACTCCAGATAGAGCAAAATCACCAGTCTTCTTGTGGGTGACCAAACATTCATCTTTGTCAAAATCCACCTTGAATCCCCTATCAGTAAACTGACCAACACTTAGCAGATTATGCTTGAGCCCCTTGACTAGTGCTACATCTTCAATGATGACATTACCAACTTTCAACTTGCCATATCCCAATGTGTTACCCATGCTATCATCTCCAAAAGCAACCATTGGGCCAGCCTTTTCCTCATACTGTGATAGCATGGCCATATCACCAGTCATATGATTTGAGCATCCACTGTCCAAAATCCACATGACCTTCTTTTCACTTTCTTTGCCCTGAGGGTCTGATGGAGATGTGTCATCCTTGGAATTGGCCATCAAGGCATAATTGCAGAATTCTTGCTCCTCTCCATCACTGTCAGAATCATCCCAACACTTCCCTTCAGCTATGTAGGCCTTACCTTGTGTCTGCTTTTTCAGAAGGGCCTCATACTTAGCTTCAAGCTCAAGATAATCTATATCCTTCTTTTTAGGCTTCTTGTATTCACTGGCAAAATGCCCTAGGTCATTGCATCTATAGCACCTTACAGATGACCTATCCACATGGCTGGTTTTAAACTTATTCTTGTTTGGTTTCACAGGTGCCTTGCTTTTGTTGAATGAATGGTTTTGGGTTTTGGGTTTGAAGGGTTGATTCCTTTTGAATCTGATGTTTGGAAATTTTCTGGCCATGAAAGCATATGAAGTGTTTTCCATCCCATCTAGTTCTTCAAGAGTGTAAAACTCTTCTTCCTCCTTCTCCTCAACAGGTTCACTTACCTCAGGTTCAGTTTCTTCCTCTTCTACTACCTCCTCTATCCTTAACTGGCTTGTGGATGCTTCTAGGTCTTGAATAGATTTGTTGACAATCAAGGCACATGATGTGTTTACCATTCTGCCTTGATTGGCTTGGATAGCCCTTTTCTGAAGCAACTCAAGCTCATGAGTTTTTAAAACTCCATAGAGCACATCATATGTAACTTTGTTCAAATCTCTTTCCCTTAGAGAAATGACCCTTTGCTCTAGATGGTTTAGTGAGGATAGCAGAAACTTCATGTTTAACTCCTTGGTACTGTAGACCTTGCCATTCATCTGCAACTCAGTAACTAGCTTGTGAAATCTCTCAAACATCTCAGTAATGCTTTCCTTGGGCTGTGCCATGAAAGCCTCATACTGTGTGACCAGTATCTGTTTCTTGTTTTCCTTAACCTCATCAGTTCCTTCACACAACACCTCAATGTGATCCCACATTTCTTTGGCAGATGTACATGATGCAATGTTTGCAAACATTGACATGTCCATGGAATCAATGATAAGCAACATGAGGTGGCTGTCAAGAGCAACCTTCTCCCTTTCTGATTCTGTCCATTTTGATGGATCCTTGGCCTCATAAGATCTTGGGATAGTTGTGGTTCCAACAGTCTTCTCTGGTATCTCTTGTTGTGGAACAAAAGGACCATTCTTAAGAATCTCAGGATACAAAGGATGAGAGGCTTTGATGAACAACATCATCTTTATCTTCCAGAGGTTGAAGTTATCTTTGTCAAACTTAGGGACTTTCACCGTTCCTGTAGTCTTTGGTGTATTCGAACTCATGATCGTTTTTCTGTTTTTGAATAAACAACCCGCTCTGATACCACTTGTTGAGTATTGAATACGATAAAAGAATACAGAGGGGGGGTGAATGGATTCTTGAACTTTTCTTTAGCTAGAGTCTATGTAGCAAATAAGTGTTTGTGTGTGCAGAAGTGAAGGTGCGGATAAAGAACAACACAAGACACAGTATCACTTTAATCTAATGTATTATTAGATAAAGGTTGCTACAATCTGTGAATACAAATGATAGTATTCTCAGTTTCATTTTTCTCAGAGAGATACAGCTTGTAGTGTATGAGAAACTTGACTCACAAAGTTACAAAGTTAATGACTAAGGAAGTGAGGCTGTAACCTTATAGAACATGGATACACCCTACTTACTACAAATAAGGTAGCTGAACAAATTACTTTCTAGTCTGTCTATCCTTTTTGAGTAACTGTCCAAACGGTTACAGATTGACTTTGCAAAGCCTGTTCAGATCCACTTCTTTAGCCCCTTGTCTCTTCTATATCTCTCCAAGCTTCCTTGTAGGCTTTCCAGAGCACGTTACAGATTGTGGTCCATAAAGTGCATTGGCTTGTTGCAGGTTTCTGACTTGTACAATTTCTTCAGTACTTTGTCTCCAAGAATGTATTCGAGAAGTGACTAAGTAGTTGATTCGAGAACTAGAATTGACTTGATCGATAACTCTGAGTTCTCGAACACTGTTATATTGACATATCGAATTACTTCTCGAATATCTCTTTTCTTCATGATTCCTTGAGTTGTCGAATAGAACACTTGACTTGTCGAATCCTTGAGATATCGAATAGCTTTCTGAGTCCTTGAGATATCGAATGGAACTTTGACTTGTTGACTCCTTGAGAACTCGAATACTACTTTGACTTGTTGACTTCCTGAGTTCTCGAATAGAGTACATAGATATATCGAATCTCTGAGATATCGAATGAGATATCGAACAGTGTATTCAGAGATATCGAATAGTGTCTTGAGATATCGAATCCCTGACTTCTCGAATGTTGGACTTATCGAATAGACAAATATACTTCTCGAATTGGTACTTAGGCAAATTCTTCATTTCTTCAAATCCCAACTGTGATTATTTGACAGTCTTTATCTTCTTGCTTGAGGCATGAACCTTGGAACTTCTTTCAAACATTATTCTAGACTCTATAAGTACAGTTACACAACTAGGATTTGATGCCTACTACAAGTACAATACAAACAGAAACTCTACAAATAGAGGTTCCCTCAGTTAAGAGGTCATGTAAGTAATGCAAAGCATTACAAACAATTAGGCTTGTTATTAGATGTATACAGGCATGCCTCTGTAACTAACACTCGTAATGTTTTTAGAAAATGAGAAAATAATATTGTCCGTGTTATTTCTATTATAAAAGAGATTTTAGTTAGAAAATATAGAAAATATGATATGTTTTAGCTGAAAAAGGTAATCGGTTAATTAAAAATATTATAATATTATTAGTTTATTTTATTAAATAGAACCGTCTGTGATATAATTAAAAAAAAATTAGTTAGAGAAAATAGAAAGGTAACGTGCGTGATTTATGTGGAAAAAGTAATTGATTAGTTTATAGTAATTATAATTTAATTATGTTATTTTACGAAATAAAATTGTTCATAGTTTTTAGAAAATGAGAAATTAACGCTACCCGTTATTTTTCTAGAAAAAAAAAGGAATGTAATTAGAAAAAATAGAAAAGATGATATGTTTTAGCTGAAAAGCTAATCGGTTAATTATTAGTATTATAATATTATTATTATTTTATTTGTATTAATTAGAAACGCCTGTAATATAGTTAGAAAAATGGAGGTTTTAGTAAGAAGAAAGAAAAAAAGGTAACTTGTTTTGCTGAAAAAAGGTAACCGTTCATGATATAATTGGAAAAATAGAGATTTTAGTTAGAGAAAAGAGAAAAGGTAACGTGTTTTGACTGAAAAATGTAAATTACCTTTTTGAGTCAAAACACGTTACCTTTTCTTTTTTCTCTAACTAAAATCTCTCTTTTTCCAATTATATTATGGATGGTTACCTTTTTCAACAAAACACATTACTTTTTTTCTTTCTTCTTACTAAAACCTCCACTTTTCTAATTATATTACAGGCGTTTCTATTTAATAAAAAAATATTTTTTTAAACAAAATTGCTCGTAGTGTTTTTAAAAAGGAGAAATTTTAGTTAGATAAAATGTAAAAGATATTCTATTTTAAATGAAAAAGGAAATTATTTAGTTATTGAAAAATAGAAAAGGTTATATGTTTAAACTGAAAAAGGAAATTAATTAATAAATGAGAAATTTTAGTTAGATAAAATATAAAAGATATTGTATTTTATTTGAAAAAGGAAATTATTTAGTTCTTGAAAATAGAAAAGATAATATGCGTAACCTGAAAAAGGAAATTGATTAGTTAATAGATCTGTAATTGAGTAAGGGTAATTAGGTAAATTCAATAGGTACCGTTGAACCAAACTTTTAATGTTTCTGCTTTTATATAATAATATAGATTGAATTGATTTGGGAAAGTAAGGTTTTTTTAATCAAATATTTAGTTACTACTGTATATCTTTTGGAAATATACTTTTTTTTGTCAGGTTTTTGGAAATAAACTAAAACAACTTAAGTTCTTAATTCAAATCATTCCATTTTCAGCATTAATCAATTGGTAGGGATACTAAGATCAATTATGACCGTAAAAATAGACTTAAAACGATCCCTTTTAAAATGTTCGAGCAAAGGTGAGTATTGATTTGTAACGCAAAATTGGGTGGCAAGTTGAAGTTGCGTACGTCCAAAAGAATGTGAAAAGATGTTTATTATATTTTTTTTTTTTTTTGAAATGAATGTGAAAAGATGTTGAAATGATAAATCTAGTTTAAGCTTTGATATATCTAGACATCATGCATGGACGGTGAACGTTATTGTTGCCGTATGGGGAAGTATTTATGAAAATCATAACTGTCACATTTATCATCAATATTGTCATTTTCAAACAATATTGGACAGCTTCTTGTATCTTCTAGGTTGTAATATACGACAAAAATAAATATATGGCCTAAAATAAATATAAAAATTAAAGTTTTGTTTTTTAAAAAAAGTTGCACTTCCATATATTAACTTTCTTCAGAAAAAAGGTTACAAATAAACTTCGGAACAGTACGATATCACTCCATATGATCTGACAAAGAATAAGTAGTATGTGCTACGATATCACTCCATATGACCTGACAAAGAATAAGTAGTACTCCCTCCGTCCCATATTACTTTTCCCACTTTCCTTTTAAGGTAATTCAAATAACTTTTCCTGTTTCTATTTTAAGCCATAAAAATAATATTTACTTACCCACTATTCTACCCACTACTCCTTAAAAATAATATTCAATACACACTACTCCACCCACTCATCATTATAAATAATATTCAATACCAACTATTACACCCACTATTACTTAAAAACAATATTCAATACCCACTACCCCATAAAAAATAATAATTAATGTTAGATTACCTCCACCCCTGTACGTGTCATGCTGTCACGGCTTTGGTTAAGAGGGAGTGCAGAAGAGCCTAAAAACCCGTGTCATTCATCAAATGAGAAAAGAAAATAGAGACAGAGGGAGTATGTGCTTATGAGCTATCCTATTCGCAAATCTACGATTAAAAATCACAAACACCTCCTCCTCACAGTGTTTAAGAATCTCAACACACTTCTTAATAATGGTGTGAAAATTTGAGTTCCCTCGAACTTCATAATCTGCATCAACAACTGCCTTAGCATCTATTTCAAAAATGCATCTTCTTGTCCTCCACTTACTCGTCCATATTAATGTTTTTTTAAGACTCCAAGCTTCCGCTTCCCTCGCTTGCATACGTCCTCTAACTTTGATTGTCCGTGCTCTCAGAAATTGGCCTCGGTCATCTCGTATGACACACCCTGCACCAATATAATCATACTCTCCTCTACAAGCTGCATCAACATTTATTTTAGAGTTAATTACAAAAAAATGGTTAAATTTTACACTCATTTTCAAAAAAGTGGCCAGATTTTAAATTTTGGGGCCAGACTTGCCTTTTTTCTTTCAAAAAAGTGACTGGAAATTATTTTCAGCTTATTTGGCAGGGATAAAATGGAAAAATCTGGCCATTTTTTTGAAAATTAATGTAAAATCTTTATTTTAATCCATTCCTACGACGGCTTGCACCATGTAGGGCTCGTTTGGAAAATCTTATTTTTCAAAAATAAGTTACTTATTCCGGAAAAAAGTTAGGAAATATGTACTTTTTTCTGAAATAAATAACTTATTTTTGCAAGATAACGAATATTAAACTCTCAATACACATTTTTTTCTAAAACAAAGTAAGTAAATATGATTTTTTTTTTTTCGAAATAAGTAATTTATAAGTTCGATTTAAGATTTGGCAAACAGGCTTTGGTCTCTTGAGTACTCGTGAACCTCGTTTCACTGTTTTGTTTCTTTTCCTGCACTCGTTTCCAATCTTGCAACAAGTTAGACGCCATAGCATTTACTCCAAAAACTGACAGAGCTTTCTTGTCCCAAACCCAAATGCCAAATGTAAAAATTTCTAGAACTCATGTATGCTTGAATGGAAGGAATGAAGAACGAAAGTAAAATTGTGAACAACATCAAGTTATTTAAGCATTGACATTTGTAAATTTCAAAAGTAAATTTCAGATCGTGGACTATATATCGAACATAGTTGAAAATATTGTGATAAATTTAGAGTCTGTTAGCTTAAAGAACTCGTTTTAAGTTGATCATTGATTGATTTATGTAACATTAAAATTTTTCAACTTAAAAATTAGTTTTAGTTTAAAAAATTTAGGTACCTAGATATTTTTTTTAAATTATTTTTTTTCTCACATCAAATTTTATATATTTGAGTCATTTTTTAATTCATGTCTTTTTTTGTATATAATTGAACTTTATATTTTTATTTTATGTTTAAAAATATATAATTTTATTTTCTCATTAAATTTTTTGAAATAAATCCACTTTAAATAAAATTAGCCAAACACATTCATTTATCTTAAAATTAAAATTTTCACTTTTTACTTAAAACAAATAAGTTGCAATTTAAGCCAAACGAGCTCTTAGAGCATCTCCAACAGACTCTTTATCTAACCTTTCAAATTAAAATATAAAGAGGATGAGTTAAAATCAAACCCCAAGAGATTTTAGAGGCTCTTTAAAAAGTTAAGAACTTTCTTCTATTTTTAAGAACAACTAATAGCTCCTGACTTATATTTTATTCATAAAAAATTAATTTTTCTCTCTCCTCTATTAAATGTTTGTTTAAGTGAAAATGAAATATGAACAAAATATAAAAATAAAGAGCAATTATTGGAAGTATTGTTGAAATTAATACACAAATTAATATAATAATTTGTTAAAGTTTAATTATTTATAATTTGTTAAAAGTTTAATTATTTATAATATATTTATGAGTGAATTAGAATATTCTTGGAGATGTTCTTCGTTGTAGAGAATGCACCCGAATCACACAGATTTAAACAAGTGTACAAACAAGCTAATGGATTACACGCATCCTCGTGCTTTTAAAACTGAAAATAGTGATGAACCAACACAAATCTGGTACTTTTTGCTACTATTTGTTTCAATAATTTTGCCACTCAACCCTTTTTTTCCAGTATCAAATCTAAAAAGAAATAATACTGAAAGGGCATGGTTGTAAAAATCGGTAATCGGTATAAATTGGTTGAGCTACGCTACCGATTTAAGATTAATCGGGTAATCGAGAATTAATCGGAAGGATTAATCGGAGTATTAATCGGATATTATAATAATATTTAATATATTAGTTTAATTTACAATTAAACATATCATTTTAAATAAATTCACAGGATTAATCGGATTTCAAAAATTGAATCGGTTGGTTACCTTAGAGAGGATTAATCGGGGATTAATCGGCTAAATCGGGGATTTTTAGAACCATGTGAAAGGGAAAGAAGTAAAAAAAATTAATTAATTTAATACATGTGGAAGATACCAGCTAAATGCAATGGCACTTTCTCATGAACTATTGAACTAGGACCCAACTAATTAGTTTTCTTTTACAAGGTGCATTTTAGGCATGACAGATGGGAGTGGCAAGTCCAGTAGTACTAATGCAGCTGCTTTCACCTACTATAAATATTGAAATTAATGCCAACTATTTTCCCCCTTTGATCCATCCTTTCTGGTAGTTGCAGCTAGCTTATATTTCTACAAGTAGCCATAACTTTGATCATTATAGGTATTCTATTTATATTTTATCTACAAAGATAATTTATGATTTTATATAATTTGTTATAGTTATTTTGGCTTGTAAAAGAATTGGACATCATTTCTTGTTTTGGTTGTTTGTGAATTATTGGATATAGCACAAGGGCTTTGCTGCATGAGAAGATGAAAACTCAAGAGAATAAGACTTTAGGTGATCAACTTGATGATGAGAATGCAGGCCAAAGGGAGATTTTCATTCCACTTCATGCGGTACCAAATTTTCTTGAATATTTCCCTTTTATTCGTGTCGTGTGTTTTTGTTATCTTTCTTTTTGTTGGTATATATCGTCAAAAACGTGTATTTTCAATACACGCTAGCCTGCCTTTTTAATTATGCATGTTCAAGGCATGTATGTAAGATCTGGGCAGAAGTGCTTAGTTAGTGTTGAAAAAATATGGCTCTCAGGTCCATAGATGTGGTCTATCAGAGGATTGGTTTTGTCATCCATATAGATATTGCGGTGTAGCTTGTTGCTCATCTCTAATTATTTCAATATGAGTATTATACAAAAAAGAGTTGGATATTTCTTTCTGCTCTGGAGGGATCACTGGTTCAGAGTTGTTTGTAGGACTTCTACTTTGAACTTAAAGATATAGAATTAGCTATTAGATTAGCTTGTCATTAAACAACAGATTATGTGCGATTTTTTCTGTAGAGTGGTATTGTAAGTACTAAAGAAATCTTTTAACGATTTTGGTGATTAATGTTTTACGTGATATTAGAACCCTTGCGTAGTGGGGTAGAAGACACAGTTGCATATATTTATAAACAGAAAAAGAAATGAACTTATAAACAGTTGTTTGAAGACAAGAGAAAAGAAAAAGAAATGAACCCAGAAAAGAAACAAATCTTTATTTCATACCTTGTTGCTTTAACTTGATTAAGTTAATAATTCATCTTTCTTTTCCCTAAGAATTGCCAAAAGGCGTGGGGAGACCTCACGATACCTGTTGAACGGACAAAGGATTTTGTGCAAATTTGTATGTTTGTCACTTGATAGAAATCGTGGACGGTAATACACCAAAATATCTTGCAATTAATATTTGAACTTTTAATTAATTGGGAAGTAGATGAATAATAATTGTGTAGGAAATAATGTAGTCATGTTGAGAAATTAAATAGCTAATAAGATTATAAATATAAAATGGCATGTCTGTAAACAGAGTTTCTGCATATTTCTCCTCTGTATATATGGGGATTGCTACAGTTTAGTGTTCTATGTGCACACTTCATTCCTAGGCGAAAAAAAACATGTACTTGCATAAAGTTGATGCCTGTCATTTGATGGAAGACAAGGAAGAACAGTTTTATGAAAATCTGATAACATGGTCCTTCATATTACTGTTTAAGACTTGGTGCTAAACACAATATGACCTGACACTTTAATTTATGTTGAAACTATCCTTAACACTTAATTAGATGCCATGTTAAGTTACAACAAAACTTTCTGCTATTGATTGTTAATTATCTGTCTGTTCCATATGCTTTTAGCATCAATAATAATGTTTATCTGTTGTATTCTAATTTAGCTTAACTCATCATCTGGATCGAGTCAAGAAGTACCAAATAATAAGCAATTAAGGAAGTCAAATCTTTTATCTGAGATGGGAGCAAGAAATCAGGAAATCTCCTCTCAGGATTTTGTTCAGATAAAAATGCCACCCTCTCCTACTCCCACCCTTAAGAAAGTTAATAATCTCCCAAAGCCTAGTCCTTCTACTGCAAAAATGAATACATCTCCTGGTCCATCCTTGCCCAAAGCTAAATCATCCACCAAGCATATTCTTCCAAAGAGAAGCATCAAGTACAAAGTTTCTAGTTCAGATATAGAGAAGCCTTCCAATCTAGCTCCAGGTGAACCGTCTGATAAACCTTCTATTTTAAGATCTTGGTCACTTTCAAAGATATTTACTCCAAGGATGAATAGGACATCGTCTCTACCTATACCTCCAATTGCTCGTGCCAACTCAGAAACCATGAGTGGAGGAGACTTACTACCTGCAACTTCAGTTCTTCGTGCAAACTCAGAATCCTTATGTGAAGGAAACTTAGTACCTGTAGCTCCAGTTGCTCATGCAAACTCAGAAACCACACACGGGGAAAATTTACTACCTGCAAATCCAATATCTCGTGCAAACTCAGAAACCATATATGGATCAAACTTTATTGGTACACAGAATGTAAGTGATCAACATTCCATTCGCTCTTTGTTTGTCTATTTAAATTTTACTAGGTTTAAGTCATCATCTTGGCATATTTATGTTCTTGTTGAGTAATTGGTTTTTACTCCTACTTTATCATGCAAAAGGCGATTGTTGCAAGAAATATACGAGGAAAGTGTTAGGTTACATGTCTGTACATCAATCCTAAAAATCATTTATGTGGTAGGAAGCACAAGTTTTGTGTAGGTTATTATTGAACTTAAAATCACGATAGGGTCCCTATTCCATATCTGTTGATTAGTCATCAGCTGTTCTTGTTGTCTTCTCCAGGTTTTTAGTTCAGGATTAAGTCCACTTACATGCTATAGTAACTTGTTTCATTCTTGTGTATAGACCAAAGGAGGTCACGGTCACATAGCTCGGTCACTTTCAGTTCCTTCTTTAAACAAGGATGCAAGCACTAGGAAAACGGATTCGTTTATCCGTGTAATTACATCACCTTGTACGAGGGACAGAAATCATACATCAACTACAGCCACAGCAGGAGATGATGGTATGCTGCTGTCTTTAAAGTCTTACATCACTTCATGTTTGCCATGGTCTTGAGTTAAAAATTTCTTCAGTATTTATTTAATATATTGACTGCAGATAGGAGATTGCCTTTACTAACTTTACCAGTTAATAAAAATTCTTATAAGTTATAACCTCTTTAAGGGCAAGGCACTTGACACTTTCCGTACCTTGCGACTTAGATATCAGACCTTACTAATCAACTTTTACTACTCCATACTAGTTTTTTATTTCACAAAAAGAGCCTTTTCCCACTTGATGGTTAACGGAATGACATGATTTCCACAACATCTACTACTATAGTTCAATTGTCAGGACATCAATTTACTAAAAACTCCTTTTCTCTGGAGGTACATTTCTTGATATCATTTTTATTATTATTACGATATTGTTCAGAAAATTATGAGACTGATGGGGAAGATATACCAGAAGAAGAGGCTGTTTGCAGAATTTGCCTGGTTGAAGTATGTGAAGGTGGAGAGACCCTCAAGTTGGAATGCAATTGCAAAGGTGAACTTGCTTTGGCTCACAAGGAATGCGCTATAAAATGGTTTAGCATAAAAGGTTGCAAAACCTGTGAAGTATGCAAAAATGAAGTTAAAAATCTACCTGTCAAGCTCTTACGGGTTCAAAGTATCCAAAATCGAAATACTGGAACAATTAGAGCCCCGTATATGGAAGTTAATGGATTCAGGTAAATGTATATAATTTCCTATTGTTTCCTGACAAATAAGTCAAATGATACACATTACCCATGAATAATGGTAGATTCTTTACATCTCAGGAAAACTTATACGTGATGCATTAACATCTAAAATATTCTTTGCTTGCAGTGAATTTTACAGGGTTTGGCAAGAGGTACCAGTTCTTGTCATCGTCAGCGTACTTCTGTACTTCTGTTTTCTTGAGGAACTTCTGGTATGAGCTGTTAACAAATACTATATGACAATCACATATGCCACAGTTTTTCTCTAATATGTCATCTTCGTATTAACAGATAGAAACCACTGACATGGGCATGGGTTCAGTAGCTCTATCTGTTCCATTTTCTTGTATACTTGGATTCCTTGCTGCCATGACCTCTTCAACCATGGGTACACCTCAATAATAATTTAAAGAAGATTACTATTTTACATTACATTAATACATAGAAGCGATCTAGTGCATGTTAATTTATTTAGAATTCTTTTAACGTAGTCCAATTTTTGTGCTATGTGTACTAACCTAAGACCTCTTAATTTTGGCAGTCAAGGGAAAATTTGTTTGGCTTTACGCATCAATGCAATTCGCACTCGTGGTTATATTTGCACACCTTTTCTTCTTCATGGTAAGAGTTTATCTGCTCCTAAATGTATACTGTGAATTGCCACAAGATGGCCATGTAAACTTAAATAAATCTTTAGCTTTAAAAGGTAGTGAACTGGCTACATAATTGAATATGTTGTAATGAAAAAAGCCCATAGTAGCTTTTGAAACTCGAGTTCAAGATTATGTGGACAAGCATAATATTTTCTTCTTTTACTTCCTTAATTAGTTTCATTCTTAAAGTGCAGTGTCAGCAGTTTGATTCTTTCCTCTTCTCCTTTGTTGATATATAGGTGCATAAGGAACCGATTCTGTTGATTATTCTAGCAACATTTGCCGGATTTGGTGTTGCAATGGGAGGTAGCATTATTTTTTTCGAGCTCCTTAAATGGAGAACAAGGTTGCACGTCTCATCAAGTTAGTGGCACAATATTCTTTTTGAAACAAGAAAACAGAAATAGAAATTCTAGAAACGTTAAGGAGACGGTAATACCTAGATATAAGTCTCATTCCGTTTTTCCTGAACTTATTAGCCTCCAATTGAACTGAGTGATGTTGCAGCTTGAGTTCACTATACATTCTGTTATCAGAAAGAAAAAGATCTAGTGTGAGATAAGGCTTGTAAATTTCCTACGACTTTGTATTGTTAATAGCATTTGTTTAGTAAGTGAAGAGTTTAAGATGCTGGGCAAGTCTATGATAATGATTATTTTTCAAGAGTCAGGAAAAAAATCTCTATTTGTTGGAGTTTGTAATGTTTGTATAATTTACGGTCGATAGATCCAGTGAGTATGTTTGATTTGGTTTGATTATTGTATTCCTTTGTAAATATTATATTTCAGTACTCCATCTTTCACTTATTCAATGCTTTTATTATGCTTGACTGTGATTGAGAATGTGCATGAAAAATAAAATGTGTTTGCTTTACTGAACTTACACATGTAAATATTAACCGGTTAAATGAACTTGCTGTAAATGTAATGACCCATGTAATAATATTACTGTACTTGTTTGGTTTTCTGAACTTAAATGTAAAACATAAACTGGTTGGTGTTGTAAGTTGTGCTAAGTCATAACTTTCCGCTTATCGATGGCAAACGGATCAGTCGGTTTGGCTTCTATAAAAACTAAATTTGAACTTAAATATGTATGTAGATTCAGATTCGGATCCAAACCCGATTAAAATTAGAAATTCCTAGATTGAGATTCGTACCATTGAGTTTCGGTTCGGTTCAGATTTTAATCAAGTCTTAATTTATTTATGCAATTATTTATCAATATTTTATTTTTAAGTAAATTACAAAGTGATGGCTTAACTTTACCTACATTTACATTTTGATGACCGTAATTTAAAATTTGTAATATATTGGGCCTATATAGTTTTTACGTTTTAAAAACGTGACTACGAACCACTTTTTTAAATTATTTTTTCTAAAAAATGTGAACCTTAGCCGCCAAATGTAAAAGTAATATTTGATCAATATATTACAAATTTCAAACTCCGGCCACTAAAATACAAATATGGATTAAGTTCAACCGCAACTCTCTAATTTATTCTTTTTTTGTTTGAAACAATAATTTATCAATTGGAACAATATATAAATAAACGCATGCATCATCCAAATATACATAATTGAAAAATGAATAATAAAAATATGTCTCTTAATTTGTAACACTTATATGTCAAAAATTGACTTAAATGATTTATAAAATGAGTATTTTTAGTTTGTGAATGAACAAATACTATTGAAGAGAATACGAGAACTATATAGTAACTTTAATTTGTGGGTTTAAATTAATAGCATTAAAATAATTAGATTATCGAAAAATTAATAATTAAAAAAATATTATATATACACTATATTATACAAATATATATATATATATATATATATATTTGTATTTCGGATCGGATCCGAGTTTGATACGGCTTCAGTTTAATATTCGGATTTCAAGTTTGATTCGATTCGGTTAGGACAAAACCCAACCCCCACCTAAAATTTATTTGGATCTAAAAATAAACCCCAAATCCAAAAATTTTAAGTTCAACTAAATCCAATTAAATCGGAACGGAATCGGAACAAATTGTCATCCCTCCTTACCAGCAATGCACTCAACTACCTTCTAATATATATCTCCAAATTTATAGGTGACACTTTAGAGAAAACCGTCTTATTTAGAGTACAAGAAAGAACCACCACAAAATACATATATTTATCTTTTTTTGTATAAAAAATATTATAAATCTTAATTAAGAAATTAAAAATGAAATTACACAACTTTTTTTAAAAAAATCATTAAAAATTAATGAAATAATCCAAAGCAATTCTACTATAAAATCAAATTCAAATCAAGTTTTTTGTTCAAATTTTATGTGTTAAATCCTTTTTAAAGTTTATATATCGTTTGTAAGAGTAGCACTCTATGGAGAACCATGTTACGTGGAAAACCACTAATTTTTTATTCTACGACAGAACCAAAGTTCTATTTTTTTGGTTCTATAAAAAAAATTGGTTCTACAAAAAAAAATCTAGACAGATGTTGACGTGACAGTGCCACGTCATCACTACTGACGTGGTAGTGCCACATGGCAGTGCCACGTCATCAATGCTGACGTGATAGGTGGCATGGCAGTGCCACGTCAACACTGCTGACGTGGCGTTGATGACGTGGCAGTTTAATTTTTTTTTTTCTTTTGATTCTGTTACATAATTAGAAAAAATATTTTTTGAAAAATTTTGGTTCTACTACAGAATCAAAGGACGTAAGATGGTTTTTCGTAGAACAATGACCTATACATTAGAATCAAATTTATGTTTTTACAAATTTTATTTGTAACTTATTGATGAAATTTTATAATGGAATTAATAATTATCTCCACGAATCTTTTTTAAAAGTTTCTCTATAGAACAATGATCCCAACTTTAAATCTGGACTCGAAAAAAATAAAACTAAACTACCTTCTAAAGTTCAACCTACAGATTTGTTAATTTTTTTACACGTTTATAAAAAAAACTATCCAGACTTTATTTTATATAATGTTTTTTAAGAAAGTAATAGCATCAAAAAGTTTGTTTAAAATTATTGCTAGTGATAAAATAATCATTTAAACTTTCAAACTATATTTTCTAAAACCATGAGGTGCATATAATCAACCAAGTCCTTGTTTACACCAACTTTGTCAACAAACTGTAAATAAAATCACAAAAAGCAAATTGTAGTTGCATCCACATTAGCACAAGATCAGTGGTGCACTAAAACAATGCCGCAAGCAACAAGTTTGCAAATTACGACTAGCAAAAAAAATTGGACATTCAGATCCTGAGATTAGAGAAGTCAACTAACACATAGGAGTACATTTAAAGGAACTAATCTCAGAGTTCCTTGCTACCGAGAAAGTAAAATAGGTGTTAATTTCGCATGCAATTTTCAACTCCCACGAGGCCACGACTTTGAAGCCGGGGAATAATCACAGGAGCTCAAATTTTACCGAAAAGGTTACTTAGGACTGTAATTCGAGTCAAGTCGGGTATTAATTCAAGCCGAGCTTTTTTTCATAAGCCGAGCCGGCTCGTTTCTTCTGCCCGAACTCGGCTCGTTTAATTTCATGAGTCGAGCTGAGCCGACTCGTTTAGCTCAACGAGCCTATTTAAACGAGTCGGGCCTCGGGCGAGCCGGCTCATGTAAAATTATACTTAAACGAACCTAATCTTCTGCTCGAACTCTGTTCATATAATTTCACGAGTCGAGTCGAGCCGGCTCGTTTAGTTAAACGAGCCGGTCATGTGTTCGAGCTCGGCTCGTTAACGAGCTCGAGCCGAGCCCTATTAAACGAGTTCGAGCCGGGCAAGCTCGTGAGCTACCCAACTCGAATTACAGCCCTAGTTACTCTTGAACTTAACCCCTACTCCCGAGAATAAGATAATACTCACTTTGATCAACTCACATTAATACCACTGACCATAGGGAAAGAATCCTGAGATATAGATCAAAAGTTGTTATTAAATTGTACACAGATTTTGGATATTTTAACAATTAAAAGTTGACCTCAGTAACAGGCAAGACATAATTAAGATTTGGAGTTTTTCCTCGGACTATATACTTTTGTCCATCTGTTCTATCTGATTTTAGAGGTAGATATTTAAATGTTACAAAAATATAGAATATTAGTACTCATAATTCATCCTTCAAATTCTTGGAGTCAGCCTCCGTATTTTCCTTGGCCTCAGGCTCAGAGTCTGTGGATGTTGTAGTTGTAGCTGGTTTCTGGAGCTTAAATGGGACAGATGCATGTTTCTTAAGGAATTTGTAAAATGCTACCACTGTTCGATCAACATCTACAGTAATCTGACATGGCGCACACACAAAAAGTAAGTATACTTCATTCCCCTAATTGCATATAATAAAGATTGCGGTGACTAGTGAGTAGATAAGAAAGATATACGTACAGGATCGAAGCTTTTGTTTCCTGCTGGGAAGAAGAGCAGCGTCGGGAATCCATCAGACTGCAAGAAAACAAAGGGAACCCCACAAATAAGAAATTGATATTACTATGCAACTTTGCATGAAAATAGCAAATATGCGATTTCTTCTTGGTAAAAAGTAGTAAAAATTAATACCAATCAGAAAGTAATACATGTGTAATAAATTACTTTTTGGCAGATAGAGGTAGCAAGATCATTTCAATTTATCACTCAGTACTAGGATTTTATCACTACCTTCGCCCTAGGGTGCTCATTTGTGGTACCGTCCATCTTAGCAATCACCAGAGACTCGACACTGCGCAAGTGTTTTGCAAGCTTGTTGTATGTTGGTTCAAGAGATTGGCAGTGTCCACACCATGGTGCATAGATCTATATCAAAGCCATACATTCAGCGAATAGGGAATAAATGCCACAAACAGCTGAATAAAAGAATGAATACCATGAGGTATAATTTATTAAATTCAAATGGTACCTCAAGAAGGACATCTTTTGACTCATCCAACACAATCTCATCAAAATTGTTTCCAACTACTATTTTAACGTCACTATCATTCTGTGTCAAATAAAATGTGGAAGAAAAGTTGGATAAAATAACAATTTAGTATAAGATTTACTTGGACAAAAATAATCACAACTCACAGTCTCAGGAATCGGATCTGACTTATAAAATGGTTTAAGCTTGTCTTCCAGAAAGTCTTCCCCAAAAGCCTGAAGTAGAGAGAAATAAAACATTCAAAACGACTTCATCTTTTTCCCAATCTAGTAAGAAGTTTGAAAAAAAACAGAGGAAAGGGCAACCCTGTTAAAGCAGATGAAAGGATAAAAACATACCTTAACATTTTCTACTGTAATTTCTCCAGACAGAAAGAACTTTCTAGCATCATCATTTCCAGTGTATCCAAGAATCTGCATAAAAATGGAACATAAATAATGATAGATCTTACATCATATCAAGCAAAAACTTGTCTTCTATATTGCATAAATGTACTAATAAACATTGATGAAAATCGAACATAAATCATACTTGAGGAGCATCTCCGGTGATACCAAAATAATCCGAGACCGGCTTTCCAACATCTTCGTTGTCCATTTGCACATATACAAAGATAAGCTGAATATAATAATCGATAAATGTAATATTAGCGTACATTATTGTAGTACTTTATTTTCTTATAGTTAGGATCTCTTATTGTAACTTATCAGCATACAAAATACATACAAACACTTAGTGTTTAAAGCATAGCACGCAAGACTTAATTGCTCAGAGTGTCAGACAAGAGACATATCCAAACAACAGACTTGAAATTTTCAAGAATTGGAAACACGTGACAATTTTCTTCAAAAACCAATGAAATAATTAAAAAAAGTAAAAATCATACACAATTTTTGATTGAGATAATTCTTTAATATCCATTAATCTATTTGTGTACTCAAGGTAAACATTTTAATTTATTTGAAAATGAAATAGCTTCTTAAATGTATAAGTAATTTATTTCATTAGCTGTCAACTAAATTGTAATATTTACATGATAGCAGAAAATTATAAAAGAAACAGCCCAAAGACAAAAATTGTAACCCGGGCTCATAAAATTTCAAAAGTAGCACAAATGTAACCTAGGGGAATATCACTTCAACATCTAACTTGTGGATATCTTGAATTCATAAAAAAGTCTTTCTTTTCATAATTTCTCGGGCTTGAGGACAATAGATGAATACGGATGAAAGGCCAAAAGAGACTATGTGGGAACATTACAAAAGGCTTTGGAAGCCCAATTACTTAGGAAATTATTTGTTATCTTTTAATTTAGAATATTGTCTATTAGAGTATTAAGTTTAATCAGTAAAGTAAATTAATATACATTGTTAGATTATTATGTATAGTTTTGTATTATTGTAATTCATTGAAGATCATTGTTGATTGAGTATTATTACATGTTGTTAATTAAAAAAGTAAAAAACCAATGAACTTGAAATAATTAAAAAAGTAAAAATCATACACAATTTTTGATTGAGATAATTCTTTAATATCCATTAATCTATTTGTGTACTCAAGGTAAACATTTTAATTTATTTGAAAATGAAATAGCTTCTTAAATGTATAAGTAATTTATTTCATTAGCTGTCAACTAAATTGTAATATTTACATGATAGCAGAAAATTATAAAAGAAACAGCCCAAAGACAAAAATTGTAACCCGGGCTCATAAAATTTCAAAAGTAGCACAAATGTAACCTAGGGTTCTTTCACTCCATCTTTTTCTCCCGCAACCGTACTTTATTTTTCTCTGACTACAACAATAACCGAGGACAGGAAATTTCAAGCCAATTTTAATAGTACTCCAAAACAATGACGGAAATATCTCCTACATATATTTTCATAAAAGCTGCAGTCAAGAACATACAAGTGTGTACACCTTACATAAATTCCAAAAAAAAAAACTTTAAGAACATAGAAGGAGAGAGAGTAGCAATTTAGAGGAACATCCAACTGATTTGACCAAGTAATCTGAAAGAAAAAAAATCAAAGGAGTGGATCGAATCTGATCAGAGGAGTAATCAACTCACCTTCCCCTTAAAATGTTTTGCCGCTTCTTGAAATACAGGGGCAACCTTCTCTGTATCATTTGATGTGGCAAAAAGCAAGAGCTGGCAAGAATTAATGGGCATGTCAAAACCTTATCCAGTAAACTGTTAGATCCTAGTATAAACAGACTCAAATAAACTTGAAAAATGGTAAGGTGATAATACTTGTTTCTTAATGGTGCTTTCGAATATTAAAGAAGCAGCTTCCCTAGTAAAAGTGGTCACAAGAGGAAGCTTGTTTGCAAACACAAATTCAGCTATTGCTGACTTGACAAAAGGACCATCTGCAGATACAAAATCTGGAATGAGAAAAATGTTCCTAGGCAAAACAGATCTTTACAGGGGCACAAATTCAGCAAAACAAATCTTTTACAGGGGCACATGTACATGTGGAAACTGACCATAATGGCTCACTTTCTCAGCCTCTTTCTTCAGCAAGACTAAGGTGGGGAGCTTAACATTATCCTCAAGGTTGAAAAGCTTAGCTACACTAGGATTCACAGTTTGATAGAAGCTAACATCATCTTCAAGTACTGAAGCAGCTGCAAGCTCCTCACTCTCAGGACCCTGCAGGACAAAAGCAATTAATGAAGAATACAGATTTGCTGTATTTTATCAAAATCATCTAAATTGTAGTATTAATGATAACTCTGAAATAATTTGTGAGTGAAGGTAGACAAAAAATAGCTTCCGAATAATAATACCTTGGTATGCTTCCGAATAATAATACCTTGGTATTATTCCAGTCCATATAGGGAAGCTGTTTTAATCAATCATATTATATTTAGATTGATTGTAGTTAGAAAACCCCCTTACTCCGATTAACAACAACATATGACTTCTGCCAAGACCAGAAAAGAAACTCTTATGGAAGCATAAGGCTATAACTTCCATCACTAAAATGTATTTAGGTTCTAAAGTATCGAAATTGGATCAAGGCGATCTTCAAGCTTTCTATCATTTCTCCACTTACTGTTTACACCACAACTTATCCTACTTCAGTAGAGAGTTATATAAATTGGTAAACTAACCTAAGAACGAGAGACAACCACATATCCATGTCTCATAGCCTTCATGGACTAATCATCAAAACCAATGTACATGGAAACATGTAATATGTACACATGTTTCTCTACATATGATTCTTCTGATCGTCAGTAAGTTTACAAGCATTTGCATATGAAATCTACTTTAATCGCTTGTGTAAACAAGTTTCAAATACTTGCTTTAATCTAGTTCAACAAACTATGTCGGCAGCAGAACAAAATACATCCAGAATTAGATATATTTTACCTACATATGAAAGCCTATCACTACTAGAAAAAAAGGTGACAACACTTCATATAGACACAATTCTAAGCTTCTAATACTAGATAGTGACACACTGTTGAATTACATTATGCACTCTCAACATAGAAGTATACTGTTCATACTACGATGTAATAACGTTGGCAGCATCAAACAAAATAAATAACCATGATGGAAAAAATTGAAGGTAAAGAGTATATACCACCAACGATTTAAGGTAGCCCAGAACAACTTTATCCTCAGATGTTAATATGCGTTCTGCATCCTCTGTTGTGGTTATGTTGTAGATACCAGGTCCTATCTTCTTCTTGATCCAAGTGACAATACCATCTCTGCATTGTAAATAAAGCTTATTAGCTTACCAAGGAGTCAGTCCACAGATGCAAAAAAAGGTAAACAATAATGGAGGTGAAATGGCAGCAACTTTTTATGTCTTCCGGATATCTCATTTTTCAACAATATTTCATTTGCTAAATACAATGTGAAAAGCATCTTGACTAAATTGACTATAGAAAAACTTTGAAAATAAAACTAACAATTCAGGTAAATTAGGAAAATTATACGTAATTCATTAATTATGATTATCTACTGTACAGTTGGCACTTGGCAGTAACCACATTCGTAAATAAAAATACAAGAACATTGTTTAAATAATCGACTTTAAGGAATCTCAGTATGACTCTTTTCGAATAGGACAAAAGCAGTATCCCATATCACAAATTTATTAACACAAACAGTAAGTTGGATCGAGAACTAGGTTAACATTGAACCACAAGTAATAGGCCTAAATGAGTGAGATAGTCGTGTATGGATCACTGATCTAGCATGCTAATCATACACATATAATATAAATGTCCACACCTAAAATAATTCAAATAAAAGAAATCACCACGTCTTTAAGCATTCAAAAAATTCAAGCTCAAATCAATTAACTAAGACACATTACTAAATGCACGCACATAGACAGTATTCGACCAGTGAATCATATACATTTTGCCTATCCCAGTTACACTACATAATGTATATTTTATCTCGATTAGTTAAAGTCTCCGGTTCCGAAACTATTACTTAATACCGTAAAAGGACAACAAGCTTACTTAGTTCTTTGACCAGGATACGCCTTATGAACGCCATCGACGAAGAAATAAATAGTGGGAAATCCTTGAACCTCATACTTCTCCGCCAATTCACTCTCCTCCGTCGCTTCAACTTTCGCAAGCACTACTTTCTCTCCTTTCAGCTCCGTCGCTGCTGCCGCATACTCCGGTGCCAACGCCTGGCAATGACCGCACCACGGCGCATAAAACTCCACCAAAACATACCTATTCTTCTCAATAAACTCACTAAAATTGCCTCCGTTCAAAACAACAACGTCCGATTCATCAAACTCGGCGCTCGATCCGTACTCGTCGAACTCCGATCCGGCCGGCGCATCGAAGTCGTCGTAGTTGAAGTCGTCGTCGAACTCGGCGTCGGAGTGTTCTGGATCTGAGAAGTGAGAGTCGTCGTGTGCCGCGGCGTCAGTGGTGTCGCCGGCGTCGTCGTCGAGGAATGTGAGGTCTTCGTCGTCGTCGGCGTCATCGTCTGGGAGAGATGTAGAGAGAGAAGGTGAGATGATGAGAGAGAAGAGGAGGAGAGAGAGGAGGGAGAGGAGAACGAGTCGACTCGCCATTGGTTAGGTGAGTTGGAGAGAGAGCGAGTTGAGATCTGAGCTCAGTAGAGTAGGGTTTAAAAGAGGGATTGTTTAGTTTTTTGGAAGGGGGAGAAGAAGGTAAGTAGGAGTATTAGACGACGTCGTCATGTGGGTTGAGTTGACGCACTAATTGCGCGCGTTCATGATTTCAACGCTTTGTAGATTCTACTGCGGCTAATTATCGGGTCATGTGAGTGGCTTGATTTTCTAAAATTTCAAAGATCATGATCGAAAATCATCATTTTTGTCGATCAAAAATCAAAATGGTATAAAGAGCTTTTTTTTAAAGCATACAAATGTCTTAAAATTTCTTTTCTTTCAACTTATTCAAATGCATCATCATGTGTATTATATAACCATTTATATCATAGGACAAATAAGTTGTATTTTGTTTAAAATAATTTCGATAGAAAATTATTTGATTTTTAAAATAAGAAATTCTGCAACTAACGCCAAATTTTGGAGAGTAAATATGGCTAAAGAGATTTCATTAAGAGTTGATCAAAAATGACTCAAAAATTTCTTTCTTATCTTTCCTTTGTACTTGTCCATATGTATAAATGATAAATTAAATTTTGCAACTTGTTCATCTTTTTTTTTTTTTTGGGAAATGTTATATCCAGGGATTTTTTTTTATATCCAGAGCAATGCAATGTGAAATGACAAAATTACCCTTATTTTTGTGAATGCAAGGGCAAATTTGTCTTTAAAACATGGGCATTTTTGCCTTTTCACAGTGGATTGCCCTGGATATAAAAAAATGCCTTGGATATAGTATTTCCCTTTTTTCCCGTTAAATTATTGATAATTTTTTTATTAGATATGAATTTGTGACTAACTATTTGTGATTAACTATCTTATTCACAAATTGAAGAAAATCTTAGGCACACAAGCAAATCTATATAAATCTAATAATAGGATTATTGTAATGTAGTTTAATGCTTTATTTACATGACACCTTAATTGAAGAATATTTTATTTTTGAATGTATTGAAAATCATGTACTTAGTTTAGTACCCAAAAATTTATTTGTAATATGTATAAAATAGCCATGTAATAATGTTTGTAAAAAGATCCTTGAATCATGACTTAATTAAGATTGAATATGAAGATTGCAAAATAATACAATCATATATTTGAAAGTGAAAATTATTGTAAGTCCAAATTCAAGAATTGAAGGATGCCTGTTAGAGAAGTCAAGAGTTATAGAAGTTAGGAAGTAGAGAAGTAAAGAATTCGAGATGTCACGTATTCGATATGTCAAATGATTTATTTGATCTAGGATTTGCTATGTCAAAATGACTTATTCGATATCTATACGGTTCGATATTTCAAACGACGACTTATTCGAGATATATAAGATTAGTGAAGTCAAGATGATTTATTCGATATATCAGAAATTCGAGATATGAAAATGATTTATTTGAGAAGTCCATAATACTTGTTCAAAAACTCAGAGATCTCTAATACATTATACCTAGTTCTCGAATCAAGTACTTAGCCGAATCTCGAATATACAACAGACAAACTTCAAGAAAATTTTCGAAGACAAAGAATCAACAAAACCTGGGCACCTACAATCGCCCAAATATTGCAGTATGCACCTGATAAGTCTACAAAGAAGTTTGGGAGAAAAATTAGGGAAAAACAGCTAAATAGGTGGATATGATTAGTGTGCGATATCAATAAAATTCACAAGTTGATACTACATTTGTAAAAGTGAGTTGTACATAAGTTGTATAAATGCACAAGCCTTTTATTTAATTGTCAAGGTTTTTCATGCATTATCATTGTAATATCTCTATAAGAAATAAAAGTTTAGAATATACTTTGTATTCACAGTTTGTAATAACCTTCTATCTAATAATATATTGGATTAAATTAAAGTTTTGTGTTATTCTTTATTCCGCATTTTATTTCCGTGAACACGTTGTTTCAACCTATATGGTGAACAAATTCAAAATAAGAAGCATAAAAAAAAGTAGATAATATATTTACCTCCCTTTGGTATTATCTTGAGGTGAAACTCATATCCAACATAAACCTAATCACATTAGCTTGTTAAATTGACCTTTTAGCTATCGTACTTGTTAAATTTGACGCAAAAAGATGACAAGGCTGTTGGAGTTATTCTAAGAACATTTCTCGCAATGTTATATACATGTTTTTTCAAATTAATATAAATAATTGACAAGCTAAATTGGTTTATCGTGAAAATTACATGGTCTTCAAAAATACCAGTTATCTTGTTCTCTATATTATTGTTTATCAATAAAATTACATTCGAGTTAATATTTTACTTAAGTTCATATTTTTTACTTTGTCAAGTTTTTCTTTTAACATTTTATCTAGCATGTTACCTACATGACCAAGATTCTAGTAAAACAAATAGAATAATTACACAAAAATCACGATCATTAAAGTGTTTAATTACCGAAAAATACTTAAAATGGGTGATATACATACACAAATTGAGATAAAAGATGTACATGCACATACATACAGAGACACCTAAATCTGTTTTGCTGGTTTCATAAAGAATGAAGCGGGTAGCTTAACAATAGAAGATGAGAAATATTATAAAATATAGATATAATAGTTGAAAATGGAGATAATGGCTGAAATATCACAAAAATAAGTATGAATTGCCCATATTGACACTTGTCGGGTCTGATGTCCTTTTTCTCATAATGTACACGCATATGGTTTATTCGTATATTCACATTAATATTGTATGACATTGTCTCTTCTCTTGCTGGACATATTCTTTCTCTCTTTCTTTTGCCCTCCATATTTTTTCCGTGCTTCCTTTCCATCACACAAAAAATTAGAATACTTTAATATGAATGACTAAAACACATTGCATTAATATTTGCATATCTATTTATTATTCATCTTCAGTTGCAAACCAAAAATTTCAAGAAGGACGGAGAGTCAAGTTGTTGTTCAACAAGGTAAAGAGTCAAGTTGACGATCAACAAGGCCAAAATATGTGGTAACAAAGTGGTGGCAAAGGTAAGGGTGAAATATATTATAAGAATGTATAAAGGAAGGAAAAGGAAGAAATCGATTCTACTATGCAATTCTTCCATTGCAGATGGTGAAAACAATGGTAAAAATTTAAGAGGCTACCAAATACCAATGCTTCAGTGGTACTGAAAGAGAATCTGACAAAAGAGGGAAAATGGACAAGTTGCTAGTAGGGAGACTATAATATGAACAAGTTGCTAGTCATTAACAAGGAGACTGATTTCCTATAGAGGCAGAGATACAATTGTTTAGTAAGTCATGTAAAAGCCTAAAACAAACATATATCGGACATGTGAAATAAATACGTGGTTGTTTTTTGAGCCAACATCATGAAAATGCACCCAAATACAGATGGAACACCTATTGTTGCCATAATCTGTTTTGCCAACTAGCTCACCTACAAGATCTGACACCAAGTCATCTTAACCTTTTCAACCAGATCGATCATCAGCTAACTCCATTGAAAATCATGAGTGGAAACAAAGGTCCGATGATGGTCATATATTTAACACTAGTAAGAGACTATTAATCGAGATAGGAAGAGTTGCATGTTGCATGTAATCTAAAATCATGAAATAAAATAAAATCCAAAACCGATTCTGAACACAATTTCAAATTAACATATAACATTATAGAAAAGTTAAGTAATTTATTCACAAATCCACACACATAAGTACCAACTACAAGATTACCGCAACATATATATATTGAAACGGTTAAACCAATCTAAGACTTGTTATAAAAAATTGCTGTCAAATTGATCTGTCATTCTTCAAGATTACTTTTTTCTCCCTCCAATTATGAGCTCCTCCTCAGGGAGAGATTTTTATTCTCTTTGAAGTACCCTGTGTCATGTATATAAACAATTAAAGAATTTTGTGAGATGTTTGATCTTTTATAATTGATTAATAGATAAGAATTATATAACACAAACCTCATTTAGAGGATCACTATTTAGAAATGCTCTGATCGGTGCCACATGAATAGCGACGGAAAAGCCTCCCAGATAGATACACAACATTCCTATAATCTTCTCATCAAGGTTGAATATTGGGCTACCGGGAAAACCCATCAACCAAGGAAATCCATTACATTGGATTATGGAAACATATGCTTTGAGTTCCTTATCATATCGTCCAAATCTTTTTCTAAAATTATTTTTTTGAATAAGATCTCCCAAAACCATACGTTTTATGGGACATCCCAACTTTCTTGATTTATACTGCCCACAAGCCTTATAATTGTTTATATTAAAAGGAAGATCTTCACACGGAATGCAAGCCCGACCAACAAAGGAAGATCCCACGTAGTTAACAGTATTTCCTATACATACCAAGTGTTGGCAAGCTGAAAGTGACCCATCAAGTATAAGCTCTCCGTACTCATTGGTCACTTGATCATCATCATCATCAACTTCTAGCATGGCTAAATTTACTTTATAATTGATCAACTTTAGTTTAGCAGTTTTAAAAGTTCCATTAAACCTACGAACCCTTACACTTATTGCATAGACAAAGTAAAAGTCACGGGCACACGTAATTATTACCGATGACCATTATATTCTAAAGAAAATCCAGTGAGATGTTCCACAATATCCGCATCCAACCTAATTAATTTACCTTTTATTTCAATGACCCATATAATATGTCTTCCCTTCTCATATAAGGAACCTATGAATTTTTAATTTTTTTTAAAAAATCATATTAAGTTCACACAAGTTCATATTAAGAAGCAAAAGAAAAGACAAAAGCATGATAATGGCACCTTGTCACATTGCGGCGCTTCTAAAGGCTCGACATTTCCACCTAAACAACGTCCACTAGATGATATTAGCATAATCATCGCTAATTAACGGATATGAGGAACTCGATTCCTTTACGAGATGTGAGTGTTTGAATCTTGTCAAAAAACCGAAAATGAAGAAAAAGAAGGAATATGTACACATACATGGTTGATTGGTTGATTTCAACAATTCTATTTAGTAGTATATAATAATAATATAATAATTAATAATATCAAGCTAATTTTCTTTTGAGGTACAACAGGTTAACTTTTCAATTTAATAAAAAAATTGTAATTACTAATAACTTATCGATTACATTTTTCAGATTTTGTAATTATATTTTCTAATTAAAATCCCTCTTTTTCTAAAAAAAATCACGAACACCATCTATATATTTATTATAATTGAATCACAAATTAAAAAAAAATTATATAGTATTAAAAAAATATGTGAATTGCACAGATTTTAAGATAGTTTATATTATACCTACTATATTATAATAGCCGAAACATTTTAAGTTTTGGTACTATTTTTTGGTACTTCGTGTTTGTACTTTATTACCCTTACTTATAATTGGTATGTTTTACTTAAATACCCTTACTTTTATCGAGAAAAGGATCCAAATGTCACAATTTTAAATCAAATGGTCCAAAATATCATAATTCAAAATTATGGCCTCAAACATCACACTAAAACGCTACATTGTGTAGCGATTTCGATTTTTTTAAAATGCTGCGCCGTGTAGCGTTTAGGGGGATGGGGGACGCTACATCGTGTAATGTTTTGGGGGGAGGGAGGAACGCTGCCTCAAGTAACGTGGTAGGGGGAGTGGGGGAACGCTGCTTCAAGTAGAGTTTTGAACCCAAAATCTACTTTTAAGTAGCGTTTTATGTATAAAAAAAAAACTAAAACGCTACACGATATATCATTTTCGTTAAAAATGAAAATGCTACACGATGTAGTGTTTTATTGTGATATTTGGGGTCATCATTTCAGATTGTGATATTTGGGGTCATTTAGTTTAAAATTGTGATAAATAGGGCCAACACCCTTTTCTATCTATCTATATTATTTGGTATTTCGTGTATTTACTTAATTACCCTTACTTATATATTATTATTTTTTTACCTAAATAACGTTACTTATATATTAAATTTCTTTTTTTTAAATAGCAATTCTATATAGTAATATACAATAATAATATAATAATTAATAATACCAAGCTAATTTCCTTTTCAGCTACAGCACGTTAACTTTTCAATTTAATAATTTTTTTTAATTAATAATAACTTATCAATTAAAATTTTCAAATATTGTAATTATGTTTTCTATATTTTCTAATTAAAACCCTTTTTTTCTAAAAATATTACGAACTATATATATATATATATATATATATATATATAGGGTCTTGTTTTAAGAGAAACTAACTTAGAATAGAAACTAGAAACTAAACCTAAATTAAATATTTCAAGCTAATCTAATGACCAAATTAGGGGTACCCCAATACAAAAAACGTTTAAAATTATTGGCTCTATTCAACAAAAAATAAAAAAATTTAATAAAAATTAATAAAAAGTACTATTCACGTGATGACGTGGCACGTGAACAGTAATTTTTTTAATTTTTTTTAATATTTTTGTTGAATAGAGCCAAGAATTTTATAAGTTTTTTGTGAAGGTGCCCCTAGCGGGGCCATTAAAATAAATGAAATATAATTTATTTAGTATAGGTTTCTAGTTTCTATTCTAAGGTTGGTTTCTATTTGAACGCTAGCATATATATATATATATATATATATAAATAATAATAATTAAATCATATCTTTCTTTTTTTTTGAAATCAAATCATATCTTTTTTTTTAAAATCATATCTTTTTAAAAAATTATATAATATTAAAAAAATGTGAATTGCACGGGTTTTAAGATAGTCTATATCTTTTCTTTTTTTTTTGAAATCAAAAAATATCTTTTTTTCTTCTTCTTTTTTTTTTTAAAAAATCATATCTTTTTAAAAAATTATATAATATTAAAAAAATGTGAATTGCACGGGTTTTAAGATAATCTATACAACACTTACTATATTATACAGTTAAACCTCGATAAAATAATACCCGATAAAGTAATAACCTCGCTTAAGTAATATTTTTGTCCGGTCCTGACTCGGGCCAATAAGATAAAGTAATATTTTCGCTAAATGCATAAGATAATAATTTTAAAAAAAAATTCTTAAGGTCCCAATGAAAAGATAAAGTAATATTTACTAAATTTCATGTTCATATATATTATACAATGTTCATTTCTTTTCTAAATGTGAATTTTATATTCATTTTTATTTAACTTCCCGCCAAATTTAAAATAAATCTCATTCTTAATATTTCATAAAACATGTACAATTTTTATATTTTATAGTCTTATATATATTTTTCGTAGTATAGTAAATAATCGTGTGTGGTTTTTATCATCGAACTTCTTTACTGTAATCACTTGAGATGACAACTATTGACATAACACTGTTATGATCCACTAAATAATTTTACCTTATAAGTGATTTCACGATCACTAATTCACTACAATTTTTATGTTATAAGTAAATACAATGTATCTAATATTTGTTCGTGATTAATACTTAACTGATTAAAATTTCTTTATCTGGTTGGTGTAAGTTGACTATCCTAATACAAATATATTTCAATTTACACCAAAAATCACTACCAACTATAAAATATAATAACAAATTATACATATAAATCTCTTTATAATAATAAAATATTACTTTATCGATAAAGTAATATTTTATTATTATATCGATATAGTAATAAATCCGATAAAGTAATATTTTTTTCCAGTTCTAAGAGTATTACTTTAAAGAGGTTTAACTGTAATAGCCGAAACATTAAAACTTTTGGTACTATTTTTTGGTACTTCGTATTTTTACTTTATTACCCTTACTTACATATTAGTATGTTTTTACGTAAATATCTTGTTATTTCCCAATTATACACCACGAGATTGTAGAAGGGGGGTTGAATACAATCTCGACTAAATTCTTTCGAATTGGTGAGGTCTTAAACAGTTTGTTATAAGAACATAAAGTAAACAAGATAACTAAGACACATACAACACAAGATATAAAAATTTCAGGTGGGTTTGTTCGGTCCACCTGAGAGTTGTATTTGAAGAAAATAATCTGTGTAAAATACACATCTGCTTGTTACAATGTGTTTACAAGAAAACCTACTGATATCTATTTTTTGCTCTGTGTTCTTCTTGCTTACACTATGCTACTCATACAACATATATATACTGTATGAAGACAAGTAAAATACTTGAAATAAAAAATACATTTTTGGTATAACTTGTCACACACACATGCTTGAAATGGTAACCATTTCTGGAAAAGTCTTGAAGGTCTTCTTTTCTTGATTTGCACAATTCCAGCATGCTTCAAGTTCGTGTATGTTGTTTTCTTCATAAGTTACCAAGTTCTTGAATTGACTTAGCTCCCAAGCCCATGTGATGCTTTATGCAAAAGGATCTTTCTGATTTGAGACTTTATCTCTGAAAAGTTGCTTTAGCAAAAGATAATCTTTTAGTAAGTCAATAAGCTTTTCTGCTTCTTGAGCTTTGCTTGAACTTCTCAGATAAACCAGCTGATCTTTATGCATTTATCGAGATATCCTTTGAATTCTTCAGTAGTAATGTAATCATGTTGGAGATTGCTTCCACTCTTATTCTTGTCCTTGAAGTCGGATAAACAGTGACTGATTACACCTTTCACTTGGAAGAGTTTGAGCCTTCAAATATCTATAATTTGACTCCCTACTCGTAACTGTTAGGTTAGGGGACTTACACAATTCGAGATTCACAAACCACCAATATAGAGCACACACACCTAATCGATTAGTCGACAAGATACACCAAAGCGCGATCACACGTTATTTAAGTATTACTTCTACTTCTATCAACAATAAGTAAAAGAAAAACAAGAACACCAAACAATATTTGACGTGGAAAGACCCACGCCCCAAACTCGTATTACTAATCTAACAATATCAATAATACATCAAAACAATAACACCTTACGGTGTCCCAACCCCAATACTTGAGCCAACAATGCTCAAGCATCACCCAAACAATACTTAAGACTACATTTCTTAAGCTTTCACCTTTTCAAACAAATACAATATGACTATGTATATATAGCCACCCAAAACTTAGTCACCAGGACTTACCATACTTGTTCTACAAGTCTTACCATACTTGTTATACAAGCCTTCCAATTCTTGGCACCTTCCCAACTTAGTGATCAAGACATACCATATATAATAATTGTCTACACATACAATTATTATCTTTCCCATTTATATCTTGAACCACCCAAGCCCATAACATCATATTGGGTTAAAACCCAACAATCATCCCCTTCAACCCAATACCCATATTGGATTGAACGGTAACTATCAAGCCATCGACGTCCATTTGCCAACGCCTCCTCTCGAACAAAAACCTCCTCTTGTTCTTCCAATCTTGAGTGTCGCTAAAACCCGTATAGTGACCCTCCAAACCACCGTTCTTCATCATAACAATGTCTGCATCTACAAAATCACGCGCATCAACCACCACGAGTGTTCTTACACATGTTGAGTCACCAGATCCTTGCTTTCACAATCCTTCGGTCTCCTGAAGAAAATCAATAGTATCATCCAAATAGTTCACCTGGTTGATCAAGCCATTGAAACAATTGCGATGACCTCTTCCATCTTCTTACATCTCGAGTCCGAACATAGGATGATCCACGGTGCAAGTCAACCGCCAAACCGCACGTAACTTTGTCTCTACCCGCTTTAGTAGCAATCTCCTTATCAACAAATCCTTCATTATACTCTGCCATACCAATTGAACCTCGAACTTTCCCTCAACCTCATCCATCACGAACCCGAACCTTGGCTCTGATACCACTTGTTAGGTTAGGGGACTTACACAATTCGAGATTCACAAACCACCAATATAGAGCACACACACCCAATCGATTAGTCGACAAGATACACCAAAGCGCGGTCACACGTTATTCAAGTATTACTTCTACTTCTATCAACAATAAGTAAAAGCAAAACAAGAACACCAAACAATATTTGACGCGAAAACACCCACGCCCCAAACTCGTATTATTAATCTTAACAATATCAATAATACATCAAAACAATAACACCTTACGGTGTCCCAACCCCAATACTTGAGCCAACAATGCTCAAGCATCACCCAAACAATACTTAAGACTACATCTCTTAAGTTTTCACATTTTCAAACAAATACAATATGACTATATATATAGCCACCCAAAACTTAGCCATCAGGACTTACCATACTTGTTCTACAAGTCTTACCATACTTGTTATACAAGCTTCCAATTCTTGGCACCTTCCCAACTTAGTGATCAAGACATACCATATATAATAATTGTCTACACATACAATTATTATCTTTCCCATATATATCTTGAACCACCCAAGCCCATAACATCATATTGGGTTGAAACCCAACAGTAACATCTCTGTGTAATTGATCGATGTCTATAAGTCACGGGTTACAAAGTAATTCTGGGTTTGTCTTTCATTCAATATGTTCCATTAGAGAACTCTGGCATTACTGGTAATCCAGACTGAGTTCTCGAACTGATAGATCTTGACTTCTCGAACGCCCCCTTTTTTTGAGGTCTCGAACAGCCTATGTTGCAGAATTCTCGAATAGTCTATGTTGCAGACTTCTCGAATAGAGACACCAGCCTGACTTCTCGAACAGAGACTTCTCGAATAACCCTTTTTGTAGAGTTATCGAATAGAATCATTATTATGATTTTGACTTCTCGAACTCTTTCTTTTCTTGACTTCTCGAATTACTTGCATGAGTTATATAATGCAAATCTCTTTTGATTATCGATACTTGAATATAGCATTTCACGGCTTGCAGAATTGCTTCATAATGTTTGTAGAAATCTGATCATAAGATGTAGCTTTAGTTGTCTTGCATTTTGGTTAGCTTCCTGATTTATTTGTCAACTTAGAGTCCTTAATTCATTTCTTGCCTTGTGGTATTTGTTATCATCATCTATAGAGATGTGTGTCTTAACATATCTTTACTTATATCTATCTATACAACTATATAAGTAAGGGTATTTAGGTAAAAATATACTAATATATAAGTAAGGATAATTAAGTAAAAAACACGAAGTACCAAAAAATTGTACCAAAACTTTTAATATTTCGGCTACTACAATATAGTAAGTATAGTTATATTATAATAGCCGAAACATTAAAAATTTTGATACCTTTATTTTTACTTAATTAAGCTTACTTATACATTAGTATATTTTTACCTAAATATCCTTACTTATATAGTGGTATAGATAGATGTAAGTAATGGTATTTATGTAAAAACATACTAATATATAACTAAGGATAATAAAAAGTGAAAACACAAAGTATCAAAAAACAGTACCAAAACTTTTAATGTTTCGGCTATTATAATATAGAAAGTATACTATAAACTATCTTAAAACTCGTGCAGTTCATGATTTTTTTAAATATTACATAAAACATTTTTTTTAAAAGATACGATTTAATTATATATATATTAAAGGAAACCTGTGCATTATCTGTAAGACTTTTTTTATATATTAAGTACAATACTTGAATTTTTTTAATATTATATAAAATGGTATATAACTTATTGTTATACATTTAAACATCTAAAATATTTTACCTTTTCTAAATATTTAAAACCCTGACACAAAACTAAAGAAATCCGCAAGTGTAATTTCATTCTAAAAATTTGTTTGCTGACATCAATTTTAAAATTAACTATTTATATATTGGGGATGGAGTTTCTAAAGCACATAATAGAGAAGTTTTCTTTTAGTACACCTTAAATCTTATATTTTATTATTATTTTTGATAATCCAACCGTACGGATGAAAAGTTTATGTCGAAATAATATTGTATACAAATTTTTATTAATACTTGGGCCATTTTTGTGCAAACAAAAAATAGTTGAGGCCATTCTCTTGTAATTAAGTCTAGATTTTATAAACGTTTTGTGGTATTCTTGGTACATAATATATGTTTTTGTGGTAGAGAAAACTGGGGCTGTGAACAACCTCAGGGATGTCTCCTAAAGTTACAAGTGATTTGTACTTATAAAGTAAGGGCACGTAGGAGCATTTTTGTAAATATAAACTTTTTAAAGTAATTTTACATAAATACCTCTTAAATTTGTATTAAAAATGTTTTAACCTCATATAAAACGGGAACATAAAACTCTTTTGTAATATTGTCGGCCAAAACCCCAAACGAAGAAAAGAAAGAAAAAAAAAAGAATAAAGAATAAAGAAAGCGCACGAATAATTGGAGCATTTCCGTTTCCCCATAGCAAGTCAGATTTTCAATCGGGCGAAAATGATCAGCGTTCTCAATCAGGTTCGTCAACATCTCGCATCTTCATTTCTTACATTTCTATCTTCACATACATTCTATATACCAATATATACATATATGTTTGTTTTGTAAATTGGGGAAGAATTTTATGAGAATTAGGGTTACGCAGGAGCGTTTTCTTGGCGCTGCAATGGGAGCTATTTTCACTGGAGCTGTCGTGTTTGAGCAACGACGACGTATTTATAAGTCTATTGCGGAGAATGATGCTCAATTTGCTTCTCATCCTCAGGTCTATTTTCCAAACATTTCTGCTATATTTGATATGAAAATTAATGTATTTTTTATTATATTATACATACGGGAAATTATTATATCGATAAATCCCTCTTTACTGTATGCTAAGCATTCTTTTTTAGCATAAGTTTTGTACATATGCCCTATGAATTTATTTACCTCTATCTAAAATAGAATGGCTTCGTGCTTTGGTGGATGTGTAATGTGTGATCATAAAATGTGTGTATAATGCTCTATGATGGGGGAATATGTAACGTTGATAGGGCCATTTAAGAAGTGAATATTATATGATGATTTTGGTTTGAGCGTTATGTAGGCGTGCTTATGTCACTTAACTGTTCATACCTATATAGAGTTCACTATGTTCATTGTATTTGGGAGTTATAATAGACAAGTAAATTGAATAAATTGTAATGAACAAAAGAAATGTTCATTTCGTTGGAAACCTTTATTTGTACCAGAAAAGAAAGTTACAGTCTCTCGAGTTACTTTGTCTCAAGTGATCCGGCGTGTGATTTGGGGAAAAATGTGATATGTTTTTTCAAACGAGAAGCGAAAAAAGGATTGTTATATAATTACAACAGAGAAGATAATACATATATGTGAGGGTGAATTAACTGCACAATACATAGAATAGTTAAGCTTTTTTAATCACAAGAGCGAGGCAAAGTAATCAAACCAATAGAGCAATTCAGATTTAAAGAACCATCTGTCCAGTGAGTAGGTGATGATTATATCACTACTTGTAGATGTAAAATCCTGATTTTCCTTGCAGAATATTGCTAAACAGCAAAAAGGACCTGACCAAACAACAGTAACTCCTTGATTTTATTAATATCCCCAGTAATGTCATCATATATTCTTATACTACACCATAGAGTAGAGTCTTATTGACAAAAGTAACTAAATCTTTATCCTTTTCTTAACTTTTAATTGTTCCCAGTATATATTTGAGAAAGTTTGACCTCAGCTTTGCAAAAGTAGAGAACAAATCACGACGAACTGATATATGAAATAACTTTGAACTGACAACACCCGGTTAACATAGCCACAGGACCACAAAATTTTATCCAATGAGTAATTATTATGTTTTAATTATTTAAACATGAAGCTATACAAAATATCTTTAACAAAATTTCCTCTAGTCCTCATATATCTCTTATCCTTGTTTCCGATTTATACTCGATTCTTGTAATTGATGAAAGCACCGGTATTCTTTGATTCGGTCGTAGGTTATTTGTGTTTACCAAGCATTTCTGCTATATTCTGTATGAACTGGATTTATTATTAGGAAATGATTAAATGTATGTACGTCAATGGCTAAATTTTCATAACATTAACTATGGATATGGTACATGGTGTATTTTGCTTAGTGTTGATATATGTATACCTAAACTGAATTCTTACTTTTGTATGCATCCATATTGTACGGTTTGCTTTGTGCTTGGGTGTTGTATTATGTGTGACCATAAAATGCATGTAAGATCTTATATAATGGCCTGATGGGCATATGTAACTCTCAACACGGGGCCCCTGTAATTGGTGAAATTAAATTCTGAATGATTGCTCTTTCAGTGTCATGTAGACATGCTTATATCATTTTAACCGTTTATACATATATAGAGTCAGTAATGTCTGTGTGTTTGTGAGTTTTCATAGAAAAGTAAATTGAAGAAACTGTTACTAATTAGAATAATATATTTTTCAAAGAAACTGTTAACTGGTAAAAAAAAAGAAAGTTAAGCAAACTGTTATTGTATACAAACCAAAAAGATAAAGCAGGTCGAGTTACTTCCTCTCATGTGATCCTTTCATTGATTCAGATAAGAAAAATGTTACCTGTTTATCTTACGTGTTTTTGAGTTAAGAAGAAGAAAAGAACTATCATACTAGTATGTATTGAAGCAATTTTCACCAATCTTCTTCTCTGTTGCAAAAGTATCATCTTTGACATTAAACTTTGCATTCAACAAGTTCAGATGTGATCACACTTTGCATATCTAAATTGTCCTGTAAAAATGTCATCTTCCTTGGAAATTTTGATGTCATTGACTTCTGCATTAACCGGTTTTGGTGCTTTCAGTGTCCTTATTGTCAAATATGGTCTACCTTTGCTATGAGAAACTTTTATGATGTCAATTTTGGTAACCTCCTGTAGAATTATATAGATTAAAAGTTAAGCTGAGGCACTGAAAGCTCTTATTTTCTTATATTGATTTTTTTTCTTTAATTTTGATTTATTCAAATTATTTTTTGATTGTCCAAATAAAATCCTTTACAGGTAAAATACAATGATGATAGTTTCATAAGTAAAGTGTTACTTATATCTTTAGGAAAGCATTTATAGTATATCAGTCTTTCAATGTGTACCCAATTACAATTAGACCATTAAAAGCAAAGAAGTAAAGGGACTAATGGTCAAACTTAAAAAGGTCTGAGGGGATACCTTTGAGGGTTTGTTTGGTTCACTAGTATCAGGATTCAAGTATGAGTTTTCAGTAAACAAAACCCATATCTTCTCACGTTTAGTTCAATTTTTTTTCTTGTTTTCAAACCCAGACCTCAAACCCACAAGGTATGGGATTTTGATACCTTGGGGGAAAGATGGGTATGAAGAGTGGGATCCGACAAATATTATAAATATTAAAAATTAATTTTAAATGCAAACAAATGGTTTTTTAGAAAGAAACAAACAAATGTACCAATAATAAAAAAACATTTATATATTTTTATATAATAATAAAATAATTTAATCTATAACTTTATATTATTCTAAAGTTCATTCTAGCACTTAACCACCAAACACATGTTATCATATATGAATTTTTAACCCCATACCATCTCAACCCGAATCCTGATTCCAATCCCATACCATTTTGTGAACGAACGGCCCCTTAATAAGTCAACCAAGGACTAAATTGGTGATAAGAAGCTACACTTTCTGAATCAATTATTAGCCTTTTTTTTTGGGTGGGCTACAAATGGGATGATTAAAGAATCAGAAGCAAGATCTTCAGCATTAGAAATTAGCTGCATGTCTGAGGAGTAGAACATTTCTCTAGAAATCTATTTAAGATTGGCAATTGTCCATTGTCAACAAGAATTAGAAAATTTATGCAGAGTACTGGCATGATGCCCAATTTTTGCCTGTAAATCTGTAATTAATGCGATGTCCAAATTGTTTTGTTGGTCTTTGTTTCATCATATCTGTTTTTTTTTCGCTAAGTTGTTTCAATATCTGTTACTGCATGCTTTAAAGAGAATATATTTGCCAAAAAATACAACATGTGTCTGTTTCTATGTAGAAAGTTCTTTTATCTAAAGTAGAGAAATATTCAGCCATTTTTCTTAGTAGTTTTTAGGTTGACATTTAACACTTATGCCAACTGTGGATTGGTGACCCCTTTTCTTATTTGAATGGCAATTTGCCTGCTTCAGTGACGCATTCTCTAATTTTTTTGCCCTAGTTGGAAATCATTATGGTTCCCCCTGTACTTAAATGTTCTGGAAACATGACTTATGTCTAAGTTGATTTATAAAAATTTCACTCTTATTTTTAAACCCATTGACCGGATAGACTTCATGCTGAACTTTTCAGATGAAGGAGCCCATGTTTGAAAAAAAATCTCGTCTGGAGTTTGCACACCTGTGGAACAGAGCTGTGGATCTTACATTTGGAACTGTGATCGAGTCCCTTAGCTCACGCGGAAAGTAGAGATCTATATCTAAATTTCAATGAACTGTATGTACCTTTATCTTTATGTGTACTGTTAGATTTTTCTTTGCCTGATTTGATTTCTAAAGAGGCAAGACGTTACTGATTTCTCTTCTACACAAGTAACGCCAATTTAAAAAAGACATGTTGTAATGTAATACTCAAACTCTTTGCACTGATATATTATCAATGCCTTTGGCAATCACTGTTTGTGTCGAATATGTCAAGTTCTGGAAGTTTTTAGTGTTCGGAAAATTGCATTATATCAATGTGGTGAGCTAAATTATAAATTTAAGTTCAGAAAAAAGCAAGTTTCGGTTCCTGGTACACATTCTTCTTTGCTCTTCTTTCTTCTTCATATAGCTCCAGTAACACTATATATGATTTTATAGATTACATATACTTACATATTTTTTACATACACAACTGTTAGGTAGCAATGGTATTACCTCTGTCCGCATTTAATTATATCTGTGTAGTTTTGGGAGAAAGATTGGTTTCAAACGGAGAGTTACGAGGGTCATTTGAATTTATACAGGAAAGCCACTGCTCATGATGTCGGTTTCACATAACAGTCTGTTTGTAATTTTTTAGTTTGTAAAGCTTTAAACTGTTTTTGTGGTTGCTCAAATTTGTCGTTGAAAAACCAAGGCAAGCTTGTTTTGATGTCCGCGACACGATGCCATAGGCATTTTTGCGACTGTGGAACCCCATGAGCATATGGCGTCCAAGTCGCCATGAGGAGAGGCCGCGACATCCACACACCACATGACGTCTCACGCTAGAAGAGGTACCCTCTTTAGACCCAGATAGGGTAGTTAGTGGACTTTTATAAATAAATTAGGGGATTGCAGAAAGAGGTGAATTTATAAAATGGAATATGATAATCCTGCTTGCAGCTCCTGCACCTCTTATCCACTTCTCTTTTGTCGGCGATTTCACATATATTTTCTCCGGTTTAGATCTGACCCACTGCAGTTTCTTTTCTGTTCTCTCCCGCCTACTCCACTTGATTCTGTTTGGATCACAATACTTGTGTTTTCTTTTCGCTCTGACATACTCTCTTTCTCCATAGACTCTATTGTGTCTCTTATATATCATTATAAGTAAGAATTGTATTTAATTAATTGCTTATGTAGTATTATTAGTTTAGGCTCACACTCAAGTGAGAACAGATTGTGTGAGAACACGCGAGAACACTTGTTGTCACTTGTTCTGCACTTCATGTATATAGTGTTCAACAAATTTTGATATTGCATAACAATTCTTTTCGTGCGTACTCATATTAAAAGTGTTCAGCATAGAGCGTGATAGCTTTAGTATATATATGTATATGTGATACGATGTATAAATGTATGGTAAGTTTATACTATTTATTATAGAAATCTATTTTTTTATTCATCTTATTATTTTAATATGTTGTTGTGAGTCTGGGATTAATCAATCATGATTCGGAGCTGGTTAGTAATTTACAACCACCTAAATTTTAATTAATAGTTGGAAGCTTGTAATGAAATTGTTAATTATGTTTTATCAGTTAAACAAAGTTTGCCAAAATTGTAAATATGGTTGGCCTTCTGCTGGCGTGAGTTTGTCACTAGTTAACTCTAGTGTTGTGAACCATTGTAGGTAGTATATGCAACTGTATTGTCGTATGCCTATCTAGTAATGACTAATGATGATTTATGCTAATTTCATTATGTTTTCACAAGTATTGATGCCTTAAAATTTTTCGTAGATATGTTTCTGCAAACTAGCATGTACAATAGTATACAATGTTACATATAATTTATGTTTAATTTATACGTGTAATCGTCACTGGCGATGTACGGGATGTCATGGTAATCAATACACAGGACGCCACAGTAGGTGCTACAATAATATCATTTTTGAAGGTCCTCTAGCGTCTTGGAGCCAAAACGTGGTAGGACTCATAACAAGCATGAAAAGGTTGATAATATAATGTGACTTGACTGTTTTCATAGTCTAAACTGTGGTGGTTCTGCAGATCTAATACTAGTGAAGTATGAATTGGACGTGCAACACCACCACATAACTTTAGTATGTTATACTTGCATCAGAATTGGTTACACCTTTGTGGGGGTGTAATAAATTCTTACTCTCCATGACCATTGGACTAGCATTGAGTTTGTCTCACAAAGTTAAACAATATGCCTTGTCTAGAAACTCACACAAATTTTAACTATCTAATAAAGTAGTCCTCTCACAGTGGACTGGTAAATATGCATCAAACATGTTCCAGCTTCCCTTCTTCTGACACTGAATATACATACATAACAGAAATTAGCATGATCGCTAGCCTGGGATTGAGAGCTATGGAAGCATATCAAGCTTCAGCTTGAACAGTATTACTTTTACTCATATTAGCTTGTCGCTTGGTCATGACATAGTAGATACCCATTGCCAAGATCGCAACAAATACAAAGCCGAAGATTATTCCAGCAATGCCAACAGCAGTTATTCGCCTGCCACGGCTGTAGTGATCCGGTGTAAATCTACTGTCATATGCCAGGCTTGACTGTACCGTTGCTGATAAGTGCAATGGTGGGCAACCTGATGCAGCGCACGGGTTTTCAATGCTAGGATTCTGATGATTGTTTGGGTGGAAAAATTCAAATGCAGATGGGGAGAAAGCTACTGGGCTTGAGTGACTGAGGCCATGGGGGGATCTTGATTGATCTTGAGCTATAGTGATGGACAGTAGGGCAAAGACGGTGAGTAGGAGGAGAAGAGGAGACATAACTGCTGTGCTATTTAAGTAATGGTGATATATGTTTTGTCTTGAATCATTTGGGATGTCTTGAACTGCGTTTTATAGGCCCATAGGAAGTGTGTTTTGCTGTCAAAATGTTGCTTGGACCTCAATTCTTGTGATGGCATTATCTTTTTAGGAGGAACACAATTATGGGGTTATGCTCTACAACATTACGTGGTAACATTTTAGGGGAATATATTTTTCCCAATTTACCCTTAAGGTCAACTTAGTATTTACATGTATGAGCGGTGTCTTCCCAAATGAATAACTGCTGCTGCATGAAATGATATTGAGTTCGACAGGTCCGTTAGTAGGGGATTATTTGTGTCATTTAAAAGGGCATATATGACTATTTAATAGGAATAGGAGTGGCATAGTTCTCAGATCTGCTCTCTACTTGAGTGGTTTGTCGAATGGATATATGAGTAGGGCATCTGCATCATGTTAAACAATTATTTATCATATAGTTTAACAAGGTGATCAACAGGAAATTACGGGTTTATATTGTTTGTAATCATCCATTGCATGGCTGATGATAGTTAATCAATCTCTCTAATCTTTTTTCTCTATTATTTGTGTAATTACATACATATATTTATGTGTGTATAATTACATTCCCAAGTGATGATTAAAAAGTCTGTATCTGAATATCTGATGAAATTAATATTGGGGGGAAAAAAAGACAAGAAGGAAGCTTTATCGGGCTTAGCTTAAGCTTGAAGGGGCAGCAAAGTTGTCATTATGGTAGTAACCAGTCATGTGATGGGGAGTGTAGTAATGTTGTTAGGGTTTGTCTAGTGTACGTAAGGGCACATGCTAAGAATCCGTGTTTGTGTTTGATGAGTTGTTAAATTTTTATTGTACATCATTATTAATGAAATCTCCACCAATCAAAATTTAACAATTAAGCTAGCACGAATTCTTAGCATATACTCTTGGACACACACTAGAAAATTCGATATTGTTATACTAGTAGTTCTTATGCAAGACATTTTCAATTGGAATTATTGCCCAAGTCCCAAGCGCGTGCTGAAGCTTAGCTGAAATCAATGCACTCCTCTTCCTCTCTGCACTTTAATTATAATCATGCCATTCTCGTCATGCTTGAAGATTGCACAAGAAGCTTGAGATGCATAATTAAGCCTTGATAAATATTCGTGACACTAATATATTGCACCCAGAAGGGCTGTTGATATTTGGTAAACCAAAATCATTTGGTATGTAACACTTGCTTCGGAGATGATAAAATGTTCCCGGTGGTAAACCAAATTTATCTGGTATGACTCTCCCGGATCTTATTTTACTCAGTAAAAATTTAATGACAGAGAAGTCCTAAGAGTTGGAGTTTAGGAGAGGTTTTCTCACGTGTAAAGTTGTTAATGTTGTACTCCCTCTGTCCCATCTATTTTTTAACATAAAAAATTGCGTATCTGATACGCATTTTAAGGTTTATTTTAAGGATAGTTCTAACATAATACCGTCCCTCCTCTCTCTCTCCCTCCTTTCTAACCTTAGCCTCCATTAAAGAGTTTGAAGGGGGCTTCCATCGATTTTCATCGGTGGAAAGCCCCAATTCCTTTTCGTTTTTCCTGCTTTCATATATTATTTTCTTCAATAAATCTCCCAATTTATTTGGATTTCAATAAATTCCCAATTTATTTGGGTTGTGTTAGTCTCTCCTTTGTGAGAGTTGAGTTTTTTGTTTTGATTGTGTTTGGGTGTTTGCCATGGCCGAGTTTATAGATCGGCAAGATTTTTGTTTCTTGATTATGAACGGGGGCCTTGATTTAGTGATGAAATTCTGTATGGGATTGCAGTATTGGTTGATAGCTCAGATAATAGCTCCATTGTGGCATGATGAAGAGAGTACCAGTAATCCAACGAGGATGCATGAAGTGGGTACTGTTTGTTCGACTCGATCATTGGTGTAGATGCCGTATGGTTTTTTATTATTGAATTAATATCTTTGTTCTTAAAAAAAAAAAAGAGGATAGTTCTATAACTTATTTTTGATATTTTCTTTTTTTGTATAAAAATAGGATTATTCAATTTTTATACAAAAAAGAAAATATTAAAAATAAGTTATAGAACTTACTTAAAATGCACCTTAAAATCCGTACCAGAAACTGGTAAGCAAATGTTAACTACTCAATGGGACGTAGGGAGTATTGAATAAAAAAAAAACATTTCTGTTATGCGTAGCTTTATTCATTAGTACTTTCTGTGTCCCTCTAATTTCTTTACATTTACTATTTTGGGATGTCCCTCTCATTTGTTTACATTATCATAAATATTAAGTTTCCCCCACTTTTACACCAATTACTTTCCCCAATTATCTCATATTTAATAATAAAAAACACTATTACACCCACTATTTTCTTCCATTATCTCAAATTTTATTATTAAATATTAATAGGTCTCAGCACTTTGCCCACTTTTCATCTAACTTTACTCATTTTTTTATATCTTTTCTTGGTCTCCGTGCCCATACTCAATGTAAACAACCTAGAGGGACTGAGGGAGTAACATTTAGTATGAAGCTCTTTTTTTTTTCGTTAATCATATCATTTATAAATAAAAGACTATAAAATTCAAGACAATGGACGTAAACCATCCAAAGTAATAAGTTAATTCACCATCAAGATACAAATCACAATGTTATCCAACATAGAATAAGAACATAAATGTAATCTATGTTAAGAAATTTTCTCAAGCATAATGGAAGTAAACTCATTCTCCTTTCTAATCACTAAGAGGCTTGAGCTCAATTATGTATATCCACTTTGATACAGTGGTGTAGTTCAACAGGTGTAAGTAAATCATCCTCATGCTTCCTTTGTCACCGAATATGATAATAGTGCACTTGGAAGATCAGCGAGATCACCTCCCTCAAAGGTTTGCATAAATTTAATGTCCCAATGTGTTCCTATAAATGCATCCAAGAAGTGAAGCAAACCTGAATGTTCAAGTCACAGTAAAGAAAAAGTTGTTTCAAGATGAACCCCGAGTAAAGACATAACAGTAGTAGATGGTTCAATGTTTTCTTGCTAGAGATACAGAACAGGCACTGAGCATCCACATTACAGCCAAACCTAATCAGTCGAGGAGTAGCAGGCAATTTCCCAAAACAAGCAGTCCAATGGATAAAGGCATAACGGTAAATAACCATCTTTCCCCATACCGTTCTAATCTATGGTTTGTGTATATCAAAGTATCTACTAGTGTCCCATATATATCTTGTCTTAACCTTGCTAGCTCTTTTAGTACTTCACTAATAGAAATCACGTTGGAAGCTGAGAGTAGGCACAAAGAGCCCACCTCACTAAATCCATATGCATGTTCCAAGTAATCTGGGGATCCTCCATTGTCCCTGCACTACCAACTCACTTATGGTAGTGCTGTTGTTGATCTCAGTGGTAATTATACCTCTATTCTTCTAGGTTCATTCCATATCCTGGTGTTCTTCCCATTTCTTACAACAACCTTCAGGTGCCTAGCAGCAGTATGACGTAATTGGAAGGCTTCTTCCAGGTCCAAGAGTTGTCAACACTAGAGGGGACTGTCCGAAAGCAGTGAGTGCCAATGAGGTATCTACGAACCCAGTCAACCCAGATATACTCGATTGACAAGAAGACAAGTCAGGAGATAAACTGAGCCTTATTCCATTCTTTAAAATCTCGAATCCCTAGACTTCCTTCGTGTTTTGGAAGACGAAGGATTTTCCATGCACCCTTGCACCTCCCTTGTCTTTAGTATTACCCTTCCATAGAAACCTAGTAAACATCATCCTTAAAAATTTTAAGACTTCATTTGGGAGTGCAAAATACTGGGTCCAAAATGAAAGTATAGATGATAAAACAACCTTCAAGAGCTGTAATCTTCCAGCATAAGAGAAGAATTTCGTTGTCCATCCATTGATTTTTTTTGTATATTTTTTCCAGGAATGAAGTGCAATTATGAACAAAAAACCTAGTTGCGATAAGAGGCACCCCCAGAAATTTAAAGGGAATAGTTACCCGAGGGAATCCCACTACCCTATCAAACCAAGCTAAGACAGAAGGTTAGTATTTATAAAGAACGAATTGCTCTTATCAGGGTTTGGGCGCAAGTCACTCTAAGATCAAAATTTCTCTAAACAACCCACCATTAGTTTCAAAGAAGTAACATCAGCTCTTGAAACTAGGATGACATCGTTTACAAAAAATAAGTGGGTGATGTTAAGCTCCTTCCACTTCCAATGGTGCTTAAAAGGATGCTGAAGATCATTAAGTATCACAGAAAGGATATACATCGTTAGGGTAAATAAATAAGGCGATGGAGGGTCCCCCTAACATAGAACCATTTTGTCCGTTAAGAAATCCGTGAGGGAACCATTAACCTTCACAGAAAATCAAGTCGTCAAAATGCATAAATGGATCCACTGAATGCACTCAGCCCGGAAGTTGTGTTTGTGAAGACAGTGAATAACAAATCCCACCTGACTGAGTCAAAGACCTCCTGGAGGTCAATCTTTAAGGCACAATTAGGTACACTAGACCTAGGAAGCAGGGTCACCTGCCGTATCCCCGTGTCGAATTCTTGGACACGCGTGTCCCCGTATTAGACACGGGGATTCTTCTACAATCCTAGTTTCAAATTTTGTTTTCACCAATTATAGTCAAAATTTGTGTTAATTAAGTATTTTCACAAAATTAAGTATCAATACCCATAAGCAAATACAAACGTATTGATTATCATATTCAATTTTGCATAAATCAAGAGATTGTAATTATATTTTCATGTTTTGGATGAATTAATTATGCATTTTATTCAGTTTTCATGCAATTCTTGGTTCTGTCAATTATTTTTTATATGTGTAACCTGAACTATGCATGAAAATTTATAATTATGCATGACGTGTCCCTCCGCACCCGTATCCCCATATTTTTAAATTTAACAAATTCACGTGTACCGGTACTACACACCCACACCCCGCACCCGTGTCCTTGCTTCTTAGCACTAGACTTTCTCTTCTTTATCCTAACATAAATCCTTATTTTCAGTTTAGTTTCAAGACAAATGCTACTTTGCATGTTTCGTTGAATTGTTATTTGAATAGCATTTGACGATAATTATTAGGCTATTGTTGAACAAAATCATTACCTACTTTATTAATATTCAAGTATAATCTCATTCCATTGCCACACATTGCAGACATTTTCGTGCCTTTCAATTTGCCAATAAATCCTTTCTTTAGATATAGAAAATATATAATATTGAACCATATTAGGAGATCCCGTAATGATTGGCCAAAGAATCGTCCTTGGGGCCAACTATGTAATCCCGGTCTAATTCGTTCGAAACTCATGAATTACGCGCTGTTAACTATGAGCTCGATTGAAGATGACCTTGAATTAAGCAACACAAGTCGAGAGCGACAATCCAACCTAGGTGTCGCATGACTCTACGAGTACAAGATAGATAAATTGGTATCTCTAGCAGAATGTAACAATTGTTGATTACCTAATAACCTAAAACAATCAAGTAAGAACGGTCGTCAACCATAATCAATACCAGGAAGATCATTCACCGTTATGCTAAATCATATCATGTCAAGAGTTGTAGGAGAGCTAGTCATTTGTGGATATTTGTATGTATATAAAAAAGGTTTTAATATTTAAAAAAAGGTTTTAATAAATATTTGTATGTATATAAGGTTTTAATGTTTTAAAATTTGTGGACTTTTTTTTTGTTTGGTAACCACCCTTTTTGGTTCTTTTGAATTGTCGAAGAGATCCTAACCTAATGGTGAAGGTTGAGATCTTCACGTATTTAATTTGTACTTTATTATTTACTAGCTTATAGTCCGTGAAAAGTACAAGTTATTTTTATTTTTTTTTAATTTATCTATATTGTAGTCACATAATATTATAAATATTTAACCTTTGTATATAACAAATTTTTTAGTATTAAATTTAAATTAATATGTTATTGGCGGGAATCGAAACTTCAAACTTTCTATGTAATATCTTTTATTATGAATTTTAAATTAAAATGTTGTTGACAAGATTCGAATCTTAGAACTCTATATATAACAACTTTTATAACAATTTTTAGTATTGTATCCAACAATCATCATCTATTTGAGTTATTGATCTAACGGTTGTGAGTGAAAGGGATAACCAAAACCAAATTACAAAATATATCTCTTTTTTATTTATTATAGTACAGTATAGATCATAGTATAGATGTAGAACTTATTTTTTATTTGGAAAAAAAAAACCAAGAGACTTTAACCTTATTTCAGATACTTCAACTTCACTTGCATTTTTGATACTTCAACTTCACTTACATTTTTGAGACACTTCAACCTTACTATTACTCGCTTACTCTTACATCTTAATTTCACCATAAATTACATTGATATTCTTTTTACACTTTTTAAATGATTTAAGTGGCTAATATCATGGTTATAAAAATCGGTAATCGGTATAAATTGGTTGAGGTACCGATTTAAGATTAATCGGGTAATCGGGGATTAATCGGAAAAATTAATTGGAATATTAATCGGATATTATAATAATATTTAATATATTAGTCTAATTTTCAATTAAACTTATCATTTTAAATATATTTACAGGATTAATCGGATTTCAAAAATCGAATCGGCTACCTACCTTACAGAAGATTAATCGAGGATTAATCGATTAAATCGGGGATTTTTAAAACCATGACTAATATTCGTAACACTTTTCGTTGTTCCATCGACTGAAAAGTGCAAGTCAAACAACATTTAGAAGTGACGGGTGCACAAAATTGAGGTTAATAAAAGTGGTATCAAAACATGTATCATCAAAATTCAAGTGCAGACAAAATTCAAGTGCAGACTACAATTAGCTTCGAATTCGAAATTAAATTCATCAACGAGATTATACCGAGTGGGCTTCGCTCCTTATTTGATACTATGGGTCTGAAGATACAATAAAACCCCACTTAAAGTATTGGACCCTGGCGGCCTGGCTCTTCCCCCTTGGCATATATATTCGGAAAGTATATGTCAGTAGTCGAGTTGAGGTGGCAAGAGATTTTCGCATTAAAAAAGGAAAAAAAAAAGAGAAATATATCTGTTGTGAGAAAATTCCGCAACAACACCCTGAGATAATATCGCTGAAATAATCGAATTTGTCCTTGGATATCGAACGTTGAAACAGGTTCGCACGTCCGCAGCTTCAGCTAGCAGATTCAGCTCCAACTGCCGGAGCGGGTGGAGATTTGTGGTGTTTTGGGGCTGAATCGGCAAGGTCACCGGACAATATGACATTAAATTCCGGCCAAGATGTGCCCGGGAAAGTATCACTAAGGTTACACGTGCCTTGTGTAGAGAGAAGTGAAATTCCGAACCCCCTTGCCAACTGCCTACATATCCTATTTATAGGAATCAAGCCCCGATGTAGTTCTTTAGGTCATGGACTCCTTTCTTGAGCAATAAGCCACGTTTTTTATGTGTTTTCCTTCTGAAATATGCCTTATCCTTGAATCAGCCAGCTGCCTAGTAGAGTCCTACTCGAAGTATAACACTAGAAGTCCATTTATCCATGTATTTTCATGTAATTATCCACATATATTATGTATATAACGTGTATATCCCATTTGATGTAGTAGAATCCATCTCAAAGTCCATCTCTTGAGTCCATTTCCGTGCTCCTAAAGTTTAGGAACAAGAGTCCTTGTCCAATTTTACTTCTGTTAGATAGAGGTGGAGACTGTAAGCACACCTGCACCTATACAGCTTCCCTCTAAACCGAACCTCCACCTCCAGAGCTACCCTTCAAATGTACACCTCCACAGCTTCCTTTAAACTCATACCTCCACAGCGGAATCTCCAGAGCTACCTCCATATTCGTACCTCCACAGCGGAACCTCTAGAGCTTCCCTCAAACTTTCCACCTCCAGAGCTTCCTCCAAAACTGATCCTCCTCAAATATCACTCAAACCACTCAAATTGGGCCTCCAAAGATCCATGGGCCTAAAAATTAATTCCATTACAAATTTTGGGCACAACAACTACCCCCCGGTTCCTTGATGTCATGGAATGCAAAAGGAACCAATACTAGAAGAGGCCCAATCCTTTCTAACCTTCTAAGACAGATACATAGCTTCAACACTGTACTTCCAAGCTTACATGAGATAACTCGGCATAAGAAACAGGAAACACAATGCTTCTGCATATGTACCTCAATCTGAATCCTTAAATGAGACCCATCCGTATACTATAGATCACGTACGATGTTCCACCTCCTGTTATAAGCATCCTCAGCTTCGTAGCTGAACCTACTAGCTTCCAGCATTTTTCCTTGAAAACCATAACCTGACTCCTCAAAATGCTCCTTTCTCCTGCTAAGATAACCTTCGTGTAAAAATTCCTCGTGAGCCATGCCATGGAGCTTCCGTATAGAGCTCATGCTATTGCAAAGATACCTTAAACTTCCAAACCTGAGCTATGACAATAACTAGAAACAGTGATTAGTAGTTGGAGCTAAACAGCTCACCTATATAATGCATAAAGCTCATACACATAGAAAACATTCATGCAAGTATGCAGGTGCAAATGATTTTGTCTAAAAATCCGTTGTTGCCTCTACAATCAAGCAGAACCTTGGCGAACACACTCTTCAAGACATAATGTCACAATTTTCAGAAATTTCCATGAACATATCACAATGGACCTCCAAAGATGTTGTTAAGTAGGTTGAGGACTTCTCCTATAATGCCCATAAATCGTGGGACTTTCCAGACCTTTCCCATAAACCTTGGGATCCTCCGAGCATTATAAGTTATTTCAAATATGTACCATAAGAGGGACCAAAGGAAAGCTGTGGAGACCTCCTCAATTGCTGCTATGCCTTTCCAAGTGGTTACATTATGGGGCATATAGCGTGCCTAGGTACCTACCTGACAGCTTCAGCTAGCAACTTTGAAAACACCTTTTGAAAACCATGCATAATTTAATAAATGTATATGGAATGATGACCTTTTCTTTATAAATCCATGCAAACTTACTTCCTTGAAATCATGAGATATGCACATTTAAATAATGATCCATTTGAAAAAATGAGGTTCGAATGATGTTTCTAGCTTAACGCTATGAAAAAATTCCTTATATACACATAAAACATGTATGTCAATGAATATGTAAAAGCATTGAGAATAGAACTTATCTATTTCCTTGTAGTTCCGTTTTAGATCAGGTTCGGCCGTCGAACCTACTTGGTAGAAGCTCCCTCTCTGCAAGCTCACGATGAGAACCTCTTTTCCAACCTGCCAGCTCTTTGACGAAAATCTGATGTACCCCCCGAGCCATTGGATTTCCCTTCAACATGATATGTAAAACCTTCTCCAACTTGAATCTTAAACTTGTTGAGAAGTTTAGAAGTTGTTGGCCCTTATAGAGATTCCAGCAAGGACACCCCTGAGAGGCCACCTCCTCGAATGAGCAAAGAGGGCCTTAACGTTATCAGCTGAGCTGGGAGATGATGCCAGTCTATTAACCTGAGATAAGCTCCTGAGATGTGGATTCATTCCAGAATTTCCAGCTACATCAGTTGCAACCATTAAAGGAGCTATAGCTGAGTCCTCCATAAGTTTTAGCCGTTATTGAGTCCTCCGTTGTTTTTATTCCAACCGCCTTATGTGGGCATAAACCTTGTAACTCAACTAGAGGTTCCCATCTTCAATACAAGAGATAAGACATACCAATCCGTGTTTATTCTACTTTGAAGTATTCCTGCACATTATTCCTATCGGTTGCCAGACCCTTTCCACCAACGTTTAGGATCATGATTCCCATTCAAACCTACTTCTGCTCCGTATTTCCATAAACCCAACACTTTGAGGTTCCCCGTAATTCGAACCTCATAAGAAAGTTATGTCCTTCTATCCAGCCGAAGCTCATATCCGATTTTATAAATCCAAACATCCGTACATCCGCACAAACAACAACCTTCACCCAACATGTGTTCCAGCTTTCCTATAACCCTTCCTTATGAGCCATCGAACTTCCTTTCCATACAATATGCAAAACCTTCTTCAGCTTGAATTCCAACTATATTAGCCAGATGTGAAGCAGCTGGTCAAAAAACCTGCAGCTGCACCTGAACCTGAACCTCAATAAACCATAAGCGATTGTAGCTAAACGACACTTCCAAAACTTGGCCTTTTAAAATTTATGTAGTCATAACTCATATCAAAGCTCCAAATGCCTTTAAACATCATTCCATTGACGTAAGGATTTTCCAAAAAAAACATATTTTCAATGACAAAAGAGCTTCCCTTCTCGACTGAGGGTTTGATGAGCTCATAGTACAATGCGAATTTCAATCCCTATTCCAATCCATATTCCAATCCATTACCATTCCACTGCCATTCCATGCCAAGAGACTCCGCGAGCCTGGCTCCATCAAGGCACCTCGCGATCCTATAAGCATAGGTACTTCGCGAGCCAGTCTCCATAAGAGGTTCCTAAATACTCCCACTATCTTAAAGACCAAGTCCATACTCCCCACGGAGGTCCGTACTTAAAAGGTTCATACTTAAGAAGATCTACCTAGCAAGTCCATACTCCCACTACCCTCCTAGTTATTTGACATATGACTAACGATAATGAAGAGCTAGATTCAACCATTCAGGCATACAATATTCACACATGTAGCATATAAACAAGGAGCACATAAGCACATAAACATATAATCCACATAAATCATGTAAACATATAATCCACATAAGTCATGCAAATAAAATGACACATTTTAGTGACAGATCAAAACCTAAACCTAAGCGTGATAGTCGTACCTAATAAGCCTTTTTACTTCTCCTAAGCCTAAAGAGGTCTACCGAATCCCTACCCAAAGGTGTCTACTGGGGAGGTTTCTCCAAAATTCCAATATCCAAATCCGTCCAAGCCACGCTTGAATATCGCGAGCTAGCAACTATAGGGAAGCTCCACAAGACTGTGAACCCTAAGATATTTCAGCATGTCATGAGCCTAACCCTCCAATGAAATCCATAGTCCAGATCCATGCCCCTCCATGAAACCCATTGTTGTTTGTAGATGAATACCAATGGAGTTACAACTCACAGGTGAGTCCGAATGAACTTGGAACTCGCACCTTCAACAATTGCAACAGCTGGAGAAAATAATGAACCTATAGCCAGCATGTGAAGCCAATGAAGCTGAACCCGTAGGTGAACACCAATACAGTTATGACTAGCAGCTGAATTAATTCAAGTAACCAACAGGTGAATACCAAAGAAGATGATACTCACAGGTGAGTGTAAATGAACCTGCAACAGCTGGTGAAAAGAATGAACTTTCAACCCGTAGATGAATATCAATGAACCTGACTAATTTGTGTCAAAATTTTAGCTCCTTGAAAATTTAGCTCTTTCAAGATGTCATCCTGTGCAGTATATCATCCACTACCCCCCGGTTCCTTGTAGCCATTTTATGCAAGAGGAACCTTATATAATCCGCAGCCAGGTTCGACCATCCATCCCCATGAATCTCTAAGCTTACGTGAGCGTACTCATTGTAAGAAACAAGAGGTATCATAGAAGAAGCAGTCACGACTTGTAATACCCCTTCCATGAAAGACCACGTTCCTCTTCCTCAATGATGACTCCATAATTCCAGCTGTAGAACCTTTTCGCAGCTCATGCTTGATGCACGTATACCCACGCATATCCGTTCCATGACTCCCCTGATGTCAGAAATTATATAACTCCAACCTCTATAGGTTCAGTTGTTTGAACCTTCTGTTACTGATTTCAGGTACGCATACTTTTGAGATCTTGCTCCAACAGATACCGATAGTCGTAGCTCCAATAGGTGCCGATATAAATGTAGCTCCTCCAACAGGTGCTGATATAGCCATAGCTCCAACAGATTTTCCAACTCGTACGCGTAGCTGCACCTCTCCTTATTGATGGGAGGTTTTTAACCTTTTTCTTTTTCTTGACAGAGATCCTTCTTTGTTAGACCTTCACTTGGTAGCTTCCGCCACTACCTCCAAGTATATTTGTTACCAGATATTTTAGCCTTTCCTCCATCCTTTTAATAAGAAAGCTGCCAATGATAGTGCCTTGGGGGAAGCTATCTCTTGATAGATAACAGCCTCCTTGTAAGGTTCACCTTCGAAACTGAGATGAATATTTCGCTCATGTGCCACCCAGGTTGCCTTTCGATCCTTCATATTTCATTAAGAATACTGACATCTACCAATTTTGAGATGGTGTCTTCAGTCGCACCTGATTTCCTTCCATTGCCTCAACATACAAAGGTCCAAATCCTCTCCAACCAAGATTCCATTGTCAGCTCTGTTGTTTTCCTAGTCTTTCATAATTTCTGGTGAATTTTCCCTTGAGAGGTTCCTGCTTACATGCCTTTAACATAGATTTCCATTCTGCATCAGTTGATTCGTAGGTAGCTCCATATGTGAACCTCGCACCACTTCCTTTAATAACCCAAAGGTCGTTCGTATCTCCTTCATTGTCCAGTAGCATCTTTTCCAGAATCTGATTGAGATTATTATCATCTACTCCTTCTGCAATTCCTTCCATAAGGTATTCCTAAATTCTAGCTTTCAATATTCGAGAAGCTTATAGCAGGGGAACCTCTTTGTGAGACACCTTCCAATTTATCGTGCCTAAGGGGCTTACAGTATGAGAACCTCCTCGAGATTCTTCATCATGATGATTACCATAATTATATTGCTTAAAGCTTTCACGAGCTGAGATAGTTCCTTTCCTGGAGCTTCCTCTTTAATCTTATTGTTGACTCCTCTATCAGCTGATCACCTTAGAGGCTTCATATTCTTCTTCTACTGTATTTTTCAGAATAAGTCACTCTCCTCTTTTAGTTTATAAGAGGTACCAATTCGCCTTTAGCTTCCCTGATGCCCTTTTTTTTTGTTGGAGCTTCAACATCATTTAAACTATAACTTGACACCTTTTGCTCGATGCTTTCAACTAGATATTCTGAGCTTCCACCTTCCACTATTGGTGAAGCTTTCGTTATGAGCACCCCTATAAGTTGCTTTCACCAACTTTCGTAGGTACTGCCACATGACCAACCAAGAACTCCGCAAGGTTTCCCTGTACTTTTTTTTAAATCCTTAGTCATAATTTCCACATGGTGCGCCTTGCCTTCATTATCCTTCATTAGAGCAGCCATTTGCATTAATGCCATGGGTGGTACTACCCCTCGGAAAACTGGAACCTTCATCGTGAGGTTCCTCCATTAAGACTACCTGGTAACACGTTTCCTTCGTTATTCTACATTGAGCTTCCTTTAGAGAAATTCATCAGGGCACAAGGTGAATCCTTTATAGAACCTCAATCAACTACAGTAGCCAGTTATCGTGGAAGCTCCAGGTTCAACTGTCGAGCCTCAATTTGTGTGCTAAAACCGCCATGATTGATCCAGATTGCTTCCTTTGCTCTTAAATCTTCCTGTAGAGGTTCTTGTTATTCGACTCCTTGTTAATTCCAGTAGTTGAACTTCTTCCATGATCCTCATGCCTTTGTTGTCTGTAGCTCGAAAGCAGTGTTGGAGGTTCTCTTTTCTGAGCACCTCCCTGGTGAACTTCTATTTCATTTCCTTTTGCGTGAGGTACCTGCACCTTTACATCTGTACTTACACCTCTTCAGCTGCACCTTTCCCATCTCCATGTCCAGCTACAACTAAATATCCAATAGATTGAATAAACAGCTTCAACTGCGAACCTGGTTCATTTGTACTACCTTGGTCAAGAGGTTCGCATTTATCAGCACCTGCACCTCCTCAGTCGAGAGGTTCGTACCTTCTTTCCCACACAGGTTCACCTCCAATCGGCGTGTTCCTTCATTGTTGGAGCAGGAGAAATGGGAGCAGCTATGTTGGAGGCATTTGCCTGAGCTTCAGCTATCTCTTTCATGGGAACCTCCACTCATTCTCCTTAACAGCTGGATTCACTTCATCCACCTTGATTTTGGCAGCCTCCTTTTTCTTGATATCCTCCACCGCTTTAACAGCATCTTCGCCAAGCTGGGACCAGTCTAGGTCAGGGAAACTGAGGTGAGTGGATTTGATATAGTCGTTGATGGCAATGTTGTAGCCAGCTTCATAGGCTTCCTCCCTTCTTTCCTTCTTAGCAGACCTTTCCTGGGCAAGCTTTGTGTTCAGAGCTTCCATCTTCAGCTCTAGCTGGGGACCGTATACAAATTCCCGAATTTTTAGATAACTCGGGGTGCTATCTCATATACATTGAGATTGAACCTCCAACCGATTGAACCTCTAAATTGAGATTCACCATTTTCTGACCATAAGAATCTCCTTATCATATGCCAAGATGAAGTATTTGGGGGTACCTTACGGGAACCTTCCTCCATAGGTGCAACCTCGAGATTGAGGTCTCTCCTGTCTTTGACATTAGAAACTCTCGACCGAACCTCTCCAGATGATCATACCTCCATGAGCAGGTGAATGTGGTCATACCTCCATTTGTGATGGAAGGAGTAGGGGCAGCTGAGTTTGAGGCAATTGCTTGAGTATCAGCTGCCTCCTTGTTAGGAACCTCTGGTTCCTTTTCTTCAACAGCTGGATCAGCATCATCCACCTTGGTTCTAGCAACCTCCTTTTTCTTGATATCCTCCACCGCTTTAACAGCATCTTCGCCAAGTTGGGACCAGTCCATTAGCGGGTGGATGCTCAGCTTCACCTGTATAGTTAAACATATCAGCACCCCTTACATGGGAAGCTACCGGGTCGTAGAAGTTCTTATCGCGGGACCTCGTTTCTGGGTATTTCCGATCGAAATTAACATCTGAAAATTCATTTTTCGGCCATTCTTTTCATGTCTCTTCCATCAAGCCAAAAATATGTGCATATTTGAGTCATATATCATCCTTTATGCATTTTCACCATCAAATGACTAATATGAAGGTGATTACCTCCCTTCTTCTTCGCCTTTTCTCCAACAAGCCATGATTTCCCCTCCGTTTCTCCAATTTTTCGGATTTTTTTTTAGAGTAATGATTCTCCTGCCCTTATTTGGAATTTAATCCGTGAAATCCTTGCTCGAGATTTCATTCTCGGGCACATTTTCAAGATTACCTCGATTGTTCTTCAAGGTACGATCATCGCCAGAGCTTTTAGACATTGTTCTCCTCAAAAGATCGGAGGTTCGGGCCCCTCCTTCTAGTGCCAAAAATGTTGTGAGAAAATTCCGCAACAACACCCCGAGATAATATCGCTGGAATGACCGAATTTGTCCTTGGATATCGGACGTTGAAGCAGGTTCGCACGTCCGCAGCTTCAGCTAGCAGATTCAGCTCCAGCTGCCGGAGCGGGTGGAGATTTGTGGTGTTTTGGGGCTGAATCGGCAAGGTCACCGGACAATATTGATAGCCTTATGGTTTTGATGATCACTCTGTCAGCAAGCTGATAAGCTTGTAATCGAATGTTATAGCTAGCTGTTTGGCTGTGTTCTAACTTTGTTTTACAGGACTTAATCAATAGCTGAGTATCTCTCATTGTCAACAAGCTGATACATTGCAAATAGGTAATGACAGCAAGCTGAGACAGTACAGTCATGATATAACAGCAAGCTGGTTGGATTAATTACAATCTTTATAGTTAGTTGTATACACATGTGGTATAACTTTGTTTTGCAGGATTACATTTAAAGGCTGAACATTATCCTATTAGCAAGCTAAAACAATCTAAACAGAGTAAGACAGCAAGCTACGTCTACTCGAACAGGATGTTACAGCAAGCTCACAGCAAATTTCCAGAAAGTTTGTCATGCAGATTCTAACGGCTAAAATCAAGGAGTTACTATAGAAAACGTGTACAAGCTGTCTAAATATATATATATATATATATATATTGTAGTATATGTATTAGAGCTCTATTATTCTCCAAAGTTTCTTTCAAAACAAAATCCCTTAAATCAAGGAACTTTTTGACCAACCTTTTGAAAGTAACAACTCTAATAATTCTTGTGGCATGTGCAAGGGAATATAGCTGGTATTGTTTATTTTCTTCAACAAAAACGGTTTGCAAGTTTGAAAAACTTTCCTTCATCAAAATTCAATGGAAGAGGCATCAATTTCAACATGAGGAGCGTATGGGCAGAAATTCAAGTTCATCTACCTTGCTATAAATTCATGTGTGGTTTATGCTCAAAGGAACAACATCAAGAACACACAACAACAACTCAGTTGTTTACATTGCAAAATCTATAAACAACATTCTTGAGCTCTAAGATATATCATACACAGTTTATATATATATAAAGAGTCATATTATTTGAGTTGTAATATCTATCAATTCAATCTTTGTTAAAGTTGTAATTATAGTTGTTGGATAGTAGTCTTGGGAAACAAGGGTTTGCTGAACTAGAAGCTAGAGAAGTTTGTGCTACGTGGAGTAGTATAGTACTTAGAGAGCAAGTTCAGAAACAGGGTTTCAGCAAGCTGTTATCAACAGCTGGGAATTGGTTTCACTGCATAACAGCAAGCTAGCTAAGGGGATCTTGGTGATCAAGGAGTATTGTGCTCAAGGGGAACTCATTGGTCTATACAACAGGTTGTTCAAGGAACTAGAGGAATTCAAGAAGGGGAACTTCAAGGAATTCATTGTTCAAGGGAGCAAGGCTGTTAGAGAGGCTTTGAGGTTCAAGGGAGCTATCTTACTCAGGGGGAGCAGTTCGTTAGCAAGCTGTTATCAGTAAATTGGGTGATATATTATTGGATCTTGTAATTGGTTTATTGGTGATCAATAATATATCCTCTTACCAAGTTGGTAAGGGACTAGGACGTAGACCATAGAAGATTAGGGGTCGAACCTAGCTAAAAACATTGTGTGTTGTTTTCTTACCGTTTGCACTTAATTTCCTGCACTGCATACATCATATAAGCTAGCTGACAGACTGTTTTATATGGCAATCAGCAAGCTGACTAGTCAGTAATTTTAATATTCGGTAAAGTTTAAAATTGGATATAGTTGACCATAACACTCATTCACCCCCTATAGGTGTGCATATTTTCAATTGGTATCAGAGCTTGGTGTACTAACATTTCTGTAACAGGAAAGTACAGGTCCTATGTCACACATTCAAGTAGAGGGAGAATCATCAAACATGCCACCACTTCTCGTTGGTACAGAAAATTATGATTTATGGAGACTAAGGATGAAGGTGATTCTGAGCAGAAATCCACTTGAATGGCTGGTTATTAAAGATGGTCCATTTACTTTTCTAGATGAAAATGGCAAGCCAAAAGATGTTGATGATCTTACCGGGGAAGAATTGATAAAAGCAAGCTATAATGGAAATGCCAAGTACACATTAATTTGTGGTCTTTCGGATTCAGATTTTGGCAAGGTATCTTCGTGCATCACAGCAAAGGAGATATGGGATACCTTAAAAATGCATTATCAAGCTTCAACAAAATTAGACAAAGTATGTATCAATCCAAAACAGCAAGCTGATTGTCACAAACAGCAAGCTGCCTCAACGGACAAAAAGAAATTTAAGGCGCAAATGACATGCAATGATGATGCAACAACTTCTGGTATTGAATTAAAAGAAGACATGAATCATCTAGCACTTGTTGGACTTAATGTTGAGAGACTTCAACATAACACGGAAGAAGTATTGCTTGAAAGTGATGTTTCAAATTCGAAATCGGATGCTAGTGAGGTAAACTCCTTTTATTCTAATGAAACATTTGAAAATACTAGTTTGGAACAACTAACCGTGCAGGAACATAGTAATGTGACTATGGAGGAATTTCTAGCAATTAAGGCTGAATATAGCAAGCTGAAAGAAAAGAATGCCCATCTTAAAAAGGTGGTTTCTGATCTTATGTTTGAAAACGTCCCGGAAAATACTAATGATGAAGTATCTGACCTTAAGGCCAAGGTTACTCAATTGGAAGGACTGAATAAGGTCATAGTCAAAAGAAATGATGTTTTGCAAAAGGAAGTCAACAAGCTTAAAGCAGATATTGAGGCAAGATATGTATGTCTTGAGACATTCAACATTGATGAATCTACTTCAGATGAGCCTTCTCAACATTCAGAAACAACCAATGCCTTGAAATTAGAAATTGAGACGCACAAACTTAAAGAATCTACAGTAGGGGAATCATCTCAGCAAGCTGAAATGGTATCTCAGCAAGCTATAAAAATAGAAGAGCTGGAACAGGAGATAAATAATCTTCAAAAGGAAATGGGAAAGTTTGTCCAAGGAAAGGAAGTGCTCAAATCTATGATGAAGCAAACCAAAGCTCCATCGGAAAAGGAAATACTTGGAATAGCTTCAACTTCAAAGGACAAAGCTCTCAAATATGATGGGAAGTTTGGTATTCCTTATGATTATGCTATGCCCTGGAGAATCTGCAACAAATGTGGAAAGAAAGGTCATTTTTCAAAGTATTGCAAAATTAAGAATGCAGACCCAGCAAGCTGGAACAGACAGACAACTTACCGACAGCAAGCTGGCAGAACAAAGAGAACAAGGAATCAAGCACCAAAAGTGGTACAAAAATGGGTAAAGAAATCTGATTTAAACTCTATCTATGTGCTAGCAACTAACCATGCAGGAATGAAACAAGTATGGGTGCCAAAACGTTGAGTTTTTGTGCAACAAAAGGTCCCTAGAAACAGCAAACTAAGTGCAAAAGTTTGGTACTTTAGCTCTTTTTTTTTTTTTTTTGTATTATTTGCATACATATTGTTAATTCTTTTGCATGAAATTTATTGAGTAAATGTGTACTCATTCATTATGTGGTACATCATAATACATACTTATATTGCATATGCTACGTGATTACCCTTTTTAATGGTTAAGGGGGAGAGATTTTAGGAGGTTAACTCTCAAGGAGGTTATGTGTTTGGGATTTTATTTCATATAAATCCTTAGGTGCTTAATTGAATATCATGATGTTAAATCAAGGATGCATGTGTTGAGAGGGAGTATGTACTCCTAAAATATATGTTGGTAATCATCAAAAAGGGGGAGATTGTTAGCCTATTTGATTTTGATGATTCTATGATTACATATATTTTGGAATGTTATTTATTATACTAACATGCTATATATGGATTTTAATTATAAAAATGCTTTGTTATCTAATATTGTTTTACAGGAAGCATAAATTTAGGGGGAGTTTTACTTTCCTATAAATTATTGAGTAATCATCAAAAAGGGGAAGATTGATAGCCTTATGGTTTTGATGATCACTCTGTCAGCAAGCTGATAAGCTTGTAATCGAATGTTATAGCTAGCTGTTTGGCTGTGTTCTAACTTTGTTTTACAGGACTTAATCAATAGCTGAGTATCTCTCATTGTCAACAAGCTGATACATTGCAAATAGGGAATGACAGCAAGCTGAGACAGTACAGTCATGATATAACAGCAAGCTGGTTGGATTAATTACAATCTTTATAGTTAGCTGTATACACATGTGGTATAACTTTGTTTTGCAGGATTACATTTAAAGGCTGAACATTATCCTATTAGCAAGCTAAAACAATCTAAACAGAGTAAGACAGCAAGCTACGTCTACTCGAACAGGATGTTACAGCAAGCTCACAGCAAATTTCCAGAAAGTTTGTCATGCAGATTCTAACGGCTAAAATCAAGGAGTTACTATAGAAAACGTGTACAAGCTGTCTAAATATATATATATATATATATTGTAGTATATGTATTAGAGCTCTATTATTCTCCAAAGTTTCTTTCAAAACAAAATCCCTTAAATCAAGGAACTTTTTGACCAACCTTTTGAAAGTAACAACTCTAATAATTCTTGTGGCATGTGCAAGGGAATATAGCTGGTATTGTTTATTTTCTTCAACAAAAACGGTTTGCAAGTTTGAAAAACTTTCCTTCATCAAAATTCAATGGAAGAGGCATCAATTTCAACATGAGGAGCGTATGGGCAGAAATTCAAGTTCATCTACCTTGCTATAAATTCATGTGTGGTTTATGCTCAAAGGAACAACATCAAGAACACACAACAACAACTCAGTTGTTTACATTGCAAAATCTATAAACAACATTCTTGAGCTCTAAGATATATCATACACAGTTTATATATATATAAAGAGTCATATTATTTGAGTTGTAATATCTATCAATTCAATCTTTGTTAAAGTTGTAATTATAGTTGTTGGATAGTAGTCTTGGGAAACAAGGGTTTGCTGAACTAGAAGCTAGAGAAGTTTGTGCTACGTGGAGTAGTATAGTACTTAGAGAGCAAGTTCAGAAACAGGGTTTCAGCAAGCTGTTATCAACAGCTGGGAATTGGTTTCACTGCATAACAGCAAGCTAGCTAAGGGGATCTTGGTGATCAAGGAGTATTGTGCTCAAGGGGAACTCATTGGTCTATACAACAGGTTGTTCAAGGAACTAGAGGAATTCAAGAAGGGGAACTTCAAGGAATTCATTGTTCAAGGGAGCAAGGCTGTTAGAGAGGCTTTGAGGTTCAAGGGAGCTATCTTACTCAGGGGGAGCAGTTCGTTAGCAAGCTGTTATCAGTAAATTGGGTGATATATTATTGGATCTTGTAATTGGTTTATTGGTGATCAATAATATATTCTCTTACCAAGTTGGTAAGGGACTAGGACGTAGACCATAGAAGATTAGGGGTCGAACCTAGCTAAAAACATTGTGTGTTGTTTTCTTACCGTTTGCACTTAATTTCCTGCACTGCATACATCATATAAGCTAGCTGACAGACTGTTTTATATGGCAATCAGCAAGCTGACTAGTCAGTAATTTTAATATTCGGTAAAGTTTAAAATTGGATATAGTTGACCATAACACTCATTCACCCCCTATAGGTGTGCATATTTTCAAATATGACATTAAATTCCGGCCAAGATGTGCCCGGGAAAGTATCACTAAGGTTACACGTGCCTTGTGTATAGAGAAGTGAAATTCCGAATCCCCTTGCCAACTGCCTACATATCCTATTTATAGGAATCAAGCCCCGATGTAGTTCTTTAGGTCATGGACTCCTTTCTTGAGCAATAAGCCACGTTTTTTATGTGTTTTCCTTCTGAAATATGCCTTATCCTTGAATCAGCCAGCTGCCTAGTAGAGTCCTACTCGAAGTATAACACTAGAAGTCCATTTATCCATGTATTTTCATGTAATTATCCACATATATTATGTATATAACGTGTATATCCCATTTGATGTAGTAGAATCCATCTCAAAGTCCATCTCTTGAGTCCATTTCCGTGCTCCTAAAGTTTAGGAACAAGAGTCCTTGTCCAACTTTACTTCTGTTAGATAGAGGTGGAGACTGTAAGCACACCTGCACCTATACAGCTTCCCTCTAAACCGAACCTCCACCTCCAGAGCTACCCTTCAAATGTACACCTCCACAGCTTCCTTTAAACCCATACCTCCATAGCGGAATCTCCAGAGCTACCTCCATATTCGTACCTCCATAGCGGAACCTCTAGAGCTTCCCTCAAACTTTCCACCTCCAGAGCTTCCTCCAAAACTGATCCTCCTCAAATATCATTCAAACCACTTAAATTGGGCCTCCAAACATCCATGGGCCTAAAATTAAATCCATTACAAATTTTGGGCACAACAATATCATATATTTATCCCAAATTTCTTTTTTCAATACTTTTTGAAAGAATTAGGGATTCTATTCTGACTATATTATGTAAAGCGGGCAACTTTGTACACATTACCTTTTCTGTAAACATGAATACGAAATTATATGGATAAATTTAGTGTCGATTTTTGGTTTATCTTTTAATACACATATGAAACGAAAATATATGAAAAACATAAATAATTAAATAAAAATTTTAAAATTATATAAATTCGTATTATAAATAAATATCGTATATGTAATTTTTACAAAAAAATATAGAAAATAGTTTAAAATTTAAGTTTAACAAAATTTGAGCATACTAACTCGTTATGATTTATTATTAAGAGACTAGTAAAAATTCAATTGAAAATTTTAATATTAATATATTTTATTTTTATTTAAATTATATGAAAATGACATGAAACGTACACGAAATAAAAATACACGAACATAGATGACACAAATTTTGAATGAATCGTGTTTGAGTTTAGGGAAATGTTATTTACAGAGCATTTTTTATTTCCAGAGCTATGTGTCGCCTATTGTGCTAGAAAATGCTACTCCCTCCGTCCCTTTTGATTGTTAACATTTCACTTTTTCAAAACTTTCTGGCACGCATTTTAAGGTGCATTTTAAGGATAGTTAAATAACTTTTTTTTAAAATTTTCTTTTTCTGTATAAAAATTTATTGTTTAAATTTTTATACAGAAAAAGAAAATTTAAAAAAAAAGTTATTTAACTATCCTTAAAATGCACCTTAAAATGCGTGCCAGGAAGTTTTGAAAAAGTGAAATGTTAACAATCAAAAGGGACGGAGGGAGTACATATTATGAATGTAGGGGGAATATGCAACACATATTGCTTTGAAAAAAAAAATGCTCTGAAAATATAATTTACATTGAGTTTAACATTTATCTATACTAGCTTATAACCCGTGCAAAGCACGGGTTGTTTTTAATTTTTTGTAATTTGTTTATAGTGTAATATAATATTATGAATATTAATTTTGATTTGTTATAGTGTAATTTGTTATTTGTTTAATATGTTTTTTAATATTAAAAAATAGGGTTGAACTAAACTACCAAACTACCAATTATCCCCTAATTTAATACTATTATAAGCGAAATAGGATATATTTGGTTGTCGGTTTGGTACTCTTTTATTGGTCACTGATTTTGGTCACTCTTTGATTTGCTTAAATATTTATTATTATTAATAATAAAAAAATGTTTATTAATAATAAAAAAATGTAAAAAAACACACAAAACACTCTTCTGTTAAACACTCTCCTGTTAATAAAATTTTTTAAAAAAACACACACACACGCCACTCATCTCGATCAAAACTCTCGACTAAATCTTTGTTTACCCGGGAATGTTTTTAGGTAGATAAAATATTAATTAAATTTATTTTTAATTGAACTAAAATTATGGCTAAAAAATAGGGTTGAACCAAACTACCAAACTACCAATTATCCCATAGTTTACTTATTATAGTATATATAGGTATAGTATATATTAATTAAATTTATTTTTAATTGAACTAAAATTATGGCTAAAAAATAGGGTTGAACCAAACTACCAAACTACCAATTATCCCCTAGTTTACTTATTATAGTATAGTAAGTATAGTATAGATATATACGAACGAATTAACAAAATACCAGTGTTGTAAAAAGCGGGAATCGGACTTAATCGGTAGAGGCACTGTCCAGGGATTAATCGGTGATTAATCGGGTATTTGAGAATTAATCGGAATGATTAATCGAATAATCGGATTATTAATCAGTTCGGTAACCCATGGAACAGGGATTAATCGCTGATTAATCGTGATTATTAATCACCGATTTTTAGAACAGAGCAAAATACAGTATAATATTATGTACAGTACAGTATTATTAAGCAGAGTAGAGTCTCTTCTATACTAGTGATAGCCTACAGTTAGGCAATAGGCATATTCCAGAAGCATATGATATGTCAGTAGTCGAGCTGGGGTGGTGACAGATTTGACATTATAAATTGTACTACTAAACTATTAAGCGTGACAATATTTAGATTTGACATAATAAATTGCACTAAACTATTAAGCATGACAATAATAATGCATTTTCTACTTAAAAAATTACAAAACCTTAAAGATTGTTACTCCTACTACTCTACAATTTTAGCCAATGCATCTCTTAGTCTCAACTGTTATGCGACTCATACACTATTGACTTAAACAATAATGCTTAGAAAGTGTCAAATGTATTGAACTTATGTTAATGTATAATTTTATTCAATAATATGCCGTGTCCAAATAATTTGATTACTAAATAACTTTTAAGTATATGCTTATTTGAAAATAATAAGATAAGAACGACCATATTGTCCCTTACTAATCTGCGGCTCCTTATTTTCATTCATGTTATTTTAAAAGCTTTTTAAAGCATCTTCAATAATCTTTTGAATTATTCTAAAATATACTATAAAATAATAAATTTTAGTAATTTAATATGGATTCATCTTCAACAATGCTTCTCATATTTACTTTTTATTTCATTTTAGTTTTGCACGGGTTACTTTTAATATTTTATAATTTATATATAATATAATATAATATTATAAATATTGATTTTAATATGTTATTGAAAGAATTCAAACCGTACATATTTGTATATAATAATTTTTAGTATTAAATATAAATTAATATGTTTTTGGCGGGAATCGAACCTTGGACCTTCTGCATATAACAACTTTTAGTATTTTAGTATTGTTAAATCTAACGGTCATGATCTATTAGAGTTGCTGATCTAACGGTGATAAGTGAGGGATAACCAAAAATAGGGGATAACCAACTACAAATTATACCCCCTTTTGCTTATTATAATATAGTATATAGTATAGATGCTTATTTGAAAATAATAAAATAAGAACGACCATATTGTCCCTTACTAATCTGCGGCTCCTTATTTTCATTCATGTTATTTTAAAAGCTTTTTAAAGCATCTTCAATAATCTTTTGAATTATTCTAAAATATACTATAAAATAATAAATTTTAGTAATTTAATATGGATTCATCTTCAACAATGCTTCTCATATTTACTTTTTATTTCATTTTATATTATTAAAAATAAGGTACAATCATAAAAGTATAAAAGAAAGTGGATTAAATTATCTTACAAATTTATAATATAAGAACATCTCCAAGAATCTATATAAACAAATTCTTAAATCAAAATATAAAGAGGACAAAAACTGAAGTTCCAAAAGACTCCTAATAACTTTATAATATTAATAAAAAAATCATTTGCACATATTTCAATTCAAATCTTTGCCATTGTGAAATTTGGAATATGAATAATATATGATTTAAGAGTCAAAATAAAGAATATTGTTGGAGTTGACACGTAAATTTATGTCCCAATTTACTAAGAATCATATTATTTATAATATATTTAGGAATCATCTAAGACACTCTTGGAGATGTTCTAATATCAACGAAGAGTTGCTAGTAGTTCTTAAAATTGAGGAAAGAAGAGAGAATTTTAGTGAATTTAAACCATTTTCAAAAGACTCTTAAATAAGCGTTTAAGTCCAAAAATAAAGAAAATGACGAAAAATTGAGTTCCAAGAGACCGACTCTTAGAAAGCTTAAGAGCATATCCAATGGGAGAGACCTCTTAGTTAAAATTTAAAACTAATTACAATAAATAAGAATGATAAAGAATGTGTAAAAAAATTTGCACTCCAATGGGACAAAACCCTTGTCTATAATTATAGATAATCTCTTGATGTTGGTTATATTTGTCGAACCTCTAGAGACCTGTAGTTAATTGCCACATCACTTATTTCTATATTAAAATTATATATTCCATTAATAACAACTTGAAATATTAATAACATACCATTTTTAAAATATAGCCAATCATTATAGCCAATACCCTCGGAACACAATGTCTTACAGGTTCGACAAATTTTACGTAATCAATACTTTATGTAATTTAGCCAATCATTTTTAGCTGACACCATTGGAGATGCTCTAAGAGCCTATTCTCTCTCCTCAATTTCTAAGAGCTACTACATGGATATTAACTATTTTCTACTAATAAAATATTCACTTACAAATGGTTGAATTTAAATGCTTATCATAGTTAGGTTTGAGATATTAAAAAAAATATAAATTAGGAATCAAGATAAAGAGTATTATTGTATTTGACACCAAAATCTATATACTAACTTGTCAAGAGTTATATAATTTATATTATATTTAGGAGCCAACAAGGCTTTGTTTGGAATTGCTGTTAAAAATTGCTGTGATATTAGAAAAAGTGCTGTTGTAAAAAACTGAAGACTGTTTGGTAATATTTTTGATATGTGCATGTTTTAATGTAAAAATATATTAAAAATAATGCTTCTGATGAGCTTTGATGTTGAAATCAGCTTCTGCTTTCCGCAAAAGCTGAAAAGCTGTTTTTTTCAAAAGCATGGGGGACCTGCTTTCTCTAAAAGCATCTTTTAAATTTTACCAAACACTTTTTCAACTGCTTTTCATAAATAAACTTTTGTTGCTGTTTGCAACAGCAATCCCAAACACACCCTAAGTAATTGTTGGAGATGCTTTAAAGAATCACTAGAAATTTTTTGGAGTAAAAAAGTTTCATCTCCCTCCACAAATATAAAGTTAAGAGTCAATTTACGAGTTGTTAACGAAGGAATTTGGTGATAACAGATTTCGGAGGTTGCTGGAATAACGAATTATGAAAATAGGGGGATTTGGGATTTTGGATATTTGGGGCTGAACTTGAGAGGTGTCTCGACTTGTTAGATGTGTCGGATCCTTTTTCAAGATGCATGCGTACCTTATATTTATAAGGATCAAACCAACGCAGTTCTGTTAAAAAAGGATTGGTTTTTAATCCCTATGATTGATAAGGGATGTATTTTGGGAATTAGTAGATTTTATCTCTTTAAATTATATTCGTGTTGGGATACCTTCCTGATTTGAAGAATATCGTTTAGAGATATTTTCTATCATAAATTGATTGGGATTGATTCTTTCCTCGTTTCATAGAGAGGAAATAATTAACTTGGGGGTTAAGTTAATTATTACTAGATTCGTATTTGGAAATTTGGGAGATAATAGAGGCAACCGAAATTATGCCGTAACAACTACCCCCAGTTCTTCAGTGTAGCTTGCTGCAGTGGAGAACTAAGAATGCTTCGATCTTCCAAATTTACTGAGTCACTGAAATAACTAGGAGATAAAGATAAGTAATAAATATGGAGCACCTAGGTGCCCGTAATGCACATGTAGATGTAAACGAGACAATATGCGAGAATTAAATAATAAGTTTTGTAGGTGTGAGAGAATTTATCTTGGAGGGTCAAGCATTATCCGGAAGAGTCATTCAAAGCATTCCAAGCAATTTCCTAACAAACAAACTTAGCAAGAAATACCCTCCTTCAAGGAGGTCGTATTCCTAAAAAATATGAAAAATATATCTCGGAATACCCTCCTCTCGGGAGGTCGTATCCTCATTCTAGAAATACCCTCCTCTCGGGAGGTCATATTCCCAAAGTCGTACCTTGATGAGGCGCCGGAAGTACGAACATCCCCCCGGAAGTACGGTTTTTGTAAGGATTTAATTATCGGGATACTCTCCTCTCGGGAGGTCATATCCAAATTCCAGAAACACTCTCCTCCCGGGAGATAATGTAGCTGAAAAATCGTACCTTGATGAGGCGCCGGAAGTACGGACATCCCCCCGGAAGTACGGTTTTTGCAAGGACTTTAATAATTTGAGATACCCTCCTCAAAGGAGGTCGTTCCCCATTCCAGAAATATCCCTCCTAACAGGAGGTGGATTTTCCGAAGCTCTCTTCATTTTAAGACTCTCCTTAGAAGAGATCGTCTTTTAAATAAATTACGAAGACCCTCCTTAGAGGAGGTCGTCTAACATAAAAAATAAGGGAGACCCTCCTTAGAGGAGGTCATCTTTCCAAAGCCATATCAATATTCTAAGATTCTTCCAAAAAAGATATCAACGACACTTGAAGGTTCTTCCAGAAAATATCAGCAACACCAAAATGGTCTTCTAAAAAATAATCAACTCTTCGAATAAGAGCCTTCCAAAATATTACCCATGCAAATGAGTTCCAAAATAATAAACTTTTCGAATAAGAGCCTTCTAAAATATTACCCATGCAAAGGAGTTCCAAAATAATAAACTCTTCGAATAAGAGCCTTCTAAAATATTACCCATGTAAAGGAGGGCCTTCTAAAATATTAAACTCTTGGAATAAGAGCCCTTCAAAATCATGTAACGCGAAGATAACACCTAAAATCTTGAAAATCTTCACAATTCAAATCCTGCCCAGATCTGGTTTTGGCATTTTTGACCTTCTAAAAGATTTTTACTGGAAAAACACAAAACACGAAAGTTGTAGATAACGAAAATATCTTTCCGATGATATATGGCTCATAAAAAACGGACTTATAACGAATCGGGAATCAAATAAAACGTCTGCTGATCTGCTTCTCGATGCTGAAAAAACGAGATCTGATTGTATTTTGTGATTTCGAGAATAGATCGAGATATAATCTGAGAAAACTCAAAGAACGAAAGTTATAGGCAATTTAACAAGCTTTTCGAATCATTAAAAATCATCGAAATCCAACATGTAATGAATTTACTACGAATTTTATAAGATAAGAGATTGGTATGGACAAAATCATAAGAAAACGTATCTTAAGTCGGAATAGAGCCGCCGCCTCCACCGCTTAGCTCCTCCATTAAAGCAGCTCCAGATCCATAATAACCCCCCATGCGTGTGATTTGATTGTCCTCCACAATCAAAATATATCCCCTCCTTATAGCGCCAATTGTTAACGGAGGAATTTGGTGATAACAGATTTCGGAGGTTGCTGGAATAACGAATTATGAAAATAGGGGGATTTGGGATTTTGGATATTTGGGGCTGGACTTGAGAGGTGTCTCGACTTGTTAGATGTGTCGGATCCTTTTCAAGATGCCTGCGTACCTTATATTTATAAGGATCAAGCCAACGCAGTTCTGTTAAAAAGGATTGGTTTTTAATCTCTATGATTGTTAAGGGATGTATTTTGGGAATTAGTAGATTTTATCTCTTTAAATTATATTCGTGTTGGGATACCTTCCTGATTTGAAGAATATCGTTTAGAGATATTTTCTATCATAAATTGATTGGGATTGATTCTTTCCTCGTTTCAGAGAGAGGAAATAATTAACTTGAGAGTTAAGTTAATTATTACTAAATTCGTATTTGGAAATTTGGGAGATAATAGAGGTAACCGAAATTATGCCGTAACGCGAGTATTTTGGAGTTGATCTTACAAGCTAGGCAAGAGTTAATGTCTAAATAGTTGAGTACCATGTACCCGAGCTGAAAATGAGTCAAAAATATTCGTGAGCTACTCGATCTCGATTTTCAAAATATTTAAATTTAATTTGTTAATAATTGAGTCGAGCTCGAGTCTGAGTCCAAACTATTCGAATACTTTATCAACATGAACTCAAGTTTTAAATTAATTACTGGACTCATAAGATTCACGAATTTAACTGAGCCTTCATTATTTTAATTTTTTCATTATATAGATATTTGATTATACCACTGTCATGTACCCATATAAAAAGGTGGTAATACAGAACATTAAGCCCGGTAAAAAATAGGAGTACTAGTTTATGCTAATATTAGTTTTTAGACTTAATTGTAGGAGGATGACCTCAACTATTTTTTTTTTGCACAAAAATGGTCCAAGTATTATTTTAAGCAGATGATTGTATTCCGTCTAAATTAATCTAAAAACTGTTGTTTATTTTTATTTCTGGGCCATTTTTGTGTTAAAAAAAACATTGCTCAGCCATCATGCTACAATTAAGTTACAAATTGAATACACTCATCTGTTTAAAAAAAATAATTTGGCCATCACACTGTCTATTTTTATACTTATGTCATTTTTGTGCAAAAAATAAATAGTTGAGGTCATCCTAATACAGTTAAGTCTAGTTTTTACAACAAATAATGAGTACGAGTTAAGAAAACACATACATGAGTGTATCCGACCCTCTCCCATAATTTAAGGACGAAAGTGCATTATGAAGCAGCCACATCACAACCTAACTAATTTTTTTTAAAGCGACTAAGCGAGCATGATTAACAAAATTATAGGAGTATAATAAAGGAGAAGATAAGATTGATTAGCTGAGTGTCCCTAATAAGATATATTCCATTTTAAACAAAACACTAGGGGTGTGTTCACTTGGAAAGAATGGAATGGGGTAGGAATGGAATGAAAATTGTAAACAAAATTTATGAAGAAAGGGGAATGTTGGGGGGAAATAATGAACAAATATAAGGGAGAAGAAATTTTTTATGATGAAAATTGCAAGGAAAATGATGAAGAATGGGAATGGAGCATTCCTTCCAAAACATGTGGGTTAGAATTCTAGTTCAAATTATTTGGAGAGGAATGAAGCAAGGAATGAAATTTATAAACACTTTCCCCAATCTCCCCCAAATAATAGTATAAATTTCATTCCATTCTCCCCTCATTCCATTCAATCCAAGTGAACATGGCCTAGGAATCCAACAAACTTGTTTTACTTTTTTGATCTGGACCGGTCACCTACAACTATATTATGATTTTAAACAATAAAAAACGTTGCCACTCCAAAGTACGAAGACATCATCTGCACATTTCATCTTGATCTCACTACACTCGAACTATTAATTTACTCATTCAACTTTAGCAACATATTTTTTTAAATGATCCGATATTGATCAAGATAAGTATGCTATTCTCCCAAAAATACATAAACCATAACAAAAAGGATGTTCTGCTGTTAACTTAATCTTATTTACACTTACGAATTTTGAAACATTACTTTAGTACATAATTTAAGTGGGAACAAAAAGAGAAAAGGATATAGAATATTATTAAAGGATCCATAAAATCATAACACCACAGAAAATACAAATACAACAAAGAGAAAATTACAAACTTAATATTCTCATACAAATAAAAGAAAACATAAATAAAATTCAAATTATCTACAATTCCATGGTTCATTTTCCTTCTAGCTCCCAACTGAATTAGCTTCATTTATATAAGGAGCTAGGAGAACAGAGACAGGACTCCTGCCACAAATTAAAACTTTCAGGCATTGCTCCTGAAAGACCCAAGAGCCTTGATTGCTGCTGCTCTCAGAATGTACTGATGGTAGAATGCAGCAATGGCTGCTCCAATGAAGGGTCCAACCCAGAACATCCACTGAAAAATTTGTAACATATTAGCAAACAGTAACAGATTTAATCGATATATAGTTTTATTAACAAGGAGAGTTGGAGCTAATATGTAATTACTTGATCATCCCAGGCCTTGTCTTGGTTGTAAATAACAGCAGCTCCAAAACTTCTAGCAGGGTTAATACCAGTTCCGGTGATGGGAATCGTTGCAAGGTGAACCATGAACACAGCAAATCCAATGGGAAGCGGAGCCAAAACCTGAATTATTCGAAGTCAATGTCAAATTTATGAAATCCGAAACAAACTTTACGACAAAAAATAAATTTATTTTGTTGTATATTACAAAAATTACTGTAATAAATCTGAAACATTTGTTACTTACAGGGACATGAGAATCTCTGGCATTTCTCTTGGGATCAGTAGCAGAGAAAACAGTGTACACAAGAACAAAAGTACCAATAATTTCAGCTCCTAAACCAGTGCCCTTATTGTAACCATCAGCCAACTCATTAGCCCCACCACCATACCTATTGTAGTATGACTTCTGGAAAGCCTTAACTAAACCTACTCCACAAATTGCTCCTAAACACTGTGCTACCATGTACATGACAGCTCTTATTAGTGACACTTTTCTTGCCAAGAACAATCCAAATGTTACTGCTGGGTTGATGTGTCCTCCTGCAGTTTTTTTAAGAAAATATGTTTAATTAAATGATTAATTTCAAGGCATCCTACACATATTAAGTTGCACTTCTTGGTACCCAGTTGTTATCAGCTTGATCCAATTAGTAGCAATAACATTCGACTTACCTTATAATTAATAATACAATACACAAGTAGTACAGTATATGATATGGTATCTAGAATCAAAAGAGAGGAGATCGAGTTAAGAGTACTGACCAGAGATACCGGCGGTGCAGTAAACAAGAATAAAGATCATGCCACCAAAGGCCCATGCAATCCCAAGAAGCCCAACACCACCACATTCATCAGTAGCAGACTGGCTCTTGTAACCAATAACAGTCAACACAGTGATGTAAAGAAACAGTAAGGTGGCTATAAACTCAGCTATGAGAGCTCTGTAAAATGACCATTTACCCAAGTCATCAATCCCAATAAAGTCTGCCGGCGGTGGGTCCTGATAGTCCTTGCCGGAATACTCATGACCTTGCTCTGCAACTTCTTCTTTTCCCATCTTTCCTTTTTCTTTTCTTTTGTGTAGGAGAGAGATAGAGTGGAGTGTGAGTGGATGAGCAGGAGAGGAGTTGGTATTTAAGGGGAGAAACAGAGTAGAAATATTGATTAATGGGTAACCCTACCTCATCTTTACTAATCATTTTCCATTATTATATGGTTTAATTAGTTTTGTTAGTAATTAAACATAATTAAAGGGATGTTTTGCCGCCCATGGTAATTAAAATTAAAAGAAAATGAGTTGTAGCATGGCCCTGTAGTCTAGCTAGATATGCCAACGGCTCTTCTCTTAAATTTTACAGTAATTTCTCAAATTATTCGTCTACAGTCTATGAAATGAGCCGTTATGTAATGGTATAAAATCCTGATGATAAAAACATCTGCATGAATCACAACCGAACAATTTCAAAAAAAAGTTTGGTACTGTACTAATTTATTAATCGGCCAAGTTCTTGGATTGTATATTTAAAGAACACCAAGTACAAACGCTAGCTCTGCTTGTGTAAATTTGCACGTAACTGCTAATGCTTATCCTTGAAAAACTTCAAAAACCCTCTTCTAATTAATTACTAAAAAATCAGTGTTGTCATGGTTGGATAAGGAAAGCAATGACAAATAGGATCTGACACAGAAAGGGATTCGACAGATCAATTTATCAGACACTTCCACCTCACAATAACTGTAAAGCAGAACCCTCAACATGCTTCTTGTATTAGTATGCATATAGACAAAACATAGATGCATACTAATAAATGAAATACTTCCTCTGTATCATTCATTTTTTTACATAAAAAATCGACACGCATTTTAAGGTGCATTTTGAGGATAGTTCTATAACTTATTTTTGATATTTTCTTTTTCTATATAAAAAGAGAAAATGACCAAAATGCCTATTTTTCACAAGTTTTTGCCCAAAATACTGATTTTGAAAAAAATGGCCCGAAATACCGACGGGATACGGAGAATCGTCCTCCGTGTTAGGGTGTTGCGGAACACCGTCCTCCGTATTAGGCATGATACGGAGCTGCGTCCTCCGTGTTATCATGATACGGTGGACTGTGCACCGTGTTAGATGGGTGCGCAGCACTGTCACGGAATACCGTCCACCGTATCATGCTATGTTACGGAACACGGAGCTCCGTATCATGCCCTGTTACGGAACACGCATCTCCGCAACACACCCCCTATCACGGTACACGATGTACCGTGTCCCGTCAGTAAAAAGGGCCATCCAGTTTCCCAGGTGATTATTTTGGGCCATCACCCATATAAAAATAGGATTGTTCTATTTTTATATAAAAAAAAGAAAATATCAAAAATAAGTTATAGAACTATCCTTAAAATGCATCTTAAAATCCGTGCTAAAAACTGGTCCGCAATAAACTACTCGGTGGGACGGAGGGAGTACAGTTTTTGAATATTTTGCTAACTGCTGATCGATAAAACGCACATGTACATGTACAAGCTGCTGGGAATTTGTTCATGAAATATGTGAGCACAGAACTCTTATCGTAACATACAAAGTATTTTATCAATCACTCACTCCGATCTCGATTCGATCTCGTATCGAAAATTTATTATTATTATCTAAATGGGAAATAATTAAGGTTGTATATATGGAATAAAAAAATAATCTTATATAGAAGTATGTTGCTATCGTAGTGAACCGCCCATCTTTAACAAAATGTCCACCGCCCATTGCTAACATCCTTCTCACCCTCATATTTTATTCCGATCCATGGAAACGCAGCCAAATCGTTATAAATTTCATTATAATTAATCCGCACCTAATGAATGACCCTATACATACATATTTAAATGCCATGACACATTAATTTAATTAATTAATTGATTAATTACGGTCTTTGATGTTTACTTGTGATTATGGAGTTTTAGTGGCTTAAATATGCACCATGTGTCACATAATCAACATTACACGTCTTTTTCCAGAATTGAGAGCATGCATAATAATCCAGGGGTTAGTTGAATTATATTATACTCCGTCTTTTATTACTTTTCTTGTTTGGCTTGAAGTCCTGAACATGTTTGTCATCATTAATATTTGTAGTTTTGTATTAGTATTAAATATAAAAATTCATTGTATTAAATTATTCACAAATACGAATCAAATAAAATTACACTTGACCATATTTTATTTTATAAATAAAATAAAATACGATGACTATTTTATTTATAAAATAGTCATCGTATTTTATTTATAAAATAAGTAGAACATTTTATAAATAAAATATTTTATAAATAAAATATTTTATAAATAAAATATTTTATTTATAAAATATTTATAAAATAAAATATTTTATAAATAAAATATTTATAAAATATTTTATTTTATAAAATAAAATATTATAAATATTTTATTTATAAAATAAAATATTTATAATATTTTATTAAAATATTTTAATATTTTATTAAAATATCAATAATACAATATTTTATAATATTTTATTAAAATATTTTAATAATATTAAAATATTTTATAATATAAAATATTGATATTTTAATATTAATATTATTTTATATTAATATTTTATTAATATTAATAAAATATTAATATTAATATTATTTCCCATTTAGATAATAATATAAAATATTCTACTTATTTATAAATAAAATATTTTATATATTTTATTTTATTTTATAAATAAAATATTTTATAAATAAAATATTTTATAAATAAAATATTTTATTTATAAATAAGTAGAATATTTTATTTATAAAATAAAATAAAATATTTTATTTTATAAATATTTATTTTATTTAGGATTCCTGCATGAGAATGTTCTTTTATAATGTTAACACATCAATTCTTTTCTTTTAAATACGATGACTTTTTTATGATAATAGTATTAGATTTATGAATAAATTTTCCTAATAGAAGTATAATTAACTTATATAAAAAATATATAATTTAAGAAGATCGTACTTTCTATAAAATATTTAGTTATATGGATGCTCTATATATTCAAATACATATTCTACTTCTAATAGAACTTTTATTTATATGTTTTTCTATAAATTCGAACTCTTATTCTCTATAAATTCAAACTCCTATTCTACTTCCAATAGAACTTTTAATCGTATGCTTTATAAATACTTATTCTACTTCCAATAGAAACTTTTGTTTATATGTTTTTTCTATAAATTTGAACTCTTATCTCTATAAATTCGAACTCCTATATTCTACTTTCAATAGAACTTTTAATCATATGCTTTATAAATACTTATTCTACTTACAATAGAACTTCTAATCATATGTCTTCCTATAAATTCGAACTCTTCACCACTATAAATTCGAATACCTATTCTACTTCTAATATGTTAAATGATATTTTTATATTTATAAGTGTTTAAAATTCTAAAATTCTAGAAAATTAGAAAAATAGATTGAGACGATCTTAGAGCGCCACCTAAACTTCCGCGTACCCTCCTTTATATATATATATATTGATTATGTGTAAATTAGTAGTCAACCGCATATTAAAGTATTCAAAATACGAATCAAATAAAATCACGCATGACTATATTTTATCTTATAAATTATGTATAAATTAGTAGTCAACCGCTTATAATGAATAGTATAAAAAATTAAAACCGGAAAAAAAATAGGAGACAGAGGAAGTACTAGTTATTTATAACAAAGGATAACTTAATTTATACAAACATACAGAAGTTTAAGTAATTAACAATTAAAGTTAAGAGTACTCATGCATCTTAATGGTTTTTCCAATAGTACAATCTTGTTATATATATATATATATATATATATATATATATATATATCAATTAATTAGTTAATTTAGTGGTATTATTAAGAGTATCTCCAATAATATCCTAATTCATTCCTTAAATGTAATATAAAAAATTACATTTTATTAACTTAGGACATAGATAAGTAGTTTCATCTTCAAAAATGTTCCCTCAACTCATTTCTTATTTGATATTTATTATTAAAAGTACTTTCTATCATTAAAAGTACAACATACAATAGAGAGAGAAAAAGAGTGTTTGTAATTTTTTATAATAAAATATAAGTTAGAAGATGTTAGGTCCAGAATAACGTAGAAGGGGGGGGGGGGTTGAATACGATATTTCGAAATATTTGGATTTTTGAAATGTGAAAAATAAGGCCAACAACTGAATCGAAATAACACAATCAATTCGGGAAAATATCTTTGAATTGATAAAAAACCAAGGGGTGTAACAACTTCTAATCCAATGGATTAGCTTCAAAAGCCAGAACACTCCTAAGGATAGTTTAGGCACGAGGACCTTCTATCCGACACTTCCTGAAAGCGGGCTAAGACGGCTTTCCTACTAGATGGACTGTCTAACAACTTACACAGAGAAGATATAAGAGAAAGAAGAGATAGTTGTGTGTTGAGGTGTGTTTTAAAATGAAATACATCATGCCTATTTATAGATTATAGAAAGTTACTATGTTGTACTATTTCAACAACCCCCGTGGGCCCCTCCAGCCACTTTTTGAATAGTAGCCGCCATTTGCACAGTAACCGCCATTTGCACAGTAACCGTCATTTGCATAGTAACCACTATTTGCACAGTAATCGTGAATAGTAACCGTGAATAGTAACCATGAATAGTAACCGTGAATAGTAAATGTGCATAGTAACCTTGCATAGTATTACTATTTTTGGCTGCTTCTTTTGGGCTTCTCTCTTCTATTTCAAATATTCTGCTTGAGATGTTATGTCTGTCCTTGATCGTCAATAGGCTTTGGCAATTCTTTATGTGAATTAATGTGTTGATCCTTCTCGTATGTGCTGACACTTAGTGCACTGGTCTGGTTCACAAGTGACTAGCACTGATCTTGATCTTCACACCTTCGTTACATTCCAATTGATTAGCCTGCAGCAGTATCTTCAATTAATTTGAATACATGGAATCTTTTGGCCCTTCAACTGAATCATCTGTACATCTTATTCTGTCACTGAGGCTTGATCATGTTAATGAACTTCTTTCAGCGACTTGATCCTTGTCGGTGCCTGTTCTTCAAATTTCACGATTCTGCATAGAGTTAATATTATTTATCTTTTATCCTAGTTGAGTTATATATGTCCTCTATTACATATTACATTACATTATGCTTTACAATCTCCCCCTATTTGATTGTTAGGGTTTGACAAGCAAATTCCTAGAGGATAACTCAACTGATACAAATAAAATACAAAGATAAATAATATTAAAGTGCATTCTGGATCATATATATATTTTCTAGATTTCCAAGTGCAAGACAATTGTTCCTCTAGACTGAACATATCTTCAAGTTTGCCTTTGCTTTCTTTCCACATAGCACTAATACTCCCATTAGCTTTTTCTTTCCCAAAATAAAGTTAATTCCGTGTCAACAACCTTTTCCTGGCCCTTACGCCTAGTAGATTTTTCTTAGTCATCCACCTTCTCCCCCTCAGTTGGGTTATCCTCCAGAATAGTAGGATGTGGAGTTGGTAAATTAGACGAAGCTGTCTTCCCTAAGGAATGAATTGCATGACTAAACTGGGATGCCATGGAACTTAATTGAACCTGGAATGCATCATGTTGAATAAGTTGCAAATTTTTGATTTCTACAATGGACTTACAGATATTGACAACTCTTTCTCCATTGTTTGGACCCGTGTAAGGAGTCTGCTGTATTCCTTTCTGGTTATAGGTACATGTGGTTGAGTAGGTTGCTCACTTGTACGTTCTACATGTGTTTCACTCAACACTCTATATTCACTCGGTTTAGTGGTTTGGGTTACACTTACATGTTTTGTTTGTGTTTCTCTCAACTCTCCTCTGGAGCTTCCACCAATATGTGTACCTGCAAATGAAATCATCCTAGCCCCTTTTTCAGATGTCACGGATGGTGCAATGAAAGTTCGTGAGCTTTCGTCCTCGCGTGAAGCGAGTTGCCGACCACTGGTAAAGAGTGGTAAATCTCGAAAGAGATCCAGAGATTTTCCCTCTGGGAGGTTAAACTTGAATCGATTAAATGGCACAAAACCCAAGTTTTCCTCGTATGTCTGTGAAGACACTTGGTTCATAAAAGAACCTCCTACTAATGGATCTTTCCGTAAAATGGAAGATTCACCAGTTGCTCCCGTCAATTCAACCTTATTTTCATTTTCACTCATTGGATAAGAAAGAATTGTTTCACTAACAGTTGCCGTTACCTCAGGTTTATTGGGTTTACTCCGTTTAGAATGAGGTAGAGCGGCTGATGTAACTAACTCCTTATGTGGTGCTACTGAAGCACTATCTCCCTCAATAATGTGAATGACTGGCCGTTTAAGTGACAAATGAGGTGTAGGAGTTTGCTGTGTTTGTGTTTGCATTTGTAGAATGGGCTATTCGACCTGTGTTAGAGTCGGTGGGATTTCCTGCTCTTGGTCGGGTAAGATGGCCACTGGGGGCTGTAGAAACTGTATTTCCTGTGACACAATAGGGAATACAGAGGTTGGAATAGCAGGGATTGAAATATTACCTTGTCGTATACCTACTCTCACTGGTCGTGGTAACAACGGAAGTGGGACAGTATTTAGATATTCAGTTAGGACTGTAGGCACATCCGTATATTTCTTTTTACTTATGTAATTAATTACATTCGTCTTTATGGAAGAACATTCCACCTTTTGACCATTTTCCAAGCGTACCCTGTCTTCGTCATTCAAAAAATCATTTCATATTAACTGTAGAAACCTTGGATATAGACATTTGCCATTTTGAGTCCGAACATCTCTTGTTCCCAAGCGTTTCATTTTTAAAATGATTTGACCAAGCACTATTTTTCCAAAATTTATCCTCAAATTATTGGCGACCGCATACCCTATTATTTGAATAAATTCAGGTATTCGATCTTGATTTGTTCTATCTGAGGAAAAAACATGGTTAAGAGTGTGAAAGAAGAAATTCCAGTACTGGGTTAGAAACGTTCTAGAAAGATTACCAGTATTGAAATTGCTATCTTGGTACCTTATAAAACGAAAGAACATTTCAATCTGTTCAGGTGTAGGATCAGAAACGAGATTTTCCATAGGAAAATGAAGAATTCGATTAACATCTCGTTCAGTGACCCTAATCGACCTACCAAATAGTCGATATGTGATTGCACACCCGTCCTGTCCAGAAGTGTTAACCGCATTGCAATATAGTTCACACAATGCATCATGGTTAAGTTGCACCTGTGTAACTAAAGCATAACTAATTAATGAATGTTCATTCATAAATTGTGTCCAAGCCCGAAATTGCTCATCCTGAATGGTTTCGATTTGCTGAATGGAAATAGGATTAACTTTAGCAATTAAAAAGCTTCCATGCAATGCCATTTTCAAACCTTTGAGGAAATTCAAAAACAAGGGTTAGTTTTTATAAAGGATAATATATATAAAGCAAGAATATGAAATCCGATCTAAAAACCACCAGCTAGATTGAGAGATCTTTCCGATCAAAGCTCGAAATATTCAGCAATTGGGTGTATATGCTCCGTATATCTGAAAAATGATGATGTTAAACACAAACAAAAACTCATCATTTATAAGGTTTCAAGGTTTAGTGGGTTAGGTGTGAACACTGCTCAATAATTTCTCACCTAACAGCCGAAAAAACATCTTATCACCGAAATCTGTCAGTCGAAAAACATCTTATCACCGAAACCTATCAGTCTATACACATATTTATTACTTCTAATTATTATGGATTAAAAAAAAAATCATGCAGTAAATCAAGAATTAATCCACAATAATCAGATAAACTCATAATTAATTAAACATAAAATTAACAAAATATCATTAATTGATATATGTCAATAAAATATTTATTTGATTATGCTACAATTTATTTTAATAATCAAATATCAGAACATGTGAGATCCAATCTTGAATTGCTTTAGTCATGATATCAATTATTAAAATAAATATCGAGTACACGAGTATTACACAACGATATAACATGCAAACCTGTTAATACTCAAGTATCGCTTCAGTAGTACCAACTAATTACCACAAATTTCTAACACTTAAACACATGGCAACTAATTAGTAGATAAAATCATGAAAATGTACAACAACTTGCATTTGTTGACTTCCTGTTAAGAGGACAAGTTTAACATGCCAAGTTCACTAACCAACCTGTTGAATGTAGATTCATCAAGTGGTTTCGTGAAAATGTCTGCAAGTTGTTGCTCAGTGGGAATGAAGTGAAGTTCCACAGTACCATGCATAACATGTTCACGAATGAAATGATACCTTATGTCGATGTGCTTGGTCCGAGAATGCTGTACTGGATTATTCGAGATTGCTATGGCACTTGTGTTGTCGCAAAATATAGGTATTTTGTTCAGCAACAGACCATAATCCATGAGTCGATTCCTCATCCACAAGATTTGTGAGCAACAGCTACCAACTGCAATGTATTCTGCCTCTACTGTAGATGTGGCAACTGAATGCTGCTTCTTGCTGAACCAGGAAACCAATCTCCTTCCAAGGAATTGACAGCTTCCAGAAGTACTCTTGCGATCAATCTTGCAACCAGCATAATCAGAGTTTGTATAGCCAACTAGGTCGAAACCCGTATCATTAGGATACCAAATACCAAGATTTGGAGTACCCTTAAGATATCTGAAGATACGCTTCATGGCTATCAGATGTGATTCTTTAGGATCAGCTTGGAACCTCGCACATAAGCACGTTGCGAACATTATATCTGGTCTGCTTGTAGTGAGGTAGAGTAGAGAACCAATCATGCCCCTGTAGATTGTAATGTCAACTCGTTTTCCAGATTTATCTTGATCAAGCTTAGTGGCAGTGGCCATGAGAGTCTTTGAAGGTGCTGAATCTTCAAGATGATACTTTTTAAGAAGATCCTTGATATACTTGGATTGATAGGTAAAGATACCATCTGTTCTTTGGCTCACTTGCAATCCAAGGAAGTAGTTTAGCTCTCCCATCATGCTCATCTCGTACCTACTCTGCATCAACTTAGCAAATCTTGCACAAAGTGCATCATTCGTAGAGCCAAATATAATGTCATCAACATAAACTTGAACAAGTAGAATATCATTTTTATGCTTTTTATAGAACAAAGTTTTATCTATGACACCTCTAGTAAAACCACTTTCAAGTAAGAATTCAGCAAGAGTGTCATACCATGTTCTAGGCGACTGCTTAAGACCATAGAGAGCTTTGAATAGAAGGTAGACGAAGTCCTCAAGTTCAGGATCAACAAAACTAGGAGGTTGTTCAACATAGACCTCTTCTTCAAGCTCACCATTCAGGAAAGCACTTTTCACATCCATCTGATATACTCTGAAGTTTGAATGTGCAGCAAATGCCAGAAACATCCTGATGGCTTCTAGTCTAGCAACTGGTGTGAAAGTCTCATCATAATCAATACCATCTTCTTGAGTGTAGCCTTTGGCAACCAGTCTCGCCTTGTTCCTTGTAACAATTCCATTATCATCAAGTTTATTTCTGAATACCCATCTTACATCAATTACAGATTTGTCCTTTGGTCTGGGTACCAACTTCCAAACTTTCTGTCTTTCAAACTGATTGAGTTCCTCTTGCATTGCAATCACCCAATCTGGATCTTCCAGAGCTTCTCCAACCTTCTTAGGTTCAATTTCTGATAGAAAACCAGAATACAAGCATTCATTCTGAGTAGCTCTTCTAGTCTGAACTCTTGAGTCAAGATCACCAATGATCAGATCAAAAGTATGATCACGATTCCAAACAGTTTGCCTTGGTAGATGAATTCTAGATGATTCCCCATTATCAGCATTCTGAATAGTGTATCCTTCTTCTGCTCCCTCTGAGTTGTTGCTGGTATGATCTACAGATGTACTCTCCTGATGACTGGAACCAGAAATAGTCTGACTTTGAGGTCCTATGATCTCACTGCCATCACCATTACCTGGATCACCATTATTACCATCTCCATTATTACTATTAACATTATCAACAGCAACCTTAGGTTCGGTTTCATCATCCTCATCATCAGAAAAATTCTCAAAAGCTAGAGATTCATCATCATTTTCTTTCTGAATACTAGCAGATCTTGCATCATCAAATCTCACATTAAGGCTTTCCACAACCTTCTGACTATCGATCACATACACCCTGTACGCCTTAGACTCCAATGAATACCCTAGGAAAATGCCTTCATCTGCTTTAGCATCAAACTTACCAAGATGCTCATAGCCATCTTTAAGAGCATGGCATTTTCCTCCGAACACATGAAAGTACTTCACGGATGGTTTAGTGAGGGCCATAAGTTCACATGGTGTCTTCTCATACATTTTGTTGATCAGGGTTCTATTCTGAGTATAGCAAGCTGTATTGACTACCTCAGCCCAGAAATAAGTAGGAAGTTTAGCTTCATTCAGCATTATTCTGGAAGCTTCAATCAACGTTCGATTCTTCCTCTTAACCACTCCATTCTGCTATGGGGTCCTGGGTGCTAAAAACTGTCTTGAGATACCCTTCTCAGTGCACCAGCTATTAAGAACTGAGTTTCTGAATTCAGTCCCATTATCTGATCTGATTTTACGTACGGGCACTCTAGCTTCTAGCTCAATCTTCTTGATATGATCGATAATCATCTGCACTGCTTCATCCTTAGAATGCAAGAATAACACCCATGTGTATTTGGAATAGTCATCCACAATTACTAAACAGTATCGCTTCTTGGACATAGACATGACATTAACTGGGCCAAACAAATCCATATGCAGAAGTTGCAATGGTTCAGTGATGTCTGATATTGTCTTCCTTTTATGTGATGCTCTCTTGGACTTTCCCTTTTCACATGCTGCACAGAGTCCGTCAGGATAGAACTCCATCTCAGGTAATCCTCTCACAAGCTCCCTCTTGACTAGAGAATTCATAGTCTTGAAGTTAAGATGTGAAAGCTTCTTATGCCATAACCAACTGTCTTCTGAAGATGCTTTTCCATAGAAACACAAAGTTTCTTCATTAGATCCAGAATTCCAGTCAGCTACAAATAAGTCATCCTTTCTCACTCCTTGCAAAGCGAGCTTCTGGTCTCTCTTATTAGTGATCAAACATTTCTCCTTTTTGAACAAGACTTCATAAACTTTATCACAAAATTGACTGATGCTGAGGAGATTATGTGCAAGACCATTAACAAGAGAGACTTCTTCGATGATGACATTCCCAAATTCCAAATTGCCATATCCCGTAGTAAATCCTTTACTGTCATCTCCAAAGGTAACCACTGGGCCAGCTTTCTCAACCACCTTTGATAGCAGGGCTCTATAACCGGTCATATATCTCGAACATCCACTGTCCAGAATCCACATGACTCGCTTTTTCTTTATGCCATGTATTCAAAGGAGATTAAGTTTTCTTTGGTACCCAAACTTGTTTGGGTCCAGAGGGCTTAGAGACATTTTCATATTTGGCATTTTTATGAACAAAAGTAGCATGTTTAACATTCTTTGCATTTTCAGTGACTGTCTTTACTTTCCTAGCAATAGCCTCAAGAGATTTGCTTTTAGACTTAAGAGGAGTATATTCCTTCCTAGCTTTAGGAGGACTAGCAGTCTTAGGTCTGTTATTTCTATCATGCTTTGTTTTCTTACTTTTATCATCATGTGAACAATTATTAACAACAGGAGATGCATGTGTCACATTTAGAAAAGCAGTCATAAGATTAACAGTGCATGATATGCAAGCAGTTGAAGCACACTTAGAATGAATAGGCATGGCAGACATGTTATGAACATGATCATTAATATTATGATTATTCTCTACTTTAACATTCTTACATGCATGAGTAAGATGAGCAGCAGAGTTGCAGTTGTTACATAACTTCCTAGGACCATTTTTGCCTATCCTTCCATTTCTGTTCTTCTTAGCCTTAGTCTCTATTTTATAACCTAGTCCAGTTATTGTCTCTTCACTATTAACTGACTTACTAGTAAGTTTCTCAACATCATCAACAAGCAGTTCATGTCTAATAAGCAAAGTATTTTCATCAAAGGGTTCAGAACTAATTTTTTTGAACAAAGGATCATTGACATTCTTAAGAACAAGTGGTGCATCCTTACTTTTAGCCTTAGCTGGTTCAGGATCCACTACTTGTTTCTTACCAAACTTTTTAGAACCATAGTCGAACCCAATAGCCACTTTAGATCCAATTATCTGATTGTCAATTAGTTCCTTTGCAAGATTCACAGAGTTCTGATAGGCACTTAACTTAGTGTTTAGCTCATCTCTTTGATTTTTAAGCTCTTTTTTGTCTCAACACTAACCTGGAATTTGTTTTCTAGATACTCATTTCTTTCCTTTAGATTTTCTATCTGTATATTCGTGAGTTCTAGTTCCTCATTCCTGGCTTGTATTTTACTAAGTTCAGCCCTAGTATTTTCAGCCTCAGATTTAGCAGTTGCTATGTCTTTTAAAGCATATTCTAAATCCCATCTAAGATCACTTATAGATTTGCTAGAGTCTATCACATGCTTGACACAATCACGATTACGACATTTAAATCTATCAACCATAGAAGCAGGCATGTTTTTTTACCTCATATCCGTAAGTAGGATCATAGTCTGCCATCAGCGCAAGATTGCCATACTCCTCTTCATCGTCAGTGTCATCCCAGCTTTTGCCTTTGGCAATGTATGACTTGACAGGATACTTTCTCTGAGAGCTAGAGTCCCTTTTCTGAAAAGCTTTCTTCCTTTCATTTGCTTGTCTAGGTTCTCTGCATTCGCTGGCAAAGTGCCCCATCTTATCACAGTTGTAGCACCGAAACTTGTTACAGTCTACCATCCCTGTCTTATTACTCTTTCCTGATTCAAACCCAAAAGATGAACCAGTTCTCTGCGATCTGTTGCTACTTCCAGAAGATCTGTACTTAGCATTTTTCCTGAATTTGATTTGGCTAAAGTTAGCTGCTAATGTAGCCATAGTAGGATCCTCCAGTTCCTGCAACTCCTCAAGAGTATAATACTAACTTTCGTCACCAAGTAGATCATCATTGTCCATTTCAGCTTCAAAGAACACATCCTTCTTGCTCTGCGGTTTCACAACCTTTGTTTTTAAGTTCTTTGTGGCTGGATGAGGTAATTCTGCATTCTTGCTGTCTACTGTTCCAGCACCATATATAATTTTCCTTTGCTCTTGCTCCATCTCATGAGTTCTTAACTTTCCATACAACTTCTCAAGAGTCATTGTAGCAAAGTCATCTCTCTCTCTGATGGATGACGCTTTATGTTCTACATGGTGTGGTAGAGTCATCATGAATTTCCTGTTTGTCTCCCTTAGAGGATACTTCTTCCCGTGAATGCTCAACTCATTCAGTAGCTTATTGTATCTCTCGAAAACTTGAGTGATACTTTCACCAGGAAGAGATTTAAAAGCTTCGTAGTGAGACGTCAGAATATCCAGTCAATTTTCACGAACTTCATCAGTTCCCTCCATTATCATTCCAATCGTATCCCACATGTGTTTCGCACTAGTACAGTTCATAATTTGATGATTCATTTCATCATCCATGGAGTCAACTATGATTAGTCTACGATTGGTATTCAATCCATCTTTTTCAGTTTCAGCAGCGGTATACTCCGATGGACGTTTTGGAATCATTCCTCCAACAGCTGCACTACTTTCACCATCCTCAGTAGTTTCAGGAGCAGCTTTAATTGGTTTAGACCAACCCTCAGTCAACGTCCATGTATCTAGGATTTGATGCTTATATGAACAGTAACATTTTCATTTTCCACATGCTGTAATTATCACGCTTAAATGAAGGAACCTTAATACTGCTAACTTTTTGAGTACTCATGATTCTGGATGATGAACGCGGATCTGATCTGTATGTCTATCAACTAGCTCTGATGCCAATTGTTAGGTCCAGAATAACGTAGAAGGGGGGGTTGAATACGTTATTTCGAAATATTTGGATTTTTGAAATGTGAAAAATAAGGTCAACAACTGAATCGAAATAACACAATCAATTCGGGAAAATATCTTTGAATTGATAAAAAACGAGGGGTGTAACAACTTCTAATCCAATGGATTAGCTTCAAAAACCAGAACACTCCTAAGGATAGTTTAGGCACGAGGACCTTCTATCCGACACTTCCTGAAAGCGGGCTAAGCCGGCTTTCCTACTAGATGGACTGTCTAGCAACTTACACAGAGAAGATATAAGAGAGAGAAGAGAGAGTTGTGTGTTGAGGTGTGTTTTGAAATGAAATACAGCATGCCTATTTATAGATTATAGAAAGTTACTATGCTATACTATTTCAACAACCCCCGTGGGCCCCTCCAGCCACTTTTTGAATAGTAGCCGCCATTTACACAGTAGCCGTCATTTGCACAGTAACCGCCATTTGCACAGTAATCGTGAATAGTAACCGTGAATAGTACCCATGAATAGTAACCATGAATAGTAATAATGAATAGTAAACGTGCATAGTAACCTTGCATAGTATTACTATTTTTGGCTGCTTTTTTTGGGCTTCTCTCTTCTGTTTCAAATATTCTGCTTGAGATATTATGTCTGTCCTTGATCGTCAATAGGCTTTGGCAATTCTTTATGTGAATTAATGTGTTGATCCTTCTCGTATGTGCTGACACTTAGTGCACTGGTCTGGTTCACAAGTGACTAGCACTGATCTTGATCTTCACACCTTCGTTACATTCCAATTGATTAGCCTGCAGCAGTATCTTCAATTAATTTGAATACATGGAATCTTTTGGCCCTTCAACTGAATCATCTGTTCATCTTATTCTGTCACTGAGGCTTGATCATGTTAATGAACTTCTTTCAGCGACTTGATCCTTGTCGGTGCCTGTTCTTCAAATTTCACGATCCCTGTATAGAGTTAATATTATTTATCTTTTATCCTAGTTGAGTTATATATGTCCTCTATTACATATTACATTACATTATGTTTTACAGAAGAACCTTAAAATAGGAGAGAGGATACTCATTTTTAAGGAATGAGATGAATGTCCTATTAATTTAAGGAATCACTAGAACATTGTTGAAACACTATTTTTACACTGATTCCTTAAAATTTAAGTTAGAAACATGAATAAATAATCTCTTAAAGATGCTCTGAACTATACTAAATTTTAGCAAGGATAACTCTTAAGCAGTTAAACCCACAAACTCACAAAGCTAGTTTTCATGGATGTCCAGGTCGGTAAAAGCAATTTAAAATAACAAAAGATTATTGAGGTCAGTTCTATTACAGTTATGCTATTCATTTTCCTGCGATAATTACTTATGGTAAAAAATTCATAATATAAAAAAGAAATCAAAATTGCAACCTCATAATTTAATATATTTACTAGTTTAAAATCCGTGCGATGCACGGATTTTTTTTAATATTATATCAAAATTTTTAATTATTTGAATTAATTTTTTTAAAACATGATTTTTGGAGACTTAAATTTTTAAATGAGATTATATAAATGTTATTCATGATAATTTTAGAAAATGAGAAATTTTAGTTGAAAATTTAGAAAAGATGGTGGATTTTAGTTGAAAAAGATAATCGGTTAATTATAAGTAATTATAAAATTATTTTTTTATTAGATAGAATGCTCATGATATAATTGGAAAAATAGAGGATTTAGTTAGAGAAAATTAAAAAGGTAACATGCTTTAGGTGAAAAAGATAATTGATTAGTTTATAGTAATTATAAGTTAATTATGTTATTTTACTAAATAAATTGCTCGTAATGTTTTTAGAAAAAGAGAAATTATTGTTGCCCGTGATATTTCTAGAAAAAGAGGGATTTTAATTATAAAATATAGAAAAAATGATATGTTTTAACTGAAAAAGTTAATCGATTAATATAGTCGAATTTATATACTAAATTCGACCGAATATAGTCGAATTTATATACTAAATTCGACCAAATTCGATCGAATTTAATGTGCACTAATTTTTTTTTTAAAAAGCAGCAGAATCTGCTGCTCAAGAATTGAACATCATGAACATCATGTGGGATTCATTTTGGTAACTAAAACATCAAAATTGGAGTTCAATAACGCTTCCAAAAGTGCTTCGATCCTCAAGAACACGTAAATCAAACTTCGATTTCTATACATTATTGAACTCGAAATTCAACATAAAATATATGAAATTGACTAGAAAAACATACTCTACACGATGGTACCATCAAAATCAGCAACCAAACACGTTTACAAAAATTCATCGAAACACTAAATCCTGACGAAACCCTGTTACGGGTTCTAGTCAAACTACTAGTTGACCGTAATTTTTTTCCCCTCATTATTATTTTCTATTTTTTTATAGAATATAATATATTTTCCGAATACTCTTATATTTTTTTTATTTTTTACAACTAATTAAATATTTTTCAAAAAAATTTGAAAGTATCTATTGAGTAAAAATTCAACATTCTCTTATCATATGAATATTTTTTTTTGTACAAACTAAATTTGTACATGTGATTAATGTCATCCTACTATTTATAATCTTTTTTTTCTTGATGTGTACAAACATTTAAATAATTAATTTTTTTTTTCAAATTCTGAAAATAATAAATTCAATCGAATTTGGTCACATTTATTAAATTCGGCCAAATTTGGTTGAATTTAATGCGGATAAATTCGATCAAATTTGGTCGAATTTAATATTTTACCAAATTCGATCATATTTATAAATTCAACCAAATTTCCGCAACATTTGAAAAAAAAATTGGGCAGCAATTTTCCCGCTCCCCTATTAAATATGACCGAATTCGGTCAAATGTACTAAATTCGACCGAACAAAAATAACGGTCGAATTTAGTAGCTACTAAATTCGATCGAAAGAAAATCGGTCGAATTTAGTAGCTACTAAATTCGGCCAAAAAAAAATCGATCGAATTTAGTACTAAAATTCGGCCAAAAAAAAAATCGATCGAATTTAGTACTAAATTCGATCGCGACTAAATTCGACCGAATTCGGTTATATTTAGCCGGATCGAAAATGGTCGACCGAATTCGATCATATTTAACCACGGTCGAATTTATTTGGTCACATTTAGCCTTGTTTTCTTGTAGTGCGATTTTTAACTTTAACCCATTTAAAAAAATTAACATATTTTAACACGGTGCAACAATTTCTAAAATGCATAAATATGAAGAACAATGCTAAGAAATTCAAAGTAAATTCCAAAATAGTTCCGTGTATACGGGTAGATCATCTCATTTATTAAAAAAAACAATTAACTTAGCATATGTGAATTTTTTGGAAGACTTATAAGTATTTGTGAATTTTTTTGCGAGTTTAAGCATTTTTCGCACAAACATTGCTAGCTAGCTATTCCTACCTTGTATTCACCATTGAACAAGAAATAAATAAATGGTATATACATTATATATCAAAGAGATCAATGAACTACATTTTCTTCCTCGTGTCATATATGCAGCCCATTGCATACATAATGTTACCAAATTACCTAAAACTTAAAACAAGATTATGGTTCACAAACGAAGATTTGCATGTATAAACAAGGAAGCAATAAAAAGCTCCTGATTAATCAGCAAGTAATAAAACAATCTTAATACTTAATCTTGATCATTACCATCTTCATAATCCTCGTTTCTCTCCTCTCTAATTGTTGCTAATTTAGGCATACAAGAGGGTTTCTGCGGTGAGATTATGCGCGAAGGTGCTACCTCCATCCAAGGCTTAGCTTGCATGCCTTTCTTAACCACTGCCATTATGATCGTTAATTATAAGAGATTAATTACTTTGAATAAAGATAATTATTTCAAAGTTTTATTTAATCTCTCCCTCTTTGGTGTGTGAATGAGAAAGAGAGGTTGTGTGTTGAGAATCCTCTGAAACCCAAATATGTGTTTTAGATATTTGGTATGAGAAGAGAGGTGAATGGTAATGAAATTGTGGTTTAGGGTTTATATAGTTTTGGTAGGTTGAAATAAGGAAATTATTGACCATTAAAATTAATCAAAATTAGGACGAGATTGAGGAGGGGAAATCCAAGTGGATAGTATGAACTCTGGCATAGAAGGTAACACAATTGACATTGGACAAAAAAACTACTACGATAGTGTAATTTTACAGCAAATTGAATGGGTATTATCGGCCCAGCAGCAATATAAAAATTGAACGGGTATCTGTAGTTCTGTACTTGGACTTCTGAGCACTATCATTTCGTTGGCGAGAGTTGGGCACATCTATCTATTACTATATATTAAAGGAGAACACAAGGGTAAAGTTTGTCATTTTAATGGTTGTGAAATTACAATTTTATCCTTATATTTTCAAAAATTACAAAAATGTCATTCTGTATTAATTATAAAAAAAATAGTGAGATTATGTTAAAACTGGGATTCGAACCACTGACCTTCTTCCAACAAACTCATGCCATAACCAAGTGTGCTATACTGAATTTTAAGTTTTGTTCAAAAATCCTACTAGATAAACCACATCTTCTCTTCTTCTCTTTTCCTTTTTTCCTTTTTTTATTTTTGAGTAAATAAAATATTGATTCATATTATTTGTAGAATATTGGATAAATAAATTACAAAAAATATTCTAATCGATTGGCTGTGAAATTACGATTTTACCCCTATATTTTCAAAATTTATAAAAATAACATCATTTAATAATTATGTAAAAAGTAGTGAAATTATATTAGTATTGGGATTCGAACCACTGACTCAAACTCATGCCATAACCAAATGTGATATACTCAATTTTGAGTTTTGTATAAAAATCCAATAAGATAAACCACATCTTCTCTTCTTCTCTCTTCCTCTTTTATTTTATTTTTGAGTAAATAAAATATTGATTTATATATTTTCTAGAATATTCGATAGATAAAATTACAAAAAATATTCTAATCCATTGAGTATATTCTATAATTCTCTTTTGCCATTTTAGATAATTGATATAAAAATAAAATTTTAGATTATACATTGTGTAACCGATTAAAAAAAATATATTTACATGCGTCTCCATGTAGATATTAAATTCTCGAACTTTGTTTTAAAAAATATGTAAATTTTAGTTAACAAATCATACATAAATAATAATTGCATCACATCAGTTTTAGGTATATAAAAATTTAAAATATGTGAGCTACATTAGGGGGTTTTGTTCAATCAACTATTTAGACTTTCAACGATTTAAATATACGATCGTTCTAAAAACATAAATATTTAAACTTACACGAAAAATAATTGAAATTATGTTTAAAAGATGAGAACTCTAAAAATATGATCTATGTTATATATAAAAGATAACATAATTAACATTCAAATGAAATCAAAAAAAAATATAAATTTTTAAATCATAAATATTACAAAACTACAATAATTATTTATAATGATCAATTAGAATATAACTCGACCATAAAGTATGGTACATATGAATTTTTATATAATATGACAAATTGATCAATAGAATGTATAACGAAAGAGTTATAACCTATACTTATATTAGTATAAGATAAAATCAAAAAAATTGACTATAGATTTCATATACATGCACGGGTCATTAAGGTCGTTTTTATCATATTTAACATCGACTATAATATTTGGAAAATTTTAAAATGTTGTTAAAAAATAATTCAAAATTTTATGTAAAACGGGGTGAGTGCCCAAAATACCCATTTTTCAATAACATTTGACCAAAATAGTCATATCGAATAAACAGTACCCTAAATACCCACCAGATACTCCACTGCCAGAGGAGTATCAGGATGATACGCCAATATCATAGGAGTATCAGCACTAGTACAAAACCTGCCATATGCGTCTCCCCATTTGCGTCTGTTATAGGCAGAACAGACGCATAAAGTAGTTTTATACATCTATCCTGCACTACACAGACGCATATACCAAAAATATATATGTTTATACGTCTGTTGTACCTAACAGACGTATATATGTCTGTTGGAAAATCATATGCGTTTGTTAGTGTACAACAGACATATATAGTTCAACCATTTGCGTCTGTTAGTGTACAATAGACGTATATAGTTCAATCATATACGTCTGTTAATGTACAATAGTTCAACCATATATGTCTAAGCTTTTAAAACAGACGTATAAAGTGAATAAAAAAATTTGGAAAACATTTATATTAAAAACATATCGAGCGCCCTGTATATGACAGTGTATCCTCGTCAATTACAAGTACAGATCTCTTCATCTCCAAACTAAGCTGTGATTCAATCATCTTCTCCAAAGTAAGTTGCGATTCAATCCTCTTCGGTTTTGTGGTGATTCTCTTCTCCAAAGTACGATTCCTAATTGCATCTTCAATATCCAAGCCCTAATTGGAAGCAGTTAATCTTCGAGCAGCCACCAACGATTCTTCTCCGGCAATTTAGAAGTTTCAACGATTCACTACGATTGAGAAGCCTATCTAGTTCAATTGAGAAGCCCTAATTAAAATCTCATCTAGTTCGATTAGAAAGTTGCAAACATTACCGGTAACATTACCTCTCTCTCTCTCTCTCTTTTCTGTATTTATACACACACATATACATAAAGTGCTTTCTGATGTTGGATTGGTATTGGCTAGGTTGGAAAGACATCTTTGATGAATCAGTATCCTTAAATTTCAGATCTTTTTCACTTTTATGTATTTACATTGTTATAAATTTGAGACCTTTTTTCATTTGGGTCTGTATTTGCTTTTGTTTCTTTATATATTACAGATTTAAAATGTGTTTTATTCCTTGATATGAACAATTTAGATATGTGAATCGAAAGTTCAGTAGTCAGTACAAAGCCACCATTGGGGCCGATTTCTTGACCAAAGAAGTCCAGTTTGAAGACAGGCTTTTCACTTTGCAGGTCAAGAGATCTTTTCTTATTTATACTATATGCTTTCTGATTTACTAAGTCCTGCTATGCGTAACTATCGTTTAACTGCTGCTCCTTCCCTTGCGTTATTAAGAATTTAGATAAAACCACATAATTGTCATCTACAACTTATGTATTTAACAAGAGGATGAAGATTTGAACCTTGGTGAAGGTAGTGTGTGAGTATAATTTTTTTAATTGATCATTGCCAGGAAGGATTATAAAGTGTATTTGATAAGTTTAAGTGTTTATTTGCTCCATCGGCCCAAATATTTTTTCTAGATTTTTTTGTATGTATTAGATTGTGTTGTCTATATTAGATTATGTGTTTCAATAATTGCATGTCCATGTAGACGTGATGCATGTTTACAGAATTGTAAGCCACTGGTGATGGCATCGGAGTGCGAAATTCTGAATGGAAAGTGTAGTTATCTCAATTTTCACGTCTGCTATCCATTGATAATGTATCCATCACTTTTGATTTCTGATGGTCTTGAATTGTCCACATACGATAAGAACTTGATTTTTGGTAGAACTGTAGTCAGAAATTATAGACAACAACTTGACTGATTTATACGATTGTAATAATAATAAAACTAGTAAATTAAGGAAAAAAATCGTATTTATTATTCGACTACTATGACCTAAATATACCCAGTAATCTGTTTATCGTACATTGTCAAATTTCATAACTACAATCAACTATATTTGATGCGGAACGAGATATTAAAATATTAATTTGTTTTTATTTTATGTTATTAATTAAGAATAGATTTAATTTTACTTTATTAGGTATTAGTGATATTAGATGAATAGTTTTTTAAGAATATTCTAGATCATATTCATAGGAATAGAATAATAAAAGGATTTGTTTCCTTTATTAGAAGATTTTTACTTGGTGACTAAGTTTAGGGATTTAGTACTATATAACTTGTAATCTTCTATTATTAAGAAGACTTTGATTGATTAATTGAATTGAGATTGTTCTCTCTCTTGTTATGGGTTGCGATCATAACAAACTTCTCACCTGCGGTTGAGAAACTCTAGGGGTAACACCTTAGACGTGGATTTTCTGCGGTTAATCCACAATTATCTATCCTTTTTAATAGTTTTTTTTCCATAAATCCTTGTTTCCAACCCCTGTCCTACATCAAGTGGTATCAAAGCCACTGTTCCTCCATTCAAACACCAGGTTCCTGCCACCTTCAGCCTCCAACAGCCACCGGAAATCACCACCAGCCTCTGGCAGCCAACATCACTCACCACCAGAAGCCGCCAACAGCCATCAGCAGCCACCAGCCAGTGTATCCTACCTCCAGCAGCCTACCAACAACCCAACCAGCCATTAAATCACCTAAACCTTTTATCAAACACCTTCCTTGCAGCTTAACCCAAAAAAAGGGGGGGAAAAGTCTACTGTTCACGGTTACTTTTCGTCAGTCAAACACTATTCAAAGCACTGTTCATCAACAAAAAAAACTTCCATGGCCAGAATTATAGAGCATCTTGATGAGATGATAGTGACCGCCGCTAGTATTAAGGAGGATCTTAAGTATATTCTTGTTATGGTCGATGACTTAGTAGTAAAATGCGGTGGGAAAAAAGTGTCAAGGGAGCCTCTTCAACACCACGAGGATATTAAATCACATAGGAAACATGTGATTGTCAAAGAAAATCAGATTGTTGAACCGCCTACAATTCAGTGTTTTAACATTGAAAAACAAAAGGCAGAGGCATCTATTCAGTGTTGTAACATTGAAAAAGAAGTAGACGAAGTTGTTAAAAGTGAAGAATTTGTAAACCACAAAAAGAACATTGTGAAGGTGGAATATATTGACTTTTTGGGCATTGACAACATATTGGGAACGTCTACCACATCAAAATATTTTATTATGAGCGTGATGTTTCCGAAGTTCTTGCTTATGAAGTTGCAATCGGATGTTTTCGAGTGCTACCACAAATCATCTCTTTGTTCGTTGATTCTCAAATATTATAAAACTCGTGGACGAGTTTTTTTCAAAGGCGAGGAGAATGATGCGGAACGAGATATTAAAATATTAATTTGTTTTTATTTTATGTTATTAATTAAGAATAGATTTAATTTTACTTTATTAGGTATTAGTGATATTAGATGAATAGTTTTTTAAGAATATTCTAGATCATATTCATAGGAATAGAATAATAAAAGGATTTGTTTCCTTTATTAGAAGATTTTTACTTGGTGACTAAGTTTAGGGATTTAGTACTATATAACTTGTAATCTTCTATTATTAAGAAGACTTTGATTGATTAATTGAATTGAGATTGTTCTCTCTCTTGTTATGGGTTGCGATCCTAACAAACTTCTCTTCTGCGGTTGAGAAACTCTAGGGGTAACACCTTAGACGTGGATTTTCTGCGGTTAATCCACAATTATCTATCCTTTTTAATAGTTTTTTTCCCATAAATCCTTGTTTCCAACCCCTGTCCTACATCAATATTCCTAAACAATGATATAACATTTATATAAATCAATATTTTAGTTCCTTGTTCTGCAGCATTGATCCTTCATTTTCAAGTTTGGCACATTTTACTTTCTGTATTATAAATTTGTGTTGTTTGGATATTCTTCTCAGTTGGCCTTTATTTAAATCAATAAACTCAATTATCTAAATCACTTTCATTATTAAATAAATAACTAGATAGCCATTGACCTTACCAAATAACAAGTAAGCTGTATGTAATTGCAATATGAGTTTAAGTATGAGCCAAGACTTATCACTTACCCGTAGTTGTCAAAATATAGTACAAGTATATAAACCTCTCAGGTGTAAGCTATGGCATGTCCTGTTAAGAAACTTGCTTCCAGTTTGCCATTTAAGAACAACATTTTAATGTATATTAGCTAAACTAAATGATCTATGACATGTAATATACTTGCTGTGGTCATGATTTGGAAAAGATAGGGTGTTCTGAACATGTATTGATGACTTCAGAATATTCTTGTAATAAACTTAATTGACAACAGAAAGAACATATAAGCTAATCCATACTGGTCTAGTAAATGTTCTCTCTTTAAGAACCATTTATCTATTATTTTATTGGATATAAGTATAAACGTAGAGTCCTGATATTTAAATGCAGAGTCCTGATATTTAAACGCAGAGTCCTGATACTTCTGTACATTATAATGAAATCTTTAAAGTTCCGAGGTTTTCTTCATTTGCTGAAATGTTGCGTATGAGTGCAAGTCATTATGTATATATATATCACAGTTTGGTCATTTAATTAAAGCCTGAGAAGTAAACTCAAGTCCTACTTTCACAGGGGACTATTATCTATAAAAAGAAAAAAATCAAGATTTTTTTTTTATTTTTTAATGTATTTTATCAATTGTATATTGATGTTTCAGCCGTGATGATCTTGCATTTGACTTTTCTGCAAGCCTATGAGATGCGTAATGCTGGGGCCGTGATTCATAGCCATGGAATTGAGGCTTGTCTTGTAACAATGATTCATCCTCTATCCAAGGAGTTTCGAGTAAGTTCTGAACTTCTGGTATGCTGCCAATCAATTCGAAATTAGGTTGTTCTTGTTCTGTATCTATTTTTCTTTACCATCTCTTTTCCTTTTCAAAATGGAACCTTTTTATTGCCTATTTTAAGTAGATATAAGCATGGAATTATATGCGGTTGACCCCTGATATAGTATTCCTCTCTTGCATCAAATAGATTTCCCAGTCTCTCCTTAATTTATTTTATATTTTAAATCATCAGTTTTCTCATTTGCATCAAACAGATTGAAGCTTACCCTAAGACAACAGCTGTGCTTGTCCACAACCATGGTGTGTATATTTGGGGAGAAATATGGATCACGCTAAGACTCAAGTATGTAAGCTACCAATGTTAGACTATAAGATTAATAGAATTTCACACAACTATATGTCTGTATCTATATAAGATTCTTTCTGTTACACATAAACTTTTGGACCTTGGTGATATGAGTGCATCGTAAAGTGTTTAGGTGAACCAATTTATTGTTACTAGTAATCTTTTATTTGCGTCCTCTCACTTATTGAATTTATTGAATTTACGTTTTATATTTCAATCACTTAACAATTACTTTTAACAGGCTGAATGTTATCACTACCTATTCGATGCTTCGATTAAGATGCATCAGTTAGGATTCGATTGGTCTTCCACAGGGCATGGTCCTCTTCCCTCTGGTGGAGTTTGTAGATGCGTGAATAATGGTTGTGCCATGAGTAAGGAAACTCTTGGCTCTGGTTGTGTTACTAAGCTTTTACAGGTGAGTTTCTATTCTTTACAAGAAACTTTTAACTGTTCAAAGCTTCTATAAATCCATTTATATTTGCTAGTATTATTACCTAAAACAAGTCATGCTCAATTGTTTACAATTACAGATCAAAAATTTTTATGTTTATCTTTTGCAATTGTTAAGTTATTAAAATATCATTCTTATGGAAATCTGAATTTTTATGTTTATCTTTTGCAATTGTTAAGTTATTAAAAATTTTATGTTTATCTTTTGCAATTGTTCTATTAAAACGCAGAGTCCCATATGGAAATCTGAATTTCGAAATAGTGAGTTTGTTGGTGTCATGATTGATGAAGTGCAAGAAGTTCTTGAAAGATGGTATGCCTCAGGTATCAAGGTACGAAATTGCATGTAACTAGTAGTTAACTCTACTATTCAAGGGGCCAAAGTTCGTGGCACTGAATATTATTACTAAGAGGATTTATCGACCACTTCTATCTATTGATTTTTCAGCCTGCCAATCTTAGTTAATTTTTGCATATTGTGATTTTCCAGGTCCACATGTTCTCAATATACTCTTCATTCTCTGTTTTTGATGAGTGGCCTGGCTTGCTGCTGCATTGTCGATCTTGCCGTCTTCTCAATTTGTTGCTGATCGGAGTTGGGATTTGACTACTAAATAGCTAGACTAGTGTTCTATTTTATGACTTTAGAAACATTTGCACTGTTAACTCATGTGACTTGTTAGCTTAAATGATTGTTATCCAGAATTATTGGATGTTAAGTTATGAAGCATTTCATTATCAATCTACAATTTTCCTTTATTAATGAGCTTTAGCTTTTAGTTTTAAAAATTGTGAACAGGTGGCAGGTAAAAAATATTGCTGATTTTTTTTAAAAAAAAACACACAATATGCGTCTGGTTAGTCACAGCAGACGTAAAAAGGCTGTGTTTATGCGTCTGTTCTGAATCATTATGCGTCTGTTCTAGACAGATATAAAAACTCTTATGCGTCTGTTAAGCCTAAGCAGCTGCATAAAGTCAAACTTTATGCTTCTGTTGTCAACTTTATGCGTCTGCTGAGAATAGACGCAAATACCTATATACGTCTGTTGCGGAACAGACGCAAATACTTTATACTTTATGTGACTCCTCCATACGCGTCTGCTGAAAACAGACGCAAATGACCTTTTTAACAGATGCATATGACAGTTTTTGTACTAGTGCAGGGTGATACTCGTATCATCCTACGCCAATGTCATAGGAGTATTGGGGTGATACTCAACTGCGTAAGGAGTATCACCCTTGATACTCACTCCTAGGGCTGTAAACGAACCGAACTGTTCGTTAAGCTCGCGAGTTCGATAAATTCGGTTCGATCACCTACCGAACTCGAGTTCGGACATCATTTTGTGTCTGTTAATATTAACGAACCGAACCGAATTTTGCTCGTGTTCGACTGGTGTTCGACTCGAGTTCGATCGAGTTCGACTCGAGTTCGTTAAGCTCGAGTTCGCTCGAAAAAAACATTGTGTTCATTAGAAAACCCATCATAATTCATACTCATACTGTCATACATTAACAATATAAAAACACATATCCAATTGAAGGATTTAACCCAGGCAACGACGCGCAGGAGGTTTTTTTTAAAGATTTACAAGAATAACAAATAGAATAAAATTGGTAATCTAAAAAACAAAACTCTGTTATCTTATCTCCACAATCTCCCACTTTACTATTGACCAGCCACTCCCAAGTACTTTCATCACAGACATAAAAGAGATTTTTCTCCAAAATAAGTTGCAGGAACTCAGAAACACAGAAAAGGGCTTGATTAACATATATTAATCAAGAAGAACTCAAACTTGATTAAGAATTTTGTACCTAATTAAAAACCATAAATTGAAAAAGGGCTGGAAGTCGTACCCAATTAAGAATTCCGTATTTATTGGAGAAGGGTTTGACACGTATCAATCTTCAACTCTCTCACTCTCACTCTTTGTGACTCTGTCTATCTCACTCTCAATTTCTCACTTTCTCACTCTCGATTTGAGATATGTCATATGTATCAGTAGATCGAACACTCAAACCCAATTCAGATATGTTTTAACTTTTAACTTTTAAGTTTTAATATTGTATATTTGTATGTATGATATTTAGTTATTATAATTTAGTTGGGCCAACAACATGAAATATTGGGCCAGCAACATGTATGTATAATGACTTTATTCTATGTTTATATGGGCTTACTTAGCAAAAGCCCAAAAACTGAAAAACTTGTATACATCTCACTTTTTTAACGAGCTGTTCGACCGAGTTCGTTCGTTCGGTTCGTGTTCGGTTCGTTCACGAACAACTCGTGTTCGGTTCGACAATTCTCGAACTCGAGCTCGGACAGAGAAAAACGTTCGATTTTGTTAACGAACAATGTTTGATTCGATATTTTTTTGTCCGTGTTCGGTAATTGTTCGTCCGAGTTCGGTTCGTTTACAGCCCTACTCACTCCTGATACTCTCCACTGGATAAGGAGTATCACACGTGATACTCCACTGGGTAGGGAGTATCATATCTGATACTCCACTGGTTAAGGAGTATCTAACATGTGTATGTATTTTGGGCAGTTGTTTCTGAATATAGGTATTTTGGGCAAATACACACCCCAGAACGGGTATTTTGGGCATTCTTTCTTTAAAACGTTGGTATGCAAAATTACACAATAACTATAAAAATATTACAAAAATTGAAATCGTATCGTTTATTATATTTTTAATTGTAAAATTATTTGAATATATATACAGTTTTGGACAATAAATTAGTTCAGTGCTCGTGCCTTGCACGGGCTTTTACGCTAGTTTTGGTATTTATGTGCTGTCTTTTTAATGTGTGGTCAAGGGTGTACAATAAAAATAAGCTAATTAAATTTTGATTGGTTCCTATTTTTTTTTAATGATAATTAATGGACCTCTCATGTACAAAATATCCAATTAATAGAAAAAAGTCACATCATACAAATGTCATGAAACCATTTATCTATATTATATTATTACTAGCTTATAATCCGTGCAATGCACGATTCCTTTTTTAATATCTATAATTATATTGATATTTTTAATTTTATATGTTATTAATTTACATATCAAATTATTGTTAAAAAATTGATGTATATAAGATTTTACACATTTGATTTAATATTTATACTCTATCTTAAATTATTAAAATTTGATTGAACGATTTTACAACCCACGTGAAATTAATAAAATAATCTTTAATTTAGTAATGGTTTAACAATTATTTTCCAATTAAACCTACGGAGAAACAAAAGAGAGAAGAAATTGACGATTGTTTACGTTGAAAATTCTATTTGATTTATGAATTCTATTTATAATTCGTTTTGATTATCTAAATACCCTTATTATTATTTGAAGATTGTTCTACTAACAACCAAATACAATTTTAAATTTTTAATAATAAGCGTTGGAGAGATTTTATCCAAAACTTTGATAATCGATAGTCTAGTCCTCCGTATGACAAAATAAATAAGAATCGTTAGATCTTAAAATAAATAGACGATAACTGTTGGATCTAATATAATAAATTTTTTAATAATTAAATATGTTATAAATTAAAAAATGTATTTATATTGAAATACGAAAAGATGTATGTCAATGATTTAAATCATACTAGCTTATAACCCGTGCGATGCACGGATTTTTGTTGATATGTAATAAATTTTATTTTATGTCATAATTATATTTTTATATAATCATTATTTAAAATATTTTATTTTAATTTTAATATTAATAATTTAATATAAAATTAGTTAATGATATGCATAGTTTAAAACTTATATTATAAAATTTTAAAATAAATATGTCGTTGATAAAATTTAAAACTTGAAATTTTAGTAAATTAATTTAATCATATAATACATTTAATAATTAGATCTAATGATTCTGATTTTTTTACTAAAAATTTAATGGTCATTATTCGTAATACGAATTTCTATTATATTTTGTTACTGATTATATGATATAATGTGATATTTTTGAGTATATATTAATTATTGCTAGATATGAATTGATTGGAAAATATGATATGATTGAGGTTTTTAGGTGTTTATAAAAGGTAATATCTTCAACTAAAATTAAATGTGAAAAAGGCAATCGACTAATTACCTATAATTGTATTATGCTATTATTTATTTTTGATTAATTATTGCTAGATATGAATTGATTGGAAAATATGATATGATTGAGGTTTTTAGGTGTTTATAAAAGGTAATATCTTCAACTAAAAGTAAATGTGAAAAAGACAATCGACTAATTACCTTTAATTGTATTATGTTATTATTTATTTTTGGTGTTTTAATAGTATAAATATCATATATATTTTTCTTTATAATGAAGGGTAAATAAGTAAATTCACGAAATACAAAAAAACATATATCAAAAAATAGGTACCAAAATTTTTAATGTTTCGACAATTATATAATTAATAATTAATTTTAATTTAATATAATTTTAGTATACTAATGTTTACGGATTATACTAATGTTTCCTTATTATAAACAACATATGCAGATTTTCAATATATTTTATTAACAATTGAAAAATATGGTGTGGTATTTTGGAGTATATATTAATGATTGTAAAATTAGTTTTAAATTAAAAAGGTAACGTGTTTTAGTTCAAAAGGAATCTTTATAATGAAGGGTAAATAAGTAAATTCACGAAATACCAAAAAACATATATCAAAAAATAGGTACCAAAATTTTTAATGTTTCGACAATTATATAATTATTAATTAATTTTAATTTAATATAATTTTAATATACTAATGTTTACGGATTATACTAATGTTTCCTTATTATAAATAACATATGCAGATTTTTAATATATTTTATTAACAATTGAAAAATATGGTATGATATTTTTGGGTATATATTAATGATTGTAAAATTATTTTAAATTAAAAAGGTAACGTGTTTTAGTTCAAAAGAAAATATTAATAAAGTTTAGTTTTAAATTAAAAAGGTAACATGTTTTAATTCGAAAGGAAATATTAATGATTGGAAGATACATTGATGTTTTTAGGTGTTTATAAAAGGTAATATATTCAATTAAAATTAAATGTGAAAAAAGGCAAGCGACTAATTACCATTAATTGTATTATGTTATTATTTATTATAGGTGTTTTAAAAGTATAAATATCATATATTTATTTTCTTTTTAACAAAGGGTAAATAAGTAAATTCACGAAGTACCAAAAAACTGGTACCAAAACTTTTAATGTTTCAGAATTTATATAATAGTATAGATATGATTAGATTTTTTACATTGAATAGATCAATGTATGTCTTCTACATTGAATAGAATTAATGCAAAAATTCGTAATTATATTTTCTCTTGAGATTCTGAGTGTTTCCATTTGAATAATAATTATTCAATCATCACTAAATTAAAGATAATTTTATGAGTTTTGCGTGGATTATAAAATCATCCAATATGATTTCTACACTCAAGATAGAGTCCAAATAGTAAATATGATTTTTTTAATACTAATAAAAAAATAGATAAAATTCAATTATAATATAACTTTTTTTAATTATATCCTTTTCAGATTATGATTTTCTTTTTAAAATTCAATTATAATACAATTTTTTTTAATTACATCCTTTTTAGATTATAATTTTCTTTCTAAAGTTCACTTCTAATGCATCATTTTCTAATTATATCCATATTAGATTATAATTTTCTCTTTTAATATAATGTAACCTTGATCGTCTATTTTTAAAAATATTAGATTCGACGGTTGAGATTATTTTGGTAGTATAGTGAAGAAAATAATGGATAAGATCCCTCTTATGCTTGTTATATATAAGAATATAATAATCAAAACAAGATATATTTGGTTAGTTATTTGGTTCGTTAACGCCTTCCAAAAAATTGTTAATACCTTCCTAAAAATAACAAATTAAAAAAATTATATAAAAAAATATTAATTTATTATTATAAACAACAAAATTTACCAATAAGGTACTATCTGATCTGTTTCTTTTCTACAATTCTGTGATCTAATCACTATTCTCTGCCTATATTCTATCTGTTATCTCTCTATCTTATCTTATTCTAGCTATTCTATCTCTTATAAATATATAAAACTCCAAAAACAGTTATAAAACATTGCTGGGAAACACTAAATCATGACAAATTGGTATCAGAGCTGTAGAATTCGATCAATCACTACTTCGAAAGTGTTGTGCTGTTCAAAACGACTTAGCGGTTGTAGAAGTGTAGTAGTTTTCGAACTCAAGTTATGGCTGATTCTTCTCAGGTGCTCTGTTTTCTACTAGTTCTGTTCAGATCTATGATTATAGTGGTTAGATCGGTTAATTTCAGTTGAGTTCTAGTAGTTCTAGCTCGTTTTCAATTACTTTAGTTGTTGTTGTGCTTATTCTATCAGAAAATCACAAAAATAGTAGTATAATTACTGTTTGTGAGTTGACTCGGTTGAATTGGAGGTATTGTGAAGTTGTGGAGTAGGTGAGACTGAGAAGTAATAAGGAGACTTGAATATATTGTGTTTCTATTGGAGATTGTGATTTTCTGTGTTAAGAAAGGTGAATTTTGGTGATTTGTTGTGAGTTACTAGTTGTGCACACCAGGTGTTTGTTGTATTGTCATAGTAGATATGTGAAAGAAAGTATGGCTGAATTTGTGAAGTTGACTCAGTAAAAATGTCAATTGAGGAATTCTTTTGGATTCTGTGTGATTGAGAAAAATAGAGGTGATATTGGTGAAGTAATGCAAGTATCAATGGATGTGTTGTATTGTCGGACTGACGAAGGATATGCTGAACATTGTTGACGAGTCGCATATACCTTTCCTAACTGTATTTTCACTTTTTACCAATACTGCTGGTAGGTTGTACCTACATATTTCTTTGAATTTTTATATACATACATACCAATCCTAATTAATATATTTTGCCAGGTATATTTCATGGACACGGAGATTTGGTATACCATATTTGCAACCGTTGTAAGTGTACTCATGAGAGTATTTGATTGTCCAGGAGAGGTATTTAATTCTCTTTTCCTACATGGTTAGCCTATTTTTTTTTGTAATTCTAACCCTACTTCCATATTTATTATACATTTTTTGTGCTATCCAAACTTAGGTTGGAGTGAAAAGAGAGGCATTAGGATCTCTTCTTAATAGATTACATTATGGTTTTGCTGGTTTATCTGTTTGCTCGGCTTTCTTATTCTTGCACATAAGAAGTCTGGGTATGCTGAGGTCCAGGTTCCAGTCATTACCGGTGCAATGAATAGGTATTGGTTCCTCCTGATCCAAATAAGAATACTGGATGTTATGCTTCAAAGCAATTTGCTGCTATATGGAATGAAAGTATTTGTTGTTGTCGTGAAGAAGATCTCATAAGTGACATGAAAGTTTTTTCAATTTTTATTCGCAAATAACCTTTTCTGTAACCTATTTTGAAACTAAGGTTGACATGTTTCTTTTATTTTAGGGAGATGTACATCATGTTAGTCCCTTATTTTTCTGATTTATGCCTAAACTTCATCCAGTGACCTCTATTTTTAATTACCAACAAGGTATTTCCAAAGATTTTTCTTTACTGTACCTCATTTCTGATTTACTTTCCTATGGTTGACAATTTATTGTTTTTAGATACCAATCGCAATGGACATGACGGTTCATTCTGAATCCACAAACGCTGAGCTTTGGAGGGATATATGCGGATAAATTTATGCGATGTGCTTTCATAGAGTGCTATGAGTCGTTTAAGCTTGTCCTACATGAGTCGTTAACCGAAGATATTCAAATACGGTATTCCACTAAATTATTTATTCCACATGACGCATCTTTTTACAGTTTCCTTATATCCTATATTAATTCCGATACTTGTTGTACGACACAGGTTGATGGAAATCATTATTAGAAGAGTTGATGATACAATTTCTGAAAACACTTTCCTGGAACAATTTAGAATGGCCCATTTACCCCCCTCTTTTCCAAAAATTTGTGTAGTTAGTACAAATTTTTGGTGAGGAGCAGTCATTGTGCATGTTTTTTGGATGATTATCAATTTTTTGGTAAAATTTGACATTTGGTGTATGTTGTGGAAAACTGAGCAAGTTTCTAAGGGAAATGTTGCAGTCTTAATTTTACAAGACATGTTTGAAATCATCATGTCTGACATGATGGTGACTGAAATTGGGTTGGTGTATTTTCTGAGATACTTGTTTCAGTAGAAATCTTTAAAAATAAAGGAGCATTTTCCTGATATAACACGTACTTATAAATATTTAATATTTCAGGGAACTCGTAGAACTCGAACAAAGTAGGAAGGATTCTGGATGGTAACTTTTCGAGAAAAACATCTTATTCCCTCTTGCGGGCACAATGCTGTTGAAAGAACAGGTTGGAATATTCTTTATCATTAATATATATATATATATATATATATATATATATATATATATATATATATATATATATATATATAGCCTTTTTAGTGTTCATTCTTTAATCTCTTAACGGTTGATATTTTTTTCCTTCTTATAAATGAGGCGCCTATATCCCCTTTTAACAGCCAAAGTTTCTCCTATTGAAGTACCAACAAACCTAGAAGCGCACCGAAGGCTACTATTTTTCAGTAATTCGGTGTTCATGAAAATGCCACACGCACCACGAGTGCCTGAAATGATTTCTTTCAGGTACATCTCAAAATCTATATAATTTTAGAATATTTTCATAAGTTATGCAGTTCCTCATTATGTAGGATGTCAGCTCAATGTTTGATCATAAAAAGTTTTCATGAACTACAAGCGATTTTCTCCCTGAATATCTATAAGCAATTTAAAGACACTTGGCAATTATAAAGTACCATGACAATAATATGATTGTAGTTCCTGGGCATAACCATATTTTCTGTGCATTGCAGTGTCATGACTCCCTACTACAATGAAGAGACAGTCTATTCGAGGAGTGTCCTTGAATTAGAAAACAAAGATGGTATTTAAATCATATACTACTTACAAAAAAATTATCCAGGTTTCTATCTATTTTTATGTTTTTATAAATACATTTTATCTATGCTGTAGTACTATTCGATATTCTTTGATAATCTGACAAGAATCATGTTGCTTTTTGTTAGGAATAATTCATGAATTATGAAGTCAAAGTATCATTCGAGTTCTCAAGATTTCCATGTGAAAAGATATCATTCGAGTTCTCAAGATTTTCATGTGAAAAGATGTCATTCGAGATCTCAAGAGTTCCATAAGTCAAAATGACTATTCAATATCTCAGAGGTTTATAAGTCAAGAACTATTCGACATCTCAAGGATTCCAGAACTGAAGATCCATTCGAGAAGCAATTCGATATCTCAGAAAGGCTTGTTAGAGAACTCAAAGTTTTCCATATATGTCCTTAGCAGTCTTACAAGAGTGAACATAGTTGGTGAGAACAAAATCAAGATTGTTGAATATTTTGTTTCTCACTTTAGCATCTTTAAGAGCGTTCTCCTTATCCTTATCTGACCATTCAGATTTAGGTTTTTCTCTTGTATACTCTTCAGTAACTTTTCCATTGACAATTGTTTGAGGATACAACTTTGTTGGAACACAATTGCTCGTAATATTTTTAGAAAAGGATAAATTAATATTGTCCGTGATATTTCTAATATTTCTATTAAAAGAGGGATTTTAGTTAGATAGAAAAGATGCTACGTTTTAGCTGAAAAAAGTAATCAATTAATTAATAATATTATAATATTATTACTTTATTTTATTAAATAGAACCGCCCGTGATATAATTGGAAAAAGAGAGATTTTAGTTAGAGAAAATAGAAAGGTAATGTGATGATGACATGATTTATGTGGAAAAGGTAATTGATTAATTTATAGTAATTATAAATTAATTATGTTATTTTATTAAATAAAATTGTTCATAGTTTTTAGAAAATGAGAAATTAATGTTGCCCTTTATATTTCTAGAAAAAAGGGGATTTAATTAGAAAAAGTAGAAAAGATGATATATTTTAGCTGAAAAGATAATCGATTAATTATTAGTATTATGATATTATTATTTTATTTTTATTAAATAGAAACGCCCGTGATATAATTGGAAAAATGGAGGTTTTATTAAGAGGAAAAAAAAAGATAACGTGTTTTGGCTGAAAAAGTAACCGTCCATGATATAATTGGAAAACAAAGATTTTAGTTAGAGAAAAGAGAAAATGTGACGTGTTTTGACTGAAAAAGGTAATTGATTAGTTAATAGTAATAATAATATAATTATGTTATTTTATTAAATAAAATTGCTCGTAGTGTTTTTAAAAAGGAGAAATTTTAGTTAGATAAAATGTAAAAGATATTCTATTTTACCTGAAAAATGAAATTATTTAGTTATTGAAAAATAGAAAAGATAATATGTTTAACCTAAAAAAGGAAATTGATTAATAAAGGAGAAATTTTAGTTAGATAAAATATAAAAGATATTGTATTTTACCTGAAAAATGAAATTATTTAGTTCTTGAAGGAGTAACAATTAATTTTACTTATTTACCATTACTTAAAGGTACATGTTATTTTTACTTAAATACTTAAGTTACTAATAACTAATAGGCTTATTGACCTTTTGACTATTCAAGTTTGCACAGTTGCACCCATAAAGTCCTAAAGTTTCAAAACATTCCTTTTAGTTACTCCAGCTTCAGAAATGTACCTTTTAGCCATTATATCGGGTCAGATGGCATATCGGGTTATATCGGCAGGGATATAACAATCATTTCACCAAATTTAAAATTATAATTAATTCTAAATTAATGTAAATATAAATATATAAATATGTAAGTAAAAATATTATAGTATTTCTATCCAAATTTTTACCGATTTTTGACCGGGCTTGTACTAAACCCAGAATTTTGTCACAATTTTTTTTAAATTTTTTTTTTCCCAGATAGGAAATGCCGAATTTTGGACCCGGGGTGCATTTCTAGGTTAGGATTATCACATACTAACTCTGTTCTAAAAGTCGGCGATTAATCGGGATTAATCGCCGATTAATCGTTGTTCGGTAGATCACCGTACTGATTTTATAAAAATCGGCAAAAAAATTGTTTTTTCGAAAAATCGGGATTAATCGGTCAAAAAACGGATTAATCGGTCAAAAATCGGCATAATTGATAAAAAAGTGAAAAATGTGTAAGAAAATTAAAAAAATTCAAAAAGTATATAATTGAATAAATTTTAAGAAAAATATTATTCTCATATACGAAATTAATATTTTAAACGTTTAAATCATGAATTTTATCAATTTTTTCTCTCATATTGACCCCAATTCAAAAATTAAAGGGAAATTCTATATGGTACCATTGTGGTTTTGGTTTTTCTACATGGTACCATCACATTATTTACTCCTATCCATGGTACCCTCGTACATTTGGTTTTTCATATATAATACCCTTCTGTTAAGTACAAAGTAATAGAATTGATTTCAAATTGTAAAACAAATTGTATATTTGAAATCGTTGCTATGATATCAAATGAAAAAAAGTAGTTGTATTTAGATACATGCGATCTTTTGATTGATACAATTTTTTTTAATAATATTTTAATATGTACAATCTTTTATAATTTGATGTCGTTTTATTCAATAATATTTTAATACTTACAATCTTTCGCTTTGATTGTTACTGTAGCAAGTAGACCTGGCAAATTGGGTCTGGATCCGAAGAACCGATCCGAAATTCATGGAACCGAGATCCGATTTTATATCCGAATTAGATTAATCGAAATTCAACCAAATCCGAAACAATCCGATCTGATCCGATATAATCAAGTCCGATTATTATCCGAAAACCGATCTCATCCGATCCGAAAATTACCTGAACCGAATATCTAACCGATAATAATCTGAAATACTTGATCCGATAATGATCCGAAACCGATGAATAAAAACTCGCGATCTAAATATTCACCAAAACATAATTTATATGATTATTAAAACCTAGATTCCGATTAACCAAACATTTTTCGACGAGTCTAAACATATTTGAAAAAAATCTCAATTTAATATATATCAAAAATCCCATCAAACCTTTAAATTTAATTAAACTCCAAATATTATCCAGAAAAATATTTGGTCAAAATAAAAAAATATTTATATCAATGTATAGAACTCGATTTATAGAACACATAAATATATAAATTATTAATTTTGGATAAGTAGATTGAGAGATATAAATTTTTGAGGATTAAATTTTATTGTATATGTGAGAGAGAATTGGATGGGGGGATCGTAAAATTTTAAATTTTGAAAATTTGGGAACATCAATAAATTGGATATATCTTAACATTCGTACGATTGGATCGTCGAGAATTATTTTAAAAAAAATCGAAACAACAGTCCGTGACAAAGCACTAGTTACTAGTATTAGTCAACTTAGTTGTTTATTACTAAGATCTCAAAGCAAAATAATTTTTTATTTTCTGAAAATTTGGGAACATCAATAAATTAGATATATCTTGAAAAATGCGACCTTGTGACCCGAATCGAATTTTTCTACATCCAAACATAATTCGATCTGAAACAGTAAATATCCGAAAAAGAACCGAATTCAATTCGATCCGATCTTAATCCAAAATTTATCCAATTTTGATCCGAATTTGACCCGAACCGAATTAGATCCGATCCGAACCGAACAGTCCCAAAAATATACTTTAACCGAAAGTGGATCCGAACAGAATCATATCCGATCCGAACCGAACGGGCTTTAAATATATCATAACCGAAAGTGAATCCGATCCGAAGCATATCCGATCCGAAACCGATCCGTTTACCCGATTTGCCATGTCTAGTAGCAAGTCAACGAGCTACTGTAACAGCAAAAAAAATTTTCGAGTTAAATCGAACCGTTGCAAGTGGCCCAATTACTATGCAAATGCCATTCGGCCCAATTAAATATGTGTGCATAGACATATCTATACAATTTTTTTTTGAAGCAGCTGAAATGAGGATGTTGCGGTGGTCCTGTGGCCGCACGATGTTAGATAGAATCCCGAATGTGGTTTTCAGGAGTGCGTTGGAGGTGGCGCCTCTTGCTGCGAAAGTTAGGGAAGGGAGGTTGAGATGGTTCGGCCACGTTCGTAGGAGGCGTCCGGAAGCCCCGATGAGGAGGGTCGAGAGTCTTTCGGTTGCTGGGGTGAGGAGGAGAGGCAGACCGAGGAGGTCGTGGGAAGAACAACTTAAGATGGATTTGAAGGCCCTTAACTTGAATGAGATCTCGATCGCGGATAGAAGTTGTTGGAGGCGCCAGATTAGAGTTGTGGATTCTCTTCTAGGGAGTGGTTCTGTGGTTGAGAGCCTCAGAGTTGGATTTTCTCGGCTAGCGTTAGCTTAGAAGCTTGGCTTTTCGTCTTCATATTGGCTTCTGTTTTCTGATTATGCAGGTGCAGGGAGCTTGGTCAGAGGTAATCCTAGAGCAGAGAGGAGTGCCCTTTGCCCGCGTAGGTAAGTCCCATGAGATCCAGGCCATGGGCCCAGGTTTGGTCGATAACTTTCCCCATCCTTATCATCCTTGTGCAAAATACACTTTGTTTTATGGTTCACTAAGCCGGGGTCTTCACGGAAACAGCCTCTCTACTGTAAAAAATAGGGGCATGATCTGCGTACATCTTACCCTCCCCAGACCCTGCTTTATGCAGGATATACTGGGTTTGTTTGGTTTGGTTTTTATATTAAAGAAAGTACGGAACCCGGTAGCCTCGCCCAGACGCCCACAAATGCCACAAACCTGCCGGGAAGAATATTTTATAAGACTTTTTAAAACTAATGCTAGTACATGTGTTTGAATGCTATGTTTATTGTTCCTCCCCTCCTAACTTAAGATGCGGGTTTTTGTTAACCCATTCTTCACAAATTTCACAAAGATCGTCATATTTGTGTTTCATCCTACTCGGATATAACACACAATTCATATCAATCCGGAAGCTAACACAAGTTTCACATGCATACCCGAAATGATTCATATGATATCTACTTACACTACATATAAATTGCGAGGATGGACGCTGAACAAGAGAGTGTTGCTTGCTTGTGAGATTTATGTTTTATCCTCGAGGGGAAGAATGCACCAAGGATAGCAATTCTAATATCACAAAGTCTCAAAATTCCAAAAGTATAGAATTTATCTCTCATTCGAAGCCGTAGCAAATGTTGGGGGTGAACCGGGAAGGGTTTTTTGCAGGCAACTCGGAAATGACACTGTCTGGATACAACAGTAGTACAAACAATGGGAAGTAGTTATGGGTTGAATGCACCCACCGCATATCAGCATTCCTTTCATCATTATTGTCGTCGTTATCATTCTCACTACTAATAAACCCGAACTGTTCCAATAGATGGTTAATTTGACTCATTCTGAATTATTTATTTGACTCCAGTGCACTTCAACTATTTTTGGATCCTAAAGTACTGTTGACATGGTTATACTGTTCTCATTTCCACCTCAAAAGTTAACTATATAAGCTTGCAACCAAGCATAAGGAGATCAAATAGTGTTTCTTCGCTATTCATAGGAAATTGTACTACATCAGGTTCATTATCAATGCCATATGTTTCAATCTCGGTTCTGAACACAACAAACTGAAATTAGTTAAGAGATGATAAATGTCAAGACATTAGTTCAAAATAAGAAATCAAGATTTAGTTAAAGGTACTCCCACCATAGAAAATTCATATGCACAAAAAAAGGTGCACAGGTGGAAAAAATAGAGCTCTGTAAACCATTTTGTTACACATGTTACAACCTCTCTGAAAATAGCGATGGATTTCAGGAATGGAGTAGACGAGATTGAAAGGGTGATGGTGAGCAGGAGCTGGAATAATCAACGGAGGTAAAGCACAGCTCTTGTGGAGCCAAAAATCTAGGTTATTCATACATAGGATCTGTACATCTTTCACTCCACAAGAATCACACTCAAAAAGAGCTTCCCTTTTGTAATTTCAGAGTATGCTCCCTATGACCATCATGATAAAACACTCTCTGTTTAGAACAAACAATACACGCATCAAATTAACAATCAATTTGTCACATGACAATGACAAATATTACAAACGTATGTATCATGTGTAAACGCTAAGTGGAGAAAAATAATAATGAAATTCTGTGGAAATTATGTATTTAATCAAATCTTTATAAACTGTAAGCGTTTAAAACAATTGGGAAACTTGCGAAATCAAAAGAACATAAATTACGAGATATTCTTTCTAGCAATAGGATCCTGCAAACATTATAATCATACAAGTAGAGTCTTGTTATATGAACTTATAACATTACTCCTTAAGAAATATTTATCGATGAATATTCTAAATCAATAAATCTTAGCATATGTACAAAGTCAGTACAAATTCACTATCTCGAACGGTGGAAGCCCACTTACTAATACTATCTGTTAACCAATTTTTTTAAGTTTTACTTTTGGTATCAACAAATGACTTGTAACTCTACAAAGATGTACTTCTGTTTCACAACTTAGTAGTACTTTAGTATAATAACTAGCGTAACAACCCGTGCAAGGCACGGGCCTCTATGTGAATGCCTCTAATTTTGTTCTAAAGAAGAAGGTAGCGGTTGGTTTAATAATTTTTGGACTGAAAACTCGTAATTATGAAACTGTAATATGAGTAGTGATATGTGTTAATAGTGAATGCCAATAAGAATAATATTGTTGAGTATGATGTATAATTTTGAGTTATGAACGGAGATCGTGTAATTATAAATTTGAGAGAGAAAGATGATAATCTTTGTCTTTCCATAATGATAGACATTGCTTTCCATATCAACACGATTACAACCGTCCACAATTAACCACAAGAGGTAGCATACTCATTAAAATATGTATCTCTATTGCAAGTCTATAATGCAGTGTTCTCACACCGATCATGAACCTACAAAAACAAAATTTCTATAGGAAATAGACTGAGGTTGCAAGGAAGAATTTGAAAAAGATGGCATGTAAACAAATAATAAACTTATAGTTCATATCATTCTACATCAGATCAACCTGGAAAAAACATATTATGTTAGTAATATTTTTAATATTATATCCAAAAGGAGATTAGGTATTACGTAATATTTCGCTAAACAATCACATTATTTCAGGATAAATGTAAACTTAAAGATATATGGTTAACCAAAAAAAAAATCAACTAAATTGTATTTTATTTCAATAATTTTTATATATATATATATATATATATATATATATATATAGATAGATAAATGTTTGTGAATTTTTTTAAATCCAGACTTAGTAACATTCATGTAAAAACAAGAATTTTATCTTAATATTTTATTTTACATGTTAATCATTTATAATGACAAAGAGAGTGTAGATTATTTTAGAAAATATAAACAACTGAAGTGTACATTCTGAAAAGAAAATTATTAAAAAACGGATGTGATGAATGTATAAACATGATTATTGTATAATTAAAAAATAATTTAAAAACTAATTTTCTTAATTTAGAGTGATAGAAGTAATGAATAATGAAATACATTGCATATACTATATTCCTTACATTTGATCAAATTTCAATATTATTTTTTAGGTATCCATTATCAACTAATTCAAATAAAGTATGATCAAAGATATAATATATATATATATATATATATATATATATATATATGAATTATAAATAACATATTTAATATATATTTAATCGAAAACATACAGGTGTATTAAAATTTATAAGATGATTGAGTATATAGATAAATAAACTACGAAAACTGAAAAAATGAAATTATATAAATAATGTAAACTAACATTTTATTTACTCAAAAGTGAAAACAAAAATGAAAATAAGTTAAGTGAAAATGGCGTGATATCTTATAAGATTTTTAAGGAAACTTGAAAAAGTAATGTAATATAGTGGCTGTATCATGAACCTCTTAAAACGAGATTGGTGGCTCGACTTCGAAAGCTAATCCAAATTCTTCCATTTTTTACATGGATTTTAAAGGGGTGGCACAATTGTTATTTCCAAAAAACGAGGGTGAAATAGTAATTTTATAACCAATTTATTGGCACTTTTTGCACTTGTATTGAGATTTAATATATAGTTGAAATAAAAAAAAAATGGGACAAAAGGAGATAATGTGGTTTATCTAATAAGATTTTTAAAATATACTCAAAACTAAGTGTAGCATAATGGTTATGACATGAGTTTCATGGCGATTATCAACACTAACATAATTTCAACTAATTTTTACATAAATATTAAAATGGTGGCACTTTTGTTAATTTTCAACAAATAGGGGCAAAACAGTAATTTTACAGCCATTAAAATGGAACTTTTTGCCCTTGTGTTGATGTATAATATATAGTAATAGATTTATAAATACAATACACTTTATGTATGGCATAAAAAATATTCCATTATCATAATAATTTGTAAAAAAATATGATAAATTATATGAGTAAGGTTCCAAAGAGAACTCCCTTGAAAAGAGAACCAAACTAGAGAACCTGAGATTCACAACAAGATTCTAAATATTTTTTAATTTATTTTCACGAAATAATTGTACCAACATGTTTTAATCGTCATAATATAATTTTAAGATCAATATTTGAATCATTAATTAAATATTGAAAATGATTTGTGTACAATTTCCAAAGAATTTCATTGAAATTCAAAAGCAGATTCACAAAATTTATGAGATTCAAAAACAGAGTCTAGAATTTATCATAAATTTAAACAAATTGTTGTTTGTAACTGATTTTTCGGAAACATGGTAGGGATATAAAAATATTTATAATTTTTTTCAATTTTTAAATTAATGTTTTAAGTGGTTCTCTTAAAAAGTTTAAGAGGGTTTCATGCTCATGAGGTTGTCCTCAGGTACATGAGGTTAAGAAGATTATCCATATTAATGCACGAGAGCATAATTGTAATTATAGTATTTTTAAAAAAGTTTTCAATATTTACAAAAGTGCCACAATCTATTTACACTATAAATCTTTTAATCTTAGGTAACTCCCTGAGGTCAACCACCTCGAGCATTTTTCTCATATATATATATAGATATATATATTTACCGAGATATTGTATTTTGTACATATTATAGTGAGACAGTGAGTCTACTTTTAGATTTAATAATAATAATGATTGGGATGAGCACATATTTATCAAATATTAATTACAAAATCGCTGAAGTCAGTGCATCACAAATGAGAATCCGTTATTCAACTTTTACTACCTCTTTCGGAAAACTTACGCAAATACAGAAAAAAAAAATGCCACGAAAAGACGCGACCTTTCAATTTTATATTATTACTCATAAAAAGGTAAACTATTTTTCTTAAATAAAACATACGCAAATACAGAAAAAAGATAAACTGCCGCGAAAAGACGCGACCTTTCAATTTTATATTATTACTCGTAAAAAGGCGAACTTTTTTTCTTAAATTGTGCACAGACGACCTAGACTTTTTATTATAAATAGCGCGCAAGGCTGGCCGTGTTTGGAATCCAGAAGAGAAGAAAACACTCAAAAAATAGCTAGAGAAGAAAATGTATTCAACAATGAGGTCAACATCAGCCGTCTATATGAGCTATCATTGTCATAGAACACAGAGCAGTGATGAAAAGCCACAGCCAGAGTTTGGTGAACACCACTCTGAACAATTCAATGGCCAACACCACAGTGCCATCATTTCCATGAACCCTGGTTATTCAACCCCTGCAAGCTATCAGATGCACCAGAACCAAAATCATGGTTTTGGTGTGCAACAGAGTTTAGTGGCGAACAATGGGCCCTTTTATCATTCAGCGAAGACCCCTACTTATTCAATCCCTGCAAGCTATCCAATGCACAAGACCCAAACTCATGGTTTTGGTGTGCAGCAGAGTTCAATGATAAATAGTAGGCCCTTAAATCTTCCACCAAAGGACCCTAATTGTTCAACCCCTGCAAGCTATCCCATGCACCAAAACCAAAATTATGGTTTTGGTGTGCCGCAGAGTTCAGTGACAAATAATAGGCTCTTTTATTATCCAGGGTTCACATATCATCCTCCACAAAAGGCCCCAACTTACTCGGTGCGTCAACCTGCTGCAGCTCAGGCACAAGAGGCTCCGATATACCCGGTGCGCCAATCTGCTGCGACTCAGGCGCAAGAGGCCCCGACTTACCTGGTGCGTCAACCTGCTGCAGCTCAGGAGCAAGAGGCCCCGACTTACCTGGTGCGTGCTGCAGCTCAGGCGCAAGAGGCCCAAACTTACCTGGTGCATCAACCTGCGGCAGCTCAAGTGCAGCAGGTTGAATTGGAGAGAAATGCAGAGGGAGAAAATGAAGAGGAAGAAGTTCTCAATGTCAAGCTAGACGTTCCAAATTTTCCAATGGGTAAGCCACGCCTTAGATGGACCCCTGAGCTTCATGAACGTTTCATTCGTGCAACAACACAACTCGGTGGTGTTTTCAGTAAGTTACCAAACACTTGTCTCATGTGCTCTAGCATGCGTTTGCACACACATGTACAATTAACTATTGTTTTATAAGTTTTTTTTTGGTTGGAATCTATATTATACTGTACCTGCGAATTTGGATTAGTTCTACCTTTACATTGTAGTTAATTCATACAAATATTTAAGAATTATACTCTTTACTTTTTCTAATTAAGATTTTTATTTTTAGGGTCACATATACAAATTATGAACATATTTTCGAGATAATTTAATAGCTTTTTTTCTGCAAGTAAAAGTATTTATATAATAAAAAACATGTCTTGATGTTTTATAATAAGATTAGGACTATTTATATTTTCCAAATTTGAATAAAAGCCAAATTCACTAAAAACCACATTATAGTTTTATTTCATATTTGTTTCTATAAACATTGATATTATCTCCCTTTTCCTCCCTCCTTCCAACTCACGTTTGTAGGACCTGCTATATGTCGGAGAATGTATGTCCTTTTCATCTATAATCTACTACGTAATACCTTTTTATATATATAAATATGTCAGAGAATATATATCCTTACAATGAGAACCAAAGAACCACCGGTTCTGTATAATTTTGTTTGTATTTTTGTTTTTTCGATTTTACTGAAATGTGCTTTGCAAAAACCTTGACCCTTAATTTTTGATTTATTTCTGTAAAGATACAATTTTCAGAACTAGTAATTTAATGGGTTTTGAACTGGTTCTGCAGACTGTATGTTACCAAAATAAATCAGAAATTCAGAAAAAAGATTTCGCAAAACACATTTCACTTGGCAAAAAACAATTCAAAACTAAAAGCAGTGATAATTCAAATGTAAATCGAAAAAATTAGATATACAAACTTATGCAGAAGGTTCTCAGGTTCTTATTTGTAATTGGTTTTTTGTCAAGTGATACTCACATATTTGTAATTTAGTTATGATAACTAAATTTCTCCTTTTCTATAAAGTAATATACATGTCGAGTAACACTTCACCTATACACAAAATAGATTTGTCAGTACTAATTCTTATAAATATTTCAATTTACTTGCAGAAGCCACACCAAAGGCCATACAAAAAAAAATGAATGTGAGGGGTTTAACACTGGACCATTTGAAAAGCCACTTGCAGGTACAGTCTTCTACTAGATATAGTACTGCATATAGATACTAATACACTACAAGTGTCTTTAGAAATCCATTGTAAAAAAATTTATCTTTGATTTTTATTCTGCCACAGAAAGCAAGATGCAAGAATCCAAACGATAGACCGGTTGAGGAAGTCATGGGCCATGGTAAGCTCTTTTCTTTGTGCGTTTTCTTCGTAGGTACATTGATATTGGCATACATAACTAGCTGAAGTGTAAATACACTATATAAGATTACACACTTTCACCATTTCCCATAGCACGACTGAATTACTTCTCAGTTATAAGCATATATGATTGCTTTGTTTTGCGTGATTTGTTATTGTAGATTACTACAATTGGGACTCTAGTTAAGAAAGCATATTTTAACATAACATGTGTGGTATAGCTTTGCTATCTGACAATTTGTAATTATCTACATTAGGGATCCAAAATAACGCAGATAGTTATGCTCCACTCACAGAAGATTATCTACCTTCAAGCTACAGGCCAGATTATGAGTCAAACATTGGAAAATCTGAGAGTTTGCTTAAGAGTTCAGAGGTATGCTTTCTTATTTCAAAAATTTAAGGCTTCTGTCTTGCCAAAGTCTGTAAAGGGGTGACAAATTAATAAATTAAATCTTATCCATGCTTTTTGCAGACTCCAAACTACCAGCAGAATCTCTGGATTGCACCGGGCGAGGACCATGATTACTAGTTCAACTATAAAGATTTTAATCGTTATTAGATAGCTTCATAGCTTATCTCAGACTTTTAGTAATACAATTTTATATGGTGGGTTAGTAGGACCAATGTTGTGTCTCGGTCTTTCTTGGCATTTGTATTTCATACAGTCATTGCAAGACAATTTGTTTGAATTTTAATTTAATAGTGAATTCTAGAGACAAAGTCTCTTTACGCAATTTATATCTATATATATGACTATCTTGAGTGGTGAAATATCTTGCAGGTCTATCCTAATTTGAGATACGGTCATGTCCACAGTCCACCCGAATCACCCTTCACATAAGTGAGGATATAGTTACATACATGCACATCGCACACATGCATAAAGTTTCTTATTTTAAACCCTAAGACTGGTTGAACACTACCAGCATAAACTTAAACAATACTAACATTTTGGAAGAAGGTCAATTTGCAGATAAAATTCAGTGGATACTGACATGCAGTTGGGATGAAGATATTACCATATTTTGTTTGCAGTCTCCTTAGCTTGATAACACAAAGTAGCAACTTGAAATGTAAGTACAGGCTCCTGTAAATCACGCATCTTCCACAATATAGCAGTTCGTTTGCGTGATGCATGTTGTGCATCTATCACCAGTAATCCTGTACTAACTAGGGTTAATGGGGAAGAAATATTTAGAAGACGAGCTATAACTAGGGCCATAAAACCATTAAGAAGAAATACCAACCATGACAGTTGAAGTAAGACCAATAAGAATACAAGGCTATTCAGAAGAAGCTAAAAGAAATAAAAAGATACCATGTTCCTAAAAAACATCCTAGATCAGTATACCTATCCAGATCATCTATAACATAGCATTACTTTGATGCTAACAATATTTTCCTACTACTACTACTAGTACACTCAAAATTATATTCTTGATTCAACATTATAAATCAATCTTCAATTTTTTTTAACACAAACTTTTAGGCTTCGAATTTTCCCATTGACCAATCATTCTTCATCCCATCGAGTCCCTGTTATTTTTTTCCCTCTTCAACCCAAAATCATCTAGATATGGCCCTGCATAAGGTACACTTCGTTTCCTGTATCTACAAAGACACAAGAAGAGGCTGATCCTAAGCATTTACAGAACCTGCAAGTTCTAATCAAGAATTGCAAGATAATTTGCATAATTCATTCTAATTACGATAGTCCACTCCATATTTCTGACTTGCCTCTAAACACCTAAATTTTTATATTTCAATCCACATACACTATCGACATCCGATAATCTTAGAGCAACGCTAGAGGTCCCAAATTGGTTCAGAAACAAGCACCCAAGTGCATACGTGACATGTAGTAAGTACTTACTAGTTACTCCTACATTGTTATCTCATTTTAATTTTACATAATTCATCGCCGCATACAAACTGCCACATCATTCAACATTTTTTAATCAATGGAAACATATACTCCGTATAAGAATTAGGATCAGCAACATCACATACATACACACACACAACAGCAAAAGCATGATAGAAAGATTGAGACGTAGTTACATAATACCTTAGGGGAGGGACATATAAAGGAAATTCAGTACTGGGGAGACGGAAGAGAGTAAGATTAAGAAACGACACTATGCTGTGTTTGGTCTTCTTTGTTTTGGAGAAAAATGTAAATTGCAGTTTGGATGCCCAACTCTACTCTAAATTATAATATTTTTTACATTATTATGATATTATTATGCGTAATAATAATGAATGTTATGAACTTATGATGGTATTAGGAAGAATCTGGATATAAGTTTTATGAACAATCTTTTGCGGGATTGATTTTTTTTGGGTGAGTATTCTAAATGTCCACTTTTTAATATTTTCTAACTAAAATGTCCACATTAGAAAACACCATCCTAAATATCCATCACATACGCCATTGGCATAGGCGTAATAAGCGTATGGACTCAGCTCACGCCTCACTTATAAGCTCACGCCTCACTTATAGACGAATCTCTGGTTATGCTACTATTGGGCATATACTGTAGGTTGAGATGTGTCGTTTCCATATGCGTATGTGGGGATACGCATTTTACAGATGCGTATCCGTCAGCTTCTCCAAATCGCGCTTTGGCAATTTCTAGACGATTTTCGATCAAAAGTCAGCGGAGCTCCGTTCTTTCGATTCCGTTATCGTTCGTGTACGTGCTATACATCATTAGAATCATCTTTCGACAATCTACAAGCCTGTACCCATCTTATACCATTTCGTTCGCCGAATCTCAAACCCCCAAATCGAACTCAATCTTTCTCCCTCGTTTTTTTGCCGGTTTCGTACATGCCCCTACGGGGCCAGATTCCATAAACCTAAGGTTAAATGAAGAGCACGCTGTGGTGATTGGGAGAGAGGCGACGGGGAGAGAGATTGTAGCGGAAGTGAGGAATGAACAGTAATGAGTTGCGCCATTCCAAACGACGTGACCCGTGAGTATTTTGGACAGTGGTTCGCGCGATATTTTGGACAGTGGGTACCCAAAAAGTGGGTATTTTGGGTATTTTTTTTATTATTATGAAAATGCCAAAAAGCGCGAAAAAAGATCCGTGATATGAAACCCAAAGTAGAATAAGGAAGAAAGTTCTTTAATTCATCTTTACAAAATACGTGTTTTTTTAGTTTAAAATTTTAACTTTTTTATAGAACAGTGTAATATGAGAGAGTAACACAAATAAAATAATTTAAAATATTTCTATAGCATCAGAATTAATAAAATTATTTTTAAATACAGAAATTTTCATTTATTTGATTTTTTATAGAATTTAAAAACAATACAAATATAAAAAATTTACAGAATAAATAGTTAATTAATTGTGCATCACACAAATTCTGTATTTTCTAGTAAAACATGGGATCTCGGGACATATTTTACAAAACAATAATTAATCAATTTACAACACATACATAAAAATATAGAATATAAGAAGGTAATTGATAAATAAGCTCCTCATTTTACTATTTAAGCTCCAACCTTTATTTTCAAACCTTTAAATTACAAAATTACCATGATTCATCAATAATGGAGCTAATTGATTTTTGTGTTTACATGAACAGTTATGTAATTTACATGTTCATTGGAGCTTAAATAGTAATATATGGAGCTTATTTATCAATTTCCTATAAGAAAATACAAAACACCTAAAAATTAGAAAAATACACACCGATAAAAAAATTAATATAAATTAAAAATATATACTACACTCTAAATAATGAAAACAGACTGAACATAAAAAATTACGTAACACAAAAAATAAAAAACATACAAAATATATAAAATTTGAAAACTTATAGTACAAAATAAATAAAATTCAAAAAAAAAATTTGATGAAAAAACCATAAAAAGAATAGCAAAATAAATAATTTTTAGGCTATTTAAAGTGTATTTTTTACTGGATGTATTGTCCACTATGTTTTGTCGATACAACCTGTAATAAATCTGATCCATTCACTATTAACTTTAATGGTTAAGATTTTAGTTACTCCCTCCGTCCTTTTTGATTGTTAACATTTCACTTTTTCAAAACTTTCTGGCACGCATTTTAAGGTGCATTTTAAGGATAGTTAAATAACTTTTTTTTAAAATTTTCTTTTTCAGTATAAAAATTTAATGTTTAAATTTTTATACAGAAAAAGAAAATTTAAAAAAAAAGTTATTTAACCATCCTTAAAATGCACCTTAAAATGCGTGCCAGAAAGTTTTGAAAAAGTGAAATGTTAACAATCAAAAGGGACGGAGGGAGTACTAGATTACCCAATATATGAGTTACTCACATAACTGTACTAACCGTGAATTTTACTAATAATTATTATATCAGGCTTCCTTGTTTAAGTTAAATAAATTTTATTATTTCTTTTAATATTAGCACCTAATTTTCTTTACAATAGCGAGTGGGAGAATTTTATTATATACGAATGGCTTTATATATAAAACTAGTACGATTAATTAGGATTTTATAATTCCTATTATTATCTTTATAGGTATATAATATGTTAGATATTGATTCAAGTGATATCAGGATCTGGTTTGTTACTGATCAGATACTGATGCTGACGTCATCAGTATACAACGTCAGTATTGGGTTGTTATCAGTATTAGAAGCTGGTCAGTATTACGTAAAGATTCTCATCAGACCAGAAATCAAGGAAGATTGATATGTCGGTTCCTAGATTATCGGAAGGCAGTTATCATACAAGATATGCATTCAGAGTTATATGTAATTGATTTAGAATATCTTGTAATTGATAGTGTAACTGTGTATGCTATATAAACACAGTTTAGGTTTTACATTATTGTAATAGCAAACACGAGTTATTCTGTAACCTAGCAGCTCTTAAGAACATAAGAATTTCTTAAGAGAGTTTGTAACAGTTTTATATCAGAATTAATAAAGCTGTTATTGATTCATACTTGTGTTTTCTGTTTAAGTCGAAAATCTTATACAATTGTATTCAACCCCCCTTCTACAATTGTTAATTACTGGGCAACAATTGGTATCAGAGCAAACTGATTAATAGTAATCAGAAACGATCTTAAGATGTCGACAAGCAAGTATGAAAGCATTAAAATTCCCATTCTCAAGAAAACTGAATATCCAACATAAAAGGTGAAAATGTTGATGTATCTGGAAGCAACTGATCCAGATTATCTTGATAGGATCAATGATGGACCATTTCTCCCAACAAGATTAGTTGGAAGAATAGAGACTGTTGCTGAATACTATGTCATCAAGGCAAAGAGTGAGTGGACTCCAGAAGAAAAGGCTCAAGTTCTCAAGGATGCAAAAGTAAAGAATTTTTTGCATAACAGTCTTGATAATGTCATGTCAAACAGGGTAATAGCATGCAAGACTGCAAAGGAAATTTGGGATACCTTGGAAACTCAATGTCAAGGCACTGAATCTATCAAAAGAAACAGAAGAGCTCTGTTGATTCAGGAGTATGAGCAGTTTGATGCTAAATCTGATGAAAGCCTTACTGATATGTATGATAGATTTCTGACACTACTGAACAATCTATCTCTAGTTGGCAAAGAGTATGATCCAGAGAATTCAAACACCAAGTTTCTAAGAGCCTTAACTGAGGAGTGGGATACTCAAGCTTCAATCATAAAGCATCAATATGATCTGAAGATGGTGTCTCTTGATGAAGTTTATGGGATGCTTAGAACCTATGATCTCGAGGTTCAACAAAGAAAGAATAAGAAAAATGTCAAGGCAAAATCTGTTACTTTGAATGTTGAATCAAAATCAAAGGGAAAAACTGAGGAGGTTTCAAGCAGAAAGAGTAGAGTTGTTGAGTTAATTCCTGATGACTCATCATCAGATACTGATGCTAAGTCTGATTGTGATACTGATGATGACTCTACTGATTCTGATATGATGGAGATGGTTGCTATGATAGTCAAGGGCTTCAAGAAGATGAAGTTCAGAAAGGCTAGAAAGCAGGGTAAGTTCCAGAAGAAAACCTTCAATGTTGACAAAGACAGGTACAAGAAGAAAGAAGACAAAAGCGGCAAATTTGACAAGTCAAAAGTCAGATGTTACAACTGTGATGGAATGGGTCACTTTGCAACTGAGTGTAAGAAGACCAAGACCAAAGCTCTCATCTCTTCAAGCAAGGATTGGATGGATTCATCATCTGACTCTGAAGAAGAGAAAGTGAATTATGCTTTGATGGCTAATACTGATGAGACTTCTGCTGCTGAAAATAAGGTATCTGAAATTTTGTTTGATTTTGATACTAATAATGTTTCTGAGTTAAGATCTTTTTTAAAATCTCGGCATATAAGTTTTAGGAGTCAATCTCTTGAAAATGCTAGAATAAAATCTGAAATGGCAGAGGTTGCAAAGAGAAATGATCACCTAGAAGCTGAGTTACTTTTCTTGCATGAGGTACAAACAAAATGTGATAATGCAAAACACATGAAACTGGAAATGGAGTTTAAATATACCGAACTTGAAAAAGAACTTGAGATTGCTAAAGAAAAACTCAGAACCTGGACACACTCTGGAAAGAAAACTCATGATATAATCACTGACAAGAATTGGAAAGAATGTCTAGGTTATAATCCAGAGAATGAGAAAAAGAAAGGTAAAGTTGTTACTGATGAAACAACAAAACCAGGAAGAGTTGTTGTTAATGACTAAACAAATCCAAAAACCTATAGATATGTTACAGACAGTACTAAAACTAAGTTAAAACCTGTTAATTATGTGTATCCAGAAAATCCCAAATCTACTTCAGAAAAGGGATCCACTTCTACACATCATTCTAAGACTAGAACTGTCAAGAACAAAAATGTAGGTCTGTTGTCTAAGAAACAATTGAGGGATAAAATCTGTGATGTGACAGATAGGAAGAGAGTCCCAACTGTCAAAAGGAACAGGAATGGTAAAATTGGAATAAACAAGGAGAATAATTATAAGTATATTCCAAATGCACCAAGGAAAGTTTGTTTTAACTGTGGTAACTCTAATCATCTTGCTATTGACTGCAGGAGGAGTAAAAAGAAGGCTACTGTAGTTCCTAAGTCTGACATTAGGAATAAATCAGTATCTTACAAACCACAGAATCCTTGTTTCCACTGTGGCAGTGAATGACATTCTATTTATACATGTGTAAAATACCATAATTTGTACTATAATTATTATGAGCCTTTGCCTAAGTTTAATAAAAGTGAAAATTCTGGTAAAACAAAGAATGTGAATTTTAAGCATGCATCTGTTAATTCTGATGTTAACAAAATAAATTCTAAAGGAGGTAATCCTAAAGAAAATATTTTTGTTAAGAAAACTTCTGCTGCTAAAAATGTTAAGTTGCATGGGAAGAGAACCCAACAAGTGTGGGTTCTTAAAAATTCTAACTGAGTTCTTTGTGATTCTGATTGCAGGGTAAAAAGAAAAATGTGTTAGTCATGGATAGTGGATGTTCTGTGCACATGACTGGAGACAAAACCTTGCTATAATAATTTGAGGAGAAGGCTGGCCCAACTGTGTCTTATGGAGATGGCAACATTGGACAAACTTTGGGATATGGCAATATAATCATTGAAAATGTCATCGTTGAAAAAGTAGCTCTGGTGAAAGGACTAAAACACAACTTGCTAAGTGTTAGTCAAATCACAGATAGAGGTTATCATGTCAACTTCAATGATACTCATTTTGAAGTAATCAGCAAGACTTCAGGGAAGGTTGCTTTAACTGGTCAAAGACATGGTAACATTTATGAAGCCAACATCTCTACCAATATTGATGGACACTCTACATGCCTCATCAGTAAAGCTACTGTAGATGAAAGTTGGAGTTGGCATAATAAGCTTTCTCATCTCAATTTCAACAATATAAATGAGTTGGTAAAGAAAGACTTAGCGAGAGGATTACCAAAGGTACTGTATACTCCAGAGTCTAGATGGACTTTGTGATGCTTGTCAGAAGGCTAAACAGAGAAGGACATCCTTTAAGAGTAAGACAGAATCCTCAATTGATGAACCATATCACATGCTTCACCTTGACTTATTTGGACCAGTCAATATAATGTCCATCAGCAAGAAAAGGTACACTCTAGTTATTGTTGATGAATATACTAGATTTACCTGGGTGTATTTTCTACACAGAAAGGATGAAACAACTGAGATACTCTTGGACCATGTAAGACTCATTGATACTGGCACAAAGTATAAAGTCAAGATCTTAAGAAGTGATAATGGAACTGAATTCAAGAATTCAGCAATGGAAGAGTTCTGCAAATACAAAGGAATAGTTCAACAATTCTCTGCTCCAGGCACACCCCAGCAAAATGGAGTAGTTGAAAGAAAGAACAGAACTCTTATAGAAGCTGGCAGAACTATGTTGGAAGAAGATAAACTACCTACATATTTCTGGGCAGAAGCAGTCAACACAGCATGCTACACTCAGAACATTACACTGATTAACTGACATGGTGTAACTCCTTATCAGATGATCAAGGAAAAGAAGCCAAGTCTGAAGCATTTGCATGTATTTGGCTGTAAGTGCTTTGTTCTAAGACCTCATCCTGAACAGCTTGGAAAATTTGAGACTAAAGTTGATGAGGGTATCTTTATTGGCTATCCATCATCAAGAGCCTTTAAAGTCTATAATCTAAGAACAAGGACATTCATGGAGTCTATAAATGTATCTTTCAATGATAAGAAGATTACAGGAATTTCTAGAGACTTACATGATGATTTGATTTTTGCAAATGAAGCCTCCAAGAATTCTAATGAAATCTTGTCAGATACTGATAATACATCAAATCCTGATGAACCAGTTATTACTGATGAAACACAGATAATTGATGGGAATGCAAACGTTGAGGGGGAGCAACACCAAGAGACCATCAATTCTGAATCAAATCAAACATCAGGAGGAGATTCATCATAAGTAGATTCAAGTGACAATTCTGACAACACATCAGAAACAGATAGCAATATCTCCGGGGGAGCTTCTAGCAACACTAGTTCTTTTGAAAATAACACCAATCCAGGGGGAGCATCAAATTTAAGGAATGATCTACCACCAGCAAGGAAATGGACTAAAAGTCATACTCCTGATTTAATTATTGGGAATCCTGAAGTAGGTGTTAGAACCAGAAGTGCAACTCAAAATGAATGTCTTTATCACAATTTTCTGTCAAAGGAGGAACCTAAGAAAATTGAAGATGCACTCAAGGATGCTGATTGGGTTATGGCTATGCAAGAAGAACGAAATGAGTTTGAAAGAAATGAAGTCTGGAAACTTGTACCAAGGCCAAAAGGAAGGTCAATTGTAGGTACAAAGTGGGTGTTCAGAAACAAGACAGATTCAGATGGCACCATTATCAGAAATAAAGCAAGACTAGTTGCAAAGGGATATTCTCAACAATAAGGAATAGACTATGATGAGACATTTGCCCCTGTTGCAAGGTTGGAAGCTATCAGAATCTTTCTGGCATATGCAGCTCATAAGAAGTTTAAAGTTTTCCAAATGGATGTGAAAAGTGCTTTTCTCAATGGAGAATTAGAAGAGGAAGTTTATGTTGAACAACCTCATGGCTTCATTGATTCAAAACATCCAGATTATGTCTACAGACTGGATAAAGCACTTTATGGACTAAAGCAAGCTCCAAGAGCCTGGTATGAAACATTGGCTCAATTCTTACTGGAAAGTGGATTCAAAAGAGGTACAATTGATAAAACCTTGTTTTATTTGAATCATGGTAAGGATTTGCTATTAGTTCAAATTTATGTTGATGATATCATTTTTGGGTCAACTAACTCCAAATTATGTGAGAAGTTTTCAAAGCTAATGCAGTCTAGATATCAAATGAGCATGATGGGAGAGATGAGCTATTTCTTAGGTCTACAAGTTAAACAGACTGATGATGGGATTTTTATCAATCAGTCAAAATACACAAAGAACCTCTTGAAGAAATTTAACATGCAAGACAGCTCTACTGCATCAACTCCCATAGCTACAACTACCAAGCTTGATCCTAATCAAGGTACTGAGGTAGATGTAACCAATTACAGAGGAATGATTGGCTCACTCTTGTATCTAACTGCTAGTAGACCAGATATCATGTATGCAACCTGTCTATGTGCAAGATTTCAGGAAAATCCCAAAGAGCCACATTTCATAGCAGTCAAAAGGATTTTCAGATACTTGAAAAGCACACCATCTCTTGGCCTTTGGTATGCTAGGGAATCTGATTTTAATTTATGTGGTTACTCAGATGCTGATTTTATAGGCTGCAAAATAGATAAAAAAAGTACTTCATGTGGTTGTCAGTTTCTTGGAGGAAGACTTGTTTCTTGGTTCAGTAAGAAGCAAAAGTCTATCTCTACATCAACTGCAGAAGTTGAGTACATTGCTGCTGGAAGTTGTTGTGCTCAGATTATGTGGATGAGAAATCAGCTAATGGACTATGGTTTGTCATATTCAAAAATACTTATTTATTGTGATAACCAAAGTGCTATTGCTATGACAGGAAATCCAGTGCAGCATTCTCTTACTAAGCATATCAGTATCAGATATCAATTTTATAAGAGAGCAAGTAATGGAAGGGACAATTGAGTTACACTTTGTTCCTACTGATCAACAGCTAGCTGATATATTCACCAAGCCACTTCCTGAAGCAACATTTACAAAGTTGGTGAATGAACTGGGAATGGTAAACTATGATAGTTTCTGAGAACAGATGAAGATCAAATACTGATACTCGTCGAATACTGACGCATCTCGAATCCTGATGAAAAGTCAATCCTGACTTCAGTCAAACATCGAATACTGATGCAACATTTCACTTATCAGTAATGTATTTTAGTACTTTGTTTACTGCTCTGTTTTCCTGATATACTTGTGACTATTGAACTTGTTAATAAGGTGATTACTTTAATTAGTTTTCATGTTTATTTCCTTGATTTAAATATGTGAAGAACAAGTTCAATGCAGAAACTATTGAATAAGATTAGAGAAACAAAATTTTTCATTGATAATAAGAAAGAGATTACATTAATAGATTACATCTTTTTCTTCTCTATCTACTAATCTATTCAACAGGAAAAGTAAATCCAAACAACTCCATTGTTAGAAGCCATCCCAGATCCCATCTTTGCCACTTTGTTTGGGTGGAGGTTGATAGGGATAAGGTTATTTTTGGTGACATATTCATTAACAATGGTTGATAGAGTTGGATGAGGATGTCTTAGACGAAAGCCATGCTAATGTTGCTTGGAAGGCAGCATCGATGTCAATCACTTTTGCAGGTCTTTCTTTCTCGATTTCTTCGAGACCAGCATCCATCTACAACCAAAGAGTCTCAAGTTGTCTTTCCCAGTCGAAAGAATCAAACTCTTCACGAGTATAACTGAATATATCTCTCTTCTCGACAAGATGGAGATTCTTTTCTTTGATGGTAAGGCTCGACATCTCTATTCTAAGATATTTTGTGAGAAGAACTTTTGTTTGCAGGAGAGAAGTAGGAGAAGGGTTAAAAAGGTAGTGGACAAGTCTCTAGGATTAAATAGAGAAAAGAGTGGACTAAGAATATGAAACGATTCATATTTCTGGTGTTGGTACCAGGTATTTTTAGATTGTGATGTTTTAATTTCTTTAATTAAAACAAATTACCTTGTTTTATTTTTGATCACAATCTTATTTCTCGAATAATGCGGGCGCGTGTATTGTACTCACTTGAGTATATACATACAATTTGTAAATCGTGTCGCGTGCAGTTATCACCACTCTTACACGTAATTTCGTCCATTACCTATGTATGCACGAGTTGATTGCTGACACCTGTCTTTGAGAAATCATTAGTTTTGTCTATAATCAATTTGGTTTTCTAAATTGATTCTTTTGTTCTCAAAGTATCAGTATTGTATCTTCACTTTCACTTTGTGCGAGCACAAACCCTAAATTTCAAAATCACGAATTTCTACTCATTCTAATTAAGAATGTCTTCGCCTGCATTCATAAACAATAAAGTTGTAATTCATGGTGTCACTTTTGCTCCTAACAACTTTACTGCAGTTCTTGATCATCATGAACTAGAGAATGATTTTCAAATCATTCAGGATCTTTTGGCCTCAAGTCCAATCAATTATGCTCTAACTCAACCTGCCAAAGTTTCTTTTAAGAGTGTTATGCAGGTGTGGCGTACTGCTGACTTTGGTGAGTGTATGCCATCAGGAAGGCCAAATATGAGTTTTGAATACAATGGTGTTACGCATCAAGTTACTCTAGATGTTGTTTGTAAAGCTCTTCAACTACCATCTCTAAATGGTGAGACTCCAGCAAAGCTGACTGATGCTTTTCTTCTGGAGTTTGCTTTAAAGTTGGGCTACAATGGACAACCAAAGAAATTTGGAGATTTATTCAGAACCAAGCTAAATAAGGAATGGAATTTCTTCTTTGATACAATAAGTAGGTGTTTCTTGAATAAGGTGTCCAACTTTGATGCCTTACCTACTGCTTCAGTTCACATTGGGTACTCTCTAATCTATGAAACTCCTTTTGATTATTGGTCTTTCATATTGCGAGCATTAACTGCTAGAAAGAAAGATAAATGTGGTTTTGTCTGCTATATTAGATTTATTCAGTTAATATTCTCGTACCTATGTCCCAATGTTGAATTTGCTGATGATACAGATTTATCTATTTTTAAGATTTCTGCTAACAACATCAGTTCTCTGCTTAAGAGTGATAAGGAAAATGGTTTTGAAGGTACTAATGCATTTATTCCTAATGAGGTCAGGCTTCTTTTAGCCAAGAAAATGCCTACTCATTATGGATCGATTACTGATGGTCTTGGATCTATTTCTGATGCTATGAGAAAGGACACTACCCATCCTGTTTCTGACCAAAGCACTCAACCCAAACACTCTTTCAAACAGTCATCCACCTCTGGTGTCTCACAAAAGGCATTAGTTGTAAAATTAAAAAAATTTGCTCGATCTGATGTGTCTGGAAGACAGTCAGGATCAAAGAATTTCTTAACTCCATCTCACTCTCAAAATAAGTCACAAGGGGGTGAACAAGGGGTCCTGGCTAAGGAGAAATCTGTGCTTGATGTTGATCACTCTTTGATTGATAGAGGGGTGAATAAGGAAACAGGAGAAAAGAGGAAAATAAGTCAGACAAATGTTTCAGAGTCTGATTATGATTCTGATGATGACAAAGTGCCGTTATCAGTTGCTTTGAAGAAAAAGGAAGTCATTGCTGTAGCTCCTAAAGAACTGGCGATTTCTGAAAAGCCAAAGAAGAGAAGGAGATTACTTAAAATGAGTCAATACTTCATTCCTCTAGAGATACAGAATCTTGATGATGATATAGAGACTACTCTGAATCCGGTTGCATCATCAGTTCCTAACTCAACTACACATCTTGATATCTCTACTCCTGATACTTCACATGTGAAGATTGTGGAAATTTCTGATTCTCCAGCACCAACATCTCCAAAAAGAAGGATAATCGAAATGTCTGTAGATGATGTGAACAGAATTGCTTCACAGCTTGGATTAAAGCCTGTTTCAAAACCTGTCTCACTTCTACAGAAAGATGCTTCTGAAAGGGTTTTTCATAGACTGAAGAAACAGAGGACAACTTCATCTCTGAAAGGATCTAGCCCACAAGAACCTGAACTTCAAAGTAGTTCAGCAGCTACTGGAGATCCAGTTACACAAGAACCATCCATTCAAAGTATGGATGCATACATTGCTGAAGGAATAGTCCCACAAGAACCACTTTCTCAAAGGGAAAGTGAAGACAAGAATATTCTTGCCCCACAAGAACCATCTTCTCAAAGTGAAGATGCTGGCAAAATCACATCCGCAAAGGAGTTTCCTGATACTGCTCAAGGGGCTTCTGACATTGAAATTGATTTAGTTCAAAGGCTGGCAGATAAAGCTGCTCATGCTAAGCATATTGCTGAATGTGATGAAATATTAAAGGACACTGCACTTGAGGGAAGCACACAAGAACCTTTGACTCAAAGTGTTGAAGAAGCTTCACAACCTCATACTACACAAGAACCATCAGTAGCAAATACTGATGCAAGTCATGTTTTGGATACAGCTGTCAATCATGATGCAAGTACTACTGATCCAAATGTTCCATTGCTTATCGAGCCAATTTCTGCAAGGCCAATGGAATCTTTAACTACTTTATCAGGTAACACTTCTATCTCTACTTCTCTTAATACTGATAGTATGATTACAGATAGACCTGATACAAGGGATACCTCTATTTGTATGACTTCAGTTCACTCTCCTCAGCCACCTCTTATTTCTTTGAATTTGTTGAGCCAGAACCTTTCTAGTGAGACTGAGAGTAAACAATTAGAGAAAAAGAAGAGTAAAGAGAGGCAGTCTCCTGTACTGGCAAAAAGTGAGGTAGAAAAGAGTGAGAAGTTACAAACTTCTGGAGAGGTAGTAGTTACTATTGAAAGTAACTTAGGTAATATTATGAGAAGTGATAAGATCACTTTAAAAGAAAAGACAGATCTAGGAAATGTTTCTATTCCCATTGCAGGTCTTCAGAAACCAACAGTTCCATCTACTGTTGCTTTGAAATTGAAAGGGACCATGACTTCTGAAGATAGTGTGAATGATAAACTTCCTAAGGCTGATGATAGCTCAGATGATGATGATCATGCTGATGATGATCCTGAGGCAAATCAAATGCAAGCAGCTCTAAAAGCAAGTCTAGGATTTGCTTATGGATCTTCAAGTAGATATATGCAGTCTGTTACTGAAGAAGAGTTCAGAGGGGAATACAGTTCTAAACTTCCTACAGATACTCAAGCTGCAAGGAGATATGAGTGGGATACTGAATGGAATTATCCAGATGCTGAAATGAGCTTCACTAATGCTCTTTTTCATTCCAGTCATATTGCAACTAGGATGTCTACTCCTGATCTTAAGGCTCTTCTCAAGACTAATGCTCTGCTAGCAAAAGGATTGAGGAGTGAGATTGATTCTATGAAGGTTGATAATGCTAAAGCCCAAGCTAATGTTCATACAACAATATCTATCTCTGCTACTGCTTCTCAAGCTCGTCTTCTTTCTGATGATGTTAAGGCACTTGAAAAGAGGATGGATTCAAGAATGGCTGTCTTGGAATCTAAAGTTGACACTATTGATGAAACACTCAAGTTTCTTTTATCTTTCTTTATTGAGGAGGATACTGATGTCAAAAAGAGGGAGAAGGGAGTTGTCAAAACAAAATGTACACCTAATCCAATTGTGAGAAAGGATGATGATACTTTTGGAAATGATGGTGGTGCTAGTGTTCAACAACATGGAAAAGGAAAAGGAACCTCTGATGCTGGTTTAGTAGAGAGGAGGAGTTAAACTCAGACTCAAACTAATCAGTCAACTCATGTTTCTAAATCTGGAAAAAGAACTGTGACAACAGTTGTTAAATCTCAAATTCTGAAAGAAGAACAATTTTCATCATCTGGTCAAGGTCAAAGGCAAATTCTTCCTACAATTCTTGAAGGTGATGAAGAAATGTTGATCACTGGTGTACAAGATGCTCCTCATCTCTTTGAAGAAATTACCACTGAATTAGGTGGAAGTGAACTTGTTTATCGAAACAGTGAAAAGTTTCATCAGTATCATGCTAAGAAGGCACTTGAATTAACTTCTGAAGAAAATCCTAATATGACTACTGATGAAATTGTAAAGGAGCAAAACAGGATTTTTGAGGAGATCGCTAGACAGAAAGAAGCTCCTACTGCAAGAAGAGGAAGAGGTAGAGGAGGTAGAAACAGAGGTAGAGGAAGAAAACATGTACAAGTTAGTACAAGGCAGCAAGATCTAGTGGAATCAGAATTGAAGAGATTACTGATGAAAAGAAGAAAACTACATTATCTCTTGAAAATTTTCCATTATCAAATGTCTTTGATGAACCTGGAACAGCAGAAAAAGAAACTCCTTTAGAGAGAAAGAAAAAGAAAGTTGAAGAAACAAAGAAGGAGACTGTTGTTTCTGATACAGGTGATGTTAGAAGATCTAGAGAAGTCAGAAACAGTGTTAATGATATTGTTGAAAGTGCTAGTAAAGAATATTTCAGAAGGCTGATTAATTCTAAAAAGGGTTTATTTGTTGATGATTCTAAGCAAGTGAAGGAGGAAGAAGTAGATACTAGTGATCCACATACAAAGAGGAGAAGGAGAAAGTGGGTGGATGTTGATAAACTGAAGTATACAGGACCAGTTGTTTTTAAGTCTGGAGGGGTAATTTTAGAACCTCCAATGATTCCTGGACTTCAGAAAGCAAAATCTTCTAAGTCTGATAAAGGTCCACCAAAGTGGATTAAGATGAGTTCTGATCTGAAGGGACTGGAACCTTACAATCGAGGAGGATTTGGCTCTAGGGATGCGGAATTCATACCTTTATTTCAAGCAGATCAACATTTTCTTACTAGAAGATTGGGTGATAAATTATCTGTTGATGATCTTTGGGAACTAGAATCTGTTGCTATTGTTGCATGCAAGATGGATGGTAAAATGATGGAAAGATTATTGTACTTCATGAAAGACAAAAGTGTCAAGAGACTGAGTATTTATGAGGTATTGTGCAAGTCAACAAAAGAGCTGAAATATGTTCTCTATTTGCTTGAAAATAGAAGTATTCCTGATGTAGAAGCCAGTGTTTACAAAAATTGGTGTACCATGATCTTCATGAAAATCAAATCCAGATATCTAGATGGAGGATCAAGGTATGATGGTAATTATACTCCCATGTACTTGAACAGAGAAGGTCAAGAAGTAGAAATGCAAAAGGGTTCAGCTGTTAAAGAATGAATTCTGATGCAAGAACAGTTGTCTTTGAATCCTGGTGGAAGAGATCTTGCTTATTTACTGTTGGGAGAGTTGGATTTACCAAGGAGCTCAATTCAAAATCTCAGGGCCGGTATCTATCAGATTGACAAAAACAATGAAGAACTTAAGAAATTGAAGAAAAGATTGATTCAGATTCTGGAGGAAAAAGAAGAGGAGTTACTATCAAGTTTCTTGCGGATAAGTAATTTCTTTGTAAGGATTTCTGAGACTGAACCTGAAGATTCCTTATAGAATTTTGTTTTGAGTTTTTGACATCATTGAATCAAATAATTTGTGCTTTATTTCATTAAGTACAAATTAGGGGAGATTGTTAGATATTAATTCAAGTGATATCAGGATCTGGTTTGTTACTGATCAGATACTGATGCTGACGTCATCAGTAATACAACGTCAGTATTGGGTTGTTATCAGAATTAAAAGCTGGTCAGTATTACGTAAAGATTCTCATCAGACCAGAAATCAAGGAAGATTGATATGTCGGTTCCTAAATTATCGGAAGGCAGTTATCATACAAGATATGCATTCAGAGTTATATGTAATTGATTTAGAATATCTTGTAATTGATAGTGTAACTGTGTATGCTATATAAACATAGTTTAGGTTTTACATTATTGTAATAGCAAACACGAGTTATTCTGTAACCTAGCAGCTCTTAAGAACATAAGAATTTCTTAAGAGAGTTTGTAACAGTTTTATATCAGAATTAATAAAGCTATTATTGATTCATACTTGTGTTTTCTGTTTAAGTCGAAAATCTTATACAATTGTATTCAACCCCCCTTCTACAAATTATATTCATTAATATGCTTTTAGAAATTATTAATAAATATTGTGTAGGATTTTTGGGTAGAGACCATTCTAGTAATTGGGCTTGGTTAAGTTGAGTCCAAATAATTTTAGTGGTCCATTTAGAGCCCAAATGTCTAGTATGTATATATGGGTAAAAATAAGAAAAGAGATCATTATCTCTTCTTTCACTCTCGGCTAAAACACACACACACACATTATCACCATTAAAGCCTCAACCTTGCAAATATCATCCCGATCTTGCATGCATAAACAGATTTGAAGAGAGGATTAAAGGCTCTACATATTGATATATATTATATATATGTGGTTTCAAAGAATTGAGTTTTGATCAATTTTTAAAAAGTTTAGATTTTCATAAGGGTATGAGCTTATACCCCTTTAAAATACTTTTATAATCATGTTTACATGTATTTTGCTGTAATAATTGTGAAAATTTTGTGTGGTGGTTTGATTTTGTAATTTTTTTAATTAGGGTTTTAATTTGATTATTCAATTAGGTATGATATAATATTGATTTGATCTTATAAAGTGAAATTGGTACACTCTACAATTGGGGCTTGATATAATTGTGGGGGAATTGTGATTGCATGTCGAGGAAGGAACATCACCGCGACGGTAACGGCGATCGATGGTGTGTGTTCATCGATGTCGAGTGAAGGCAGAGGAGGGGGATCGATGGGGGAAAACAAGGAGAGATGGGTTAGGAGAGGCAGAGAGATTGAAGTAGAAAGAGAGAGAGAGAGATAGGGCGACGAGAGAGAAAGACGACGGAGGGAGAGAGGGGAGAAGGCGGAGAGAGAGAGTAGAGAGAAGGGGGTACGAGATGAGAGATTGAGACAGAGAGATGAGAGATTAAGAGAGAACGAGAGATTGAGGGAGAACGAGAGATCGAGAGAGAGGTCGAGAGGGAGGGAGAGAGAATCGAAGAGAGGGAGAGAGAGAGAGAGAGAGAGATTTCGAGCAGAGAGAGAGATTTCGAACAGAGAGAGAGGAGGAGGTCGGAGGCGAGCCAGCCAACGGAGCCACCCTGCATCCGGTTGGCGACCACCCGACGGTGGTGGTGGTGTTAGATACATACAAGTATGTATGTATATTATGATTATTTTATTGATAAATAAATGGATTATAATAAAATAGGAATTTTTAATAAGAAAAAATGTATTTTAAAGAAAAAGAAATTGATATTTTTGTGATTGTTAATTGATAGGAATATTATCAAAATAATAATAATGAATGATGAGAATAAAATAATTTTAGTTATAAATATAAAGACATTAGGATTATTAAAAGTGTAATAAAAATAGATTCTTGTATGATTTAAATTTTTAGAATAAAAAGGGGATTATTTGAATGGAGTTTTTGGAATTCCTTAGATGATTATTAAAATGGAAAAGAAGTTAAAGTTTTCAATAATATTTAAAGCGAAATTGCTTCTTTTATTGAACTACTTTTTCTAAATGGTAATAATTATAATTATGAACTTGAACTCGAATAAAAATGGATTCTTGAGGTATTTGTTTTAAGAATAAAAAGAGAGTAATATTATTTTTCCTAAAAAACGGACTTAGTAAAATTGGAGAGCTTTAGAGAAATTATAGAGAATTGATACGAGCCAAATTAATTTAGAAGTACGAATGAAATAATTAATTAAATTAGGGCACTTCGTTATAAAATGAGAATTTTAGATAATTAGTGAGAATTTTATAAAAACCCTTTTATATTCGAGATATGTTTTTAAATAAATCAATTAGTGTCGTTTATTTAGGAATAATTAGAGACCTTTGTAAAACGAGATTTTTCCCTTGTTAATAATTAGCGCGAGATTTTCACGTAAACTTTATTTGATTTGATGCGAGGTTATAAATTCGATTTATTAAAAATTAATAGGAAAAACGAATAGAGCCTCCATTTAAATTATTATTTTACGAATAAGGCGTTAGTGAGATTTTAAGGTTACGAGAATATTTCAAATTATTTCGAGAATTATTTGATTATTGATGACGTGATTACCAAATTATTTTGAAATTTCGTGATTAAATTGTTTACCCGAGTGCTAAAATCTTTTTGATAAATTATTAAAGAAATTCTTTTTGAGAATTGAGATTGTCGCTCGCGGGTAACGCTTTTTAATATTCAGTAGAGTTTAGTGTCGAGACAGAGGCAAGTTCATTCCTTATATACCCTAAATCTCGGAAATTTCGTATTTCTATTCTTATTATTCCATTCCATATTTATTTTCGAGCTATCAATTATGAGATTCATTCTGTTCCTCTTTAAGCTTCAATAATTTCATTCTGAGTATTATTTTCTCGTTACATATTATTTTACTATTAAATTAGTTAAATTGTGAATCGTATACTCAATAAGCGTAGGAGCAACTTCGTTGTTATCGGGCCGATCTCACTAATTGGAGACGACTATTTATTTTGATTCAGTTAAACTAGTCTCATTGTTCAATATAGTTAAATTCATTATTTTCAGTCGAATTTATCGTACAAATTCGACAATACTTATTGATTATCTTTTATTTGGATCATCTTTCGAATCAACAAATAAGAGTTATATAATTAGGATCGTTAGAGTGTTTACTCGTTGATCAAGTTAAAACTTTTTATTTAAACGTTCATCAATTAGAGTATTATAAATATATTCGAGTGGTACTATTTGTTCAGTACAACTCATTATATTTCATTCTTAAGACTATTCTCATTATTTCGAGATAGTTGGCTTTCTTGTCAGGGGTTGGCACTTTGTTCGTGTTAACCAATAAAATATGTTTCTTGAGAGTTTACATCAGTCCATTGTTCAGATTGGTAGCACATTTGAGTAAAACTGGCAGTCTACCAGATCAACAAGTAGTTTTCCTGTGAAGTTTATCTCAAATTATCTGTTCATTAAATGTTCGGGAATTTTGTACTCTACTGGTCAAATTTGGGAAAGAGACCTATGATAGATAAAGAGAGACTTGTGTACTGTTATACCGACACGAGAATATTTTAGGCACTATGTTGCCAAAGTTGAATTAATAACCCATTATGTTGCTAGCATACATACATATATAATATATTTTGTTGATATCGCATTGTAGCCATGATCGGGCGAAGTGCGGTGTCATAGGAGAACGGTATACCCGATCGGATAGTTGATCGCCCCACCGAGATACCGAGAGGTTGGAAGACCAATTTATTCATTTCTCATGAGTCATCAGAGTTACACCAAATGAGTCCTTTCGAGTATTCTGTTATCGAGATGAGTCTTGAGTCTTTGTCAGATTGCTGATATCCGATTGTTCATTAAATTTCGAGTTTATATTTCGGAAAATCTTATCATATCTATATACCGAGCAAGGAGAGAACTTGCTGAGCACCATAGTTGCTCATTCTTGCTTTACAACATTTGTTCAGCTGTCAAGAAGGAAAGAGGTGAGTCGTCCAGCCAGAGGCATAAAGGAAAGGAAAAAGCTCCGGGCTATGGTGATAAAGATTAGATTATCCAGCTGAAACTGTTATCCTTGCTACGTTACGAACTTATGTAAGATAATATTCTGAGTTGTAATAATTCGTATTGTAATAATGTGTGAGATCGATCTTGGATCTGCGGAGTGGGACACTTATGCTCCGTTGTAATAAATATTTTGCATTATTTTTTTTTATTTTTTTTTAAATAAAAAAAAATTAAAAAAAAATAATGCAAAATATTTATTACAACGTGTGCTGCAGGATATTTTGTAATAAATATTTTGCATTATTATTGAGCTAACGTGTGCTGCAGGATATTGAGACAATGTGATGAGCCGGGTCCCCGGACAGGGCGGATTTGGGGACGTCACAATAACCATCTCCATATTTATAGATTTTTATTACATTATAAGTACTTTATGATCAAATATATATATATATATATGGAGATATATAAGTGTTCTAAATAATGTTTTAATCGGCAATTTAAGCGGAGGATTAAGTGGAATCGAACACTAAGCGCCTCATACTAAGCAGGTGATTACGCGTTTTTGAAGTTTAAGCGGCCTATTAAACGGATTAAGCAGTCTTTAAGCGACTTAAGCGGTCTTTAAGTGGATTAAGCGTTCAAAATGATGTTGAGTTTCTAATTTTTTTAATTTTAATTTTTATTATAATAGGACAACAATTATAAAAGAATATTAAAAATATCATTTTTTTATTTAAGAACTTTTCTTGTTTAAAATTTTATTATTTAATTATTGCATAATTTTAATTTTACGTATAATTATTTACAAATTTAAATATATATATTATTAATCCGCTTAATTACCTGCTTAAAATTCCGTTTAAGCGTCCGCTTAACCGCTTAAGCGCAAGAAGTTCCTTTCGCCGCTTAGATCCGCTAAACAATTTTTAGAACACTGATATATGTATATATATATATATATATATCATTAATCCATAAAGAACACTTTTATATAAAGAACATAAAGAACACTATGAAATCATTTATTCCAATATATCCAATGGCCCCACCAGGGACACCCAATACAAAAAATTCTTTTTTTTATCCTCTTTCCATTCAGCAAAAAAAATCACTGTTCACTGACGATGTCAGCAGTGACATCATCATGAACAGTAATTTTTTTTTTTTGAATTGATAGAGGATAAAAAAAATAAGAACTTTTTGTATTGGGTGTCATGATGGTACTCATAGATTAGATTAAATATGAGTGTTATAATGGTGTTCTTTGTTGTTCTTCATATAAGGTGTTCTTCATATATATATATGTTATTGGAGGAATTTCGTAACAACACGAAATCGAAGGTGTGCTGGAATAATAGAGTGATTTTAGATGAATGTAGCTGTTTTAGGGGATGAGGGTTGATGAAAAAAGAGGGGCTGAATTTGGCATGTGTCTCGATTTGTCTCTTGTATCGGTCGCCATATGCCAAGATGCCTACGTACCTATGTTTATATAGGATCAAGCCCACGTAGTTCTGTGAAATTGATTTGTGTCTATCCCTTAGAGACTTTAGGGATAAACTTCGTTAATCCTGGTGATTACTGATTTTATCTGATTTAATCTTATCGTTGTGATATCTTCCTGATTTGAAGAATATCGTTTGGAGATATTTTCCGTAATTGATTGATTGAGATTGATTCTTTCCTCATTTCAGGGAGAGGATAAAACTTAGTGGTTAAGAAATAATTATTAATCTGAATTAATAATTAATAAATAATAGAAATTTGGGAGATTATTAGACATACCAAAATTATGGCATAACAACTAGCCCCCAGTTCTTCAGTGTAGCTTGCAGCACTGGAGTTCTTCAAGCTTCCAAATTTCTTGAGTAGCTGAAAAAACTAAAACTAGATGATTAGAAAAACTCTTAGAGCACCATTGTGCTCGTTAGGCGTATGCGGATGCAAGTGTGATAGCATGCGATGACCACTATAAGTTATATATTTGCCAAGGTTTTCAAATGTACGAGCATATATAATATTTTTGAAATCCTTTACGATCCTTGTTGTCTAGTTAGGACCTTGACGCTTGTATATATCCCGAATTGACATACACGCTTTTCAAGTGTCTGATGCAACCACATAAGGATGTGTCTTCGTTTGTGACGAGACTGTTGATAAGAGATGTAGATGTAGATGTAGTTCTGGCGAACTAGTTTGCATAGGGATGCCTCCACCCATTCGATATAGAGAGATCTCATGGGCCTTCAATAAAGATAGTTTGCATAGGGATGCCTCCACCCATTCGATATAGCGATATCTCATGGGCCTTCAATAATCCAGAGGGTGCTGCACTTTACTAAGCATGTTGCATTACGAGATTTATTGCTTGTCCAGGCTACCCTACTTGACAATTTAGTTCGTAAGTTTGAAAATATTTTTGACATATATCTACTATCGCGACGATATATGAAAAATCTTTTGCAAATCCAAACGCAATAATAAATATGCTCTTTTAAGAATGTCGCGATATTTATTTGTTTCAAAAATAATGCTCTTTTTTTTGTAGAAATTCTTTTTCAGAATTACGCGTCTCGCATATATAATTTTTTCTTGAGAATAATGCAGCTCGTACCGGATTGTGAAATAAATCCGTAAATCATCAAAATAAATAGACACATCTCATTGACATAAATATCTCGTACGATATTTTCTAAATCGCAATAATTTACAAGTATAAAAATATTTATTGCTCGCACGAATTTTCTGAATAATAAATATTTTTCTTGAATTTTTTTTTAAAAGCATGATATGAGCATTATGCATGCATGACAGGATAATTAATATTTGTAATTGCAGAAAAATAAATTGAGGAGTGAAAATAAAACGTATCTTTGTTTTGGACCGGACCGGTTGTGAATTTCAGAATACTGCCCGTGGTTGCTTCTCGGCTTTCGCGTGCTTTTGTTTCATGTCGTTTTTTTTAGTTGTGCGACTCCATTTTTTTTAGTTCCTGTTGTCATGCTTCACGTCTTGCAACTTCATTATTTTCCTGTGAGTCCCACCAAAAAGCACCTTCTTTTGGTGTTGCGTTTTGATCCTACTGTACTTCACTTTTGTTTTTTTTGTTTTTTTTGTTCACACGGTCCCACCGTATTTATACAAAAGCCATGTTCATTACTCCTTCTTTTTTAGTTGAAGTCGCGTGTGCCTCCTATTCTGTGCGTGCCTTCCATCGCTGCTTTGGCTTGCTGCCGTTTTTTATTTGTGTTGACTGTTGATCCCACACACAGGCTAATAACCGTATATCAAAATGCCACCTTCTTCGACCATCAAGATTGAGCCCGTTTGATTGATAAAAACCCAAAACCCCGTATAGTATTCATTTGTCCTCCACAAACGAAAATTAGTCCTCCTTCTAGCGCTTCGTAACAACACGAAATCGGAGGTTTGCTGGAATAGTATATCGAAATTATGAGTATTTGGCTGTTTTAGGGGATGAAGGTTGATGAAAAAAGAGGGGCTGAATTTGGCAGGTGTCTCGATTTGTCTCGTGTATCGGTCGCCATATGCCAAGATGCCTACGTACCTATGTTTATATAGGATCAAGCCCACGTAGTTCTGTGAAATTGATTTGTATTTATCCCTTAGAGACTTTAGGGATAAACTTCGTTAATCTGGGTGATTACTAATTTTATCTGATTTAATCTTATCGTTGTGATATCTTCCTGATTTGAAGAATATCGTTTGGAGATATTTTCCGTAATTGATTGATTGAGATTTATTCTTTCCTCATTTCAGGGAGAGGATAAAACTTAGTGGTTAAGAAATAATTAATAAATAATAGAAATTTGGGAGATTATTTGACATGCCAAAATTATGGCATAACAATATATATATATATATATATATATATATTTATATATATGTATGATATAACACTACTTATTATACTTTTTTTATTTTATTTACTGATCAAAACTTACCAATATTGGTAGGTTTTGATGTGAGCGTGAAATTCAACTTTTTCACGAAATTTTTGGCAAAAATTTGCTGATCAATTCCGACCAATATTGGTCGGTTTTGAAGTGAGTGGGAAATTCAATTTTTCACGGTTTTTTTGGCGAAAATCTGCTGATCAATTCTGACTAATATTGGTCGGTTTTGAAGTGAGCGGGGAATCCTACTTTTTCACGAAATTTTTAGCGGAAACTTACTGATCAATTCCTACCAATTTTGGTAGGTTTTGATGTGAGCGGGAAATTCAAATTTTTTCACGAAATTTTTGGCGGAAACTTACTGATGACATGGGATTATGATGTGGAAGGTGGGATCCTTTAGTGGTCAAAATGCAACCAAAACCTACCAAATTTGGTAGGTTTTGCTTTCTGACCAAAGTTTGGTCGGATTTGATGCTTACGTGTACCAATTTTGGCCCCACACACACCATTTCCAACCAATTTCGTGAAAGGTCGGAAATGGTCACTCATTTCCGACCAATTTTTTTTGGTAAATTTTTCTTGGTCGGTTTTGACCTTTTTTCTTTTTCTTGTAGTGTATATATTAGTCGAATGACTAGAATATGTGTATAATAAAATAAATAAATAAATAAATAAATGATAAATGAAGGTGCATAACATATTTTTACTCGATATCAATATAATATTCTTATTTAAGTATTTTTGCAATATATAGATTAATTCTATTAGCATTGTGTAATTTATAGATATATTTTTGCAATATACCAGTGTTTTTGTTTAAGAGAGACGGGTAGTAGTGTTTAAAGTCTAGAGACATACATAAATTCTCGTACATTTTAAAGTTCACTTCTAATATTTACACACTTTTGGTTACATGTGTAAATATTTAAATCAAGGAAATAAAAAAAAAATGAATAATCTCTGTAACACCCCCAGATCCAGGGTCAGGGATCTGGTCGTTACGGTCTCAATATCCATCCATAAAACCAACATAATTTAAATTACAACCTTGTGACCCAAAACAATAACATAAAACACACCCGTTATAGTCCCAGAGATGAAATCAGAGTAACCATCAATATTTTTAATCACAAGTTTGAGTTCTTACAACCCAAAGAATTACAATTTTACAATTACATGCTCTTTGCCATCCATTGGTATATCCCATATATATAAATACATTTGATGCACAAATGCTAACAACTAGCCTACCAGAGGCTGCATCCTTAGCAATGGTAGCTATGTCCTCAGCGGTTAATCCTCTGACGGCTGACACCGGCCTATGCTGAGTATGCCTTGCGCGACCATCTGATCTAGCTGTTGTTGTGATATAAATAAATAAAGCAAGGGTGAGCAATAGCCCACCAAAAATATAATTGAACAGTGATAATATATAACAGTCCAAAATATCTTTGAAACCATATGCCATGCATTAACGATGTAGTACCAATATAAGGTATGAGATGAAGTTACAAGGTAACTCAAAATATATTTGTTTTGAATAAATATCTGCTATGTCAAAGATGAGCAAGATATTATCAACTTTTCCTAATAGAGGAACTTGCAGGAAGAATATTGCAATTCCAATTCAACACTTTTCAAACCTGCCAATAATGATAAGGTTGCAGGAAATTTCCAACATTGAGAGATGAACTAATACTGGAGTTTGACGCGCCAGGAGACATAGCATTTACACGATGATCAGTCGCATGTTATGCTCCCCACCTCTTGTTTACTACATGTAGAAGGAAGAACCGACGGATTTACTTGTCTACCGCCCTCTGGAACCCCCCGGCCAACGGTTGGGCCATTTGCTGGACCGGCGCCACTGGGTCACTTACGCATCTCCTAGTTCATTTCACATCCATAACTTTACAACGTAAAGTTCCTCCCCCTTTCCCCAAGTATATTACTTGTTGATAGGACTCCACAAAGTAGTCGTATCTATTTGGAAAGGAAAAATCACCAATATTTCCCAAGCTGATGCTTGTTAATGGATATAAACTTGTTCCATCAATTCTTACCCCTCGAGCGTTGAGGAGGTAACCAAAAAGATTCATATCGATGTTTGAAAGAATCAAGATGTGAGTAACAAGATAGTTTAGCAAGTATAGGACCGGGCAGTCAAATAAATAACAGCTCTCAAGTGAGGTCCCCTTATATGTTTTTGGAAGTTTGGACGAGTATTTAAATCTTCTTTTAAGATAGATTTAAATAAAAATAGGGTTTTGGGAACCTCCCCTTGATAAAATAGTCATAAAAAGACTCTGAAATAATTTACATAATATCGGAAGGTAAAAGATAATCTTTGTATGATATAAATCATTATAAAGAGAATTTAAAAGAATTTACATAAATATTCCGAGAATATTTATTAAATCAATAATAATTAAGGACTATTTTTAAATCATAATATTACTCGTAAGTAATCCTCGAATGAATATATAAAATTATTTATTAAATAAATCTCTTCTTAAATGAATATTCAAAATAATATTCATTAAATAAATAAAACTTCCAATGAATATTCAAGATGATATTCGTTAAATAGATAAACTCAAATAAATATTTAAAATAATGATCATTAAGTAAATCAAACCTTAAATGAATATTTGAAAATAATATTCATTAAATAAATAGTATTCTAAATGAATATCCAATTAATATTCATTTAGTAATCAAAACTTTAAAAAAATATTCAAAATAATATTCCTTAAGTAATTAGAACTTCAATTGAATATTTTAAAATAATATTCATTAAGTAAATAAAACCTTAAATGAATATCCAAATAATATTCATTTAATAAATACTATTCTAAATGAATATCCAAATTATATTCATTTAGTAATCAATACTCTCAAGGAATATTTGAAATAATGTTCCTTAAGTAATTAGTATTTCAAAGGAATATCTTAAAGTAATATTCATTGAATAGATAAAACCTTAAATGAATATTCGAAAGTAATATTCATTTAATAAACAATATTCTAAATGAATCTTGAAATATTATTCATGAAATAATCAAACTCTAAATGAAGATTCGAAATAATATTCATTTAATATTTCTCGACTGAGATAATACTCAAATAACATTTCTCGAAAGATTTCCAAGTAATTAATACTTTATGGAAATATAATTAATGTTTAATAATAACATTCCTCAAAAGGAATACTAATCTGTCGTTGGAATCCCTCCGGGTTTCCAAGACTACATCTATATCTCAAAATACCGACTCCCGGTCTACATTTAAAGAATGAATATCACATGCCCTTCACTAAGGGTCTTAACCAAAAATCCGACTTATACTGATATATCGTATCTAGTCTATAAGCCAATATCAATTCAGGGAACAAGTATTGCAATATAACTTGAAAGTAGGCATGCATGCTATGGCATATATATAACAGAATCAATTCATATGTATATTATCACAACAACAGCCTTCAAGAAGGTTGAAAACTTGCCTGGTAATCCTGTGGGTGTAGTGTACCTCGGTTCAATCCGGTGATCTATAAATAGTCACAATATCCGAGGTTAATCACTTTAACACTTTGACATGCTAAGTATATATTTAACTTAGGTTAAAACACATTTTCAAATTATCTCGTTAGGCAAACCCTAACATAACTCTTATTAATACTGCTATAATCCGACACTCGAATCCATCCTTAATGTCGGATCTTTCGTACATCTCGCTTAATCATTTATAGCCTCGTTCTTTGCAGCAATATGTTGTATTGATAATTCTTAACAAGTTTCATGTTTTAGTCGACTCGAGATTCCTCTTTTAATCTAGCCAAAATGGGTGGCCAAAGTAGTACCCCTAGAGTTGACTTTTCTGAGAATTACTATTCCGTGACTCGCACTTCAACACTTTTAATAAATCACTGGAAACGTTTTTAATTACGAAACCACTTTTAAAATGACATTTGGTATTTGTAATATTTATCATAAAATTTCCAATTCGAAGCCACAGGTCTAGATAGGTGAAATGTATTTTTGAAGTTCGGTCGACTACGGATCTTTACTATTCACACCTCTTTCACTAAAACGTTCATAACTCGGTAACCGTTAACTCAAATGACGCACCGTTTTCGCGTACATGATCTAGAGAATGTCTAGAAGGTAGCTAACTCAAAATTGGACTTAGATCAGAAGATTAATTTTTTGGAATTTTGCCAAAACAGGGCAGGAGGTTTTAATGAATAATGTTACCTCCGAAAAGTGGTTTCTTCGCACTTATCCTCGATTCGAACATTTTTATAAAATCGGGAAACGATCCATTTTACTCGTGGTTTTCTCTCACGCCCTCCTTATGACCTCTAATATTTAATTACCATGATTCATCACTGTCTTATTCATGTTAAGGGATTCCAATTTCAGTTACGAACTTTTGTTTACGGTTTCGAACAACTTTTACGAATTTAATCATAAATCTTAAACCGTAAGTCCATTTCATGCGATCTTTATATCAAAACGAAGCTTATAACATGAACTAACTTATAATGGCAGAAAACGAAGCCAAACAGTGAGTTACATGTTCTGTCCAGTTCGTGATCTTAAGGTTAATGAATTTTCGGCATTACGACGGCTATGAATCGAACGTTTCTAAATTTGTTACATCACAACCAAGCCACACCGGGCATCTAAACAACTTGTACACATGATTTTCATCTAAACAAGTCCAGGAACATCATGCTTTATAATAATAACCATCATGCTACCAAAATCACTAAATCACTTAGCTAATCATGCTTTAACCTTAACATAACCATAACTAAGCTATATCCATCATAAACATGCTTAAATCTCAAACAAGAGTTAGGGTTTCAAGAGGTTATACCTTCCTTATAGAGTGATATAGCTTTACTAAGCCTTGTATGGTCCTTGCATAGCCTCCATGAAGCTTGGATCATCAACCAAAATCAAGATCCAAAAGTTTTGTTCTTGAAAATCACTATTCACCCTAGGCTTTGATGATTTGTTTGAAAATGGAAACAAAGGAGTTTGGGCTTGAAATTTCTAGGAGATCACTTTTATGAAATATAGGATCTATGATAAAAATTTGGAGATCAAATGATGGTTGGAAGTGGGATTTCTCCCCTTGAATTTCTTGAAAAGCCGAATAGAGTATAATGGAGGGGGAGAGAGTTTGCTTGCTTTGTTCTTGATCTCATCTTGTCCAATGCATTATTGCTAGATATTTGTTTGGTTAACTATGGTATAGTTGATGGGTTAAGGATTGGTTAAGGGTTTGTTACCATGTGAGCAAGTGTTGGTGTCTTATGGTGCACATCTTTACTAACTAACTTGGTTTGTTTATAAAGATGCTAGTTACTTGCATTAATGTGATGTCTTGATAATATCTTGTCATAAAGTGATTATGTCACCTTCCACTAGCTCATGCATGCACCTTGAATTCCTGCTTGTTTCCTTGTTCGGTTATTGCTCCGTTTTATTGATCGTTTGTAGGAATATCTCAAGGATTCCTAGTTAGGGTTTTACCGGAAACCTTCTTAATAATTCTATCACCATATCCATCTTTCATTATAATCCTCCAATTAATATTCCTAAAATATTAAATATTAAATCCTTAATCTATCAGTGTCTAGGGAAAAACTCGGAGAAAATAAAAGTGCTGTTTTTCAGAATCTGACAGTCTTTACATACACTTATTTTCCCCTCGGATCGCTAATACGAACTCAGAAATTCATTCCGGGTACTTCTATATAGTGTCGTCTCATAATATTCTTATTTTCATCAAAAACACTATTCATCCCTTATTCTCTTTTTAGTCCTGGTACTTAGAAAATATCTTTGTGCTTCCTCGAGCGTTCCTTAACTCTTTCATGGAACCTCCGTACTTGTAACCGATATCGATCTGGATGACATGAGGGTATCTATTTCTCTCTAGGGAATCTTATCTTAACCTTCTAGGAGATAGATTATTCTAATCTAAGTTATCACCCAGTAGCATCCTTCAGGACATATAACCGTGGAATCTATATCCTTTCATTATTCATTCATTAAAACTAGTATTACATTGTAGTTGTAACCACCGTTCACTCTTATATCAACACATAATAAAAAGTTTTAATTCTACCCAAAATCTGGGTTCTTACAGTCTCCCCTCCTTAAAAGGATTCCGTCCCGGAATCAGGTAGAAGACAATTGGGTACTTGTTGGTTATTTCACTTTCCAATTCTTTGGTCGATCCTTACACATTCCAATCTTTCTAAAGCACATCGCACTGGTGTTACAATACACCCTTTATCCGTTCTACAAATTCTTTGATACTTCGTACAACACATTATCCGATATACGCTCTTGTCCGGTCTTTTACTATTAACCTTATTGGTACGTGCAGTGACTTCGGTATCACTATCGCGCTACGAATTCGGAGATAACCTTACTCGTACTACGTTCCTGATCGCTTTTACCTTCACAATCTGGATCTATATATATTGAAGTGGTAAATTTATTGAGAGATCACTATGATCAATGAACATTTGTTATATTGCATAGTTAGTACAGAAGGGGGCCAGCCTTTAGTACTTGACAAGCAATTAAACAATTAATGGCATTCCACTTAGACTTCTATCACACAGACAGATCGTCACGTAGCGGTACCTCCCCTCCTTAAAGGGTTGTTCTCCTCAATTCAGAAGAATATGAATAAGTGAGAAGAAAAGAAAAGAATTTTAAAGATTCGTAGAATTTTTTTTTTTTATTGCAAAATATCATACTTAGAATTTACCCCTGAACTATAGAGGTTTGTCGAAGAAGAAAATAGTCGTAATCGTAATAAATAATATTTTATCATAATCTCGTGTGTTAACGCATTCTCGATGTTCTGTCCATCTTTCTACGGACCATCATATCCTAATCAGTATTTCAAATATCATGTCATTCCAAAATTTAAACCATCCGAAACAAACCTGGATGATTTCTCTAACTTAGATTCAATTCTGACCCTTCCATAGTCGTTGTCATCTAATTCCGTAGAAAATCACCACTACATTAATGTGGTCCATGGATAAATCGTCATCGTTTATCATTTACGTAGGGCTTTAATAGCTAGACATACGGGTTTCATGATTTGTCAAATCACCACTCTCTTAGGAAGACAAAATAATCACTATTCCTTACCCATAAGGAATACTTCCTGAACTTGATATAGATATCACGTGAAGAAGATAGAATTGCAGAAGAGCTTCAAGCGTTGCAGCTAGGATAGGTTGGTGAGATTATTAATCGTATATCTCTAGTTGAAGACTGGAAGCTCAGCGTTTTACTTAATCACTTGCCAACCTCATAATTCTCTATCTTGTTTGCACAGAAATACACCAACAATAACTTTCTTGTCATTCATCATCATGCCATGTAGCTTATCAGTATTTGTACCATCTCTGTTTCTGGTCATCTACTACCAATTCATTGTTACTTAACCTCCCCTCTCTCTTTCCAAAGAAAAGGCAAGTCTCTTGGGGAATTTGGTCTGGCCTGTCGTAGAGCCTTCTAGTGTCGGTAATGTGCTACCGGCAACATCAGGAATCGAATCTTTACTTAAACTATTCTTATAGTTGATCCTGGCACAATCATCAGACGGAATGTAACTTCCTCTACCATATTATGACCATCAAGGTCCTTTACACTATCATTCTATCTCTTTAGTATGAGCATATATACTTACTCCCTTATACTTAAAGTGTCGGTCACCTCATTGGCCTTTCCTGAATTTAATATTTTCTTGAAATCCATATTTTCTGGATCTATTCCAACTCAGGGTAGGAGCATCCTCCCTTGAACTCTGCTAAATGAGAGAAAACATATTCCAATCTTTTTCCAAAAATCATTGCTTCCCCTTTCTGTGGGAACTTTATCACGGTTACTCCCAATTATATCTAGGATATTTCTTATCTCAGTCCTTTCTTATTTTAGGAAAATCTCAACCTTATTGGTTCAATCCATACTTTCTCATGGTTTCACTCATGCTTCCTCTGGCCTTATTGTTACTATGTCATGCATTCCTTACCAAACTTCCCTTTCTGAAGTTCAAAACATTACCTCTTCCCTTATAGGGTTTCTTAGGTCCTCCTCATCATTCCTCCTGTATCTTCTGGGTACCGGGTATATCAACATCATTAACCAATTCTATAACGATTCCGTCTATGTACTTTTCGAGACTCCTTTAAAAAAATTCTTACAGGTTATTGATACCTTGGTCGATTCACTTATATCATCTGATTTCACAATGTCTTTATTAGGGGTGATGCTATCCTTTGTGCATCCCCCAGGGTTCGTCTTAATATATGGACATTCTATCCTCAATTCTATTTTCATGGAATACTTACCTCCTGTGATTGGCAATCCAATCATATATCCTTAATAAGGGTCTCTTTTCAACCATTCCCATCTTGATAATCTATAGGTAGCCTAATTCTGACCTCTTCTTATGAATGTCGGTCTACATGACCTTCCAAAAAACAAAATATGTCTATCTGCTCTTTCTTACAGGACTTGGTAATGGTAGCAAGGATGTTCTGGAAGGTATTGGTCCTGTTCAACGTGAATCTCTTATTATCTATTGCTCTTCTTGAGGGCACTAAGCATCAGATATCATTTATGCATCACACTGCACCATCTCTGACAATCTTTATAACATTTATTGGTCACCATCCTCAGTCCTAACACATCCATGGTATTTATAAAATCCATTATCATGTATCTCAATTCATTTTATATCAAAAGTCCTCGCGGTTGGCGCTAGATTAGAAGCAACCCTGCTATATCCTTTCATTGCTGGTCTAGTTAATTGCTAATCCTTTGTGACTTGGCCTCAACTTGCCATACTAAAACATGTGAGTTAGGGGTCGGCTAATAGCATTACTTTTCTAGCAATTGCTGGCATAGTGCCTTCTACTTTGATACCTTTTTATCTTTTCAAAACCTTACTCCATATAAGTCTCAATCGACTTCTCGGTACCGTCTCCGGTCACCTTTCCTTTACTTTTATTCTTTCAGCTATTCCTATTAATTTCACGTGCCACAAAAGTTTACACTCTTGGTATAATAGCCTTTTTCATTTAAGTCAATCCCGGAATTTCTCGGTCCGGCTTGTTTCTTAATTACATTTCCCTTTTTCCTTCAAATCTCAACTTCATAATTTTATCCCTATAATCGGTCATAATAATCGGGGTCTGTCTACCAGCCCGCATAACGGCTATCACACCCAATCCATAGGGTTCGCTCCAGTTTCCATTCTCTTCGGTGACGTATTCAGATAATCAGAAAGACAAGTTTTGCCAAAATTCGTCGAATTCCTTTCCAGAATTAGGGAAATTTCAGTTAATCTATCCACCCACTAGTAACATGCCACATCTTCCCGATACATATTCGTCCTATTAGTCGATACTACCAAATACCAGTCTTCTTAACAACTAGTCTCAGAAGGAACACTACCATCAGGGTTAGTCGTTCCTCAACATTGGCACTACCAAGGCCATCCGAATCTGATGAACCGCGCTGTCTAAATGTATTCGAAATTACGCGGTCGTGCTGCATAAGCGCAGACCTATACCTGTATGAGTTACATCATAATATCTCCTAAAGTTTCCTTCTTCCATTAGGCAACGCCAACCCTGGTCATCACCAACTTTACCTTTAGCTCCAGGAAGATCTTCTCGCGTTTATATTGTCCATTCAAACTCTTATTCTTACAATAAGTCGGGTTACGGGACTGCACTCTCTGTAAAGTCCTGAGCAAATCTTTGGTAATACCTTGTGAATCTCATGAAATTTCTCACCTTTGCCAGTGTGGTTGGCCAATCTCCATTAGAAACTATCTTTAACTTGGTAGGGCCGACCAACACTACTCTTATTGATCATGTGTCCTATTACTGGACTTCATTTTGCCAAAACTCTTATTTCGAGAACATGTCCTACACCTGTTCTTTCAGGTTGCATCTAAAAGCATTCTCAATTACATCTTAACCACTGCTCACCTTACCTAATCCATTTACGATTCAGTGTCGGAATAACTTAAGATAACTATCATAATCCATTCAAGGAAAAGAAAGAATTCAATATTCCTCTGAATCACATGCATCTAATGTTTCTGGTTCATTATTCCACTTAGTTAAAATAACCTTATACTTAGTCTCTAACAGTAGTCTTGTTACGAGTTTATCATTGACTTACTGGTCTTTTCCTCTTATAGGTTCCGAGATCATTGTCTCGCTTTCTACTTCCTTATGTAACTTTATCCATTCAGGCCATTGCTTTCCACTATCTTTACTTCCTAATCTAATCCATTCATAAAATGGACATCTCACTGGATAAACCACCTCGTCAATCTCAATTTGGTTTTATAAATTATAACCTATGAAATCTTCCTTCTCATGGCAAATTACTGTGGACAATATTCAAACTTAACCCATTTATCAAATGATATGACACTTCTTGCCTCTATCTCCATTGTTCCTGGGACTCTACTTCCCAACATATATCGATGTCTTTGATAATCATGCATCATTCTTACTCCTTTCCCCTCACTCTAGAAGTCTCTAAGGATTCTTATCTAACCTCATATAAGATCTTAAGTAATTCCTCAAATCCATCTTACTTGCTGGTACTTCATCCGGCAGTCCAGCTATGACTCCAATATGCCTATTTAATTCTCTTAATAATATCTCAGTTCTTTACGCTCACCTTGCTGAGAACTATACCTTAACTCTTACAGTCTCTCTGGCTTAGCCCTCATTTCCTTAAGTGTAAACCTCTATACTTATCAATATTCTCCTTTTCTACTGGAACCTCTTCCGGGACCTCAGTAGGGTACTCTATCGAATCCACCATCCGATCTTCAGTATCAAAACAAGCATCATTGTGTTACTGCTCGTAATCCCCAAGGTCTGTCGCCTTACTAGTCGATACAAGAACGAGCTAAGTTACTATCATGATACTTTAGGGTTCCCATAAGGGTTTTATATGTCAATACTACATTATGTAGTCCGACTATGAACTTGGCAAGAGTTCTTATTATCTTAATGAATTTATTGTTTTACGTCGCGTCATCTCTGGGATTTATAACGCTCTCTCTGATACCATTTCTGTAACACCCCCAGATCCAGGGTCAGGGATCTGGTCGTTACGGTCTCAATATCCATCCATAAAACCAACATAATTTAAATTACAACCTTGTGACCCAAAACAATAACATAAAACACACCCATTATAGTCCAAGAGATGAAATCAGAGTAACCATCAATATTATTAATCACAAGTTTGAGTTCTTACAACCCAAAGAATTACAATTTTACAATTACATGCTCTTTGCCATCCATTGGTATATGCCATATATATAAATACATTTGATGCACAAATGCTAACAACTAGCCTACCAGAGGCTGCATCCTTAGCAATGATAGCTATGTCCTCAGCGGTTAATCCTCTGACGGCTGACACCGGCCTATGCTGAGTATGCCTTGCGCGGCCATCTGATCTAGCGGTTGTTGTGATATAAATAAATAAAGCAAGGGTGAGCAATAGCCCACCAAAAATATAATTGAACAGTGATAATATATAACAGTCCAAAATATCTTTGAAACCATATGCCATGCATTAACGATGTAGTACCAATATAAGGTATGAGATGAAGTTACAAGGTAACTCAAAATATATTTGTTTTGAATAAATATCTGCTATGTCAAAGATGAGCAAGATATTATCAACTTTTCCTAATAGAGGAACTTGCAGGAAGAATATTGCAATTCCAATTCAACACTTTTCAAACCTGCCAATAATGATAAGGTTGCAGGAAATTTCCAACATTGAGAGATGAACTAATACTGGAGTTTGACGCGCCAGGAGACATAGCATTTACACGATGATCAGTCGCATGTTATGCTCCCCACCTCTTGTTTACTACATGTAGAAGGAAGCACCGACGGATTTACTTGTCTACCACCCTCTGGAATCCCCCGGCCAACGGTTGGGCCATTTGCTGGACCAGCGCCACTGGGTCACTTACGCATCTCCTAGTTCATTTCACATCCATAACTTTACAACGTAAAGTTCCTCCCCCTTTCCCCAAGTATATTACTTGTTGATAGGACTCCACAAAGTAGTCGTATCTATTTGGAAAGGAAAAATCACCAATATTTCCCAAGCTGATGCTTGTTAATGGATATAAACTTGTTCCATCAATTCTTACCCCTCGAGCGTTGAGGAGGTAACCAAAAAGATTCATATCGATGTTTGAAAGAATCAAGATGTGAGTAACAAGATAGTTTAGCAAGTATAGGACCGGGCAGTCAAATAAATAACAGCTCTCAAGTGAGGTCCCCTTATATGTTTTTGGAAGTTTGGACGAGTATTTAAATCTTCTTTTAAGATAGATTTAAATAAAAATAGGGTTTTGGGAACCTCCCCTTGATAAAATAGTCATAAAAAGACTCTGAAATAATTTACATAATATCGGAAGGTAAAAGATAATCTTTGTATGATATAAATCATTATAAAGAGAATTTAAAAGAATTTACATAAATATTCCGAGAATATTTATTAAATCAATAATAATTAAGGACTATTTTTAAATCATAATATTACTCGTAAGTAATCCTCGAATGAATATATAAAATTATTTATTAAATAAATCTCTTCTTAAATGAATATTCAAAATAATATTCATTAAATAAATAAAACTTCCAATGAATATTCAAGATGATATTCGTTAAATAGATAAACTCAAATAAATATTTAAAATAATGATCATTAAGTAAATCAAACCTTAAATGAATATTTGAAAATAATATTCACTAAATAAATAGTATTCTAAATGAATATCCAATTAATATTCATTTAGTAATCAAAACTTTAAAGAAATATTCAAAATAATATTCCTTAAGTAATTAGAACTTCAATTGAATATTTTAAAATAATATTCATTAAGTAAATAAAACCTTAAATGAATATCCAAATAATATTCATTTAATAAATACTATTCTAAATGAATATCAAAATTATATTCATTTAGTAATCAATACTCTCAAGGAATATTTGAAATAATGTTCCTTAAGTAATTAGTATTTCAAAGGAATATCTTAAAGTAAAATTCATTGAATAGATAAAACCTTAAATGAATATTCGAAAGTAATATTCATTTAATAAACAATATTCTAAATGAATCTTGAAATAATATTCATGAAATAATCAAACTCTAAATGAAGATTCGAAATAATATTCATTTAATATTTCTCGACTGAGATAATACTCAAATAACATTTCTCGAAAGATTTCCAAGTAATTAATACTTTATGGAAATATAATTAATGTTTAATAATAACATTCCTCAAAAGGAATACTAATCTGTCGTTGGAATCCCTCCGGGTTTCCAAGACTACATCTATATCTCAAAATACCGACTCCCGATCTACATTTAAAGAATGAATATCACATGCCCTTCACTAAGGGTCTTAACCAAAAATCCGGCTTATACTGATATATCGTATCTAGTCTATAAGCCAATATCAATTCAGGGAACAAGTATTGCAATATAACTTGAAAGTAGGCATGCATGCTATGGCATATATATAACAGAATCAATTCATATGTATATTATCACAACAACAGCCTTCAAGAAGGTTGAAAACTTGCCTGGTAATCCTGTGGGTGTAGTGTACCTCGGTTCAATCCGGTGATCTATAAATAGTCACAATATCCGAGGTTAATCACTTTAACACTTTAACATGCTAAGTATATATTTAACTTAGGTTAAAACACATTTTCAAATTATCTCGTTAGGCAAACCCTAACATAACTCTTATTAATACTGCTATAATCCGACACTCGAATCCATCCTTAATGTCGGATCTTTCGTACATCTCGCTTAATCATTTATAGCCTCGTTCTTTGCAGCAATATGTTGTATTGATAATTCTTAACAAGTTTCATGTTTTAGTCGACTCGAGATTCCTCTTTTAATCTAGCCAAAATGGGTGGCCAAAGTAGTACCCCTAGAGTTGACTTTTCTGAGAATTACTATTCCGTGACTCGCACTTCAACACTTTTAATAAATCACTGGAAACATTTTTAATTACGAAACCACTTTTAAAATGACATTTGGTATTTGTAATATTTATCATAAAATTTCCAATTCGAAGCCACGGGTCTAGATAGGTGAAATGTATTTTTGAAGTTCGGTCGACTACGGATCTTTACTATTCACACCTCTTTCACTAAAACGTTCATAACTCGGTAACCGTTAACTCAAATGACGCACCGTTTTCGCGTACATGATCTAGAGAATGTCTAGAAGGTAGCTAACTCAAAATTGGACTTAGATCAGAAGATTAATTTTTTGGAATTTTGCCAAAACAGGGCAGGAGGTTTTAATGAATAATGTTACCTCCGAAAAGTGGTTTCTTCGCACTTATCCTCGATTCGAACATTTTTATAAAATCGGGAAACGATCCATTTTACTCGTGGTTTTCTCTCACGCCCTCCTTATGACCTCTAATATTTAATTACCATGATTCATCACTGTCTTATTCATGTTAAGGGATTCCAATTTCAGTTACGAACTTTTGTTTACGGTTTCGAACAACTTTTACGAATTTAATCATAAATCTTAAACCGTAAGTCCATTTCATGCGATCTTTATATCAAAACGAAGCTTATAACATGAACTAACTTATAATGGCAGAAAACGAAGCCAAACAGTGAGTTACATGTTCTGTCCAGTTCGTGATCTTAAGGTTAATGAATTTTCGGCATTACGACGGCTATGAATCGAACGTTTCTAAATTTGTTACATCACAACCAAGCCACACCGGGCATCTAAACAACTTGTACACATGATTTTCATCTAAACAAGTCCAGGAACATCATGCTTTATAATAATAACCATCATGCTACCAAAATCACTAAATCACTTAGCTAATCATGCTTTAACCTTAACATAACCATAACTAAGCTATATCCATCATAAACATGCTTAAATCTCAAACAAGAGTTAGGGTTTCAAGAGGTTATACCTTCCTTATAGAGTGATATAGCCTTACTAAGCCTTGTATGGTCCTTGCATAGCCTCCATGAAGCTTGGATCATCAACCAAAATCAAGATCCAAAAGTTTTGTTCTTGAAAATCACTATTCACCCTAGGCTTTGATGATTTGTTTGAAAATGGAAACAAAGGAGTTTGGGCTTGAAATTTCTAGGAGATCACTTTTATGAAATATAGGATCTATGATAAAAATTTGGAGATCAAATGATGGTTGGAAGTGGGATTTCTCCCCTTGAATTTCTTGAAAAGCTGAATAGAGTATAATGGAGGGGGAGAGAGTTTGCTTGCTTTGTTCTTGATCTCATCTTGTCCAATGCATTATTGCTAGATATTTGTTTGGTTAACTATGGTATAGTTGATGGGTTAAGGATTGGTTAAGGGTTTGTTACCATGTGAGCAAGTGTTGGTGTCTTATGGTGCACATCTTTACTAACTAACTTGGTTTGTTTATAAAGATGCTAGTTACTTGCATTAATGTGATGTCTTGATAATATCTTGTAATAAAGTGATTATGTCACCTTCCACTAGCTCATGCATGCACCTTGAATTCCTGCTTGTTTCCTTGTTAGGTTATTGCTCCGTTTTATTGATCGTTTGTAGGAATATCTCAAGGATTCCTAGTTAGGGTTTTACCGGAAACCTTCTTAATAATTCTATCACCATATCCATCTTTCATTATAATCCTCCAATTAATATTCCTCAAATATTAAATATTAAATCCTTAATCTATCAGTGTCTAGGGAAAAACTCGAAGAAAATAAAAGTGCTGTTTTTCAGAATCTGACAGTCTTTACATACACTTATTTTCCCCTCGGATCGCTAATACGAACTCAGAAATTCATTCCGGGTACTTCTATATAGTGTCGTCTCATAATATTCTTATTTCCATCAAAAACACTATTCATCCCTTATTCTCTTTTTAGTCCTGGTACTTAGAAAATATCTTTGTGCTTCCTCGAGCGTTCCTTAACTCTTTCATGGAACCTCCGTACTTGTAACCGATATCGATCTGGATGACATGAGGGTATCTATTTCTCTCTAGGGAATCTTATATTAACCTTCTAGGAGATAGATTATTCTAATCTAAGTTATCACCCAGTAGCATCCTTCAGGACATATAACTGTGGAATCTATATCCTTTCATTATTCATTCATTAAAACTAGTATTACATTGTAGTTGTAACCACCGTTCACTCTTATATCAACACATAATAAAAAGTTTTAATTCTACCCAAAATCTGGGTTCTTACAATCTCATTTCGATTAGGGATGGCAAAAAAAAAAACCGATCCGACGGATACCCGATCCAATTCGACCCGATTGGATCTTACCGAACCCGATTTTTTGGATTTGATTTTTAAACCCGAAAGAGTTTGGATTTGGATTTGGATATTAGCCATATCCAACCCGATCCAAACTCGAAACCCGAAAACCCGATCCAAATCCGAAACCCGAAAAAAACCTTATATATATATATATATATTATAATTTATTCCTTAAAAATAAATGTCCGTTACTTAGTTACACTAGGCCCAGCCCATTTACACTAAACCTAATACACTAAAATCTAAATCACTAATACTCACTACTCACGAAGTCTCGCCTCTCTGCTCACTGCGGCGACCATTTACACAGATTACACGAAGACGAAGACCATTTACACGAAGATGAAGTCACTACTCACTACTCACGAAGTCACGACACTATAGGTATTTTAATCATTGATTCATATTCGATTATATTCAATTTTCCAGTTCAATATTTGCTTCTCAGATTGTAGTTTATATTCTTCCATATATATTCGATTGTAGTTTATATTCTTCCATATATATTCATATTCGATTGTAGTTTATATTCTTCCATATATATTCGATTTTGATTATGTGTACCCTAGATTCGATTTTGAATATGTGTAGTTGTGTACCCTAGATTCGATTTTGATTATGTGTACCCTAAGCATGTATTTTATCCATACTTGTGTTTTTGTTTTGCAGCCATGTCTATTGATAAGTGGATTTTATATCCACTTGGAGCATTCTAAATAGGCTTAAATTGATTGTCTCGGACTCAAGTTTCTTGTAGTTTTGATGTGTTTTGCTTAGTTGTGCAGATTTACAAGAATGTTGATTAAGGTTGATGCTTCTGTCGTTTTTGGAGATTAAATTGATTAAAATTCGGATTTTCCGGGACGGTTGCGCAGCTTACACTGTTTTGGCCATATCTGGAGTTCTATAAGTCCGTTTTCAGCGATCTTACTGCCCACGCGAAGCTTGGGAGATTTTCTACAACATGGAACAGGTGTTGCACGAGCAAGTTGCGCGGGGTAGGAGCAGGAAGCACGACAAGCAGACTGTTGGAAGTAGTGAAATTACTGTTTTGCCCTTTTCAAGTTCTAATTGTATTTTGGGCAGTTTTTAGCACCTTAATTAAATTCTAATTGTAATAGAAGGTAAATTCTTGCTGGGCAAGAAATCTAGAGCCTATTTAAACACATCCTAGCATTGTAATTTGGAGGATTAGCTTTATTATTGTAACATAGCTTAGATCTACAAGGGAGAAAAGGAGAGAAGGATTCAACGCTCGTGACAAGCAACGGATCTAGTTCTACTTCATCTTTTGTGTTATTCTGGATTATAGATTTGTTTTCTCAACTCTTATTTTAATAATATTATTGCTTCTTTCTTCCATATCTTGTTTATTATCATGTTTTCATCAAATCCCATGACGATGAACAGTTCAATTATGGGCTAATCGTTGTCATGGGATTCTAACGGAGTTATTTACGGAACTTAGTATATTGATGCTTTAAAGATCTGTGTGTGGTGTATAATTGATATCCTCGTATGATTATGCTTAATAGATAGATGCGTCGCGAACATCTAATTTGTTAATCTCTTGTGAAGTGAAAGTGGATCTTGAGATTTAGAACTTGCCATGCTAGCATAGGTTCATAATTGTAATCAATATGATTAGTGGTGTGAGATGAAAATACTTATACTGCCCTGTGTGATCTTAATGGATAACTTGTTTTTCAACCGTTATATTTTCAAATTCTATAGACATATAGGGTCTAAGCATAATTGGTGTCTATTCATCTTCTATCTCTTTTGTGGATGTATGTTTAGTTTGGTATGCGTATGCTGACAGGTAGCGTATACTTGTTTCGTGTTATCCGATCAAATATCAAAACCATTGCACATAGTGATTAAAGGCGTCAGATCTAAGGGAAGTATTTAATGAAGTTAGGATCCCATGTTTATTCTCATATAAGTAATTTGATTTAAATCTCTTTAATTAATTCTTAGTTTAATATTTTGCTTCTTAGTATACTTTAGATAATCAAACCCAAATTTGTTACTTTTCTTAGCAGTGAATTAAAACCATACATTGTTGCATAGGCATATTTACTGAATAGAACCATAACCAGATCTCTGTGGAATGAACTTGATTTATATTACTTGTGACTACGTGCACTTGCGTAATTTTGGCATAACATCTATGTCTTCAGAGCCAGTTCCCAATTTATCAACACCTTTCGGACCTTCATCAACAGCCGAGTTACAATCATCCTACAAAGATAGCAATTCAACCCCTGATGGTCATGAACCTGATGCAATATTAGTTGTTGATGATGCCAGTAATGACACTGCTATTAATGGAAGGTTGAAAAGTGAAGTTTTGTTGCACTTCGATAGGAAGACTATTAATGGAAATGTAAAACATATTTGCAAATATTGTAAGCATGAAATGCAAGGTGCTTTGGGCAACGGGACAACACATTTGAAGAATCACTACATTAAGAAACATAGTAAGAAGCCCCAAGTGACTATAAGGCAAAAACTGTTGGCAAGTAATTTTCACAAAAATAATCCAGAATTATCCTCTTACAGTTTCAGTATGAACATGGTGCACTTGTTAATCAAATATTGCAGGTTGAGAAAAGCTCTGGTGATTGGTGCTTCGGATCAAACAATGTCAATTTCAGAAGTTAGGAGCTACTGCTAGTCTACACTTTGTCTCTGTATTTTCATTTTTATGTCCCAGGATAGTGGATATTTAGAGTGGTGTAACTTGGACTTATTTATTTTTATGTCTCTGGAATCTGAATATTTATTTGCAATTGTAATTTTTATGAAATTTAGCTTTAAAAAAATATTACTACTTATTTACAAGAATTCAAAATTCGGGTTAACCCGAACCCGATCCAAACCCGGTGGATCAGGTTTGGATTTTGAATTTCCAGATCCAATTGGATTTGGATCGGGTTTGGATTTGGATTAAAGATTCGGGTTTGGATTTGGATATCACAGATATCCAACCCGTTGCCATCCCTAATTTCGATTCCAAATATTTGTATTCGTATTCAAAAAAATCGCAGATCACATGGTTGAATAAAATCACATATTATTCATTTTGGGATCCAATATTATTGGAACTATGAATATGGGCACATCGGCATCCAATAATATCCGTAGTTGAAATTAAATATATAAATACCATATATTAAATATAATTACACATATATAATAATTTAAAACTTATTGTGTTCTCTATTTATATATACGTATATTAATTTTTTTAACGATAAATTTATATGAGATAAATATATTATTGTAAACATATTATAATCATATATATATATATATATATATATATTACATAAATTTTATTTTTTCAAAATAACAAATTTATGCTTAAAACATATATTAAAATACATTTAAAATTGAAACATTCCCAACTTAATTTTACTTTTCATATAGTTTTAAAAAAAAGGTTTAAAATCTTATTTTTACTACTAGTTTACAACTTTTTTGAATTAAAATTTAATAATAAAATGAAATATTTGACTTAAAAATTGACTTGGATTTTTTTAGTTAATTATTTCCAGGTTTGGATACGATTTTGGAAAAAAAAATCGAATTTTAAAATTCTGTTACTAATTAACCCATATTCGAAATATCTGTTTGACAAAGTCTAGTGAGAATGCAAAATTATAGAGCTGTAAACGAACCGAACTCGGACGAACTCGAACGAACTTTTAACGAACTCGGACAAATTCTTAACGAACCGAACAATGTTCGGTAAGCTTATCGGACATTTTTTCTTGTCCGAACTCGAGTTCGGTAATAAACCGAACCGAACATGATCGAACTGTTCACGAACATACCGAACCGAACCGAACACGAACAGTTTGGTAATTATTTATATAATAATAATTTGAAAAATAAAAAAAAGTAAAAAAAAATGCAAATATTATTGCTTTTATCGAATGAACCGAACTCGAACCGAACACAGACAAACTCGGACGAACTCTTAACGAACTCGGACGAAATCCTAACGAACCGAACAATGTTCGGTAAGCTAATCGGACACTTTTTCTTGTCCGAACTCGAGTTCGGTAAGCTTAACGGACGAGCTAACCGAACTCGAATTCGAACCGAACCAGACGAGCTTACCGAACAGTCCGGTTCGTTTACAACTTTACAAAATTACTTAGATTAAGGGGCTATTTGTTAAATCTGAACACTATTTTCTGGATGATTAAAATTTTTGAATGAATACTTATCTGAATAATCGTCGAATAATCTTATTTGATAAATAAGATATTTTATCTGAACAATAATGTATAATTTTTTTATATTAGAAATTATAATAATATTTATCTGTTATAATCTGCTATTTGACGCACACACTACAAAATTATGTGCGAAATCTAAATATATGTCTGATTAATTTAGAATTTTAAAATTTCGATAACCAAAATGCTAAACGGGATTAAGTTCGACCACAAATCTCTACTTTACTCTATTATTATCATAATACCATATCACATTTTCATATTTTTAATTAATTGTGTTGAACATTGCTTGCAAAAAGTATTTATTGACCATGTTGATATAAACTATCAAAATTTTAATATAACTTTAACAAAAATTTTAACTTAATTTTTTATAATTTTTACAAATAAATATAATGATAAATAAGCTTTAAATTTGTATATGTAATTCAATAAAAGAAAATTAATTTATTACCTGTATGAACCAACAAAAGTAATATTTAAGAATTGTAGACAAGGTTACATTTACATAAAAAAACAGATGGACGAACCGTCCAGATAAAAAATTCACCATGTATCATCCAGATGTTTTTTTGTCTCGTCCAGGAGAAGTATATCTACACAAACAATCTTAACCACATCAATATGAATCGTTCAATTCATTTTATCTCATTCATTCGTTAACAAATGAGGCCTAACTGTACTTTTCATGATAAATTAATATAAGGATAATTTTTGTGTAAAATTAACAGCTATGACTTATGCTTGATATGCTCTGTTATAGAAATCGCCCGATTTCTGAAAAATCGCCGATAAATCGGCAAAAAATCGGTTAAAATTTTGGAACCGATTCGGCCGATTTTGCAAAAATCACCGATAAATCGCCGATTTTTCAATAAATCACCCGATAAATCGTAAATCGGTACCTCAACCGAATAGTTCCGATTTCCGAAATCTGCAACACTGTTGATATGGTATATAACATAATATTAATACTAATATTAAGTGTACTGAATTTAAAATTCTCTCCCACTGATTATTTTATTGTTATTACATCTTTAGTCTATAAATATCTTGACCAACTAAAAATATCTAATTGGAATCTGTGATTATACTGTGCAAAGTAATTTAATTATTTTAGAATCTTCATGTAGTTCATTTCTATTTCTTTGTTAGTGTAAACAAAGAAATAACACGAATTTGAATCTTTTGTAAAAGAGATATTGTTTTTTTTAAAAAAAAAGATATTGTTAACAAATCATATTATAGGATATAGACACGTTTTGAATATATATATATATGTAGAGAGAGAGAGATTGTATAACCGAATGTGAGGGTGCACAGACAACACATGAAATTCTAAAATTATTTCTAAGTTGCACCCGTTGTTTGCTCAAATTCCAGGTTGATTTTTAAGTACACGGCTGGGGCTCTCCGATTACTCTCCTCTAACATTTTGAAGGCATGTTTGTGATTCTGATGTATCATTGTTTTGACCCTAGTTACTTCTGTTTAGACACAGTTATTTATGAATTTAGAAATGTAAATGTTTAACCTCTACTTTATTTTTTCACAGAGTTATTTTAAAATTCAAGCAATACATAAATACATACAATGGATCGAGGTAAGTTTTTTTTTATGTTTTGACTTATAAATTGAGTTCTATAAACTTACTGTTTGTGTTAAACTATCTATCCTTTCAGGAACTTTCAACGAAAATGATACATATAATCTCGGTCTACCGTTCATCCAAAGGGATGTATTCACCCCAACTCCTGATTTCAATAGGTAAGTTGAAACTTATTTATTCATGTTGTTATTAATATAATCATAACCTTGTAAAAAGTATATAGATTGTGATAAAAAAAAGAGATGGCATGAAATGTATTGATGCCATTCTTTTATGAAATTTATAGTTGAATTATTTGTCTAACCTTTATTTTATTTTCTACACAGGAATCATAATCTAAATCCAAGAAATATTATGGATAAAGGTAAGTTATAATATGTTTTTGTTCCGTGATTGTATGTCCTTTAATCTACTTTCTCATTTCAGGCCAACAAAATAATTTATATAACAATGGTCCCCAATTAATACAAGACTTGCAAGTTTCTGATTTTAATGGGTAAGCTATTATTTGATTATTTATTTATTTTTTACTTTTGATTTATATTATAGAAAGTAAAACAATTGAATTTGCATAAAATAAATTCAGATACTCTCCACAACAAAATGCATATAATAGGGCTCCACAATTCCCACAAGCCTGGACACCAACTCCTGTTCACAGCAGGTAATATTAACCTTTTGATATTCATTGATATATGTTTGACATGTATAATTTAATACAAACTTTAATTCAACTGCCGTTGAATTCTGACCTTCATGTCTACAGAGCAAGAACACTTGAATCTCGGCACACTTTTGAACATGGAAGATTGGGAATGAGAGTTGAGGTTTAATTATATTTTCATTTTGTTTTACTTTTAAAGTGTGGGAACATCATGCATGCATGTCTTTTTTACTTTATTGATAAATAATCTTTTGGAGTTCTAATATGTAACTATTATGGTTTTTTACTTCCTGATCCACAGGAACCTCCGGTTATTGGTCCAGGAAATACTATCTATCATGGCAAGTTCTTTAGATATTGTATATGTATATGAGATTGTTTTCAATTATTATATTGACTTTCAATAATATAAGTTTTTATTAAAATTTGTGCAAGGTGTTTTTGTTGTTTTAGGAAATCAAGATCATGGTAAAAGTCTACAGTTCCCTCCACAAGCATTTTCAAGCTCGAGCCCAACTCTCAGTGGGTAAGATTATTAATTAAGTGAACTATTTGTGCAGCATGTTCTCTTGAAATCTCAATAAAACAAAATACAAGCTCTAACCCTACTCAACTGCAGTTACATCAACCCTAGTGTCAACAGAATTGGTGCCCAGACAGGTGGAACTAATCAAGACACTGGGGAGTATGTGAGTTTGTTTAGGACTTCTGAGGTATATATATCAATATCTCTGAAAGGTCATGTACTTTTATTTTTTAGAAAAAGTGTCCCAAGAGTTTGATATAATTCTTCATAACCATGTTTTTCTTTCATGCAGCACTATCAGAATCAAGATTCCTTTGTGCCTCAGAATACCTGGGCAACCAATCACTGGCCCTATTATAATCATGTTCATCCTGTGCATCAAGATGCCATGTGTCATCCGGCCATGAGTCAACCAGAGGCTCAGGCCATAAATCAACCTGCCTTGAGTCAACCAGCTGAGCCACAAAGGGTTGTGCCTCGACTGTCCGAAAATGGCCACATTCAGTGGACTCTTGAACTTCATGAGCTGTTCATGAATGCAGTCCATGAACTAGGTGGTATTTCCAGTAAGTATCAATATTAAAAAATTTCAAATAGTATTATATTTGTACTATGAGTGCTTTTTTCTCTGGATTGTGTAAGTGGTACTATTATCGATCAAAATAACCTTATTTAGTTTTGAATTTATTATTTAATCTTTTTCATATGTGTGTGCAATCTTATGTACATTGTGTAATCTTTTTCTTGATAATTACGGTATTCCCACAAATATTCCTCTAACATAAATTTATAATTGTAGGTGCCACTCCGTATAAGATCTGGATAAAAATGGATGTGAAGGAATTAACCAAAGACCACATAAGATCACATCTGCAGGTAGGGTTATATATTACACACTAAAATAGCATGCATGATTTTCTTATTAATTTTTAGTTTTGCTAGTGGTATAACTGTAACTACTCTATTGTTTAACATGATTTTATTTTCTCAGAGATGTAGGATAAAGGGTGTCCACCCCAGCATGGGCGATCAGCTGGGCAAGTTTCTTAAATAATTAGCTAGCTACCATTTTATATGTTTTCTCAGATATATAGTTTTGTCTTCATATAAATAATAAATCTATCTTGGATATTTTAGGCAATCAAATCCCTCCACGTGAGTCGGCTTCCAACTCAACAGTACTAACTACTACTCTCACTGGGTAAGATTAAGTTTGTTTATGCACATATATATGTATCAGTAATCAGTTACTTAAAATGTGAATAGAAGCTCTAACTCAACTGCTTATACATTTTTCAACAGAACAAGCACCCAACCTGCAGTTGAAACTCATGCGGCCGCCGGGGAAGTTGAAGATGATTATATCGACAATATCATGGCTGCATGGGATGACTCTGTGAACTTTGATGATTTTTGTAGATGAAGCCTATTTTTTATTCTAAAGTTGTTCAGATATTTGAGTATTGTGGGTTTAGTGTCTTGGTATATCATTGCAGTGGTAATGGGTTAATTTGTGATATATTATTTGGTTACCTTTTAGTTTGTGATATATTTGGTTACGTACCTTTTAGTTTGGCACTCTTTTAATATAAAAAGGCTCCCGGTCCCTGGCAAACGTATGCCAGGGACCTCTTATTTAACATACAGCTTTTCAGCCGTTGGATGGTTGATCCAACGGCTGTTATTTAAAAAAAAATTGTACCGTACCGCATAAACTTTATGCGGTACGGAGTAATTACCAAAATGCCCCCCTGTTTTCATATAAAAAATCTACTGTTCACCGTACCGCAGAAACTTTTTGCGGTACGTGAACAGTAAGGATATTTTGGTAATTTGCCCGTACCGCATAAAGTTTATGCGGTACGGTGCAAATTTTTTTTTAAAATCAGAACCGTTGGATCAACGATCCAACGGCTTAAAAGCCGTATGCCAACTAACACGTCCCTGGCATGCGTTTGCCAGGGACCGGACCCCATACTAAAATAGCAGGGGACACATCATGCAGAAGGGGATAGAGAATAGGGGTTCTTTAGTTTGTGATATGTTAATTGATAGAGGGGGTGGAGAAGGGGACAGAGGATCCGGGCTCTTTAATTTGTGATTAATATTAGTTGTATTATGTTAATTGATAGAAGGGGGTGGAGAAGGGGAAGGATCGGGTTCTTTAGTTTGTGATATATTAGTTTGTGAATATTTTATATTAATTATTTTTGAAAAATCTTAGTCATTAATTAAATACTATCCAACAGTGAATAATGGATCTCCAATTTTATTTTAGGTACTAATTCTTATTTGAATCAAACCCTTTAAGAATATATATTTATAACATGAATTATTAGGGAGTTTGATAACATGGAATTTGGAAATTTTATTATAGCCAACAAATTTTTGTTATTTACCTTGAAAAAATCATACCAATTTATTGAGTTTATTTTGTATGGTATTGTCTTGATATATTAGTTTGTGAATATTTTATATTAATTATTTTTGAAAAATCTTAGTCATTAATTAAATACTATCCAACAGTGAATAATGGATCTCCAATTTTATTTTAGGTACTAATTCTTATTTGAATCAAACCCTTTAAGAATATATATTTATGTTGTGGAATAAAAACTAGGTTTAAATTATTGCGGCTAGGGTTTGTGTATTTAATGCTAGGGTTCGTGAGCTTCGTGCTTTAATGGCTGCTTCTGCGTTCGAGACTTAAACGGTCCTCACAGAATGCCTACGTATCTCTGTAATTAGAGAATCAAGCCAATAAAACGTAGTTCTGAGAATGAGGGGTCTGACCCTTTATATAGGATGAGAAGCCTCAGAATTAGGGTAGGGTTAGGAGACTTGGTGGGCAAGTCATCCTTGAGGAAGGTTCTAGACTCCTTCCTTGTAGGAGTCAGTTTCCTTGTATGATTGTGTGGCTTGGAGGCTACTTTTCGTAGGGATAACGTCCTTATCTGACTTGTATCTCCCAGCTGTTAATTACCCCCAAATATTAATTACGAAATTAATATTATAATTGGAGTTTGGGCCCATCTGGTGGGCCCCACGTTTGGACCATTCTAGGTCTAATTAATGCCACATTAAATGTGTCCTTAGGGCTTACTTTTAGCCCATATCATTTGCCCCCCAACTTCTAGGAAAACTGATCAGGTTTTCGTTGAAGTTAAAAGGTTTATGTACACTAGTGTTTCACATGTATCGCCTTGAATGTAAAGTGTGGAGCGACCTACACATTTACGACGATTTGCCTTATTCGAGGTTAAGCAATTTTTCGAACAACTTTTGTTATTGAAATTTGCCCATTTATTTTAAGGAATTATTAATAAAATTCCTCATATTTTTTCATATTTCTCCTAAATTTTTAGGATTTTTCTGGTACCCACGGGTATTTTTCTTTATTTTTGACATATCAATCAAAAATATTAAATTGTGCTTCATGCATAAAATAATTTTAAAAATTATTTTTCTACTTTTCTGGAATTTTTGGAATTTAATTCTGTCTTTTTTCAGCTCATTTTCGAGCTCAAACTTCGAGCTCAAAGTGTTCCAGGTCGTGGGCTTGGAGCTCGTTTTGCAGTTGATTTTCGACCAGGAGTCTGCGACCTCAACTCAATATAATTTCGACCTCGAATAAGTCCCAGGTCGAAAGGACTTCCCATGTTTCTCAGTTTAATTTCGACCTCAAATTAACGATCTCAATAAAAGAAAAAACGACCTTAAAAGGGGTCCCAGGTCGTGTGGTTTTTCTTGAATTTCTAGTACAAATTCGACCTCAAACTTACGATTTCAAACCCTGTTATAACGACCTCATATTTACGAGCTCGAATAACGTTTTAAACGATCTTAAACTTAGTCCTAGGTCGTTAGGAATTTCCCAATTTTCCAGTTCATTTTCGAGCTCAGAATTTCGATCTCAATTTCAGAGAATATCGGCCTCAAAATGGGTTTCAAGTCGTATAGATTTTTGGTGACTTTCTGTTCTTTTTCGACCTCAAACTTACGAGCTAGCCCCAGTATATTTTCGACCTCGAATTGGGTTTTTACTTGACTTTCCAGGTCGTTTGATCGAGCTCGAAATTGTATTGTCAAATGAGGTCGTTGGTCACGACCTCAGACAACTTTTGCTTAGGACGCTTGTTTCGCTTTTGGGCCTTAATTCTGGGCCTCTCCTCGTGGGCTCTTAATTGACTTTGACTTGGGCTTCAACTTTTGGTCAATATGACCTTAAATTAAAACCTTAATTAGGTTCATTAATATGGGTTGGGCCATGACAGGCCTTTAATTGTTTTAACTAAACTTGGGCCTTAACAAGCCTAGTGTTGTTGGGCCTTTTTAAAGTCCACTTTGTGTTGACAGCCCATAAAAGTTTTGAACAGGCTACAACCGGTTGATATTCATTTTAACCGGTTGAAATCCCCTATCTTTTTGCTTATATAAAGGCCAAAGTTTTCACTTTCACTTCATCACAAAAGTTTCTAAAAAACTCTCTCAAAAGTTCCTAATTCCCTTAAGAAATTTTCTCTAAGTTTGATCCTCTTTCTTTGAAGATTCAAAGGCACCCTTCAAGTTTTCTAGTGATTTTTCTTCCAATCTTTGAAGATTTGAAGATTGCTCAAGGATTTCTGGGAATTTTTCCAGAGATTTCTCAGTTGTTGTTGAAGATTTGAAGAACATTCAAGGTACTTTCCAGAATTTCTAGTTTTTTAGTTTGAAGATTGCCTTTTTTCTGGGTTTTCCTTCAATTCCTTTGAAGATTTGAAGATTGTTCTAAACACTTCTTTGTTCTTTGCAGATTTTCTTTGATCATCATAATTTTTCTTTGAAGATTTGAAGAAATGGCTGAAGATCGTGCTACTCAACGTTTCCAGAAACTGCAAGTGGCCTCAAAAAGAGGTATCACTATTCGTTCTTCCTTCATGAGTTTACAGGATATGATTTTAAATCGTAAAGAAGATTTTCCATCCCTGTCACACCTTGATTCCTATAATCATAGCAACATTTTCCATGACATAGAAAAAATCACTGACTATAATAGGATGTATAAAATAGAATATCCCTATAGGCTTATCCCAGCTGAACCTGGGGATCGATCTTGCCATTGGCGCCCCAATGCACTTTGTATTTATAGGGGTGCCATTGTTGCAGGGGTTCGATTCCCTTTTCATGAGTTTATCCCTAGGCTTTTAGCAGATGTAGGAGTTAACCCTTGTCAACTTCCTCCCAATTCTTGGAGGGTGATCAACTGTTTTCTGGTCCTTTGCCTTAAAAACAAATTCCCTCCTTCTGTAGCTCTCTTTAGGAAAATATTTCAATTTAAAAATTCTGCTGAATCTACCCCGGGTTGGGTTTACATTAGTCACCGTTCTTCTACTCCTCCAATCTTTCACCCCCAATCTATTCCTGACTCCAACCCAAAGTGGAAGAAGGAGTTCATGTACTTGATATGGGAAGGTGGAGATTGGGGCAATGTTTTTCGTAGTACCTTTGGTAAGGTAGTAGATGGAAGTGCCAATGACATTGAGCTGAATGAGGAAGAGACCCTTGCCTACCAGGAGCTCATCAAAGATAATTATTCTACTATGGCTTGGGATCTCCTGAATGAGTTCCAACTTAAGACTTTGGGACTTTCCCGAGTGGGCAATAAGGGTAATTTCCTTTCTTTTGCCTTCCTTTATTTGAATATGATTATCTCATACCTATTATTTGTTTTTTGTTTTGTAATTGCAGCTGCAGCTTTTATCAACAAGACCAATGAGCCAGAAGATGGGGACACTGCTAGGCTGAAAAGGGCTCGTTCAGGGAAAGATCCTCGAGCCCCAACAGCCTCGGATGCCTACTTGAGGCCCCATGTGGCTGATGTTGAGGAGGTAGATGGCTCCTCCAAGAGTGCTTGGCGCCCCAACTGGGGTATTAGGAAGAAAGACTCCATTGTTGGAGACTGCAAGCATGCTATGGATTGGTCCTATCACTCCATCACCCCTGGTGACTTCAAGGACTATGTATCTGGCTCCACTCTTGAAGGAGCTGAGAGTGCTGGAGCTCAGGCCTTCGCAGCTGTAAGCTCCTTTCTATCCACTCTTTTATGTACTTGTTTTGTCACCTGAACCGTGGTTTTAACTTTGTCTTTTGCAGGCTAATGCCAACTTCCAGGGAGTCGTATTCCAAGCTAAGACTTGGCGTTCCAACTACGAGACTTACAAGGCCAAGTTTGATGACTCCCAGGATGAACTGGGCTCTGTCAAGGCTACTTTAGCGAGGAGGGAAAAAGAGCTTTTAGAGTCTCAGGCTGAAAATGTCTCTCTCAGGAAGGACAAGGATGACCTGATTGACGAATACCTTGCCTCCCAGGAGTATATGGGCTTCATGGAGAAGCATGACGACTCTCTATTCCCTTATCAGTTTACTCAGGGATGGGATGAAGCTCTTGCTGAGGTTACTAGGAGATTTCCTGGCACCCTTAGTGTTTCAGACTTCCCTAGCCCTCATGCTCCTATGGCCTTGGCAGTGCAGGACACACGGGAGGAGGACCCAGAGGATGATGAGAGGATCCTAGAGCCAGATTCCTCTGCTCACCCTGGTGCAGCCGGAGAGGATGAGCATACTGGAGATGCTTAGTAGCTGACATCTTTATCTTTCTATTTATGCACTCTGCCTTCGGGCATGACTTTGTATTTTCGTTAACTTATTTTGAACTAGTTGGTTATGTATTCTGCCTTCGGGCATAACTTTTAAATTCATAATCCATTGTCCTTAATGCTTCTCAGCTTATTTATACTCGCATGTGTAGTCTAGCATTTTGTGCATAAATATCAATGAGTAGAGTTCATATCTTATGCGAAAATGTATGATAGTCTTATTAATATGAAGAAACGGGCACAGCCCTTACATAGATACTCTACTTCCAATATCTCAAGTTTTTTTTTTTTTAAAAAAACTTGGAATGGTTTCATCAACCTTATTTCTACTTCTATTACATAGGCAAAAAGCTAGGTCCTTTTCAGGAGAGCTTAAACATAGTAAACCTTGAGGTTCAATGCATGCCAAGTCCGGGGCACCTCAACCCCGTCCAAGGTTTCCAGTTTGTAAGATCCTCGTCCTAATGTCTTCTTGACTCGATACGGCCCTTCCCAGTTTGGGGCTAACTTTCCTTTCTGACCAACTCCAGAAGCCTCGATCTTCCTAAGAACCAAGTCACCTTGTTGAAAGAACCTCTCCTTAACCCTGTGGTTATAGTAGAAAGATGCTTTCTTTTGATGCTCCGCATTTCTGGCATTTGCCTCGTCCCTGACTTCATCAATCAAATCTAAGGCGAGCCTCATGCCTTCTTCATTAGTCTCTGGCTCGAATGCTTCAATTCTAGGTGATGCATGCATGACTTCTATTGGTACGACTGCCTCGGCTCCATAAGCCAGTAGGAAAGGGGTTTCCCCTGTTGTTACTTTGCAAGTAGTACGATATGCCCAAAGTATAGGCAGTAATTCATCCACCCAAGTATTTCTCGATCGTTCGACCCTCTTCTTAAGTCCATCAAGAATAATCCGATTAGCTACCTCAGCCTGTCCATTAGCTTGCGGGTGAGCTACCGAAGTAAAACGAAGCTCGATAGCATTTTCCTCACAGTACTTTCTGAACTCTTCATTGTTGAATTGTGTCCCATTATCTGTCACAAGGATTCGGGGAATTCCATACCTGCAGATTATGTTCTCCCAAAAGAAATGGGAAACTTGCTTGGTGGTTATCTTGGCTAAAGGCTTAGCCTCAATCCACTTAGTGAAGTAATCAATGGCGACAATCAGAAACTTCCTTTGTGCTGAAGCCATGGGGAAAGGACCAAGAATGTCCATTCCCCACATAGCAAACGGAATGGGAGAGCTGATTGAAGTTAACCTTTCAGGCGGCTGCCTTACAACAGGGGCATGTTTCTGACATCTATCACACTTCTTGACATAATCCTGGGCATCTGCTAACATCTCCGGCCAATAGAATCCCAGGCGGGTAATCTTGTGAGCAAAAGCTCTGCCCCCCAAGTGCTGCCCACAGATCCCTTCATGAACTTCTTCCAATGCTTCTCTTGCCTCTTGGGGCCTTAGGCACTTCAAGTACGGGATGACAAACGATCTCTTGTATAAGATGCCTTCAATTAAGGCGTATCTCAATGCTCTCACTGACAATTTTCGTGCCTCCAGGCATTGCTGGGGAGCCATCCGGTTTCTAGATGAGCTTTAATAGGATCTATCCAACAGCTTCCAACATCGATAGGTGCTACCAACTTAGAATTGATGGTCGGGGCCTTCAAGACCTGGAAGTAAACACTACCTGCATAATTCTCTATTTCAGAAGAGGCGAACTTAGAGAGGGCATCGGCCTTAACGTTCTCTTCCCTAGGAATGTGCTCCAGGTAGCACTCCTCAAACTGAGTCATAACTGCTTTCACGACTCTGAGGTATTTTGCCATAGTTTCATCCTTGGCCTCAAACTCACCATTCACTTGCGAGACTACCAGTCTTGAATCTCCACACACCTTGAGGTTCTTGACCCTCATGACTCTGGCCAATCCCAATCCAGCTATTAATGCTTCATATTCAGCTTCATTGTTGGTTGTAGGAAAGTCCAACTTCAAAGCGTATTCAACCGTGAACCCATCGGAGCTTTGCAAAACCAAACCTGCACCACTAGATTTTGTTTTTGATGCTCCATCAAAATAGAGCACCCAATACTCTTTCTGATCAGGTACCAGATCTTCATCTTTACTCTCAACTCCAGGGGTGGTTACTATCTCCTGCCCCCCGACTTCTTGGTTGCCAATGGTACATTCAACCACGAAGTCAGCTAATGCCTGAGCCTTGATGGCTGTCCGAGGCTTATATGCAATGTCAAATTCTCCGAGTTCGATTGCCCATTTAATTAGCCTTCCACTGACCTTCGGGCTATGCAGGATACTTCTCAATTGCTGGTCCGTCAGGACTTCAATCTTGTGTGACTGAAAATAAGGTCGCAGTTTCCTTGAAGCCGTTACCAATGCCAAAGCAAACTTCTCAATGGTAGAATAGTTCAACTCAGCTCCATGCAACACCTTACTCACGTAGTAGATAGGTTTCTGAACCTTGTTCTCTTCTCGTATGAGGACGGCACTCAATGCTTGCTCAGATACCGCCAGGTATAGGTAAAGAGTCTCTCCGATGCTAGGCTTGGCCAACAGCGGGGCTTCAGCCATATATTTCTTCAATTGTTCAAAGGCCTCTTGGCTTTCAGGTGTCCATTCAAAATTCTTTACCTTCTTTAATGTTTGAAAGAAAGGCAAACACTTATCACCAGACTTGGAGATGAACCTTCCTAATGCTGCTACTCGGCCTGTCAACTTCTGCACATCTCTTATCGAACGTGGTGGTTCCATGTCTAAAATTGCCTTGATCTTGTCAGGATTGGCCTCAATGCCTCTTCGAGGTGCTTAATATGATCAGCCTTGAGTAGGCTCTTGACCAACATGTCATCAACATACACCTCCATGGTTTTTCCAATTAGATGGGCAAATATCTTGTTCACCAAGCGTTGGTAAGTAGCTCCTGCATTCTTTAGACCAAACGCCATAACAAGATAACAGAAGACACCAAAGTCAGTTATGAAAGATACCTTAGGGATGTCATCTTTGTGCATCTTAATCTGATTATAGCCGCTGAATCCATCCATGAAGCTTAACATCTCATGCCCAGCTGTGGCATCTATCAACATGTCAATCCTTGGAAGGGGAAAACAATCTTTTGGACATGCATCATTCAGGTCAGTGAAGTCTATACACATCCTCCACTTCCCATTTGCTTTCTTGACCATCACAGGGTTTGCTAACCATTCGGGAAAGTGAATTTCTTCAATGAAACCAGCTTCCAAGAGCTTATCCACTTCTTGCTTAATGGCCTCTTGCCTCTCCGGAGCAAAGTTTCTCTTCTTCTGCTTTATTGTCTTCCTCTTGGGGTCAACATTCAACTTATGAGTTATGAGTTGGGGGTCAATCCCTGGCATATCAGCTGCTGTCCAAGCGAACACGTCGCTATTCTTTTGTAAGAATTCTATCAACTTGCCCTTCAAGGGTTCTTTCAGAGATGCTCCAACATAAGTAACTTTTTCAGGATCATTCGGCTCTAGGGGTATGGGAATCAAATCCTCTGCTGGCTTCCCTCTATGTTCTTCATCATCACGGACATCCATGTCTTCAATTGGAAGGACCTGCCCCCCGACTCCATCGGCCCTCAAGGCGGCTACATAGCAACTTCTTGCCATCTTCTGATCACCCTTTTGTTCTCCGACACCATTCCGTGTTGGAAACTTAATCTTCATATGATAGGAAGAGGCCACAGCCTTAAACGCATGTAATCCAGTCCTTCCAAGGATTGCGTTGTATGTTGAAGCTGCTTTAATCACCAAGAAATTCAGCATCTGAGTCGCCTCCTTAGGCTCCTGCCCAATAGTCATGGGCAACTGAATAGTCCCTTCAACGTTGGACTCCACTCCATTAAATCCGTATATAGGCATGTTTGCAGGGGTCAATTGAGAGTCGTTGTATCCCATCTTTACAAACGCATCATGAAACAAAATATCCACAGAAGCTCCATTGTCTATCAAGACTCGTTTTACTTCTGAATTTCCAATCACAGGAGTTATGACCAGCGGGTCATCATGGGGGAACTTCACCCCTTCCAAATCCGAATCATCGAACCCAATTACCATCTCAGTTTTAGCACGCTTCGGGGCCTCTCCCACAATGTGCATTACCTCCCTTGCGTATGCCTTTCGAGAGTTCCGAGTTGTACCGGCCGCTGTTGGGCCTCCCCAGATCATGTTGATAACCGGCCCTCGGGGCTGCGTGCTACGGTCACGATCATTATCCCTTCTGTCATTGTTTCTCCTGTTGTAATCCCCTCTTTGGGTTCCTTGATCTCCACCCTTTGTGAAATTGTTCAGCTTTCCTTTACGGATCAAGAATTCAATCTCGTCCTTCAACTGTCTGCAATCATCCGTGTCATGTCCTACATCTCGGTGGAACCTACAGTACTGATCCTTATTCCTCTTTGCGGGGTCTCCCCTGAGTGGCTTCGGCCATCGGAAGTCTTTATCCTTTTCAATTTCCAACAAGATTTGACTTCTAGGGGCATTCAACCTTGCATAGTCAGAGAACCTTGGTCCCAAGTTCTTTTTTGGTGGCGAATCAGAGTCTTTGCTAGTTCGGGGATACTTGTCCTTAGCATCGTACTCCTGCCCTTGCTTACGCTTTTTTGTATCATTGTTCCCCTGGCCATTGCCTAACGTGACTTCCTTCTTCGTGCTATCCTCGGCCTTGATGTATTTAGAAGCCCTTCGTTGGAGATCAGCCATATTCTCCGGGGGATGCTTTGCCAATGATCTCTTAAAGTACAGGTCGGTGGTACCATGCTCCAAGGCTACCATTGCAACTTTATTGTCCAGATCAGTGATGTTCAGAGTCTCCTTGGTGAACCTCTTAAGATAGTCTCTCAGACTTTCGTTCTTCCCTTGTACTATATACATAAGAGATGCAGAGCTTTTCTCATGCGTTCTTCCGCTGATAAACTGACTAATGAAGGCAGCACTCAATTCCTTAAAGGAACCAATCGAGTTTGCAGGAAGCCGACTATACCATCTTTGAGCCATGCCCGACAAAGTTTGAGGGAAAGCCCTACACTTCAAAGCGTCGCTTGCAGGCTGCAACAGCAGTGCGTTTGAGAACGTTCTAACGTGGTTGGCAGGATCACCCATTCCATCATAGGCTTTGATTGTTGGCATCTTAAACTTCTTTGAGATACGAGCATTCATCACGTCCTCAGTAAACGGAGGTGTGGGATCATCAGGGTCCCCAAGCGGCAGCAGATCCTTGGGGTTGCTTTTAGGGGTTTCCACCCTTGTAGTTCTTTCAGGTGGGACGGTAGTCCTTCTTTGCCTCCTTGGAGGCCTCTCCAGATCTATGAAGGGAATCGGTCCTGACGTGGGAGGTGGCAAAGTCTGTTTTGATCTGGCTTGCTCCCTGGCCATATCTTCCTTTAACTTTAAGATCTCGGCTTCATAAGCCTTAATCCTTTCAGCAGCTGTTGAAGGGAGTCCATCATGGATAGTTCGAGTTCTTCCCATAGGCTCTTTACTTGCACGTCGCCTCCTCGGGGCTTCATCACGCTCGTAATCATCGCCAGAAGATGATTCATCTGAATAAGGACCAGAAAAATCGCGATAATCTCGATCTCTAATATACAGGGCATGGCCACTCGGTCCAGCTCCGTAATTGGTCATCCCATACATTGGATTGGTGCTTATGGGGAGATCCGTAGTGTGGATCTGAACCCCTCGTGTAAGGTTGTTGGGGTCTACAATCAGGGAAGAAATCCCCGGGTTAGTCCCTGGAATTGTGTGGACGATCGGAGGTAGTGTACTCTCAACATGGGTAGTCGTCCCTAGGGGTTGAGAAACTTGATATGGAACGATAATCCCAGATGTTGGAGGTACTTGCTCAGATGTCGGTAGCACTTGTTCAGTACGGGGCGGAGCAGAGCTAAGAGGTAGAGCCTCGGTAGCGATTGGCTCCGTAGTGCTTGGTGGAGTTCTTCGTGTTTGAACCATGGTTGATGTCTTCGTCCCACAGACGGCGCCAAATGTTGTGGAATAAAAACTAGGTTTAAATTATTGCGGCTAGGGTTTGTGTATTTAATGCTAGGGTTCGTGAGCTTCGTGCTTTAATGGCTGCTTCTGCGTTCGAGACTTAAACGGTCCTCACAGAATGCCTACGTATCTCTGTAATTAGAGAATCAAGCCAATAAAACGTAGTTCTGAGAATGAGGGGTCTGACCCTTTATATAGGCTGAGAAGCCTCAAAATTAGGGTAGGGTTAGGAGACTTGGTGGGCAAGTCATCCTTGAGGAAGGTTCTAGACTCCTTCCTTGTAGGAGTCAGTTTCCTTGTATGATTGTGTGGCTTGGAGGCTACTTTTCGTAGGGATAACGTCCTTATCTGACTTGTATCTCCCAGCTGTTAATTACCCCCAAATATTAATTACGAAATTAATATTATAATTGGAGTTTGGGCCCATCTGGTGGGCCCCACGTTTGGACCATTCTAGGTCTAATTAATGCCACATTAAATGTGTCCTTAGGGCTTACTTTTAGCCCATATCAATTTATAACATGAATTATTAGGGAGTTTGATAACATGGAATTTGGAAATTTTATTATAGCCAACAAATTTTTGTTATTTACCTTGAAAAAATCATACCAATTTATTGAGTTTATTTTGTATGTTCTCTAATGATTTAAAATGTATGTTTGAATTTAAGTTTCTCACTTGTTTATAAATTTCATAACAGAAGGCAATTATGATAGGATGAAGCGAGGGTGAAAAGGTAACTTCCTGTGAGTAGTTAATGATATAAAGGCAAGTTTATCCTGCTAACTTGTTATATATAACTAGCATGAAAATCCGTGTAAAGCATAAGAATTATTTAAATTCATAAAATGTTGTTGTTTTGATTTTTTTAAATAGACTATTTCTAATTTTCGAAATACTATACATCATTAGTGTGGTATTTTTTTTTACTAAAGTTCATATATGATTATAAAAATACAATCACATTTAACAATTTAAAAACATAACTTGGTATGATTAAATCTACGTAATTTAAAAATCTAAATCACGAGTCAGTAGACTCACGTGTTTATATATAGCTAAGTGCTAAATAAGATTTTTATAGATATGAGAATCAAAAACTAATCATAACCACACACTCAAATCTAATTTACATCTCAACCTTCACCAACATCCACTCATATGCCCCTTCCATTTTCGGCGATCTTAGACACCATCACTTGCTTTACACCACCGTTATCATGACCACATCATTCCATTTGTCACCATCGTTCATGATATACACACATATAGGTATAATGTGTGAATGGGTGAGAAAGGGGGAGTGTGTGTATATACCATCATCACTCTGTGATCTTTTGTTGTTACAAAATCGACCACCATTCAGAAAGTAACTAATGAACATGTTTGTCACGAATTCCAGTCACATTCCTAACACATCTCCAATAATTCATTCATCCCTCGCTCAATACATCTAAGTTTGTAACGTCGATCGATGACATTTTTACTCAATTTACTACCGTCAACACCATTACCAACTGCTTTGAATATTTACACAATTCTTAATTTGGAATATTCTTGTAATTTGCGTTTAAATTTTTTAGTGATTTACGTTTAAATTTTGGTAACTTTAGTTTAATTCCTAGTGATTTTGCTTTGATATTGGTGATTTTGGTGGTGTAAGTGGTGTTACAGACAAAATTCTTGTAATTTTGGTAGCGGTGCATGTCGTGGTCGTGATAGTGGTAGCGTGGAAGTGGTCATGTGACAATGATTTAATATTCTTGTAATTTATATTAAAATTAGCTAAAATTTTGGTTTGTACTCATGTACATTGTGATATATTATCTACTAAGTATCATATTTCAATAATACAGTTAGACATTTTAAATCTATTATTTTTAAAAGAGTATCTATAATCTTTTTTTTAATAAATATTTTTGACCTAACTATGTGTTTTATCTAAATGTTTATCTAATATATAATATGAAGTTCAAATCTCATCTGCAATAATTTTTGTTTTGTTTTCCTTAATTTTTTTTCTAGTCTATCAAAATATTTTGCCCAATAGCAATGAGAGTAGGGTTGTAATCGAGTCGAGTCGAATATTGCCACACTCGAGCTCAAGCTCGGCTAAAAAGTTCCGTCGAACTTAAACTCGAGCTCAAGTTCAATTGGTCCTTTAATTTTAATCTCGAAACTTGATTCATAAAACTTGAAATCTCGAATCGATTTAACCTATTATGAAAAAAGTTTGAATATAAATGGTTCAACTTATGTTCGACACGGGTTTAACTTGATAAATAAATATATGAATTTTATAAAATATTGAATATTTACATTGAAAGATATTTATAATATTTATAAATTTTAAATATTAAAAGTTCGATTAGTCTCGCGAACCTCAAGAATCGAGTAATTTAAAACTTGAACTTTGCTCGGTAAAGCTCCGATTAGTCCGATGAACAATTTGGCAAATATTGAACATTATAACAAATGAGTTCTTGAAGTATGTATTTAATGAGCTGCTAAAAAGTTCTAAAAACTTCTTTGGTATAGTGGTTGGAGATGTGAAAATAATCATTTCTTTACATAAAGGTCATGGGTTCAATTCCCATGACAAACATTTTTTTTAATATTAATATGATGGAAGGACAAATTAGTAAAGGGTCCCGGTCCCTGACAATCGTTTGTCAGGGGCCGGTTATTTAACAATCGGTTCCATAGCCGTTGGATCAAGGATCCAACGGCTGAGATTAAAAAAAAAAAATTTACGTTCCTCGGAAATTTTCCGCGGAACGTAAATTTTTTTTGTAATCCAGGGGGGCCGTTGGATCATTGATCCAACGGTTTAAAAACCGATTGTTAGTTAACCGGTCCCTGACAATCGATTGTCAGGGACCAGCTGCCATTAGTAAATTACTAAATGGAAGAACAAATTAGTAAATTACTAAATAGCTTGAAAGTCCTCTGTAGGAAACTTTTCTACGATATCGCCTTAAATTAAATCTGGGCCATAGATTAATCTAATCTAATGGCCCCGCTAGGGGCACCACACACAAATCGAATACACTCTCACACACACAATCCCACCTAATTTCCTCCATTTTTAATTTGATTTTTCCGTCAATTAGTGAATTGTTTTTTGAAATCTGACTTCACTGTATTTTTCTCCATCTCTCAACAATCAATTTGCATATCATATGTGCAACAAAATTATAATTTTAAGATGACAATGTAAAAAAGTTTCATACAGTGTCAGCTAGAAACTCTTTACCCTATATGGAAAAAGAATTCACTAGTATTCTATTTTTCTCTTCTTCCTCTAGTGAACGCCCCTGTTCAATGGGTTGTTCAATGGATCCGTTTGAAAAATCTTATTTTTCAAAAATAAGTTATTTATTTTGAAAAAAAATTAGGAAATATGTATTTTTTTCTGAAATAAGTAACTTATTTTTACAAGATAACGAATATGAACTCCATATACACATTTTTTTTTCTAAAAAAAAATGTGTAAATACAAAAAAATTTTCGAAATAACTTATAAGTTCATTTTAATTTTTTTTCCCGAACGGGCACAATATCATGTTCACTTATGATCACTTGTTCATGTTAAATCTAAATTTTTTATTAAGCTCTTTTTCATACAGTGTGCTATAAACCAGTGTACTATATAATCCCACCAGCTTTCTATATTTTCTTTATTGACCTGATTTGTGTTCAAGAGCATTAAATATTATTAAATACTTCATAACCCAACCTAGTGTATCACCATATCATAAATTACAAGTGTTACAATAATTTGTACAAAAATTTACGATCAATTGAGCCAATACACGATGCATGCGATTCGTTGAGTGTTATAGGGCCGATCTCCCTTAGCGACGATATGCTAATGAAAGCAAAAAATTTGAGTATTCATATTGGTTGGTTACCTATCTTTAAATTAGTGTAACTCAATTTCTTCCCTAGGATTGTGTCGTTGCTTATACTCTACTCTTGTATTCGCCTTGACTTGCTGAGCTTTTTAGTTTACTACTTGCAATTATTGATTTTTGTTCACAGCTAGTCTTGAATGTAGCCAGACGTTTGCTACGGACAAAAGGAATGAATGACAAATTGTGTTGATTTTATAATGTTAAATATATAATTAAGTCCTTAATGACTTAGTCTAAGCCAAGAATAAATTTGTGTGTAGTAGCGCCTTATGCTTATGCATGGTGATGATTATAGTATTTATTAATTAGTTAATGCATAGGTTAAGATCTTGGTATCCACTCTGTAGATTTATGTTGTAAAAATCGTAAAAATATTGTGTTATTTTGTACTGATGAATAATGTTCCTGAGGTTACCTCAGGAACTTACCTGAGATAATGCTTATAAAATAACTGGCCCCGCAGGGGTAATTTTGTAATAACTTAACATGGTCTTCTGTATTTACAAAAATAACCTTATTTTTGTATTGTTTTTTTAATTAACTCAGGAAACTTACCTGAGGTAATCTCAGGAAAAGCAAGCCCTAAAATTAAGTGTGTACTAATACAATTGAGGATGTGACATAATCTAATTATAGAGACTACTTGTGAGAACGGGTTCCTAAAGCTCTTTATCTACCAATTTGGACATGAAAGATAGGAAAAGATCAGAAAAAATAAAAACGAAAAGAAGATATGGGAATATAATAATAGTTCTTGTGACGAATATAATATTATTTGTCACAAGTTCATTTTTAAAAGTTGATCATCTAAATGCAAAAAAATTAAACTACAGCCATCAAAATGTTAAGCAAGCCCTAAAATTAAGTGTGTACTAATACAATTGAGGATGTGACATAATCTAATTATAGAGACTACTTGTGAGAACGGGTTCCTAAAGCTCTTTATCTACCAATTTGGACATGAAAGATAGGAAAAGATCAGAAAAAATAAAAACGAAAAGAAGATATGGGAATATAATAATAGTTCTTGTGACGAATATAATATTATTTGTCACAAGTTCATTTTTAAAAGTTGATCATCTAAATGCAAAAAAATTAAACTACAGCCATCAAAATGTTTATTTTTAAAATTTGATCATCTAAGTGTAAAAAAATTAAATTATAAACCATCAAAATACAATTTACTCAAAAAATAAAAATAATATATTATTCTTGTGACAAATATGAAAAATTATCAAAAGTACTTGTGACGAATTTTAATGTCATCAAAACTTATGATGCGTGCCCTATCTATCACAACATATTGTCACAAATAATTGTTCGTTACAAGATGTTCGTCATAATCGACAAATGTTCTTGTAGTGTACTTAAAATGTGAATAGAAGGCTCTTTGTTCATCAGCTTTCCTCCCCACTTTTCCTCTCTACTTTTCCACCGAAAAGCTCTTTGTTCATCAGCTTTCCTCCGGCGGTGGTTTATCCACCGGCCGGAGGCCCCCTTTCCCCTCCCTTCTTCCTTTTTCAACCAAGCTTCTTCCTCATCTTCTTCATCCATCCCTTCTTCATTATCACCTTTCCTTCCCTCTTTCAGGTCTACCCAATCTTCTCTTTTTTCTTGTTAATAAGTTCAGTAATCTTCATCTCTGGGTGAGATTTTGATTATTTTCGTCCATCTTGTTGGGTGGTTTTATGTCTCTCCTATGTGAGAGTTTTGGTTTTCGCTTCTTAATTGTGAGCGTTGTTTTGTTGGAAATGATTTTGTTGATATTTTGGAGAATCCGGAAAACCCACATTGAAACTGGATTGGTGGTGATTATTGCAAGAGCTCACCTTTCACAATTAAAGATTGTTCATTCGTTATCGATTTTCACTTTCGGCATGTTTATAGCTGGTATCCGGCATGTAGATAGCTGGGGTGAAGAATCCATTTTCGGCATGTCTATAGCTGGTATCCGGCATGTAGATAGCTGGGGTGTCACTCCTACACTTGGGGTTGTTGAACACTGGGCTAACATTTATGTGATATGGTCATTTGTGATACTGCTGCTTTCCGGGATGTTGGTGCAATTTGGATTGCTCGGGATGTCTTCGACTTCGTTTTTAATTTCAAGAAGTTTTAACTTCTATGTGTTAAACAATCAGAAAACAAATCAGCTAATTCTGTTTAGTTTGTTATTTGTTTCTCAATCTGGTTGTAATTGCAGTTGGAGATTTGTTCTGACTGTATTATGTTATTTTTAATGAAATTATGCATTTCGTCAAAAAAAAAAAAATGTGAATAGAAGGCTAGAAGCTCTCATTCAATTGCTTTTACAGTTTTCAACAGAAAAAGTGCCCAAGCTGCATTCGAAACTCATGCGGTTGCCGGGGAAGTACAAGATTATAATTTTCAAAATCTCATGACTGCATGGGATGACTCAATAAACTTTGATGATTTTTTTTTTTAAGAACAATGTGTTAATTCATTAATAAAAAGCCATACGGCATCTACACCAATGATCGAGTTGAACAAACTGAAAATTGCAATCGTCTGTTCTCCTGAAAAGACAGTTAAACGATATTTTGAAGATAACTTATATACAAATACAAGTACCCGCTTCGTGCATCCTCGTTGTATTACTGGTACCCACTTCAACATGCCCCGATGGAGCTATCGTTTGAGCTATCGACCAACACTGCAATTCCATACGAAATTTCATCACTAAATCAGGACCCCGATCACAATCAAGAAGCGAAAAACAAAGCTCTCACAAAGGAGAGAAATCAAACTCTCACAATGGAGAGAACCCAATTAATACAAACCCACCGAATAACAACAACCTAAAAATACAAAAGAAAATACAAAAAACTTAGATCTGCCAATCGAAAGCACAGATAGGCGGTTAACTCTCGAAATCCAATAAGCTCCGCTTGAATCGAAGAAGAAAGAAAACCAGAAGCTCCGATTATGTAGATCTAGAAAAACAATCCAAAGTAAATGTTGACGGAGGAATTTGGTAACAACAAAATTCGAGGTACGTCACCGGAATCAAGATCTATGATGATGGTTCTTTGTCGGAAAAGTCGCCGGAGTGTGGTGGCTGTGATGAATTGGGGGCTGAGATTGAGAGGGTTCTTGGTGGTGGCTCGTAGCTCTTCGCTTCCATCCCCCTCAATTTGCCTACGTACCTCTATATTTATAGAGGATCAAGCCCACGTAGTTCTTGGAGAGCAAGAAACCCAATTGGGCTTGGATTGTCGGTCTAGCTTCTGGAATGTTCTACTATGAGGCCTAACCACAAAAGGCCCAAGGCTCATCCAAGATCTCAAGACTTCACAGATAAGGAAACTTCCCCCGTCGAGGACTAGTCCTATCTGCTACCAGCTATTTCTTGATTTCAAGGATGCAGGTATAGCCGTGATTTACCCCAAGTGCAGAACGCATCCCTGTCCCCCGAATGAGAAGCACCCACCAGATAGCAGGACAGGTGATCCAGAGCTTTTGGGTGCAAAGTGCAGGATTACTTCGAAGTTCCCCAATGAGAGCGCGCCCATTGGCTACAGGAACAGAGCTCCCAAAGCACACACCAGAAAGTCCCCATCTTTCCACCTTAGGGCGCGCCCTTTGTGTCTAAGATGGGTCCTTATATCCAGGCATACCCCTGGAGGCCTTCTGCGACGGACATCCCCCTCCTGAGATACGACAGGAGGGAATTCTTCAACAACTCTTGGAAAACCAGCTTTAGTAGAAATCTTCAACATAATTTTATCACTAAGGGCGCGCCCTCCTTGTAGGGAAGGAGAGGGCGCAGCCTAATTTCTTGTAAAACTAACAAACATCCTTTTTGACTACTTTTATGTCTCTCAGGGCGCGCCTTCCACGTACGGGAGGTGAGGGCGCGTCCTCCTTTGGAAAATCCTTATCAAAACCCTAACTTATCCTGAAAATCCCCAAATTGAACCCGTATCTGACCCGAATCCATTTTAGAATACCCGAACCGAATTTTGGGCATAACAACTACCCCCCAATTCCATATGAAATCAGAGATGTTATATGGAATTTTCCCTCAAAAAACCCAAAATTTATGTAGCTTTTCTCCTCCAGGGCGCGTCCTTATTCTTCTTATCTTCAAGATTCTATGCGGAGGGCGCGTCCTGAAATTCTTCAATCCACATCTCTAAGCTTTTGCATCCATCTCTAATTTTGGCTTCTTCGTAGAGGAATAACACAAATGCACAACATCTCTAAGCTTACATGAGCTAACTCGGCGTAAGAAACAAGAGATATTATGTACAAGTGTAAACCTCTCACCGGGCTTGCACTAAAGCTAAATATATATATATATATATTCAGAGGGCGCGCCTTATGATAATAAGGCGTACTGACCCCTTCAATTGTCATCCACATACACTTCTATGGTCTTCTCAAGTTCCTTTTGCATTGATCAAGCCAAAAGGCATTACAATGTAACAATATAATCTTCTATCTGTGATGAAAAAGGTGTGCTCCTGATCAGGTGCATACATGGAAATATGATTATAACCCGAATAAGCGTTCATGAAACTCAAAAGAACATGTCGTGCTATTGCATCTTCCAACAGACCAATCCGAGGAAGAGAAAAACTATCCTTTGGGCAAGCCTTTGTTTATATCAGTGAAATCTACACAAGTCCTCCATTTCCCATTTAACGAAAACCGAGTTAGCTAACCACTTTGGTAGTAAGACTCTTTAATCAAACCTACGCTTAATACTCTGTCCACATCTTCCTTCAACGCTATAGCTCTCTCTACTTAGAATTCAACTAAGAACCGATCTTCAAAATTTTACTTGAATCTCCAACATCCACCAAAATTGAGATTGTATCTTCTGTCGAATCTGTCTTTTCCACCGGTTGAGGCATTCTTGGATCAATATCAAAATCAAGATTTTGAGGGTCTTCAATCATGGCACCATCCTTGGAGGGCACATCCTCTTTGAGAGGGAAGTCTTCCTCGACAAGAGCATTCACCAAGCCTTCCAATAACATTCTTCTTCCCTTGATCTTTTCACCTTTAATGCTGAGGGCGCGCCCTCTGGGTGGACGCCTCCTCATCCTCTGATTCTTGAATAAAATAGTGAGCCTGAATTCATCCCTTGATGTTGTTCATGATTCCTCTAGAACTTCTTTCAATGAGGGCACGCCCTCCATCCCTTTATTCTCCTGAAACCTTTAATTGCCTTGTGGTAGCACTCCCTTGAATCATGTTGCGATCCCCGAACAGTGCCCACATCATTTGGTGTGGGAAATTTCATAGTAAGATGAAAAATGGACGTCACTACCTTCATTTCTTTCCACAAGGGGCGCCCTACTAGGGCATTGTGAGCTGACTCCTGATCCAAATCATGAATTCCATCATCCGAGTTACTGAGAGAGAACCTTCTCCAAGAGTTACTAGTAACCTGATTGCACCGATCACTTTCACAACTTCTCCGGAAAAATCATAAATCCATGCATTGTTTGGTGCCATGTCCTTGTCTAGGAATCCCAACTTCTTGTAAGTGTCGTAATACAGAATATTCACCGAACTTCCATTGTATACAAAAACCCGATGCACGTTCTTAGAGCCAATCCATAATTAACCAAGGCATTATTATGAGGGTGGTGCACCCATCTAGCTTCATCTTCCGTGAAAGTGATACCCGCAAACTTCCCTTTAAACAACTTAGGTGATCTTAACTCCAAGCTATTCACGTCAGTAAGAGGTCTATGCCTTGTGTCTCTAGCATACCTCTCCAAAGCATTTTTATTATCACCCCCAAAATGTTGTCTTCCAAAGATAGTGTAGATACTTCCCTCTTTAGCAAACTTCTTCTCTTCAGGCATGTCTTCATTACGGAGGGCGCGCCCTCCGTTCTTCTCAGGATTCTCCTTATGCTTCTTGACTTCTCAGACAATCCAATCGGTCAAGTATCCTTCCTTGATCAGATCTTCAATTTCATCCTTCAGCTAACGACATTCATGAGTATTGTGACTTGTCGACTCATAGTACTCATAGTGCTTCTTCTTATCCTTACTTTTCAAGGCAGACAGAGGAACCGGCTTCTTAAAAAGCCCTTTATTCTTGTTCACCTCAAATATGTGTTCAATCGAAGCCGCCAACGGAGTGCAATTATTTGTCCTTCGATAATAAGAATACGTATCTGGAGTTCCCCATTCTCTTCCAACACTAGCTGCATACACTTCGTTAGCGCCGATTCCGGTACGATATACAGGACTTGTAATCTTCCCCTTAGCATTCCCTGAGCTTCTGTCTTCCGATTTTCTGCCAAAGATTGCTCCACTATCTTAAAGTATTCAGCATGTGCAAAAACATCAACCAACATAGCTGAATCCCTTTCTTGAGGATGCTTCCAGAAATCCGTCTCTACTTGCAAACCAACTATCAAGAAACTCCTAAGTGTCTCATCAGTTGTTCCTCTAACCAAAGCGGATTCTGCATTGAATCTTTTGAAGTAAGATTGAAGACTTTCTCCTTCTTTCTACTTGATGTTGGCCAGAGTTGTAACGGGAGGAGCATACTTCACTGCTGCTTGGAACTTGGCTAAGAACAAATTCCTCATCGTCTCCCAATATGTAATTACTCCAGATCCAAGCTTTTAAAACCACTGCTAAGCATTTTCCCTGAAAATTACTGCCAGCAAATGACATCTCGCCAATTCAGTTACCTGACATCCATCTAGAAACATCCCAAAAATTCCACAGGGTCTGCATTTCCATGAAAATCTTCAGATCATTAGTCATAGCCCTATACCCAGTTAGGAGCTGTGTCTCTCTTACTTATGCTGAAAATGGAGAAGGAGTTTGTGCCGTAGCAGATATCCTTCTTCCATCCAAGTGAGAAAGAAGCCTCTTCAAGTCGACGACATTAGAAATGCCCATACCTGGAATATTTTGAACATTTGGTGGCATAGTTGTTTGAGTACCCCCCCAAGGGTGGAGGTTGAACTGTCGTCTGAGCATTTCCTGGAACTCCGGCATGAAGTTGTGTGAGGATTACCTCTTGAGTCTGAGTTTGTTCCTTTTGACCTTGAGCTTGTTGATTTTCTTCAATCTGTGGATTCCCCTGAGGTCATGGATTCCCCTGAGGTCATGGATTCCCTTGAGGCTGTGGATTCCCTTGAGAGCCTGTCTGATACTGTTCCCCTAAGTGAGGGCGCGTCCTCGACCTGGACTCACTAGAGGTGCTTGAGGGAATCTGATGGATACGAGGTGACCTACCACCAGAGGGCGCGCCCTGATTACGCGGTCGCCCATTTCCTCGATACAACTCCATTCTTCTATCACCGTCATAACGGTTTCCTCTTCTTCCAGTATTATCATGATGAGGAGCTTGTTCAAGTCCAAGGGGCCGCGACCTGTTGTTAACAGGGGGCGCGCGCTGTGGATCACCATCTTGAGGAAGGGCTCGCTCATGTCCAAGGGGCCTCGACCTGTAATCAGGGGGCGCGCGCTGTGGATTACGGGGCCTCAATTCCAAGTTCTTCTTTTTCTTCTGATGCTCAAGGAGTACCATACTTAGATCTTCATCATTAACTTTTATCCCCAGGCGTTCTTTCAAACTAGCAAAATCTCTATTTTCCTTAGCAAGCTTCTCTTCATCGAGTTGAGTTCGGGAGGCTACATCCATCAAATCTAAGAGAATTTCACAAGAAAAAGTTCTGCATCGCATCTTCTACCCGAGGGCGCATCCTCCAGGCATAATCTTATATTCTCAAAAAAGTTGAAAATTTCACTGAACTAAGACTAGGGAAAGTGTACATGGACTACCCCCCCTAGACTAGGAGGTAATTAATTTAGCTTGTAGTCTACTATTCAGACATGCTCTACTTCAATCAACTTCTGGTAGAAAGAGTGCATTCTCCGGTCACGTGCTACTTCAAATCTCATCCCATGAAGGGGCATCTCAAAATGAGGCATCCTATGAATAACATCTCTCGAAGAGGCATCTCACTAGGAGGCATCCAATAAAGGGCATCTCACGAAGAGGCATCCCCGTGGGGGTATTCCACTGTTCACACAAATTATCCTGAAATACATCAATACTACCCCCCAGCATCAGAATATCATTCCTTAAAGAAGCGTCTCTTAAAGAAGCATCCCAAGAGAGGAATTTTAAGAGAGAGCCGTTGGAGTTGCTGAGGACGCGCCCTGTTGCTTAGGGCGCGCCCTATGTGGACGAGGGCAATGACAAAGTCTCTTCCAGTCTAGATGAATGTCATTCTTGTGTAGAGGGGCTCACTCATGACCTTGGGGCCTCAACCTGCCTATCAGGGGGCACACTCTAAGATTCATGGGGCCGCACATCAATACAATTTTCTTCAAGCAAAAGATATGCCATGGATCGTTGCGATCATACTTGTAGACGAAACCGCAACATGAGGTTGATAAGTTAGGGCGCGCCCTGATGCCTATCATTCAGGTCATTGTAGATATGAGGGCGCGTCCTCTGTAGCAAAGTATTGTTTCATCATAGAGGGGCTCGCTCACGACCTTGGGGCCTCAACCTGATGATCAGGGGGCACACACTATGGTTCGTGGGGCCGCAACTCAACAGCTTCTTTCCTTCTAGAGTCCAAGCAATAAATTATCCTCGTAGATATTGGAGTTTGCTTGAGAATTTGCATCTTTCTTTGAGGGCGCGCCCTAACTAGAAAGGTCCTCTGATAAGAAAGTTCTTTGAGGGCGCGTCCTATGTTGGAGGATTTTCCTGAAGAAATGCATTCCCTTGAAGCGGAATCCTGATGTAAAGCATCGCGCTGGGGTTGAGAATTCTCACCCTATCTTCCAACAGTTGCACTATGAGAAATCAAGGGAAAAAATTGTAGTGCCTCTCTCTCTAGAGGGCGCGTCCTTAGCAACATGTCAAGGACTATTCCTCACTTGGTGATTAGGCCAAACAATGTCATTCCTACACCCTTAGCTTCATTATCTTCCAACGAAATCTCAAGGAAAGGTTCATTTATGTCCAAGGGGCCTCGACCTGTAATCAGGGGGCACGCGCTGTGGATCATCATCCCGAGGAAGGGCTCGCTCATGTCCAAGGGGCCTCAACCTGTAATCAGGGGGCACGCGCTGTGGATCACGGGGCCTCGATTCCAAGTGTTCCCCTTTCTTCTGGCCAGGAAAACCCCTGTAGGCCTTCTCATCAGGTAAACCCCTGAAGGCCTTCTCATCAGGCAAACCCCTGGAGGCCTTCTCATCAGGTAAACCCCTGTAACTTTATACATGCAATAAATATATGGAGTAAAATAATAAAGAGGTTGTATATTACCTAGAGGCGCGCCCAGTCAGGGGAAGGCGCGCTTCGTAATAATCTTCTGAGGCATGTTCTTCTTGAATTAGCAAAACTCACCATTTGCAGCTTTCTCTGCTACATCATCTTTCATAGGTGCGCCCTGTGGCAAGTCCTGGCAGTGCGCCCTTAATAAATGATGCTGTGCCTTTATAGAAAATCTTTGAGGCTTCTATTGATGAGAACTCCTTCCTGTGAGCGCACCCTGTCAGAGGGAGGCGCGCCTTTCAAATATATTTGAAACTTTTCTTTTATACGGTAGCCCTTCTTTAAAGATCTGGGGGTATCTTCAGAGGGAGATGCCTCTCGAGAATATCTTACATGCTGGAGGACGCGTTCTGGAGATGAGATCATTGAATTCTTCTAATAATTGTTGGAAATCATCTGAGTCTCTGTTATCACTGATTCCCAAGCATGCTTGAAAGTTCTTGATGATTCTCCTTTTCTTTTTAGAACAAATTCTGGCATCCTCACCTAGTACTTTTGTTACTACCTGGCCTCTTCTTTTCTTATTTTGACGGACCCTGTTAATTGTTGAAGGTGCGTCCTCCAATTCTTGAGCCGGTCGAATTCCTATGCATTCTTTCTTTAATTTCTGTTTTTCTTCTTAATTCTTCAATATCAAATTTATTGAGTTTTGCTGTTATCTGCTTCCTCGATTTTCTTCACTAGGCGCGCTATTTACCAACTCATCCACGCCAAACTTCAACCTGCTAGTCTGGTTATTTTCATTACTTTTGTCATCTTGTCATCCACTAGTTATTCTATTTTATTCAACAAACACACCATTCCTTCAAATATCTTTCATCTTTTTCCAATTCTCTATTGCAAGCCTTCTCTTTTCCACTGTTACCTTCACTTTGTATATTTCGTCGTGGACGCGCCCTACATCATACTTTCCTTCTTAAAGTCCTCGACTCCTGTGATTTTATCGAATTGATCAAGCTAGTTGTTGTCTCTTGCTTGGCCTTAATGTTGTGCGTGTTAGTAGCATGGGTCCCAGCAATATCAAACTTCATCCCAAACATGTCATATGCTTTATCCGAAGCATCTTTGTGTGGTTTGCTTTACTTCTTTTTTAATTATTTTAGTTCTATGGCCATGTGAATCAACCACCTCCGAACATGATGTTTGTATACTTGTATATCACACAGGTTACTTCTTGGTGCTATATTTATGTTTCACAAATTTGGTCTTCGGTGCACCGATTTCTTGTGTCGACCGCGACCCACGACTTTATTAATCCAGACCATCTTGAATTTCGTAAATTCTTCCGAGTAGTAATTTTAGCAAGGAGTATCTCTCGGATCTCGCTTGTTACTTCATAAAACCTTCATCGTGATGAGAAATCCATCCTCCTTGGATTAAAATCTTGATCAGCACCCCTCCTTCTAGCGCCAATTTGTTGACGGATGAATTTGGTAACAACAAAATTCGAGGTACGTCGCCGGAATCAAGATCTATGATGATGGTTCTTTGTCGGAAAAGTCGCCGGAGTGTGGTGGCTGTGATGAATTGGGGGCTGAGATTGAGAGGGTTCTTGGTGGTGGCTCGTAGCTCTTCGCTTCCATCCCCCTCAATTTGCCTACGTACCTCTATATTTATAGAGGATCAAGCCCACGTAGTTCTTGGAGAGCAAGAAACCCAATTGGGCTTGGATTGTCGGTCTAGCTTCTGGAATGTTCTACTATGAGGCCTAACCACAAAAGGCCCAAGGCTCATCCAAGATCTCAAGACTTCACAGATAAGGAAACTTCCCCCGTCGAGGACTAGTCCTATCTGCTATCAGCTATTTCTTGATTTCAAGGATGCAGGTATAGCCGTGGTTTACCCCAAGTGCAGAACGCATCCCTATCCCCCGAATGAGAAGCACCCACCAGATAGCAGGACAGGTGATCCAGAGCTTTTGGGTGCAAAGTGCAGGATTACTCCGAAGTTCCCCAATGAGAGCGCGCCCATTGGCTACAGGAACAGAGCTCCCAAAGCACACACCAGAAAGTCCCCATCTTTCCACCTTAGGGCGCGCCCTTTGTGTCTAATATGGGTCCTTATATCCAGGCATACCCCTGGAGGCCTTCTGCGACGGACATCCCCCTCCTGAGATACGACAGGAGGGAATTCTTCAACAACACTTGGAAAACCAGCTTTAGTAGAAATCTTCAACATAATTTTATCACTAAGGGCGCGCCCTCCTTGTAGGGAAGGAGAGGGCGCAGCCTAATTTCTTGTAAAACTAACAAACATCCTTTTTGACTACTTTTATGTCTCTCAGGGCGCGCCTTCCACGTACGGGAGGTGAGGGCGCGTCCTCCTTTGGAAAATCCTTATCAAAACCCTAACTTATCCTGAAAATCCCCAAATTAAACCTGTATCTGACCCGAATCCATTTTAAAATACCCGAACCGAATTTTGGGCATAACAGTAAATTTAAAGGATAAAATCCTTACCCACAAAGAGAGATTATTGAAACAACATGAAGCCTACTTTTTAATTCTAATGTTGTTCTGACTCTGATATTTGAGTACAGTGGCCTTTGTGACTTGATACATCATTAAAATGGTAATGATAACGTAGATCTAGTATTTATGTAGATTTGAACGTAATAACAATCTAGAATTTGTGATTATGCTATTTTTGGGATTAGGTTTTCTTAATCTATCTTTTTTTAACTATAGTGGGCCACATTTATAGTCTTAGATAAATTATTAGTCAAAGCAATTGATAACACATGTTTAGATAAATTCCATGTAAAATACGGACACAAAATAATTTATTTAGATGAAATTCCGTCGATTTGATTTGATACTCATAATAAAAGTTCGATTGTGTAATTTATATTATTATATTAAAATTAAAATATTGAAGGTTTTGGTTTTTATGGTTTTCAAACTTTTATTTTAATTAATAAATAATAAAATAATATTATTAATGTTAATTAGTCGATTGTTTTATCTATTTAAAATCTAAAACACATTAATTTTTAATTGAAGATTTTACATTTTATAAATACCTGAAAATATCAATTATGCCATTTTTTTAATCATTAATATTTTTTCCTAATTAAAACATACTACCTTTTAATTTAAAACATAATTTTTCAAATTTCAATCATTAATATATACCAAAAAATATCACACCTTATCTTTGCAATCATTAATAAAATATATTAAAAATTCGTACATGTATAGTAAACCAACATGAGTATAATTGTTTGTTTTTTTGGTTCAGCAATTCAACAATACAACGACGAATAATGATCGTTAGTTTTTTAGTTAATAATTAAGAGTTGTTGGATCTAATAATAAGAGATATTATATATTTGAATTATTCTACTAAAAATTCATTGTTCGAATCTCATCAACAACATATTTGAATTAAAAATTTGTAGTAGAAGTTTTATAATATATTAAATTGTATTAAATTAAAATAGCCATTGAAAATAGTGATTATATAAAAATATGGTTATAACATAAGATAAAATTTGTAACATATCAAAAAAATCCGGTGCATCGGGTTATAATCTAGTAAAACTTATAGTAGAAGTAGACGCCAGTAGAGGTTTATCAGTTTATGTAATAAAATTTATAGTAGAAGTAGGTTTCTTCCATTATGATTATAAATTTACATTAACAAAATAAATAAATACAGTGATAGCCAAAGTTTAGTACCAATACGCTCTAATAAAAAGGTGTTTTCTTATTAATACGAAAAGAAAGGTATTTCGCTTGTTAATAAAGAGTATTATGCAATCAAACAGGATTACGTGTAACTTGGTAAATTTATGGTTTGTCTCTAGTCAACATGTTTTTTTATCGTACATTATTTTTTCATTTAGCTACTTATTAAAAATATTCTCTAACTTGGTCAAATTTATGATTTGGCTTATGATTCTTCAACTGGGATTGTTTAATTTATGTAATGAAATGTCTACATTTTGGGAAGAAGTGGTTAGTTGAATTAAGGCCAATTTAATTAGATTTAATAAAAAATTAATTTTAATTAATGGATTTCTGACAAAGGAATTTAGATCGAGTTGCGACGAGATGATTCTTTATAAGCATCATATTTGTTTATTTTGATTGAAGAAGTTTTCAGTAAATTTTTTGAGAGAGATTGGGGAATGGGGATCATTGAACGTAGGGGTGGTAATTTTGGTTTTTTGATCGGGTTCGTGTCGGGTCAGATTATACCTGTTATTTTGAATTGATTTTTTTCTAACCCTAACTCGTACCTAACGTCGGTGCATCTGCACCTGCACAGACTCATAAACTTGTCTTTTCCATTACGATTCCTATCATTGTGATGTACCATTCCGTGACCTGCATCCAATTATCACCTTTTACTTCTTCATCTTCCAAGTTCACAGTTACCTACAAAGAAAAAATAGATATCCAATTTCAAATTTAGAGAATGCTAATTCAGGGAAACATAGCTACTGTCCAAACAAACTAAAACTTGCAAAATTTGACAGAATTGCAACAAAATAAATAGTAGTATACCATTTCCACTTCAGATTCAACTTGTAAATAATCGGTTCGATTTCGGGTTTTTTCGGTTCGGTTTGAACCTATAACCGGAACCGAAAGTCTCGGTTTTTAAAAATCAAAACCTCCGGTTCGGTTTCGGTTTCAATTCGATTTTTTGCTCACCCCTACCTACCGGGTTCATGTGGGGCTTCGGGTTTTTTCGGATTTCACCACCTCAACTCCTTTTTAGAATGATTGAAAATATACTTTTATATTATATACTCCCTCTGTCCCGATTTATATGGACTGATTGTTTTTACAAAAATTTAAGAAAAAACAATTATTTCTCTTTCGTTGCACGTGAAAGTTACAATTCAAATGTATAATATGTACTGTACCCACTTTGTGAAGTGTAAAAAAGGGCACGACATATAAAAAATATTATTATTATTATTAAATATTTATGAATCAACTAGTCAGTCTCTATCATTGCACGTGAAAGTTACATTACTGTACTTAAATTTAGTTATTTTAAACATAAAATAATTCAAAAACAAGGTTATAAATAAAGGGTACATTAATTTTCGGGTGCGTGTCTAATTGTACCTGATTGTTTCAGGTTGAATATCTATTGACCCAAATTTGTATTTTCTCATATTGGGTTCATGTCTGGTTTCGGATTGGGTCGGAAATTGCCCTCCTAATTGAAGGTATAGTCAAAAACCAATTGCTCATTTATAGTATGGTGATGATATTATGCTACTCCATTCGTCTCATCTTACATGCTTTTTTTTTTATTTTTTAGGGATCAAATTGATAAAATTTTGACTAAATATTAAAACTTATTTAATTATTATACTAGATGCTACACTTGAAAATAGATCAGATATACTTTTTAATGATTTTTTTTTACTTTACTCAATTGTATAATATACATAAATTTTAGTCAAAATTTTGTCAATTTCACCAGTCAAAAATTAAAATGAACTACATATATAATGGAAAGAAGGAAGTATTTATGAATAACAATATTAGGTCAGTATAGGATTAGTTTTTTACTAAATTAGTTTTTCCGGAGTTGTTGATGAACAACGTTGAATTTAATTGGACTCGTCTTAAGAACTCTCCTACTCAAAGTATTTGCGGAAATAGTCAATTTGTTACAAGTGGACGAATTATTGAAATTACACATTTATATACTTAAATAGATAACCCAGCTCAAAAAGAAACTAATGGTGATCGGCTTTTGGTTGATTTAATTTGTTGATAAAGCAAGAGTTTGTGTTCAGTGGCTTGGGACTGATGGTTATAATTTCTTAGACAAACTATTTTTGATCAAATATCTATTTAGGGACTTGTGTTCTTGTAAAAATGGATTGTCCCTCGGACATCAGAAATTTCGAACATCCTACATCCAGATGAGAAATTAGGAAAAGCGGTCATGTTTTGCTAAAGGAATTTATGAGGCGGCTTGAATGCATACATCTACTCGGTGTATATCGAAGGCAAAGAGAGAGAGAGAGAGGGGGGGATTGGGGGTTTGTGATTGAAGAAAAGATGGAGAATTTGTGTTGGGGATCCGAATTTTGAGTGAAGGGGGAAGGGAAACCACCGCGCGGTGGTGGTAACCGGCGGTGGTGGTGTCTCTTTCGGTGGTCACAATTGGAGGGATGCAATAGAGGAGTGTGTGTGTGTGTGCATGCAAATGGTGTCGTGTGTATGTGTATGTGCGGCGTGGGTGTGTTTGGTGGTTGTGTGTGCGTGGGTTGTATGATCACTAGTACAAATCTGATCTTTTACGTCACCTCTTATACGTCGGTTCTTGCCAAAGGCGACGTATAAAGTACTTATATACGTCGGTTCCGCATAAAGGCGACGTATATATACATTTTTAAACCTTTTTTACGTCGGTTCAAGAAAAAGCCGACATATAAGGTTATATTATACGTCGATTGATGAAAAGGCGACGTATATAATACTACTTTATACGTCGGTTGATGAAAAGGCGACGTATATATTACTACTTTATACGTCGGTTGAGAAAATTGCAACATATATTTGATGATATTATACATCAGTCGAGGAAAAGACGACATATATTTCATGATATTATACGTCACCTGTATATACCCGACGTAAAAAACCTTTAATTAAAAACATTGGTCGTAGTCTATACTCTTTAGTATCTATAGTTTAGAGCATCTATGTGCTCATTCACACACTCCAATCTATCCTAATCTCTCTCACCTCTCTCTCTCTGCGACGCCTCTTTCTACACACTATTTCGAATATGAGTGATTTCGGCCTCTCTACTATGATTCACATACCCTTAAATCTGTTCTATTCATCGTTCAAGGATCATACTGATGTATATTGTGCTGGGTTCGTAAAATCGAAAGATTTTTGGGGATCGATTCTCTTAATCGATCAAATGATTAAGGGATTATCTTCGAAATCGATAATTATATATATATATACACTCCTATATATGTTTAAATATATGTATTTGATTCAAGGCAATCAAGATTTTTCTCGATCTAGTTTTTGGTACTCAAACCCTAATCAATTCTGTTAGATTATGCAGGGAATCGTCAAAGCGAAGCTCGATCTTCAGTTGGAGATCGATTAAAGGGCAAAAGTTAAACTCTCTCTCTCAGGTACTGAATTCTCTACTAGAAAAGCTTATAATTCATGTATCTATATGTTTACTTTTGTATATGTTAGGATTTCTTTTATATAAATTGATATCCTTGGGTTCTTGCAATTTGGGTTTCTTGAGTTAATTCATTTTCTATTTTGTTTTTTCATTCCACTTCGTTTCTGTTCTTACGATACGATTATACGGTGTAATTGTTTGTTAGTTCTGATTGGTGATGTTGTGGTTGTGTTGTTTTCGATGTTTGATTAGTGAGATATTCGGTTGACGAACCTATGGTTTATGTTTTTGTATGTGAATTTTATGAACTGAAGTAATGATTAATTGATAGGGATTTGAGGATTGCGCGTAATGTAAACTGATGTAATGTGACTTTTGTTATGAAATTTATATTCGGAGTTGTAAATTGGTCACAATGAATTCAACTCCTGGATGATAGTTCCACCAACAAGATTCTTCCAGATGAATTCAAACCTTCATGCTGGTGCTCATACATGCTTCTCCTAGTCCCTGGTACCAAATCCCACACAGTGCCAGTAGTGTTGTAATCCTCAAAATCATATTTTTCACCACCAGTGTCTTGGAAGTGATCCGAGAGTGAAGAGCTTTTAAATTGTGCAAAATATCTGTTACTGCGCCTTTGTGGAGAAGGCTTCTTCTGTAAACAAACAAAGGACATATATTAATAAATTAACAAAAAGCACAGATTCTGAAAAAAGCCGAGGAAGATATTCAAAGAGTTTGTGACAAAAAACTTAAGCAAAAAACCCATGGCAGATATTCAAAGGGTGTGACAAAAAAATTAAAAGGACAATATAATTTATGAAACTATTAGAACAATGCTTCTACAGTTCTACTTAATTCAGACTACTTGAAATAAAAAATGCATGCTAATAAAAAAGCAAAGTCGCACAATTATATTTCTACTTGTAAATCATTTTGCACTGGCTTCATCTGTTAATATATTTTCAGGATAATGTCTTTGTGACTGTGGTTGCTTCTATTCAATATCGTGCTTTGGCATAGAAAGCTTCTGATGCCTACTATAAGCTTTCTAACACTACATCACAGATCCAAGCTTATGTGTTTGACGGTATGATGTTTATGTTAACATAAATATTACTTTTTGCTTAAGGGAACATGATTTATTAATGTGAGTTGTTTGACGAATTCGTACATTGTTTATATTAGAACTCGATGCCCTGGAAACATCTAACACGGTCTTCCTGAAAAGTACAGGAATCTTGTACTGAGCTACTATGCTTTTAAAATATTATTGCTGGGTCATTGGTTATTTCTTATCTACTCAAGTCAGTATATTAGGAAGTAGTATTATCCCATTCTTCTGTCTCCTTGTACTGTTAACTAAAGTAACTGTAATAGAGCCTTCAATTTAATTGATTTGGAGTGTAACTAAGTCTCCCGGTATCTATATGCTATACAGCGATTATTTCTATGTTACAAAATCAAACAATCACTACAAAGATGTTAATAAAAGTTGACTATCTTCTGTTCATTCACCTTTCAGTGATTAGGTCTAGTGTCCCAAAGCTGTATTTGGATTCTGCCTTCGAACAGAAGAATGATATTGCTAAGGTCGTGGAAGAAGAATTAGAGAAGGTACGTCTATATATTTGAACCAAAGAGCAATACTGCTAGTGCTGTGAAAGGTATTCCATATCTTTGAATTACTGATATTACTTCTCTTTGTCATTTGATAGGCGATGTCTGGTTATGGCTTTGAAATAGTTCAAACCCTTATTGTTGACATAGAACCAGATGCTCAAGTAAAGAGGGCCATGAATGAGATTAATGCAGGTAACATACATTTCTTTGTTTTGTTTTTAAACCTAATCTCTAATATATGCATAGTATGATTTTTTTTTTTTAATTTCTCTTGGCTTAAATTTTATAGGTAAGAAATGCAGTAAAGCTCCTAAAATTCATAGATTGGTAACTCCCCTGACTTTTGCAAAGGAAGTGTGCCGAGTTGCTAAGAAGCAACAAAGAATTTAGACCCTCTTTTCCTTAAGTTCTGGTATGCAGATTGATCTTAATTGGAATGTTCATAGTTGCTTTGGATGTGTGTGTGTAAAGTTTTGTAATTGGAAATTGATTTTTTGTAAGCAGATATTCAAGTTCAATCATATTTGAATCAACTATGTTTATGGTGATGTTGAGTATTTTTTGAGTCTTTTCATTTTTTGGTTTCAGCAATGGAAGTGATGGGGTCCCTAAGTCAAACTTGTCATCCGGTTGATCTTCTGGCCCTTAAGCAATTTGCTGGAAACCTCACAAATGGCTCCATTACTGCATGGTCTAATGATTCTATTTGCTTTAATTGGGAGGGAGTTGTCTACGGCGATGGTGATGATCTGTCTGATGCAAGAAGAGTGATTATGTTGAATGTGTCTGATAAAGGTCTAAAAGGTGTGATTTCACATGCTGTCGGAGTGATTAGTTTGCTGGATCATTTTCTGTAGAAACTAGCTGGTTTGGAAGATATGAGTCTCAAAAAATTGTTGTTCGGTTGATTTTAATTTGGGAATTATGGTTTTTAATTAATTTTATGGATGTTGTTCGGTTGTAAAATTATGGATATAAAATCATTGGTTGATTTTGGAAATTATGGGTTTTAATTAATATTCTTGGTTTTGTACAGAAAAAAAATATTTTTTTTTTAATATTTTGGACAATATACGTCGGTTGTTTAGAAGAACCAACGTAAAAGGATAATAATATACGTCGGTTGTTTAGAAGAACCGACGTAAAAGGATAATAATATACGTCAGTTGTTTAGAAGAACTGACGTAAAATGATACAATATACGTCGGTTGTTTAGAAGAACCGACGTAAAAAGATACAATATACGTCGCCTTTTTAACCGACGTAAAAGACTCTGACCTTATACATCGCCTGCCCATACGTCGCCACTTAACCGACGTATAAGCCCTATTTAACCGACGTAAAAGGCTAGTTTTCTACTAGTGGATGGCAGTGGTGGTGGTGGTTTGTGCAGCAAAAGAGAGAGAGAGAGAGCGAGAGAGAGAGAGAAAGAGAGAGGTGGGGAAGAGATGGCCGGAAAATGACCGCGGTGGTGGTTGCCGGAAAAACAACGGGTTTAGTGGTTGTTGGTCGAAATTCTGTGTTTGGTCGATGGTTTTCGGTGGTGGCAACGGTGATATGATCGGGACTCGGTAGAGGATGAGTTATTGATGTGAGATGGGTCTATTTCCGATCAACTACCTCTTCAAGTTTCCTTTGGCCAATATATATGGTGTCGGTGGGATGATTTTAGGGTTTACGTGGGCGGCTTCACAGCGTAAACGATAACGAGAGAATTTGAGATTGATATTTTGATGAACTCGAGGTAAGTCCCATGTGTATAATGTCACGGGTTAAGGTATTGTCCCAAACATCACACATTTTTTGCACTATGCACTAAGCTGGGTGTAATAACCAAGATTTTTAGAATATATTTTGTAAGTTTTCTTTTATAATATAAGCCATATTAATATTTGGAGAAATTCTTGAGACCGTGAGATTGAGGAATCAAACATCGAGACATTAAAACATCAACTTGAAATTAGATTTTTTTTATCTTGAGAAAATCCGAACCAATATCTAGGAAATTTGTTCGTTTAGTGCTAGTATTGATTATTTTGAGTACCCGGAAAATGGTTATAAACTATGGAGAGCATATGGGGCTATGAGATCTTGATGAATTAGTGTATTTTAGAATTTAGATACAACTAGCTTAAAACCCGTGCGATGCACGGATTTGTTTTAATATTATATGAATTTTTCATTAATTTGAATTAATTTTTTTAAAACATAAATTTTGGAGGTTTAAATTTTTAAATGAGATGATTTGATAATAATTATATAAGTGTTATCCTTGATATTTCTAAAAAAGGAGGAATTTTAGTTAGAAAATATAAAAAAGATGGTAGATTTTAGTTGAAAATGGTAATCAGTTAATTATTAGTAATTATAAAATTATAATTATATTTTATTAAATAGAATACCCGTGATATAATTGGAAAAAGATAGGTCTTAGTTAGAGAAAATTTAAAAGGTAATATGTTTTTGGTGAAAAGGGTAATTGATTTTTTTACTAAATAAAATTGCTGGTAATGTTTTTAGAAAAGGAGATATTAATGTTGCCCGTGATATTTCTAGAAAAAGTGAGATTTTAGTTAGAAAATATAAAAGAAATGATATGTTTGAGCTGAAAAAGGTAATCAGTTAATTATTAATATTATAATATTAGTATTTTATTTTCTTAAATAAAATCGCCTGTGATATAATTGGAAAAAGAGAGATTTTAGTTAGATAAAATATAAAAAGTAACGTGAAATTAAAAAGGTGACATGTTTTAGGTAAAAAAAGGTAATTGATTAGTTTATAGTAATTATAATTTAATTATCTTATTTTATTAAATAAAATTGCACGTAGTGTTTTTATAAAATGAGAAATTAATGTTACCCGTGATATTCCTAGAATAAAAAATTTATTAGAAAACATAGAAAAGATTATACGTTTTAGCTAAAAAGGCAATCAGTTAATTATTAATATTATTATTTTATTTTTATTAAATAGAACTACACGTGATATAATTGGAAAAAGCGAGATTTTAGCTAGAGAAAAGGCTTAAAAAGGTAGCCGCCCATGATATAATTGGAAAAAGAGAAATTTTAGTTAGAGAAAATAGAAAAGGTAACGTGTTTTGGCTGAAAAAGGTAATTGATTAGGTAATAATAATTATAAAATAAATATATTATTTTATTAAACAAAATTGCTCGTAGTCTTTTTAAAAAAGGAGAAATTTAGTTAGATAAAATATAAAAGATATTTTATTTTACCTGAAAAAGGAAATTATTTAGGTTTTGAAAAATAGAAAAGGTAATATGTTCAACCTAAAAAAGAAAATATATATAAAGTATAGATAGATAGATAGATAGATAGATAGATATATGAAGAAGATATATTAATTAGAAAATGTAATAGCTGAAAAAGGTAATTGGTTAGTTATTATTTAAAAAATGCAATATTTTAGTTAAAAATTATAGAAAAGATATTATCTTTTAGCTGCGAAAGGTAATTAGTTATTAGTAATTATAATATTATTAGTTTATTCATTAATTAGAAAGATCAAATTTTTGGAAATTAAGAAGAAATTTTAGTTAGAAAAGGTAATAGCTGAAAAATGTAATGGATATTACCTTTTAGCTGAAAAAGGTAATCAATTAGTTATTAATATTTATAATATAATTAGTTTATTTCATTAATTAGAACGACCATATTTTTGGAAAGACAATATTTTAGTTAGAAAAGTTAGAAAAAGTAATAGCTGAAAAAAGTAATTGGATAGTTATTATTTAGAAGAAATTGAGATGTTTTAGTTAAAAAATATTAAAAAGATATTACCTTTTAGCTAGGAAAGGTAATTAGATATTAGTAATTATAAGATTATTAGTTTATTTCATTAATTAGAATGACCATATATATTTTTGGAAACAAAGAGATTTTAGTTAGAAAAGGTAATAGTTGAAAAAAGGTTATTGGTTAGTTATTATTTAGGAGAAGTGTGGGGAAGAGTTGTGTATAATATTTTGAGAAAAGATTGTGCTTTGGTTTTTTATAATTAAGTTAAATAATTAAGGATAATAAAGTAAAATAATTAAATAGGGTAAGTACTGTACTGTATCGTACCGTACCAAAACTTTTAATGTTTCGTCCTTTATAATATAGATGATAAAGTAAAATAATTAAATAAGGTAAGTACTGTACTGTACCGTACCAAAACTTTTAATGTTTCATCCTTTATAATATAGTATAGATTTTGAGAATATTGAGAATTAATTTGAGAATTGATTCCAATTATTTCAATTTTTGAGAAAAATGAGTTTAATTATAGATTTAATTATGAGAATGAGTTTTACAGCATGAGAATATTATTTTAGACTCGAGAGAACTAGAGTTTAACTATGTTAAATTTAGTAATTTATTTGGAGTTTTGGGACTTATTCATGGATTTAATATTATTAGATTTATTAGTTCTAAAAATAGAAATAAGTTAATAAAACAAAAGTATAGAGAATTCTAGAAAAGTGAAGAAAGGAGAAGAATTGTCTAAGGAGGTGACAAGTGTCCTAAAACCCCTCATTTGAAGCATATATTCGACTAAAATAGAAAAAAATGAGAAAGAGAAAAGAAAAAGAGAGAAGAAAAGGCTTGAAATTTTTTTGTGAGTGCTTGGAATCAAGTATAAACGGGTAAAGCTTATCTTGGAGTTTTAACTTGTATTGATGGTGGATTGGAAAGAGGAGGAAAAGAGGAAGATGATGAATAGTAGTTTTAGTGGAAAAAGTGGAAGCTTTGTTTGATTCAAACTTGGTTGTTGGTTTTAAGCTTGAAATTGGTATGATTCTTGTTTTCTTGAAGTTATTTATGCTTGATTATGTTTAATTAGATAATTAGGGTTTACGTAAAATTTGGGTTCTTGAATTTTAGTTTTAATTTGTGGAATCGGTAGTTGATTATGTGTAGAGTTTAGTATGCAATTCGTCCAGAAAATTTCAGGGCCTGACCTGTTTTTGCAAGACGAATTCGAACAGGTTATTCTCTGTTCTGGGCAGTGATCATTTAATGAAAGTTGTTCTATTTGGAGTCTATTTTGTGTGGGAGAAAACGGTGCATCGTTTGAGTTAACGAGCTAGGAGAAAATGACGTTTTAGTAAAACCTACGCAGAACAGAGTAATCTCTCGGGATTCCAACTTTAGAGCTACGTTTCACCTAGTTAAACTCTATAAATTGGATTGAAACTTTTATTGAGGATAAAGGAAGGAATTATAGAGATTCCAGAAAAAGATTTGTGTGAAAATATGAATTTTTCAATTTATTAAAAACGTTAGAGTAGAGTGTGTGCAGTGGCATTTTAAATTTCTGATATTGATTGCTAATAAAGTTGGTTATTGCTGATGATTGGTAAGTGCGTTATATGTATATTTGTGACTTGATGAACTAAATGGAAAATGTTTGAGCGAGTCGAAAACTTGATAATTTCCTTGGCTTGATTGATTGGTGGTTGTGTTTGATGTTTGGAGACTGGCATGGGCCTAATGTGATTGTTTGGTATTTTTTGATAGTCAGTGAAATGAATAGGTCATGCCGAATTTTCGTTAGAAACAAATATATAAATAAGAGCTATTATTAAAATTAAGTTTAAAAGGAAGTTGTGTGGCATAATATATAAGGGTTGTTGTTATAAGAAGGAGCTACGTAGTTAACTTTGAGACTAAGAAATTAAGAAGTGAATTAGAGATGAAATTGTCAAATAGACTTAGAACTTTACTTTAGTTACACTTGGGTTAAGATTAAATATATTACTAACGTGAGATATATTGTTCTGTGCTTCTAGAGCCTAATCTATTTGGAGGACTTTCACACTGAAACGCGAAATAGACTTACTCTTTGTTGCTTTCTTTTATTTAATAGCTAAGGACTTCAGGCAAGTGTACTTGTGACAGCCCCAAATTCGGAGTCAGGAATCCAGGTCATCACGCTCCAATTTCCATTGATTAACATTATTACTCTGCTCTTTTAAATATTTTATTTACCATTTAATACTCACACAAGTGACCCCACACTAATATCAACACACACCAGTCATATGCTCAGAGAACAACATCCATAACAGTAGCAGTTTAAAGTTAAAAGAGTTATTATAACCCAGAATCTCACTAAGTCTCGTTGTTGAATAATACTTCTACAAGAAGCATTTCAACAACCAAATAATTACAACAGTCTACACACTTATTATACATATGTCTAGTAATACCCAACCGTCTTAGAGGAGCTACCTCAGGGATAGGCGCCATCACTCTCTCAAAAGGTCGTCTTTCCCTTACCCTCTTGCGGGGTGTAGTGCGGAGTATCGACATTTAACCTAGCTGTTATATAAATAAAAAGCAAGAGTGAGCTATAATAGCTCAGCAAGATAAATTTTTGTGTAAACTAGCATCAATGAAAGTATATATATATATATATATATATATATATATATATATATATATATATATATATATATAGGGTCCTACTCCACTACAAACTAAAATTAACTACAAACTAAAAACTAAACACTAATCTAATATTTCAAGCTAATCTAATGATCAAACTAGGGGTACCCCAATACAAAAAATGCTTAAAATAATTGGCTCTATCCAACAAAAAAAAAAAAAAATCACTGTTCACGTGATGATGTGGCAGTGGATTTCACTGGTTAACGGTGCTTCGCACCTTCTTGTACGGCGCTTCGCGCCTTTATCATTCTAAAGTTGTAAGGAATGGCAATCAATGGTAAGGGCAATAGACGATTGACGGGTGTGTCGAGGACCTTCTGCCCTCATGACTACCTAACTCATCCGTTTACTGTCTTAAATGCTTCGCATTTCCACGGTAGGGATTTTTTTTTTTTTTGATTTTTTTTTTGTTGGATAGAGCCAATTATTTTAAGCATCTTTCGTGAAGGTACCCTTGGCGGGAAACTTAGAATAGATGAAATATAATTAATTTAGTGTTAGTTTGTAGTTTGTATTTAAGGATTGGTTTGTATTTGAGCAAAAGCCTATATATATATATATATATATATATATATATATAGGGTAAGGTTCCAGGGAGAACCTCCCTATCAAGAGAACCAGGAGACCTCATCTAAGACCGTTAGATCACATCAATTATTATTAAAATAATAAAATATAAACCAATGGCGATCTTGTCATTTTATTGATGATTTAGGGTAAATACACAACAATATAATCGAAATATGTATTACAGAATCTCCTAAGTATGGAAATATCTATCATCTGTTTTTGATTACCAGAGATCACCATTCTCTTAAAGATGGTAACAATCAATCATATTAGAAATAATTATAGAAACATGGTTATAGTATAACTCATTGATTCTTAGCAAATATCCATATGCAGCTCAAAGAAAACCAGATCTAGAAAATGGCGGATAACTATACCATCAAAGTGTAAGTAATACTGATCGGTTGTTATTCATTATATTGGAATTCATGTAGTGTGTAATGAATATTTTAGAAAAGAACTATAATATATAATATAGATTCTTCTATGTGTTCTTAGCAAATCGACTTCACACTGATCAAAATATTTAATTTGCAGTCAATATTTAAGTGAAAATCAAGACGTCTACAAACTTGGCATTCAAAAGTCTTATCGAGGATGAATCCTGACCTTTCGACCAACATGGTAAAATTCATTTCAATCGGATAATCGACGTAACTGAGTAATTGATATAGGGTTTGAATCTTTTCTACTGGTATAGTCGATCTGGTTGTGGTGATTAGGAATGGTTATTACAGCCTGGAGTAGCTCTATTGGATCTCAATTATCGATTTCATTTTATGTTCCAAAGTTTCCTGTAGTCATATTTTTTGGTTTAGTGATAAGAAATAGCAAGGTTCTTTATGGTCATAAAAAAGACATCGAATATGGATTATTTCTGTTTTCATTGTTGTTTAATGGAGTGTACATGCAAGAGTTGTTATACTGTATTTTGTTTTAGTTTAGAGTACAACATTTTTTCTTTTTAGTTCTGTTTCAAGCTTTAAGTTTTGAGTTTTCATTTTTGTTATGCTTTATTAGTTATATGTTATTTTTATTCTTGTGTGGGTGTTTCTCTCTATATAAAATGTTTTCAATTGCCGCAAGGTCTTGAGGAACTTTAAGGCGTAGTTTAGAACAATGAGCAGAAATATACTTAAAGGCCTTCTTGTAAAGTTCCGGAAAATTTTGGTGTTCATGTAAACTTAAGATTCTTTAAGGTGTTCACATAAGATTCAATAAGGTGTTCATTTAAAACTTAATAAACATACTTTAAGGTGTTCTTGTAAAATTTCAAAAATCTTTCGTTTTTACTTGTTTAAAATATAAAATTCTTTAAGGTGTTCTAAGTGTGTTGCTTTAAGTGTATGTTCTAAATGTGTAGTAAGGACTCATTTACTGTGTATAAATTCTTATACTAAAAAGTATCTTGAATGTGTATATTGTTCATCTGGACCACAATAGAGTCGATCATTTACTATAAATTTGAGGCCATAGCTTGTGAAGAAGAAGGAATCAATGAGCACGAACACTGATGATGCAAAGGCCTAATGAGTGTGGAGATCAAGGCATAAAGATTGTATTTTCTTTTCACTGTGTAAGAAGTTATAAGATTTTGCTAGAACACATAATAGATCAAATTAATTATATTAAGTTTTAATGGGACATTTAGTAGAATACTTTTTTAAAAAAATAATCGTGCAAAATCATTAAGATATTACTAAGTGTTTTTAAAAATTTACATGATTATACACTTAAAAGATTATGTATTATTTTGAAGTCTTAAAAATGCATTAAGATTCTCTATGTCAATTTTAATTAAATTTCTATTAAGTGTTTTTAAAATTAATGTGACTACACTTAAAGATATCATTCATTATTTCAAAATATCAAAATTTTAATCAGATTCTTAAATGTTAATTTTATTAAAATTCTATTTAGTGTTTTTGAAATTTTTGTGACTACACTTAAAAAAGCATTCAATATTTTAAAGTATTAAGACTCCATTAGGATTATATTAAACATTTTTCCAAATAAGGAAAAATATTATAAGCTAATCTTCATATTATAAGTGTTGACATTCACAAGATTCCATTAAGGGATAATAAAAAAAATTGACTATCGAAGTATATAAATTCATTATGTGTTTATAAAAGAAATTGTCAAGTTCCATCGACTTTTTAAATATCTTTATTTATTTTAGAATTATTAACTTTTCTTGTATATGATGATTTGTTTATGAATTCTAATGAAAAGAAGGTTGTGTTTTCTTTTAACTGTGTAAAAAGGTATAAAATCTTGCTAGAACACAAACTAGATTAATTATGTTAAATTGTAGTGGGGTACTTAGTAGAATACTTAAAAAAAAATCATTAAGGTTTTACTAAGTGTTTTTAAACTTATTTGTTATACAATTAAAAAATTATATATCATTTTGAACTATTAAAAATCGATAAAGATTCCTTATGTCAATTTTTATTAAGATTCTATCAAGTATTTAAAAAAATTACAAATTTAAAAAAATATCAAGATTCTCTTTACCGAATATCTAATAAAATAATATTACAATTTTAAAATTATTAACAAAACACACCTAAGAGAATCTTGGTGTATTAAATAATATTATTATACATTTTTTTTAAAAAGAACTATACATTACTTTTTAATTAAGTTCATATTTTCAAAAATACAATAGATTTTCTTAAATGTTCGATGAATTATTGTCTTAAATCTTCGATGAATTATATATATATATTCCAAACTTATTATAAATCACTAGAATATTTAGTAAAATTTTAATATAAAAATCTAATAAAGTAATATTACAACTTCAAAGTTATTAACAAAACACCTAAAAGAATCTGAGTGGATTACATAATATTTATACATATTTCTTTTTTAAAAAACAAATTATAACATTTCTTCTAAAAACAAGATTCTTTCAAATCAAAATATCAATTTATTTTCTTTTGTTATTTTTTTGAGATTCCTTTGAGAATTATTTTAAATAGATATGCTATAAAAAATTTAATTGTAATTTGAAAAAATTTCGAAAAATAAAATTTTATTTTAAAGAAATATTATCATACTTTGAAGAGTCTAAAATATTTAAAACAAATTTTAATATAAATATGTAATAAATAATATCATAAATTTAAAATAATTAACAAGACACCTAAGAGAATCTTTGTGTATTACATAATATTTTTATACATGTTTTTTAAAAAATGATACATTTCTTTTAAAATAAAGTTACATATAAAAATATCATATAATACACCAAGATTTTATTACGTATTTCAAATCATTATATCAGTTTATTTCCTTTATTATCTTTTTGATATTGTTTCGAGAATTATTCCAAAAGATATGCTATAAAAAAAATTGAATTCTAATTTGAAAACAAATTATGTAAATTTTCTTAAATGTTCGATGATTTATGTATATTGTTGTACTTTTCCGCAACTATAATCTTATTTCAGATTAATGAAATATTTAGTAAAATTTTATTGTAATTATTAAATAAAGTAGTATTAAGATTTCAAAGTAAGTAACAAAACATCCAAGAGCTTCATGGTGTATTACATAATATTTGTATATATTTCTTTTTTAAAAAATATATTAATTTCTACTAAATTAAGTTACATTTAGAAATATTTTGTAATACACCAAGATTCTCTTACGTGTTTTAAATCAATTAATTTGTTTATTTCCTTTTATTATCATTTTGAGATTCTTTCGAAAATTGTTTTAAAAAGATTTTCTATAAAAAAAATTAATTCTAATTCGACAAAATTTCAAAATTAATAATATTATTTTAAATAGAAATATTAGTATACAAGAGTCTAAAAAACTAATAATAATATTATAATATTAATTTCTATTTATAATAATTTAAATAAAAATATTATAATACTTTGAAGAATCTCAAAAATTTAAAACAAATTTTAATATATTCAAAATAATTAACAAAACACCTAATCAAATTTTGGTGGAATAAATTTATAGTGTTGTACTTTACCTAACTATATTCAAAACTTATTTTATATCAATAAAATATTTAGTAAAATTTTAATATAAATATCTAATAAAGCAGTATTACGATTTCAAAATAATTAACAAAACACCTAAAAGAATCTTGGTGTATTACATAATATTTTTATATATTTTCTTTTTTAAAAAAATATACATTTCTTCTATAATTATGTTACATTTAGATATATTATGTGACACACCAAGATTTTCTTACGTGTTTCAAAATAAATAAATTATAATTTGAAAAAATCTCAAAAATTAAAAATATTATTTTAAATATAATTATTATAATAGTTTGAAGAATCTCAAAAGTTTTTTAAAAAAATAATATAAATATCTCATAAGATAATACTAATTTTTTAAAATAAATAACAAAACAATTAAGAGAATCTTGATGGGTACATATTATTTTTTATACATTTCTCAAAAAAAAAAAGAAAACTATAAATTTCTTTTAAAATTAAGTTACATATTAAAATATCATCTAATACACCAAGATTCTCTTATGTGTTTCAATTCATTATATCAATTTATTTCCTTTTATTATCTTTTTAAGATTACTTCGAGAATTATTTTAATAGACATGTTATAAAAAATCGAAATCAATGGTGAATCGATAAACCTTTTACTAGTAATTAAAAAATTAAAAAAAAAATACTCTGGACTTTCTTAAATTTTCGATGATCATTTATAGTGTTGTACTTGTGCCTAATTATATTCAAAACTTATTTTATATCAATAAAATATTTAGTAGAATTGTAATATAAATTTCTAATACAGAATTACGATTTCAAGTAATTAACAAAACACCTAAGAGAATCTTGGTGTATTACATAATATTTCTATATATTTATTTTCTTTAAATAAAAAATATACATTTCTTCAAAAATTGAGTTACATTTAGAAATATTATGTTACACCAAGATTCTCTTATGTGTTTCATTATAGTATTAATTTATTTATTAAAGATTCCACTAAATGTTTTGCTAAGTATATTCTATAAAGCGTCTATATATTGCATAATCTTAATATTTTATTTGTAAGAAAAAATGTATTCATTTTTTATATCTAAATTCTTAAGGATTAGCAAGCATATTCGCTTAACTTATTAAGAGTGCTTGAGTATTAACTATAACATTTTAATATATAGAAGATTCTTTTATATTTGGGGAATAAGATTTTTGTAATACTCCCTCCGTCTTATATTGCCCGCTATTTCCTATTTTTTTGTCCCAAAATTATTGTCTATATTTAGCTAATAAGGTAAATTATGTGTTAATTATGTTAACTTTTATGAAAAATAATACAATTATTTGATAACTTAAATATATTTGACATGATTAAATAAAAATTGGATTTTGATGGATGGACAATAAAAATGGGACGGGGGAGTATTAAAAACATGTAAAATTTTCAGGGATAGATCTACAAGTGTATGAAAATTACATTTTTAAAAACATAACATAACGAGAATTTAATATGTGGAGTGGATTTTCTTGCTTGAATGCTACATTCATGCAATCTTAGAAAATTTACTTTAGAAAATTTGATTAATAGAAATACGAAGACAAATCAAGTAATTTGATTCATTAAAATATGGAAAGAATCGCTACCAGAATACACAATTAAATCTAGTTAATCTGAGTACTCTATTAAATATTGAAAAAGATTTGTTCACAAATTGTAACCCACGATTTTAGTAGATATTTAATTGCTTCCATATATCAATTAATTACTTTAATATATGAGTTAATGGGATTTTTTTGATTTTCCAATTCTATCCTTTTGATGCAAACATGGGAATGATATTAATTGTTAATAATTTATTGATGAATTATTCCAACCATCAGATCAAAAAGAAATCAATGGATATAGATGTGGTCTCCTGGTTCTCTCCCTAAACAAGGTTCTCTCTTGAACCTCCTCCTATATATATATATATATATATATATATATATATATATATATATATATATATATATATATATATATATATATATATATATATATATATATATATATTAATAAACAGAAAACCCATCATAATCCTTAAGAAAAGAATTACCTCTTACTAATTAAATGCACCATCCATTTTCTTTATAAGAAAAGAAATATAGAACAATATAATATCAGTTTCTCTTCTAATATAATACAATATCAGTTTCTCTTCTATAACAAGATAATAATCAATACATCATCTCAGTATAATATCTCAAGATAATATAACATTTGAAATAAATCTCTCAATACAATCTTTCCATTTCCTTTTATACAACAATTATATAAAAATAATATAAAATCAGTTTCTCTTCAATCCATAAAAACAATTCCATAATTTCATACCATTTTTCCTTTTTCAGTATGCCAATCTGAAACCATAATCAGTCGCCTACGTACCTGCTCCTTGTTTACTACTAGTAGAAGGAATGTCAAACATCCCTGGAGGAAGGTTCTCCACTACATCCTCCTGGAGGAAGGTTCTCCACTCCATCCTCCATCGGTAACTCATGGGCCGGAATAACATAATGAGGAAGGTTCTCCACTACATCCTCATAAATGATGGTTGCTGGACTGTGCCGCACACAGCCTCTTACGCTTTCTGTTGCAATCCCCCTTTTTGTCAAATCATTATTCCATTTATAAAACACCATTCCACATTTTCCATTTTTAATTCCGTTTCCATTTCCATTCACATGTATCATTCACATATATCATTTCCATTTCCATTTCCATTTATCATCACCTTTAAAAATATATATATGTCATAATACTTTGATTATGACTCAGACATCTCCTCTGTATTCAATGAAATCAAATACGCTCTTATATACACAAAATATTCCATCTATTTTAAAAGTATTAAATAATAATCAAATAATATTTATTAAATCACAACTATTTAAAAAAAATATTTTAACATAATATTATAAACATATAACTCTAGATAACAACTGATACCATTCTTTCATATCCCTTTAAAACATAAAGTATATTCGCTCTATCCATATTCGTGTCCATATCCATAATCCATATTCAAAAATCTCAGTAAACAGTTAATATATCCCTAATCATCTCATCATATAAGATTCATATATCATCCACCAAAACCATTTCCTTTGAACATAAACAGTTTATCAAAATAAGGATAAAAGAAATCTTGCTCCCTTTAATCCATATCCATACTCATATTCATATACATCTCCCTTTAATTTCCAAAATCAGGAAAACAAATTCTTAACAATATAATAATAATAGAATCACATATATATTCCATGAAATCATTTTTCTTTGAAGATAAATAATTTTTCAAAGTAAATATAGAAGAAATCTTGCCTCGATCTCTAAGTCCCAGTGGTATGACCCGTTGTTCGTCCTGAGTTTCTATAAACACGAAAAGGATCATCGTTAGAATACTACATCCCTTACTCACTTTACCTTTATATAACAATACCCTTGACACTTAATATATGATTAACATATTATTAATAACCCAAGAGTTCCAAGAACCTAACCATTTTAAACTCAATCAAGGTTTCAGTGTTTTTCACCATTTCCCTTAACAACCACACTCGACTGTAAAAATTCTCAAACAATATAAATTTCGAATTTTCACCCAAGGTCAGTGGGTAATGCTTCTCTGATCACTCTACTATATCCTCTCAAAATTTCATAATTTTTAAGAATGTCTAAGTATGTCAATTATAGCCTCAAAGTTGACACAATTGCCTTTTCTTGGTTTCTGAACCACTTTCACTAAAACGTTCATAACTCGTTAACCGTTAACTCAATTGATGCACCGTTTTTGCGTGCACGATCTAGGAAACATTTAGAACAAAACCATGTAAAGTATTTTTCCAAAACCACAGAAAATCTGTCTGAAGTTACTGTTCACAGAAGGTTAGTTGATGAACAGTGATTTCGCGTAACTTTCATTAAAACTTTGATATCTCCTAAATCGTTCATCAGATTTTGACGTACTTTATATCAAAACGATCTATGAACCAAGCTCTATCTTACCATGATCAGTTGATTCATTTTAATGACCTTTAACAGTTTGAAACTCTGTCTTAAAAACAGGGCAGTTTTTGTTCTAACGAAAATCGGGCATTATAACGGCTATATTTTCTCACTTTCCATATTTTCACTCCTCCAATCCATCATCCCACATATATACCATTCCCTACACCATGTGTTCATCATACCAACCATGGTTACAAGCACACACAACACTTCCATATCCAATTAAATCACTTGTAAACACACATAACATCATGATTTCATGCTTAATATACACTTAACCACTAAATTAACTATAAATCATCGTAACCTCAAGATAATACTAAGGGTTCATGAACTCCATACCTTCCTTGATGCTTTAACACTCTTAAAAAAGGCTTGTAGTCCTTGAGAAGCCTTGATATAACCTTATAACACCTTAAACTAACAAGAAACATCAAGAACATACTTAGAATTTTCGGAGTTTCTATAACCCAGTTGAAAGAACCTGAAAAACGAGGCCCTTACCTTGCTTTTCTGGACAAACCTTGTGAAATAAGAGTTGTAGATTATCTCAAGGGATTTCTAAAAAGCTAAAGAACGCAAAATTTGGCTGAGAAATGAAGGAGATATGCCTGTTTTTCTGGACTGCTGTCTATTTGGCCGAATTGATCTAAATGGATGAAGATGATAAGATTTTTGTGTTGGTTGGTGTTATCTTGAGAAGTCTAGAGTTTTGTGGAGTTTTATGGATACTTACTTGGCAAAATTACTAATTAATCCTTGGTTAAGTTAGTGGAATGTGATGCAAGAGGTGATGTCATTTGGATGATCATGTGAGATGATTTTATAATCTTGTTCTTGATTTTCTAACTAATGTTTTGATGATTTTGGTTATTAGTAATGTAGTGTATATCCTTGTTATGATATTAATCTTGGTTGTTTAGTCTCCATATTCGTCTAATTATGATTCGTTTCGAATATACCTCATTTTCCAAGTGGTTCTGAAATTGTTTAACAATTCATTTTCCCCTAGCATTTCCTTGCTTTGATAATCCCTTGGCTTAACCTAACTTCACTATTTCCTCAAGATATAAATCTTTTAATATTTCCATGCTCCTTAATATCCAATAAAATAGAAGCTCATTCGAAATCAAAATCCATATTCAGGAATTTCGGAAATCCATCGTCGTTTTGAGTCACTCATTTTCTTAGTACAACACTAATGTGGTTTCTGTTTACTCATTTTCCATTTCAAATATAGAGTATCTACACACAATTTTCCTAAATTCCTCAAAATCACTATTCATTTAGGCAATATAGCCTTTCTAAAAGTTAGGGTTATTACAGTCTTCCCCCCTTAAAAGGATTCCGTCCCGGAATCACGTTGAAAATATTGACGAATACCTTTCTCACATTACACCTTCTCATTCTCATATTACTTCCTCCATCCTTTAGTTTATCCTTAAACATCTCTATCTTGTTTATACAGAAATACACCAACATATACTTGCTTGTCATTCATCAACATGCCATTTAGCTTATCAATAACAGTCATTTCATTATCTTTTTCTTGCAAATCTCCTCCTATATTCAGTCATTCTATCTTATCTCATCTCTCCTTCCTCTTTTGCCTAAGGGTATCGGCCACCACATTGGCCTTCCCTGAATGGTAGTGTATCTCACTATTGTTTAACTATGTTTTGATCTCTATCATGACATAAAATATTAATACTCCAACATTTGTATATATCACCTCTGTAAAATTTTCCAGAAAATAAGTTATAATAATATTCCTTGAAACAATTGCAAGAAAATATTGGTTATAATATATATTTCATGTTCGTACTTATACAAACATATACTTTCCTTTCATCCTTGAAAAATATTCTCGCGCTTTCCCCAATACTCTTAATCTCCTTTTTATAGAGTTCTCTGACTCTTAACAGATATTGATTTGGATGACACGAGAATAACTCACTTTCTTATATCACCATAGTTTACTTTCTTAGTTTCTCACAGATAAATTATTCTTATCTATATTATCAGTCCATTTACACCATTCATTGACTTAGTCGATCCCTAACAAAACATTTACACTTAAGAGGTTAAATTAGAGCGTACCTGCAATTTCCTCCGGATACCTTATCCTATATGTCTATTGTTCACTATACGCTCTTTACATCTTATTGATCCACCTCAGTTCCTTCATGATATACTATCTATTCCACCTCTGAAATTTCCCTTTATTATTCTCATCAAAATCTTTACCTCAAATTTTACTCATTCACACCTTTTGGATTAACCCTTTGAATACTTAACATCTTTAATCTCTCTCTGCTACTTAGGGTATTAGTCACAATATTGGCCTTCCTCCACTAATAGTTATTGCACCTTGAAATCCTTCATTAATTATCCCCACTTCCTTTGTTTATCCTTATTCTGACTCTATCCTCAAAATACACCTTACTCTCAATAGTAAATCTCAATTATGCCTTAAAATTTCTCATATTTTTTTTCTTACTAATCATCAAATATACCTATTTCTTCTCACGAATATCCTTCCTCTCTTATATTGAAACGCTTCTAGCTCTAATTATCTCTTATCAAAATTTCCCTTGGAATCTCCAGTTCCCTTGTATAATCACGTATACTCTAAACCTTGCTACCATTATCCCATCCATTAATGAAATATTCTATATTCGAAACAATTAATAGAATTTAAGAAACTTTGAATTGAAACGAACCCAGATACAAGCAAGGGTCCCACAACAATTTATAAAATTAAGAGTTTTAAATAACTTTTATTTGAAACAAAAGGAGATCTGAGAAATCAATATTATGGAAGAACCCGTATGTTACACAAGGGAGGGCGTCCCCTCCTGACTTTCAATCACACAGACAGATCGTCCTTGTGTATACATATAGAGTTGTTCCTCTTAGTTGGAGTAAGAAATATAAAGGAAAATTTAAATCATGATGATATATACCACCTTTCGAAAATAATCTTAGAGAAATATTTTGACTAAGATAGATCGAATAAAATTTTGAAATACATTCCAAATGTACCAGAACGTTTTGAAAAGATACATGCCCTTTTTGAATAAGAGGTGATAGATCACCCTGAAATTACTCACCAGTGGAGGAAAATTTGAAACTCAATAGTATAATTTGGCAGGGCTTTAGGAAATTTTGAAAATAGGTACCGTTGATAGACTCTGCCCAATTGCAAAACCCAATAATGGAAGGTTTTCCTCAAATACCATTTATTTCTCTTATCAATCCCGTATGCTACATAAGCTTAACACTTTTGGCATAATAGCCTTTTCATTTAAGTCAATCTCAAAATTTCCCAGTCTGTCTTGGTCCTTAAGGTATATCTTGGCTTTACCGACCAATCTCAGTTTCACCATTTCATCTCCGCAATCAATTGAAACAATCAGTGTCTATTCACCAATCCACTTACAATATTACTTCAAACTCTCTTCAGCTCAAGAAGATTTAAATACCCTTAACATCATATTGAAATTTCCTATAATTCGGGAAGTACATAACTATTTCCATGAATCCCCTAAAATCACCTTAACTACATGTCTCGGGCGATCTATGCCCTTACCAACCAATACTTATCTCTGAGGATTCTTTACTAAACATCCAAACCCACAAGAATCGAGGTCTATCTTAACATATCCCTCAACATCGCATTTAAATCTTAACTTAACCCTTGGTACTATATCCAATAATCCAACACGAACTCTACATGAGTTCTGACGTTCTCACATAACTATACACACTCCTACTCACTCCCGTTCCTGAGCAATATGACTCTAAGATCTGATACCAAACTGTGACAGCCCCAAATCCGGAGTCAGGAATCCAGGTCATCACGCTCTAATTTCCATTGATTAACATTATTACTCTGCTCTTTTAAATATTTTATTTACCATTTAATACTCACACAAGTGACCCCACACTAATATCAACACACACCAGTCATATGCTCAGAGAACAACATCCATAACAGTAGTAGTTTAAAGTTAAAAGAGTTATTATAACCCAGAATCTCACTAAGTCTCGTTGTTGAATAATACTTCTACAAGAAGCATTTCAACAACCAAATAATTACAACAGTCTACACACTTATTATACATATGTCTAGTAATACCCAACCGTCTTACAAGAGCTACCTCAGGGATAGGCGCCATCACTCTCTCAAAAGGTCGTCTTTCCCTTACCCTCTTGCGGGGTGTAGTGCGGAGTATCGACATTTGACCTAGCTGTTATATAAATAAAAAGCAAGAGTGAGCTATAATAGCTCAGCAAGATAAATTTTTGTGTAAACTAGCATCAATGAAAGTATATATATATATATATATATATATATATATATATTAATAAACAGAAAACCCAGCATAATCCTTAAGAAAAGAATTACCTCTTACTTATTAAATGCACCATCCATTTTCTTTATAAGAAAAGAAATATAGAACAATATAATATCAGTTTCTCTTCTAATATAATACAATATCAGTTTCTCTTCTATAACAAGATAATAATCAATACATCATCTCAGTATAATATCTAAAGATAATATAACATTTGAAATAAATCTCTCAATATAATCTTTCCATTTCCTTTTATACAATAATTATATAAAAATAATATAAAATCAGTTTCTCTTCAATCCATAAAAACAATTCCACAATTTCATACCATTTTTCCTTTTTCAGTATGCCAATCTGAAACCATTATCAATTCTTCTTTTAAAAGTTTTGGGGATATCCGCTAGCGCCAAATACGTTAGGACGATAATCAGTCGCCTACGTACCTGCTCCTTGTTTACTACTAGTAGAAGGAATGTCAAACATCCCTGGAGGAAGGTTCTCCACTACATCCTCCTGGAGGAAGGTTCTCCACTACATCCTCCATCGGTAACTCATGGGCCGGAATAACATAATGAGGAAGGTTCTCCACTACATCCTCATAAATGATGGTTGCTGGACTGTGCCGCACACAGCCTCTTACGCTTTCTGTTGCAATCCCCCTTTTTGTCAAATCATTATTCCATTTATAAAACACCATTCCACATTTTCCATTTTTCCGTTTCCATTTCCATTCACATGTATCATTCACATATATCATTTCCATTTCCATTTCCATTTATCATCACCTTTAAAAATATATATATGTCATAATACTTTGATTATGACTTAGACATCTCCTCTGTATTCAATGAAATCAAATACGCTCTTATATACATAAAATATTCCATCTATTTTAAAAGTATTAAATAATAATCAAATAATATTTATTAAATCACAACTATTTAAAAAGAATATTTTAACATAATATTATAAACATATAACTCTAGATAACAACTGATATCATTCTTTCATATCCCTTTAAAACATAAAGTATATTCGCTCTATCCATATTCGTGTCCATATCCATAATCCATATTCAAAAATCTCAGTAAACAGTTAATATATCCCTAATCATCTCATCATATAAGATTCATATATCATCCACCAAAACCATTTCCTTTGAACATAAACAGTTTATCAAAATGAGGATAAAAGAAATCTTGCTCCCTTTAATCCATATCCATACTCATATTCATATACATCTCCCTTTAATTTCCAAAATCAGGAAAACAAATTCTTAACAATATAATAATAATAGAATCACATATATATTCCATGAAATCATTTTTCTTTGAAGATAAATAATTTTTCAAAGTAAATATAGAAGAAATCTTGCCTCGATCTCTAAGTCCCGGTGGTATGACCCGTTGTTCGTCCTGAGTTTCTATAAACACGAAAAGGATCATCGTTAGAATACTACATCCCTTACTCACTTTAAATTTATATAACAATACCCTTGACACTTAATATATGATTAACATATTATTAATGACCCAAGAGTTCCAAGAACCTAACCATTTTAAACTCAATCAAGGTTTCAGTGTTTTTCACCATTTCCCTTAACAACTACACTCGACTGTAAAAATTCTCAAAAAATATAAATTTCGAATTTTCACCCAAGGTCAGTGGGTAATGCTTCTCTGATCACTCTACTATATCCTCTCAAAATTTCATAATTTTTAATAATGTCTAAGTATGTCAATTATAGCCTCAAATTTGACACAATTGCCTTTTCTCGGTTGTTGAACCACTTTCACTAAAACGTTCATAACTCGTTAACCGTTAACTCAATTGATGCACCGTTTTTGCGTGCACGATCTAGGAAACATTTAGAACAAAACCATGTAAAGTATTTTTCCAAAACCACAGAAAATCTGTCTGAAGTTACTGTTCACAGAAGGTTAGTTGATGAACAGTGATTTCGCGTAACTTTCATTAAAACTTTGATATCTCCTAAACCGTTCATCAGATTTTGACGTACTTTATATCAAAATGATCTATGAACCAAGCTCTATCTTACCATGATCAGTTGGTACCTTTTAATGACCTTTAAAAGTTTGAAACTCTGTCTTAAAAACAGAGCAGGTTTTGTTCTAACGAAAATCGGGCATTATAGCGGCTATATTTTCTCACTTTCCATATTTTCACTCCTCCAATCCATCATCCCACACATATACCATTCCCTACACCATGTGGTCATCATACCAACCATGGTTACAAGCACACACAACACTTCCATATCCAATTAAATCACTTGTAAACACACATAACATCATGATTTCATGCTTAATATACACTTAACCACTAAACTAACTATAAATCATCATAAACTCAAGATAATACTAAGGGTTCATGAACTCCATACCTTCCTTGATGCTTTAACACTCTTAACAAAGGCTTGTAGTCCTTGAGGAGCCTTGATATAACCTTATAACACCTTAAACTAACAAGAAACATCAAGAACATACTTAGAATTTTCAGAGTTTCAATAACCCAGTTGAAAGAACCTGAAAAACGAGGCCCTTACCTTGATTTTCTGGACAAACCTTTTGAAATAAGAGTTGTAAATTATCTCAAGGGCTTTCTAAAAAGCTAAAGAACGCAAAATTTGGCTGAGAAACGAAGGAGATATGCCTGTTTTCTGGACTGTTGTCTATTTGGCCGAATTGATCTAAATGGATGAAGATGATAAGATTTTTGTGTTGGTTGGTGTTATCTTGAGAAGTCTAGAGTTTTGTGGAGTTTTATGGATACTTACTTGGCAAAATTACTAATTAATCCTTGGTTAAGTTAGTGGAATGTGATGCAAGAGGTGATGTCATTTGGATGATCATGTGAGATGATTTTATAATCTTGTTCTTGATTTTCTAACTAATGTTTTGATGATTTTGGTTATTAGTAATGTAGTGTATATCCTTGTTATGATATTAATCTTGGTTGTTTAGTCTCCATATTCGTCTAATTATGATTTGTTTCGAATATACCTCATTTTCCAAGTGGTTCTGAAATTGTTTAACAATTCATTTTCCCCTGGCATTTCCTTGCTTTGATAATCCCTTGGCTTAACCTAACTTCACTATTTCCTCAAGATATAAATCTTTTAATATTTTCATGCTCCTTAATATCCAATAAAATAGAAGCTCATTCGAAATCAAAATCCATATTCAGGAATTTCGGAAATCCATCGTCATTTTGAGTCACTCATTTTCTTAATACAACACTAATGTGGTTTCTGTTTACTCATTTTCCATTTCAAATATAGAGTATCTACACACCATTTTCCTAAATTCCTCAAAATCACTATTCATTTAGGCACTATAGCCTTTCTAAAAGTTAGGGTTATTACAGTACTACCCTCTTTCTACTTAGAGAATGTTCTTCTTATTTATTATTGTTATATTTAATTATGCAGTTGAACACTCTTGAGCTGATTAGTTATCTATCCAACTTTCTTCGAGATGACTGAACTCCTATACTCTTTTATATTCATAAACTTTCATAAAAATAAAGATTTCAAGTGTATTTTGCTGATCTTATTCATTCAAGACAGCAAGTCAACCATAATAAGCTAACATCATTTGTTCGAGTTAGCTAAGGGTGATTCTATTTGAGTGCTATCTTATATTACAACTTGTATGAGAAGCAACATACTAATATATTAATTTAGATTAGTATAATTCCATTCAATTCTATTGAGCGGGTTCATTGAATCGAACCAAGTGGATGATGAATGTGATTTCAACATCTTATGATGAATCTTGATAGTGTCAGTTATTACAGTTATTACACTGTGGTCTCAATTGTTTTGGACTACAAACAAATGTTCGGAAACATAAGCTAACCTCATTTGTTCGAGTTAGCTAACCATGATTATATTTGAATACTTTCATTCTTATAAATGAGCTTGTGTTGCCACTTATCAAATGCATATTTTCATCTAATACTGGTCAACGGGATTATTCGAGAAATTGAGTCCCGATAATGATTTTGTTCAAGAATTCAGAATACTTGAACAAAGGTGAAATATGGCTCATGTGTGGCCTGGGTGACAAGTGCATCCATTTGCTAGCAGTAAAGTAGGTGCCATAGATCGGCTGATCACCGACTATGGGGAAAAAGGTGACCTAGACCAGTGCTCCTTGAGTTTCTTCCATCTTTAATAAATGAGTTTCATATTCTAGAGATCATTAGAGTTCTTGAGTTGTGAGCAAACGAGTAAGTGGAGATTTTGTTCTTAATCAAACTCTTTCTATTCTTTTATAATTAATTCATTAATAAATAAATCATTTATAAATGGGAATTATCTGGTGCATCTTGCTACTCTGGTAGTAGCCTTGCTGAGCGCTTTTGTCGCTCATGATATTACTTGTTTATATTTTACAATTAAGGAGGAAAATCAGGAGACCCACCCCTCTACAGGAAAAAGGGAAATTAAAGATGTCTTAGTAGTATTCACCAGACTAGGAGTTTCGCTGGCATAGCTATAAGGCATTAGTATTTTGTAATAACTTTTGTTAAAGACCTTATATTATATTTTGTGTTGTAATGATGACAATGAATTTGAGGAATAGCTGTAATATTATTTTGGGTTAAGTTGTAATATTATGGAGTAGATTTTGTATATTATTGTATTAGGTGACAGGTATGATTGTGAAATGGCGTGACGACTCAAATTAGATATAATTTGGGGGCGTTACGCCGGGGGTCTGCACAAAAACAGCCTCCCTTTCCGGGTAGGGGCAGGGTCTGCGTACAATATACCCTCCCCAGACCCCGTTCTCAATGGGATATACTGGGTATGTTTGGTTTGGAATATTAGGTTAGTGACAAGAATATAAAAAATTGTTGCTTTTGTTTCAAGCAATCACAGAAGTTTAAACTAATTTTAAAGAAAATTCTATTTCATGAAGTTAATAAGAGAATGAGCAACTTAAAGGATGGGGAAGATTTTCTCGGTTGTCAAATTAGGAAAATAAAAAACTGAATACTACGACTAAGTAAGATGCACAAAAGTTTCTCGGATATAGGAATTTGAACTTTGTGATTGATCAGATTGTTCTCATTGAAATGGCTTACTTAACTATTGGTGTAGCCTTCAAAAAATCCTAAAGTTACTTGACAGAAATAGAAAGAATAAGAATGAGATTTTTGTAGGGTGAGGTAAACTCATGTATAAAGTTTTCAAAAAGAGATCTATCTAGTTAGATATGTTGAGAAAAGGATCAAGGTGGTATTGGGGTAACCAAGTGGTGGAAAATAAATAAGGAAAGAAAATTAAATGGGTTTTTTTCTACTTAATAAATATGAATTAAATATTATAGGAGATTCTCAAAAAGGGTGTATAGTGATTATTGAAGCAGAAAGATCAATAATTATTAGAACTAATAGTTTGGGCTTTAGTGCTACAAAATTACTTCAATGAAGAAGCCCCGGCGGAGGTGTTTGACTTGATTCGTATTAAGGGGGTGTTTGGAGAAACTTTTTTTCAGAATAAGTCAACTTATTTTAAGATAAAGTTAGAGATTCCTAACTTTATAACTTCTTTTCCAACTTATTTTTGCAACTTATTGAATCTCAAACATACATTTAATACTTGCATAAAAAAATTATCAAAATATAATTTTTTTACCCGAAAATAAGTCCATAAGTCCTTATAAAAAGTTAAGCCAAACATGCACTAAACATACATCTTTCACTATTTGTATCCTCTTTGTATCAAAGTTACAACAAATTTGGCTCGTTTGAGTGGCCAAAGAAGAGTAAATATTTGAAAAACATAATGATTTGATGTCGGGTTTGCTCATGAATGTTGGTGTTCTAGTGAAAAGCAACGCAAGTGAGTTTCTGGAAATCCATGATGCATGTGGTTTTCGAAGATGATCTGAATAGGTTGATATGTTTGATATCTTCAAAACGCGCGGGATGTGGCTTTACTCAACCTCGACTACAAGCTTCTAATTTGCTTTTGCTTTTTGATCTCAGCTCTAGGTTTTAAGTCTAGACTTAGTTTAATGTCTTAAGTTTTCTCTTTTTTTAGTATAAATTTTTGGTAAAACGGGACAAATCACACATATTTTAGAACATAATCATATTTTTAAATAAAGGTTGTCACCCAACATAGATTAAATAAATTCGTATTTTTTAGTTTTGCATCGATGATGCCCTCTGAACGAACCAACACATGGGTCTTGCAATTGCTTGCCTAGTTTTTCACCACCACTCTAAGGGACAAGTCCCTCTCCAGCACTTTTATATGTTGGAAGAAAATCGAGCCTTGATCTTGTGTAAGACAAAGCAATATTACACGATCCAAACTAGAATTTTCTTATTTTGTAAGAATGTGATATTCCGTATGATGCTTTACTTTTTGGCCTTATTATAATGTTATCTATGCTCCTCTCATTTAATGAATACAATGATAAAAAAAAATTAAAAAAAATATGAAGATATAAAATTTTATGTGAAGAACACGAAGATATAATATATTGTGCATCAACGTAAGACATTAAGCACCCGGAAAAGCTATTAACAATTTAACACTTTTTTAATTATATTTTTCAATTTGGTGGAATGGGGTTCAGGAAAATTAGAGAGTTCAATATAGCAATGTTTGGTAAACAGGCTTGGCATCTGCAAACGGAGCAGCATTCCTTTATAGCAAAATTATTGCAGGCCAGATACTACCCTTCGGTATCTTTTAGTGATGCTGGGTTAGGAGGAAATCCTAGTTTCATTTGGAGAAGCATAATCGAGGCAAAAGAGCTGATGGTATCAGGAAGTAGGTTAAAAGTGGGCAGTGGTGAAACCGTAAATCTGTGGAAGGACCCGTGGATTCCAGATGACTGCAATGCTCGAGTGACAACTGATACGGTTCTAAAATTACAGGGTGCTACTGTGAGTAGCCTCTTTAGAACGGGCACGAAGGAATGGGATCATGATATTGTCAAAACTGTTTTCAATGAGGAAGATGCAGCAAAAATTCTACGAATCCCACTGAGTATGGAAAAGGAGCATGATTCTTGGCTTTGGATAAAAGATGAAAAAGGTATATACACAGTTAAGATTGGCTATAGAACTTTGTGTGAGATGCAAAGTCAGTCTACATGAGACGTAGTTGTTTTCGAATGGATGAAGCTGTGGTCTTTACTTATACCTGCAAAGGTCAAGAATTTCATGTGGAGGTTAGTGCATGATTGTCTTCCAATGCTTACTAATCTTCAGAGGAGGAAAGTTGAGGTGAATAATACCTGTCCAGTGTACAAGTCTTCTTAGGAGTGTTTAGATCATATGTTATATCTTTGTCCTTTTTCAAAAAACTGTTGGGAGTTGGCTAAGTTTAATGTTCCCCATGTAATAGGTAGTTCGGTTACACAGTGGCTGATTGATGCTTTTAACTCACACACACATCGAGAGATTTAACAGTTGTGCATGGTAGCATGGAACATATGGGCTCACAGAAATTCAGTGGTATGGCAGAAGCATTTCCAATCTCCATTGCAGGTTGTTAATGGGGCAAGAACTCTTTTATCTCAGTGGAAGAAGGCAAGGTGAAAATCGAAAGTATGAATGGTATATCTAGAAGCCAGGAGGGAAACACGAGTTGGCAAAAACCGGCACCAGGTTCTTATTCTTGTAATGTGGATGCGGCAGTGCTAGTGCAAAAGAATCTTAGTTCGTTTGGATGTTTGATTAGAGATGAGCAGGGGAGGTTCCAAGCAGGTTATGGGGGTCAACTTGCAGGGATTAACGATCCAAAGATTGCAGAAGTACTAGCATTCAGGGAGGCGCTATCTTGGATCAAGAGGAGAAACATTAACAATGTCTGGTTTGAGCTAGATTCTTTAACTGTGGTGCAAGCCATGAGGAAAAGAAAAGGTTAGGACCAATCCTATTTTGGCGATTTAATCTCAGAATGTGATACCATGTTGAAGGACTTGAGGTCTTGTAAAGTGTCATTTGTTAGGCGATCAGCAAATGTAGCTGCTCATACAATTGCTAGAGAAGCTAGTTGATGTATATCTCATATGTATATATTATATATATTAAATTTATGGAAGAATCTTGAAGAATAAAATTTGAGAGGATTTATAAAGGATATTTGGGAGCTCCAATTGTAATATGAACAAGCTTATTCAGTGCCTCTTCTAATTGAAATGTATCCACTATATATGGACATTTTCTACCACATTTTCCGCTCCACAAATGTAACTGTCCTAATTTTCCTTTATTGCCATAATTACATCAATATGTAACTGATCAAATTTAATTTCCATAACTAATGTAATTAATATGTTCATTATGTTTCATAAAAACATTATTCATGTATTTTATTATTCTAACTTAATTTGACAAATTAAGTCAAATACAACATCTCCCACTTGACGTATTTGTCAAAATTCTTTTCAAAACTCCCACTTTTCACATGATTTCAAAACAATTCACGTGACTCCTACTTTTTTTGAAGTCTACACTCACTCTCACTAACTTTCTCAATGTCATGACTTTATTTCTAAGTAAAATCAACATGTTTCTCATTCCTTTCCCAACTTCAAACTCGATCTAATCAATCAAGAAGGTGTCCCGAAGTTGAATTCTTACTTAATTTATTACTTTAAGAATTCACGTCATATTAACCAATAACTTAAGACATGTGTGCCCAATAAATCAATTTATTTTACAATGTACTCTTCAAGTACTTCACCATGATTTTTCTTTACAGCCTATCACGAGGCTCAATAAAAAAAATGGATTTTACAATTTCTAAATAAACATTGTCACTTTCACTTCTTGCAACACATTCATGTTTCTTACTTTCCCAACTTCGGATCCACCATAAGTCAATAGGTCTTTCGAAGTTGAATTCTCATTATCTTATCACCTTCAAAATTTGCACCAGAACAATCAATAAATTCATGCACGTCTGCCTCATAACTAATTAATGGTGCAATTTCCACTTCAAGTACTACATTATCCTATTCACAACCTCTCACTAAGCTTGATTAGGATTTCTTTCGTATTCATTCACTAGACCAATTAAATACGCCAAGTCAAGTCAATCGATTACACAACATCGAATTTCCGACTACTTGCGCATATGATACATCAAGTTACTTTTCCGCATTAACCATTTTCCCATTACCTATGGGTTGGCGCTGGACTGCAATTTTGCATCCTAAAACGATTAAGCATCTCACTCGGATATCTTTCTGGTTCACACTAAATTTTCAAAACATTTAATTCCCTAAACTTATCAGATTTCATTCATATTCTCAACTTTCCCACTAAGTCCCAACTTAGTTTTATTGAGAATTCTTTTATCAATTACCGAAAACAATATATCATTAACATATACGATAATATTGTAAACAAAACTCCCACCATTCAATACACAGACATAATTGTCTAATTCATTCTCGATTTAATATTCCCAATTTTACATCTACCTTTTGTCGTTAGACAAATATCATAATTTTCAACCAACACATTAGTATTATAGCTTCTTTCCAAAATTTCCAAAATTCACTTTCAACTTGTGAATTTTCTTTCTTTAGGAAAAATTATGCAACTCCCACATTTATTTCTTTTCCATGAATTCAATGGTTTTCATTCACGAGTCAGATTCTTACGATCTCGCTAAAAAAAACTCATTTGTTTATAATAACCGATGATATTTCATAATAATTTTTCATACACTTTGATACAATTCTCGATCTCTAATTACTTCCAACCATATAAAATGGTTCATTCTCAATATTCAGATCTGATCATTATCCTTGATCTCAAAATAAACATCCATTATATGCACATTACTTAAATTTCAATTTGTCCACACTATCTTGAGTGTCACAAAAATTTCTAATGTAGTACCATCCTTTCCACCAATTATTTCTGGCTCCATATATATAAAAATGGACCAACTCAATTTCGAGAAGATCACCTTTTAATCACCAATTTAAATCTATCAACAAGATTTAAATTTATAACCATAATACATAAACAGTTTTCGAATTGTATTAAAACAATTCATTTTTCGTCTTTTCAATATGGAGGGACGGACTTAGTCAAAACATCATCCATCTATATCACTGAAATTCTCAATATTTCCCAATTCGTACAAATTTGAGTAAAAACATCATCCATTTATATCATTGAAATTCTCAATTTTTCCCAATTCGCACAAAACCAATTTATTCACCATTTTAAAACGTTCTTCACATTTATTTTAATGCTCATTTTTCGAACATAATAGAATTTTTCAAGTATAGTGTCGTCTTTTTCAACGACTATTCCGATATTATCTTCGAAAATTTTCTTTTGTTTTTTTTTCGAATCCACGTGTGACATTGCTTGTCAAGCAGTCTTTCAATTTTTTTATAACAAACTCAGTCAATTTATCACCCAAAAAAAATAACAATAACCACGAATAATATGCAAGTGATAAAATTAAAACTCAAAGTAAAATAACAGTTAACACTTATAACCATGTATTATGAACAGTAATCCAAAAAAGATTATACTATAACGAATACATAAATGGTCAAATATCCACCACTACAATATCGATATGCAAGATGAATAAATAATTAGCAATTAACAGCAGTAGCCAAAAATAAAACCAACAAATAGAGCCACACCCACATTAACAGCAAAAATAATATCAAAACTATTAGAATGGAATGATAAGAGGAAAAAAAACAAAGAATCAATAAAAAAACTCTTTAAATAGGACAAAAACAAAAAGAAAACAACATCGCATGAAAAGAATAAGGATAAGAAAAGCTATAAAAAAAACTTCATGGAATCACTTACTAGAGCTCGAAAAATTAGTAAATTAAATATAAAACAATAGGCAACAATACAATATATAAGGCATGCACAAAAAACAAATACAATCACTTTGACTACTCAGGTAACGACGATATATATAGAAATCAAACCAAACTACCCACATAGAACCTAATATGAATCAAGTATTAAAAAAAACTAATAGAAAGATAAGATGGATACAAAAAACACAAAACAGTTGGGAAATGAGATCAAGGTAGCTGCGCATGAGAAAAGACGTTAGACTAGCCTCTAGCAATTCAAATGAAGAACAACCTGCGATGCATTGAAAAAACGCCAAAATTGATGAACCCATTCAAAAGAAATTCTAAGCTTTGATACCAATGATGTATATCTCAAATGTATATATTATATATATTAAATTTATGAAAGAATCTTGAAGAATAAATTTTGAGAGGATTTATAAAGGATATTTGGGAGCTCCAATTATAATATGAACAAGCATATTCAGTGCCTCGTCCAATTGAAATGTATCCACTATATATGGACATTTTCTACCACATTTTCCGCTCCACAAATGTAACTGTCCTAATTTTCCTTTTGCCATAATTACATCAATATATGTAACTGATCAAATTTAATTTCCATAACTAATGTAATTAATATGTTCATTATGTTTCATAAAAACATTATTCATGTATTTTATTATTCTAACTTAATTTGACAAATTAAGTCAAATACAACATTAGTTCTATGTCAAAGGGAGTGGGAGTTAACTACACCCTTTCTTATCGATGTAATTCAAAATGATTTGCAATAAGATGAGGTGGTTTTATTTCAAAAAAAAAAAGTAATTAACTAAGGTAATAAGTTAAAAAGATATTCTTTATAATTTTTCGCATAGCTTTTTTTTTTGAAGTAATTATTGTAAACATTTTAAAATTTATTACATAAATCACATTTAAATGTTTTCCTGCATTAACTGTATTAAATTAGCATCGCTCTCTTAAATCTTTTTCATTATGTTAAATTGATGTTAGTTTATTGTACTTATTATATTATAATAAATAAATTGATTTTCAAATTCAAAAGTAAATAATGAATTATGAGAAATTGCCCAAACTACCACAATTTCCTACTCTCTCTCACCAAAATACCATTATGCGGGATACTCCGCCTTTTTTAACCACGGAGTACGCATGCTGGTACTGCGCATACTGAGATACGCATTACAGAGTTGCGTGTTCTGAGATACGCATCATGGAGATGCGTATTGACATCAGCACACGTCATTTCTTCGTGCACGACTTCGGAGCTCAGGCGACAGAAAAATCGCCTCGAAATCGCCTGTCCTCGTCCATCAGCTTCAGGCAACGTCCACAAAAACTAAACACATAAAAATGATGCCGATGCATTTGTCTACATAATTATATGTTCAGTTTGATGATTTGTGGCCCCGCAGGGGCGTGTAATACCGATCTGAAAACATAATCGGAGAAAAGAGCTCGATTTGGGGCTTTGGAATCCGGCTAATAAAATGTGAAATGGATGGTATAGACTTGTAGAGTACAAAGAGGCGATCGTTTTGGTATATAGCATGTCAATGCTCGATGCCTGGAGAGAACGAACGAACCGATTGAAAAAAATGCGAGAAAACGTCCGGCGGCGGAGGGTTGGAGACGATGAACAGTGCGACATATACGCATTTGTGACATGCGTTGCCTCCAACACGCATTACAAAGATGCGTATAAGATGTTACTGTTCACGAATTGATTTGTGAAATATACAAAGTTGTTGATGCGTGGTCTGAGGCCACGCATTTTCAAAATGCGTATAGGCTGTACGCATTGTCAGAATGCGTGGCTCGTGGGTAAAAAGGGCGGACGGGAATGGAAACAGGTATTTTGGGCAGATGGAATGGAAATGTGGGTAGTTTGGTTTTTCACCCATGAATTATTTGGTCCATGACATTACAATACGATTAACGATATTAAAAAGGAAATTCTAATAAATTTTCTTTCGAAATCTCATTTACATTCCTGTTAATCGTATTAAAATCTCATGATTCAAATGACATCTAAACTAATTAATTTATTTTCTAATTTAAAAATGAATTGTACAATTTTTTAAACATGGATAGATACACAAAGGTCCTCTTCCGGATTAGAGATGTCATAAAATTATAATTCTTGTGGAATTGATTAATTTAATTTGAAATCAAGTAAAAAAAAAAAATCATGAAATATTAAAATTTGTTTTCTCAAAAATAACAAATTATGATTTTTGCAACGGTCTTTCAACTTAAAAAGAAATCAAATGTGGTTATTGTGGTGTCATTTCAAACAGTGTGAGGTGAAATGTTAAGCAGAACAATACCTAGGATTTCCAACAAACCTGAACTCAGCTCCATTGAAAACATTTGTTTAAATGTCCTTACTTTTTGCAACTCCAAGTCTTTAAAGCAGGGTATTTGTGTTCACAGCCCAATAATTAAGCTGGGTCTTGAACATAACCTGTTGCTTAACAACAATTTGCTGTCAGTATATACTAAATGTTATGGACTTGAACATGCACGCCACTTGTTTGATGAAATGCCGCAGAGAGATGTTGTGTCCTGGACTGGAATGTTGTCTGCTTACAGCAAGTGTAAGGATCATGAGGAGGCACTTAGGTTGTTTGATCTTATGAGAATTAACGGCCATTATCCGAATGAGTTTACGTTATCGAGTGTTTTAAGATCGTGTTCGAGTTTGGGAAGGTTTAGTCTTGGAAGCCAGTTGCAGAGTTATATGATTAAAAATGGGTTTGAGACAAATGGGATATTAGCTAGTAGTTTAATTGATTTGTACTCTAAATGTGGTCTTACTAAGGAGGCATATAAATTGTTTAAGAATATAAATCATGCTGATACGCTTTTATGGACAACGATTATATCTGCTTATGTACAAGCTCAAAACTGGAAAAGGGGTTTGCAACTGTATGGTGATATGATTCGGGATGGGGTTGTTCCTAATGAATATACTTTTGTTAAGCTTTTAACTGCATCAAGTTTTCTTGGTTTGTACTATGGGAAATTAGTTCATGCACAAGTAATTGTATGGGGAGTGAAGACGGCATTGGTTTTAAAGACTGCTCTTGTTGACATGTACTGTAAATGCGAAGAAATGGACTATGCATTGAAGGTCTCGAAGCAAACATATGAACGTGATGTTTTTTTATGGACTGCTATCATTTCTGGTTTTGTCAGAAAGATGGACTTCACCAAGGCTTTTGATGCTTTTACTGAAATGTTGTGCTCTGACATTGTACCAACTACCTACACGTATTCTGGAATCCTGAATGCCTGTTCATCTATTCTAGGACTGGAACTGGGTCAGCAGATTCATGCACGGGTACTCATGGCTGGTCTGGAAAATGATGTCTCTGTTGGAAATGCACTTGTAGATATGTACATGAAATGTTCCTATACAGTGGAGAATGCTTTAGGAGTTTTCAAAGAAATATCTTCACCTAATGTCATATCTTGGACTTCATTAGTTGCTGGTTTAGCCGAACATGGTTTTCAAGAAGAGTCTTTTAAGGCATTGGAGGAGATGATATATTTAGGGGTGCAACCAAATTCCTTCACGCTTTCCAGCATCCTCTGGAATTGTAGTAGTGTAAACTCTCCTAGTCGAACAAGAGAACTTCATGGGTATATCATCAAGAAAAATGCAGACCAGGATATAGTTGTCGGAAACGCTCTTGTAGATGCATATGCTGGATTAGGCATGGTGAATGATGCACAGCGTGTCATTAAAATGATGGCCAAGAGAGATGTCATCACATATACAGGTTTAGCCACACGGATCAATCAGATGGGATGTCATGAAACCGCTTTATGCATTATTAACCAAATTCTTGATGATAATATAAAGATGGATGGGTATAGCCTCGCTACATTCTTATCTGCGTCGGCAAGCTTAGGTGCATTGGAACCTGGAAAGCAGCTCCATTGTTCTTCGCTAAAATCTGGGTTAGACAGCTGTATTTCTGTTTCAAATGGTGTTGTAGACTTGTATGGAAAATGTGGGTGCACAGATGATGCAGTGAGAGCTTTTCGGGAGATAGATCAGCCCGATGTAGCTTCATGGAACTGTTTGATATTTGCTTTAGCATCGAATGGCCATATCTCGCCCAGCCTCTTAGCTTTTGAAGATATGCTTTTAGCAGGGGTCCTCCCTGATGCAATTACCTTTTTGCTACTTCTGTTTGCTTGCAGTCATGGTGGTTTGGTAGATCTTGGTTTGGATCATTTCGAGTATATGAAAGAAAGACATAATCTTGAGCCACAACCGGATCACTACATCTGTAAAGTTGATCTCCTCAGTCGAGCTGGCCAGCTAGTGGAAGCAGTGGGTGTTATCGAATCGATGCCTTTCCAGCCAAATGCATTGATCTACAAAACCTTGCTGGGTGGCTGTAGACTACACGGGAACATACCTCTTGGAGAAGACATCGCTAGGCGAAGTCTTGAGCTTGAACCATCCGACCCTACAATATATGTGTTGCTTGCAAACATGTATGACGATTTTGGGCAACCTGAACTAGGTGATAAAACTCGCAGGCTGATGAAAGAGAATGGCTTGAGGAAGACTCCTGGACAAAGCTGGATGGAAGTACAGAACAAGATACATCTTTTCAGTGCGGGAGATAAAATGCATCCGCAGATTAATGAGATTCATAAGAAACTGGATTTTGTGATAAGTGAGTTCAAAATCATGGGATATTCCTATGAAGCCAACAAAACCTCAATGTACCACAGTGAGAAATTAGCTGTTATATTTGGACTTCTCAATGCACCATCAAATGCCCCAATACGCATCATTAAGAATATAAGGATTTGCAAAGATTGTCATGATTTTATGGTACATTTGACTCTATTGGTTCATAGGGAGATAATTATCAGAGATGGAAACCGTTTTCATTGTTTTAAGAAGGGTGAGTGTTCATGCAGAGGCTTTTGGTAAACCATGTAAGAAATTATTAGTTCCGTCCATACGGTTCACAACTTTGCAAAAAATGCAAACTTAAGCTGAATAGGATGCTTCTAAATTAATCTCCATTGACTTATGTCCTTTGAAGGTATGTATGTAACAACTAACAACATTGTGAAATTCAGAAAACTAACCTGCTATTTTTATAACACACATAAAGAAAAACATCAAGACCATGTGGTTTCACCAGAGAAGATTTTCCGGTAGCTAAATGACAGTCCTTACACTAAAAGTATGAATTCCATAGAAGGCAAAATTCGAGGTTCAGCAGGGGAATTAACAGGAACTGCGAATCAGAGTGCATGCTATTTGTTGTGTTCCTATTTGTATGCTATTTGTCTTTACTCTTCATCTCATTTCCAGTTTCTTCTACATGTCTCCAATTTATCCTGGTATCACTTCCTTTTCCTTCTTTCTTTAAATGATTTTTCTTTTATATCTTTATTACTAGATTCTGAGTTCACTGTTCACAATTTTATTCTGTTTTAATTTGTTTATATTGCAATTTAATTTATTATCATGCTAGTGTGAATTGATGTAGTCAGTAGTATCCACTTATTGCAAGTTCACTTTGCCAAATTGCTAAAACCAGTTTGTTTATGATTGTTATGTTTCCAGCATCAGCGTTATCTCTTTTTCATTATCTATTTCTTTGAATTATATTTTCTTCTAGTAAGTTGCTCTGTGGTCCTAGCCATCTCAGTTTTTGGATAATGGTTGTTAAGCAAAAGAAAATGAGGGAGGCGGGTATATGTTACTAGCTTCTCTTGATTTAGTTATCATCTCAAGTTAATTTGAGTTTTTATGATAATATTTGTTCAACAAAAAAGGTGGAAGGGGGTTTGTGCATCTGTTACCAGCTTTTTTTTCTTCAGTTATTATATCACAAAATGCAGCTTCAGTAATGAACGACGAGGGAATTTCATTCACGATGCGGTACAGAGTTTTTCGTCTGTAAATTCTGATGGAGCATAGCCAGTAGTCCGATACTCTAGGCTTTTTTCAACATTTTTGGGCTTGGAACTGCATATTTCAATTATTTAAGTTTGTTCCTCAGATAGGATGCCAGTAATATAATGCACTTTTCACAAAACTAGTGTTTTGGTCTGTAAATTCTGATGAATCTTAGCCAGCACAGCAGTCCGATGCTCTAGTCTCTGTTCAACATTTTTGGGCTTGGAACTGCATATTTGACTTGTTTAGGTTTGTTCCTCAGATAGGAATAGGATGCCAATTGAATAATTGAGCTGTTTACAAAACTAGTGTTACAAGATGTGTACTCCTATTATTTTAGCCAAGGATTGCAACAGCTAGACAACGAATACAGTGTTGTGTCCAGGATTAATATCAGAAGACCTGACTTTTCTAAATAGTAACAATATGTACTTCTCTAAAAAATTATTCCGAGTCATGTATATTAATGCTAAATATACTGGTGATGTCCAGTTTCGATTTGCTTTGTGATGAAATGCTCTTTTATTGCCTCAAGTTTCAGTAAAAATTTCCGTCTAATGTCTTATCTTTGTAGAAAACTGCAATTTAGTATGGATTAAATACAAAATGGTCGATGTTATATTCAAACATAAATCACCTTGTTTTCTTTCCTATAGATCCAGATACCACAAGACATGATTTCTTTGTAGCAAAAGGTATCAATTTATCATTGGCCGAGTAGTGGTTACTCAAGTTGCAGTGCATCTACACATGCAGGTCTTTTGTTAAACTGACAGGATTGCATGGTTTTACTTTGTGTCGATGTTAGTCATGGACTGAAGCCTCAAGGTACCTACGCAGATGTACTGACCGACGATCAGGCCAATCAATTCGCATAAGCAACCAAGTCTCATTTAGTCAAAGCTCAGAACATACGATGAAGATGCATTTACGAGCTCTTAGACATCCGGGACCCTGGATTATTTATTTCTATGTACAAGTTGACACTAAAGTGAAAATAATGTTTGCAGGTCAAAAATGCAGTTGCTGGAAACTACAATCGCATGTGGATTACTGATGTAATTGCTGATCAACTTGTGTGAAAACTGTTAACTATGGAAAGCAATCAGTCCTTCAGAAACTTGTGAAGTTTGCAACTAGATTCACTAGGAACTGCTACAGATGATCAGTTCTGATCTCTGTTCTAAAAATCGGTGATTAATCACGATTAATCACCGATTAATCCTTGTTCCATGGGTTACCGAACTGATTAATAATCCGATTATTCGATTAATCATTCCGATTAATCCCCAAATACCCGATTAATCCCCGATTAATCTCTGGACAGTGCCTCTACCGATTAAGTCCGATTCCCGCTTTTTACAACACTGGTTCTGATTGGTTTAATGTAAGTAGTGTACATTTATTGTTTCCCTAAAAGTAGAGGCATTGCTTTATGTTAATATATACTAGTATAGAGTAAATTTCACTTTGGTGGCATGTACTTTAATTATTTTACATTTCGATGGCTAAGTTTTGAAAGTTAACATTTTGATGACTGTAGTTTAATTTTTTAGCATTTTGGTGGTCAAGCTTTAAAATTGAACACTTTGATGACTTAGCTTTTTTTGTTTAGCACTTTGGTTGCCAAGTTTTTTTTATCTTGACGATATTTTAGCCACCAAAGTGCTAAAAAGAAAAAAGGTAAGTCACTAAAGTTTTCAATTACAAAACTTAGCCACCAAAGTGCTAAAAAATTAAACTACAGTCATCAAAATGTTAACTTTCAAAACTTGACCACCAAAATGCAAAACAATTAAAGTACAGTCCATCAAAATGCAATTTACTCTATAGTATAAGATCATAATATATACATCTCCTAATTAACATGAATTTTTAGAGAATCCATAACTTAACAGGGTATTAGAACTCCAATTAAGGTCTCGAGTATTTCTCCTACCCTCGGTAATTAGTATGGACTCTAGACTAATTATTGCCCGTCACATTGGAAATTTTTCCCTTCGAGATTTGTTGGTTCCCATTAAAGTTCGTACTTTTTAAATGGGTACTAGAATTTTATTGATGCTGGGGATTGGGCATGGGAGTTATTGCTTTGTCCATTAATCAGACATATGTAATAAACAAGCAATTCCACTTACAAATATTCATATATAACCTCTCCAAACGTGGGCAGACCGGCAGAGACCAAAATAAGAAGAGAATAATGCGCCCGAGTCCTAGCATATTATCATGTCCCAAACTCACCATCATTTGTTCTATATATACCTCTGTTCTAAAAATCCTCAATTCAGCCGATTAATCCTCGATTAATCTTCTGGAAGGTAACCAATCGATTCGATTTTTGAAATCCGATTAATCCTTTTAATTTATTTAAAATGATATGTTTAATTGTAAATTAGACTAATATATTAAATATTATTATAATATCCAATTAATGCTCCAATTAATCCATCCGATTAATCTCCGCCTATCCGATTAGGCGCTAGGCGATACCCCGACCGTCCTGGACCGCCTAGCGATTTCTGGAACACTGATATATACAATGGTTTGAACAACAATACTAGTATAATTTGATGGAAAGGGTAAAAGATCAAATCTAAAATATTTGTTCAAAAAACCACTTTCATATCTAAGATTTGCGAAAAAAAAGTTGTTTTTTTAAAGAACTATGAAGTTGGTGTATTTTTGTCATGCATGCTTCTTCTTTTTCGGCTAACATCCTATTGCATGCTTTTCAGACAAGAGCTACTCTCACATAAATTTTGGGTTAAGTGGCGTTTTGGTCACTTAATTGACTGGAAACTTGCAATTGGGTCATCAAACTCAAAAAATTTTCAGTCACATCATTGTACTCTTAAAAATTTTCATTCAGGTCACTGGCCGTTACAATCCGTTAAAAATTAGACGGAAAACTGACTAAGTTTGGTGAGTTGGCTTGAATAAATCCACCGTGGCATGTACAGTCAACTGAAGCGGCGTTTTTCGTCACTCAACTAATGTGCAGTCAGCTGAGTTTCTAGTAAGTTCGGTGATCAAAACGCTACTTCAGCTGACTGTACATGCCACAATGGATTTATTCAAGCTAACTCACAAAACTTAGTCAACTTTCCGTCAAATTTTTAACGGAGTGTAACGGCTAGTGACCTGAATGAAAATTTTTATGAGTACAATGATGTGATTGAAAACTTTTTAAGTTTGATGACCCGATTGCAAATTTCTTGTCAGTTGAGTGACCAAAATGCCAATTAACCCCATAAATTTTGCCAGATTCCCCATTAGATTTCGTGTCGTTTCGTGTACTTTTATTTCATGCATTTTCATGTTTTCGTGTATTCAGGGTTAAAATTAAAATTGATTCGAAATTATTTCGTATATTTGATTACCCAACCGGAACCTGAAATGAAATATTTCGTGTAAACACGAAACAAAACGAAAGTATACGAAATAAAAATATTAATAAAATATTTCATGTACTTTCGTATATTTTCGTGTACTTTCATGTACCCAAAACGAAAGTACACGCAATAAAAATATAAAAAATTGTAATATATATTATGATATATAAAAAATTAAAATTATATATGCTCCCTCAGTTTCATAATGCTTTTCCTATTTTGAATTTTTACACTATTCGTTATAAACGGTTGACTACTAATTTACGCATAATTTATAAGATAAAATAAAGTCATGAATGATTTTGTTTGATTCGTATTTGTGAGTATTTTAATACTGTAAAGTTTTTATATTTAATAATAACACAAAATTAAAGATTTTAACGATTAAAGTGTGCGTTGGCAAACGTGTCTGGTCCAAACAGTAAAAGTAATAAGCGACGGAGGGAGTATAATATTTCGTGTACGAAAACCCATATCCCACACTAAATATTTTATATAATTTCGTATTCGTGTACTTTCGTGTTTCATATACCAAAAATTAAAACCCATAATCATATTTTTCAAATCATTTCATGTCATATTCACGTGTCTCTTATCAAATTGATAGATATATTCATAATATTTTTTTTTTTTTGAAACTAGATATATTCATAATATTCATTCACATCTAAAATATAACCTCGGGGTAGCAAAGCATTCAACGGCCATAAGCCATCATTTAAATTCGAATTAAAGACTTGGGATGATTATTCTAGTTATTTTATATTCAGATAATTTATTTTTATTTTTAATATATAAGGAGAGAGAAAGGGGAATATCAAGATGAAAAATAAATCCAACTTTTATCGTTGCAACCACTTTAATCAACGATTGAACAAGGTTTGTCTCACCCACTTTGGAGAATTGATTGATAAATGGAGCACAAAGAACTTGTAAGTGGTCCATAGCGCACCTTATACAATAATTATATATAAAATATATCCTCCTTGCTCCATGAAAGTGAAACCTCTTAAACTCTAATCCACTACCCCTAATCCACACTTTCCCACCCATCAATCAGAACATGAGTAATATCAACTCTAAAGTATGCCCAGCCAGTTAATATGCCTTTATTATGTATTGACCATTGATTAAGACTGTGATTGGCTTCTTCAGCACAAATAATTAATACCAAGGTGACGTGCACTCTATCTAACAATAAATTTTAATATTTATATATTTATCTGCAGTTTTTGCGCTTCTAGTACATTTATTTATTATTTTATGAAGAAATAAATTTTTGTATAAACTAAAATATCTAGATATTTTATATGGTGAATCTGACATTTAAATGAATGGCAACTATGATCTGCACTGCAAAATGGGCTTGTAAAAGTATCGATACGTTTACAAATATTTGAATTGAAAAAACTTGGTCTCAAATTTAAATTAAATATTAATACAATTTTAAAGTTCAATTTTTGAATAAATTGAATTTAAGCATAATTTAATTTGATTCGGAAATACGCAATCAAGTTAGGTAGTAGTATTTGGTGCAAAATGCATTTTGCATCCATTGTATTCCTACTTTCAAAAATTGCAAAATCACGTCTCTGTTTTAAATCTCGATACACCTTTACCTTTTTCGAATGAAGAAGTTTACAAATTTTCCAACCAAATTATATTTTGTTCAAATTTCACTCATTTATAAATCGAATCTTAAATTTATATCCAATTGATTGGACTTGAATTAATGAATTTGTTCATTAACAATGTAATCGAACTTACCAAAAAAAAAAAATTGAACATTACATCAATTCGTGAGTATTCAATAATTTTTCTAATCTAAATGGCCCAAAACTGCTCTCCGGTAGATAAATATAGATGGGATAACGACGATAACTTAATTTATGTTGCTTAAACAATCGAGTGGATTACTTAGATTCGTATTTAGCGGAAGAAAAAAGATTTTATAGTAACAGTTGTTATATAGTACAAGTAAATCACTCATGTAGTACATGCAAATGACAGAATTATTCCGTGACACACAGAGATATACTCATGTTAAGTTAATATATACTTGCATGCATTATAAAATCAACATGCAGATATATTAATGTGTTCAGCCTCCAAATTACAGCAATTAACTTAATAATTACAATTCCATCTGCACAAGATCTAAATCCAGGTGAAAATTATAAAATATATCAATAAAATATAAATTTCTGGTAACATGCATCACTTTTTTCCAGCAAAAGAACCCCACAAACGAGCATGAGATGCCTTAATTAAAATAATGTAGCCAATAATCTGCTACTTAAAAAACTAATTGTGGCGTTAGAAAAAGTAGTTAGGATAAGGACTGAATTGTTACTGCCGAAGCATAAATTCATAATCTAATTTGGTGCCAATAAACAATACTCCCTCTGTCCCAACCAATTGTTTACATTTTCGGTTTTGGGATGTCTCAACCAATTGTTTACGTTTCCTAAAATAGTAGTAAGTTTTAATACTATTACACCCACTACTTCACTTATTTTAACAATACTTTACACTATTACACCAACTACTTCATTTATTTTAACAATAAAATCACTATTACACCCACTACTTCACTTATTTTAATCTTAATTCTTGGTATCCGTGTTAAAAGCAAACGATAACAAATCGTTGGGACGGATGGAATAGTATTAGTCAGGACATCATTAGTAGGAATAACAATATTTATTTAAGACATAAATAGATTTGATATATATTGTATTCGAAAGAATGAAATAAAAACCACATTTTTTAATAAAACTGACGAGAATAACACAAATCACGGATAGTGACCATAAATACCCCTCTATTACGCATTTGGAAGAGGGGTAATAGATTTTATATATATTACGCATTTGGAAGAGGGGTAATAGACCTGACAGGGAAGCCTATTACGCATTTGGAAAATGGATAACCCCTATTACCCATTCTCCAAATGCGTAATAGATGAAAAATCTATACTAGTTACCCCAATATCAAATGCATAACCCTATTACTCTCATATGAAATGCGTAATAGACGGGTATTTATGGTCATCATCAGTGTTTTGGGATATTCTTGTTATGTGATATAGCTTTTTGGGGTATTTTTAACCAAAGCTCATTGTATTCTCTAGAAGTTGAAGTCTCATCCTACAAATAGATTTTAAACACATACTCCTACTTAATTAGAAATTAATTGTATTTTTTTGGCTTAAATTGAAATTAATTAAAAATGTCACAGACATAACTATTTTTTTTTTTGAATAAAAGACAAATATCATTACTACGAAATGTCATACAAAAGAGACTCCAACAACAAGTTTGAAGGAGACGTGAACACATTTTGACAATTTAGAGAACAGGGCAATTTAGCTACTAAGTGAGCAACCCTATTCGCTTGTCTTTTAACGAAAGAAATTGAAAAGCCTGATCTGAGATTCAAAATATTGCGGCAGGCTTCCAATACATTACCAACTTCCAGCACATTTTCTTCAGGGGTGTGTAAAGCTCGCACGGTAAGGAAGGAATCAGACTCAACCACTACTGTGTCATGTTGCAAAGTGAGAAGCCATTGGAGACCCTCAACAACAGCTAGGGATTCGGCTTCAAAGACAGACGAAACAATAGTCTTGCACACTGTTTTGCCAAGCACCAGAGTACCAGCATGATCTCTTAACACCAAGCCCATCTGAAATGTCGACTCACCCAACTTCACAGCAGCATCAACATTAAGCTTAAGGGTACCTATCACTGGTTTCTCCCATTTGACAATGACAGGGGTTCTGGTAATCAAATTATTCACAACTGGAAGTGCACGTTTGCCTTTCGCTTCTCTCCACTCTAAAATGGTTTTTGCACTCCACCCCATTGCAACAGCTGCATTCACAACCTTATTCTCCCAGACCTTTTGATTCCTGAAGAACCAAACACCCCAAAGAACTTTAACAATTAGCATAGTGTCATCTGTGAGACATGTATCCAGCTTAGCTAACAACCAGGTAGCTACATCCTCATAGCTCGATAGTGCATAGCTCTTACCAGCAAAACTCCAACAGGCTGATGCAAAAGGACACTCGAAAAAGACATGAAGAGTATCTTCAATATCTGCATCACACATAGGGCAATTGAGAGGCAGTTGGACTCCCTTAGTACTCAGCCTACTTTTAACAGGGATGTTGTTCCTGCAGAAACGCCAAAGGAATATTTTAATCTTATGTGGCACATCCAATTTCCACAATCTGCTCCAACCTTTCGACTGCAAGACAGACCCTACACCCACATTGCGATCATGCCACAACTGATAGCCCGTTTTGACAGAGTATTTTCCATTTGTAGTTTTAGTCCAAGCTAGGCGATCCTCATTCAAATATTCAAGAATTCGAGTTGCCAAAATAAAATCAGCATCCTCCCTCGAGAATAATTGCATTACTTTCATAACATCCCATCTTCTCTCACCCTGCACAAAAAGTTGAGACACATTCATTGAATTAACAGCATACTATCTAGCCTGATCGACTTTGAAGTCACTCTTCCCTTGAAGCCACGGATCCTGAGTACACTTAATCGATTCACCATTACCCAACACCCACCTGTACCCTTGCATCACTTCTTTTTTGGCCGTGACAATTCCTTGCTAGATGAAACTCGAACCTGGGAGAGCTCTTGCTTGTAAAATATGAGAATTCGGGAAGTATTTAGCCTTAAAAAACCTGGAAACCAAGATTTGAGGCATATGCACAAACTTCCACACATGCTTAGCCATCATAGCTATGTTATAGCCATACATACTGCGAAAAGCAAGTCCCCCATGACACTTTGACATACTCAATCCATTCCACCCCACCCAGTTGATACCTCTCCTTAGGGCTGGCAATTTCGGGTTTCGGGTCGGGTTCGGGTCGGGTCAACAGTGGGTTTCGGGTACAGGTACTCAACCCGAACCCGACCCGAAATGGGTTTCGGGTACAGGTACTCAACCCGAACCCGACACGAATGGGTTTCGGGTGGGTTTCGGGTAACCCGACCCGAAAATAATTATATATATATATATATTAAAAAATATATATATTTATATATATTAAATAAATATATATATATTAAAAATAATTATATACATTAAAAAATATATTTATATTAAAAATATATTAAATATATATATATATTAAAAATAATTAGATATATTAAAAATAATTATATATATATGTATATTCGGGTAAGTTTCGGGTCAGTTTCGGGTTACCCGAACCCGACCCGAACCCAACCCGATTTTTTCGGGTCAGTTTTGGGTCAACCCGAAACCGACCCGAACCCGAAAAATGCAAACCCGAACCCGACCCATGCGGGTTGGGTTCGTGTCGGGTTCGTGTCGTGGGTCCAAAATTGCCAGCCCTACCTCTCCTGTCAGAAGAACCCGACTGCCACCAATATTTGTTCATCATTACTTCCATCTCATTACACATACTTTTAGGAAGAAGAAAAGACGTCATACAGTAGGAAGGAATTGCTGTGGCTACATTCTTTATTAGTATTGTCTTCCCTGCACGTGAAATTTTTTTCGCCTTCCATCCTTGTAATCTCTTCCACATTCTATCCTTAATGAAGCCAAAGACACGTTTCTTCGACCTTCCTACCAGCGATGGCAAGCCCAAATAAAAACTGTTTTGCAGATCATTTGTGACACCCAGGATAGCTGAGATTTCTGCTCGTTTGTCTTGTTTGACACTTGAGCTGAAAGTAATACCTGATTTCAAATAATTGACCGACTGCCCAGAACACAGTGCATACTCATCCAAAATGACCTTAATAGCTGCAGCCTCCATACTATTTGCCCGAAAGAACAAAAATGAGTCGTCTGCAAATAAAAGATGGGAAATGACAGGAGCAGAACTACTAACTTTGATACCACTGATTGTCCCTTCTGAGACAGCTTTTGAGAGAGCTAATGACAGACCCTCCACACAGAAAAGAAAAAGATACGGAGAGAGCGGATCTCCCTGTCTAATTCCTCTCGACGGATTGATGGGACCAATGTTTATACCATTGAAGCAAAACTCATACGAGACTGAACTTACACACATCATCATCCACTTCACCCATTGCTCACAAAAACCCATGGCTTGCATCCTTCTCTTTAAATAAATCCAGTCAACCCTATCATACGCCTTAGAGATATCTAACTTTAAAGCCACATCGCCTTCAATCCCTCTAGCTGGCTTCTTCATATGATGAATGAGCTCAAAAGCAATGAGCACATTATCATTAATACTTCTTCCTGGTACAAAGGCTGCTTGGTTCTCAGAGATAATATAGGGTAAGATAATCTTCAAGCGATTAGCTAAAACCTTTGAAAGAATCTTGTACAACACATTACAGAGAGCGATAGGGCGAAGATCCCTCATTCGACAAGCATTCTCTTTTTTAGGAATCAGCACCACATTAGTATCATTTAGATTTGCTGAGAACGAATTACCAGCCAACCATTCTTTACAACAGGAGAACACTTCCTTGCCCAAGATAGGCCAGAAATGTTGAAAGAATGCAGGATTTAGCCCATCTGGCCCACTTGCTTTGTTAGGGTGCATTTGTTTCACAGCTTGAGTGAATTCCACAAAAGTTATCTCAGCTACCAGAATTTAATTATGAGCCTCAGTCACACATCTACTGTCCTCACCAAACTGATGGTTCGAGTCATGTTGACTACCCCTGAAAATTTCACCAAAATAATCACTCACTATTTTGCACATGCCCTCCATGTCATCAACTCGTACTCCATCATCAGATTCCAAGAAAGGAATGCGATTTGTTTTCTTTCGATTTGAAGCTGAAGCATGAAAAAATTTCGTGTTAGCATCTCCTTCTGTCAACCAAAAGACCTTAGCCCTTTGTTTCAAATAAATTTCTTCGTGGAGAAGTAACTCATGCAATCTCTCCTTCTCTTCGAAATACAGTTTGACACCTTCATTATCAATACGATTCACTAACTTGGATAACAGCTCTTTCTGCTTTTTCAACTTATCCCGAAACTTGTGAAAAAAGTTCCTCCCCCAACGAGCCATAAAATTGGAAACAGGCAGAAGTTTTGGGATAATGTGAGATGGAGGAAGAGACAACCAAAACTCAGAAGTTTCCCTATGAAAATCCGGTTCTTGAAGCCAAGTGTTTTCGAAACGAAAACGGAATTGCTTGTGAGTGAAAGCCACACTAAACAAATCCAAAAGAATAGGGTCATGGTCCGAAGCAGGCGAATGAATAACCATCAGTTTGCAAAGTGGGAACATATGTAACCAATCACGAGATGCAAAAGCTCTATCCAGACGCTCTTTAACCCAATCACTAGTGCCACGAGATTTTTCCCAGGTATATTTCCTTCCTTGCAGATCAATCTCTACCAAATGAGAGTCATCAATTGCTGCTTGAAAACCAGCCATAAGAGATGGAGCATGATGCGAACCTCCCCATTTGTCTGCAGCCACTAACAAGTCATTGAAATCCCCGATAATAGACCAAGGAAGCTGAGTCTTTCCAGCTAAACGACGAATAAGCTCCCATGAATTCCTCCTACGACAACTCTCCGGGAAACCATAGAAACAAGACAAGGACCACACAGCACTACCATTATTCAGAAAGTTTACATTAATATGATTTCGTGAGTACCCCGTAACTTCACAAAAAACATTACTCCTCCAGAAAACAGCTAAGCCACCACTACGTCCAACTCTATCAACTGAGAAACATTGAGCAAAGCCAAACTTTACTCGTAAAACTTCAATTTTATTAGCAAAAGAAATGGTTTCAGACAATAAAAGAAAATCAGGTTTGTGACTCTTCAATAGGTCACCTAAAGCTCGAACTGTACGAGGGGAACCCCACCCTCGACAGTAGTATTAAAACCTGGACAATCAGTCGTAGAAAGCCCAGCTTCAGAGATAGTAACATTGTTTACACCTTCTATTTCCATATAGATATTATTGTCTGGGCCTCGCCTTCATTTATTACTGTCTTCCACATTTAGCCCACTTAACTCCTCATCAGTTGGCACATTCAGATTTTTAGAGTTCCCCGCCAAAATCCCCTTGTCTTTATTTTTTAAAATGCCCCCCCTGATAAGGCTCCTTGACAAATGAAATATTGCTAAAATCCCGCTCCTGTTCAACAACTCGCATTATCTGTTTACTAGACTCCCTTGAAAAATGCTGATTAAAATTTGAACTTCCTTGATTAACGCCCCAGTCAACATCTCTCTCATCCTTAAGGAACTTGCTCCGATCATGCCCTACCGCTCGCCTTGCCGGAGCGCGCAGCCACACCCCCCACTCCCTTACTTCATCTTTAGGACCCATACTATATTTCTTCTCACAAAAACGTTCAGTGTGAGTCACCATACCGCACACAAAACAGAAGTCCCTCAATCTCTCATACTTGCAGTTGACAATTTTCTCCGTACCATTCCTTCTACAAATCTTCTTATTACGTTTTAGAGGTTGCCTGATATCGACATCAATCCTGATATGCATGCATTCACGCCATATACTGGAGTTATTGTTGGGATCGTAGGAACTGAACGATCCAAAAAAATTACCCAGCTGTTTCCCTGCCGCCTCTGTCATCAGGCCTGAAGGGACACCATACAACTGAATCCAGCATTTGAGATAAAACAGTGGTACCTCCAATGGATCCTCCCCAACATCGATTTTACTAAGAACAAGCATTGCACCATCAAAACTCCAAGGTCCCCCATTGAGAACCCATTCCAAATCATCCACATGATAAAACTGGAATAAAAATAAACCTGGTTTGAGATCTTTAATACTCAAACCTCTTGCTGGGCGCCATATGTCTGCCATTTTCGACTTCATTGCCTTGATATTCAAACTTTTCTCTATCAAGAAACGACCCACGAGACATATCTCAAACTTATTAGATATATCCTCCGCTTCTTCATCAAAAACAAGTTCAGTGTTCTCCTCGTCTTCGATCCCCATCCCTGCCATCCTTTCATTGATATTATCGACTCTAGCCATCACAAAACTCTCACGTTCTTACTCGAAGAATAGATAGAATAACAAAGACTCTCACTTCATAGGAGAGAAAAATATATATGTATTAATTCTTTTTAACATAATAGAATTTTTCGAAAATAAGAAATAAACTACCTAACCCTCGTTTACAGACATAACTATTAAACTATGAGAATAAATGTTAAAAATAACAATTTTTTAAGTGAAGTTAACAAAAATATCAATTTCTAGGTGCATTGGCTGAAAATACTGGATTGGATACGCATTTCCAAGTTGGGTATCCCATTTTGTATAAGATACCCAACTCAGAAATGGGTATCTTAAAAAAAAATTAAAAAAAATGTAGATACGCATTTGCCATTTGGGTATCACATATGGGATACCCAACTTGCAAATGCGTATCATATGTATTTTGAATACCCATTTTGTAAATGCGTATCCAATCAGGTATTTTCAGCCATCTCCTTTCAAAATTGTTATTTTCGTGATGAACTTTTACAAAATGGTTATTTTTAACCATTACCCAAACTATGACGATACATTTGTGGATATGGTAATTTATACTCCGTAACTATATAAAAATTTAAATCGGTCATCTATCATCAATTTAAATTGCTTTCAGTTCAATTAAACATTAACTCCTCTTGCAGAACAAAGATAACGCAGATAACTGAGAAATTGATTGATTAGCCTTTGCTAGATTAAATTAAATTATGACTAGGGCAACAAGAAACAATTGAGTTATTGGCTTGTTCAAACATACATTAAATTAGAGATGCACAAAAAGTCCTTCGGGTCGGGTTTTATCCGAGTTTTAAAAAGCCCGGGCTTTTTAACAATCGGGTCGGGCTGGGCTTTTTCAAAAATCGGGTCGGGCCGGGCCGGGCTTTCTTTAAAATATGAGGCCCGTTTTAGGCCCTCGGACCGGGCCGAGCTTTTTTCGGGCTTTTTTTTAAAAAAAATTATATATATGTAATTTCTATATTTTTACAAATATTTCTCGACGATCCAACCGTATGGATGTCAAGATATATCTAATTAAATGATATTACCAAATTTTCAAAAAATAAAAAATTAATTTGGTTGGAGATCTTAATAGAACATTACTATATTGTCTAGTACTCGTAACTAGTGCTTCGTCCCATACTATTATTTCTATATTTTTAAAATATTTCTCGACGATCCAACCGTGCGGATGTCAAGATATATCAAATTTAATGATATTCCCAAATTTTAAAAAAATTAAAAATTAATTTGGTTGGAGATCTTAGTAGAACATTATTATATTGTCTTGTACTCGTAACTAGTGCTTCGTCCCAGACTATTGTTTAAATATTTTTACAAATATTTCTCGACGATCCAACCGTACGGATGTCAAAATATATCTAATTAAATGATATTCCCAAATTTTCAAAAAATAAAAAATTAATTTGGTTTGAGATCTTAATAGAACATTACTATATTGATTAGTACTCGTAACTAGTGTCTCGTCCCAGACTATTGTTTCTATATTTTTAAAAATATTTCTCGACGATCCAACCGTACGGATGTCAAGATATATCTAACTAAATGATATTCCCAAATTTTTAAAAAATAAAAAATTAATTTGGTTTGAGATCTTAATAGAACATTACTATATTGTCTAGTACTTGTAATTAGTGCTTAGTCCTAGACTATTGTTTCTATATTTTTAAAAATATTTCTCGATGATTCAACCGTACGGATGTTAAGATATATCTAATTAAATGATATTCCCAAATTTTCAAAAAATATAAAATCAATTTGATTGGAGATCTTATTTGAACATTACTATATTGTCTAGTATTCGTAACTAGATCTATTAAAAGCGTCAATAAAATAAAAAACAAACAAACTAAATGTAGATTATAAGTTACATTAATAAAATAAAAAAATTAATTAAATGTAGATTATAAGTTACATTAATAAAATAAAAAATTTATTAAAATAAAAAATTTACTAAAATAAAAAATTTTATCCTGGCTTTATCCGGGATTCGGGCCGGGCTTTAACCGGGCTTCGGGCCGGACCGGGCTTCGTGAAAAATAGGGGGCCCGTTTTAGGCCCCCGGGTCGGGCTTTTTTCGGGCCGAGCTTTTCGGGCTTTTTTTTGGCCGGGCTTCGGGTTTCAAATTTTTTGAACATCTCTACATTAAATACATTCAAAAAAATTATCAAAATATGAAATTTTTATCTAAAATAAGTTCATAACGATTTATTTTAAGTTATGCCAAACAGCACCATAAGCACCATATACAGAGCAAGTCAATAATCCCCTTATATATTTTTATTTAGCAGAACTAATAATAAAATAAAAATAAATTATATTCTCTCCATCATAAATCTTTTGTCTGATTTGATTTTTTTGGGTCAAATTGATCGAATTTTGACCACCATTTACGTATCACCCTTTAATAATTTACAAATTTTGAAAAATACGACTTAAACTATAAATAGACTTTTTAATGATATAATTTTTATTTATATTACATATGTAATATTTGGTTAAATTTCAATTAATTTGATCACAAAAAATTTAGAAGGGAGGGAGTAATCACATAAAAGAGTGTGGTGTCGCAGTTGAGGTGACAGAAGGGAGGAGAGAAATACAAAGGTACAACTGGCACAAGAGAAGCATCACGAGCTATGATCCAAAATTACCCCTCAATATGGTGGCCTGGTGGGTCCCATGTTCACGTGCGATCATGCTACGTGCTTACGCCACATGTCTCGACGATGATCATACAGCGTCTTCTGTTTTTTGAACTTATCAAAACGGGACCAGAGTGTTCAGAAACCAGGTGAATCCCCCCCCCTCAAGTCGCGACAAATTTGAGTATTTCTCCATTATGCCCTTCTTGTCTTTGTGCTTGCAATTACACAATTATCCCCTCAATATTTATTTTAGTTAATAATATCCTTGTTACATTATCTAAAGAGAAGATGACCAAAATACCTCATTTTCACTACCCTATCGTTCAAAATACCCATTTTCGGAATAATGACCCTATCTACCCACCCAACATGCTACTACGTGTAGCGTGTTTCAAGAATACCGTTCATCCCTCATCTCCCTCCGATATCTCTCCTCTTTCCGGTATCGGCGATTTGCAAATCCGGAAACAAATGGATTGAAACTGGTATGCATGTGTAGATCGTCGAAAGACGATTTGATTGTTATATATTACGTTATTCGTAGATATCTGGAAGGTGATTAACGGAGCATCACGAGTTCGTCGGAAAATTGTGGTTAGGTTTTTGGAATTGGGGGTTAATAATCCGGCGCTGGAATCATTTTAATTCTGGTATATGTTTGTAGATTATGAGATTGCGATTCTAATGGTATATAGACTTGATTGTAAAATTAGTATTGATGGCTGAACGGGAGGGGCAAGAAGATGACGGAGAAATCGCCCACAAATCGCCATTGTCGTCACAGCTGCGCTTCTCCAGACATGGGCCCCGTAGGGGGATACGCATCTCTAAGATGCGTATCTGTTGTCACGCTATCTCCATTGGCGTAACAGGGACTTCAAGACAGTTGTGTATCCTTTGTTCCGCTGGTATCAGTAGCGTGTCTTTAAGACACGGTTTTCACAGTTGCGTATATCAAGATACTCCTCCGGCAGTAACGTATCCCGTGGGTATTTAGGGCTGCGCGAATTGGAGGTGGGTATTCTGGTTATGTATATGTTTAATTTATGGGTATTCTGGGTCATCACCCTTATCTAAATTTGAAAATAATTTACATAAAGTTTTTTATAAAAATAATTGACATATATAAAGTTTTAAATGTAAATATGCAAACATACATAGTTAGCACTAAATTTATTAATGGAAATGAGCTTGTTAAGATAAAAGTTGAAATTTTCCATAAAGATTTGGCTATACGAATAGTGCAAATCTTATTTTAGCAATAAAATATGATTTTGATGTTTTACTATTGAAATATGTAAACATTTTTGCATTTAAATTGAAGTTACAATTACATATATGTAACGTTTATCTCGATAATCGTACATTTTCAAATTTTTATTATTTGCATCACAATATATTTTTAAAATGATTATAATATTTTACTCCTAAGCAATAGTAACATTTTAATATATAATCGGTTTAGGATACACAATAAGAGATTAATTAATATATTTTTTATTAATTTAATTTATATAAAAAATAGTAAATTCTTTGTAGGCACACAATTTTATCAATTAAATTAATTAATTCATAAAAAAATAATTATTAGAATGTGTTAATATATACATGCTAAAAAGATCCATATGCATAATTACTTGCATGTTTGGAGAAGGATCCGAGACCACATGATTATCGAAATTTATAGGTAAAAAAGGTTTTCTTTTTCTTTTGCTAAGGTTTCAATTTTTTTCCCAAACAACATTATAACTAGGCACTTTAGAAAAAGTCACCTTATATAAAATTCGGGGGAGAACTATTATAAAATACATATATATAATTTATTTTATATGAAATATAATTACAAATTTTTATATATTTTGTATGAAATATAATTACAAATTTTAATTAAAAATTTAAATTATAATTACACAACTTTCTTTCCTGGAAATTATTGAAAATAGATGAAATAAACAAAAAAAAAATTATACCATAAAACCATACTGATCCGAAATGATTCTATGATAGGAGTAAAGTCATATGGAGTACTCTACTTGGAGTACATATACATTTTGCATTCAAAATTTTGTAAACTTTATTATTTTGCAAAGTTTATTACGTAAATATCACTATTTCATCAAAAATCTTGAAAATTTTGTATGTTTTGCTAACAAAATATTGTAAAACAAATTGTTCTGCGAAACACATTTGGGTTGAAAAACATATATGTTCCGATTGCAAAACATAAATAATTTTCAAGATGAACATATTGCAAAACTTACATGATTTTCAAGATTATCAATGAAATTATGAAATTCATATAACAAGGTTTGCAAAATAATAAATTTTAAAATATTTTGAGTGCTGAACGTATATGTACTCCAGGTACTCCAATTAAAATAGTACTACATGGAACTTTTCCCTCTGAGCCAAACTCAAAAACATTTTATTTTTAATTGAGAAAAATGGCTCTGAGGTTGAACTCAGAACACTTACATGAGGTTATATTGATTTATAATATAAATGATGAGTGACATTTTTTTAATAATAGAAATTATCCTCCTATATTTACAATGATATCCATAACTTGTAGTGTATTATGTCTTAATCTCAGGTTGTTACCTGAGGATGTCCTCGGGCCCAAAATACTCTTTTTAATTTTATGTATTAATTTTTTTATAAAATTTATATAATATTGGTATTCTGTATTATAATCAAAATTTATACTTTTAAAGGTTTTATTTTATAGTTATTAATAAAATTCTATAATAGAACTAATGATTCTCTCCAAAATTTTATATAAATTTTTTTCCCTAAAACAATGACCACATTATAACAAAATTTTGATGATGTCCTCTAACATATCATTTTCAATCTTTTAAGTTTTAATAGGCAATATAGCTTATGCTTGCAGCTTGTACCACTCGATAGGTAGTAAGATTTTGTTGTCTTAAATGGCAAACTATTAACTAATGAGGAAATTTTAGTTTCAAGTGGTGTAGAATTAATATTGTTTAAATCACATTTAAGTGTGTTATGTTTTGGTTATAAAATACATATATTCTATTCTACGTTACTAAATTACGATCTAGGTATAAAAATATGATATACTTCTAAATAGAATAGTGTTACATACCTCGAACTCAAATATGTTATCAGGAAGGATTCATCGTGTTTATGAAAAAATATCCAAAAATATAAAAACAACTCATCATTTGAAAATTGTTTTAAAAATTATAATATTAATATTCATGATAAATATCTAATCTAATCTAATATAATAATATTTCATCATTCGAAAATCGTTTTGGAAACGAATTTGGAAGGTTATAGCATTCCTCTTCCAATTATTCAAGTAACATAACAAATAGATGAATTTAGGGTTTTTTTCAAAATCTTTTTCAAGACATTTGCAATTTGATTTGCAGATTTTTTTTTTCGAAATATCCATGTTGCAAAAACTTTTTTAAAAAATACGGTTGCAATATTTGCTTATTTGCAATCACAAATTAAGTAATATTTTTTGAGAATAATGTTCTAGAGATTACGTCAGAAACTTACATAAGTTACTTACATTACTTTTTTATAAAATTTTATAAAATAAATGGCCTTGTATGGACATTTTTGTGAAAACTAGATTACACATAAGATTTTTCTTGATTTTATGGAAACATCTCAGGTAAAATACCTGAGTTAATCTCACGTAGAGCATTCTCATATTTTTTTTAAATACTTTCAAAAAATTGAATATTTTTATGAATATCACTTAAATTTATTGCTACTTACTTATCCAAATAATATTATCCAATGATCAGATAAAACGGATACACCAAAACCGGAAAAGCATATGCTAAATCCCAGGGGCACTTCCGTCATTTCAGAACTCCAACTTTAAAAAAATGAAAAATAACAGAACAATTATACAGAGATAACCCCAACCTTATCCAGTACAAACTCATCCTTATAAAACCCAATCCAAACACTTTCATTTCAATTACACAAACCCAAAACCTATACACACACCTGTACACACACCAACCGCTCTCAATTTCTAGAGAGAGAAACTACTTTAATTTCTAGAGAGAGAGAGAGAGCTTGAAAACTCATTAATGGCAGCTCCGAGAACCTACTCGTCTCGCTCAAACTACCGTTTCCTCCCCACCGAACTACACTCTCCGATCCAGTCCGACTCTCTCTACGAGCTCGACGAGGCCGACATCTGGAACGCCGGCCGTCCGAAGTCGCCGGAGTTCCGCCGATCGACGATCCGCAAGAAATCCGCTCCGAAAAAGTCGGAGATCGTGGCCTCCGCCGGAGCAACGGCGACGGCGGCGAAGTCGTTGCCGGTCAACGTGCCGGACTGGTCAATGATACTGAAAGAAGAATACAATCGAAAAACTGCTGACGTGGAGGATGATTTCGAAGACGAAGACGAGGATGATAGGGTGCCGCCGCACGAGTATTTGGCTCGGCAGTTTGCGAGGACGAGAGTGGCGTCGTTTTCGGTGCACGAAGGGATCGGAAGGACGTTGAAAGGGAGGGATTTGAGTAGAGTTAGGAATGCTATTTGGGAGAAAACTGGATTTCAAGACTAGTTTTTATTAAAGTACTTACTACTACTAGTACTATATATTTATGGAATATTTTTATGTTTTGTTGTAATTGATGAGGGTTTAATTGAGGGAGGAGGAAATGTGTTATAGGAAGGAAAAGAAAAAGGAAATTTTATAGTTTGTTCATCGGATGGTAATTTGATTTTGGTATGGTTCTTCTTTTATGAAGAATTTTTAGGGATGTAATCTAACTATATATTCAGCCAGAATGTTTATATTTTTACAAATTTTTCGGTGCTTGTTCTTTTTTGTTTGTATTTTACTGGTGTAATGGTTGATACGAGAGTATTGTGCACAAAGTCTCGTAATCGTTACTATGCGTTACTATGTTATGTTTTATTGATACAAGAATATTGTGCATGGAGTTGAGTCGTTGCATTGTGTTGCAGACTTGATGGTTTCGTTGATTTTTAAAATTTAGCAAATGTGTTCCAAGTTTCCGTTGATCTGTAGTTTTGGTTGTACATTGTAAACTGATTTTGTTAAACATGAGTAAATTTTTGTGGCAAGTGTGAGCTTTATGGAAGTGGTTGGTTTTATGGTTTATGATTATCTTTATTTTTTTGCTTTAAGAGAATGGGAAGTGGTTGGTTGGAAATGAGAAATGGTAACATCATGTTGACATAAAGTGTGAAACTTTTGTGAGTGGAGAAAGATGTGGTTTCAAACTCTGTTGTTTTGTTTGGTAAGAAAAGTTACTCCTGTAACCAAAGGCAGATTACAGGTTTCTATACAAAGTTTTAAAGGGGTACAGAATTTAAGGCATTGAAGTTGAGAATGGACAAAATGTAATGAAATCTATATACAGGCTACAGCTATACAGTAAAGCATAGGGTAGAGTGCTTATCCATACCTTATCCTGTTATAGTTTTTCCCTCTGTTATAAAAATCGGTCGATTTCTGAAAAATTGCCGATAAATTGCTCAAAAATCGGTCAAAATTTTGGAACCGATTTAGCCGATTTTGCAAAAATCACCGATAAATCGCCGATTTTTCAACCAAATCACCCGATAAATCGTAAATCGATATCTTAACCGAATAGTTCCGATTTCCGAAATCTGTAACACTGGTTTTTCCCTATATTTTCTGCAATCCTGTAATCTTAATATCGGAGTATATAAATTTTCTGCGCACTATTTTACAAATTGTTGTATGCATGTATTCTATGTTAAATGTTATTTCCTCCGTCTCTAAATATTTTTCCTGTTTTGACTGGACACGTTTGCCAACACACATTTTTTATCGTTAATATCTTTAATTTTGTATTAGTATTAAATATAAAAACTTTATTGTATTAAAGTACTCATAAATACGAATCCAACAAGATCACTCATGATTATATTCGGTCTTATAGATTAAATGTAAATTAGTAATTTGTTTCATGTTATGAACAGTCCCGACATATGAAACGATAATGATAATACGAGACGGAGGGAGTATTGCTTCAACATATTTGGCTATTTGCATATTTCAACTTTGAAATATTTGTAATATATATAACTTTTAATTGAGATAATTGATTCAAGTAAAATAAATAAAGAGCTCGGCTCTATATCGATTACATATCGAGCATATATATTATTCAAGCCATCTCTTCAAAATTTATTCGCCTGATTCAGGTAGTGTTTGGGAAATTTATTTTTCAGAATAAGTTAACTTATGTTAAGATAAAATAAAGATTCCTAACTTTTTTCTAAAAAAATTTAATTTTTTCTGCAAATTATGGTATCTCAAATATATATAAAATACTTGTATAATTTATTTTTTTTATCAAAATATGAAATTTTTACTCAAAAATAAGTTCATAAAAATTTAAATTAAGTCGTAGAGAATCAGACCCTCAATTTTTTTACCAACATTGTATGTCCCATCCGGACGTAAAATTTTAATATGGAATTAAAAGAAGTAAAAAAAATACAGCTTAGCAAAAAAAATTAAAAACAAATACAGGTGTATAAGTCTGGACAAAGTGAGTAGACGTATAGATATTACTATGGGCCTGTTTGGGAACCCGTTTTACTGTTAACTTATGCCTTATAAGACCATAAGCACTTATGGGGGTGTTTGTCAAAATAAGTTTTGGCTCAACTTATAACTTATAATCCCATAAGTTGAATGTTAGGAAATCCTAACATTCAACTTATACTTATAACTTATTTCTCGATATACGCAATATATAATATCCTTCAAATCTTCAAAATCATATATCTCTCGATCCATTCATTAGAAAATTGATATGTATATCTCAAATTTCTCTACTCATCGAGATCTATTCATTGACATCCATTGTCAAATATAAAAAACAAATATTTTGAAAATTATAGAAAAAAGTTAACTTATAAGTTCTGATTTACCCAAACAATTTACTGATTATAAGTTCCGATTTACCAAACACTTTACTGACTTATAAGTTATGCTCTACTTATCACTTATATGACATAAGTGCTTATAAGTCATAAGCTACATTTTTTAAGATACCCCAAACACCCACTATATGAGCATTGTGACCATGATTGGTAGAGTAATATAATATATTATATTTTTTTGAGTAATGTTACGGCCACCAAAGTGGGTACCAAATTTTGACATCAAATGATGTAGCACTAATTAGTTGGCATTTTGTGATATTTTAATTGAATGGCCCTGGCAGTCCCATTATTATTATAACCAATCAAATTAATGCCATGTCATTTGGTGTCAAAATTTGGGAACTAATTTGGTGGCGTAGCATTTTTCTATTTTTATTTAATCCAACATTAAAGTCCCCACCTGTCAATTTCCTGGTCACTTCAAGCGGGCCTGGCTGTCTACTGAATATTTATATCTATAAAAAATAAGGGTCCGTCTATAAATAATGGAGCGCTTGTATTTTCATTATTCCTTTACATTATTGGCCGAAGAATCAATCATCTCCAGAAAGTAAATACTCCAGTTTAACAATTTACTACTCCCTCCGTCTCTTTTTACTTTGCCCGTTTGACTAAAAACACGGGTTTTAAGAAAAACTGGGTATTGAATATTATTTGTAAGAAGTAGTGGGTATTGAATATTGTTTTTAAGGAGTAGTGGATATTGAATATTGTTTTTTTGGAGTAGTGGGTGGAGAGTGGATATTGAATATTATTGTTAAGGAGTAGTGGGTGGAATAGTAGGTATTGAATATTGTTTTTTTGGAGTAGTGGGTGGAATAGTGGGTGTTGAATATTATTTGTAATGATTAGTGGGTGGAGTAGTGAGTATTGAATATTATTTGTAATGATTAGTGGGTGGAGTAGTGGGTATTGAATATTATTGTTTATGGCTTAAAATAGAAAGGGGAAAAGTATTTTGATAGTCCCGATTTAGTAAATGGGAAATGTTTTTAGAGACAGAGGGAGTAGTAAAGAGCTAAAATGAGTGACCTTGTGCAGTAATTATATATTTATATTGGTATTATTATTCATTGCACCTCTATTTTTATTCTAACTGTATAAATAATTTTGGAAGAAATATAATAGAAAGAAACAAGTTATTAGCTCTACGAAAATAATGTATTAGGAAATTTTATGGAATAGAACTGTAATTTCGGTCAATTCTATAATCTGACTCAGATTGACTTGACTCATCTCGAACTTATATACGAGTTGTGTTCAAATATTAATTCAAGCTTGTTTAATTAAACGAGTTCAGTTAAATTTATGTTAACTTTACTAAGCTCGGCTAGAAACTCAAAAATGGCTTGATTCGAACTCGTTTATTATATTAAACTAGTATAATAACCCGTGCGAGGCACGAGTCATTCTCTAGCAATTGTTATAAATTCTATATAATTTTACGATTTAAGGATATTTTTGAATATAATTGCACCTTTAATATTCATACATATTATAATATCAGTATTTTAATTTATATTTTATTTATGTATAGATCATATGAGCATTAAAAAAGGATGTTTTATAGCATATAAATATATTGTATAAGTTATAACACAATTTCTTTTAGAACAATGATAAAAAGACATATCATCGATGTGAATAATACTCATCATACAATACTTTCCATATAAAATTAGTACGCTCCATAATATTTATTTCTTTAAATATCTCATCAAGATATATAAGTCGCATAGAATTATAATCCGAAATTACGAGAGAGCTGATTTCCAACACCAACATATTTCATATATTGTTTGCATAAATATTAAAGGGATGATGCTTTTGTAATTTTTAAACATATAGAAATATTATCGTAAGTTCACAACCATTAAAATGACACTTTTTGCACTTGTGTTTAGGTTTAATTTATAGTAATAGATAGATTGTGTACCATATTGTGAAACCTAAAATAAAATATTTTTAAAATAATATGAGTCCCCATTATTTTTACTAAAAAATTAAAATAATAGTAAAAATAAGATAATGGAGAGGTCGGGTTTGTGTAAAAGGTTTATTAACTCAAAATAATAAAGTCCATGCAGCACAAAGGTTAGTAGGATAAATTGTGTAGAGGAGGTTCTAGGTACGATTCACCATAAAAATAAAATTTACTCATTTTTTCCATTTAAATAAGAGAGTGAAATTTCATGTAATTTTATAACTTGTAAGGGTATAACTGTAATTTCATAGAGGATTTATTGGCTCAAAAACCCCATAAAAATTTCCTTGTTCTCTTATTATACGTAGAAAGAATGGATGGATGTGTTCGATATTGTGAAAACTAAAATATAATATTTTTAAAATAATAGTAAAAAATAAGATAATGGAGAGATCGGGTTTATGTAAAAGATTTTTTAACTCAAAACAAAAAAGTTCATGTAGCACAGTGGTTGGTAGGATAACTTGTGTAAAGGAGGTTCTAGGTTCGATTCACCACAAAAACTCATTTTTTCCTATTTAAATAAAAAAAGAGTGGCATTTCATGTAATTTTATAAATTGTAAGGGCATAATCGTAATTTCACAGGGGGTTTATTGGCTCACAATTATCGCTCTATTATATATAGAAATAGATTATTATTATTATTATTTTTATTATTTATAAATTGAAAATTAAATATGCATTTTTACATTTATTAATGTTTAGATTGATAAGTTCGTTAATATAACCTGATCGTTTTATTTAAACTCGATTTGATTAACTCGTAAGTAAACTCGACTACATTCATTATTTAATAAATCTAGTTTAATCAAAAATTCGAACTCATTTATATCAAATAAGCGACTCGACTAATTTAAAAATACCTAAATTCCAATTTATTTATCAGTTACCCGGTTCGACTTGACCAAATTACTGCCGTATTAACATCGCAACGATGAAGAGGCTGTCCGTGTTAAAAACTTGACAGATTTTGTGGATACTAGCAATATGCCCGTGCTACGCACACGGTGATAGTTTTTTTCGATTTTTTTTGTTTTTTATAAAGAAAGACATTTGCTTATGAAGCATAGATAGATAGTCGTAAAGAAGTAGAGATAGATGTCTAACGTGTAAAAATTTATAATCCGAAATCCAAAATAAACACTTCAAAATATGAAGCAGGAATTTTTATTACAAAACAAGCCAAATTGAAGAGCAAAATCATAGTACGTAAAAATGAAAAGCAAAACAAATTATTCTCGAAATTAAAAGGAAACATCGGCAATCAATAGAACCATTGCAAGCTCTGGAGCAGGAAACAGTTACCAGCTAGAAACAAAGGCTCACACATCCTGCATTTAAGAAAGTAGCAAGGTTTTGTAAATTAATAAATATTGGATTCATAACTACAGAACATTAATAATTGTTACATATGCGTTATTCTGTCAAGTATGTCAATACGAAAGAAAGATATGAACCATTTTAATCTTCTTTGAACAGGATTTTGCAGAGCCTGGAGTCTCTTCATTGTTAGATACATCAATCATGTTCTGAAAAAAAACATTAAGAATAAAATTTTTTTACAATCTACCAGTAGTTCCTCACAATGAGGACATGAAGTCATCTGTTTTATACTTACTGCCGAGTAGCTGATTGAATTACACCCAACCATGGTAGAATCTGAGGTTGATGCACTTGTAGCCAACATGTCAAAAGCATCAGTGACAATGAAGATTTTGATGTTCAGCAAAACATTGTCATGACTTATCTGGATTTTGAAAGTGTAATCTTTCCCAGTCATTGCATTAATTTTGCTTGGATAGCCACTGGTTTCTCCTTCCTAAAGATATTAACACAATACAAAACAGTAATTAACATTATAACAAAAACACGGAGGAATTTTGTGACATGTTTTGTACATACATTGATAGTATCGGAAATTAGTTTTGTGGCAGTTTGACCAATCAGTCTCTTAGCAGCACGATCCTTGAGAATGAAGTTAAATGCCTCCGTAGCATCAGCAGCTAGAACAACAATCTTGTACCTGTTTAACATATATTAGGTTAATAATTAGAATAAGGTTTATTTGTGTAAATAAAACAAAACAAAGTGTATTTAACCTTTTCTCAGACACAGGTAGACTCCTTGAACAATCAGTGCACTTATATTTTCCATCCATCTTAACAACATCACATTCACATCGTGTACAACTGTTGTACCACCAGTTCTCATTTTGTTCAACATTAGAAATATTGACATTACACAGGTAGTATTTCTGAATGCAAATTTGTAATGATTAGTGAACAATAATACACTAAAACAAAACCAAAGGTTTGCAAAATGTTATCTGTATACCTTAAGGTCATCAGTGCTTGTCTTTTCACCCAATTCCTTCAAAGTTATCGTTTCAATTACAACAGCAGCAGTAATAGGCAAAGGAATTTGATCAATAGTTTCAGGAACCTTATAGCCTTCCTCCTCAAGCCTATATACAATTCAAGTACATAGTAGAAACAAAGAAATAAATAATAAAAGTTGTCTACTATTGTAAGTAAACAGTAATGTATGTCATTCCTACCTGATCCTCATTGCATTGACGTAATCATTGTCAAGGTTTAGGAAGATCTTAGATGACGGCAAAGTACTAATTTGAACCGAATCTGCATACAAATAAATAAAAAGAAATTCAGATAAATTAAAAAAAAACTATTGTAGTTGTATATAAAAATAAAATGAAAAGCTTACTCCTAAAAATCTTCATTTTGCAGCTGGTAACAATAGCAATAACCGGACTCTCTTCAACCTTGGCATATGATTCATCAGTTGTTATACCAAGTTTTCCCCAAACACTTACTTTGTGTGAATATCTAAATATTTATAACCAATATGAATAATGATTTAGATTTAACTTATTTGTCACAAACTGAAGTATGAAAATACATTACTTTGAATTAATAAATTGTTTTTACCGTCCATCAGTTATCCTAAACTTGACGATATTCCTTTTGCCATACACTGTTTGAATTTCTTTCACATTCTCAAAATCCTCAACCACTCCAATGATATCTATAATAATGTAGTATATGTCAAATACACATTTATTGTATGATTAGTTGTAATTAAATTACTAAAATGAAAAGAAATAGGAAGAGCACAGTACCTGTTGAAAATTCGGGACTATCCTGATTTTCATAGTTGCTAACCATTGCAAATAAGTCGCTTAGATCAACAAACTCGAACTTGTGCATAGGTATCATGTAGTCATCTTCTTCCACCTTTTGAACGTGTGTTGAATTTGAAAAGTTGATTATAATACCAGAAGTTGTTGGCCTCAGAGTCCCTGTAGCCTGCCTTGTGTAAAAGTTGGAAATGATGTAGACCCCTCCTTCAACAATGACATTGGAATGAGCTTTCCAGTTATCAGCATAGACAAATGCTTGAACGTGGCAATTCTGTTTATACCAAAGCACATATCTTTCATTAGAGTGTAGATATATATAATAGTTTATGTGAATATAACTAATACATTTTGAAAATTTACAGTATATATGCCAATGTCTACGATAAAAATGTACATATAACACAATATGAGAAAGGTTCGAATTATACTTACATCATCATCTAGCAATATTAGATTGATGCCTTTCAAGCCATCTTTTCCTTCAGACCCAGCAGATACCGACGCCCACATTCTTGTAACACGTACCTTAATCCTCCAATTAGTACGTGAAGTGTCCAGAGAAGACAGTTGGTCATACATTTCAAGTATTTTGGCTGTCCAAAGGGAAAAGAAATACAGTTATAATAACAGTAATGAACATTTAGGTAACACAGGTAGAGTTACAATCAAAATCATTGAATACATTAAGAAAGAGGTATGGTGTTATGAAAAAGAATGAAAACAAAACAATCAAACCACAATGTATATGAACTTACATGAGAAACAAAGTATTGCAATGGTGGGTAGAATTTTCACTTAATGTACTGGTATTGTGATTAATCTTGATTGCTGTTCAAGTACTTATAGTCTACAAATATTAAAGTTGTTCTAATGATATCTATCATATCACGTTAATTTAGGAAAAGATCAAAATGATTCTAAATGATAGTCGTGATGTACACAGTCACAATGATCACGGACGTGATTTACTATTCTGTTGTCGTTTGTTATTTGTACTTAGAGCAATCTTTATATATCAGTTGTCGTGTATTAAGGAGATGATTAATCTAAATTTTTAAGCATAGTAAATCATATCTCATTAATATTGGAATTTATAACTATGACACATACATTATGTAGGTGACAACTTTTTTCTGGATAAATTCGAGATTCCAAATAAATTTAACGTGATAAATTAACATGATACAGATTTTTTTTTCCAAAATAAATTTATTTTAAATGTGATTATTTGACATGATTTGAAATTTTTAGTTTTAAAATTTTTCATATGTAAAGGAGACAAATTTGATCAATCATCAATCATGGGAAAAAAACGTGATTCTACTAATTTCAATGATTTGATTTTATTAAAATAATAAGTACTCATATATATATATATATATATATATATATATCAATTTTTGTATGGTTTTGAGGATTTTATAGTACATATATAAATAGTATATGCTTCCTGGTATAAGTATACATCAGAAAAAATTGCAAACTTTTCCATCTCTTTATGTTCCATCTCTTTATTGTAGTTCTATGCACAGCAATATGAATCCGGTAAGCATGTTACGTGCATTCTTTTCCATCAATCGATGATTAACATTACTTACAATTATGATACATTTACATACATTTGTAACTAAATAACCTGACTCTTTTTGTTCTACAACAAGTTCAACTATTAACGTCAGAAATAGGTATATATAATCTCTTTTTTATTGTAGATGCTATTATTCAAAACTTAGTTGTATAAATGTTGTTAATTTCTCATATATGTGTCTTTTGATAAATTTGCATATTTAGAAAATAAACCGGTTAGGAGGAGTTTTGTTGCAGGAATTTCAGACTACAACTCATTTGGTACACTGGTATGTCTTAAAAGTACATAGTTTAATTTTGTATAGCATGTGCAAATAACATACAATTCCTGAAAATTAGTGCATTTGATTGTCAGAGAGTACCTGAACCATTTGTAGAGGAATTTGGAGAGAGCATTCCTCAAGATATTAAGGTAATATGCAAGGGAGGTATCATGTGGAAATGCCTATATGATAGTGAGAGAGGAAAACTTATGGGATTGGAGGAATTTATGAAGGCTCATAAAGTAAAACAAATGTATACTCTACTTGTGGATTATATCGGGGATGGCGATTTTAATATTCAAATATATAATTCGTACGGGTTAGAAGTTTATCAATACAGATGTCTTTGGGTTAGAACTGAGAATCCAAAATCTGAAATAAACTTGAATGAGTATATCCTTGGCCTTGATAAATTAGAAGATGAGAAGGCAAGGTCGCTTTTCTTTAGTAGTGCCTATGGAAGAGATTTACGTTACTACGAATTAAACATGGATGAACCTTATTTTGATGCAGGGATGAATAAGATGGTGAGTATATGATTAATGCATTTATTTCAAAGATGTATTTTGTTTCAACTGATTTTCCATTTTTTAATAACTTGTTTTAATCAAACAGATGTTACCAAAACAATTATCCGATTTATATAGCAAGTGGAAAAATGGTGATATCATAAAGTTACATTTCCTGATAAAATATTGGGAAGTAAGTATTGAAATTTCTGGCGATGATCATTATCTTGGAAATGGATGGACTGATTTTGTGAAAGATTGTGGAATTGAAAAGAAGGACATTCTTATTTTTAACGCAGTATTCGAACAATTAGAGGATATGGTGCAAGTGTGCTTGTTCAAAAGTGATGAGATTAACAGACATGCTTTGAGATCAGGTATATTTTTTTATTGTGTAAAAAAATATTAACTTTATATTATGAAAATCATGATTTATTCGCTATATTTGTAATTATTATTTAATTTTAATTTTTTTCAACAGGAATACAAAGTCGTCCTGTTTCATTTTTTCATGTCCTAAATTTGCATACATTGCATCATAAAGAGATTGTAAGTTAACTTATAAATTTATATTTCTTTTTTTTACCGTATATACTTTTTTACTTTGTAAAATAGTAGTGATGCAAATGTCATTAACATATGTTAATAAAAAATAATGTGACAGGTTCCTCCAATTCTTGTCCGGAAATTTTTTTGTGATATTGTATCAAAAGTTGATACAATACATTGTGGTCAATCCACTTTTACAGTATCATACAATACAATTACCAAGGCTTTAAAAAATATTGAGATGATTTTAGAGAAATATGATCTCAAAAGGAATGATACCGTTTTTCTGACAACGAATGATAATCATGAGGTTAACATGCGAATTTATCGAAGGGATGGACTCGAAGTTGAATATCAAAGTGAATGTGAAACACATATTATCAATCCGGGTCATTGGTTCATGAATGATACATGGGATAAGTCATATTCTGGTAATTCCACTAAAGTACACTATTTTTATATGTAAGTGATACCTTTTACGGTTTACTAATATAACCATTAATGTCTGAACATTGTGTATTTATGACAGTGAAAAAAGGAGAAGATGCTGAAAGTCGGATTTCCATTGAGATATTTGAAGGAACTAATGATATTGTTAGTGATGGTGAAGAAAGTATAATGAGTATGGGTGAATTTAATGATAATAATGAAGAATCTGAAAGTGAAGATGGTATTGAGGAAGCTGGTGATCTCATTTTAGGAGAATTTCAAGCAACTCTTTCAAAGTCTAATGTCGATACCCATTGCCATGGCGTGGTAAGATTTAATTAAGTGTAATATATATAATTATTGACAATAGATAAGCTGGTATATTTTTATAACCATTAGTAATGAAAAAAAATAAAAATTGCAGTACATTAGAACGGAACTTGATGCATTTATAAGCAATTGGAATTCTGGACAAATTGTTTTCTTCAGAAGAAATGGACTACAATGGCAAATTGGGATTAATGTCAAAAATGGCCGTAAAAGGTTTTCTGCTGGATGGAGTGTATTTGTGCAACAGAATGGCTTAAATGAGAATGACATACTTCGATTTAGCTTGCAAGGAGATGGAGTGACTTTTGATGTAGAAGTTGTTGAGGATTAGTTCTTTATTTTTTATAATATGAATGTGTCAAAACATGTTTGTTTTTCTGGTGATTTGCATGCTGCTATATAAAACTTTAAGATATGCTATGGTAATAAGGTTATTATTAGTATGCCCTTGATTATTAGTATGTCTAAACAGAGATGAACAGAGAGGATCTTTTAGTGATGGTTTAATGTTATTAACTGTTTCATTTTACGTTGATCTTCTATGACACAACGGGTTTTCTGGCATTACTTTTCTGATATTGGTTTACTGGTCAAAACTGGTATTTTTGCACACCTTAGTCGATTCATAAAGAAACATTGAACACTTTCATTCTACTGGGACAACATTTCCAGTGAAGCCAATACCAATTGCCCTGTGATTCCAGCTGAAATTAAATATACAATGTGGTATCTATGGCCAGAGCAAAACGTTAAAAAATTGCAGGATTAACATGTGTTGTCCTTCCTTCCCAGCAAGTTAGCATTCATTATAGATTAAAGCTAGGTAACGAAACTGGAAGACAGGAATAAATGTATCACTGAGATGTATACTATGACGAAAAGTGGAATGTATATTGTTAAATAAAAATAATCCTCCTTTTTATTAGTATGACACATTAAAAAATGCCCAATTTTCGGCATAGTATTGAGCATTAGCAGGGCAAGGTCTTCGGCAAAGATAGAAACATAAAGGTGCATTGTTGGCACGGTATTGAGCATTAGCAGGGCAAGGTTTTCGGCAAAGTGGAATGAATCTATCAGAATTAATAAGTTCGAAAAAATTGATGTCTTAGTTTTTATTTTAGAAGAAGATGGTGCACAGATTGGTTTTATGGTTGCAGTTGATAACAATCTTATCAATCTGTTTCTTAAACAGAAGATTAGAACATTTGAATTTATAAATAGGCTGTAGTTGTCACTGTTATGTTGTGAAATATTTTCAATGTTCATGTATTTGATACAGTTTGATAAGAGATCACAGGATAATCAGGTAAAAACCTTATGTATAGCTGTATTACAGGATGATCAGGTGTGATTTTGAGATCGAAATGCAAGGAAAGAGGAGCATTAGAGTAGTTGGAATAAAAGTTGTTGATGTGGTATCAGATTGAATTTAGTCAATCAAGTCATCTAGCAGCTACAATCATCTTACAGCTACTTCGACCAAGGTTAAGGTTAAGGTTAAGGCTAAAATACTGCAGCTGTAAATTGATGATGCATCATCACCTTGACTTCTACTTCAAACTTAGATCATGGCTGTAGATGGACATAGATAATGTAGTATTCTAAAGTGCAAACCACCAATTTCAAATATGATCAAAAAACCAATAGGCCATTTATCTTAATCATTCTTCATGGACCATTGATATGAGCTTGATACTCTTTTTCCTCCAACATAAAAAATGTTGTGGTTAAAAAAAATGAAGTCATTTAGATTACATGTACCAAAAAAAAATTTAAATAAATTTTGTGACTGTAGATATTTAAAAATATTATAAACTTATTTCGCAGGAAAAATACATTCTCATTCAGAAAATTAGTAAAAAACTTATTTTAAAATATACAAAAATGGAATTTTTTGCACTTTATTAATAGGCGGCGCCTATGCGGTCTAAGCAGTATTAATCTTTATTAGACGGTTTATTCAAAATAGATTTTTACAGAAAATTTCCTATTTTTCTAAGCAATATTAATTCAATATTTAGATTTTTGCTGTTTCTATTAAACCAATATAGTCTATATTAAAAACTATAATAAATGCATCTACAACATATTGCTACGGAAACAACCGCTTAGATGTAGTGTTTTACCTAAAAATATTATAACATCTAAAAATATTATGAAAATATTAACGATTTAGACTACGCACCAGATTAATTTTTTTCCTATTTATATGATTAAATTTTTGCATATCTTTATTCGTTTATTAATAAGTAATCATTATAAATAAAAATAATAAATTATTAAAAAATTTATTTGTGAAGATAAGTTACAACATGTATGAATGCCTTCATTTACGTCTACTAAATCATAAGGTATTTTTTTCAATAATTATGAAAATTTATAATTCGGAGATATCAAAAGCAAACAAACACAAAATCTAAATAACAAAAAATTTTAAAAAAAATCAAATATCCAAAATATATGGTACTATGATGATCCTAAACTGGTCTAAAACTTTTTATCATTTGCCAATCTAGGTACATAAAACTTTTTTATACATACTTCATCAAATAGCTTATCTCAAAATAAATATTCTAAAGTGCAAACGACCAATTTCAAATATGACCAAGAAACCAATAGGCCATTTAGCTTAATCAGTCTTCATGGACCATTAACATACAAATTGTTGTGGTTAAAAAAAATGAAGACATTTAGATCAAATTTAACGAAAAAAATTACAATAAATTTTGTGACTGTAGATATTTAAAAATATTATAAACCTATTTCGCAGGAAAAATACATTCTCATTCAGAAAATTAATAAAAAACTTTTTTTTAAATATACAAAAATTGAACATTTTGCACTTTATTAATAAGCGACGCCTATGCGGTCATAAGCAATAGTAATCGGTATTAGACGGTTTATTAAAAATATATTTTTATAAAAATTTGCCTATTTTTCTAAGGAGTATCAATTCAATATTTAGTTTTTTGCTGTTTCTATTAAACGAATATAGTTGGTGAATATAGTAGGTATTCACCAACTGCAATAAATGCATCTACAACATATTGCTACCAGATACAACCGGTTAGATGTAGTGTTTTACATGAAAATATTATAACATTTAAAAATATTATGGAAATAATTATCAATGATTTAGACTACGCACCAGGTTAATTTTTTCCCTATTTATATGATTAAATTTTTGCATATTTTTATTCGTTTATTAATAAGTAATCATTATAAATAAAAATAATAAATTATTAAAAAATTTATTTGTGAAGATAAGTTACAACATGTATGAATGCCTTCATTTACGTCTACTAAATCATAAGGTATTTTTTTCAATAATTATGAAAATTTATAATTCGGAGATATCAAAAGCAAACAAACACAAAATCTAAATAACAAAAAATTTTAAAAAAAATTCAAATATCCAAAATGTATGCTACTATGATGATCCTAAACTGGTCTAAAACTTTTTATCGTTTGCCAATCTAGGTACATAAAACTTTTTTATACATACTTCATCAAATAGCTTATCTCAAAATAAATATTCTAAAGTGCAAACGACCAATTTCAAATATGACCAAGAAACCAATAGGCCATTTAGCTTAATCAGTCTTCATGGACCATTAATATGAGTTTGATACTCTTTTTTCTCCAACATACAAATTGTTGTGGTTAAAAAAAATGAAGACATTTAGATCAAATTTAACGAAAAAAAATTCAATAAATTTTGTGACTGTAGATATTTAAAAATATTATAAACCTATTTCGCAGGAAAAATACATTCTCATTCAGAAAATTAATAAATTTTTTTTTTTAAATATACAAAAATTGAACATTTTGCACTTTATTAATAAGCGACGCCTATGCGGTCATAAGCAATATTAATCGGTATTAGACGGTTTATTAAAAATATATTTTTATAAAAAATTGCCTATTTTTCTAAGGAGTATCAATTCAATATTTAGTTTTTTGCTGTTTCTATTAAACGAATATAGTTGGTGAATATAGTCGGTATTCACCAACTGCAATAAATGCATCTACAACATATTGCTACCAGATACAACCGGTTAGATGTAGTGTTTTACCTGAAAATATTATAACATTTAAAAATATTATGGAAATAATTATCAATGATTTAGACTACGCACCAGGTTAATTTTTTCCCTATTTATATGATTAAATTTTTGCATATCTTTATTCGTTTAAATAAAAATAAAAAATTATTAAAAATTTCGTTAATTGCACGGGTTCTACTAATAAAATAAAATCAGTTCTTACAAAAAAGTAAGATTAAAAGAATTCTAACAAAAAAGAATTGACATGCCTAGGAATTTGTGTTTTGTATTAAAAATATTTACTGTGCAGACAATATTGAAAGATCTCTTAAATATAGGATATACATAAATTTGCCTAAAAAGAGGATAGCTAAAAGGGGAAAGGCAAAACAGACCAGGACTTTGTTTTGCATGCCGGCGAGAAGGATAAAATTGAAGGGTTTTGGTTCAATCTGAAATTCATTCATCATCGTCTTCTAACCGGTTACCTCAGTAAAGGTATTTCGATGACTTAGTTTACAGTGAAATTAGCTATCACATTTATCAATCTTTATATGATCAAAGTATATTGAAATAGATTAAAAGTATGTCATGTGTTTTCCTTTTTTTGTATTCAAATCTATATGAGCTTCTTCATATACACAATTTTCATAGTTAAATGTTTATATCTGGAAATCGGTAACTGATTATGCATCTTCTTGTTTTTAGGATATTATTATTTTGGTAACAACTGAATGCATGAAGTATAAGTATTTTTCTTTATAGATTTTAACAGTAGTATTAAGTAAAGTAAAACAATTCTAATTGACATTTAAAATATTTGAATGCAGGAAAATAATGTCACAAAGGAGATCAAAGTTGGTTACTCATAGTGGTAATTTGCTTTTTACTACTTATAACATAGTAGAGGTACTGGTTGAATACATGATAATATGTTTTTTTTTCACAGAACAAAGATTGGTTTTATCAAGTTTTCTATCTGCAAACAACGAAATTGAATCTTTTGGAAGCTTTGTAAGTATGAATTATTGTTTAAAAAAATTTAAAGTAACATGTATAATATATATAAGTCTATAATGTGATGTGGTAATATACTTGCATTCCTCATTTGTGACTTTATTAATTTTTTCACTATTATAACATTGTTGTAGAGAATTCCAAAAAGCTTTCACGATGAATTTGGGAGTGTAATTCCTTCACGTTTAAAGTTTAAATGCAACTTGATCGAGTGGAAAGGAAAATATGATAGGAAACTGAAGAAAATCTATGGGATGCAAAGATTTATGAAGTATTACGAAATCAAAATGTATGGTGCTGTTCAGTTTGATTACTATGGAGAAGATCAATTTCATGTTAAAATATTTAAAAACACGGCAATTGAGACCAACTATAGAAAGATGTCTCCATCGAAATTTCTTAATAGTAAAAAATGTCAAAGATGGAAGAAGAAAGATTATATTTTTGATGGTTTTTCACTGAACTATCAAAAATCTGCTGCAATATGGTCCTTTAATGCTTTTATGAATTTCGTGAACTATTTTGAGATGAAGATAAGCAATTTGCATATCGATAGAAGACTTCCATTTCTGGTAAGTTCTGTTTCTTTGATTTTAATTTATAACCAGTGCTTTCTACTTAGAATAAAAATTGAACTTATATCATTTAATTATAGAGTCTGAGCAAGGAGTTTGATAAACTTTACAAAGATTGGGAAGATGGTGGAAAGGTTTATCTGCGTTTTACAGAAAAAACATGGGAAATTGATGTTCAATGGATCGAAAATACATGTGTGCTTGGTAAACAGTGGTTTGCCTTTGTAGAGGAGATTAAGCTGGAAGTTGGGGATACACTGGTTCTGTTTAGAATTCCTTCATCAGGAATGTACACTGTAAATGTTTGCATGTTTAAAGGAAAGGAACAAATCATTGATGATGGTCGAGGTAATTTTTAAACGATAGTCTTTAAGCATTTTTTATGCAAGTATATATACATTTTAAAATCTAAAATTCTATTTTAACTGGAAAAAACAGAAAAAATTGGTGTTTTTGAGAGATCATTTCTAAAAGTTGTCTCTCAGCATTGCTTGGAGGAAAGCGTAATGGTATGATCTGTTCTAGTTTTATTATTCATTCTTCTATTCTCATCAATAATGAGTATTTAGAAGAAAAACGTATATTATGCATTCTTCAAAATTTATTTATTCTGATTTAATTATGTATATGTAATATATAACAGTTTGTACCAAAAACGATAAAGGATAAATACAAAGAAAAGCTTGGTTGTATAAATCAACTTGAAATCTTTGGTGAAAGGTGTCCTGTTTTGTACAACTCTACTGGTGGCTATTTGTCACAGCTTGAGAAAATGATCCAAAGGTTCAATCTGCAAAAAAAAGAGACTATTGTGTTCACAATAAAGGAAAATAATGTCTTGTTTGCAAGGATTTACCAAATCGATGGTACAGAGATAGAGTATGAAAATCGCTCTGTTGAGAATTCAGATTATAGCCAAGCAAATTGGCTTTGGAGCATTAACTGGAACTCTGAATCAGGTTAGTAAACTTGCTGTCAAATGTGTAAAAAGTTGACTTGAGAAAGTATGTAGCTTGGTTTGTCGATGCTAGTTTGTAATTACAAAATCTTTTTTATTGTGTGAACAATGTTCAGATATGGATGAAGACATGGATGGAGATAGTGGTAAAGAAGAAGAAGCTGTTGAGGAAACCAAAGTTTCCAAGAATGCCATGAAAAGCGTAAGTGTATAGTTAATTCCAGTTTAACTATTATATTATTATAATATAACTAAAGGAGATCATATTGATTCAGATAATGTTATCATGGCATTAAATTGGATCAATATTCCTATTTCTAATTTTGTCTTAAAATAAGTTACATAAATGTGGATTTACTTATGTGTTTGCAAAATAAATAAACGTGTTTTATAGGTGAACTTATTCAATGGAAGATACCCGTTATTTGTCATAGTTATAGAACGTGAAACAACGAAATGCAAAAACCTGGTATGTGTTCCAATAAAATAATTTATCATGTACGTAATCTTTATATGTTTAGCTACTGTTTACAAAAATTAATTACTATATAATTTTATCAGAGATTACCAGAGAGATTCATTACGGAGTATGGAGATGATCTACCGCATAATATCAGACTCAGATTGCCCAATGGACGGGATTTTCATCTACATTTCAAAAAGAGTGAAAAATCATTATATCCTATTTCTGCAATGATTAAAGAATGCATGAGACTTTTTGGTTCCACTATGATATACTATTATGAGGGTAATGGAAATTTTCTGGTATTTGTATTAAAAGAAGATTTCTGTGAAGTGGATTATTTTCAGTTCAGAACTATACCACGGGCCACCGTGTATGATCAAGGTAAGTTACAAATTCGATTATTAAATAGTATATGTTGATGTTATATTGGTATGCTATATTGCTTTATAATGAAGTGGTTAACTATTTCGTTACTTTTTACTCATAATTTTTTAGACAATATCAATGGAGTGGGATGGAAATTTCTTTTAACTGCTAATGAATCTGCTTTTGATTTTGGAGAAATAGTAAGTTACCAATTTATGCACAACTCTTCAATACTGTTAGTGTAATTTTAAATGTATTGCTAATCATTTAAAATAAGAATCAGATTGTTAATCATAATAATGTTTTATAGGTAATCCCGGCAAGATTCTGCAGAATGTTTGGAAAAAATATTCCGAACAGTGTTTCAATTTGTTTGTCAAATGGATCAGTGTTCCATGGTCGTTACTTGAATGAAGAAAGGCAACTTATAGGACTGTCTGATATGTTTGGCTTGAATTCTCTTGAAGAGAATGATTTATTGCTGTTCACTTACTGTGGTGTCGGAAAGTTTGAAATTATCATTTTTGATAATGGAAAAGTTGAAAAGTATGTTGATACAAATCCTAATGTGACAGGTATATGATTTATATTCTTATTGGTACATTTTTTCTTTATTTGAAACATTCTTTGATTTTTAATACATTTACTTGTAAATCTAAATTTCCATATTTTTTAATTGTTCACATTTTTGGGAAATAGAAGCAGGAATAGTAGAATATAGCAATAATGGTGTTACTGTCTTGGAAGATACTACTGCAAATTTGATATATGATGCTGAAATGAACGAACCAGAATTGGAAAACAATGATGGAAATGCAGTGGTTGGCATTGAAATGAATGATCCAGTAATAGGCTTTTCTGCAATCATGACAAAATGTAATGTTGATAACACATCACATGGACCGGTATGATTTACGATCTTAATAAATCTAATTTTTACAATACAATTTTGATAGTTATCAAAATAGTATTGTAGTATTTCTGCTTATTAAGATTATTTTGTTGTGTGCAGTATATCCCAGGATATGTCAATCCAGAAAATCGCAAATGGATAGCTGGTGAGCATGTTAGCTTTAGAAGTGCAGATCAAGTTTGGGATATTGGAGTGGTATACTCCAATGGCCTTGCAAGGTTTTCAGGAGGCTGGAATAAGTTTGCAAGAGACAAAAAGGTGAAGAAAAATGAAACTTTGGTGTTCAATCTGTTGGAAGCTGAAGGAGGATTGGTATTCGATATTGAATTTCCCGGACGTAGTTAAATGACATTTAAATTGTTGAAATAAGTTCCTCATGGAATATTTTTGGGTGTATTCAGAGGATTTAGTAGTTAGTAACTATTATAAGCTATTCATAACTTTTATGACACTATTGCGATAATATTTAAAACTCATATAAGAGTTCAGATACTTGGATAATGCATCTATGTTATTTGGTATTTCGCAATGTGTAACTACTTAGTTATATAGCAGTAGTTTTCTTATTCTATTGCTGGATTAATTTCCATCATTTTGGCAAAGAATAAAAACAACGTACTAAGTAGAACAGATTATCATTTTCTATCATTTTGCCAGCGTCTTCATAGTACTACTTCAATGTTCTCTACAATCGTCTATCTAACAGATTAACTTGAACAAATGTGGGATTATCACGCTTGCTTATTAACTAATTTTTTATCCAATTTTTATATGTCATTACCCAACATAGCATCGAACCCTAAAACAATAAACTGATAGTATATTGTAGTAGTTCAATTTGTAGTAGATCATTAATGTTGTGTTTCTATGTAATCAGTTTGTTTTCTTATTAGTTTTTCTGCATAACTCAAATCCAAATGTGATGAGATGGGATCTGATTCAACTAAATATTTCGACATGCTGGATCAGAATCCATGAAAAATGTGAAGTTTAAATATTTTTGAGGACTGAGCATGGCTACATTCTTCAAGAAAAGATGAAAATTATATTGCAAGGAACTAATAAGTGAATTGGAGAACAAAGTAATATGTACTGCAATCGCCTTATATTAGTAAAACCATAATATTCATCATGGAGAAATTTAAAATTTATTGCTACATGTCTTTATTAGTGAAAATTTAACCAAAAGCAAGGTTAAATTCCTAATCAGGAACAACTGGTAGATTGTAGAAGACCTCGTCAAAAACAACATTTGCTGTAAAATGATTTGATCTTCCAGAATCCCCCTCAATGAGAATGTGAAGTCCATCTGGTGAAGTTACTCTTGACACAGCAACATAAAATTGACCGTGAGAAAAGACAGGACGTGGCAGAAATAAACCAACTCTATCCAATGACTGACCTTGGCTTTTGTTAATCGTCATGGCATAACATATCTGCAACGGAAATTGTATTCTTTTGAAAACAAATGGCCATTTTGTGTCCGTAGGTTGCATCTCAATTCTTGGAATTAGATGTCTAGTACCAACATGAGATCCTGTTAAAATTTCACACTCAACACTATTCTTCAAACATTTGGTGAGGACCATCCTAGTACCATTACAAAGCCCGGTAATTTGGTTGAGATTTCTCATCAACATGACCACAGCACCAACTTTGAGCTTCAGTTCATGTTTTGGAAGACATGGCATATTAATTGAATTCAAGTATTCAATTGGAAAAGAGGACTCGTACTCATCTTCAACATCTCCATATACATCATCTATTGAATCTTGGCTTAAGTATGAGTGTGATGTACCTGGAATAAGCTCCAATAAATGAGAATTGATGTCGTCAACAATAGCATTTGTAGGAGTAAGGATTGCTCTTTCTCTCAAGTACGTTTGAGAATTCATGTTCTTGGAAAAATCTGGATAAGTGACATCAATGATACTCTTTACAGAACTGATGTAATCTTCTATTAGATATTCCCTTGGAATTAGAATCTCAGGATTCGAATGAGATTCTTTAGGATGGATATTTTCTATCTTTCCATCACCAACATCCAGAACCCACTTACTAAATTCAGCAATTTTTTTATTCTGAGCATCGGAATTACCAGAACCTAAACGCATGTTTTTCCGAAGGAGAAATACTCTACAGGAATCCCACAAACGGGACTGGTTCAGTGATGCATTGACAACTTCACTCCTTGATGCTTTTGGAATTACTGGAAGAATCTGACGGAAATCGCCACCAAACACAATAGTGATACCGCCAAATGGAAGCTTCTTTCTCTTTGGATCAATGGCTGACATTATGTCTCTAAAAGAACGGTCAACAGATTCAAAACCGTGACGATGCTGCATTGGAGCTTCATCCCAAATGACCAGATTTGTCTGCTTGATTAACTCGGCAATGTCACTGCCATGCTTTATGTTGGCTACAGAATATTGATCCAATTTAATGGGAATCTGGAATCTAGAATGGGCAGTCCTACCACCAGGTAGTAGAACGGCAGCAATACCGGAAGATGCAATAGGTAAGACTATTTTACCTTCACTCCGCAAACGACAACATAGAGTTTTCCAGAGATATGTCTTGCCACACCCGCCGCTTCCATAAACAAAAAACATACCTCCATATAGGCTGTTAACCGAAGAAATAATGGAGTTATAGACTTCAAGTTGTTCACTGTTGAGGTTTGAATGTAGTTTGTCATGCTGTGATTTCATATCATCCTTATCATAAGAAGTTTCTTCCTCAATTAAACGATTACACGAATGCTGCATGAAAGCTTCATCTGGAAATGGCATTGTTGCATAGTCTCTCAAAGATTTACCAACCTCGTTCAATAACTTTTCAACCTCTATAAAAAAAAGTTAAATTAAAATACCTTAATAGATGGAAATATTACTTGCACTTTTATAACACTTGTATTACTATTATTTTTGTAGAAGGACGAATAATTTTTTTTTATAGATGAACATAAGTATTAATGGTAAATATGCAAATATGATTGAAAATACCTGCAAGAGCATAATTCTCTAATTCATCATCAGTTAAAGTGAGAGCCTGGTTCCCAGTTTTTTTCCGCTTTGAATACAAAATATCTTCGGACAAACTTGACCAATGCTGTTTCCACAATTTTCTTGGATCTGCTACTGGACAGTTGGTCAATATATGCACAAACATTGCTCTAAGTTGTCCAGGCAATGCGGTTTGTGCATTTTCACGTAGTGCATCATCCCACTGTTTGTCATCTTTAAGCAGCCCAAGGGCATCACATGATTCTTTGAATGTCTGGTAAACTTTACCATCAATGGTACATAAATCAGTAAAAGATGTAGCACCTTTATTTCGCATAAGAAGCATACGAAGATAAAATGCATCACCACTTGATGCATGGACCTCGGATAACCTGCCAACAACCATACCACGATGTCTTTCTTTCCACTTGCATGAACGTGGCTTCCATGTAAACCCTTTTGGAAATTCCTGATAAGTATACTCTCGAGCACTTGGAATTGTTTTGTTGGCAATGAACCAAGCTTCTAGTTTACTCTTTCTAGAATTTGCTTCACTTGCAATCTGTTCCAAGTTTTTGGTATTCACTTTAAAGCTTACGCTCTTCCTTCCGGGAACATGAACGGGTAGTCGCTCAACAGATGGATATCGGTAATGAATGTCATAACCTAGGATCCTCCATGCAGCCTCAGAAGCACAAACATAACGTCCATCAAGATAGTGTTTAACCTCGTCTACAGTCTTACCTTTACCATTGTTTACATTAGATGCATTGTTCCCTTTTTTTTGCTGTAACAACATTGTGGCATTGTCGTGGCCTTTCAGACAATACTTGAATAAGTATTTCAATGATCGTGAATTATTGCAAATCTCCAAATTGATATGACATTGGAATCTAACCAATAAATCTTTGTTGTACGGAACAACAAATTGATTGTCAAGAGAATTTCCATTTTTAACAACACTTCTGTTCATCTTCCTTCTTCGATAAACTGGAAATCCACTATCATCAAAGAACGTGTGGCCATTGTACCTGTACATTTAAATGTATTATTGTTCAAATCATAATATGATCTTGGAATGACAAATGGAATATATGTGCCAAAAAAAATTAAAATGCCTAAAATTAATTATGTACCTCTTGGGAAAATGACGGATGCATTTTCCATTTGCCATGCACGGTGAATAGGAAAAGTCCTTCCCACATGGACCATGAACCATGTAATTTTTGACAGCATTGTAACAAATTGGATCAGAGTCTTTGTCAGGAATTTTAGCAGAAACTAACTTATCAATGTCCTCTATATTTTTTGGACGATCGTCTGGGTGCAACCAAACCAACATATGTGTGTGGGGCAAACCACGCTTCTGAAATTCAATTACGTACATGACTGTTCCAAAAAGTAAAACAAATTGATTGATACAATACATTTTTGTATGCAAAAGATATTAAGAAGAAAAAACACTTTTGTAAAGCATACCTCCAATGCATCTACCAAAGTAATTCTTATTTTTTATTAAATCCACTAACTGGTCTACTTTCATTTTAAATACCCTTCCGACAACATCAGGAGCATCAGCTACATCAACACCTGGCAGATGTTCAAGCATGCGTTGTATTTCGGGCCACTTGGTATTGCAGGTCATTGTCAGAAATAATGAAGGATGGCCAATTGAACGGCATATTGCAAGGGAATCTTTAAAATATTGGGACATATAACGTTTTGATCCTGTAAATGTAGCTGGAAGAATAATATTCTTTCCAATATGTGATGGATCTGTATCACCCTTACGCAAAGAATCACGTATGGAACTATATAAGTCCGCACGTATTGTTGTCTGATGAGTTTTCACCCAATCAAGCCTATACTGCTCAACTGCGGTAAAAGCATCAACAATGTATTGTTGCCATAGCCTCCCACAAAGATGGGGAGTTAGTGCTGAAAATAGAATCCAATAAGTAGCCTGTATTAGGTTCATAACCATCATAGCACTATATAAATTATAACTAATATTAGCTTAAAATTTATTTGTACCTTCAGAGGGCCTTATCATTAGCTTATATGCATAATATTCACGTAGCGAGACAAATAACCGGTGTTTTGTTTCATCTGATTCATCATCAGGATAAAGTACCTGAACTAGACGTCCACCCTGCTTAGGCTGTAATTTGATTTCAGGATGAAAGCCATCATCACTAAATGGAAAGATCAATGGATACTGCAACTGCATAAAATGTCGGTTGGTCTCGTAAATCCTCTTAAGCTTTTTATTTTTTTTCATGACAATTGTATCTCTCCAACCAGCAGAATTTTCAAGATCTCCAACAATCAACGCTCCAACCTCGTTGGAAGGTCCAACATTATTTGGTCTACCAGATGCAGAGGAACTTGATAATAAAGTAAGCGTGAGTTCTTCAGGTTCATTGTTCTTGAAGCGATCCCGTGCCATTCTAAAACCATGAACCAATGAATTATGCTCATTGAGCATTAATAAGAGACCATTCACAATATAAGGATCTGTGCTATCAATACCAGGAACTGCATTCTTTCTGTTTTCCACTTCATTATCCGTATCATATACATAAAGCTGACAGTATTTAGGTGTTTCACCATTAACAGGACATATGCTTCCTATTAAATGGTAATTCTGACCTTGCAATTTAAACGTGTAAGGTGCCCTTCCTCTGTTTATCTTGTTGTCAACTTTGCCGCCAAGAGATGTAAATGCAAACAATGAATTGTAAATCCTGATAAGTTTCTTATAGTGGGAAGTTCTGGGACCTCCAGAAAGAAGATTTGCTAAAAATGGAGGTGGTTGCCTTTCTGGTGGAAGTTTAACCTGACCATTTCGACAACAAATGGAAAACGTTGGATTAGCATATTTGTTGGATTTATTATTCCGCTCTGCATTCCACATGACTGCTTTACATTGAGGACATATTTTATCTGGTCCACCAATATCCATATACCCTTCCCACATATCTGAAAATGGAAAAATAATTATTAGACCTTAAATACATTAAATAAATAATAAGATACATAGTACATGTTTATACCTTCTGGTGGTACATCACCTCCATATTCATTATCATCGCTCAAATATTCAGAATGGATTGCTGGATATGGAAATAATAAAATAAGAACTAATAAACAATTTACACTTCAATATGTTATATGTGCCTAGGAGATATAAGATTAAAAACTTACAATGTATATCATCGTCATCTGAATGATTTGAATCTGGTTAAAATAATAAGGTAAATGTAAAAATTGATGTAATGATAAACGTAAAAATTGATCATGTTTTATGTTTCGAATCACCTGAAGCACTAATGTCATTATCTTCTGCAACGTCATTGAAAGATTTCAACAAATTTTTACTCTTTGAAACAGAAGATTCACCGTGTTCAAAAGTATTTACATTCTCTGAAATTTGAGGAACTACATTAGAAAACATAAAATCTTTAAATACAAATAACAAAATATAAACACATTATTTTAGTGAACTTTATGGCTTAATTTGTGTCATCTATCAATTCATCTTACACAACCAAATTGTATCAAGATATTGGTGAGCCGAAGTAGTAAAGGTTTACTTTTTGGTAATATAGTCGATGCTGGCAGCTGAAAAGTTGTTCTTTCACTTGTTGTATCAGGTCTGCTAGTTGAATTCGTACAACTTGATTTGCGCATAGGTTCACATAACGCCCAATTAGGTTCACTTTATGCCCTTATTTGGATTCACTTGGTTCCCTTGACAATCTTACGATTCACCTTGTCCCTTTTAAGGATTCATTTAGTGCCCTATTGGATTCGTTTTGTGCCCTCAGCATAGGTTCACATAACGCCCAATTAGGTTCACTTTATGCCCTTATTTGGATTCACTTGGTTCCCTTAGCATTCTTAAGGCTCACTTAGTGCCCAATTAGATTCGCTTTGTGCCCTCGTCAAAGGATTCACTCAGCGCCTAATTGGATTCACTTTGTGCCCTTGTCACGATTCAAACAAGAAGACAAAGACCCGCATGGTTCACTCAGAAGAAACATGGGAGCACTGAAGGGATTGGATCTTAAAATATCAAGCTATTTAGGTTCCTCTCGCATCCTATGACTTCGAGGAACCGGGGGGTACTTGTTGTGCCCAAAATCTCTATGGGTTAGATTTAGGCCCATTGGGCTTAAGGATCCAATCCGTATGATTAATATGGGTTATGATTGAGGTCCCTTAAGTTAAATGGGGCTAAATAGCACGTGAAATGGATCTAGACAGGTTCAGGTTCCCGAAAGACAGCTTCCTGTAGACAGCTTCCCGAGAAACAGGTTCCTGCAGACAGGTTCCTGAGAGACGGCTTCCTGTACTAGAACATATTTATTCCAGCAGAATTCTAGTATGATTAAGCCTCCTATTCTTTAGGAGCAAGTCATGAACATCAACTCCTTATTGGAATGTATTCCTTGAGCGCAGATGATCCTTGAATACATCTAATAGGACGAGAACTTGTAAACATACTCCTAGTCGGACTAGAACTTGAGTTCTATTCGACTTAGGTCGCCTATTCGTGGTTGAAATCTGGAGAAAAGGAGTTCCCCACGAATTAGGAACCTAGTTTATTGCCGCCTAACCAGACTTCTAGTCTAAAAAGAACTACGTGAACTTGATCCCTATATAAGCAAGGGTACGTAGGCACCTTGAGGACACGGTTACAAGCCTTGCGGGACACCTATGAGATTTTTGCTAACACGGTTGCAAGCCTCACAATACACCTACGAGATTCTTGAGAACACACGACACAAGCCTCAAAGGAACTCGCGAGATTCTTGTAAACGCTCTCGAGCTCAGTTCAACCCCCACAAAAAACCTCCATTCTCCATAGATTAGTTGATCGTTAGCCTTTACAACTCACCATAAACCTCTCAAAAGTTGTTACGATATCCACTCATCAACATTGGCGCTAGAAGGAGGGGAGAGTTATCATCTTAAGAGTGGAAAGATGGCAGGCAGTTCTGATAGCGAAGCAACACAATCTGTAGAGAAAGATCAAACCCCGAAAGCGAAGAAGATTACTCCTGCTGACGTCCTAGAGCATCTAAAGTCGATTGAAGAAAGGTTTACAACCCTCGAACAAATAACACCGAAGAAGAAGAAGAAGTCGAAGTTAACAACTGGTAAGAAGGGTAAAAAAGCTAAGATTAATCCCAAGCAGTTAGGCGACGATGAAGAAGAACGTGAAGAAAAGGCTGAGGAGGAGATCGAAGACCCAAAGAAAGATACTGAAGGTGAAGAAGATGGTGAAACGAAGGATAAACAACCTCCTGTTAAGGAACCTTCCATCGAGATAATTAAAGATGATTCAAGTTCAGTCGAGACCACGAACGATTCGTGTATAGCAGATTCACAGGAAGCCGATGATAAAGATAAGGAAGCAAAGGACGGTGGAGCTAGTGATTTGAATGCTGAAGACATCAAGAAGATTCTAGTGAAACTCAAGGAAGAAAAGCAGTCAATAACAGGTGCGATGACCTCATCTCCATTCACCAAGAAGGTTAGAAAATCCCCGTTACCTAAATCCTATCGTATGTCAAACGAGTTTAAATTTGATGGCACTACGGATCCTGTGGAGTATCTGGGTCATTTCAATACTGAGATGGATGTTTATCAAGTTAAGGAGCCAACAAGGTGTAGATTATTGGCTGCAACCCTTTATGGTGGAGCTCATCAATGGTTTAAGAGGTTACCATCAGATTCTATAAATTCCTGGGAGAATATGGGAAAACTCTTCGTTACTCAGTTTAGAGCTTCCGTCGCTTTTGCACCCCCAACCAATACCTTGGCCAATATCAAGCAGAGAGCAGATGAGACCTTGACAGAGTACCTCAAACGTTTTAATGCAGAGGTTCCCAGAGTTAAGAAAGCTCCTGACGAGGTCATTATGAGCTTCCTGATTGCTGGAGTTAGAGCTGGTTCAGACTTCTGGAAAGAGTTACAAGTACGTGAACCCGGTACACTAGCTGAGTTCTACAAACAAGCTGAACTATATAAATGTGTGGAAGAATCCTTGTTGAAGTTGAGAGAAACAGAAGATCTTGGAGACGAAGCTAGTCATAAAGGAATCAAGCGAGAAAGGTCTCCAAGCCCGCAAGCATATATTATTGGGGATCGAGCTTCCTCCAAAAGAAGTAAAGCAAAATTGAAGACAAAGTGTGACAATTATACCTCTTTGGTCGCTCCAGTAGACCACATCTTCATGGTTTATGGGAAAGAAGGAATATTTGTGAAGCCTACACCTTTACCTGTAGGAGCAAGGAAAGATCTGAAGAAATATTGTGACTTCCATGAGGATAATTGCCATGATACTTCTGAATGCAGAGCACTGAAAGACCAAATTGAGGAATTGATTAAAGCCGGGAAGCTCGCGGAATGGATAGCTCGAGGTGACCAGTAGTTGAAAGTTTGAGAGCTTCCTTAAAGTATAGTTGAGAGACCTTTATTTATATATGTATTTCCTTCTTAGAACTAGGGGTAGTGCATGTATACCTTCCTAGCAAGTAAACCTATTTCTTTCTAGTAGTTTTCAACGAAATTATGAGTAGTTCTTTTCCTTGTATTACATCATACATTTAGCTTGTAAAACAAGGAACATACCTCATTCAATTCAGTGACATACGAGAAATACCTCACAAGTAATCTCTTTAAGTATCTCTTGTTTCTTACAATGAGTTAGCTCGCGTAAGCTTAGAGGTACTGTATTGGGATATTTGTATAGAGGTTCATTCTCAGCATGTTTCATAAGAAGATAAAGAAGAAAGGAGAAGACATGTTAAAGCTACAAGCAAGAATGATGTGAAGAGGTTATAGTATTTATTCGAGCGTTAAAGAAAATTCGACATAGTTGAAGATTTTGATGAAGAGTATCTACAAGAATATGATATGAGCATCTTGAAGAAAACACACAGTACTCAACTTCATGGATGAATATTCAACGACTTATTAGAAATTATCGAAGAATTGTGAAGCTTCTTGGAGTTAGTTCTTCATCAAAGACAAGCTTCCCTGAAGAACTGGGGGGTAGTACAATTACAATTACTATAGCACATGGTACTTTGAAAGTTGAGGATTTCAATGTTTTGAGAATTCAGATCATGAACCTCACCATCAGGTCCAGGAAGCTCGTGATTTGATTCAGGAACCTCACGGCTAGGATGCAGTTTAGAAACCTCATAGCTCATATTTGGTTCAAGAACCTTGAGGATTGATTTGGTCTAGTATCTTGAAGAGCAGCATGCTTGCATCAGGAACACGTCAATGAGTTTTCAAATCTTAACGGAGGCTTCCACTTCACATCTGATCAGTCTACAGAAAGATCCAGGTGATTCCTCTCCTTTTATGCTTAGATATTCGTAGAAAACCTCCCAGGTACGCTCAGCAAACTCTTACTATACCTAAAACATGCTTAAACATCTATGATATTGTGGTCGTATATGCGATAAAGCTATGATTATGTCTTGATTATGTTTCTTGATGTTAGAATGCACATGTACTTAACAGATTATAGGTTCCTAGATATTTACCTGCAATTCGTAGGTTCCTTGATATTTACCTACATCTCGCAGGTTCCTTGATATTAATTTACCTGTAGCTTATAGGTTCCATGTATTTACCTTTAGTTAACAGGTTCTATGTTTCTCACCTGAAGCTCATAGGTAGTAGCTTCCAGGTCTAGTTGTATTTATATGTGTCTAGTAGATTACTCGTTATTCTCTTGTAACTGACATCTTGCAGGTTCATTGATATATACCTGAAGTTGGTGTGTAACAGCTTCCAGGTTCATTGACATTTGTTAGAAGCCAATTGTTAGCTTTTGATTAGCAGCTTCCTACTTGAAGTTCCCAGCCAGCCGATACCTGAATAGAAGAGAGTGTACTTACAGCAAGAGCTCCATGCCTTTAGAGGATTAATCTAGTGCCCTTATGGATTCTCTTTGTGCTCTATTCAAGGATTCACTTAGAGCCTAGAAGGACTCACCAGGTTCCCTAAGCATATCCATGTATTGACCTAGTGCCCTTATGGATTCTCTATGTGCCCGCATAGGTTCACTTAGAGCCCAAAAGGATTCACTTGGTGCTTCATGCATCCACGCGCATTTGGTTGGTATCTTGATGGATTCTCTTTGTACCCTTTTAGGGATTCATTTGGTGCCCAATTGGTTTCGGTTTTTGTCCTAAGCAGAGGTTCATATAAACAACCAATTGGATTCACCTTATGCCCTTACAAGGATTTGTATAGAGCCCAGAAAGATTCACCTAGAAAAGCCCTGTCAGCTACATGCACTCGATAGCCAGGAAAGACTTGCAAGCACGAAAGATTCACATCGAAAAGCCCTATGAATCGTAGGAACAATTCAAAAGTCCCATAAGCATGTGGGCACCTAGTTAACGGTTTTTGGAACCTAATCATGGGTAACCTAACCTAGAGTTTGATTGTACCTGAAAAGCCTTTAAAGGGATTCACCTTGTGCCCATACGGATTCACTTGGTGCCCCTAGCATTTGAAGGGATTCACCTTGTGCCCATACGGATTCACTTGGTGCCCCTAGAGTTTGAAATGATTCATCATGTGCCCTACAGATTCTCTTTGTGCCCTCTGCAGGATTCACTTAGAGCCTATAAGAATTCACTTGATGCCACAAAGGAATCCACTTAGTGCCCAACCAGATTCTCTTCGTGCTCTTGACATGATTCACCTAGAGCCCGGATGGATTCACTTCGTGCTCCCTGAAGCGAAAAAGGATTCATTTGACGCCCAGTCGAATTCTTTAAGTGCCCTTCTCAGGATTCACTTAAGGCTCAACTGGATTCGTCTTATGCCCTGTCAAGGATTCACTTAGCGCCCAATTGAATTCTCTAAGTGCCCTTTTCAGGATTCACCTAGAGCTCAATTGGATTCGCCTTGTGCCCTCATCAAAGCGATACAAAGATGAATACTCCCACTTATAAAGCTTGTATATGATTGAAATAGGTACCGTACTACTAACAATTTCTTGATAAAGCAGCTTGCAGCATCCTTGATGATCATCAGAAGCTTCCAGTTAATAGCTTCCGGCTTCTAGTTTTTAACCCATAGTTTATAAGCTACAGCTTTCAGTCAACCGCTTCAACAAGCTATAGGAGGTTCACGCATCATGACGGCTCGGGGGGTAGCTCAATTCCCCTACGTTTGCACAGAGAAGAGCTTCCATCTTCCAGGTTCAATAACAGAATCTCGATCTAAACCGGCACAATGAAGCACAGATAAGTTCTACTTTCATGCCTTTATATCCTTAACTATCATGCACATTTCCCGTTAATGAGAGCTTATATTCTGTCATGCTTAGATACATGTAGCTTTTAATGCGTATATTTCATGATCTTTAGAAATGAAATTTATGTGAACTTGTACTTAGGATGTTGTCATGCCCTATAGGTTTGCAGTTTACGTAACATATATGCTTAATTTATGATCTCGAACGTGTTAGTTGAATCAATCAAGTAGATAATTGATATGCCACTTGAGAAGGTAGCAACATATATAACGTAAATAATCATTCATACTTGCATACATGCATCACTTATATGTGAGCTCTTCAGCTCGTATTACTAACCTATTTTTTCTAGTTTTCTTGGTGTTGTACCCAAAATCACCATGGGCTAGATTTAAGACCTATTAAGTCGTAGGTTCCAATCAACAAGTATTGTATGAGCGAGGAGATAGATCTAGTACGAGATATGAAGACCTAACGTGGAGAAATGAGCATTAGTTGAGAAGACAGTCAAGAGATTATGAGTATCAAGACGTTCCTGATGAACCAGTAGCTGAGCAGATTACGAATGAACCAGTTTCCTCCCCGCAGAAGAGCCCGAATTAGCCTAGCAACAGCAATGAGAACAACAAGAAGTACATGGGAACTACAGAAACGCTCCCGAGACTAACAAATTTGTTATTTGTGCAGGTACAGTTTCCTGTAGAGAGGTTCCTGAGAACCAGGTTCCGAGATAGAGGTTCGTGAGAACCAGGTTTCTGAGCATAGACATCGGAGATATCAAGAAGCAAGCTAGAGAGACGCAGAATCATCATTGGAAAGTACTCCTAGGACGCAGCTGATCCTAGAGTACCTCTGATAGACAGACATTAGATAGTCAAATGAAAAGAAGCTTATCAGATGAAGTAGCCTCTCGAGCAATCAAGTTATGATTTTCCAGGTTAACCTCGTGCCCTTTTTAAGGATTCATCCAGTGCCCTATTGGATTCGTTTTGTGCCCTCAGCATAGGTTCACATAACGCCCAATTAGGTTCACTTTATGCCCTTATTTGGATTCACTTGGTTCCCTTGACAATCTTACGATTCACCTTGTCCCTTTTAAGGATTCATTTAGTGCCCTATTGGATTCGTTTTGTGCCCTCAGCATAGGTTCACATAACGTCCAATTAGGTTCACTTTATGCCCTTATTTGGATTCACTTGGTTCCCTTAGCATTCTTAAGGCTCACTTAGTGCCCAATTAGATTCGCTTTGTGCCCTCGTCAAAGGATTCACTCAGCGCCTAATTGGATTCACTTTGTGCCCTTGTCACGATTCAAACAAGAAGACAAAGACCCGCATGGTTCACTCAGAAGAAACATGGGAGCACTGAAGGGATTGGATCTTAAAATATCAAGCTATTTAGGTTCCTCTCGCATCCTATGACTTCGAGGAACCGGGGGGTACTTGTTGTGCCCAAAATCTCCATGGGTTAGATTTAGGCCCATTGGGCTTAAGGATCCAATCCGTATGATTAATATGGGTTATGATTGAGGTCCCTTAAGTTAAATGGGGCTAAATAGCACGTGAAATGGATCTAGACAGGTTCAGGTTCCCGAAAGACAGCTTCCTGTAGACAGCTTCCCGAGAAACAGGTTCCTGCAGACAGGTTCCTGAGAGACAGCTTCCTGTACGAGAACAGATTTATTCCAGCAGAATTCTAGTATGATTAAGCCTCCTATTCTTTAGGAGCAAGTCATGAACATCAACTCCTTATTGGAATGTATTCCTTGAGTGCAGATGATCCTTGAATACATCTAATAGGACGAGAACTTGTAAACATACTCCTAGTCGGACTAGAACTTGAGTTCTATTCGACTTAGGTCGCCTATTCGTGGTTGAAATCTGGAGAAAAGGAGTTCCCCACGAATTAGGAACCTAGTTTATTGCCGCCTAACCAGACTTCTAGTCTAAAAAGAACTACGTGAACTTGATCCCTATATAAGCAAGGGTACGTAGGCACCTTGAGGACACGGTTACAAGCCTTGCGGGACACCTATGAGATTCTTGCTAACACGGTTGCAAGCCTCACAATACACCTACGAGATTCTTGAGAACACACGACACAAGCCTCAAAGGAACTCGCGAGATTCTTGTAAACGCTCTCGAGCTCAGTTCAACCCCCACAAAAAACCTCCATTCTCCATAGATTAGTTGATCGTTAGCCTTTACAACTCACCATAAACCTCTCAAAAGTTGTTACGATATCCACTCATCAACAGATATATTAGCATTGTGTAATAGAACTATTAACCTGCTTGATTGCCATTCTGTTTACCAGAAGACTGGTTTTGCACGGAGGTAAGCTGCTTTGAAGAAAGCAAATTTTGGTCTCCGATACGACGACTTCTAATAACATGGGAAGGTATATTCTTGTCCAGTTCAGAGAGTGGGTGATTTGCTGCATGACTACTTCTACTAAAAGATGGAGAGATATTCTGGTCCAATTCAGACAACGGGCGATACATGGAATCTAATCATATGAAGAAAATAAAAATAATCTTAAACTGCATCCAAAATTGGAGAAGATAACATATAGAATTAAATCGTACCATTTATTTGTAGATTTGGAGGAACATTCTCAGAGTTGGTATGTACTTGTCTTGTGTAATTTGATGATTGACTTGCAAACTTATCGATTGGATTCATCATACGTCTTCTCAAAACTATACACATTTAGATCTTGTTTAAATATGACATTCTGTAACAACAACAAAATATACTATGACAACAAAAATTGTATACCAGGTTTCATCGTAGAAGGAGATAATTGGTTAGTTAAAGGTGGACGTTTGGAACCTGTACACATGAGAAAAACGAAGAAACTTATACGTAAAAACGTAATAGATTATGGAGTCATAATGGGATTTGTTCGAAACTAACCAGATGAATTTCCAAAGGTTGATGCTGAGTTTGTATGATTCTTATCCATTACTAAACACGAAACAACAAATTATAATTGCACTGTTAAACAGGAGGATGTAACCATCTAAACATTTACGCCATTCTAAGAAGAAACCTTCTGCATCATTCAGATTCTATTGTTGATTGTGATCTGTTTGCCATAGTATTTTAAGAAACATTGGTTTGACATAGTAAACAATGAAACAGTATTTAGGATCATTATTAGATAACCTGATTTGAATAGCAAATAAGTAGGCTTAATTAGTGGAAACACTTAAATTTGAAAAGCGCCAACTTTGTTTTTTTGTTAAACTGGGTAACAACCGGTTCGGGTCAGCCCATTTATCCTGCGGAAAATACCAAAATGCCCTCAAATTAGGGATAAAATAGTAAATTCCTCATGTTCCTTCACTAGCAGGAATTTAGTTCTATGATTTTATGACGTTCTTCGTTGAATTTTAAAATACTATAATAAACTGGATTTCCAAAAAAAACTTTGCATAATAGTTGTAAACAACTAAACTAATTTTAATAAGGGGTCCGGTCTATGGCAAACTTATGTTATAGACCCCTTATCCAACATACTGTTTTTCAACCGTTGGATCAACTATTCAACGGTTCTGATTTAAAAAAAATTAGCATCGTACCGCAGAAACTTTCTGCGGTACGGAGAAATTACCAAAATGCCTCTGCCTCTAATATGAAAATAGCAAGGCATTTTGGTAATTTTTCCGTATCGCAGAAAGTTTCTGCGGTACGATGAACAATAATTTTTTTTATGTAAAACAAGGATCATTTTAGTAATTACTTCGTATCGCAAAAAGTTTATACGGTACGATATTGTTTTTTTTTAAAATCAAACCGTTGAATAGTTGATCCAATTATGTATTAGATGAAAGTTTATACGGTATGATATTGATTTTTTTTAAAAATCAAATCGTTGAATAGTTGATCCAATTATATATTAGATAAAGGGTTCCTGGTATACGTTTGTAGGGATTGTGAGCCTTTCAATTATTACGGAGTAAGCTATTTAGAGAGAGTGATACCAATAGCAATAATTGTACTCCGTAAACAGGAGGAAGCGGGAAGCCTAAGCCTACCCTAGTACATTACAGTGGGATAGGTGTCTAAGTCGAAACATCTACTCTACTACCTCAAAATGTGGTGATTATTACTGTAATAAGAACAATGTTAGAAATCAATTTCTACTTTTATAAGAAAATGACTAGACGATATATTTACATCGGTGGACACCAATGTTGTCATTATATGAAATTTTTCGTATTCTCAAGTCGCACAAGTAATTACTTTTTTTCTAAATTTTTTCAAAACGCTGAGGTGACGAAATATCTGTCTCTAAAATGTAGCATTGTCAATAGTCAATATCTATACACAGTTTTTTTTTTTTTTTTTTGTCAAATATATCTTTACACAGTTGAATTATCTTGTAGGAGTCGGAAAAATTTATGGCAACAACTTAAAGAATATATGATGAAATAAATTTCCTAAAAAGATTTGGATGTGAATTTTATTGATGAAAAAATAACAATGTTTCACAAGAAACATGTATTCCCAATTTTCATAATTTTTCGTGATATCCAATTTTTTATGCAAATGAATAACAAAGAGAGGCAAATGAATTACAATATGTGCAGTCCTTATACTTCTACTCCTTATACTCATACGTGCACACTTTTATCAATAATCTGATCAAAATATTTTTAATTTATTCATTTTAATACAATAAAATTATTTGTAAGAGTTCAATTACAATTTTATAATAAACTAGTTGAACTATCGAATAAATAATTTTTATTTAGAGAAACTTAGTTTTAATCTTAGATCGTAATTTTTATTTTAAAGTATATGATATATTCAAATACATGTGTTTTTCATAATCATACATAAATTATAAAATTTCATTTTATTTTAGAAATCATATTAATTCAATCTAAAATGTAATGTTTAATTTTCTAAAATTCCGATAGCCAAAATTATTTTTTCTTTGAAGATAGGCCAATTTGATCATTGAAAATTTAAAATGACTAATACTGCGGGTTTGAGAAAATAATAAATAATTAATAATAATAATTTTTAATAAATAGATTATTACAGTAAAATCTCTAGAAATTAATATCGTTGGAACCGATGAATTTTATTAATTTATCGAAGTTTTTATTTTATCGAGATTAATTTTATAACTTCGCTATTATGTTGGGACCAAAAAATCATATTGAAAATATAAATTTATCGTGATATCGAGTATTAATTTAACGAGGTTTTACTGTAGGCAGATGATGCATATTAAATAATAAAATATTATTTTTTTGAATGATATTAATAAAATTATTATTATTTTTGGTGATTTCAATATTTGTACTTGTTTGATGATTGTTGCAAAAAAAAAAAATATTTAAAGTCCTAGCATAATAAAATGAAATAGGGATATTTACAAAAATTCCTAACTTTTTAAAAAATATTAATTAAAGTTGCCGATAAGGTTGTAAATGTTATATTCGAGGTTGAAAGAAGTTTCTACAACATTAGTATTTTTGTAAAAAGTCAAATAAAATAAACATAAGAATGTGTGCTTTTAAAAAAGCATAAGAAAAATGTTTTATATTTATCTATTTTATATTCAAGCATTATTAGTTATTAAAATCTTTACTATTTCTCATTGCGTAAAATGAACTTTGATTACCTTTTTTATACGAAATATAAGTTACAGTCATTTTACTCTCTTTACGGATAATGGGTGTGCATTTATAAATAAAAGGCGTGTATATATAAATTTACATTTCAAAAATGATACCATTTGGAAAGTAGAGAAAGAATCCAACAAAAGTCAAAAGGTAGGGTGTATTTGAGATTGTTGTTTTAGATAGAACAACAATTTTTTTCTAAAAAAACAGTTGAAAAAGAATAAATAGAATGTCAATTCCATCTGCCTTGACCGAGGAGGTCGTGGGAAGAACAGTTCAGGATGGATTTGAAGGCCTTAAACTTGGACGAGAACGCGATAGCTGATAGGAGTTGTTGGAGGCGCCAGATTAGAGTTGTTGATTCTCTTCTAGGGAGTGGTTCTGTGGTTGAGAGCCTCAGAGTTGGGCTCTCTCGTTTAGCATTAGCTTAGAAGCTTGGCTTTTATCTTCATATTGTCTTCTGTTTTCTGTTTTTGCAGGCACAGGGAGCTTGGACGGAGGTCTTCCTAGATCAGGAGAAGAGGCCCGAGTAGGTAAGCCCCATGAGACCCAGGCCATGGGCCCAGGTTCGATCGACTACTTTACCCACCATTATCATCTTTATATTTAATTCACTTTGCTATTCGGTGCACTAAGCCGGGGGTCTTCACGGAAACAGCCTCTCTACTGTAAAGTAGGGGTATGGTCTGCGTACATTTTACCCTCCCCAGACCCTGCTTCATGCGGGATATACTGGGTATGTTTGGTTTGGTTTGGTTTCAATTCCATCTGCCTTGCTTCCATTTCTCTTTCATTCCACTATTGTTGTCAAGCGAACAAAAACTAATACTTGGGCCTTTGAACACCAACTCTTTGAAGATCCGGTCCACAACCTAATACTTGGGTTTTTGAATACCAACTCTTTAAATATCCGGTCCAAATGTTAATATATACACAGTAATATCAAAATGGTAGTATGATTTTTAAAGTGTGCCATCTTCGTAGTGTACAAGTTGAGTTGGTAATATGTCAAAAAAAAAAAAAAGTTGAGTTGGTAAAACAATTTATTTGGAATCTATATTATTTACTTTTCAAAAGTCCAAAAGTATTTTTATATTAGTCCAATAATGTATACCACAATATCCACCAAAAAGTAACAAAAACTTGAAAATAATTTTAGTTTTGAAGATATATATGTTTATAGTGTCTAATTTGATATAAATAAGTTACAATTAATAATTATTAAATTTGGAATATTGTGGGCCGGAGATAGGGATGGGCATCGGGGCACTTCGGGGCGGGGATAGCGGGGCACTTCGGGGCCGGGGAGTGATATCCCCGCCCCCATCCCCGAATTCAAATCCGATCCCCGTCCCCGGCCCGATCCCCGTCGGGAATTATTTTTTATTCCCCGACCCAAGCAGGTAACGGATATCCCCGCAGGGAATCGGAGAATTTCATTTAAAACAAAAATAATATTTTAATTAATTTTAAACACTAACTATAGTTGAAATAATTTTTTCTTCTGATATATAGCGAAATAAGCAACTATAACTAGATTAAATGTTAAGTAACAACGTCTTTTCATAACCATTAATCTCATAATAAGTATATCTTAATATTCACATACATATATGTTTACCAATTTCTTTTTGAAATCTAAACATTACAAAGCAATAGCTCATGTGCACTAAATTAAGTTTAAAAAAATATTACTTAAATAAACAATTATAAATAATATGGAAATGAAGTTATTTAACTATTAGAAAGACAAACATATAAGATTAAAATATCATTTTGTTTCCAATATAAAGTATTGGAAATTCATATATATTAATATATGATTAGTAATATATATAATTATATATATTATAATTTGGTGAAATCGAGTCGGGGATTAAGAATGGGGTCGGATGGAGAAAATTGGGACGGGATCGGGGATCGGGCCGGGGAGACATAGAATCCCAGCCCCGGCCCGCTCCCCGTTTTTTTTAAAAATTATCCCCGCTCCCCGGCCCGTACCTGAAAAAATCCCCGATTCCCCGCCCCGTTCGGTGCGGGGATCAGATTGGGATCAGGCGGGTCAGGGTAAATGCCCATCCCTAGCCGGAGATGATCTTGCCGCAAGCCCAAAATAGAAAACAACTCATGTTTTATGTGTCCAATATGTCTACAATCCACTTTTTATTGCGGGTGTTTGGGCAATTCTTTTCCAGAATAAGTTAATTTATTTTAAGACAGAGATTACTAACTGTTATAGGGAGAATATTTTATAACAATATTTTGGAGGTTTGCTGGAATCACGGAGCAAAATACAGATATTTTGCTAAGAACACGAAGAACACGGAAGGAGATTGGTCATTTTTTGTGACTGATCTTGTTTGTTGATATTCCATAGGTGAAATGTCAATCATCCTTAACAAGATGCCTACGTACCCTATTTATAGGGATCAAGCCATACGTAGTTCTTGGAGAAGAAGCTTTCTAGACGGGCTAGGGTTTATATGGGCTCGACTTGGCCCAAATCCACTAGACGTCTTCTTGGGCTGATATATTTTACCCATTTATCCTGCTCATGACCCACGGCCCATTAAAGGTGGCCTATGGTTGACATGATGCTTTAGATCGACTGGCCTCACTAGCGAGGCAAATGGATAAGCTGCGTGGCCTTGCATGCGTCCTCGTTGGGCTACTCATGAGAGGTGGTCCACGCTACAAGGAGATAATTATACTCACGCGACCTCATTGGGCTTAGCTATGAGCCTTCATATCTACTCATGCAACCTCGCTGGGCTTAGCTACGAGCCTTCATAAGAGTATTCTAGGCCTCGCTGGACCTCTAGCCTCCATAAGAGTATTCTAGGCCTCGCTGGACCTATAGGCCACGCTGGACCTCTAGGCCATGCTAGACCTTGTAGAGAGATAAACGTGCATGATATATGCTATCCCATACTAGGGACTTTGCTGGCGAACTCGACCCGCAGCTTGGGGTCGCAAACTTCCACATTGTGCTTGATAGTATATTGGACTGACTCCTGGTGGTGGGTTTTAGTGACCCAATCTTCATCTCTAGGCCCATTATGAGTCGTGGACGTTTATTCTAGCCCATTAGGGGCTTAGGGCTTATGCCAAGATTTGGGCATAACAACTACCCCCGAGTCCATATTGTCATTGAAGATGCAATGTGGACTCAAAAACTGCTTTGTCAAAACTTCGATGCGAGGCCTGTGCTCGCTATAGATTGCTGTAGATGAAAACATAGCCATCTCAAGTGCCTTGGGATCACATCGGGACCCTTATGAATTTGAATGGTTTACAGCTGTCGTCTCTCGAGATCTGCTCCCAACTGTTAAGATGATGACACGTGTTGTGTGTCTTTCAATTAATATGAAGCCAAGTATATGTAAGTAATGGCGACCTTAAAGGGTCCTCCAAGCGCAATGTGGTCCTGCAGGGACCTTGAGAGGCGACCCCATAGGGCCTTGTAGTCATAAGTTGTTATAATTATATCTTCTGTCCAGCTGATATATGAGCTTGGGCTATCACCAATATCTTCAGGTCTTCTTAAAGTATGATGAGAGGACTCTCCTCTGCTCCTTGTTATTATGATGAGAGGCCTCCTCATAAGCTGAGAGGACTCCTTGTAGTCTAATATGTTGCGAGGCCTCCTTAACCCCATACGTTGCAAGGCCTCCTTGCAGCCTCATACATTGCGAGGCCTCCTTGCAGCCTCATACGTTGCGAAGCCTCCTTGCAGCCTCATAAGTTGCGAGACCTCCTTGCAGCCTCATACGTTGTGAAGCCTCCTCGAAGTCTCATATGTTGCGAGGTCTCCTTGCAGCCTCATATGTTGCGAGGCCTCCTCGTAGCCTCATACGTTACGAGGCCTCCTTGCAGCCTCATATGTTGTAAGGCCTCCTTGCTTGAGAGCTTTAGATTTTTTTATTTCAATGCGAGCCCATGTCTCCTCGTAATGGCCACCTCGCTACATTTTATTTTATCTTCGCGTACGCAACCTTCTTGCGTCTCTTCTCGCCTTGTTTTTCTTTACAGCCTTATGGAGTCGTGGTCCTCGTATTTGTACTTTCACCTCGCTGACTTTCCTTTTTTTCTTTTTTTTTATAAATATTTTCTCTTTTCACTTTTGCTGAGATCTCCTCGCCTTTCGCTGCTTCCTTCTATTTTTATTAATTCTTGTTGATATAATAAGAGGACTCCTCGTGGCCTCCTCGTTGATAGAATAGGAGGACTCCTCGTGGCCTCATATGTGGAGAGGCCTCCTCACTGATAGAATAGGAGGACTCCTCTATACATGTATATGCGAGGACACCTTGTTTTTTTTTAATAAGCCACATGTGCTCCTGTTAGTCCACACGCATATCCCTGTTCATCTTTTTTTATTTTAGTTGATCATGCTACCCCGCTTTTTAACTTCCTTTTGATCCTTTATTCTGTGGCCTCGTATTCCACTTTCTTTTATAGCCTTCTAGACATATTGCATCCATCATGTTGCTGGGCTCTAGCCCCGGCTCGCATATGCTAGCTGTGGGCCATGAATCTTTGAAAACTGATAATTGTGAATTTTTCCAAGTGCTTTGGGATACCTGATTGAGTCTTCATATGATCCCCCCATCATCGCCACTGGGGTCAAGTGGCCTCACATCGCAAGATATCAGGCTTGCGACCTTGCAACGCTATGTGTTGCCTCGCAACGCTAGGTGTTGCCTCGCAACGCTAGGTGCTGGCTTTGTCTTGTAATTTTTCAAATGTCCCACTAAAAGAGGTGTTTATGTAATGGCACTACCCCCCGAGTCCTCATTATCATCGTTGATATGATGAGGAATCAAAGTGTTTCAGCAATCTTCTTGTATTGTTTGGAGTTAACAACATTTGTAATGAAGAGAATTTTGATGTGACCCCGCTATGAGTTCTCGTTCAGACTGGGCAGTGTATGTTGATATTAGTGAAGTCCATACCAAACAGGGGGCTTGTTTGATAGATGCACTTCCTGGTGTACTAACGTAGTTGAGGACCTCCTCATTGCCGCCAAGGATCGGGGGCATCCCCCCTCTCCCCAAGGATCGAGGGCATCCCCCCTCTCCCCAAGGATCGAGGGCGTCCCCCCTATCCTCGACGTAGAGGTTTTTCACCAAGAAGTATCTCATGTAGAGGCATCTCATTGATCTTGATAGCCACACCATATAGGGGTCTCATTGAGTCTTCACATACTCTCCTTTGCTTATAGACTGACTTTAATGCATGCATAGAGATAGCTCCATGTTGTGTAGATTTATGGACTGATCCATTATCGCCAATGGGGCCAAGAGGCCTCACATTGCAAGATAACGGGTTTGCGACCTCGCAAAGCTAGGTGTCACCTTGTCCATAAATCCAATCTTTTTATAGACTTCATATGTAAGGACATTGATTGCGCTCCCATTATCCACGAGGACCCTGTAGATATTTTGAGATCCTATACGAACCCGAACAACCAGAGATTCAAAGTAGGGATAATGAACCCACTTCGCATCCTCCTCGGTGAATATGATATTTGTACCCTCCCCTTTGAAGAGCTTTGGGGTCTCTCCTGAAGGTGATGTACATTGGTGAGGGGCCGCTTCTTGGCCTCATGAGCATACCTCTCTTTCTTTGTGGGACTTTTCTTTTTGCCCAAGCGGTGGGACATTATTGAAACTAAGACCTGGCCTAGTGCCATGCTTCTTCACCTCACGAACTACCCATTCAGTTAGCTGGGCCATTGCGAATTAGCTCTTCAATTTGCTCCTTGAGCTGCCTATAATTTGCAGTATCATGCCCTGTCTGTTCGTTAAAGACACAATATTTATGAGTATCCCTGGTTGCCCGACTATTCATAGGTGAGGGCTTCTCAAACATCCCCTAGTCAGCATAAACTGCATAGATGTGATCAATGGGGGCCAGTAAAGGTGTGGACTGACCCTCTTTCCATCCACTTTGAGCTCGCGGTGGTAACCTCCTTGGTGACCGCAACCCCTCCTCTTTGGGCTCTCACTGCGATCCCGTCTTTGCCTAGGGCTCCAAGAGTCCTTCCTCTTCACTCCCTTGCTCTTACTTCCATTGTTTCTAGCCTCATTATTCTTCTTGAGATCCTCCATCGACTTTTCAATCCATTTGTAAGGATCGGCCTCCTTGTAGAACTCATAAAGAGTGCCGGGTATCTGTGCCTGCAACTTCTTCCAGAACTTGGTGCCCTCTCTCAACCCAACAATAAGAAAATTTTTAACGGCCTCGTCATTTGCTCCTCGCACCCTAGGGTCCTTGGCGTTAAACCTCTTGAAGTAGTCCTTTAGGGTCTCACCCTTCTTTTGCTTTATGTTCACCACGGTGGATACAGGAGGTGCATAGAGCTTGGAGGACTGAAAATGCTTAATGAAAGTGTCCACGAGCTGCTCCCGCCTCCCAGGAGTCTATAGTGATGTGAGCCCCTAACTTAGAGAACCATTGCTGAGCACTACCCCTCAATGAGGCCGCAAATAACCTGCACCTAGCCAATAGTGAGACCCGGTACACATCCATATCATTATTGAATCGAATAATAAACTCTGTAGGGTCTGTGTGCCCATTATAAGTCATGTCTAGGTTAATACTCCGGAATATAATGGGAAGCGGAGTGGTCCTGATCTCTTGAGTGAAGAAATGGCGAGGCCGGACCCATGGGGTTAAGGATCCCCTTATCTGCATTCCTCTTATCCAAGGCCTTCTTTAGCTCCTCTAGCTTGTAGTCTCCAACCTTGATCTTCTTATCTTCAACTTTTTCCTTTCCCTTTCCAGTGTTGTCATGGTGGGATTAGGTCTTCTTGGGAGCAATAGACTCCTCTTGATCCTCCTTGCGATTCTTCTTTTTGCGATTCAAGGGGTCAGGTTTGTACTTATGGGACCGCTCGCGCTCTCGATGAGGAGAGGGGGGTCATTCCAAACCTTGGCTCCAAGCTTGGGATCGCTTATCCTTCTTGTCAACTGTAAGTTTTTCGAGCTTGAGGCGGAGATCATGCTCAGCTAGCTTCTTTCCAAGACGATCAAAGACACTAACTGACCTCCCCTTAGAAGAGGCGACCTTATTCTGCAACCCCTCATTTGTCTTAGTAGCCTCAATATCATCCTCCCACTCGAGGTCTTCATAGAAGTAAGGGTTTGTTTGATCCGTAACAACATCATCAAATACGTCCAAGAGTTTCTTGGTGGGACCCTTACTGTTCTCCTCCTGATAGGACTTGGGCCTCTTCCTGGCATTCCTCTTCGCGCCCCTTGATTTATGCCGCTTCTTCACTCTAGTCATCCTTTCTTGTACTACTGACACCTTCTCGGGCCCATCCTCGCTCCTCGGGGGATCGCCTTTGGGTATCTTGTGCGACCCCGAGGTCTCCCCGTTATTGTGCCCTCCGTTCATCTTCTTGTTCGAGTTAGTCATCATTCTCCCAATTCAATGACTAGCCCTCCTTCTAGCGCCAAATGTTATAGGGAGAATATTGTATAACAATATTTTGGAGGTTTGTTGGAATCACGTATCAAAATACAGATATTTTGCTAAGAACACGGAAGGAGATTGGTGATTTTTTGTGGCTGATCTTGTTTGTTGATATTCCAGGGGTGAACTGTCAATCATCCTTAACAAGATGCCTACGTACCTTATTTATAGGGATCAAGCCATACGTAGTTCTTGGAGAAGAAGTTATCTAGACGGGCTAGGGTTTATATGGGCTCGACTAGGGATGGGAATCGGGTCGGATAGGCTCGGATATGGCAATATCCATATCCAAACCCGGAAATTTTTTGCCTTACCCGAACCCGATCGGAACCCGAAAAATACCCGAAAGTTAATATCCAAATCCGATCCAACGGATTTCGGATCGAATTCGGATATACCCGATACCCGAAATTTTTTGGATACCCGAAGTTAATAATGCCGATCGAAATGGTTAGCCATAAAAGTGCCCGTACCGCACTCTTTCCTCAGCTTCTACACTTTGCCACTCTCATCCACCTTATAATTTATAAAACTGAAGCACGCCAAGCATGACTTTCTTATGCTTAATCTTCTTTTAGATGTTGTAGTCGGCTAGAGTTTAGCCATCTTCGAGCTGTTTTCCGGCGAAGATGAGATGTTGTTGGTCCGGTGGGATGCCTTCTTTGTCTTGAATCTTGGATTTGACATTGTCGATTGTGTCCTAATGTCGCCGCTCACCCCTGCCACCACAGCTTCTCCCCTCCCAGTCTCCCTCACCCATGTGTTTTCTTTTTTCCCGATTAATCTCCTACCCTAAACCCCCTTTTCTATTCTTTTCAAGGCCGTGTGTGTATTTGTAATATGGGCCTAAGCCCATCTTCTATTTAAACATATTAATGAGCCCAACCTTTAAAGCTTATATATTATATGATATATAATATTTATAATTTATAATAAATAAAATTCGGATTTTTTTCGGGTTTCGGGTATCCGTCGGATTCAGATCGGATTTCGGGTTTCGGCTCGGTATACATGAAATCCATATCCATATCCAAAATATTTCGGGTTTAAAATTTAAATCCATATCCATATCCAAATCCAAAAAATCGGTTTCGGATCGGGCAAAAAATCGGATTTCGAATCGGGTATCCGTCGGATCGGATTTTTTTCCCATCCCTAGGCTCGACTTGGCCCAAATCCACTAGACATCTTCTTGGGCTGATATATTTTACCCATTTATCCTGTTCATGACCCACGGCCCATTAAAGGTGGCCTATGGTTGACATGATGCTTTAGATCGATTGGCCTCACTGGCGAGGCAAATGGAGAAGCTGCGTGGCCTCGCATGCATCCTCGTTGGGCTACTCATGCGAGGTGGTCCACGCTGTAAGGAGATAATTATACTCACACGACCTCGTTGGGATTAGCTATGAGCCTTCATATCCACTCATGCAACCTCGTTGGGCTTAGTTATGAGCCTTCATAAGAGTATTCTAGGCCTCGCTGGACCTCTAGCCTCCATAAGAGTATTCTAGGCCTCGCTGGACCTTGCAGAGACAGTATTCTAGGCCTCGCTGGACCTCTAGACCTTGCTGGATCTTGCAGAGAGAGTATTATAGGCCTCGCTGGACCTCTAGGCCACGCTGGACCTCTACGCCATGCTGGACCTTGTAGAGAGACAAACGTGCATGATAGATGCTATCCCATACTAGGGACTTTGCTGGCGAACTCGACCCGCAGCTTGGGGTCGCAAACTTCCACATTGTGCTCCTGGTGGTGGGTTTTAGTGACCCAATCTTCATCTCTAGGTCTATTATGAGTTGTGGACGTTTATTCTAGCCCATTAGGGGCTTAGGGCTTATGCCAAGATTTGGGCATAACACTAACTTTTTTAAAAAAAAGTTAACTTTTTTTTGCAAATTATAGAACTCAAACATATATTAAATATTTGTATAAAAAAATTATCAAAATATGAAATTTTTACCCGAAAATAAGTCTATAAAAACTTACAAAAAAGTTGAGCCAAACATGCCCATTACATGCTAGATTATAACTAGTTGTTGATATTTTAAAATATTATTATCTTAAAAATATAAATATTAAAATAGTTATAATGGTAAATCGAAAAAAACAAATAATTGTATATTTATAATAAAAAAAAATCGTAAAAGAAATAACATTAATAAAAAAGGTGTTAGTTTTCAATATTATAATAAATACAATTAAATTCAGATATTTATAATATATATTATATGAAAATTTGCTCTAATGAACTTATCCAAATTAAAAATCAATTTTAATCTTTTTAATGATCTTACCACGGACATTATAAATAACATTAAAGATAGTTAAATCTTTATATAAAAATTATATTATTATGAAAGGATCAAATAAAAACATGAATCTTGTACAAACGTAAATATGTATACTAAATTTCAAAAATGGATAATATATGAGTCAGTTAAAATTCTAACTTACCAGTTACCACCATGTTGTATAAAGCTAAACATGAATACTAATTATATAAATTTAAATATGAATACTAAAATTGAAAATGAATAGTTCATGAATCGAAGTGAAATAAAGTTAAAAATTTTAGTCAAACTTAAATATGAAATTATTTTGGTTCATTTGTAATGAGAATGGGACATTTAGTTATTTTTTCATTTAGTATTTGAATTTAATCTACATCTAGATTTTATTTTTTTATAATTTAAAATGGAAGTTACATTTGTAATTGAAAATCCCGCGCCTATTAATTGTATAAGTGTTTTAAATTAATTAATAATTACATCCTTATATATAATTGACAATCACCATATTATAGCAAATTACTGTTTTACACTATATATAGAAAAAGAAATTTTATTTTTTACATGAATATTTTATATTTTTATTTATAATATATATATATATTCATGTCAATACCATTTAACACCACAAATGTCAGTATTTGATAATAACTTATATATATATATATATATATATATATATATATATATATTTGTAATAATATTTTTTAAGAATACTTTTTTAAAATTATGTGAAATTAGATCCGCGTGACGACCACCCGTCCACGCCCAACCATGCCACGAGAACTTCTTTTCACAAATTATATGTAAATATATAGTTAGTGCTGATTTTTGTATAAATTAAGATATCCACATACCCAAATATTATTTTAAAAATAAAATTTATCTTATATACTCGTCATTTTTAAAGCTATATAATGGGATGATGGCCCAGAATACCCACAAATTAATTACACATAACTAAAATACCCACCGCCAATAAACATGACCCTAAATATTCACGGGATACGCTACTGGTGGTGGAGTATCCTAAGACACGCCACTGGGAGTGTAGTGTCATTCACACACGTTTTTGGGACAGGCGTATGTCACTGTCACGTTGTGGGGGGGTGTGAACAGTAGGTAGAGATACGCATTTTCAACATGCGTATGAGGAAATACGCATGTTGGGACGGCGTATCTTACGTCACATTCATCATCTTCAAAGCTCGTAAAAATGACGATTTCGGCATTGATTTTGTTTCACTTCGTTCATCCACATCACGAAATTTCAAAACACGTTCTATATATCACTAGAATCGCAATTCGATTCTCTACACATTCATAATTCCCGATTTTCGATTTAATCGCCGGATTTGAAATCCCTAATTCAAGCTTAATTTTCGATTCGTTTTTCGTTTAAGCTCTTTGGTGCCCCTGCGGGGCCGGAGGAGGTAAACAGATAAGGGGATGATGAAGGAGATGAGTTTGCGGTGCTGTGGTGATGATTTGGAGGGTGGTGAACGATGAATGGATTACAAACTGAGCTCGGTGCGTTTTCCATCGAAGTCGCCGGTGACCAAACCTCTCAACATTCTGGCAAGCTCATGTGTTTTCCGGCAATGAACATTGTCTCGGATGCGTCACTCCGAACGGCGCATCCCGTGGGTAGATAGGGCCGGGCATTCCGTAAAACAGCATTTTGGTCCACGAATACCTCATTTTGAGGTATTTTGGTCATTTTCTCTATATAATGGGGTTGTTTGGTGTTCGCACTTATTCACGCAAGAGAACGTGGTCAACAAGTAATATACGGTAAATAGGATTCGTTCCCACAGAGACTCAATTTGTTTGTTTTGTTCACTTATACACCAGCTTATGATTTACACTCACTGCCAAGACAATCACAAATTTGGTTTTAATTAACTAATGATTAATTGCCAACTATGGAAATTACGAGGAAATAACTTAACTATGAATTTATAATAAACAAACATGGGATTTCAATTTCATTAACCACTTCATCTAGAATCTTATGCCCCTTAACCCAATATGTAATAGAGTTGATTACTGATTAGATGCACTAAACTGATACACACCAACTTTCGTTGTACATATACCATCCTACTGATCATCCACAATTGATAGAAGTCAAGTAGTCACCAAATATGTGTAGTTCCTATATGTCTATAGCAATTGAACACATACCGGTTGAAAATCAAGCACCCATTAAACCACATAGTCGATGCAAGACGGTTAGAATTACACCACAAATTAATACATGTTCTTCACATGCAAAAACCTATACTAGCATGAATTGTTCTAAACCCTAGATCCACTTTCGCATTCACCAGGATTAAACACACAATTACAGATGTTCGCGACTCACCCATAACGAATAAGCATAATCATACTAGGCAATCAATTCAATCCATAACACACCAAGGCATAAGAACACTTAATTACTAGAATCCATAGAAAAATCCATCAAAACCCCATGATAACGATTTAGCCCATAATCGACCTCATCGCCATCATGGGTTCAATTGATAACATAATTCTAGAAAACAAATAATAATAAAAGAGAAATAGAGATAGAAATAAATCCTTAATAATGAGAAAGAGTATCCAAAGATTAAGCCTCCTTGCTTGTCACTAGCTTGGAGAACCCCTCTTGAAAAATTGTTCTAAGAAAAATAATGATCGACGATCTCAAGTACAATCTCTACTGATGATAGATATGTTTTTTTAGGTTCCTAACGATACTCAAATAGTCTCAGGAAAAGCCCCAAATAAAATAGGCCCAATACAAAATAACCCGATAAAAACAATCCAAAAATAAACTGAAAAATAACTCGAGCGCAACTGCCCTTGTTGAAGCGTCGCTGCGCCTTCTTTCTCCTGGATTTCACACAAGCCCAGCGCAATTGCGCCTGAACAAGCGCTATTGCGCCACTCCAACATGCGCCATTGCGCTCTCCCCAAGCGCTGTTGCGCTCTCCTGACATGCGCCTCTGCGCCCCAACTCGCGCTGTTGCGCCTTATACTTCCTGGAAATTGCTATCTTGAGCGCTGTTGCGCTTGCCTGAGGCGCCATAGCCCCTGAACGCGCGCCATGACCCTTTGCAATCCCTGGAATTCAATTACTTCTACTCCATGACTTGTTGCTTCCCCTCCAAATTTAAAAACTCACCATTTACTCATTTTAGATCCAAAAATGCCTTCACGACACAACCTACACAAATTACACAAAAACAAATCAAATGACAACGAAACTCGAGAACTTGCAAACGATTAAAGTCCAAACGGAAGGTAAATAATGGATATAAAATCCACTTATCAAACCCCCAAACTTAAACTGTTGCTTGTCCTCAAGCAATGCAAACTCAACCTAAAATGGTGAATGAATGCAACTAATAACTAAATGCCATGATAAAGCGAACATGTCCTAATGCAATGATCCCACACAAATTATCCGAAACCAACTCAACAAGCAAACGTCTCATCAAATGCAACAACTCTAAACAGAGCTCGATTAAGGCCCCGTATACTAACAATACATGCTCGGAAACGTGGTGTGTGCATTTCTCACTAGATATACTCTCGAAACTAGATAAAAGGCATAACCAATTCTTCACCAAGACAATCACATGTTTATAAACAGAATAGACTTTAGACACTCCATGACTCAAAGACACCGCCATCATCATTCAAGGTAGACAAGGATTCATGCTTTACTATACAGACGACATAAAACATCATATATACATGTTTATTGACCGTGCAATGGGTGAGACCCCTAAAGGCTTATACAATAGCACCCATGTAGCGAGCGTTAGGTTAGTGGATCCCAGACCGGAAAAGTCTTAGGTCACTAGGCATAAAATCCCCTAGAACTTAATTGCTCGAGTACTAAAGAGCTCACCCTAGCCAATTAGCATACACACACTCTCACAATTCCTCATTTTTTTTTTATTTTTTTTTTCACACAACTCTTTTCTTTTTCTTTTTTTTCCTCTTTTTTTTTTCTTTTTCTTGCCTCTTTTTTTTTCATATGGGTGCGCTATCTCACCCCCCTAGACTACTCATATCAAATATGAGCCGGCTACTAGCCATTTGACACCTAGCCATTATCACACTACGACACGACACTTAGCATGAAATCCCTGTTTTCCCCCAAACTTATACTTAAATGCTCCTACGCCATCGAGGGAATAACGAAAATTCTAGATATAAATAAGTGATTAACTCCCAACAACCAAACCAGGTATGACTCGATCTAGCTCAAAAGCAAACAGTGAGACCGTGAAAAGATTGTGTTCCCGACACATGCAAGTCAATTTCATAAGTACTTAAATCAACCCTCTATTCATTGTCATCACACTCAAATTAACGTCGACCTATCAAACCAAAAATAGACACTCATATGGAATCATGTGATATGCATGAACAAAATGATATTACACCCCTAAATAAATCTATATGACATGGCATCCTAAATGCAATCTAAATGGCATGGCAAAGCTAAATGCAAAAATTCTAATATGACTAACATGAATATGCAACTATATGCAATGCAATGACTCTTGATACCCTAAAATCACCCCCAAACTTAAAAATTGCAATGTCCTCATTGAAGGTAAAATTTAAAGGGTACAAGAGATACTCCCCTACTCGTCGTCATCTCCACCCTCCTCGGGTGGTGTGTCTGGTGGTGGATAGACGTGTAGGCTCCAACACAACTGTTGTTTTATTCGAAAGCAAGAAATCATGGGTTGCCTCCCACGAAGTGCCTTTCTTTAACGTCTTTAGCTAGACTTGGCCACAATTTCCTCTTGAAAATTTTCTGCACCGCATCTCTATAAGGCCATTTAATGATCTTTTCTGGAGCGACATCTTCAACGACAAGCTTTACCCGTATTCGCTCCTCACAAGATCTCTTAACAACATTCTCCTGCCTACCTGAAAAGTTAGCAGCAATAACAATAGCAAGCAAAGGATTTGAATTACAAGAAACATACCCCAGGTGAACTAGCAATGTTTTGAACTCGAGTTCGGGAGCTCCTTCAAATGATGGCTTAAGGCGCACCTGAGAATTCCAGAGATCTTCCACTCCAAGAAAATTATGTGGAATACATAGCCCCCTTAACCAAGGCACTGTAATCCTCAATTGGCCATGCTTTGCCTTCTCCTTCTCCGTGTCATACTTTTTACTCTGCCATGCATCAACCAATTTCAAGCTAAAACACTCCTCATCCTCCGCCGGCAAATTCATGGCTAGAGTTTGCTTCTGAAGCCTTTGTGGATATGGAGAAGGAAAATCGATTTGGATGTTCTCTGTAGTCTTCTCCGGAGTAGATTTGTCAACAGGAGTGATGCTCTTTTCCTCTTCAGCCTCCAACTGGTCGAAGTCAGATTGGGACGGAGCGGCATTTAACAACTGAACATGCTCTTCTAATTCATCATCTTCCAGACTGAGACCCTCTTCATCCTTCGAAGGAATTAGCATAGCCACTTGAGCCTTAGAGTTTTCTTGATCATGGGCTGATTCTTCAGAATTTTCAGGTTGCAAAGGAAGTGGTTGCGGCTGATTATTCAGGACCAAATTTTCTGGACATTCTGATTTTTCTGATTGGTATGCCTCCAGCTCTGCTTCCTTATCACCTTCATGTTCTACTTCTTCCTCATCTTTGCCCTCAGACTCTCCTTCCTGAACTTCGATCATGGTCTCACCCGTGGCTAAGAAAGGCCAGTCAAGACTGATAGGAAGGTTCTTGTCCTCCTCCTCTACAGCTAGGCCTTCTTTGTCAATTGCAATTTGATTCAATGTTTTTAATGCATTTGCAATTTGACCAATCTGATCTCCTATTGTCTGGAGAGACAATGCATTGCTTTTAGCCATCAACCTCAATTCTTCTAATTCAGCTTCTTCGGTCGACTGTTGGATAGACCAAGTCTGAAATTGCTGCTGCTGAAATTCAGGAGGTTGAAAGTGTTGATGCACTGGGGCATACTGATGCTGAAATTGTTGCCCCTGTTGCTGCTGAATTCCCCCTGGATTGTATGGCTCATCTTCAAACTGCTGATTTTGGAGCGGGTAGGATGGATATTGGGATTGCTCCATACCACTCTGATTGTAGTCCCAGCTGAAATTTGGCCGGTTTCTGTTATACTCACATTGATGAGTGTAATGTCCACCTGCACACAGCTCACAAACAATTACGAATTCCTGCTCCCAATAATCCATCAAATAAAAAGAAAAAAAACGTCCGAGTCAGTGAATTTAACCCAAATTGATGACAAGATCATAAACTAAACAAACAATGAACCGAGTCCCCGGCAGCGGCGCCAAAAACTTGTTCGCACTTATTCACGCAAGAGAACGTGGTCAACAAGTAATATACGGTAAATAGGATTCGTTCCCACAGAGACTCAATTTGTTTGTTTTGTTCACTTATACACCAGCTTATGATTTACACTCACTGCCAAGACAATCACAAATTTGGTTTTAATTAACTAATGATTAATTGCCAACTATGGAAATTACGAGGAAATAACTTAACTATGAATTTATAATAAATAAACATGGGATTTCAATTTCATTAACCACTTCATCTAGAATCTTATGCCCCTTAACCCAGTAAGTAATAGAGTTGATTACTGATTAGATGCACTAAACTGATACACACCAACTTTCGTTGTACATATACCATCCTACTGATCATCCACAATTGATAGAAGTCAAGTAGTCACCAAATATGTGTAGTTCCTATATGTCTATAGCAATTGAACACATATCGGTTGAAAATCAAGCACCCATTAAACCACATAGTCGATGCAAGACGGTTAGAATTACACCACAAATTAATACATGTTCTTCACATGCAAAAACCTATACTAGCATGAATTGTTCTAAACCCTAGATCCACTTTCGCATTCACCAGGATTAAACACACAATTACAGATGTTCGCGACTCACCCATAACGAATAAGCATAATCATACTAGGCAATCAATTCAATCCATAACACACCAAGGCATAAGAACACTTAATTACTAGAATCCATAGAAAAATCCATCAAAACCCCATGATAACGATTTAGCCCATAATCGACCTCATCGCCATCATGGGTTCAATTGATAACATAATTCTAGAAAACAAATAATAATAAAAGAGAAATAGAGATAGAAATAAATCCTTAATAATGAGAAAGAGTATCCAAAGATTAAGCCTCCTTGCTTGTCACTAGCTTGGAGAACCCCTCTTGAAAAATTGTTCTAAGAAAAATAATGATCGACGATCTCAAGTACAATCTCTACTGATGATAGATATGTTTTTTTAGGTTCCTAACGATACTCAAATAGTCTCAGGAAAAGCCCCAAATAAAATAGGCCCAATACAAAATAACCCGATAAAAACAATCCAAAAATAAACTGAAAAATAACTCGAGCGCAACTGCCCTTGTTGAAGTGTCGCTGCGCCTTCTTTCTCCTGGATTTCACACAAGCCCAGCGCAATTGCGCCTGAACAAGTGCTATTGCGCCACTCCAACATGCGCCATTGCGCTCTCCCCAAGCGCTGTTGCGCTCTCCTGACATGCGCCTCTGCGCCCCAACTCGCGCTGTTGCGCCTTATACTTCCTGGAAATTGCTATCTTGAGCGCTGTTGCGCTTGCCTGAGGCGCCATAGCCCCTGAACGCGCGCCATGACCCTTTGCAATCCCTAGAATTCAATTACTTCTACTGCATGACTTGTTGCTTCCCCTCCAAATTTAAAAACTCACCATTTACTCATTTTAGATCCAAAAATGCCTCCACGACACAACCTACACAAATTACACAAAAACAAATCAAATGACAACGAAACTCGAGAACTTACAAACGATTAAAGTCCAAACGGAAGGTAAATAATGGATATAAAATCCACTAATCATTTGGCTCAGATTAATTTAAGGACTTATGGACTTATTTTCGGTTAAAAATTTTATATTTTAATAAATTTTTTTATACAAATATTTAATATATGTTTGAGATTCGATAAGTTGCAAAAATAAGTTGGAAAATTAGGAATCTAACTTTCAACTTAAAATAAGTTGACTTATTCTGGAAAATAATGGGGTGTTTGAGAAAACTTATTTTTCAGAATAAGTCAACTTATTTTAAGTTGAAAGTTAAGATTTTAACTTTCCAACTTATTTACAACTAATTTTTGCAACTTATTGAATCTCAATGAAACATTAAACACTTGTTTAAATTTTTTTTTATCAAAATATAAAAATTTTATCCGAAAATAAGTTATAAGTCGACATAAATAAGGAGCATGTTTGGCAAATCTTAACTGTAACTTATAAGTTACTTATTTCGGAAAAAAAATTCGTATTTACATAATTGTTTTTAGAGAAAAATGTGTATGGGGAGTTTAACATTCGTTATCTTGCAAAAATAAGTTACTTATTTCAGAAAAAAGTACATATTTTTTAACTTTTTTTCAAAATAAGTAACTTATTTCTGAAAAATAAGATTTCCCAAACGGGTCCAATGCCAAACGGGGCCTAAGTTTCATCAAACACCCCAAATGTTTGATATAAATTTTGATTATTTAACTTATTCTATCGTATAAATAAAAAAAAGAAGTACATATTTAAGACAATAATTATATTGATATTATTAAGACAAATAAAGCCATTCTCACAGACAGTCCACTTTGCCTCCTCTTTTCATCTCTCTCTCTCACATTCTTTCTGAACACTTTTCCGGCTTCCTCTCTCTCCTTCTTTCTCCTCTCCTATACACACAAATATTCTGTACGTATATATCTACACATACAAGAAAATAAAAATTAAAAAGGATAAAACTGCCTTAACAAAGATGTATAAGAACCAGCTACAGGAGCTGGCACAAAGAAGCTGTTTTAATCTCCCTTCTTACACTTCCATTCGAGAAGGTCCTGACCACGCGCCTAGATTCAAAGCCATCGTTAACTTTAACGGCGAAACGTTTGATAGTCCTCACTATTGCTCTACTCTCCGTCAAGCTGAGCACGCGGCTGCTGAGGTGGCTCTTAATTCTCTCTCCACGTGCGGCCCTTCTCAGTCACTCGCTGCTAGGATTCTCGTAAGTTTCTTTTGCTCCGTTAGGGTTCCGTTATGTTTGCTAATTAGTTGGCCGTGTGTTCGTGTGCATTGTTCAATCATGCTTATGTCTGAGGTTTCTGTGTGAATTGACCATATTACCCCTGTAGTAAGGTTCTTTTAAGATATTTACATGGTAATTTTGGTAAATAATTTATCTATTTTTTTTTAATGGAAATGGAATACACATTTGGACTTGGTGAGACCAAGTCAATGTATTACAGTCATTTTTTGGTTCCTGTCTTTTAAACTGTTGGACTTAATCGGACCAAATCGATTAATGTAGTACTTTCTTAGATAAATTTACAATTTTACATTGCTACTTCTTGGATCCTATTTGTTGATGGTGAAAACTTTTGGACCTAGTAGGAGTAGGACCATTATGATGTGGTTAAACGTGTTTGTGGATGTGTTGAAAAGTTTGTAGTATTTGAAATTTATTACAGTATACTTTACTAATCGTTGTGTAATTGGTAGATAGGTATGAATGCATTGAGATATCTTGGTTGTTGGGCTAAGCCTTACATGACTAAATAAATACTCCCTCCGTTTTGAAATATAGGTCGTTTGACTTTTTGGCACACATTTCTAAGTCTTTTGACTGCATAGTTAAAATTATTATTTTTAAAATTTTCTTTTTCTAGATAAGAGTATGTGATTTATATTATAATTTATAAAAAGAAAATTTTAAAAATAATAATTTTAATTATATGATCAAAAGACTTGGAAATGTGTGCCAAAAAGTCAAACGACCTATATTTCAAACCAGAGGGAGTATTTTATTGACAAGATAATGGGTCAATTTTAGTATACATATTGGATGCCTAAATAAAGTGTATTTTATTGATCAGATAGTGGGAAGTTTTTACTATTGCATAAATTTTGATTATAGTCTTGTCTCCCTCAATTGAATGTAGCTTTAATGTTGCATGTGCTTGCTCATTCATTGCTAACTGAATTAATGGGTGCAACTGATGTGACCTTTACAATATCTTCTTCTGGAGTTTATTGTGTTGCTTGTCTCAAAAAGTAAAGTTATTGGGTTGTTTAGCATGCTTCATTAGTGGGCTTTGAGTAGTTGACTGGTGTGAAAGGTTGTGCGATTCCATCCACTCACGTCTTACCTTCATGATCCTTGCCTTCATACATGGGGTTTTGATTTGAACGTTTGCACACTGTATTTGATGTGGGTATTCATGTAACAGCTTTACCAAAGTTTCAACTTTCTTGAACATGCATTCAAAATAGTTACTGATTGTGCACATTTGAATGAGTGTCCACAACCCTTTTTAGGTCACAAAGTAATACATATGTGTACTCGGGTTTAGGCCATATAACTTAGTGTGGGACTGTAGAGAATGTTAAACAGTTTTTATTTAGTAAGATGGTACATGAGTGGTACAGCCGTACAGGATGTACATGTTTGGAAATGTTACTACATAATTTCTATAATTTCGACTTTTAAAAAAGAAATTCTGAAAGATGTGTAGCATTTATGGGAAGCATATGATATCAGATGATATTCTATTTTAATGTGGTATTTACCATAATGATCTACCAAATTCATTAGAAGCTTCATTGGTGTTATCCATTGTGTATAATTTGGTTAACATGTATGCTTTTTTTCTGAAACATCGGTGGGTAAAATGGTGACCTGTGTATTTTAATATCCCTTCTATTTTGTTCGACATGTGCAGCCTTCTAATTGCTAATTTTTGAAGATTAAGCATATGCCATGTGCTGGTCTTTGAGTTCCATTCACTCATGAGTCATCTACCTCCAAGAAGCACAGGGGTGTACTTGATCAATTAGGTCACATGGAAACAATTAACCTGTCTGGGAAAGAAATTCAGTGAATATAATTTTGTGTAGCTAACTATTCAAGTCATCTCTGTGGGTACATGAATTGATTAGTGTTCTGTATAGTCCACAGTTCACTGTGTATCTGCCTAAATTTTTTTGACATGATTGTGTTTCTAACCTTAGACTTATATACTGTGCTTAGGATGAAACTGGAGTCTACAAGAATCTCTTACAGGAAATTGCACAACGAGTTGGTGCCCCATTGCCACAGTACAGAACTTTCAGGTCAGGAATGGGATACCAACCCGTCTTTACAGGAATTGTAGAACTTGCTGATATTATGTTTCATGGAGAGCCCGCGAAAAACAAGAAGCAAGCAGAAAAAAGTGCAGCTTTGGCAGCGTGGTCGTCTTTGAAACAACGTGAGTCATGGTACAAATAATACTGCGATGATAAATACTCCTAGTATACACAATCTAGTGAGTGTTCACAGGTTTGGATTGTGGTGTTCATTTCGTCTAACTGTAGGATATAACTTTGTGATGTTGGTACTGGAACTACGCATTTGTTTCTGGAATCTGTTGTAATCATCTTTGTTACTTGGACTCGGGAATAAAGTGTCGGACACGGACTTTGTCCTATTTCTTGATACTGCTACAGGGTCACAGGGACATGGCATAATATGTTAATAAACAAGTATGTTAGATAAATAATATTTATGCATTAATTAGCAATAGAACTCAAATTATACATGATCTAGTATACGACGTCGCAAATTAGGCACCTTCTGCTCCTTTTCCTTTTTCTCACACCTTTCTTTCTTTGTTCTCATCCTTCTGTTTTTGTTATCCAAAGTTTATCTCATATGTGGTATCACATTTCAGTCAAAGGATTTACATAGAATAAGTTGTCAACCAGGAGATGTATTTTGTTTGTTTAGTCTTTTGGCTGGCCGGCAGAAAGCAAGGACGAACAGGGTTACCCTTTTGGTCCCCTAGTAGCATCCGGTGATGCAATATTGGAATTATTATTATCAGGCTTGTCAAACAACCTCATCCCTCGTAGACATACAATGATATACTACAATCAACTGCTCTAAATTATTTAACATTTGTTTGTAATCTTAATCTGTTGAATAAATACGTCTTTAGTTTCTTTTATATATATTGGTGCAATTGCGATGCTCTTACTCTTCGTTCTCATATATCTAGTCTGTAACTGATTCCAATGCACTCTTTGACTTGGGATTAACAAGTGGTAATTACATTATTTGTTTCCTGCAGTGGCAAAACAGGATGCTACTTTATCCTCTGAATCAGAAAATTGTGACGAGCAGGAACAGATCAGAATAGCTCGTGCCTTGCTAAATTACCGATTGAAAGAAAAAATGGGTACTACCAGCTCTACTAGTGCACCAGTTCCATTTCAAAAGAAATTTCCAGTTCTATACCCAAGGGCTACAAGTCCACATCCTCCATCATCAGCGACCACATCAAGAATATTAAGTTTAATCGGCCAGAAGACTATTCCTCAAAACAGATCCGCTTCTTTAAAATCAGTAGAGTGTCACTCACAACAATTGCAGCGTCAATTACCAGAAGTCCATTCAAGTAACTCTCAAATATTCCCTAGTGCAGGTGCAGCCCCTTATGTTCCATACAGACAGTTCAGGACACCATACCATGGTATCGCTCAACCAGTTATAATGAGAACAGCAGTGCCTGCTTATGCTTCCCCTCCGCTTCCACCTCCCCTAGTACATCCACACCATATGATACAGCCCCGGAGCATTCAAATAGCTCCACCTGTCCACGTAAGGCAGTCTGTGGTGGCATTTTCTGCTCCACCAGTGCAAAAAGATCCTCAAATTGTTGCTGCTCCTGCCCTGCCAAACAACTCAAAGTCTTGTGTTGAGGAGTTGGGAAGTGTGGGAGAAAATCGTCTTGAAGAATCTAATGTAATGAAGGACTTGGAACGGCTGGAAATTTGATGGTGATGGGAAATATGTTAGTTAATTACTGCAGCTATACCCTGTTTTGGTTTCCATCACCTTCTGCAACTATACAGAGTACAAGTTCTCTGTTTTTTCTTCTACCAGAATAGGCTTGATTCCCCCCCCCCCCCCCTTCCTTCAATATCACCAATTTTGGCAAATCAGAGTGGCTTCCCGCATGTTAGTAGTAGCTTATTGTAATTGATTATCAGTTTGGCCATGCTTAATGCTTTGAATTTCCTGCATTGTGTTGTGTCCACTGCTTTGAACAATTGTTTTTTGAAAAAAAAAATTCTTAAAAAAATCAATTTAAAATTAAAAAATACTAAGTAGTATATAATAATATATACAACTACGAGTTACATTTACAAGAATTCATTAAGATGTCAAGGAGTCTATTCCAAGTATAAAGAACAAATTAAAATTAAGTTAACTAAAAATTTTAAAAAATATTTACATAATAATCTATGTTATATTGACCATTATTACAAGCAAACATAATATATTTGGTTAATTTGATTCCTTGATTAACACCTTACTAAGAAATTTTTAACAATTTCCTAAACGAACCAATTCAAAAATAAAATAAGCGTAAAATAAAAAATGTTTATTTAATAATATCTACACATTAAGTTGAACCCATGTACCGAAATATTTGAAATATACAAATAGAATTATTTAATTAATTTTTATATAAATACTTTAATTCACAAAAACTTAATCATCACATAATTCAAATTGTATCAAATATATCATATATACATATATGTATAATTTATTTTAAAAAATCGAAACATTAAAATTTGGAAGTCGATCGATCGATAATAATTTTTTTGTACTCGGACTTTATTACTTAATTGTTGCTACTATGATCCAAAATAAAATTAAAACATCTTTAAAACCTATTTATTTTAATTATTCAAGCAATTTATAAATTAAAAATTACTTAAGTAGTATAATAATATATACACTATGATTAGGAGTTACATTCACAAGAATTCATTAAGATGTCAAGGAGTTTATTCCAAGTATAAAGAACAAATTAAAATTAAATTAACTAAAAATTTTAAAAAATATTTACATTATAATCTATGTTATATTGGCCATTATTACAAGCAAACATGATATATTTGGTTAATGTGATTCCTTGATTAACACCTTTCTAAGAAAATTTTAACAATTTCCTAAAAGAACCATTTTAAAATAAAATAAGAATAAAAAAATGTTTATTTAATAATATCTACACATCAAGTTGAAACCATGTACCGAAATATTTGAAATATACAAATAGAATTATTTAATTAATTTTTATAAAAATAATTTAATTCACAAAAACTTAATCATCACAGAATTTAAATTGTATCAAATATATCATATATACATATATGTATAATTTGTTTTAAAAAATCGAAACATTAAAATTTGAAAATCGATCGATCGATAATTTTTTTTGTACTCGGACTTTATTACTTAATTGTTACTACTATGATCCAAAATAAAATTTTAAAACATCTTTAAAACCTATTTTTTAAATTATTTAAGTAATTTACAATTTAAAATTTACTATAGTGATTATAATTTTACAGACAATTTTTTTTTACCAAAATACAAATTTTAACAAATTTTTAACACCTAATTATTTTAAGAGAAAATGACCAAACTACACTAGTTTCCTATAGAAGCTGCCCAAAATACCCACAAACGCTGAGGTCCGCCCTTTTTACCCACTATGTACGCATATTTCACATGCGTACATAGTGTACGCATCTTAATATTGCGTAGTCTTCGAACCACGCATTCCAATAATGCGTAGAGTGTGTAATGTGAGTTTTAGCATTCAATGAACAATTGCTACGACACGCATGTTGAGAATGCGTGGACAGAGATGCGCATGACCAACATGCGTGTCCGAAGCTACTGTTTAATCGTCTTCTCCCAGCTGCCGGACCAACTTCTCGACCAAAACTTTGAGCCATTTATTCACCACTTTCAGGCAATCTTTCACTACCATTCTATATACCAAACTGATCGTCTCCTCACCCTCTACAAGCTTGTACCCTTCTTTTTTGGTTTGTTACACCGGATTTAAAAGCCCCATTTCGAGTTTGTTTTCCGATTTACTTTTCCGATGTGTTCGTTCAAGCCCCTACACGGCCATACAGGGGCGGATACAGTATGTATCCAGTGGGTGGCCAGGACCCCACTGGAATTTCCATATGTACTATACATGTAGTATGATTTCACAATAAATAGGCTTAGTTCAGTGGCAAGAACCCACTGAAATTTCGTGGGACACTCGAGTTCGAATCTTACTAGCTACAATTTGGGCATTTTTCTACCAGGAACCCACTGAAATTTTATATATACTATACATTTATACCTTTTTAACACTAAAATCCTATAGTTCAGTGGTAGTATAAGCAGATTTTGTCCATACCAACCAGGGTTCGAATCTCTCCAGTGAAATTCCCCCCCCCCTCATTTGCTAGGCACCCACTGAACTTCTTGGCTGGATCCGCCACTGCGGCCATAAATCAACAAAACGATGGATAAAAATGATGATACAAGTCTGATCATCATTTTTATGTTCTTAGAAGTGGTGGATGTGGCCGGAAATGTGAAGAACGAAGCTGGGCGATTTCAAGACGATTATTGGGTCGCCTCATTACTGTTTACACAAAATCACGCAAGCGTACGTGGTCACAAGTAATATAGAATAAAGTTGAGTTCGTTCCCACAGGGATCTGGTTTAGGTTTTAATTCAGCTAATGCATCTATGCAACAATGTATGATTATTATTCACTGCTAAGACAAATAACAATTATGGGTTTTTGATTATCTAAATTAAACTAAGATGCAAATTATTAAACTAAGAATTAATTAACTAAAGAGAATTAAACTGATTTACTTATATGAGAATAAACATGGGATCCTAACTTCATTAAATACTTCGCTTAGATCTGACGCCTTTAATCAATATATGCAATAGTTATGATATCTGATCGGACAACACGAAACAAGTACACGCTACCTGTCAGCATACGTATACCAAACTACCCATACATCCACAAAAGAGATAGAAGATGAATAGACACCAATTATGCTTAGACCCTATATGTCTATAGAATTTGAAAACATAACGGTTGAAGAACAAGTTATCCATATAGATCACATAGGGCAATATAAGAATTTTTATCTTACACTACGAATCATGTTGATAAATAATCATGAACCTATGCTAGCATGGCAAGTTCTAAATCTCAAGATCCACTTTCACTTCACAAGAGATTAACAAATTAGATGTTAGCTACGCATCTAACCATTAAGCATAACCATACGAGGATATCAGATATACATCGCACACAGATCTTTAAAGCATCAAAATACTAAAGCTTCATAAATAAATCCGTTAGAATCCCATGACAATGATTAGTTCTTAATTGAACCTCTCGTCATCATGGGATCAAGTGAAACCATGATAAAAACAAAGTATTAAAAGATACAAAATAAACCTAAGTAATTGATATGTAATGGTGATACAAATTAAAATGGTAGGATGTGTTTATATGGCTCTAGATTTCTTGTCCATCAAGAAATTACCTTCTATTACAATTAGAATTCAATTAAGGTACCAAAAACTGCCCAAAATACAATTAGAACTTAAAAAGGGCAAAACAGTAATTTCCCTACTCCCATCAGTCTTCTTGTCACGCTGCCTGCGCCCACCACGCTCAGCCAGCGCGTGCAACACCTGTTCCATGTTGTAGAAAATATCCCAAACTTCGCGTGGACAGTAAGATCGCTGAAAACGGACTTCTAGAACTCCAGATATGGCCAAAACAGTGTATACTGCGCAACCTTCCCGAAAAATCCGAATTTTAATCCGACAATAATCGACATTCTTGCTAACCTGCACAACTACACAAAACACATCAAAACTACAACAAACTTGAGACCAAGTCAAACAATTTAAGCCGACATGGAACGCTCCAAGTGGATATAAAATCCACTTATCACACCCCCAAACTTAAACTGATGCTTGTCCTCAAGCATAAACAATTACAATTAACTAACTAACTAATACCACTTCCGTAGGTGATCACGGTTGCATTTGGCATATGCAACAAGCCCTTTAAACCCCTAGGCAGCCCTAGTGGACGAGTAAGATCTCGTGAGGGCCTATATCGAATGTACCCACAAAATCCAACTAACTAAACAATGCAAAAACAATGCAATGCATGAATGCAACTAATATGAAAATGCAAAGATCCCCTTCAAACTAACCAAAACCAACTAGCAAACAAATATTTCAAATAATGCAACTGAATCCAAATAGAGCTCGACTAAGTCCCCATATACTAACAATACATGAACAGAACGTGCGTGTGTGCAATGCTCATCAGAAATACTCCCAAAACTAGGTCAAAAATCATACATGTCCTTCGCCAAGACAATCACAGGTTTATAAATAGAATAGACTGTAGACACTTCATAACCTAGGAACACCTCCATCCTTATCTGAGTTAGCCAGAAATTCATGATTTATTACTACACTACGACACATAATAATAGGGCTGAAAACGAATCCGAGTAATCCGGGTTCGAATTCGGATTCGACTCGTTAATAACGAATATTGTTCGTATTTGTATAACAAACGAGCGAATTCGAATCCTATTTAATAATTCGAACGAATTTCGAGTCGAATCTCACCACTTCAGTATTCGATCATATTTATTTAGAGTAACTCGAATAAATTCAGAGTACTCGAATATGTATTTATTATATATATTCGATTATAATTCGTAATTTATGTATATATTTTATATCATATATAAAATATATGTTAAAGTAATATTCAACAAAGTAACATTTTTTATTTATTTGTAAATAATTATACAAATATTCTTACCATTTTAAGATTTTTTTTTGAACGAATTCGAATTCGAATATATAAAAACGAATAATTCGGCACTCAATCGAGCCAAATCGAATCAAATACGAACATTCGTATTCGAATTCGAGTCGAATTTGAGCATAATATAAATAAATCAATTCGAATCCGAACCGAATTCGAACGAGTAATTATAAATTCGAGCCGAATCCTATCATACTACTGTTGACACATATTCGACTCGTTTTCACCCCTACATTATAATATACAAGCATGCTTATTTAACCGTGCAATGGATGAGACCCCAAAAGGCTTATACAATAATACTCATGTAGCGAGCGTTGGGTTAGTGGATCCCTGACTATAAAACCTTAGGTCACTAGGCACAAAGTCCCCGTGAACTTAATTGCTCGAGTATTAAAGAGCTCACCTTGATTAATTTTGCATATAAACAATTAAACTATTGACTTTTTTTTTTCTATGCAATCTGGAATGAGAATTCTCAATTCCAACCCTAGACTACTCATATAAATATGAGCCGGCTACTAATCATTTGACGTCTAGCCATTATTGACAAATAGCATGAAATTCCTGGTTTCCCCCAAACTTAGACTTTAGTGCTCCTACGCCATCAAGGGAATAACGAAAATTTTAAATATAATCAAGTAATTAAACCTCAAAGCTACCAAACAAGCATGACCTCAACCTAGCCCAAAAGCAAACGATGAGACTGTGTAAAAATTTTGTTTCCGAAACATGCAAGTCAATTCCATAAGAACTATAAATCAACCCTTTACTCATCATCACCACACTCAATTAAACATCTACCTACCAATCAGAATTAGCTCGTCCTAAAGGGAACATGAAAAATGCATGCCATGAAAATGCAACTAAAATGAACTCACATGATAACCAAAAAATAAAAAAAACTGAATGTCCTATATGAAACAAACATAAATAATATGAGCAAACATGCATGAAATACTACTACAATGCAAAATATGATATCTATATGAACACAATGACTCACATAATCACAACTAACTACATATACACTACTTATCCCCCAAACCACCCCTAAACTTAAAAGATTCAATGTCCGCATTGAATGGAAGTAAATACAATGGGATAGTAGGAAACACACCTAAAAATACCGAAACACGTGGGTTGCCTCCCACGAAGCGCCTTTGTTTAAAGTCTTTAGCTAGACATGGCCATGGCTTTTTCTCTTGAAAATATCTACACCGTAGCTTAATATGACCATTTAATTATCTTTTCCGGTGTTACATCCTTGATAACAATTTTCAGCCTTCTTCGCTCTTCAAAGGTGTCAGCAACAATGTTCTCTTCACTACCTGATAAGTTAGCAATAATAATAATAGGCAAAGTAGATGATTGACCCAAATATGCATACCTCAGCTGATCTGGTGGTTTAAACTCGAGTCTGGAAGCTTCTTTAATATGATGATTTTCATTATTAACCACCAAAGACTAGGGCTGGCAATTTCGGGTTGCGGGTCGGGTTCGGGTCGGGTCAGCAGATTCGGGTCGGATTTTTGACCCAACCCGAACCCGACCCGAAAATTTAATGGGTACAGGTGCTCAACCCGAACTCGACACGAATGGGTTTCGGGTAACCCGACCCGAAATTTAATTTTTTAAAATTTAAAAAATAATATATATATATATATAAATATATTAAAAATAATATATATATTAAAAATAAAATTTATTAAAAAATAATATATATTAAAAATAATATATATTAAAAATAATATATATTAATTAAAAATATATATATTAATAATAATAATAATAATTTATATTATAAATAATATAAATAATTTATATATTAAAAATAATTATATATATATATATATATATATATATATATATATATATTCGGGTCAGTTTCGGGTAACCCGAACCCAACCCGATTTTTTCGGGTCAAGTTAGGGTCAACCCGAAACCGACCCGAACCCGAAAAATATAAACCCGAAACCGACCCATGCGGGTTGGGTTCGGGTCGGGTTCGGGTCGCGGGTCCAAAATTGTCAGCCCTACCAAAGACTGAGCAAGAGTGGAAATAGACGGATTAGGAACGAAAGTGGGTGGTTCACCAACAGAGGTCTTAACAACGGACTTAGGATCAAAACAACTATCCTCAAGTTGGATTTCATGCTTAGAATAAATGACCTTCAATTCCTCTAACATCTCATCAGAAGTAAAATTCCTATACAACTCATGAAGATCCTCATTACCCTCAATCAAAACATCTTCCTCAAGAAAAGACTCAATTGCACTATCCTCAAGATTTGACCATGAAACCACCTCATCAACCAGCACCTGAGAATCCCAAAGATCAACCACGCCTAGTTCCTCATCTTCCATATCAGACTTTCCTTGTAAAGCAACGTCTACTGGATCCGACTTGCCAAAATACTCCTCCTCCTCTACCGGAAATTCCAAGAATCTCTTTGGATATGGAGGAGGCGGGTAGATCTGATTGCTATTTGTAGATTGCTCCGGAGAAACTTTTTCAACAGGATTCGTACTCTTTTCCACTTCACCGTCCAACTGCTCAGCTACCAAATCAGATTTCTCAATTTCTGGCCCTGCAGATTTCACAATCTACTTCATTTTCCGTAGCTGCTGATTTATGATCGTTTGTAGCCTTTCCAGATCTCAAGGTAACTGCTTTCACCTGTTCTTCGACTTCCCTCTTGCTTGGATCAGCCTCCGTGTCGCTAGGAAGAGTCCCTTGTGGCCTACTCAACAAGGCATTAGTAATCTGCCCAATCTGAATTTCCAAGGTCTTAAACGATACAACGTTGCTTTTAAACATCAACCTCAATTCTTCTAATTCAGATTTGTCATAAGTGGAATGCCCAGAACCAGCATATGACTATTGTTGCTGAAAACCCGAAGGTTGAAATTGCCACGGGGCATACTGTTGCTGAAAATTCTGGTGATTGTAAGGTTGTGCTCCATATTGTTGACCTTGAAACTGCTGATAAGGCTGTTGTGGTTGCAGCATGCCACCTTGATTGTTGCTCCAGGTCACTGATGCACTATAGATGGCACACTGATTCGTCTCATGTGCGCCCGCACATAGCTCATAAACACTAGCCACCTGCTGAACTCCATAGTAAGTTAGAAAATCCATCTTCAAAGTCAACGCCTTCAACTGAGCTGCTATAGCTGTATCTGCATCACCCAGATCTATTGCACACATACTTGAAACACCAACGAACTACACAAGATAGGTTAGAGAAACAATCCGAGTCAGTGAACTCTAACGACCACTGATGACAAGCACATAAACTAAAAATAAAACACCGATGATCCCCGGCAACGGCGCCAAAAACTTGTTTACACAAAATCAAGCAAGCGTACGTGGTCACAAGTAATATAGAATAAAGTTGAGTTCGTTCCCACAGGGATCTGGTTTAGGTTTTAATTCAGTTAACGCACATATGCAACAATGTATGATTATTATTCACTGCTAAGACAAATAACAATTAGGGGTTTTTGATTATCTAAATTAAACTAAGATGCAAATTATTAAACTAATAATTAATTAACTAAAGAGAATTAAACTGATTTACTTATATGAGAATAAACATGGGATCCTAACTTCATTAAATACTTCGCTTAGATCTGACGCCTTTAATCACTAATTCACTATATGCAATGGTTATGATCTCTGATCGGACAACACGAAACAAGTACACGCTACCTGTCAGCATACGTATACCAAACTACCCATACATCCACAAAAGAGATAGAAGATGAATAGACACCAATTATGCTTAGACCCTATATGTCTATAGAATTTGAAAACATAACGGTTGAAGAACAAGTTATCCATATAGATCACATAGGGCAATATAAGTATTTTTATCTTACACTACGAATCATGTTGATAAACAATCATGAACCTATGCTAGCATGGCAAGTTCTAAATCTCAAGATCCACTTTCACTTCACAAGAGATTAACAAATTAGATGTTAGCTACGCATCTAACAATTAAGCATAACCATACGAGGATATCAGATATACATCACACACAGATCTTTAAAGCATCAAAATACTAAAGCTTCATAAATAAATCCGTTAGAATCCCATGATAATGATTAGTTCTTAATTGAACCTCTCATCATCATGGGATCAAGTGAAACCATGATAAAAACAAAGTATTAAAAGATACAAATAAACCTAAGTAATTGATATGTAATGGTGATACAAATTACAATGGTAGAATGTGTTTATATAGACTCTAGATTTCTTGCCCAGCAAGAAATTACTTTCTATTACAATTAGAATTCAATTAAGGTACCAAAAACTGCCCAAAATACAATTAGAACTTAAAAAGGGCAAAATAGTAATTTCCCTGCTCCCATCAGTCTGCTTGTCACGCTGCCTGCGCCCACCACGTGCAACAACTGTTCCATGTTGTAGAAAATATCCCAAGCTTCGCGTGGACAGTAAGATCGCTGAAAACGGACTTCTAGAACTCCAGATATGGCCAAAACAGTGTAGACTGCGTAACCTTCCCGAAAAATCCGAATTTTAATCAATTTAACCTCCAAAAACGACAGAAGCATCCACCATAATCGACATTGTTGCTAACCTGAACAACTACACAAAACACATCAAAATTACAACAAACTTGAGACCAAGTCAATCAATTTAAGCCGACATGGAACGCTCCAAGTGGATATAAAATCCACTTATCAATTACCGGAGCTGGTTGTGAGATAATGACGTCATATGACGTCATTACGCATGTTGAACATGCGTGACCTGTGATACGCATTAGAGGAATGCGTATCCCAGGCAACGCATGCCCAGCATGCGTACCCGTGGTCAAAAAAGGCAGAGCTCAGCGTATAACGGTATTTTGGGCAAGTTGATTTGAATAGTGGGTATTTTGGTTTTTCACCCTTATTTTAATACCTACATTATTAGATTTAATTATTATATAAATCAATTATATTTGGAATATTTATAGCAAATATTAATAAAGAAAATATGAAAAAATAATTTAAAATAATAAATAAATAAAAATTTGTACATCGCACGGGTTATAAACTAATATCTTATTATATCTTTTTTAAGTACAAGTCAATAACATTAAATACTATTCATCAACTTACAAATAAAATTGTTTTCTTAATTTTCTCCCAAAAAATCTTTAGATTCAATATAATTACGGATGACAATTTATCTCGATCCGATGAATATACCACCCGTTCTGATTTGATGATGTCTAATCGAATTTTAAATTTTGGATTCAGTTTAGGTTTGGAGTTTAATTTTAGACTCCAATAAAATTTGGATCGTGTTTGGATTTGTCCTAACCGAATCGAACCGACCCGGATCTGAAACCCAAAAATTAAACTGAACCCTTATCAAACTCTGATCTGATCCGAAATCCAAATGTATATATTTGTGTATAATATAGTAATGTACATATATATATATATAATATTTTTTAAAATATTTAATTTTCTAAGTAATTTAATTTAACTTCATAATTATAAGATGTACCATCTTTTAATGATACTAGCTTATATTCCGTGCAAAGCACGTGTTATTTTTATTTTTTTAAAATTTGTTTATTGTATAATATAATATTATAAATATTAATTTTAATATGTTATCGGAAGAATTCGAACCTTACACATTTGTATATAATAATTTTTAGTATTAAATATAAATTTGAGTTGATGATCTAACGGTTGTGGATAAGGGATAACAAAAAATGGGGGATAAAGAAAAAAAAGGATTAACCAAACTATAAATTATACCACCTTCACTTATTATAGTATAGTATAGATTACTTCAATCCCCATGAAATTTGAAGTTATTACTATAGTTTCTTATAATCTCGTCAGTTGTATTTATTTGTCCATAAACTATAAAAATACTAATCTTATAAAGCATTAAAGTCAATTTTTGATGTATAAGAACATCTCCAACGGGGTTGGCAAAAAATGATTGGCTAAATTACATAAAATATTGATTTAGTAAAATTTGTCGGACCTGTAAGACATTGTGCTCCGAGAGTATTGGTTATAATAAATGACTATATTTTAAAAATGGTATGTTATTAATATTTGCAATTCACTACTGGTGCAACTCGATGGACTGGAGAACTAAGCATGTTTCGATCTTCCAAATTTCCCAATACGAATTTAATAATAATTAAATTAATCCTCAAGTTAATTATTTATTCTCTATGAAACGAGGAATAATCTCCAATTAATGACAGAAAATATCTCTAAACGATATCCTTCAAATCAGGATGGTATCCCAACGCGAATATAATTTAAAAATATAAAATCTACTAATTTCGAATACACCCCTTAACAATCATAGGGATTAAAATCCAATTATGAACTTGATCTCTAAAAAATAAATATAGAGTACACAGATATCTTGAAAAAGGATCTGACACATCCAACAAGTACTTGAGACACCTTTCAAGTCCAGCCCCAAACATCCAAAATCCCAAAATCCCAAAATCCCCTATTTTCATGATTTCGTTATTCCAGCAACCTCCGAAATTTGTTATCACCAAATTCCTCCGTTAACAAGGTTCGACAAATTTAAGCAAAATATACATCAAGAGATTATCTATAATTATAGAGAAGGGTTTTATTTCATTGGACTGGCTAATTTTTTACATATTATGTATAAGTTTTATTTTTGAAAAGTCACGTAAACTTTTAGCTAAGGACGGCTTGATATGGTTGGAGATGCTCTAAATGTTACAATTGAGAGACAATCTTTACTGTTCATCTTTTAATTTTATATTTTTGGATGTTGTATGCGTTTTTTAAAAATTTAATTTTTACTTGACATTCAAATTAAATGTACTGTTATAGTTGATAAATAATTGTATAACTAAATTAAGATCCAATTAAAATTCGAACTGAATCGAATCGAACCAAAATTCGATGGATGGGATCCGGATTTAGAAATTCGCATCCGGATCTGAGCTCAACATGTATATGTTTGGATTAGGGCTGTCAAACAAATTCGAAAAATCTGATATCCAATCGAAAAATTCGATATCGAATTAGAAAAAAATGGATAATATCCGTATTCGAAAGAAAACGGATATTATTCGTATCCGAATTCATATCCTAAAATAGCGGATACGGATATAGGCACATCCGTATTCGAAATATCCGATATCCGAAAATTTATATATATATATATATATAATTTAATATTTAAAATATAATATATTATTTATTCTATTTTACTATGTTTGAATGGAAAAAATTTGTTATTTTTTAATTTTTTTTAAATGATTCGGATATTCGGGTATTCGAATTTTCGGATTTTCGGAGATATTCGAATTTTTTTAAAAATCTCAAAATTTGGATATTCGAATTCGAATATTATCCGTATCTGGATAATATCCGTCGGATTCGAATATAATTTTTTAATATCCGTCGGATTCGGATTCGGATAGTGATTTCGGATTCGGATATTGACATATCCGTATCCGAAATATCCGTTTGACAACACTAGTTTGGATTCAGATATAATATTCAGAAAATCTGAATTAGGGGTGCGCAAAACCGAACGGAACCCGAAAAATCGAACTGAAATGTTGAATTTTGGTTTGGTTTTCTTTTTTTGAAAGTTCAGTTTTTCGGTTTTCTCGGTTCAAACCGAAATAAATTTCGGTTACGTTTTTTTTTAAAAAAATTCGGTTCAAACCGAAATAACCGAATTATATATGTATTTTATTTATATTATATATATATGTTTATATTTTATATATATGCATGATTTAATTAATTCAAAATTAAGTTTAAATATTTAAATTGATAGTTTGTGCTTTATTTTATTTTAATTGTTACCTATTTTAATATATTTGCTATTAAAATTAAAAAAAAAAATAATATTATGTTTAATTTTTTTAAATCGGTTCGATTCGGTTTCTGGTGAAATATTTCGGTTCGATTTTAACTCGGTTCGGTTCGATTTTTGGTGACAAATCGGTTCATTAAAAAATGGATTTCGATTATTCGGTTTTTCTAATTTGGTTCGGAACCGAACCCACCGTGCCCTAATCTGAACCGACCAACATACTTGTCCTCCCTAGATTCAATCGCATGTACTTTTGCTTTTAAAAGTTTGAACTTTGAAACGAATTAACAAATTTTTTTTTCCGAAAGTAGAACAATAATAATAACGAAATTAGCATAATTTTCCGAAAGGGAAAATCCAAAAGGAGGAAAAAAAAACAAAAAATGCCAGCGCAAAAAGCAAGACATCACAACATTAAACGGACTAAAAAATTACTACTAAAATAATCCATCACACAACACATGTCCAATTTTGACAGCATTTCCAGTTGTAATACTACTATTATAACTTGGGTTTCTTGGATCTTGTTCAATTAGGGTTTCTACTTCTACTCCCTCAATTCAATTTATCCCCAATTATTACCTAATCATAAACAGCTATTTTATTGTTAAATTTAGGGTTTGCAGATCCAACATAGCTTGAGCTGGTGGTGTATGTTTGTGCATACATAGATTATTCTTGCATACACATAGATTCAACATGTTCTGGAAACTTCCGTCTATCTGTGCTTCTTCGCCCGTAAGTTTCAGCTTTAATTTCACTGCTGAATTATGTTTGTGTTAAGCTCATAGCTTTAATTAATCCAATTCCATGTACTTGATTTTCGCCTACTCAATTCTGTTACTATGTTCATTTTAGCTGCGTTTAATTTGACACACATATATATGTACATCGTAAACTATGTTAGTTAACATATCGTAAAAGATGTTAGTTTTTTGTTATGTTACTTTAATGATCGACAGTTAGTTTGTTATGTATGTAAATTTGTTTTAATCGAATCTGCCGTGGAGGTAGATTGTATTATATGCAATAGGATGTTGTCTTTTTTTTTTTTTTTCCCCCTGTATAGGTTTACTGTTTTAGTATGTCTTATTTGTCGGTTTCTGTATTAGACCATGTCGACTTGCTTTGAGGGTTTCGGATATGGGTCTGTTACATTTTGTTTTAGTTGGAGTGTTTCATGCCACGTGCTCTTTTAATTGTACGTATCTAGTCAGATTTAGCAGTAATTTTTGGTTTGTACATGTGAGGATTGAGAACAATGTTAAAATATTGTGCTTATACTGTCTTCTTGTTTCGATTATATTTCAGGTTGAGTCAGTGTTAGATAAGGAAAATTTTACTTTGGAAGAGCTTCTTGACGAGGATGAGATAATTCAAGAATGCAAAGCATTGAATAGCCGCCTTATTAATTTGTAATTATCTATATTTTTCTATTTTTGCCTAGGTTATATCATCTGAAGTTTGATATTGTACGGATGTTGTACTTGCTCATTGGGATGCCTTTACTTTTAGTCTGCGAGAAAGAGCTCAGGTGGAACAATTGTTGCACTATATTGTTGATGAACCTGGAGAGGATGCTGAAAGAGGACGTATTTTGAAGTATGTAATTGTGTTTTGAGTATAAAATGGGTCATTTAAATAATGGTGTTACTTTCACTTTTAAGTTAATTAGTTTACAGTAAATTTATTTGTTTTAATCATTTTTTGTCTCATTTCAAGATTTCCCTTCATTGCCTGTGAGGTATTCACATGTGAAATCGATGTTATTCTTAAAACTTTGGTGGAAGAAGATGGGGTATGTATCTATTGTTCTCACCAATGTCGAGAAGTTTATTTTTTAATGACATTATATGTTCAGTATTAAATTATTTTGTTACAATTGCAGCTAATGGATTTGCTTTTCTCATTTCTGGAACCGAATCGTCCTCATAGTGCCTTTCTGGCAGGATATTTTGGCAAGGTTAGCGAATCATGATTCTGTATTAATCTGCAATGTACTATGGCTAATTTCAGCTGTACGCCAGTTTTAGCAAAGTGATTTGCTTCATTGTTCTTCCATGCTGTAGGTTGTGACTTGTCTCATGTTGCGGAAGACAATCCCGCTAATGAACTATGTCCAAGTAAGCAAAATATTCAAGTTACATTTGCAAGGGCTAAGTTTGTGTCCATATCCTGCTATCTTATCTGTTTCCCATTTAAATTCAAGTTTGTTTGGAATCGTTCCACTTGTCTTGGAGGAATTACCCCGTCTTCTGAAATGAAGTACTTATATGGCATCGCAACATTTTTTACTTGGAAAATGGATATATTAATTGTTCAATTTAAAATTCTTATCATAATAAGTTTCTGATCCTATCTTGTAGTATTGATTATGAGTAAAAGAAGATAAAATACTAGAAAATCTTTCTAATTCTACTTTTTTGGAGAATGTATTTAGTTTCTCAACTTGCTACGACCCCTATATATTGATCCACATTGTTCAGGCCATCAACGGACAAATGTAGGGTCATAAATTAATAACACTTGTAGACATGTCTAAAATTGTCAATAGACTTGGCATCATAATCAAAATATGCGAGTTCGATGTATGAGGAAAAAAGTTGCTATGCAAAATTAATTTTCAGTAGGTTATTAAGTTAGAAACAAATGGGGCCATCGAGTTTAGCATGGTGCAAGTTATTTCTTGCCCAGCAAGTACTAATTTGTTATGATATCTTGCTTAGAGACTATAAAAGTTGAATCCGATGCTCTTGTTTTTTTGTAATCGTTAAATATTCTTGTAGAGTTGAGGTTTCCGCTTCCTGTTAATAGCAATGAAAATGTCGTGATGATATCTTATATGTGAATTTACTTTCCTTTGTGTTATATTTAATGTAATATGTATTACAGTATGTTCATTGTTCTCTGTCAAGTACTGAACTATTTTGAGCTTTATGGTTTTCTTGTATCGTGTACCTGTAGTTTTAGCATTTCCTATTCAGTATGACAACGTATTATCAATAATGGGGTTGCTGAATTTCCATTTTGTTGTACGCATACTTCGTTTCATTTACACTTTAATCTTTTTGCAGTCCCATCAGAATGTTTTTAGCCAACTAGTTGATTTGATAGGTATTACATCCATCATGGAGGTGAGCGTCTAAATTTGCATGTAACTATTAACATTTCGATGGTGCTGTTCTGATTTTCTTTTATTAAATTAATGCTCTACCCTTTTGCTGAACTTTTACACAGGTTTTGGTTCGACTTGTAGGCAGTGATGATCACATGTATCCTAATTCTTCGGATGTGATGCAGTGGCTTGCCGATAGCAATTTGCTAGAGATGATTGTTGATAAATTGAGTCCATCAGTAAGTAACTAGTTTCATAACAAATTTGTTAATCTCAGTACAAATGCTATTGTTGCATCTCTACTTTCTATAATTGTTACATTTACTATTTCTAATAATGTGACCTAACTACTGTTTAGCAAATTGTGAATTGTACCTTTTGTGATTGCTGTATCCTTTCAGTTTGGTTAATATAATCAAGTTGGAGACACCATGATGTTTTAAAAGTTAAAGAAAGCTTCTAGTTCTTTGATAAAGATATATCAATAGTAGTACTACTACTTGTACTGCAATAACCACCTATTAATTAATATGGATTGAGCTTGGTTGATATTCACCTATTAAGGTTGTGGATAGAAATTGTAGCTTGTTTGCATACAGGATAAAAAGCCATTTTATGTGGATTTAATACATGGACAAATTTAACCATTATATGTTAAACTTATACGTATTTATGTGCTCTAGTCCTCTCTTCTTTGCTAGGTTGCTATACTTTAGAGCAAGTCCAGTGCAATGCCAAACTTGGTGCCATTGCTATAATTTGGCACCAAATGCAAAAAATATCAACTCCAAAGGAGTTGCATATTTGGATGCAAATATGCATAAATGCATACTTTGTGTCAAATTTGCATCCAAGGATGCATATATGCATTTAGCCACATCAGCAGCCAACTGTGTATGTAATGCAAGTTGGTCTACTTTAAATGAAATTTGGGTGAGTTGGACAAAAATTTAGTTAAGTATGGAATTATTTGGTTGCAAAATGCAACTAGCATTGAAGTGCATGTATTATTTTAGCACCAAAAATGACTTTTGGTGCCATATTATAGCATTGGACTAGCTCTTACTCTCTTAGAATAGTATTTAACTTTATGTCAGAAAAATTAACTTAAATGTATATTCAGTATGTTTTCTTACAATATTTAATTCTAAATATGTTTGTCATAGTAAGGATTCTATTTATGCCAAGATATCAGAACCGACCATGTTCTGAAATATGCAGCTGACTGATTTTTCATTTATCCAGAGCCCTCCGGAAGTACATGCTAATGCAGCAGAAACTTTATGCACTGTTACTCGGAATGCACCATCACCTTTGGCTACTAAACTCTCTAGCCCAAGGTTTGACTTTATGTACTGTTAATTTTTAAACTACAACACCTATTAGGCTTTGTATTAAAATGTTTTTTTATCTCTTGCAGTTTCGTTTCTAGAATATTTGATCATGCACTGGAAGACTCCCAGTCGAAATCGAGCCTTGTCCATTCGTTGTCTGTGTGTATCTCCTTATTGGATCCTAGAAGATCAATAACTTCTCCCTTAATTCATTCCTTCCGGAGTCAACACCTGCACGAGTCACCTGTGTGTGTTAGCTCTGAAACTGTTGATGCTTTGCTGCCCAAACTTGGTAAGATTATGCATATCTATTGGTTTTTTTGTATTCAATTCAGTAGGGGTGGCAACCTGAACCTGAACTGTCAACACTATAATCTACCCGAACCTGACCGGTTTTGACATGAGTTACAAATGGGTCGTGTTCGCTCACCCGACCTGGAATGAAAATAATAGAACTATCTTAATTTGCAATCAATATATGCTACAGGTCTCGATGATAGAAGAAAGCAAAAGAAGTAGAAGACGAGCATGATAGATATCTCAATATTTGCTTATAAATCAGTTGTAAGATTGAACTTAAAACTTTTAAAATATGATAAACAAACGCTAATATATTATATAAAGGAAATTAGTAATCTCAGAAGATAAACAAATGACAGTTAGCATTAGATGGAGATGCGTATACGAGTAGATCTATGAGAGGAGAGGGTGAGACATATATAATATATACTGATATATATGTAGAGAGAGAGAGATGGTAGCTATGATGAAGTATAAAAGGTGCACTTTTTTTTTGGATTATGACAACTTGTTATTACTTATCGGTTATGCCCATGTATAAGAATGGATTGGACTGACCCATAAAACAATTCACGTGACTGATTATACATTGTATTAATGTATTATAATTATTTTGGGTCGGGTTCGGGTGTATCTGGTCAACCTGAAACTGACCCGATTTTTTAAAATAAAATTTATCAAGTCGGGTTCGTTTCGGGTCTCGGGTTGTGTCAGATTTTGCCACCCCTGCAATTTAGATAGTGATTGGTGTTCTGCATTATTTAATGTTTATGTCTGGTCTTTAAATTTGAGAACTTCAATTGGTTTGATTGTTGTTCAGGTGACTTGTTGACACTACTAAATGTATCAGCTGACGGAAAGGTTTTGCCTACTACATATGGTGAACTAAGACCTCCACTTGGCAAATATCGGTTAAAGGTTGGGAATCATTGATTGAAAATTAATGTTGATAGATTTGTCATCTGTTAGGTGTTTATAGCTTGAGTTGTCAGAGTCACTAAAATGGTGAGTGTGGAGCTTTGGCTTCGTTTGTCCGACTTGCGTTGCCATAGAAAAACTGTGTTGTTAATATGATTGAATAACATCATATACTTGAAAAGCTAATTCTAAATCAATCCCAATTTGTAGACTTCATAAAATTTTGGCTCGGAAAGTGTGCTTTCGAGTTCTAAACATTAATATTGGAGTCTTTCCGATATATGTAATTTATGTGAAAGAAACTTTTTTCCGGAGTGTTGTACTGACCCTTGTTACCTTGTTTTGAGTAACACCTAATCTGTGGTTGACTTCATGATGGCCTGGGTCAGGGACGGAACTAGAAATAATTTTTGGAGGGGCCAAATTTTTATCAACAATTCCTAGCATAGTACTACTTCAAAACATTCCTAAATATTGCATAGATATATGTCATTTTAACTGAGATGAACACTTTGTACTGTAAATATATGAAGTTGGGGGACAATTTACTGGGGTAAACACATGGTAGTGGGGGGACTAAACAATGAATCTTACAATTTTGTATGCATAAAAAGGTAAAATATACAACTTTTGGGGGGACAAAAGCCACCCCCTGCCCCCCTCTAGTTCCGTCAATGGCCTGGGTTGGTGGGAAGGCTAGTAGGAAGTTGGTGAATTTAATGAAGGTTCCTTGTTGCTTTTGGTGGATTATATGGCATGAATATAGCAATAATTCCTTTGACTGAAATAGAGAGAATTTATTAATTTCCTAGTTTGTATTTACGAGGTTGTGCCCTTCTATGGCTCAATGGCCAGGTTCTGTAGCTTGTTCATTAATCTTTACTTTGTATTGTTTCAGTTTTTTTTCTTTTGTTTCTAGCGTGTGTTCTTACCTTGTTTTAATTTTATTTTAGAAAAATCTTCGTAGGAACTGTAATTTGTATTACTAAACTGCTTGTGGTGGCTTTTTAACGTTTTTTAGTGGTTTTCGTTGTCTCTATTCTACACAGCATGTATAGTTAGTGCATTCAGCTGTGATTTCTGGCTTTATCAGGACTATACAATTTTATTTCATAGTCAATGAAATTATCTCTTACTCGTGTGCTACCTGGTCGTAGATTGTGGAGTTTATTGCTCTGCTACTGAAAACTGGAAATGAAGTTGCAGAGAAGGAATTGGTCATATCAGGAGCAATTAAAAGAGCAATTGATCTCTTCTTCGAGTAAGATGTTACTTCGTTTGTTAAATCCGTTCATGAAAACATTGGTTAAGTTGTTACGTAAAAAACGCAAAAGAAGAACACAACTACATAATATACAATTTGTACGTATGGGTGGCTAAATTCGACTCGTATACTTGCAGGTACCCTTTTAACAACGCCCTGCATCATCAAGTAGAGAGTATCATATATTCATGCTTAGAAAGCACTAGCACAACTATTCTTGACAATCTTCTTCAAGAGTGTAATTTGGTTTCCAAAATCCTCGAAGCAGATAGAAGTGTCACCTTAAATGAACCCAACAAGGTACATGCACCACATTGGATAATGGTTCTTCATTAGTCGTCTGTTATGCAGCCTTACTTTCTATACTGTAATTGAATTGTGAGAAGTAAACATTGTGGCAGTTACGCATGCTATTAGGGTTCACAATGTTTGGGTGCCTTTATAGTTTATAGCATCTTGAGAATTGTTGTTTGTTATTTGAATGGGAAATGAGTAATGTACGGCTTATTTACTTTTTCTTTATTTTACAGCCAACATTACCTTCTACTGGAAGACAGGCACCCCGAATGGGGAACCTTGGACACATTACCCGTATTTCCAATAAGCTTGTGCAGTTGGGAAGCACAAATAGCCGGATTCAGATGCACTTACAGGTATGTAGTATATGTCACACATGTACTATAATAAAGACCTACTCGAGAAACATTACTTTATTTTTGTATGATCCAAACATCATATTTACATGTTTATAGTTAGAGAATTCCCGAAGGATTAGAAGTAACTCCATATGACGATTTCATCAGCAACCCAAGTGTGTGTTTGCAATATTTGATCTTCTCAAGTATTTTTGACTACTATTTAGGGAAACAGCGAATGGAACAATTGGCAGGCTTCAGCTTTGCAGGAGCGTAATATGGTCGAGAATGTTTATCGATGGGCTTGCGGGTATGTGTCTTCCATATTATCTGGCTATAAATGTTATTTATCCATGATTAACTTCTTTATCACTCAGACAAGGGTATGGGTTTGTGAATGTGTCTTGTCCGTTCTTTCTGGATAATTTTTTTATCTTTAAATTGAGAATGCAATTTGCCTCGTTAGGTATTACGTGGACTCGTTTATTTTGTTTAGTAGATGGATTTTCTTATTGGCGTGAAATGATTTGTGTCACTCATGCAAGAATATGGGTGCTGGACACTTATTTTTAAATTTTAATGATTAGAACTGGCAAACTGCAAAGTTGAGGAGTTACCTTGTGGAATCTGCAACACACAAGTTTATCTAAATACTTGTTCAATTCTGTATAACTTTTGGAGTTCCAAGACTTACTTTTAAAGGTTTCATGGATAAACCTTTTTGTGATGGCAAACCTTCAAAAAGCACTATAAAGATACTCGCTAGTACCTGTGGTATTGGAAGAGTCAAAAACTACAATACTTTATTTAGCTATAGGTTAGCCTTGCAATCATCAGTGTTTTTTGCATGCATTAGTCGATTGATGATCATATTTGTAGATGGAAAAGGCTAAGTATGCTTTTGACATTACCTTTTCCATGGTACTTTGAGGCAGTTTGTATCAAAATTATGAGTCTCCCTGTATACTAAATCATGTGTTTTTTCAGTTTGATATAACTATCAGGCAGGAACCTGAAAGTTCATAATTTTTATTCTGCATCCGGGTCTCTTGAAAGAAACCGGAAGTTACGTCATTATGTGAGCCTAATCCGTTTCTCCTTCCCTTGGGAGTTGGTTTAATATTATTAATTAATCATGTTATTTAAATTAGAGGCTTTCCTTGGCTATGTTAGAATTAGACAAGAGTCTTTATATATTTTTCTCATCTCTCTTTCTTGTCTGCAGAATTAATTAAAATTTAAAACATTTAATTATGCTGTGTGCAGTATCAACAAAGTGCAAACATTTTTGAATTCACTAGAACTGTTGAGATTTTTTGTCAAGTCAAGTCAACGAATAGAACAATAGGGTTTTGAACATAAACAAGAAGTCTGGTAATCCATATGACGCGTTAGTAGTCAGGAACTTATTTGTATCTGTTATGTATATGCATGTACTGTTATTGTTGTGACGTATATCTTTTGTTAATAGTTGACAACTTTTTCGTATATTGATTTCATGCCTATCGTTTCTGACTTTCCGTAAATTGTTTGCAGCCGGCCTACTGCACTGCATGATAGGATAAGGGACAGTGATGATGAAGATGTTCATGACAGGGACTATGATGTAGCAGCTCTAGCAAATAATTTAAGTCAGGCGTTTAGATACGGCATTTACGATAATGACGATGCTGAAAATGTATGCAGATAGATGAATTTTTTTCCCCTTCTACTCTCTCTATATCCCCCTCTTATTTATATATGGAGCTGGTCCAGGAATTTGTTTTGCCACGAACCATTTGGGGCAGTACTTAAACATCAGATAGTTGATTAGGTATTGGACGGATGAGATATAAACTGTTATTTAACCTTACATGCCTATTAGTCATAGAATCTAATTTTTTCCGCACTTTATAGCGGAAGGGGCATTGTTTCCATGCCTAATAGTATGTCCTGAGTTAGTGGTCATTAGGCTGGTTAAGAATTTTTTTTGTTTCTATGCACTAAAAATATCTCCTTCAGCCAAAGGTTAAATGAACGTGCAAATCCCAGCCATTTATTGCCTAATCAGAAGGCTGGGAGATAAGTGTCTCCTCAAATGGGCTAGAGACAAATGTTCTTACTGGACCAGAATAGCAGATCCCATGTTTGTGTGTGTTTGTGTTTCTATGTGTAGATATATCTTTATATATCCCTTGCATGTAAATAATAATAATAATGTTGTATATCTGTTTGCCATCCTGATTTGCAGGGCAATGGAACTCTTGATCGCAATGACGAGGTATGTTATATTCTAAGATTATCTTGTGCTCATTTACCTTTTAGATGGAAAAAATTGTGTGTTTCTATGCATACATTTATAATTATGAGGTTTGTGCGACTGACACAAGACCTGGAATTTGATTAATTATTCTAATGTTATTTTTGATTAAGCAGGATACTTACTTCGATGATGATTCTGGTGAGGTCGTAATATCATCCCTGAGACTGGGTGATGATCAAGGAAGGTATGCTTTTGAAGTAATGATAGGGTCGACTTTAGACTGTTCTAGGCGTGTTAGTAAGAAATCTGGTATACTAATATAACCATTTACCTCCATGCTCTGCAGTTTGTTTACAAATTCAAACTGGTTTGCTTTCCAAGATGATAGAATAGGTGATGCATCTTTAAGCACCTCGCATAATGAGATTCTGGATGACGTCGACTTAAATGGAGCAGCAAATAGCGGTGGCAACAGCAGTAGCGATGATGAGGTGGTGGTTGGCGAGGATGAAGAATTGGCTGAAAGTATAAATGTTGCTAACACCACAACTAATTTGGACAATGAAAAGAATGATGTCAATGGTATTACTTCAACGGATTCTGCAGACGTGGATCCTAAGGAGGAGAAGCCTAGTTCTTTTGGTGATCCGAGCTTCTTCGAGACATCAGGCAATGATGATCTATTTGGAGATAGGCCTATACCTGAATGGGTGGGATGGGGAGAGTCTTCTGATTTCCCAGTTAGTGGATCAAGTGTAAATCCCTTTGAAGACTATACACAATCGAGTGTTGATATTGCTAGTCCAGTTGATGTAGTTCCGACGCCTGTCAGTTCCACATCTGGCGGAGGATCTCTAGCAAATGGCATCTCAAATTGTAGCGAAGAATTAGTAGGAAGCCAAAGGGCTCCTTCTCTGTTTGAAGAAGATGTAGAATTTGTAGGGGTTGAATTAGAGGGTACAGAAAAAGCAATGGATCAGGCTCTCAAAGAGGGCATCGTTGGTGAAGCTGGGCCTTTGAAAAGGAACATTGGCCCAAAGCTGCCAGAGAAGGAAAATTCTGTTGAAAAAGGTGCTGAATTGGATGAGTTCAATGATGCAAACTACTGGAGAGTTGAACAGGAGGTTGCAGTATCGGAATAAAAGGATTGGTCGTGTTTGGTGATCAAAATCTACAGAAGGGGGCCACTTCTTTCCCTGTTGCCTTTCTCACTATCTTGGTCTAAACTTAGGCTTTCCTTATCCCGTTGCTGAAAGTTCGATGACAATTGGGTTCTGCTATTCAAGTATTTTTATGCAATATATTGTACAAAATATAGTTCTTTTCTGTATCTGAATTAGCTAGTTATAGATCCTGATATTTTATTGTGTCGTGCTGTTCTATTTTAGAGGTTCAAGTATACAGTCTGTTCTGTAAGTTATAAGCATTCGCCTGTACTAGTCTTGTTTAATATGGTAGATTTGCAAGCTATTGACATCTTGTTTGTTATACCGGGTCAGTATCATTTTGCAGAAATCAGTACACATTCCTGCTATATAGCAAAACAAGATATGACAACATAGATGAAAGACGATTTGTTTGTTTGTTTTTTTTTTTATAGAAATTGAAATAAAATTGGAGATTGTTTTATTACATGTATATTTTGCAACTAAAGGAGAAAAAATCTGTATATTTAAGACCTTGTGGATATTTTTAAGCCTGATTATCCAAACAAAGGCCTTGCGAATCATCTCCAATTTAATGCATTTCCCATGACCCAACTAATGCATTTCCCGCATAGAACAAGAAGAAAGGCAGTGGGCAAGGGGTTTGTTAACAAGAAGATGATAGAGGTAATAAATATTAAACGATCGATTGGGTAAAAGGGTTCGAGTGAAGTGCAACGAAGACGATACAATCGGTGATCTTAAGAAGCTCGTGGCTGCACAAACAGGAACCAGGGCTGATAAAATCAAAATTCAAAAATGGTACACTTTTTTACAAGGATCATATTACAATTAGCCCATTTAAACAAGTACTGTAAATAATACCCCTCTCTCTCTCTCTCTCTCTCTCTCTGTTTATTGTTACGTATAATTTTTGAATTCTATCGTTAATTTGATGTGATGTATAGGTTTTAAATTTACGCATTCCACTTTTACCCCATGTACTTGTTTTTATATAGATTTCACTAATTTTTGCAAGTACGAATAATTGTATTAGATGATACTCCGTATTTATTATGATCCCATTAAACAAACCGATAATTGCTACTCCCTCTGTCCCATCCATTTGTTTACACTTTCCTTTTTGGGATGTCCCATCCAATTCTTTACATTTCTAAACTTTCCTAAAATAGTAAAGTTTTATAATATAAAAATCAACTACATCCACTAATTTTCTCCACTAACTCATTTTATACATTATATAGTGATGGGTCCCACCACTTTACTCATTTTTCCTACTTCTCTCCTCCTTCTTTATATTTTTCCTTGGTCTCCGTGCCCAAACCAAATGTAAACATTTGGTTGGGACGGAGGGAGTAATTCGTATGACTTTTCAATTAAATTAACACTTCCCTTTACCATATTAACACAACGTGGACAATACTTTTGGATAGATGTGGCAATTCTTGTCATATTGTGTACTTTCCTGTTTTATGTTCATGAAACTCAAACACAACACTAATTGAGTTCGTATACCCAAACATTAGCATGACGCAAAATAAAAGTATTACTTTTCATGTAAATTAATAAAATTCAGACTTTACCATATTAACATAATGTGGACAATTGTTGAGGGAAAATCTTTAAGTAATAAAAATACCGCAAGTGAACACCTTTATTAGCACGTACACAAACCACAAATAGGAACCGTAGGCACAACATGTGCAATATGTGCATTAGACACCACAGGTATTACCAGCGTCTGTACTACAGGCACCGCATGTCCATTCGTAGGAACGAAACCTGTCGTAGTCGATCCAAACGGAACATTAATCTGTCCAATGACAGTATGTCCCAAAGGCACAGGTCCCGTAGGCACATGTCCAACCGGCGTCGCACCCACATCAGATGTTACAGTCTGTGCGTTAGGGTTTAACGAAGGCTGGTGATCCCCATCAGATGTTACAATCTGTGAGTTGGGATCAACCACCATGTTCGTGTTGTTCATTGTTTGATTCTCCATTAAATCTGTCACTCAGACAAACAAGGCAAGTACGGGTCGATGCACAGAGAATGCAAATAAAGTTCTTAATTCAAAAACCAACAAACACAATTAACTAGCACCTAAAAATATCACTTATAAAAACAAATATGTCATTTAAAGCACTTACACCATAAAACACTTACACCATAAAAATCATATTATTTTGACCGACTACATCCACCCCTTAGAAAGGGCTCTTAGCCTAGCATTATCAAAGCAATAACGATATAAATTGAAGAACTCATACCATAAATTGAAGAAAAACTTGACTTTTTATTGAACGATAACTTGAATACAAGGAGGAAAGTTTTTGCTAGAGAAAAGAGATGAAGTAAAGCTAGAGTTGAGAGGTGTTCTATACAATGAGCCTAGAGGGTCTATTTATACTAAAATATTTACAATGGAGCATTAATTACAAAGATTTTTTTTTATTTACAATGATCTTCGTGACTAATTGCTTGCTCAGCATTCCCGTCCTAGATGATATCTTCTTGATTCATCACGATTCCGTTGACTCGTGACTGTGTATCACACTATTTTAGTTTAATGCAAATATTCTCCAATTAATAAGCAAATCACGAAAATCTTCATAAAATCTGCACAATCAAGATAAATGCAAACCAAGCGTAAAAAGGGAAAAATAATGTACTAACTAATAGAAATAATGTACTAATATTATACAAATAAAATGAGTTATCAGCAATACTTTTGGGTAGAAATGGCAATTCGTGTCCGTGTCGTGTCATGTACATTCGTGTACCTAAAATCCAAATACCTAGGAAGTAGGGACACTTGGGTCACATGCCGAGTTCCCATGTCGAATACTTGGACACACGTATCCCCGTATCAGACATGCGGGTTCTTCCATAATACTAAATTGAAATTTAGTTTCCAGAAATTATAGTCCAAATCTTTGTCAACAAACTACTTTCACAAAATAAAGTATCCATGTCTATTAGTAAATACGAAAGTATCGATACTCGTATTATTTTTGCATTAATAAAAATAAGTAACTTGTATATTTGTGTTTGAGATTAATAATATGATGTCCTTGATTCATTTTTCATGCAACTTTTGATTTTATTAATAGGTTTTAATCTGTACAACATGAAATATATATAAAAGTTTATTTGTATATGACGTGTCCCCCTCACCTGAATCCCCATAGGCCCATATTATTATATATATCAAATTCTTGTATCCTCGTACTACGCCCTCGTACTCCCGCATCCGTGTCCTTGCTTCTTAACCAAATACAACACGACATGAACTGAGTTAGTGCATAAGAAACCCGAACATGAAAAACTGTATTACTTTTCATTTAAATTAACAAAATCAACGCTTTACCATATTAACACATTGTTGACAACACTTTTGGGTAGACCTGGCAAATTGTATCGTCTCGTGTACTTTTGTATTTCGTGTACATGAAACCCAAACACGAACATGACACGAATTGCGTTCGTGTATCCTGAACATTAACACGACACTAAAAAAATGCAACGACATGAAAGTACACAAACTTCTCGTGTACACGATAAGACACAATACAAAAAAATAACATATTAATTTATGTTCCATTTTTTTAAAATATTGATCATTAATTAATTTATACACATTAGTTGATATTATATCTATAAAATTTTACTGTTATCATCTAATTGTATACAAATTATATCATTGTAATATATAAGCCTCGGTTCAATTAGGAACTCTGTAAATTTAACTGAGTAACTTTTATTTTGAGCCGTTAAATTTAAAAGACAAAGTACACCTAGATGAGATCTTATCAAACTGTAATCGCTGACGTGTGTTACCCTTTCAGTTATAACCTAAACATATTGCATACAACCTCATCAAATAACATTTTATATATTGTCTTCCATGTATTTTTTTTTTGTAATTCATTTTTACATGAAACAAAAATTACCTATATAATTATATTGTAAATTTTAATTTTTAACCAATCACATAATTACTACACAACAGAAATATTCTTACTGAACATATTATTTTTTTATAGACAATTAAATTTAATGTAATTAATATTTTTTTAATGAAACAAAATATTATATTAATTTATTGAACACCAAAAATATATTACAGGACACTACAATTTTCTTACAGAACACTGAAATTTAATAAAAATAACATAACATAATAATCAATACATGAAAAAAAAAAGATTTACACAAAAAATGTTTATAAAGCTGTATAAAAAAGATTTACTGAACAACAAAAAATTACATTACAAAGTTAGTGCACAAATAAAAAATTGAATATATTGTAATATTTTGCTCACTAACTTTGTAATGTAAATTATTGGTTATTATGTTATGTCATTTTTATTAAATTTCAGTGTTTTGTATAAAATTTAAAGTGTCATGTAATATATTTATGGTGTTCGATAAATTAGTAAAATATTTTGTTTCATTAAAAAAATATATTAATTACATTAAATTTAATTATCAATAAAAATAATATGTTCAGTAAGAAAATTTCTTTTTTTAAGTAATTATGTGATGGGTTAAATATTCAAATTTACATTGTAATTATTTAGGTAATTTTGTTTCATGTAAGCATGAATTACAAAAAAAAAAAAGATGGAAGAGAATAAATAAAATGTTATTTGAAAACGTTGTGTGCAATATGTGTAGATTATAAGGGTAACACACATCAGCGGTTACAATCTGGTAAGATCTCATCTTGGTGTACTTTGTCGTTTAAATCCAACGACTCAAAATAAAAGTTACTTAGTTACTCAATTTACAAAGTTCCTAGTTGAACTAAGGCCTATATATGTTATTTTAATTAATTAATCATGTCGTATAATTTTGTGTCGTGTCTCGTGTACCAAAGGGTAAACCCAAACACAACACTTAATATGACCGTGTACTTCGTGTTAGTTGTACTTATTTGTGCACTCAAAATGTTAACACAAACAACACAAAATATAATTAGTACCAGTTTCGTGTCATTTTTTCATGTCATGTACAAAATTCTCAAGTCTACTTTTGGGACACTAAACTAGAAAATGTGGTCATTATAAATGAGATAGAGGAAGTAAAAACTTAGCTTACTCAGTTATAATACCACTCAAAGTGGTGTCTGAGGAGGGTAGCTGTACGCAGACCATGCCCCTATACAATAGGGAGGCTGTTTCCGAAGGACCCCCGGCCAAATACAAATACAAATACAAATACAAAGAAAGGAAACTAATACAAACTAAACTCACACACACCCAGGGATCGAACCCTTGACCTCCTACAAAGGAGACAAGGGTTCAACCCACTGCACCAACATGTTGTTGGCTAAATGAGATAGAGGAAGTGATAGTAGTAATATATGTGTCTAGACATTAAAATGTGTAATATTGTTTTAGCATAAAAGAGGAGAAATGTTGGGTGTCTGTATTGTCATCAGGTAAATGACTGTTAACTTATGTGTCATGTTTTGGAATACTACTACGTGACAAAAATATTAAAAACATAAATTATGTTTTGAATGATTCGACATTTTAATTTAAGATTAGATTTTCTTTTTTGTATAATAAATGCCATTGAAGGCTTTTTAACAAGAAGTTGTTAGTTAATTTAGATAAGATAAACTTTTACCATATGTTTTAGGTAATAAGGTTTATAGGATAAACAATTAAAAGCTAAACACAATCTAAATCATTATTATATACAAAAAAGAATTGTTGTTAAATTAATTTAGATAAGATAAACTCTTACCATATGTTTTTTAGGTAATAAGATTTTACATGACAAACAATTAAAACCTAAACACAATCTATATCATTGTTATATATAGAAAAGGAATTTGGAGGTTCATAGAAGAAGTACACCTTATATTAGTCTATAAAAAATTATATGTACATTTAATTTTTTATTTATTTAATGAGTTGATTTGATTAAAGATTTTTTATATGTAATATTAATGAATGTATATTTTAACTTAACTAATACTAATAAATATGTTGAACAGGTGAATTTAATTAAAACTTATGCATTGTTAGGTGTGTTCGTACTTTGTCAAAAAGAAGGTGTATTTGTAGTTCAATTTTTTTTGTTGTCACTAATCAGTTCATCATTTATGTTGTTGGTGTTTAAAGCTTTTAATGCATTAGAAATGCGGAAAAGCAAAGTAGTACAAATGTAAACATTATATTTCTCTCATGAAAAAATGAAAGAATTCTCTATATACTCTATCAATCAAGACAAAAAATAGGATGCATCGGAATTCAATCCGTTATCTTAATTATATGATCTTGTTGATTGATTTCTTGATAAAATTGAGTTTTGTCATGATTATCGATTGTGTCTTAATTGTTCAAAATGATGGGTTTTTCTTGTTGGTTTCCAGAGCCTAGGTTTTTGATTTTGTAGGTTGCCTTTGTAAGTTGGGTTGTTAATGCTTAGGATGGGTAGGTTATTGATATACTAACTAACATACTACTTAGAGCATTACCATTCCATTCCCCATCCCCAAAAACTTACTAAAAATAGTAAATCCCCAAATAAAAATAGTAAATCCTCAAAATTATCAAAAATGTTTTACATTTCATTCCCCATTTTCCATCCCCATATCCCTATATTTTTTTTTATACTACTTCTTTCTCTCTCTTTCACTTACAATTTAAACTATTAACTATAATTTAATATAATATAAGTAGGAGAGAGAGATATATAATACATGAAAAATAGGGATAGGGGATAAACAATTGATCCCCATATTTGGGGACTGAAATCTTGTTCCGGAAACCAAACCGGATAATGGGGAATGGGTTGGAGCTTGAATTTTGTCAAAAAACTAAATAATCCCCTATAATTATAATTATAGGGATAAGGCATCCAATGCGAATGCGAATGCGAATGCGAATGCTCTTAGAAGTGGTCAGGGACAAAGAAGCTAGATCGGGGGGAGGGGGGTTGGTTCATGGTTGTGCCCTGATTTATTTGGTTAAATGCTTTTCTCTCTTATACATAAGTTTAGAATTTTTAGTTTATTTTCATATGGTGCCCTCACAATATTATTTATTTTAAAAAAGTATAAATTTAATTCAATATATTTTATATATTCAGAAAATATAGCTCTTATCGTTTCAAATATTCTGATCTCCACTCTTTTAGTCTTTTGTTTCACAATATTCTGATCTCCACTCTTTTAGTCTTTTGTTTCACAAATGTCTGGGTGCAAGCGTTAGGCGCAAGCAATAAGACTCGAAACAAATCAAGAATAAGACAATTTATTAATTATGGTCTCAATTGTTGTGGTAACCATCTTACAACCAAAATTTCATAAGTATGTTATTTAATTAACATTTTACAATCATATTGATACACTTAATTTTTTAAAATATCGATTCTTACTTTAAATATACAACTAAATCTCCCTACCTTCCTAATCTTTTTCACCTTAAAGATCTAAATAAATCACAATACAAAAAATGTAGTATAAATAACTCATCCTTTTGCTACAAATACTAGCCTTTTACATGTGCGGTGCACGGTTGCTAGTAAATATTTTAATTATATTTTATTGTTTTTAATTTTAAGTTCTATCTATTTTTTTATTATTGAAATATATTTTTTAACTTTTTAAATCTCATGCATATAAATACTATCGTAATTATTTATTTTAATTGTTATTTTAAAATACATACATATATACAAAAATATTACGTTAAAGTAATTTTTTAACTTTTAGTTAGTAGAAAATGTTAATTTTATCTAATCATGTAGACTTTTTTTTTATACAAATTTTTCTATATTATAAGTACTTTATAGATATAATGTAATTTTTAACTATATACTCCCTCCGTCCCAATGAATTGTATACATTGGGGACGGGGGGCATGCCACGCATTTTAAGGCTCCAAACTACTATAGTTAGATAACTTATTGTTACAATTTTTTTTTGGTATAAAAATAGAACAATCCTATTTTTATACAAAAAAAGAAAATTGTAAAAAATAAGTTATGGAACTATACTAGTTATGCACCTTAAAATGCGTGTCAGACATTTTAAAAGAAACGTATAGAAATGAATGGGACAGAGGGAGTAGTTGTAACCCGTGCGATGCACGGATAAAACGTAAACCAGATGAATCTATTGAGCGCTACGAAGCACGCCTTGTTGCAAAAGGATGCCACCAACAATCCGGGCTCAATTATGATGAAACTTTCAACCCTATCGTTAAACTAGCAACAATTCAAACTGTTTTGAGTTCAGCTATCTCTCAAAAATGGGAAATTTGGCAACTAGATGTTCATAATGCTTTTCTTCACATATTTTTGACTGAAGACGTTTATATGGAGCAACTCCGGGGTATGTTGATTCACGTTATCCTAATCATGTTTGTGTTGCGAGCACTTTATGGCCTTTAACGGTCTCCTTGGACCTGGTACACTTAGTAACCATCTTTTGGAACTTGGTTTTACTATTTCAAGGTCTAGCCCATCCTTGTTTATTCATCGCACCTCAAATGCCATTCTTCTTGTGTTGGTATATGTTGACGATATTCTTATCACGGGAAGCAACCAGTCACACATTTCATCACTTATCACTGACCTATGCAATGAACTTTCTCTTTACCAAAGGTCTTAGCCATCAACGCTTCCAGTCATTGCGAAACAAGCTATGTGTTATTGATGGACACCATCGCTTGAGGGGTCGTGATAGAGTTCAAGTTTAAATACGTTAGTATTTTAGATAAGTGTTGTTAGTTTTAGATAATCCATTTTGTTGTAACAGTATGTATCCTTTCTTATCTTATCATTATACAAATTTATATAAAGAAATATATCACAGCTCTTGAGAGTGTGTGAATTATACCAAAACATTATCTCTATTATTATATTACTGCTCCTCAATTAGAGTTATCACATAGATCATGTTATTGAGTAGCCGGTGGTCGTGCTAACAATGATATATAGTCGTCATTTTTCAATTGCTGCGAATACATGCTTTATCTTTATACTAGTTTATAGCTCGTGCAAAGCACGGGTTACTTTTTTTTTTTTTAAATTTACTTATGGTATAGTATATATAATATTACAAATATTACTTTTAATATGTTGGGAGAATTCGAACCTTAGACCTTTGTATGTAAATAATTTTTGGGAGAATTCGAACCTTAGACCTTTATATATAAATAATTTTTAGTATTAAATCTAAATTAATATGTTGTTAGCGGGAATCGAACATTCAACCTTTCTATATAACATAATCTAGTTTTGATTTTATATTAAAATGTTGTTGGCGGGATTCGAACCTTAAACCTCTGTATATAACAATTTTTTAGTATTGTATCCAACAATCATCATCTATTTGACTTGTAGATCTAATGGTTGTAAATGAAAGGGATAACAAAAAATGAGGGTAACCAAAATAAGGGGTTAACCAAACTACAAAATATGCCCCGTTTTGCTTATTTTAGTTTAATATAGATTAAAAATCTAAACACAAACTCCACCACACTTTCAAGGGAGGTGACACAAGCTCTTTGCTCCCTAGAAACCACTCAACTTAAATATTCATAATTGTGGTTTAAACGGTTTAGTTGTGGTTTTAAAAAGCATTGCTAAAGGAGGTCCCTGATTTGCAAAAAATAATGACATCTTTCCAATCTAATTGACATCCTCGTATTGGTGAAAAGCTGTAAGATTGATAAAACGATAATCAATATTTTCAAACTTGGAGTGTAATACATGGTCATGCATTATATTTGCATGAATGAGAGGATATTTGGCAAATATTTGCTTGATTCATGGAAATATGATGTATCGAGTATCGTTATAGATTGGACTCCAAACTCGAAAACATTGATCCTTGTTTTTTATCAATCTACTGTTTTTCGCCAGTATGAGGATGCTAATTAGATTGGAAAGAGATCAATATCTTTTGTAAATCAGGGACCTTCTTCCGGAACGCTTTTAAAATACCGTGACTAAATCTTTTAAAACACAATCAAGCATTTTGAAGTTATGTGATTCCAGGGTAGCAAAGAGCATGTGTAAACTCAACTGAAACTATGGTTAAGTTTATTTTTAGATGCATAAAAACAAAATTAAAGTCATATTTGCATTAGTTGGAAATTGACAAGTATAGGATTAATAGCGATGAAGTTCCGGAACTATTAGCTCTACTCGAGCTATGCCGTCTCTTGCCTTTGGGCCGCTGCCCCTCTTCCATCGGTTGGAGATGGGGGTTCCCAGTTGTTTTAGTACTTATCATCTATTTGATCTCACCTTCCCGGCATGGCATGCCATCACTCTTCCGTTGTGAACTCCGTTTCACTTGTTCAGTTGTTAGTTCTTGTCCCCTTTCTGACCAGGAAAGTGAACCTTGCATAAGGATATCCCAGCTCGAAAGATATTTCCTTAAAAAAAGAGAGTTTTTTTTGTTGGAAAACAAGGTATTTTGTTCTCCAACTATTTACTTTATTATAGCACTTCAAAGGTATAGCAGCTTATGAGGAAAATCACCTCCATGAGGTCGCAGATTCAGGTCCCTACTACACAGCAGTTATAAACACATAGAGCAACCACGAGCACACAGGACACTAACATGAAATTTTGTGACAAAAAAGAAGGCCATTCTCAGTATTTAGAAACATAGAGCAAAAAGCTGTTTGATAGAAAGTTGGATACGTAAGTAGCCAGTAGCCTTTTTGTTTCTGTAAGCTAATATTTATTGAACGTCTACTACATTAAGGAGACAGACATTTCTATAAAAACTCCCAACTGAGTGTACATGCAAGAGATATATCTTCTTTTTCATGGCTTACCGACTTGGTTCAATATTCAAGTTTTATTTAACTAAGAAAAACATTGTTAAACGGTACTCATAACTAAATGGTTAGACCATTATAATGTTGCGATCCGGGTCCAAATTTTCCAAAACAAATTCCCCTGAATGATAAATTTTCTTGGATCATCCCTTACGATGGCACGTAATTGTTGGCTAGTGTATTATGAGCTCGGTTCGGTTCAATGCGGTTATGAGGTAAAAGTCGAACCGAAGTGGCTAGGGTTCAACAGATCTGAAGTTGTTTTTTCACTATATTTGCTCCATTAAAGATACTATTACGCTTGAATATGAACAAGATTAAAAAAAAATTGGTCGTGTCAACACAGGTCTCAAGGTAATTGGAATTTGCTATGTTTCAAAATAGAATTCTGTCTTTATTATGGAACAAATTGGCAGGTTTGCCTGGAAAAGAACCAGGTATTCAGAAATCAGAATGACTTAGCAATGAGTAATTAGTATAGGGAGAATTCAAATCAGTATAAGTATAGTCATTAGCCTCAAAGGAGTGTAACACTGCCATTAACACCAGCTTCTCTTTCTTATTTTATTTTCCTATTTAATTATTGATAATATGAAAAATCTTCCTTCCCTTTCCTGGAAAGATTGTCGTGGTGACGTTTTAAACTAGTAATAGAAATTGTCTTTGAACTTACTCGCTATACTGGACTCTGAGTAAGCTATGTTTAAAGATCAATTTTTGATTGCTATGACAGATTGTCAACAGTTGGGTAGAAAAATCTCTTTTTGACGTACAGTAATTCTATGCCGCGGTACATGAGGATGTTAAGATACCTTGGGTCTCTCGTTGTTGGTGGAATATACATGTAATGGGTTTTTAGGTTTTCATTCTGGATGATTAATATGTTTGATGTGTTGTGCTCATGATTACACACCAAATGCTGATTAGCTTCATTGATAGTAAGGCCAGATTGTATGCCCACTTAAAATGTAGGTAATTCAGAATCTTTGCTAGTATTTTACATGCTTGCTACTTTTGTTATAGCAGGTATATATAGGTTTCTGCGCACCATATTGTGATATTGATATGTTTTAGATTTCTCATGTCACTTACAGGACAGATGGTAGCAAAACAATTTTGGAGAGGATTTTGTTTTTGGCATGCATCCTTTTGATCTCAAGACATACCAAAAGCGAGCGTGTATGTTCGAAGATAGAGCTGCTAGACCTCAAAATATACTAGTATCAGGTTATGTAAAAAATGTATGTACCGTTTTAACTTTTAAGACTCCTCTGTTCAATTTAATACTCCCTCTGTTTTTTTCAATTGTTTACATTTGCGGACCAATTTCCGGCACGGATTTTAAGGTGCATTTTAAGGATAGTTCCATAACTTATTTTTGATATTTTCTTTTTTTGTGTAAAAATAGGATTGTTCTATTTTTATACAAAAAAAGAAAATATCAAAAATAAGTTATATAACTATCCTTAAAATGCACCTTAAAATGCGTGTCAGATACGCAGTTTTTTATGTAAAGAAATGGATTGGACGGAGGGAGTACGATTTTTGTTCACACGGAGATTTGTTAAAACATATACTCATTTGTAAGGTATATAAACCTAAATAATAAAAAAAAAAAATTAATTTGACAAATAGATTTTTCATGTTAAATTAAGTTTGTAAGTTAGGATGGACCAATTTGCAAGTCCAAGTAAGCAGCCAGTTAGATTGGTGGAAAACAGGGGCAAAAATTACTGCTATGAACAAATGGTTGTATGTCACAAATGATATTTTATGATTTGAGCTCACAAGACAAGCGTAGTCAATTGCGTACTGATATTTCTAAGTTGATTGCGGGGTCCACCGCACGGGCGCTCTCAGTCTCTGTCACCCTTCCTCCATCATGCCGTAAAATGTGCAATGACTCTCTATGGAAATACTTTCAAGATATCTTACTTTACTTTGCAATTCTACTTTTCCACAAAACTGTATTTGTGATTTAAATTACTGCCTCCGTCCCAATTTACATGTCATTTTTTAAAAAAATACGCATATTAAGAAAAAAGTTGGTTGGATAAGATTTTTCAATAAATAACCTTAATAAATGCATTGAAAATTGAGAATAGAGTTAAGTTTAAAAGAAGTCAAGCATTGAAAATACAAATATAGGGGTAATTTTGGAAAATTAGACTTAAATTTGTATAGAAAAAAGAGATATTTGCATGGAAATAAGAGGGGACACATGTAATTTGGTACAATTTTTTTTTGCAAAAAGGACATGTATTTTGGGACGGAGGGAGTAATAGTTTGTAATAAATACTCCCTCCGTCCCAATTTACATGTCCCTTTTGAAAAAAAAATACGCATATTAAGAAAAAGGTTGGTTGGATAAGGTTTTTCAATAAATAACCTTAATAAATGCATTGAAAAATGAGAACAGAGTTAAGTTTTAAAAAAGCCAAGCATTGAAAATACAAATATAAGGGTAATTTTGGAAAATTAGACTTAAATTTGTATATAAAAAAGAGATATTTGTTTGAAAAGAAGAGGAGATACTTAATTTGGAACAAATTTTTTTGTAAAAGAGATATGTATTTTGGGACGGAGGAAATACATGTTTATTTACTTTACTTTGAGTTAAGTAAAACTACCAAAGCCCTTGATAATATGGTACATCTGACATAATTAAAATAATATTGAAAACCAACAATTATTATTAGCAATTGGTATTATGTAAAATTTAAAAAACGTATTTATTTTGAAAAAAGCACATTCATATATAGCAAAGAAACATATACAAGTGGGTCAGGATTACAAGTGGTTAACAAAAAAAAACAAATACACAAGTCATTTTCAATAAAGACAACATTAATTTAATTTCTCAAGTGCATTCACATTAATTTTCGTTAATAAAAACATCTCAAATTGTTAAATAATTATATTGAGATTCATGCAAAATTGATGTATTAAGTGTAAAATTGACATATTAAATACATTTATACATTTATATTACTTCTTCACCATATTTATAAGAATTATGTTTAGCATTATGTTAAAGATAAATATCGTGAAAACATAACCAATAAAAAAGATTGCAAAATCAATGCAACAAATTTGGTCAACAATCTTAGGCGAGACGTGAACATCTTAATAAAGTCAAGAAGTCATATAGAAAATTAGAAACCGATGTACTCCCTCCGTCCCATAATACAAGTCTCTTTTGAGAAATTTTTTTTTCTCATAATACATGTCCATTTTCAATTTTCAATGTAAATTTGTGATAATTTTCCTAAACTACCCTTTTTGAAAATTGTATAGCAATTAATGAGGAATGACCAAGAGTATAAATTAGCTCATGTTCTTAAAAGTCAATGCACTTATAATGGACATAAGAGAAAATGTACTCCCTCCGTCCCAAAATACATGTCCCTTTTCTAAAATAAATTTGTCCCAAATTACATGTCCCTTTTCTCCTTTCAATGCAAATTTAAGTGTAGTTTTACAAAACTATCCCTACATTTATTGTATCAAAAATTTGACTTTTTTAAACTTAACTCTATTCTCATTTTCCAATGTATTAAATAAGGGTATTAGTTGGAAAAATTTATTCAACTAACTTTATCTTAATATGTGTGCTTTTTAGAAAAGGGACATGTAAATTGGGACGGAGGGAGTATCATCTAATTAATGTTTTCTTAAGATGCGTAATTTTTTCAAAAGAGGCTTGTATTGTGGGACGGAGGGAGTAAATAAGTACACGCTTGACTTTTTGCACACAAATCCAAGTGCTTTGACCGGGCAGTTATAATTATTATTTTTAAGATTTTCTTTTTTTGAATTAAAATACATAATAAATATTTTAATTCACAAAAAGAAAATTTTAAAAATAATAATTTTAAGTACCCGATCAAAGCACTTGTAAATGTGTGCAAAAAGTTAAACGTCATATAAAAAAAACAGAGAGAGTAGTATTTTAATACTTAAATGGTTTTTAATTGCTTGGATGAAATACATTGATGTTGGGCTCTCTCAACCCGAGTCCAGAATTTATGGTGTTTATTATTATAACTGAAAACCAAGCAAACTTGGTCAACAAAATTTAGGTTTCGATTTGAGTTTTAAATTTCCATACTACGCAACTTCAAATGCCGTCGCAAGAGATTCAGCAAAAAAATATGTGGTCATAAGAGGCTTGCGATTGGAGTATTAATAAATGATTTTTATTCTTGCTATATCTTAAAAATCCAAATTTTAGATAAAAACCAACTAATGCAAACATTTCTGAAACTCCATCGAATATATAAAGGTCTTTGTTTGTTTTATAAACTAATTTAATTTAAGAGAAATGCTAGAGTTTCCAATTTTATTCCCAAAACCATTCCCGAATGCTAAGTTATACAAAATCGTTCCCGAATGCTAAGTTATCAACATATAATTGGTTATCATTTCTTAAATAAAATGGACCACTCGTGTACTAATATGAGATCACTCGTACATTAATATGAATCCCACAAATAAAATGATGACTCGTGACATTCGGGAACATTTTTGGGAAACCTACGTAGCATCACTCTTAATTTAATTAGTAATGGGCAGTTTTAGTAGTAATCCAAAACAAAAGGGGGTGAAACTGATAATAAGCATCAAAATGAGGAAGAGGCGACACAAAGTAAACAATTCTATCCCACCAAGACGGAGAAGTTGACGGAACCAAACCTAACGTCTTCATGCCCACACGTGAATACATATAATATAACAATATTAGTGCAACACACTTGCCTTTTTATAATTTATTAATTAAATACGGAAAATGTTAACCTCTTCTTGGGATCATCCACTCTTTTACCACCATTTCTTGTCCTCATTGTGCTCAAACAGGGCCCCACTCTCCGTCAGGTTCGGATTCTTTGTCCTTTCCTTCATATCCCCTACTCTTCTTCTTCTGTTTTTCTGCTAATTCGATCAAAGATATTTTATTTCCTTAGCACATTCACTCTATTTCCCATTTATATACTTTCTTATAACAAAATTGCACATTAGAAGCCTAATTATCTGAACTGTATTCATTTATTGAGATTGATTTAACTGTATTTTTGTATTTTGAATAGTGTTATAAAAATTGACAATTAATCGGGATTAATCGCTGCTCCATATCTCTCCGAGCGAATTTTAATAAAACCAGGACAAAAATCATTTTCTGTAAAAAATGATCAATAAGCAAATAATTTGGTTAATAAACGATAAATTCGGTCAAAAAACGATCAAGTCCGATCAAAATTTTAATAAATATATTAAATTTAATTTTTTTTTAAATATTTATTAATATTCAAGAAAAATTTATTTAAAAATTATATTATATATTTTAAAAATAATTTAATAAAAAAAATAATATTAAATTAATTCCAATTAATCACTCTAATTAATCTCCGATTAATCTCAATCCCGTACTTCGCCACTTCGTTCTATATTCCGCTTTTTATGACACTAATTTTGAACACAAATAAAGAGACTAGATTCATCCGACGGACACATGCATAAAAGCACAAAACGAAACAGATTAATTGCAAATGCCAACCAACAAAACAAAACCCCACCACCCATAACACAACAATTGATAATTTACAATATTTGGATGTCCTTTTTCACCTAAAGACAAACCAATCTCACTCATTCAAGTGGGGTAGGGATAGGGTGGGGTACTTACCCCAATTCCCACAACAGCAAAATGCCAGTGCAAAAACTCCAAATCATTGCAACGACAGTAATAATAATAATGTGGTGCTGGACTAGAACATTACCACACAAATGTTCTTCCTAATAATAATAATTCCATCTCTTATGCCGGCCATGTTACTTGTATTGTTTCCCATGTCGTAATCTCTCTAAACCATACAACAAACTGACTTTCGAATACCGGTGACGGTATTTCTGTTTGAATGAAATGGATTGGATAACTACTGCAATTTTAAGACCACTGTTCAAAACTATCTCAACAGCCATGAGTTTGATACTGTATGCACTTGGTTTTCCAAATTGCGGTTTTGGGAAGGGCCCTTGCCATGCCACATTCCGCCCTAAAGATTACAAACGACGGACGGATTCCTCAACCAATCGGCAACCACAAATATTATCTGGACAACACCATAGAGGTCTCAGGTATTGTGGACCTAAATCGCTATATTTCTTATACTCGAATTTAAGCATGATCGATAACAAATTATATAATATAATTCACGACATTAACTAAAACAGCCTGGAGCATGGATACCATAAATGTTTAAACATCAAATTCGGTGAAAATGTCTATGCTTTGGCACATCAAAGTCACTGGAAATCAGCTTTAGATAATACATGCATTGTTTTGATGCAAACCAGATTAAGAAATTATCCTACATACACAACAAGTGTAGGATGAAACTTGGCAATCATTATTAAAATGTTTTGCTTAAGCTTACAGTTGTCAACTAGGCAAATATGCTCAAGGGACCTGTCTGATTTGAAGAATCCAGACGACGATCGGCATTTGGCATAATTTTGTTCCATATCCTGAAAGAGAACAATATAAAAGTTCACAAACAATTCTTATATATAGCAAAGAAGAAAGATTGGCACGTCTATTATAAAGCTTATGTAAATAAAAAGAAATCCAGGCTCGTATACTAAAGTTCTAATAAATCCGATGAAAATTAATAATCAAATAGAACAAAACGTAGAACAAAAGATATGAGATTTAGTTTACCTTCCAACAGTATTGAGGCCTGAATCCATTAAAATGGTTAATCGCTTTGCAGTCCGCCTAAAGTCGCTGCAATCAGAGTATACAAGGGGAAAAAGTTGTATCAATATTAACTATAATCATATGGTAGCGCATCTGCTATGAGAAATATTGACTATTGAGGTTTGAAGGCATGGAAAAATTAAAGCATGAAAGGATAAAACTTTAAAAGCACCTGAATGGTTCATCTCCAATCTGCTTTACAGAGCCCATTGCATCTTGATATAGCACACGAGTCATTGCCGCTGATCTTTCTATACGAAACATATTCGCTAGTCTTTCATGAAGCTGTTCATAAGACTCAAGAACTGAAAGATCAAGGGTCCGTCCAACATCCTCCGATTCCAAAAATACTTTGCAGTGACCTGTTTCCAGTTCTGGCTCAGTTTTTCGAAACCCTTGGTTCCACAGAAATCTGGAAGCAGTCAACTTCTCAGAATGATCTAGCTTATCATGTGATGGTCTTTTTCGTTTCTCTGGACTCTCGCCATGTGAAACTTGCAAAACTGAATCCCTAGAGCAGTCATGAGAGATTTGTTGCTCAGTAAGTATTGGCTGACCAAAGAGTATAAAGATAGGTGCCTTCTTAGTATCCGTTTTCTCCAAGTTATGAGCAGAATGGCCCATAGTCAGCAAGCAAGATACGTTTTCTGTGCTGTGTGTGCTGCTTTGTATGGTACCATTGGAGAATTTGCTTTGTGGATTGAGCTGTTTAGTAGAGTTTGGGAAAAGTCCCACCTGTACTTTGTTGCTAACCTGGAGACCCGATAATGGTGTCCCAAATTGAGCTTGCCTGGCTCCCTGTATGCCTGCAGAAATGCTATCAGATAGATAATAGAACGGACTGCTGGGCCTGAGGGGGTTGCCTGTAAATGATGACACTGGAAATTGGTCATCATGTAAAAAGTCTGGGTAATGCGGTTGCCGTGACTTCTTTCTTGGTGGAGAGAATGGTGACATGTTAATTACTGGCATATTTGATACCAGCTCAACCAGCCATGGGCTGACACTCTTCACATTTTGCAGCAGTTCCGGTTCATCCCATGTTACCTGTGAGTTACAAAGAATCCGTCAGATGTGAGCATGTGATACAAGGTCGAATAAAACAGTGCACTATGTTACAAGAGAAATCGGAACACAATTACAAGAAATCTCAACAATTCCAATAAGCATTTCTAAGTGGTTTCTTAGAACTCGTCTAAGGAAACTGTGAAGTAGTTTATGATAAAATTTCGATGTGCCATGCAGAATACATGTACAAACTTCTTTCGAACATACTACTAAGTCCTACTATCTCAACAGGAAGTGACAGAAAGACAAGATTGTTATTCTATAGCATAACACAATGCTTTCAAGATGCTGAATCCCACGATTTATATGAAGTTGACAGAATATGTTTGGCAGGTTAGAACAAGTAGGCAATATTTTACTAACGCCTAAGAAAGACTTTTCAAATATCGATCCTTGTAAATAAAATTTCAAACAACAAAATCTAAACCATTTAAAGATGGAGGACAACATATAAACAATCATTATTTACTTAAACAGCATATTTTAGCATTCAACTGTATTAATTATTAGCTATATGAGGATTTACATGACTATGCAGTCATAATGCATTAAAGTTTATTATAACGAGAAAATGGAGTTAAATGGTACCTGGAGAAGCCTCCATGGAGAATTAGGCCAGAGGATCGGATCAGCAACCTGAACAGAAGCAATAGTACCCATGAACCAACTTATTCGAGAAGAGTCTTCAGTCTCAAAAGGCATTTTAAACCTCATCCCAGAACACCACTGAATCCTCATTGCGGAACTCAGAGAAGAAGCCTTCACACAAAACTCTGGAGTCCCCGCACTTGGGTAATAAACAACCTCGAACGGCTGACCTTTGGCGGCAAGGGTTGCAGCTTCAACAACGGATTCGGGCCTCACTTTTCCCCTTCCCTTAATGCCCCCGCTTGAATTCACATTCCCGTTGCTACTGTTTCTCATTCTTTTGTTCTCATCGTCCATCAGATATACTGAAAATCCTCCATAAGGTGAAGGACAATTTCCGGACGCAGAAGTCCACCCGGAAGGGGTCTCAGGGCTACCAAGACTCCCTCTTTTTGCCCTACGTATCCCAACACAAAGATCTCCATTTTCAGTTCTCATGAACACAATTGAGTCCCCAGCAACCAACTTCTTCTGGTTAACAAAAGTACTCCAACCCGTTGTCAACAAATGCCTCCTTGGTGTCCCCCTATAAATATGCCTAAACTTCCATATCTCACCATGAACATCCCTCGCAACAACAGTTTGAACAGGTGGATCAGCAGTATAATCCAACCGAGGAAATATCGTCTCCGCACAATACCGCGGAACTGAAAAACCTCCACCATTATTAGCATCAGACTGAGTCAACGTTTTTGCAAATGAATTGGATTTCTCGACTGATTCAAAACCATTGCTTTCCATAACCCCAGTATTCTCACTGTAATCAAACTCATTCTGTCCAATAGGAATCAACCTAATAGCAGCATAGACCTCATCGGTTTCAGTATCAGCCATGAACTTAATACCAGCAACCCTACAAAGGATTAAGGCCGGAATCCTAGGCAATGCCCCAAAAGAGACATGCGAAAGAGTGTGTTCAGCATGACCTTGTGGAAAATAAAAGATCTTTGAATTCACAGGAGGCATTTGAACCATGCCTCCAGCACAAGCATGCCATAGTTGAGAGTCCAAGCCCTTTTCAACCTCTTTCATTGTATACTCGATTTTATACTTAACTAATTGTTAATACCAGCCTAGACAACTTCAAATCTAACAATTCACCACTGCTCTTTTAATAGAATTAGCTCAATTTCCCAATTTTTTTTAAAGGATGCTGTAAAAAAAAAAAATCAAAGATCCATAGATTTAGGCAAAACAGTCCAGGGAGTTAAAAACAGAAACTATATAAAATCAGAAACCAAACACAAACAAGTGTGAGTGTTATGAATAACAAAACATGTGAATGATTATAAGAAAAGAAAGAAAGTGCAAAATCAAATCTTTTTACCTCAAAACAAGAACTCCTCAGTGAGCAACAAAACCATTGAGACCATTTCTTCTTCTAAATCTTCAACAATCAAGAAAACAAAAAAAGACAAATATTTAACAAAGAGTCACCCTTATCTCTCTCTATATATAAATGAAAAAAAAAAAAAAAACAAACTATTAAGCTACTTCAAAATCAACTAAAAGTACTCAAAAACAAGTCATTGGTTCAAAAATTGAGGTCATATAACACATAAAGTTCGGATTTTTAGCTTAAAAATCATATTTTGAAGCAAAACAAAGCACACCCAGAAGATAATAAAAGTAAAGATTCAATCTTTTTCCCACTTAGCAGAGGAAGAAGTTAAAAAGATAGTGATTAGCATTCAATAAAAGAAAAACCCAAAAAATGAAAAAAGCAAGAAATTGAAGAACATAAGTTTCTCTCTCTTACCTGATATTTTGCGGTTGTTCTTTATCACTTTATGTTTCTCTCTCTTCAGATCTGCAACCAAACATTTTGATACCCCTTGCTTGTAGCACCAAAGTTTATACATACACACCACTGTTTACAAGTACTTTTATACACACAATTGGGACTGTACTATAACTATATAAACCACACCACTTTTATAAAAAAGAGGATTCATTGTTTGTTTTACAGTATTTAATTTAGAGCGTAGCATTGAGTTGAGTTCACACTATGGTAATTTGTTTAAAACAAATTATGATAATATTTTAATAATAAAAAAAATATAGTCCGAATATTAAATAATTAATTTAAAATTTACTTCTATTTAAGAATAATTTTCTTATAATAATATTATTTTTCCCAATCTCAAGGATATTATTGTATACGGTATAATTTTTATTGTAGCACATCATTTGATGTAAAAAATTCAATTTTTATTACTTTAATTTAATTTTATTTTTTCTGATTTTGAAATTTTACCCGTTCACGCAGATAGGTTGCATTTGATTTTAGAAGATCTTGTTATGAAGAAAAAATATCTTCCTAATTCTTAGGAAGAAATGGCTTGCTCAAATTTTTTACTACAGTAAAATTATTAAATTAATAGATATTGATTTCAAAACAGAGCTTTATAAAAATATGATAATAATCTATCAAAAATAAAAATATTCTATATATCATGAAATGTTGAGTACGTAGTTTGGAAAAAATGATTCTGATATTAATCGAAAATAATATATTTATTGAGATATGACGAAATAATTGAGAAGTAGTATGTGGGGGGAGGGATGGGGGGTAGGGCAGGAGAAAGGCAGGATGTATTGGAAAGTAAAGGGGGGTACTGGGGTCTGACTAGGTTCAGAGTCATACACATCGAGAAGTGGGGGCTAGAAAAAGTCAAAAAAAAAAAATTGAGTAAAAAGTTGAGTAAAAATCGTAACGGCATCAGACACATTTTTACCCCTCATTCTCTTTGTCAGTTTCATCTCTTTTTACTCTTTGGACTCTTGCTTAAACTTCCAACTTCGGACCTACTTAGTTACGTACATGTTTCATGTTCTTATTACACTCGATTTTGTTAATGGCAATTTTAGCTGTAAGATTGATTTGGATCGTAAAATTAATTTTGTGAAATAGTATAATTTGATGTAAAATTGGATCATAGTGCGACTAAATACAACAACAACAAGACTTACTCAATTATAATATCACTCAAAGTGGTGTCTGAGGGGTAGATATACGCAGACCATGCCCCTATACAATAGGGAGCCTGTTTCCGAAGGATCCCCGGCCAAGTACAGAATTACAAATACAGAAATACAAATACATCGAAGGACCCCCGGCCAAGTACAGAATTACAAATACAGAAAGGAAACCTAATACAAACTAGGAAACTCAGGCACAGGAGCCCCCGGCCAAGTACATAATTACAAATACAGAAATACAAATACAAAAAGGAAACCTAATACAAACTTGGAAACTCACGCACACGCAGGAGTCGAGTACATAATTACAAATACAGAAATACAAATACAAAAAGGAAACCTAATACAAACTTGGAAACTCACGCACACGCAGGAGTCGAACCCCTGACCTTCTTCAAAGTAGGCCAGTGGCTCAACCACTACACCAACATGTTGTTGGCATAGTGCGACTAAATGATATAGTATTATAGTTTTGATATATTTTATGCTCTTCAATTTGTATGATTAAGACTTTTTGTTCATGGATAACTAATTAATCAATCAAAGACTATATAGTTTTATAAAAATAATCAAAATAAAATAGATTAACCTTAATGTTTTATAATATAAGTTTTAAATCATGCATATCATTAATTATATTATTTGAATTTAAATTAATTATTCAAAAATATTGATTATTTAAAAATATAATTATAACATAAAATAGAATTTATTATATATATATAAAAAATCCGTACATTACACGAGTTATAAGTTAGTATATATCTATATTTATATATTAAATTAACATTTTATACAAACATACTATATTTGTAAAATTATGGATGATATTTTACAGCCCACACGAAATTAACAAAATAAATTTTAATTCAGTGATGGTCTTAAAATTAATTTTCAATTAAAACTACGCAGAAAAAAGAAAATTTGACGACTTTTTACGTTGAAAATTTTATTCGATTTATGGAATTTACTTATGTTTCGTTTTGATTATCAAAATACCTTTCTTATTATTTGAAGATAGTTATAATAACAAAATCTTGGTAATTGGTAAACTGGTATTTAATACGACAAAATAAATAAGAATAGTTATATCATAAAATAAATAGATGAAACATCTAGCAAAAAAAAAATTATTTTTTAACATGTAAACTAAAAAGTGTATTTACTAAAAGACGAAAAAATGAATGTCAAAGATTTCAATCATAGGACTATATAATTTGGTTTTCTACATTGAATAGAATTATCAATGTATGTCTTCTACACTGAATAGGATTAATGTAAAAATTCGTAACTGCATTTTCTATTGAGGTTTTGAGTGTTTTCATTTCGATAATAATTATTAAATCATCCCTAAATTAAAGATAAATTTATAACCTTCGCGTGAACTGTAAAATCATCTAAATCTGATTTCTAGATGTTGAGATAGAGCATAAATAGTAAATTTAATTTTTTTAGTATTAATAAAAAATAAATATAATACAATTATATCCTTTTTTTAAATATATCCCTTTCACAATATAATTTCATTTTTGAAATTCAATTATAATACAACCTTTTTTAATAATATCCTTTTTATATTATAATTTTCTTCCTAATAAGATATAATCTTGATCGTTTATTTTTAAAAAGATTAGATCGACGGTTGAGATTAATTTGGTAGTACAGTGACGAAAATTATGGATAAGAACCCTCTTATCTATACTATATTATTACTAGCTTATAACCCGTGCAACGCACGGCTCCTTTTTCAATATCTATAATTATATTAAAATTTTAAATTTTATATGTTATTAATTTACATATCAATTTTTTGTTAAAAAATTGATATATATAAGATTTTATACGTTCAATTTAATATTTGTATTCTATCTTGAATTCTTAAAATTTGATTTGAACGATTTTATGGTCCATGTGAAATTAACAAAATAATGTTTAATTCATTGATGATTTAATTATTATTTTCAAATCAAATCAACGCAGAATCAAACACAGGTTGAATTTATTCGATTTTTTGCGTTGAAAATTCTATTGAAAATTTTGTTGAATATTCAACCAAATTCTATTAGGCCTTAAAAGAATTTGACGATTTTTTGCGTTGAAAATTCTATTCGATTTAGAAAATTTACTTATATTTGGTTGAATTTATCAAAATCATTTTCGGTGTTGAATATACTTCTACTAACAACCAAATACAGATTTTAATATTAGACAATAACGATTTCCATCTTTTGATTTTAAGACCTAACGATCTTTTTTATTTTGGTATATAATAGAAATTTAATGTTATTTACATAATAATTAAATTGGTCTCCTTATTAAGTTATAACTTTTTTTATTTTAGACTTTTTTAAAATCCAGGTCTAATATAAGTTCTTTCAACTTATAATCTTTTTGTACAATAATTTTTTTTTATATAGTACAATTTTGATCGTCTATTTTTTTAAAAAAATTATATCCAACGGTTGAGATTGGTTTGGCAACGACAAATTATCATAGTATCAAAATTTTGGATAAGATATCTTTTACAATTATTATATATAAATTTTTTTAATTAAAATATTGAAAATCATATAGATTTTGAGATAATCTAGAAGAATTTAATATTTATAAAATTGTTTATTAAAAATACTAATTAAATTTGATGAATTAAAATATTTTTAAAATATTAATTATGCTGTGCTAAAAGCTTCTTAGTTTCCTATCTTTTAGGCATACACGTAGCCCCAAATGGTCACATCTACGAACATGGAACATATTAATTAAAGCTGGAGTTAAATACTTTAATATTATACTCCCTCCGTCTCTAAATATCATTCATGTTTTGACCGGACACGTTTGCCAACGTACACTTTTGATCGTTAATATCTTTAATTTTGTATTAGTATTAAATATAAAAACTTCACTATATTAAAGTACTCATAAATACGAATCCAACAAGATCACTCGTGACTATATTTGGTCTTATAAATTATGCGTAAATTAGTAATTCGTCTCATGTTATGAACAATCCCGACATATGAAATAGGAATGATATAAAGAGACAGAGGGAGTAATGATTTTCTCATAATTAAGCGAGAGATTATACATTAATATTATTGGACTACTAGTGGGAATAGGAGGTAGGTCAATAAATACTCTTCTAGTATAGTTCTGACCTATAATAATACATATTATTATTTTTCTTACTCTTATTATATAATAGGATATAATTTGTGATCTATCTTGAATTATTAAAATTTGATTTTGACAATTTTATAACACGCATGAAATTAACAAAATAATATTTAATTTAGTGATAATTTAAAAATTATTTTCCAATTAAAACTTTAATATTAATAAAATAAAATAAATGAAATTTAATTGTATCATTTTTTAATTATATCATTTTCATATTATAATTTTATTTTTAAAATTCATTTCTAATACGACTTTGCTAAATTATATCATTTTTAGATTATAATTTCCTTTTTAATATGATATACACATGTTAGTGTAGGTGCCCTAGAGGCAATACATTGTTTCTTGAATAAACCTTTATGTCATTTGATTATTAAATAAACGTATTTATTATGACTTTAATTACTGCGATATATTTGTTAGCATAATAAATGTCCTTAGAATCATGATACACATTGTATAGTTTAAGTACATGACTTGAACTTGAGATTATATAATATATCATATTCTTAAAGGTCCCTAGTCGATTATTATTATATAGGACAATAATAATACATAAATAGACTAGTATGTTGTTTGACAGATAACCACATCTTATTGGTTATAAGTATGGAGATACTAAAGTCAATACATAGGTACATGTAGGAGTACATGGTACTGGATAGACCCACAGTGAGATTCTTCATTTTAATAAAGTCATAAGAATATCTCAGAGTGGTAATGGTATAATGATCCTTTGACTTGAGATCATTATATTTATATACGAGGATTAATATACTTTGACAACAATAAAGGTTACCTTTGACCGGGTGATGATAAAAGTGGACATCGGGTATATAATGAGTTGTATGAGAAATATGAATGATAGATAAAGGATTTAACCCTCCTATAATTAGGAGAGATATTATTGGCCTCTTGATTGAGTGAGACTATAAAATGCATGGCCGTGCTCAAATAATGATTTGTTTTTTTTTAATAGTCTACTCATTGATCAAGTAAATCCGGATTAAATGTTGAAGAGGATGACTAAAGACATGCCTCGAGTTTAATCTATAATATTTGGTTAAAGGGATTATATTACACGGAAACATTAATCACGAAAGGTTTTATCGAATCACGATTTAATTATTGTTTAATTGGGTAGCAATGATGTATTACTAGATACCGCTCATTGTTTATAATTTTATTGGAGAATAAAATTATTGCCAATTAAATAATAGCCTATAGGGTCGCACACATGAGCACTTAAAGGAATAATTAATTTAAATTATGGATTTAAATTAATTGATGATTATTTGAATTTTATTATATTAATTAAGTGAGACTTAATTAATTGAAATAATATAAATTCGAATTAAAGGAGTATTTGTTGGAAATATTGACTAAAACAGCAACATAGAGGCAGTTATATATCGTATTTAACAAGCCAAAGCCAAGCAAACAATTAACGAAACAAAACACGAAGGTAAAAAGCATGCATATCAGTAACTGTAAAAACGAAGGAAGAACAGAAGACATACCAGTAGCCATAGTTATATCAGTATATCGAACAAGTATGTAACACAGCTGAGTCGTCAGGATTTGCTAGAAAGCCTGACTGCTCTTGAAGAGATAATTGCCCCCACTTACAACTGTGTTGGGATGCTTGCAACACCTCTCCCAGGATAAAACAGCTCCGAGTACAGTGATCACAGCAATCAGAATACTCAACTTCGACTAGCACCTCAGTCGCCAGAAAACCCTAAGTAACAAATACTATAACAGGATGAGAACAGAGAGTGTAGAGAAGACAAGAGAATGTAGGGTGTGGTCTGTATATTCAGTGTGTCGCACTACAATCAGTAGCTTAGGTCTCTATTTATACTAGAGGCTAAGTGTAACTGATACCATTCTCATTAATATTGTAACTGCTGATTTACAATTAATATATCAAAACGACTGATTTAATAATATAAAACGGCTGATTTATATTAAATAAATCGTAACTGTTACACTATATTTGACCCATTCATGATTTCTAATTAATAGAATAAACGCTCAGACTCTGCTGTCAACAAGTCTCGACAGTATAACAAAGAAACTGTCATCAGGTGACATCAAGTTTACTTTCTGACATTCTGACAGCAACCTTGTTTTTGACAGCAAGTTTTCACCTTCCTGACAGCAACCTTGTTTTTGACAGCAAGTTTTCACTTCCTGACAGCAACCTTGTTTTTGACAGCAAGTTTTCACTTCCTGACAGCAACCTTGTTTATGACAGCACAGTCTAGCTCTCGAGAGTTTACAGGACTTTCAATCCAACTCTTGACAGCATGTTTATCATATTAAAATAAATCAATAATCCATGCAATAAAATTCCTCGCCCAGGTCGCCTCGTGTACGCGAGACGCCGAGACATTCGCCCAAATCGCCCTTCGACCGAGCCGACCCGAGTCGAGTCGAGTCGAGACGTGACGTGTCGTGGCGTGGCGAGGCGGGCGGCGGCGGCGCGCGCGTGTGTGTGTGTGCGCGTGGAGCACACAGTAACACCATGCACCATCATACACCTTAGTAGTTGTACACTACCCATGTGTGTGATTCTATATAAAGCCAACAACCCCCTTTATTCATTTCAATGTGGGACAAACACACATTCTCATTTCAAGCTTATTCAAGCTACTAACTTCAACTCCATTTCTCTATGGGTTTCACTAAGAAAATTACTTAGACCCCCATATATGAAAATTTAAGTCCTCATAGTAAGGAACAATTTCCAATCGTTAAAATCCGGAATTAACATCAAGAACATAAAATACTTATGCTCTAAAAACTCCATTTTCTAACAATCCCCCACAAATCCATACAGAAATGTTTCAGGTTTTCCATCATGACTTGTTTTTCAGAGTCGGTACCCTTCCGGGTTTGAACCCTCCTAAGTCCCCTACTTCAATGATTACCGGATTCAGATGGAATGTTTCACCTTGAATCTTAATCCGTTTGGTGTAACCATGTTCCATAGACGACGACAAGTCAAAGGCTATGGTGCCAATCTACGGCTTTGAGACATTAATGGTCTTGTCTCGATCCTGTTCGTCGAATGCTTCAAGGAATAACCCTTTCCTCTAATTGCGACCACACAATTACATTCGCTTAGCTGGGCATCTCCAGAGATGTACTGCTACCATCTCGTCAAATGACTTGACCCCATTCAGAGTTATAATAACTCTTGCTATCTAGCAGTATCAGTACCTTCTAGGTTTTCAGGGGATAGACTCAGATACAACAGTATCATCTATGTAGCAAAGGTACTACCAATTCATCCTTACAGCTTGTTATTACCACATTGAATACACTTCAAGGGATCTCCTCTCATGTGTATTGGGTTCCCACTGATGATGAACTTTGATGGGTTGACAACCCCATCCCCAACCTTGACTTAAGGACCACTGCAGGTTCCAGTCCTTTAGTTAACGGATCAGCTATATTATTCTGAGTTCCTATGAACTCTACAGCAATAATCCTATCAAACACTAAACCCCTAATAGACTTTAGTCTAACTTGGATGTGCCTCTTTGTTTTAGCATTATACTTTTTACTGCTAATCTTGTCGATAGTTGTTTTACTATCACAATGAATAGCAAACGCAGGAAGCGGTCTGCTTACTACAGGTATCGTGGACATAAGTCCATGTAACCACTCAGCCTCCGTCCCCGTGGCATCAAGTGCACACAACTCAGCCTCAAATGTAGACCGAGTTACTATAGTCTGTTTGGTCGACTTCTAGGATATTGCTCCACCTGCTAAGGTGAACACGTATCCAGTCACTCCATTGGAACCAGACTTCTTAGCTATCCAACTTGCATCACTGTACCCCTCAAGTACACCAGGAAATCTCCTATAGTGTAAACTTAGGTACATTGTGCCTTTCAGATATCTAAGTACTCTATCAAGAGCATCCCAATGAGTTCTGTTTGGACAACTTGTATATCTAGCCAACTTAGACACAGAATATGAAATATCTGGTCTAGTACAGTTAGCAAGATACTGCAAACTCCCTATAATCTGAGAATACCTTAACTGAGACACAGGTACTCCTGAAGCATTCTTAACAAGGGCAACTTTAGGATCATAGGGTGTACTAGCGATTCTACACTGTGAATAACCATATTTCTCAAGTATAGATTTCTCTATATAATGAGACTGCGATAAAGTTATTCCCTCAGCTGACTGTGTCAGTTTGAGACCAAGAATCACACTAGCCTCACCCATATCCTTCATTTCAAAATGCCTTTTTAAGAAAGCTTTTGTCTCGTTAATTATCTCAAGATTGGTTCCAAACAATAGTATGTCATCTACATATAGGCACATGATGACACACTCACTACCTTTAACTTTGGTGTAGACACACTTGTCACTATCATTAATATCATAACTGAACGGCACTATAGTTTCATCAAACTTTTTATGCCAATCCCTAGGAGCTTGTTTCAAGCCATAGATGGATTTGATCAACTTACATACTTTCCTTTCGTTACCAGATGCAACAAATCCCTCAGGCTGATCCATATAAATCTCTTCTTCAAGTTCACCATGAAGAAAAGCTATCTTTACATCCATTTGATGGATGATAAGACCATGTACGGAAGCCAATGCTACAAGCATTCGGATTGTTGTCATTCTAGCAACTGGAGAGTATGTGTCAAAGTAATCAATGCCCTCCTTTTGCTTAAAACCCTTAGCTACCAGTCTAGCTTTGTACTTATCTATTGAGCCGTCAGGGTTCAACTTCCTCTTAAAGATCCATCTGCACCCGATAGTAGAACACCCAGGAGGGAGATCAACTAACTCCCATGTTCCATTAGAAACAATAGAGTCAATTTCACTCTTTACAGCGCCCTTCCAGTGCCTAGACTCTGAAGAATCCATAGCTTATCGGAAAGTTAAAGGTTCGTCCTCGACATTGTAAGTGATAAAATCACTTCCAAAATCCCTGACTACCTTTGCACGCTTACTCCTTCGTGGTTCCTCTAACTCATTAGGAGTAGAGCTACTACTAGGTTCCGTCCCCATATTAGTCATCTTTTCCACATAATCAAGAATAGAACTTGATGTGTGAGTAGGATCTTCATTAGAAGTATCTTGAGGCATACCAGTCTTCATAGGGTAAACATCCTCAAAGAATGTAGCATCACGAAACTCAACTATCGTGTTTGCCACTATACCATCTATGTCAGATTTTAATACTAAAAATCTCATAGCTGTAGTGGTCTCAAGATAGCCTAGAAAGATACAATCAACAGTCTTCGGACCTAGTTTCTTTCTCTTGTGTTCAGGGACAAGTACCTTAGCAAGGCACCCCTACACACGAAGATACTTAAGACTAGTCTTCTTGCTCTTCCATAACTCATAGGGTGTCTTATCCATGTGTTTCAAAGGAACTCTATTCAGAATATGGCAAGCCGTATTCAGAGCTTCTCCCCACATGTATTTAGGCAACCCAGAATTAATAAGCATACTATTAATCATATCTTTAAATGTTCTGTTCTTTCGCTCAGCAACCCCATTAGACTCAGGTGTGTATGGTGGGGTAACTTCATGAACTATACCATTGTTTGCACAAAATTCATTAAAAGCGTTACTCGTATACTCACCACCTCTATCAGATCTCAACCTTTTAAGTACCTTACTATTTTGTTTTTCTACTTCAGTTTTATATATAATGAATTTACTAAGTGCTTCATCCTTATGTCTAAGTAAATAAACATAACAGTATCTACTACTATCATCTATAAAGGTAATGAAGTATCTAAAATGGTCCTTAGTCAACACACCACCAAATTCACAAATATCAGTGTGTACTAAATCTAACAAGTCTGAATCCCTAACAATATTATGAAAAGGTTTCCTTATTTGTTTAGCAGACACACATACTTGACATTTAGAATTCTTTTCTATGGTATGTCTTGGAATCAACTCTAAGTTCATCATATTTTTAAGAGCACCAAAATTTAAGTGACCAAGTCTAGCATGCCATAAATCTGAAGATTCAACATAGTTAACAGAAGGAGTAATCTTATTTAAAGCACCCAAAATGGGCTCAGCATTTATTACAAACAAACCATTTGACAAGTAACCCTTGCCAAAAAATGTACAAGTATGAATAAGAACTACTTTATTACATTTGAGAGAGACTTCAAAGCCATTAGCTACTAAACAGCTACCACTTATTATATTTCTACGCATGTCAGGAACATGATGCACTCTCGTCAGGGATAGAACACGACCCGAAGGAAACTTCAAGTCCACGTTTCCTATTCCATGTACTTGAGCAGCACTTGCGTTCCCCATCGTCACTGTCAAGCTATGACTCTGTTGATAAGATACAAATAAACTAATGTCAGCACAAATATGCACATTAGCTCCAGTATCAATCAACCATTCATTTGACAGATAAGTGGAAAATAGTACAGGGTTGTAGGTAACATACCGGTCTTCGTTGGTTTCAGAAGCCAAAGCCTCACCAACAACCATGTTCGCTACAGGCCCACTTGAGGTTCCAAGCACAGCATTCGCTTGAGCTACCCCCTCGGCTTTCTTTGCTTTCTTTGTAGGGCAGTCCTTACTCCAGTGCCCAACCTGCCCACAAGACCAACATGGTTTGTTTGCCTTTGGTTTCTTGGCCTTATCCTTGTCATTCTTAGGTTTATTACTATTACCCTTCTTAGAGACAGCCTTCCTTTTCTGTCCTACAGTTGCTACGTTTACCTTCGAGCTTCCATGCTCAGTTGGCATCACATGTCCCTGTTTGGACTTGTGTTGTTCTTGCACTGAGATGTCCAACATAAGGTTGGTCCAGGTGATCTCTCCTTTCTATCTTTTCAGGGAGAGAGAGAACTCTTCCCAAGACTTTGGAAGCTTTTCAATCACACTCATCACCTTAAACTTTTCGGGGAGGTCCATTCCAGACTCCTTCAAAGCATGCACTATCATCTCGAATTCATGCACTTGCTCAGTCATGGACTTATTGTCCACCAGCTTAAAATCAAGGAACCTAGCAACAGAATACTTTTCCAGACCTTGTGAGTCAGTATTATGTGTCTGGTCCAGCTTCTCCCATAAGAGTTTTGCAGTGTAGGCATCAGAGGAGTACACATCAAACAATGTGTTGGTTAGAGCAGCCAAAATGGCTGCCCTAGCAACCCCATCCTTTTCAGCCCACTTCGCATAACTCTAAACTGATTCAACCTTCTCTTGATCCACAACCGGCTTCTCATATTCCACAACAGGCCATAGACCCTTTACAGTCAACCACAACTTCATCCTTTTCTGCCAACGAGAAAAGCCAACGCCCCCATTGAATTTCTCTGGCAAACCAGTTAATTCAACGGGTTGTGGAAAACTATAAGTGGTCCAATCAATGACCCCAGCAGATGCAACCGAACTACCACTAGCAGGAATTTCACTCTCGTTAACCATTATGCTAAATACTATATAACAAATTATCTCTTCAAGAATGTTGGAAATATTGACTAAAACAGCAACATAGAGGCAGTTATATATCGTATTTAACAAGCCAAGGCCAAGCAAACAATTAATGAAACAAAACACGAAGGTAAAAAGCATGCATATCAGTAACTGTAAAAACGAAGGAAGAACAGAAGACATACCAGTAGCCATAGCTATATCAGTATATTGAACAAGTATGTAACACAACTGAGTCGTCAGGATTTGCTAGAAAGCCTGACTGCTCTTGAAGAGATAATTGCCCCCACTTACAACTGTGTTGGGATGCTTGCAACACCTCTCCCAGGATAAAACAGCTCCGAGTACAGTGATCACAGCAATCAGAATACTCAACTTCGACTAGCACCTCAGTCGCCAGAAAACCCTAAGTAACAAATACTATAACAGGAGGAGAACAGAGAGTGTAGAGAAGACAAGAGAATGTAGGGTGTGGTCTGTATATTCAGTGTGTCGCACTACAATCAGTAGCTTAGGTCTCTATTTATACTAGAGGCTAAGTGTAACTGATACCATTCTCATTAATATTGTAACTGCTGATTTACAATAATATAAAACGGCTGATTTATATTAAATAAATCGTAACTGTAACACTATATTTGACCCATTCATGATTTCTAATTAATAGAATAAACGCTCAGACTCTGCTGTCAACAAGTCTCGACAGTATAACAAACTAACTGTCATCAGGTGACAGCAAGTTTACTTTCTGACAGCAACCTTGTTTTTGACAGCAAGTTTTCACCTTCCTGACAGCAACCTTGTTTTTGACAGCAAGTTTTCACTTCCTGACAGCAACCTTGTTTTTGACAGCAAGTTTTCACTTCCTGATAGCAACCTTGTTTTTGACAGCAATTTTTCACTTCCTGACAGCAACCTTGTTTATGACAGCACAGTCTAGCTCTCGAGAGTTTACAGGACTTTCAATCCAACTCTTGACAGCATGTTTATAATATTAAAATAAATCAATAATCCATGCAATAAAATTCCTCGCCCAGGTCGCCTCGCGTACGCGAGACGCCGAGACATTCGCCCAAATCGCCCTTCGACCGAGCCGACCCGAGACGTGACGTGACGTGACGTGGCGTGGCGAGGCGGGCGGCGGCGGCGCGCGCGCGTGTGTGTGTGTGCGCGCGTGGAGCACACAGTAACACCATGCACCATCATACACCTTAGTAGTTGTACACTACCCATGTGTGTGATTCTATATAAAGCCAACAACCCCCTTTATTCATTTCAATGTGGGACAAACACACATTCTCATTTCAAGCTTATTCAAGCTACTAACTTCAATTCCATTTCTCTATGGGTTTCACTAAGAAAATTACTTAGACCCCCATATTTGAAAATTTAAGTCCTCATAGTAAGGAACAATTTCCAATCGTTAAAATCCAGAATTAACATCAAGAACATAAAATACTTATGCTCTAAAAACTCCATTTTCTAACAGTATTTCTGCACATAATAATTAAGTGTGACTTAGTTATTAATTAAATAATAGAATTTCGTTTTATTATTTAATCATAGACTTAATTAGGTTGGGCTTTTGCTGTTAGGGCCTTTTTAACCAGTCATTATAAATAGATAATGATAGGTTAAGAGGATTTTACGTTTTTGTGAAAAACCCTAGAGAGAGGCAACAAGAAAAAAGGAAGAAAAACGAATCATCAAGAGGGAGGCTAGTACGTCCATTCTGAAGTCAAGTTCGTGAGTCGTTCTTGAAGGTGCTCGTGTGGATACCATAGAGGTGTTTTTCCAAGAGGTAGACACAAGTCGTGAAAGCTAGGATCTCCGTTGAGTTCGTAAAAGTAATTTTATTGAAAGGTACGATTCGTTATCTCCATAATCTGTCCATAATTATACATGAATCCTGCGTTTGGGTTCTGAAAATTTTGTTATATTTACGTTATTCCGCTGCGTTTTATGCCTCGGAACCCAACAACACATATCATCAACAAAAGAATAATGCACATCCTCCGAATCTATTGGCATAATGTATGTTTCTCTTCCATGGCTTCTTAAAATGTTACCGACTTCAGGAGGGTGAGCCCTCGCAGAATGTTTCCCAGGTAGACAAGCATATAAATCCTTCGCCTTTAGTTCATATATAGATTTTTGATAGAATAATGTAATTATAATTGTATTAGGATTTTTTGTCCCTTGTATTTATAGATTTTTAATAGAATAATGTAATTATTATTGTATTAGGATTTTTTTTCCAATTCATTGTAGACATCTTTTTTATTTGTAATTGATTTTATTTGTTTATACATATTTTATTTGTTTACTAAATTAAAGATATTTTTAAATTAAATTTAGTTCTAATGCTGAAGAAAAAAAACAAATCGATGAAGAAAGGGTATTATAGTAAATTAATAAAGTGAAAATTATAAATAAATATATAAGGATATAATTTATAATCCAACTGATGACTTTTAATCCAATTTTTTTATCCAACGGATCATATGCTTTTGGTAGTACAGCGACGACGACAAAAAATTTGGATAAGATTTCCCTTATGCTTATTATATATAAGGTATTAATTAACAAAACAAGGTATATCTGGTCAGTGGTTGGTTGGTTAACCGTTAACGCTTTCAAAAAAAATTGTTAACACCTTCCTAAAAATAACAAGCTAAAAAATTATATTAAAAATATTATTTTAATTTATTTATTATAAAAAACAAAATTTTTCAATAAGATACAAAAATATATTTTTTAAAAAAATTAAAAAACGTGTTAAAAATCTGTACAATATTATTATAAGAAAAATAATGTATATTTGGTTAGCTGTTTGGTTGGTTAACATCCTCAAAAATAATTGTTAACACCTTCCTAAAAATAAGAAATTAAAAAAAATTATATTAACAATATTAATCTATTTATTACAAACAACAAAATTTACCAATAAGGCATAAAACATATTTTTAAAAAATTAAAAAATGTGTTAAAAATTCCAAATTTAGTTAAATTATATATAATTTATTAAAAATAAAAAATCACATGTTTTATAAAATTATAAACGTTTCAATTATATCCCGATTAGAATCATCGCCCACGCATACTTCTTCCTACGATTATTTTTTCTACGATTTAGGTTATACTAAATAATTTTCAAAAAAATATCTATTGAATTCTTAAGATACTTAAAATAAATTTATAAATAAAGTTAAACTAATGATATTTATATATATCAAGAAATTAAGTATGGAACATATGTAAATTTAAAATTAATTAATTAATATATTAATTCATAATAAAAATAATATATGATAGCCCGTACTTTGCACGGGTTATAAACTACTCCCTCTGTCCCTCCCATTTCTTTACATTTCTTTTTCACTGCTCGACACGCATTTTAAGGCTCCTAAAAAGTATAGTTCCATAACTTATTTTTAAAATTTTCTTTTTTTGTATAAAAATAGAACAATTCTATTTTTATACAAAAAAAGAAAATTTAAAAAATAAATTATGAAACTATCCGTAAATTGCACCTTAAAATCCGTGCCAGAATTACGTCCCCCAAGGTAAAGAACCAAGGGGGACAGAGGGAGTAGTACTTATTATATATAAGGATAAAATAATGTTTTTAACTTTTTTATTTTGATGAACAAATGGTTTTATTAAGACAATTCACTCAACAAAACATTTTTAACCCAGTCGGAACAAACTCCTAAACTGGCAATACAACCTGGGTGAAAAACAAGTAAACGAGCTAAACAAATAGCCGTTTTATTTCCAAATCGCTTAACAAATAGAATAAAAAATTCTTTGAACCTGAAAATATTATGGCATCCCGAGAAATATAACATACACCAATCTTGAAACCAGTAGTAACACAATTCACCTTTCCACTAATAACGGTTGAAGTCTATAATGGTTAAAAATACCCTTTTTTTATCAAAAAAGATGCAAATAACGTTTTTTGGAAGGTAGGACTGAAAATACCGTTTTCTGGAAAAAATAGTGAAAAATACCGTTTGGGTCACGCAATTCTATTTTAGGTAACACCTGATACGCATTTTGAAGATGCGTATCACAATAGTAGATAACAGTCTCCAACCCCGCGGGGCCCATTATTCACCAGATTACCCAACATCAAAATGCGTATTATGGATTACCTAACTTCAAAATACGTATCCAAAACGTTATTTTTAACAATCTACCTTAAAAAACGTTATTTTCATCATTTTTATCCCAAAAATTGCTATTTTTAGCATTTTTTTCGTGTTCAAAACTTTCAAAATGAATTTGAGGATCAAAATCCCTCAGTAAGCTTTTCTGATATCCACCACCGACCCAGTCTCATTGCGGACTTTCCACAACTTCCAATCATCAACACAACCATAAAACAATCAACAGAACAAACAAAGACATAGCAAAACATCCCAAAAGGAGAAACACACAAACACAAAAGAGATCGAGACACACAAAAACCCAAATAAATTGAATTTTATTGAAGGAAAAAAATGGGCTTAATCGGCGAAGATGGTTGTAGATCTGAAGAATGGGGAATGAAAGAGACGAATAAAACCCTAAATTTCATTAAAGAGAGAAAAGATTACACCTCTTTTCTTGTTTACAACTATAATCTTTCTAAATTTAGGAAAGTGGGTATTTGTTTTGTTGGACTAGACAAATAAATCATTCAAAGAGTCGAACAAAAAATGTGTAGACGGATCCGTAATAAGTATTGATGATAATAACAATAAAGTGGTAGTAGTAATTTATAGTGAGATTGATTCATCAGTGCGGCTGCCGTTGTTAGACAGCATGCTTGCTTGCAATGGTTTAATTTGTTTGAATTGTCTCCATCAGACTCCTTCAGTCAGTAAACCAAGAAATTTTTGTTGTTATTTTGGATTGAAAAGGCAATCAGTTCAATCACGGTTTTCACTTTTAAAGGTGAAAGGCAGGTTCAGATATGAGGTACCCTATCTCTCCTAGTCCTAGGCTGGCTGCACCTGTAGACTGTAAGTGTTATCCAACCAATTAATCTAAAAAAATCTTTAAACGAACTCTTACATTTTGTTAGAATAAATTATATTTTACATCCACTTTGCACCTTTTTGCACCTTTTTTGTTAACAATTTTTAATTATGCCAAGTTTGAATTTTTTTTCAAAATTTGACAGGGTTATTTCAGTATTTAGAAAATCATTTGTAAAAAAAAATGAAAAAAATTTGGAAAATTATATATGATTCATTTTTTTCTGTTTTTAAAAAATATATGGCTTTAAAATAGATTTTTGGGAAAAATTATATAATTTTTTTGGGCTGTTAACTTTTATTTTTTTCCAAAATTTGACAGGGATAGTTTATGCATTTATTAAATATTTTATTTTCAAAATTTTATAAAACAAATTTAAAAATGAAAGACTATTTTAAAAAAGCGGAATTTAAAAAAAAAAAAAATATTTCTGAACATTTTTGAAATGTTTTTTGCCAATTTGTTTTTTAAAAATGAAAATATTATTTTCTGATTTTTTTTTATGAAATACAGTTTTCATTTTTTATTTTTATTTTTTTGTGTTGAGTTAGAACATTATAAATAAACAACTAATAAAAAAAAGAACCTAAATAAGAATCATATTTCATTTTTTAAATTTTTTTGCCAAAATAATTATATAATTTTCCCCATATTTTTTTAAAAAAACCATATATCTTTTAAAAACCGAAAAATGTAATTTTTTTTAAAAAAAATATAATTTTATGAATTTTTTTCATTTTTCCCAAAAACAATTTGTCTAAATATCGTAAAACCTCTATCAATTTTTTTTTAAATTCAAGTTTAACAGAGTTTAAAATTATTAACAAAAAAAGTATAAAGTGAAGCTAAAACATGAAGTATGGGATGCAAGCCGAAATTCATAATGTATGACCAAATCTGAAAAATGTCCAATGGTAAGAGGTGCAAATTTACTCTACTTTTTAATATTTAAAATTGAATAATATATTTAAAAATTAATATTATTACTGAGTACTCGAATATGAGTTTTCTTCCTAAATCTATTTATGATACCGTACGTCCGTACCTAACTTATCTAAAATTCTGAATTATTAAAGAAAAATCCTAACAAGATAATATACTCTTCAACTTGAACATGCCTGTTTGTTTTTTATGGATATAAGAAGAGAAATAAATTGTACGGAGTAAAAATTAAGAAATGTGATTGAAAAGAATTGCGGAAGTCACTAAGATTTTGGTCCCAGAGTTTTGAATTTTATGTCCTTAGAGGGTGTTTGGGATTACTTAAAATAAATTACTTTTGATTTAATGGGGGTATTTTTAACTTAAAGGAGAAAGTAAAGTTGTTTACTTTAAGTTGAATGAAAGTGTTTGGGTAATTTTACTTAAAGTTAAATGGGGGTTTAATAATTTTGATTTAAAGTTAAATTTGACTTAAAAAAATTTTAAATTCATGATATTTAAGCTTTACAAGAATTGTGGAAAAAAAAAAATTCAATAAGTCATCGGTCATAAGTCAAAAGTACCTAAATGTAACTTCTGACTTAAAGCAGTTTTTTAACTTAAAGCCGGCTTAAAGCCGGTGTAGCCAAACGAAGCAAAAGGCACTTAAAGCCCTGTGGACTTAAAATAAGTCATTGCGAAACGGGCTGTTAGTTCCATTTGAAATACTGTGTAGTTGCTGTTAACCCTTTTTCTTGAATAAATTCATACCAACAATTAAATGCAAGAAAAGGTACTGTGATTTTTCATTAATCAGTAAGACATTTTAAACTATTTAAAGAACACTGGGATGTAGAAAGGCAGAGGAACTGGTCAGTTTCATCCATTAATAATATCATCAAAAAAAATATTCAAAGAATGAGAACAAAATTAAAAGAAAATATATAATAATATCATCGAAAAAAACATGCAATATTGAAATGTTTAAAATCCATTTTTATCGGATTTAGATGCTCAGAAGTTTTTATACTCCAACATATATAGAGAGAGAGACAGAATTGATGGGTAGATAAAATAATGTGAATGTGATTGTTTGTGTGGAAACAAATGTAAAAAGTTAAATTCCATGTTGTCTCGCATAAATTATTTAAGTACTAAATTTACTGCCGATTAGTCCATCATTCCTTCTGCCGCTAAGTTTTGATGCTTATCCTCCCTGTTAGGGTACACTATTCTAATTAGGGTATTACCTCGGTCTCAAAATGAGTTTCTCATTTAAAATGTAAGTTATGTTTATTATATGTAACTTTTCGTAATATGCAGCGGAATCAACAAGTAAACAGAGAAGAATGTATCAAACGATGAACTGAACTTTCATTGATTATACTGTATTTACATGTGCTCAACAATGGAGCTAATAACAGAAATGATTTAGAGTTTACATTGTTACTTGCTCTAACAGAATGGTAAATGAACTATATATATACAAGAGCTAGAGTTGCTAGCTACATAACAGACATAACAGAATGCTAAATGATGTGGCAAGTGTATGAGCTGGACATTAGCTGGACTATATCTCAACATCCCCCCTCAAGTTGGAGGTGGGAGAGGAAGCGAAAACCTACAACTTGGACAATCTGGAAGAACAGAAAAATTGACTGCACTTTGAAGAGCTCAACCAACAGCAGTAAATTTGAATTTGAATTTGAATGCAACTTAGTATGATGAGCTTGGTAGGTGATTGATAAACTTTGATGCAGATGCATCCAACTTGAAACTGGAATGCACAGTAAACAACACGTCGCTTGACAAAGTAAACTTGTTGACAACAACTTCCTGACAACAAGGTCTTGACAACAACTTTCAGCACTTCGTGCAACAATTTTTTTTTTTTTTTTTGACAGCAACTTTCAGCAAGAACAACACTCGAAAACCAACACATCAACTTGTCACCAGGAGTATGATCAGGAGTATGATCAGGATATGGTCAGGATGATGATCAGGATTTGTGTCTTCAAATAAAAATAGGAACCAAAATTCAGTTTATCAGGAGTAGCACGACTTTAGTCTTCATCAGAAATAGAATTTACAATTCATGAAACTTTGACAGCAACTTTGCTGTATTGAGGATATACCTCCTCCACATCATCAAGAGAGTGTCCAGGAGCAGCAACAGAATAATTCTTGACAAAAGTGACATAACAACTTCTTGTTGTCATCAACAGAATTTAGGAACTCACAAAAGAGCTTAGGATGCTTAGGATTTAGAAATCCACAAGGGATTTTAGAAGACTGCCAATGCAGTAATCTCAGAGAAATTTGTTGCCAAAATATGGTCAACAATCAGAACACAAAGCAGAAAATATGACCTCGCAGAGTCGAAAACCGAACTCGAACGGCCATCAGAAAAAATGATCACAAGGCGATCATCAAATTCAGAATTCAGTTTAACTCACTAAGGAGCTTAGAATCAGAACTCAATTTAGAACCTACAAAGAGGCTTTGAAATGATCAGAACCTACAAAGTAGGCTTAGAACTCACCAAGGAGTTTTAGAAAAAAAAAATGATTGCTAGCTCATAAAGGAGACAAGCCAAATCACAAATCGAACAAATCGTTGAAGAAAACCACAATCATCAAATATCGACAAACACACCAGAATCAATTCTCCAAATCTGTCACCAAAACTGTAACCAAATCTCAAACTGAAATTTCAGTCAGGCAAAGTATCAAACACCTCCTGTGCGCCAAACAATAACTGCATCTTCAACACAAAAATACACCAGAATTTTGCTAAACAGAAATCTCATGAATAAAACGATGATAATTCGATCACAAAACGATCGATGACAATCGAAAACATAGAAAACTCGGTGTGAAAAATTATCAAACACGTTGTGTGGAACAACAGAAGTATTGATCAAAGCACTTAAGATATGAACAAGAGTAAACAGAGAAAGATGAGAGATTGGATGAATACACCTGTGAAGAGATGATGTTTAGACTTAGAACACGAGAGAGATCGACTCGGAGATGACGACGACATGCTCTAAACGATCAGAAACAAGCTTCGTAACAAGCAACAAATACGCGACATCCGCCATTAACAAACACTGATAAAGCTTGAACAAATCGCCTATATAACAACACAGAAATTGCAGAATTTACGAACAAACCGATGAAGAATCGTTACCGGATGCTCTGATACCATGTAACTTTTCGTAATATGCAGCGGAATCAACAAGTAAACAGAGAAGAATGTATCAAACGATGAACTGAACTTTCATTGATTATACTGTATTTACATGTGCTCAACAATGGAGCTAATAACAGAAATGATTTAGAGTTTACATTGTGACTTACTTGTTCTAACAGAATGGTAAATGAACTATATATATACAAGAGCTAGAGTTGCTAGCTACATAACAGACATAACAGAATGCTAAATGATGTGGCAAGTGTATGAGCTGGACATTAGCTGGACTATATCTCAACATTATATGAGATAAATTATTAATTTACACTTCATTTATAAGATTAGATATAGTCATGAATGATATTATTGGATTCGTATTTGTTAGTATTTTAATACATTTAAATTTTTATATTTAATACTAATACGAAATTGAAGATATTAATTGATAAACGTGTCCGATTCAAATGGAAAAAGTATTTTGAGACAAAAGGAGTACCGTTTATATGAATATATGATGGATACCATTGGTCGATTTGAATATGAAACAGAAGTACAAGTTATTTTCCTTCCCCAAGCTGGAATGCTCAGTATCTAGTTTATTTTTATAAGTGTAATTTGTCTTCCATCACTATTATATCGTTTACTTTTAACGCATTTTATAACTTTTCACTTGACGTTACTAAAATTTACAGATCAGGAATTTAGAAATTGGTGAACATATACTATACAGATTAATAATTCTGCTCCCACAAAAAGGACAAGTTTCCAAAACCAAACATGAGAATCAATCACAATAATTCCCTAAGAGTATTTTATGAATTCATCTTTAAAAAATTGAGCCTTTTTCCGTAACATTTTGAATCGAAAAATAACAAAAATCATATCCTCAATTATTTGTATAAAATTTTTAGTGTTAATTCTTTGAATTTTTCCATTACCAAGCTCGGATTATAGAATTTAGATCAAATCAAATGAGAAAAATTGATGAAAAAAATAATTAAATTGGAAGGTGTAAGCATAAAGTCTTCAAATCTCTTTGACAAAGCTAGAGAGACTGCAATTGTCATTGCTTCCAATTTTATGCCAAGATTGTCTCCGCCTGTAAACTTTAACACTTTTTCAGAACCATCATGTTACCTTTTCTGTCATGCTTGTCTTTTAATTTTATTATCTTTGTATTTGTATAGATGAAAAGATGGGGTGTTTTTAACATTCCCATCCAGAATAAGAGTATTCGGAATCTTTGGATACAAATCAATAACTAATGTATACTAATTTGATAGTATTTTTGGACTGATTTGTAGTGGAATGTTGAATCCGGTATGCATTCGATTATGGATTTGAATGTTATAAATGGTATCAAAGCTTTACCACTGTCCGGGTTTCGAATGTGTGATTATGGGCTCGACGAGAACGTCGACAGGGGGTGTTTGTAATATCCCACATTAATTAAAATAAGAGTATGTGTACCAATTTACTAGCACTTTTGGACTGACCTATAGTAAATTGTTGGATCTCATATGCATTCGGTCGGTCGTGGGTTTGGATGTTATAAATTGACAATACAAATGATGTAATTATTTTATGGAGTATAGGTCATATGTGGAAGCTATTATAATTTTAATATTATATTATATTGTTTTCGAACTGTGAGTTTGTGACATATATCTATATTATTATATAATAACCAAAAAAATAAAAATTTAATTGGTCGAATGTTGTTTCTTTTACTTAGTTATCCTTATTTAATTATAAATAAAATTTATTCCAATAACTAACCAATTTTCTTTTTCAAGTAAAATGTATTACATTTTCTATTTTTTAGTAACTAACCAATTTCTTTTTCTACGTAAAACACGTTATTTTTTACATTTTATCTAACTTAAATTTCTCATTTTCTAAAAATGTTATAGACAATCATCAATATATATATATAAAGGAGGATACGCGGGAACTTAGGTGTCACCTCTAATATCGTCTCAATGCATTTTTCTAATTTTCTAGAATTTTAAGATTTTAAATATTAATAAATAAAAAATATCATTTATATTTATAATATTAGAAGTAAAATAGGTATTATGTGTTCGAGTTTATGAAGGAGAAGAGTTCGAATTTATAGGAAAAACATATAATTAATAGTTCTACTAGAAGTAGAATAGGTGGTTGTAGAACGTATCATTTTAGAATTATAAAGAGTTTATGAAGAAGAAGAGTTCAAATTTATAAAGAATATATATAATTAATAGTTATATTAGAAGTAGAATAAGTGTTTGTAGAATATATAATTTAGAATTACAAATACAAATGAATAAAATAAAATATTCTTCATAACATATTAAAAATAAAATAATTTTAAAGGAGTTCGAATTTACAAGAAAGACATATAATTAATAATTCTACTAGAAGTAGAATAGGTGGTTGTAGAACATATAATTTTAGAATTATAAAGAGTTTATGAAGAAGAAGAGTTCAATTTATAGAGAAGATATATAATTCATAATTATATTAGAAGTAAAATAAGTGTTGTAGAATATATAATTTAGAATTACAAATAAAATTAATAAAATAAAATATTATTCGTAACATATTAGAAATAGAATAGATTTTAAATGTGTTAGAATTTATGAAAGAGAAGAATTCGAATTTATAGATGACTCCCTATGGCCTATATATACGCATAAAACTAAGACCAACGTCTCATTGTCATTATTTTTAATTCATAAATTTCGTTTTTTTATTGCGTGAATGGATTTATATAACAAGATTTGCAATTATTTTTATGCATACATGTTTGTCATTTTGTAAAGGTTTATTATGTTTTTTTTATGCATGGATGCATATTTATGATTAGGTTTGCATATATTTTCATATATGTTTGCTTCATTTTTTTAATGGAGTTTTATTGTTTTTCTTTTGAATTTTGCAGGAATGATACAATCAGTTACAAACAATCCAGACATCAAATATTGGGTATATATCGTCATCCTATCTCAGTATATATGTTATTTTGATTTACGTCTAGACAAAGGAGAATACGCGGGAGGTTAGGTCAATCTATTTTTTAATTATTTTAGAATTTTAGAATTTTAAATACTAATAATTAAAAATAATATCTTTTAGCATAGTAAAAGTAGAATAGTTGTTATAGGTGTTCGAATTAATGGAGGACAAGAGTTCGAATTTATGGAGAAGACAAATAATTAAAAATTCTACTAGAAGTAGAATAAGTGTTTGCAGAGGAGAAGAACTCGAATTTATAAGGAATACATATAATAAAAAGTTCCATTGAAAGTAAAATAAATAATTTTAAGGTTTATAATTAAAAGTTTTATTAGAAATAGAATAGGTGTTCGAATTTGTAAAAGAGAAGAGTTTGAATTTATGTAAAAAAAATTATAATTAAAAATTATATTAGAAGCATAATAGGTGTTTGAATATATAGATGAGAAAAGTTCGAATTTATAGGGAAGACATAATTAAATGTTATACTATATTAGAACACATATAATTAAAAAAATTATAAAGAACACATATAATTAAATGTTCTATTACATTAATTAATATTAGAAGTAGAATAGGTGCTTGAATATATAGAGAAGAAGAGTTCAAATTTATAGAGAACACGTATAATTTAAAAAATTATTGGAAGTAAAACATGAGGGCAAGTTCTATTGGAAGTAGAATGAGTGTTTGTAAGACTCATAGTTAAAAGTTTTATTGAAAGTAGAATAGATGTTCATATTCATAGAGGAAGAGTTCAAATTTATAGATCATATAATTGAAAGTTCAATTGGAAATAGAATATGTGTTAAAATATAGAGAAGCGAAGAGTTCGAATTTATAGCGAAAACATATAATTAAATTTTTTATTGAAAGTAAAATACGAGGGCGATGATGGGCATCTTTTATGATATTCTAAAATTAATTTTTTTTTCTTATTTATCCTTATAATTTATAGAGAGCCGTTCGAAACATGTTTAATCTACTCGAAACATGCTTAATGAGAAAATAATTCACTAGAAAAGATCGTATTAACTTTTAGAATTTGATATTATGCTACAAATTTTATTTAATTCGATTTTATGGATTAAAATTACAATAAAAGTATTCATAATATCTGTTAAAGCTGAATTTCAATTTAACGAGAGAGCGGCTTTATAGAAGAATCATACGAAATTACGAATCACTAGAAAAGATCGTATTAACTATTAGAATTTGATATTGATGTTATAAATTTTATATTATTTTTAGATTTCGATTGTTGTGGATTCAATTATAATACAAGTATTCATAATATATGTTAAAACTAAGTTTTGATTTAACTCGAGAACGACTTTATAGGAAAAATTATGTTTAATGAGGGGAGCGATTCATTAGAGAGTACCATGTTAATTGTTAAATTTTAATATATAATATGAGATAAATATATATTAAAAGAAAATTAAAAAAGTTTTGACGCCGCCGCGAAGCGCGGCTTTTTCGACTAGTTCTATTTAATAAAATAGAATAAAATAAATATGTTATAATTAGTAATAACAAACCAATTACTTTTCTCAGCTAAAAATGTTATCTTTAATTTTTATTCATTTTTCAATTATATCATTCCAATTATGTCATGGGCAATAAAATTCATCCTAATACCTAACCAATTTCCGTTTTTCAAGTAAAACATATTACGGTTTCTATTTTTTAATGACCAACCAATTTTTTAAGATAAAACACTTTATTTTTTATATTTTATATAACTAAAATTTTCCTTTTTTAAAAGTACTATTAACAATTCTATTTAATAAAATAAAATCATTATATTATAATTACTAATAACTATCCAATTACTTTTTTTTTCAGCTAAAACACATTAACTTTTCTATTTTATCAAACTAAAACTTCTCATTTTCCAATTATATCACAGGCGTAACTATTTAATAAAATGAATAACGGGCAATAACATTCATCCTAATGACTAACCAATTTTCTTTTTTTTAAGTAAAAAATATTAGCTTTTCTGTTTTTTAATAATTAACTAATTTTCATTTTCAGGTAAAATACATTATATTTTATATTTTATCTAACTAAATTTTGTACTTTTCTAAAAATAGTACGAACAATTCTATTTAAAAAAAATAATTATGTTATAAGTACTAATAACTAACAAATTACATTTTTCAAGCTAAAACACGTTAGCATTTATATTTTCTTTAACCAAAACTTCTCTTTCTCCAATTATATCACAAGAGATTCTATTAATAAAATAAAATAATAATATTACAATTACTAATAATTAACCAATTATTTTTTTTAAGCTAAAATGCATCATTTTTTTTCTAATTTTTAAATAACTAACCCATCTCCCTTTTCAGGTAAAACAAGTTAGCATTTACATTTTATTTAACTAAAATTTCAACTTTAATAAAAATACTACGGATGATTCTATTTAATAAAATAAATTAAATACGTTATAATTAATATGAAAAACTAATTAATTTTTTAGCTAAATATATTACCTTTTTTTAGTTTATCTAACTAAAATCTCTCTTTTTCCAATTATATCACGGACGATAAAATACATCCCAATAATTAATTAGTTTCCTTTTTCAATTAAAACATATTGTCTTTTTTATTTTTTATTAACTAACCAATTTTCTTTTTTAAATAAAATCCATTATCTTTTATATTTTAGAGAATTAAAATTTGGGCGAGTGCTCTAAATATCCACTTTTTATTATTTCGTAACCAAAATGCCCAAATTCCACGCTGCGCGTCCAAAATACCTACGGGATACGTCCTTGGGAAAGGAGCATCCTAGGTAACGCCCACACATATAACGTATGCTAAGGTTTACGCCCACAAATGACACGTAAGCTTTTGCTTACGCCTACAGACTATAGTAGAAACGCATCATAAAGGGATATGCTTCACCCACCAGCGCATCAGAAGATATGCATATCCAGAAAGCGTATCACAGAGCAGCTCTAGGCGATTCAATGGCAATTTAACCGGCGATTTTTGACGAAACTTTGTCTTCTCCATTCTCCCTTTCACGGCAGCGTACGTTGATGTTACATACATCAATAGATTCGTGTTGCAACGATCTACAACCCTATGTCAAACTTAAACATGTTCTATTGCCGGATTGAAAACCCCCAATTTGAACCCAAAACTCAATTTTCCGACGAAAACATTTTTACTCCGTTCGACATCTCCGTTTACTTTACGTTGATGTGTTATAGGCCATTAGATTCGTCTCTCGATGATCTACAACCATATACCAATATTATCCCATTTGTTTTGCCGGATGTTTTTGCCCCAACCGACGATTGACGTCAGAGATAGAGAGAGACGGGAAAAGCTACAGGACGTGGGATACGCCTCTCCCAAAGGCGTATCCCGTGGGTATTTTGGGCGGTATTTTGAAAAACGGATATTTTGGTAAATGGGGGGCAAAAAAGTGGGTATTTTGGGCAATTTTTCTTAAAATTTCTCATTTTTAAAAATAATACGGACAATTCTATTTAATAAAATAAAATAATTACGTTATAATTATTAATAACTAACCAATTAACCTTTTCAGCTAAAACACGTTACCTTTTCTATTTTTTCTAACTAAAATCCCTCTTTTTTCAAAGTAATAAAATAATTATATTATATCATAATTATTAATAATTAACTGATTACATTTTTCGACTAAAACGTATCATATTTTTTTTATATTTTTTTAACTAAAATCCCTATTTTTTTAGAAATATCGCGGATAATATTTATAATTATTATCATGTCACATCATTTGAAAATTTAAAGCTACAAAATGCTTATTTTAAAAAACTCAATTCAAATTAAAAAAAATGCGTGTATCGCACAAATGTTAAGTTAGCAAGTGTAAAGTAAAGTCTGGTGTTTAAATATTTAATTTATAATGAATATTAAATAAATATTTTGGTTAGTATAATTAAAACCACCTTTTTTTTATAAAGAGATGGTCATGTTGAATCTAGTACACACCTACCGGACTAAAAAAGAATTCTGTTAAACAACAAGACAAAATACTGGACTAAATTAAATAAACTGCACTAATTATTTATAGCCTTCCATACATTATTAAGACTAATGGAAAGAATGAATTCTGGGTTAAAGACAATGGACAAATTAAGTGTGTTTAAAAAAACTAGAACTTGCTCAAATGTTGCCCTACATTCATCTTTTGTAATACTTGCCGTCCCATGGCCAACCAACCAATCAGAACCATGCAATGCCTTGTGTTCTCCAAAGGCTTCCTCAATTAATGCATGTCTTATAATCAGGGGCGGAACTAGGTGGCTAGCGCCAGACTAAATCGAAAAAATTAAGTAAATTTTTTTTAGTCCCGCGTAGTTCCCGGATGATGACCTGATTGTGCTTTGTTCTTGACATCAAAACTGTTTTAGCCCAGGATGATGACCTGATTGTGCTTTGTTCTTTACATCAAAACTATAGTCCAGGTAGTAAAAATAAGTCACAAGCTCAACAGTCTCATCTCATTCTCACTCTCTACAATCTTTGATTGTTTCTTGACATCAAAACTATAGTCCAAGTAGTAAAAATAAATCATTTATAGTCCAAATAGTAAAAATAAGTCATTTATAATGGCAACATTGTCGGATCCAGAAAATTTTCCCGTCGATAACAACAGTGTCGGATCCAGAATTTTTTTTCGCCGTTAACACTAAGCTATTTAAGCCCCGACTAAATTCAGGTTCTTGTTCCGCCACTGCTTATAATGAAATTGACACTATACCACAATGTACTGTCTCTTTTCAACATGCTTATGTTGTTGACATATGATTTTAAATGAATTTTTCAACCAGACGAAACAAACATAAAAATTTAACAATAACGATATTCCAACTTGTTCATTTTCACAAAGGCGTACAAGTAGGAAATTTTGAACATTTGAGAGTTCAATTTATACAAAGGCCAAGTGTTAATTCAAGACATAAAGACAAAAATTTGACAGATTTTAACATTTTCTACTCAAATCCAACATCCTCGACTAGTTTGCTTTTAAAGGCATTTCTTGTTAACACGGAATAACTGACATATGGGGGTGTATAAATGCCAGAAATCGAACCAAAAATACGAAAATGGTGACTATCAATTATAGAATGTTCATGACCATGAATGTTTATGTGAGAGGCAACTTCAGAAACCAAATATTTTCAGTAGGTGCATCTGATATGACATGTAACTGATTTGAGTTGGCATCAATGAACAGAAGCAAGTAAGCTTCTCCATCTGTAGTTAGTTCCACAATCTACATTAAGGCATTCCAATACGCAATTAAAATACTTATACCAATGTATTACCTAGTACCTCTAATGGTTTGAGTTTGACTGATTGTTGTACAAACATCCAAGTATGGTGCTATGCCCTGAACCTTCCCCAAGTTATATACCAAGGATAACTAATGTACACAGTGTATCCCGCTCATAAAATAAATTTTGTCAACCGTAAGAGGCAAATTTATAGTACTTAAATAATTGTTTATTTGTAAATGTAAATTTTCCAATTACTAAAGACCTGAGTTGGTTTACTACAAAGAAATGTAAATTTTTGTATATGCTTTAATATATACTCTAAAATGATACCAATATTTATAGATTAGGTATAGATTAAAATGAACTAGGCCTACCATAAGGATCATAAAATAGGGAAAGGAAGAAGAAGAAGAAACATCATAATTACAGAAAGTGAGGTACTTGTTTGTTGGGACAAAAGATTGATGAAAGGGACACTAGACTTAAAGGTGTCCTTGTGAGTATAAAAGTTACAGAAAAGTTAGGTGTATCATTTTGTATGTTTTATGGTAGCACTTAAACAGGAAAGCTGATAAGTGATAATATGCTTGTACTGTACATCTTTTGATACCATGTCGTAACAGTAAACACACACCTTGGTCTTAAGTTCCTATTCCCTTCATCAATACTGATGCTAAAAACTACGTAGTATTTCCTAGAAACAAATACACAGAGCATAGTGTCAAGCAACCCTTTTACAATAAGACCTTAGATCTGCCTCAAGTTGTACTTCTAATATGTATATTATACATGTCAACTCCTCCTCGGATCTCGGATCGTAGAAATGTTGGTACTTGGGTAACTAAATAAGGTATCACAAGTCACAACTATTAGACGGCATCAAAATGAGACCCCTGCTAACCCGAGGGAGCTATTATTTGCTACTAAGAATTATTTATGATAACTTCTTGCGGAAAGGAACAAAAAAAAAAATGATTTTAATTCCCCTCCAAATAACCAGCAGTTGTACCCTATTTGAAGAGGAGACTTGATAACAAACGAAAATCTCTATATTGTGAACGGTTATTCAAAATGCTGGAAAAGTACCTGAACAACAGGACAAGCACCTCCAGGGTCCATATGACAAACAAAATAAACACTTCTAATGACTTAAAATATCTCTTAGCATTCATGCATTCCTACAGCTTGCTAATGAATGCACAGATACTTTCGGAATCCTCCACATTCTGAATCTAACAAAAACAAAATTCAGCCTAAACGGAACCATTAACGACTACATATGCTATGGAATACATCACTGCTCAAGAAAACAATCTCTGGTGGCGGGGACATTGCAGGATCTATCTTAGACAACGTTTCGAGGGATAACCTTCTCTCTGATTTCTATAACCTTCCTGTGCTTGTTCGAATGCAAAGATGGAACAAAAGTAGGACTGGCTGCTGGACGATATTCAGGAACAAGACGACCGGACCTATAGCGAACTCCGCAAGCATTGCAAAGGGTTGTCGGCCCCATTGGTCCTTCCCGCCATTGTGGTGTCTTCGTAACTTGACAATGAGTACATCTTTTGACTTGCATGGGCCGATGAGTTGCAAACCGCGTTATCTCGGAGTCATTTGAAAGGTCTGACTGTTCCTTTATCTTCTCTCCGTTCGTAGTGTTCGTCCTTTCATTTTTCTCGGGGTCAGGACTCGGAAGACTCTCCAGCAAGAGGCGGCCCGACCGAGAACGAACTTCACGTGCATTGCATAACATTTTTGGGCCCATCGGTCCTTCCCTAAGTGGTGGTGTTTTCGTAACATTACACAGAGTACAGCGTTTGCATGGAAGCTGATAAGTTAAATCTTCTACAATTTGGCAGTCTTCTGGAAGCTGATTTGTTGAATCTTCCTTAATCTCACTTGACAGTTTTATTTGCTTCTTCTTTCCCCGGGTAAATGAAAACTTCTCCGTGTTTGAACCATGACTTGCTGTCAGACGATAATCGGGAAGGAGTCCTCGTTTCCGATAACAAACTCCACACGCATTGCAAAGAGTATGCGGCCCCATAGGTCCCGCCCTCCATTGTGGTGTTTTTTCAGCTTGACAATGCATACATCTTTTATCTGGCTTATGCTGATAAGAGTCTTCCTTCATGTTGGATTCATTTGGATGCTGTGATAGTTGCATATTTTTCTTCTCTTTGCCTTTTTGGTGCAATATCTTTTTAGGTGGAGTTAACGGAGAGAGCAAATGCCATCTGCTAAAGGTCAAGCTCCGCGGAATCTTACTTCGAGCTCTGACTGGGACAAGGAGGTCAGAGCTAATTGACAAGTTTTTACTGGCTGAGCAGGAACTGCTACTTTCAAGTACAGAATTCTGGCTTGGTGTTTGAAACAAGCTTGGGTTTCTGGAATGAGAAGAATCGAGAGGAAAATTTGTGCTGGAGAATTCAGTAACTGGTAGCAATTTTCTATCAGAGGCTGAATAGCCTGCATTGTTCTGAATGATAGATAATATTATCAGCATATGTAACAGATCAGATGAAGAAAAAAGTACTAAAAAAATCATTTAGCAAGCCATATTTATGTAGTCATCATACAAGTGAATGCAAGCAGACTTTAGAGAAAGTATATTTAACAAATAGAAATGAACTACTCCCTCTGTCCCAGTGGGTTCTACCCATTGGGGGACGGGGATGCGGCACGCATTTTAAGGCTCCTAAAAAGTATAGATCCATAATTTATTTTTAATTTTTTTTCTTCTGAATAAAAATTTAATGTTTCTATTTTTATTCAAAAAAAGAAAATTTAAAAAATAAGTTGTGGAACTATACTTTATAGGAGCCTTAAAATGCGTGTCAAGTAATGAAAAAAAACAGGGTAGAAATGAGTGGGACGGAGGGAGTAACAATTACTATATCTAAAATGTGGTATGCAGTTCTTAAATGACAATTTGGTGTTAATATGCAAGGAAGAATGATTTTTACTGGAGACTCTTTGATAAATTGTGATTTCCTAATTAAGGTAAAAAAAATTAAAAACAAACTTTAGAATAATACATGCACAAGATTATTATTCTAAATTTGTTTTATCACACAAGTAGCTTATCTCTGTACTGACTGAAAATGATTGAACTTGCTTTTAGCAAAGCGTATCAAACTCCATAATTTAATGTCAGATGGGAAAAAGAATCCACACAGAACATCCCGGGGAATTGATGCAGGACATAATATTAAAAAGATAATAAGCAATGAATTATACGAATTTCAAGAATAACCAGTCAAATATTATTCTCAAGAAAAAGGGTATAATCAAATCTAAGTAATATGTGGGGGATTACATCACTTATATAGAAAATTTAAACCCTAATATTAAACCTAATGGACTAAGGCCCGTAAACAATTGGGCTTTATTATAAATAAACTACTTAAATAATATATTCCTAACCCCACATATAAAACATATAAACAAATAATTTTAATTCTCTCTAAACTAAATACAAATAAACCTATTAATAACATATATAAAAAAATCTTTAATCTCGTTCCTCATCATTCTCTCCTCGTTGAAAAAAACTCGACCACGAGTTTTGTAGAAGTCAAGAACCAGGCGAGCTTGAACGAAGAAAAAGTGTTTCCATTCGAAGAAGCACGGATTATATGCAAAGAACTTCGAAAACTGACTAAAAGGCGAAAGAGGTTTAGGCAAGTACTCTGGATTGATGAAGTCGATATGCTCAACCACAATAATATCAACTACTTTATGATCCTCAATAGTTTGAACGCAATCAGGTTGTTTAGCTTCTTCTACTTGCTCCTCACTAACAATCTCTGTATCCTCAGCTTGTTTAACCTCCTTAATTATATCTTCCATTACTTGGTTAACCACCTTGAATAGATCTTTTGTAGCCACTTCTTCAACATGCTGCTCAATTTCCGTTACAATTTCATCCCTTTTGATCTTTTTCGCATTCTCCAGATGTACAAGACGTTCAACTTGAGATGTAAGAGTCTCAAGAGTCCTCTTCAGTTCCTCATCTGCACGTTTGCACCTTTCTTTGCTCAACAATTTTGTACTTCTTTTCCAATTTTTCAAGTTCATCATATTGATTATCTAATCTAACTCCTTCAAGTCTTCAACGTAAGCTCATATTCATATAACAACTCTTGATGATAGCAGACAAAAATTTGGTAGTGCAACTCATTACGTTCACGCTTAAGGAAATAGATACTATCTTCCACACTAGCAATTTGACGTTTAATGTAAGCAGACATTTCTCAAAACATGGAACAAGCAAACTCTCTAAAGTTTAGGGGCTGAATATCAAATTCAGTAGTTTAAAAATCTGACCTGTTAACATTCTGAAGTTCAAAGGCAGTTCTGAATTTTTTTTTTTAGGGGCTGACTTGTCAATATCTGGAAACTGAAGGTTGGACTGATAGTTCCGAAATTGATCAGAAAAGCTTACCAGGGATTGTTTTGTGATTTCCACGGAAACTTGTGAGAGTGATTTGGAATTTCTGTAAACTCTTGGGTACTAAACCATTTATATCCTCACGCACAAACAGAAAACAAGTACATTGAAGATGTTCAGGAAAGAGGCAGCGGTGAACTCGTCGGACTGAGATGGTGCCAGCTGCAGCTTGACAGCGGCGGCAGACTCTGGTGAACTTGTCCAGGTACGTCCTTTCTTCTCTCTCTTATCTGATTTTTCTCTCTTCTTATCTGATGAAGGATGTTTAACAACAAATCGAAGGGTTTTGGTAGGGTTATAAGGGATTTGATTGAATCTGATTTTGGGAATTAGGGATTTATATATGGGTCGGGTCGGGTCGGGTTTGTAATTAGGGCTTTAGGATTTGGGGCTTTACAGTTCTGATTGGTTTTGTTGGAGTTTGGGCAACAGATTTTCTGGTGGTTAGATGGTGGTGTTGTGGTGGCTGGGGGGGTAGGGATCAGTGACGGGGGTTGTTTGCAGTGGTGAACAGTACCAACAGCGTGAACAGTGAAAACGGTGATGAACAGTAAAAATTGCAAGAATTCGGCTCTGATACCAATTGATGCAGGACAGAATATTAAAAAGATGATAAGTAATGAATTATACGAATCCCAAAAATAATCAGTCAAATATTATTCCCAAAAAAAAAAAATGTATAATCACAGCTAAGTAATATGTGGGGGATTATATCACTTATATAGAAAATTTAAACCCTAATAATAAACCTAATGGACTAAGGCCCGTAAACAATTGGTCTTCATTATAAATAAACTACTTAAATAAATATTCCTAACCCCACATATAAAACATATAAAACATATAAACAAATAATTTTAATTCTCTCCAAACTAAATACAAATAAACCTATTAATAACATATATAAAAAGTCTTCAATCCCGTTCCTCATCAGGAATTACTACAATAATAAAACCAAGAAAGTAGAACACATTTTACTTTGTCAAAGAAATAACAACAAAATGACTCTAGACTTATGGTTCTAGCTGATTCTAGACTTATGGTTCTAGCGAAATTAATTAAAGTATAACATGTTATACCTCCAGGCTCCAGCTACATGGGGTAAAGATGCACAATGAAGAGTGGGCCAAACCAATTATGAGAATTCATTTAAGCTGGTCCTACAGTTATCTCGTTTCAGTTGACGAAATAAGACATATCTACTAAAACTAAAAGTTAAACCAGAAACTTTGTGGAGTTAACAAACCAAATATACCCCTAGTGTTCAACTTGAAAGTAGGGTCCGGGTGAGAAATACACAGACATGACCCCTGTTTCAAAAAGTATAAAGGTTACTGTGAAGACCCCAAGGAATAGAGAAGCGGTTTCCGTCAAGACCCCCAACTTGCTAAAAATATTATTAGAAATTTTATAAAAAAAATGAAAAAAAATTACGAAAGCATTTTTGAAATTATTGAATGTTTTTTGGAGGATGTAAAAATGTAACAAAAGACAGTGTGAATGGAAATAGGTTTACGATTGCAGTAACAACTAGGTGTGCAAAGTACTAGCTAACATCCCCCTTAACACAATCCTTACAAGGCCGGAATACCAGCCACTACCCATTTGTTTATCCTGCTATTTAATTTATCAACTCAATAATCCTACCCAGCCAACCCTAAACGTGAAGGTTCTCAAACTCCACAAAAATTCTACTACTCTAATCTGGCATCTTTAAGAACATCAGAGATCATTTTCCTTAAAGAGGCCATCTTGTCCAACCACAGCTGCTCATCCACGTCCTCAATGGTGAAAAAAGTGAAAAATTCTGATAGGTCAATCTTGCTGCTAGAGGTGGCTTATGGACTCTTCCATGAGATTTCATTCTTAGCATATTCTGGATTGTTTAACACAACTTGATATTCTTGATTTCCACCTACGGGAAAATGGTTTTAGCCCAGTTTAAGAAACAACGATTTGTAGGACACGAGATTACTTATTTTGTTGAGTAATCTACAGTCCATGGCATTTTTTTGGAATTCAATCTGTTTTGCTTTTTGGCCCATACTTTATTTAGAAGAAGATCATAAGTTGCAATCGATCTTTGGTTTGGTTTTTTTTTTTTTTTATATAAAATTTAAGAACAGAAAGAAATTGTTTGAATTATCAAAAAAAAAAAAAAAGAAATTGGTTGAGGAAAATTGTCCTTCATTTATTGATGGATTGAGATTGTCATTGTACAAGAGAGAATTGTGAGAAGAAGAGAAGGAACACCTAATGGGAGGTTAAGTTGATTCTGGAGATTAAAGGAATGAACATTAATCCATGTAAGCTGTTAGAAGCCACATCAGAATTCCAACTTGGTCTTGAGATTCTAACATAATAGTTTCACACTGAATAAATAGAAATGTTAAAGAATGTTACATAATTCAAGTCCGGTAGTCTGGTGTAAGTTGTAACAATAAAAATTTTAAATTCAATACATAATTTGCAATTAATCCAAGGAAGATGAAGTGTTCACCAAAGAAGTAAATAAACTAGATAGTTTTTATAAGAATCGCTAAGTTTAAGCTACCATATAACATCTGCGACATCTTTCTCAACGTTTGATGGGATTATTTGGACATGTTTGGGTTATTCTGTGTGCAGACATGAAAAATTGTCATTTGCACAACTATATCAAAGCATTTTATATGATCACTTTTAATGGTATGCAAGTATAGCTACAAAAAGTCAACAAATCTGTGCTTGATAGAAATCAATCAAACATTCCGGTATATCTGACTCGGAAGTAGGGTCTAGAGAGGGTAAAATGTACCCGGACCAGACCTGATGCAACACAAGAATTGAAAATAAAAAAAAATTAGAAAATAAATACAATAAAAGAAAATGCTAGAGTGATTCATGTACAGAACCCAAATATTTCCCAACCACCAAAGGAAGGAAAGTGTTTGGATCACAACCCATGACAAGAAAAATATTTCAATTCTAACAATCAATCAGTCTGGAAATAATGAAAAAATTTGTTCAAGTATAAGGAGAAACATAAAACCGATCATTAGAAATTTGTCCTAATCCATATCTGTTTCTTAATTCTAATCCACCAAAGAAGAGGATTCCTTTTCTAACCCTACCATTTATGATAATCTACTTCCCTAAGATAAATAACCTACATAATAACTTATGATTATCAGATACGTTGAGATATAAATAACCTACATAATAACTTCTGATAATTGACAATCAATATTTTAATTCCTTACTCCACATCTAGGAAGCACCGACACGCCAATTTGGGTGCCGTACGCGTGTCGGACACGGCCGACACGGCGACACGCCTGAGGACGTGTCGGACACGCCAGGTGGCGTGTCGTGAAGCAAATGCGGGGGACACGCGTCCGACACGCGGGGGACACGGCCCACTGACGAGGCCCAAAAAAAAAGCCTACAGTCCATAAAAAAGAGAGCCCAGCCCAGCCCAGCCTTTTTAATAAATATACATACACGCCTATATATACATACATCTGTGATTAAAAAAAGCCAGCCCAGCCCAGTTTTTTTTAAAAGAAGCCCACTTAATATCAGTTGATATAACCTAAATCAACTGATCATTTCAGAGATTGCAAATAAATTCATTTCTGTTAAGGAGTGGAAGGTGCTGGTGTTTTAGAGATTGCGAATCTCGCTCTCGATGAACCGGAAATGTCAGATTAGTTTACCACTTGTTTTGTAAGAAACTTAATTATTATTATGAATGAAGATGTTCAGTTTATGACATAACAAAATATACATTTTATTAATTTTTTTTTTTTGCCGTGTCCCGTATGTCGGTGCTTCCTAGATCCACATCATATTCCCCTCCTTTAGCCACCTTAAATGAAGAGATATTTCTGGAAAATCCTCAGCACACTAACTTTGGAAAATGATTCCCCATTAAAAAATGAAAAATACAAAGTTAACATCTAAAGCAACAGGAATGGCACATAATAACTCCATATTATTATATTTGAGCTCCAGAATATGATGACTTTCCTCGATATATACTGCAGCACAAACAACAACATCAACTTCAATTTCTTCATTTAAAGTAATATATTTTTGTATATCATCATACTATTTTCACTCTTGGACTTATCTTCAATAATTATGGCTTTATGGATGCAAGTCCGAAACAAAATCTAAAATAACCTCATGTTGTTTTCTGGAACAAGATATTTCAAATTTATTAACTCGTGGAGTTCTTCGCAAAGATATATAAATTTCCCTTGTGCTATTACGCTTGGAACTCGGGGTGCAAACTGAAAGTAATGAACCAAGTGCGCTTTTTTTTTTTTGGATTGTTGGCGATGAGAGAACCCCTTGGTTCTCAATATCAACAATCAATCAAAGTCTGAGATATAACTTTAACCCTGAATAACAATATAAATAAATAAATAACCAATATCATACAAAGGCAAATATGTTGAAAATTGCAATGTGCTTTCTGAACATGATTAGCATAATAAAAAAAACCAGAAACCATTAATCACATCCATTTGAACTAACTACCAAATCATTTTCTAATCAAAACCATCATGAAAAGAGTGATAAAACAATGCATTAGTAAAAGTTATTTCATGAGACTATAGAGTAGGATTAACAAATTATAAAAACTACATTTGCAATTAAAGAATTTTTACCTGGACAAAGTTATAAGGCACATCTTCCGCGAAGTCAGATCTGAAAACTGGGGTAAATCCCTGCACAATTTCCGAAGAGAAGGGTCCTAGGCTTGGAAACTGAGCCTCCCAATTTTCCTCAGCAACACACTTATCCCCTTCCACACTTTCCAAAGGAAAATCCAACATATTAATAACATTATGAAAAGTATCATCACCATTAACAAACCCGTCCCAGTATCCCCCTGCCTCGCCCATACTCCTGAAACAGAACGAGAAATATATAAACAAACATTTCAAAAGAAGCCAATATGAATTTGTTATTTCCCAAAATCGGACAATCATGCACCTCATACACTATGGCCTCGTTTCTTTTGACAATTTTGTTCACAACTATGTAAGTAGGAGTTCTATAACTACGTTAGGTAAGTTCAATGATTTTATAATTAAATGGAATAGTTGTAACAAACAATATAACTCATTATACTTTGTCCAATTTCAAAATTATGCAACCAAACAATGTAACTCATTATCCTTCCAAGGAACTTGTAGTTACATCCTTGGGGGTGACATGGACACAAACGAGAGCATTATAGTGTTGGCGTATGTATGCCTACAATAAACACATTATTAGCATTGACTGCATATATATCTTTGGTTAAACAGAGTAACAAATTTTTAACCACAAAATTTTAAATTTTAACACACAAAATTACTTGCTGAACTTAAGAGTTAATGTGGCAAACTTCAAACCAAACTAACGCAGATGAGCCTAAAGGCCCTAAACAATGTAACGTAATTTTACGTAATTCACAAGAATTGCATAACTTAAGTAGCAAAATATGCTATTTCAGTTATCTTTTATCTAGATTATGAATCAAGTATACCAACATAATCAACTTAAGTAAAACGAAACAGAACTCGAAAGTTTATCATTTAGTAAAGTTTGAAGAGTGCACAACTCTAACAATTAAACATAGCCACTAAACTATCCTAGAGTAAAGGGTAAACATAGCTCCAATGACATACTGTAATACAAAACCCCTGAACAATTTGCTGTATTACAATTATTTAGACACAAACATGCTAAAATACAATTAAGTGTGTGTATAAATTACTGCAAATAGACACACAAACACTGACAATACATACACATTTGTAACCACTAGTAAAACTAGAGTAAATTACATAGTAGTGGCTGTATTTTACACCAATTTTCAAAATAGTGGCTAAATTTTCAGATTCTCAAAAGAGTGGCCAACTTTTCTTTCCGATTTTCAAAAGAGTGGCTGCCGTCAACTTCCGTTAAATTTTCATCGTTAACTAATATATTTAAATAGTAAATTACAGAATGGTGGCCATACTTTACAATGATTTTCAAAATAATTAACGGTGAAAATCATTAAATAGCCAATATTTTGAAAATCATTTGTAAAGTATGGCCACCATTCTGTAACTTATTCTTTAAATATATTAGTTAACGGTGAAAATTTAACGGAAGTTGACGGCAGCCACTCTTTTGAAAATCGGAAAGAAAAGTTGGCCACTCTTTTGAGAATCTGAAAATTTGGCCACTATTTTGAAAATTGGTGTAAAATACAGCCACCACTATCTACTTTACTCGTAAAACTATTCTAAGCTATGTTTGGCTACTAAAAACAATTTACGCTAAAAACAGGTAGCTACTTAAAGAAATAGCTAGGAAATCTAATTACATATGTAATTATCCAAACAAAGAAAGTGCATAATAATGAAAATTAAAATAACAAATCTATCAAGTGGAGTACGAGAATCAAGAACACACCTTGGGCTTTCTTCTGAATTGGGTGAAAAATTCATTCTTGATTTTGTAGCTATAAATTCAAGAAAGAGAGCAGCCCCTTTTATTTGATTTTATTGGCCATTGATTTGCAGAATTGAAGAGAAGAGTAATAAATAAAGGGAAATTAAATGTAAGATGGAAAATAAATAAAAAGAGGTAAGAAAAAATTAGGGATGAGGATGGGGGAATTTTTTGTCTTTTCCGGACATAACTCAAGTGAACTAACCTCATCTACATGTTCAGTTGTTCACTGTATCTATCCATGTATTTTCTTAAAACGAAAAATGAGAAAAAAAAAATGGACATAAATAAGATTACATGCATTTTCTATACTAGCTTTATACTAATTTTATTAATATTTTATAGTTCAATTTGATTAAAAAAATTAAAAAAACTAGTTTTATTTCATTTTGAATAATTTATTTTTACTTGTAACGATAATAATACACATGTTATATGTTTTGTAAGTATATATTTGTTTTTTCTTGTAAATGATTTTTCTATAATTTATATTTCAAAATTTAGGCTAACATATTTTAGTATTTCATATTTATTTTTGATTTTTTTTATTTTCTAAGATTACATATGATATAGTTAAAACATATAGGTACTATATTCATGTAACAATTTATTATTATTTTTTTATCTTTTTGATTATGTAATTTAGTGGTTATCTTAAAGATTTTAGATATTTTATTATAATGTTTTTATAATTTTTAAAGGCACTTTTAAAACTTTTTTAGAAATATGTGTGGTATTAAATTTTTTTTATTTTGTGATTATTTTTTCATATTAATTTTATATTTTTGACATATGTGGTGTTTATTATGTGTTTTTGTTTAGAGTAATATGGGGTTTTTATGTTGTATTATATATAGATATTAATATAAATTTATTTTGTGGGTGTTTAGATTGTTTTTTATTTTAAAATATGTTTATTTATTGATTTGTGTTCACTTTTTTTAATTTAATTTTTTTCTTTGCGAAATAATAATTTGTTTATTTGTTGATATGTGCTCACATTTTTTAATTTAAATTTTAAAAACATATTTGTTCTCAAAACCTAAAAATAGAAACTTTAATGATTTTTATCAAAATAATTTTTTCTTAAAGCACTTTTATTTGGTAAACGATTTTTTTTGTAAATTATATTTTAAGTTTTAGCCTAACATATATTTTAATATTTCATATTTCATATTTTTTGGGGAGTTTTTTTTCAATTTTATTAGAATATATATAATATACTTTAGTAATGTGGGAATTTATTGATTTAAGTATTCTTTATATATATGTGATTATGTAATTGTGAACACACATACATTTGTACTTTTTTAAAAAGAAAGTTTGTATTATATATTTTTTTTTATGTTTTTGTGTTGATATATATATATTTGTTTTAAGTGCATTATACTAAAGTTTATTGTTGATTTTAGTTTTCTACATTTAGCTTATTGTTGATATAATGCACTTAAAACAATAAACTAAAATGTATCTGTGTAAAACTTTACACATAGTAAATACATTTAGTGGGATCAGTTGCACCCACTAACGATACATTGGCTATGCTCCTGGATCAAATAATTTTCTGGCATCTTTCAGATAGTTGATTAGCAGACTTATTGAATTTTCGATGGAGTCTATTTTAATTTAAAATATTTTCATACTTTAGAAATCAAAATGTCTGATGTTAATCACTACCTATTTAATAAATTTCAAGTAATTTCTATTTTCAGTTCAGATTTTTGTTTTTTTTTTGTTTATTGAATTTAGATTTTACTATAGTTGCCTTCATGTTTATTGGTCAGCAACTATATAGTCTAATGTTAGTTCAGTGTTTAGACTATATGTATTAAACAAAATGTTAATCTCATGTTTAAAATTAATTTAAATTTTATTAAAGAAATTAATTGGACTGGATTATCCAATTCGATTATCCGTGATTCTAATGGAGCAGATAAGAATTGAGCTTTAAATTATTCGGTACTTGATCCGATCCGAAAAATTAAATAAATTTAGATATAAATTATGATGATTCGATCCAAATCTAATCCATTTACAGGCTTATATCTAAGTAGCGATGCCGCGATGGATAGGTCAAACAAGTAGAATTATAAATTAAAGTGAATATGAATTAACTAAGTCCTTAAAAAAATTATGACTTAGGATCTATTTGGGATTGCTGTTAAAAATTGTTGTGCTGTTAGAAAAAGTGCTGGTAAAAAAAGTGTTGTTGTAAAAAACTGAAGACTGTTTGATAATATTTTTGATACATACATGTTTTGATGTAAAAATATATTTAAAATAATGTTTTTGATGAGGTTTGATGTTGAAATCAGCTATCGCTTTCCGCAAAAACTGAAAAACAACTTTTTTCAAAAGCATAGGGGACCTGCTTTCTCTAAAAGCGCTTTTTAGGCCAAAAGCACTTTTCAGAAAATCAACTTTTAAATTTTACCAAACACATTTTCAGCTGCTTTTCAGAAATAAACTGTTGTTGCTGTCTATAACAACAATCCCAAACACACCCTTAATTAGTAATATTTAAATGGGTAATGCTAAACATAGCACTTAGGGCTATGGTTAATTAAGAATTAATGTAAGTGGATAAATGCACTTAAAATTTAAGAATTAATGTAAGTGGATAAATGCACTTAAAATGTCAATGTTGCACTTAATACATCAAGTTTGCACGAATTTCTATATATTTATTTAGTAATTTGGGATGTTTTTTTTAGTGGAAATTTATGTGAATGCAGGGGGTCCACTATTATTACTTGAAAAATTAAATTGATGTTGTAAAAGAGCATTGAAAGACCAAAAATCAATTAAATAACTACAGTCAATATTGACAATATGAGAATATTTAATGCTTAACCATAGCCCAAAGGCTATGGTTAGCATTTCCCTATTTAAATTATAAAATTTACTACTCCCTCCGTCCCAAAATACATGTCCCTTTTCTAAAACAAATTTGTCCCAAATTACATGTCCCTTTTCTCTTTTCAATGCAAATTTAAGTGTAGTTTTACAAAACTATCCCTACATTTATTGTATCAAAAATTTGACTTTTTAAAACTTAACTCTATTCTCATTTTCCAATGTATTAAATAAGGGTATTAGTTGGAAAATTTATTTAACTAACTTTATCTTAATATGTGTGCTTTTTAGAAAAGGGACAAGTAAATTGGGACGGAGGGAGTAGCTAGACCTGGCAATTTGGTACACGACACGTGAACACGACACGACACGACACGAAAAAATACGGATATGGGTTTTGATTTTTAGTACACGAAACACGAAAGTACACGAACACGAAATTACACGATAGATTTAGTGTCGGATATGGGTTTTCATTTTGGGTACACGAAAGTACACGAAATAAAGAAGTTAATAATTTACTACTTATAGATTTTATGTATATATTAATATTTTTTTATAAGGATATATATTTTACACAAAAATATACATATTTACAAGTTTTTATAGAGTTGTATTTATATTTATATATGGAAATGTAAAATATTTAATGTATATTTCATATGAATATAATATTTGCTAATAAATTTTAACTAAATTTTATTTTTATTTTTATATAATATATACACGAAACACGACACGAAAGTACACGAATTCATTTCGGGTGAATACGGGTTTCATATTCAAGTACACGAATCCTGTTTCGGGTGGATACGGGTTTCACCTTCAAGTACACGAAACACGAAAGTACACGACACGAAAGTACACGACACGATCCGATTGCCCGCTCCAGGAGTAGCTTATAGCCCGTGTAAAGCACGGGTTACTTTTATCTTTTATTTTTAATTTACGTATAGTTTAGTATTTATAATATTATAAATATTATTTTTAATATGATGGAAAATTCAAATTTTAGACCTTTATGTATGAATAATTTTTAGTATTAAATCTAAATTAATATGTTGTTGGTGGTAATCGAACCTTTATAACATAATCTAATATTAATTTTATATTAAAATGTTATTGGCGGGATTCGAACCTTAAAGTTCTCATTTTTATTATTGTTGTATCTGACAGTCATGATTTATTTGAGTTGAAGATCTAACGATTACGAATGGGGATAACCAAAAATAAGGATAACCAAACTACAAATTATACCCCATTTCGCTTATTATACAGGGTATAATTAGTTGGTTCGTTGGTTGGTTTAACACCTTCCGAAATGGTTTGTTAATACCTTCCAAAAAGGAAAAAATAAATTAAAATGCATATAAAATTTTATTTTACTTTTTTTTTTTGCTAAGTTAATTTTATTTTACTTATAATAAACTCTTTTAATTACACTCCAATTAATATTTAATTACATACATTTTTAGTTACCGAACTTTTTTAGACTCTTTCAATTACTCAGAAATCAAATATTTTCAAAATCAATTTATTTTTAACCCGTGCAAGGTACGGATAGTTTATTTAATTATTTTTAAAATAATTTTAAAATAATTTAATTTTATTAAATTATGAATTATAATTTTTAATCATGTTTATAAAGTTCGGGAATATGAACTAAGTGATTGATTAACCAATTTATGATTAATCGGAGGTTTATTTAAAAGTTTTAATAAATGGGGTTTTTTTAGTTAAATCGATAGAGTAATCGGAAATCTGTAAAATATTTTATAAGGATTAATCATGATTTTCCAATAAATTGGGGAAACAAATTAATTATCTTTAGAATTAATAATTCATTAAAAATATTATATAAATAAAATTATTTGTAATGTTTTTTAAAAGAAAAGGTTTAAGTTTGGAAAATAGAAATTAAAGGTAACATATTTTAAAAGTAATTAGTTTTTTTAATTAAAGAAAAAGTAATTAGTTTTTTACTAAAATTTATAATTTCGTATTTAAGAAAAAAGTAGAGAAAATAATGTGATTTTAATGTTTTGATCGTTATTTTTCTTTTTTAATTTTTTTGTTAATGTGTTTCATAGTGTACATAGGAGTTTGAAGTATAGTGTAAGATAGAATTGTTAACTTATTTGTTATTGTCACAACACGATTTTTAAAAAAAATATTAATTAAATTTATTTTTAATTTAACTAAAATTATGGTTAAAAAATAGGGTTGAATTAAACTACCAAACTACAAAATATACCTCATTATCATTATTATAGTATAGATAGAAGTATAGATATGTTTTTGTTTTTGAAAACAGTGGGTTAAATAAAAGGGATAACCAAAAAATGGGATAACCAACTACAAATTATACCCCATTTTGCTTATTATAGTATCTTGGTTAGCATGATATAAATTGTTTAATGTTTGAACTTATTTCATTCAGTTTCATGATATGAAAATATGAACAAAATATGTTCGTATACAAACAAAATTAACAAAATACATTTTTATCATATAAAAACATGAACAAAATCCGATCCATTTACATGCTTATATCCAAGTAGCGATGAATAGGTCAAACAAGTAGAATTATAAGTTAAAGTTAATATAAATTAACTAAGTCCTTAAAAAAATTATGACTTAATTAGTAATATTTAAATTATTAAATTTATGTGTACGACTTGGTTAGCATGATATAAATTGTTTAATGTTTCAACTTATTTCATTCAGTTTCATGATATAAAAATATGAACAAAATATGTTCGTGTACAAACAAAATTAACAAAATACATTTTCATCATATAAAAACATGAACAAAATGTTGCTATACAAACAAAATGAACATTAGTTTCTATGTGAAGACGGATATAAAAAATTATCAGCAAACAGAAAAAATATGGAGGAGAGATCAAAAATAAGAAAGGGGAACCATATATTTCACCATATCATGATTGCTGATTTCTACAAAATTGCCATGGTTTGGCCTTCAAATATGCAGATCAGAAGGATTAGTATGGTTTAGCCAACTTCCTTCCGTCTGTCCCCTATAACTATTGCATGTATCTATATATCAGCTTTGTGCTACAATTATAATTTAAGTTTCAGTTTTGTTCTCCTTGCGCTTACAAGCAAGAATACGAAGATAAACAGCATGCCAACAGTAGTTAATGGAACGGTTTTCCAAGAGGGGACATCTAGTGAGATGGTTTTCCAGGAAGGGCCATCGAATAGATATGTGTACTTACTTTTCTGTATATCCTGCAATTTAAGGTAACAAAAATCATAATGTGTTTTAACACTATGACTACCTGGACAAGAAAACAAGAACAATCATAGCCTTACAGTAAAAAACATTTCTTAAAATTTTCAATTGGAGTCAACTAGAGTTTTAAGAAAGAAGTATCTGATAAAAAATCAACCCGTACAGCCTAGTGTTTCAAGTTTTTTCTACAAAGAAAAAATAGAACAAAATGGTGGCCCCTGTTAAAAGTTTCATGCAATGTCTCGATTTTTTATTTCCTAACTTCTAATCTAAGTAGCTTAACTTTCGAAGACTACTATTGATAGGGGTGTAAATGAGCCAAGTTTAGAATGTTCATGTATCGTTTGTTAAGAAATTATCAAACTCGAACTCGAGCTTGAATCGAGCCAGAAATGTGTTTGAGCTCGATTCGTTAAGAAAAGATGTTGTTCGCGAACGGTTCACAAACAACTCATTAACATGTCTCATCAGCTTGTTCACGAACTTTTACTTCGAACAACTCATTAACCTTGTTCACGAAACTGTATTAACGAATAAACCTTAAATATTTGAGAAACATCTATGTAAATTTTGACATAGATTATACATTTACTATATTATCTCCCGATATTTTATAAATTCGAAGTACAAATTTATAGAAAAAACAATTACTAATGTAATTGTTGTGTTAAAATAACTCATTTTGGTCTTTGAATTACATATTTGCATGTATAACAAGTAATTTTTGTTTTAAATTTTACACAATCATTAAGATAACATTTTTTATTATTATTATTATTATTATTATTATTATTATTTGAAAATAATAAAATAAATAATTATAATATCTAGCATAACATATAAGATATTCTAATTAATGGTGTATTGGTGTACAATTAATAAGAGTTTCGAAAGTAAATTCTAATAATCAACATATATTATATATAAGAGATTATTTATCGAATTTCTTTATGAATTGCTAATGAACTCGTATATCAAGCATGTTAACGAGCTCAATTATCGAACTTATTCATGAGCACGTTAATCGATCTTGTTCGCGAGCTATTGAGTCGAACTTTATCTTGATTAAGTTCAGCTCATTTATAAATCGATCCTTAAAATCATGTTCAAGATCGACTCGTTTGTGAATCGAACCAAACCCGAACCGAGCTTTTTTCAAACCGAACACCGAGCCGTTCACGAGTGTATCGGTTCATTTACAACCCTAACTATTGATTAGTGTTTCCGTGTCAGGTTATCATCTAAGTTTTCAGAATTAGCAAACTGATATGCATGCAGGAAGATCCGCAAGAAAGATGACAAATATATCTGCATATTATAGATATTATAGAGGGGTAGTAACAGAACAGACCACCTTTTGTACCATATGCTTATGTTCATTTGCAAAAATGTACTGAGCATGCTTAAAGAGCTGCACATCAAGACTGTTGAGTGAAGCTATCTCCCGAAGAATTGTTTCAGGAACACGGAGGCGAGCCTGTAAAAAGATGAAATTCAAATTTTAGGACAGGAAACAACCTAGTGCTTTATACCTTAGTGAGCATATAGCGCCAACTAGACATTCCTATCTGGCTATCTTTATCATTAATTTCCTATATGATCCCTCTCGGGTGTATTTAAGTTGTCAATGGAAATGAAATATTCCCCATTATTATGCTAAAAAGTTTTCTTTTATCAGTTTGCATATATTATTAACTAAGAAAGAGTAGGCGCAAAAGCAATTTAAATTTATAGGATCATGTCAACCAGCAAAGAACTAAAAGGAATTGAGTAGAAGAAAGAGTAGTAATAAACAGGACCAGATGCAAATTTGAACAACTGCCAGTTCTAGTTCCATCCTAGCAAAATCAATCCGCTAGGAGTAAATCAAAATAGAAATGGTAATTTTTTTCCAACATTCAAAAAGTAAACCCAATCGAGCCTTGGAGAAAAAACGTTGTGAATTATCCTCTGGCCTAAACAACCTCATTTTGTAATAATCGTCTTGATTCTGTCATTAGATTAATACAAATGATTCTTTGTAATACACTTTGTGACTACGAAGTAAAAATTCAAATTGTTACCCACACATTTGTTCTGAAACATAACCAAGGAAAAAACTAACTCAAATTGAACATCATACAGAACAATTTGCTCTTTACTAGTCCTGCCCTCCAAATCTGTACTAAATTTGCATGAAAAAACTTAATCTCATATTAAGAAAATAGAGCACGCTCAACAAAAACTTCACACAGATATCATGTGCAGGCAATGATGCAGCCAGGAAGTATAGTGGACCTCTCACCTTCATCCATAAGGGATGTATCTCAAATCTCCAACAAGACAGACCTTTCTCAAATCACTCCCCAATGAGAATTTCTACTATCAAATCAAGCATAAATTTGTATATTTCAATGCATAAAAACTGAAGAAACAATTGTTCTATATATACACAAGAATTGTGTTCTTACAAACAACACACTACCAAGGGAAGAAAAACACTCTTTAGAAACAAATTAAAAAAAAAGACACTCTGATGGCCGATGGGAACCATGTGCTGCCAAACTTGAATCAAGGGTTTATTGCATATTATAATATTCTATTAATACCCTTAGAAATGTCCTATCATTTTATTATCCTATCGACGGAAACATTTAGTGTTTGGATTTGGGTTTTCGGTACACGAAACACAAAAATACACAACAAATTGATTGCAGTGTTTGGGTTTTCATTTCAGGTACACAACACGAAAGTACAGGGAATAATATAATACATAAATATAATTACGATATATTATTATTTATTTATAAATCAAAATCTTTTAATTTAAAGATATCAGATATTTAAACTTTACAGGTAAAATTATAATATTAGAAGTGTTTTAAAACCTATGAAAGAAATATCGTAAACATTAGAAGTGACATTTTTTAGAAATTACATTACAATATATAATATCATAACATTTGTTTTTATAATATTATAGAACACGACACGATCTGGTGTGGTGCCGTGTATGGGTTTGACTTTGACATCTGAGGAACGATACTGGAAAACACCACACATTTGCCGGGTCTAACTTGTATCCAAGTCCTGTAGTTCCCCCAAGTCATTGCATGATATATACACAAAATATTCTGGAGTAGCTTCTAATAATCGTGTTACAGGATCGTAGCTATCTATAATGAAATTATTCTACAAGATATACACGTGACATGAGTTTTCATCCAAAATATGGCTGAGGAATATCAACGCAACCAATTAACATTAGTAGCTTATAGTGCATTAAGGTTAGTAGCTTATAATGCAATATACAGAAATATTACCTCTTTCCTAAAGTTTACTGAAGGAATTCTATGGAAAGAAGTATTCCGTCGACCTGTTTGGACTCTACGTAAATTAGGAACACACTTTTTAAAAGCTTCATGAATTCCCTCCACGGTCATCTGTTACATGAAGGAGCTCATAAAAGTCAGCTTTAAAGGTACCAATGATCATGTATGACTTTAGTCCACTAAAAGCTGGAGTGAGGTGGCTCACAGTGTTGTTTCTTTCAGGAATATAAACAGATGGAACCTCAATTTCCTTAAGGTGCGAGCTAGTATTCTGTACCATAAAAATTATTATATCAAAAGACAATTAAAATTTAGCATAGTTTCCTAATCTAACACAGAAGGTTATCAATGTTCACCTGATGTAATGAAGCGTAAAACTTTGAATCTGGGAAAGGTGACACATAATGCGCAGCAAAAATTTTGTTAGTAAAACAAGCTGTGATCCCATCAATTAAGACTTCTAATCGAATTGAGTTCAAAACCTAAAATAAGCTGATTCCGTCTCAAAGCAGGATTTGCCAATTGCTAGTTGTAAATTTAAAATCTTCACTTTTGGATTTTTTTTTTCAAATTATGACATTATTTTATCATTACTTCCATGATCTTATGGAACGAGATCTGTAACAACTTGTGCTACACTGAGTGCACTTAGACAAGATGTGGGTTAACCATAGAACAAACCACTAACTATAAATCAAGCACCGGGAAACAATAAATAGAAAAAAATTAAACATTTTATTGTGTGTTCCTAAGCAAGTACTAGCATGTTTGAAATCAGAGACAGGTCCAGGAAATGAAGATTGCCAGGCCGAACTTACTGAATATTTACTAAAACTGTATGGATATTATATATATACATATTTACCTGAAAAAATTATAAAATACAAATATTCATAAATACACTTTAAAATTTTATATATGATCCATAACTTCAAATTAAAAACAATAATTTTATTAAAAAAAATTTGGTTTGCACACATGCACACAGATAATATTTATATTTGGAGGGTGGGCGATAAAATATAAGTAAATTTTACTCATAAACATAATTAAATCAAATACATCGAGCTTTATGGACCTGAGGGTGACGTCGGAGCCTGGGTTAAAGATTTGCTAATGTAAAAAATGGGTATTTATGTGAATCAAAAGGATGCACTCTATATTTACAAATATGCCATTCAAAATTTATACTATATAGATTGACATAACCTCGTGAGACTCCACCTCATGGCCGTTTTCTCGTACATATATATGGGGGCTGGGGGTGAAATTAAATATTATTATATCTTACTCATAAAATAAATATTATTTCAAATATATAAATATTTTAAGTTTAACACTAATTACATGACTATTTAACATAGCAGGTCTAGCTATGAGTACAATAATAATTCCCACGCTAACAAGAAATCTAGTTCTAATAGTAATGAAATCATTATATTACATGATATAGTATAATGCATTTTGTGACCAATGAAAACATAAACTCAAAGAGAACAAAAAAAAAAACTTGGAACTTTTTAATCCCGTATAATTAACAAATTTCAAATAAAATAAAAACGAATCTTCCCTCTCAAGCCTTTTCTAATACCATCTGCATTTCTCTCATACTTGCCAATATCCTTAAGCAGGCATCATATATCATATAAACCGTAATTTCAACAATTTTTTTGTATACACTATCCTTTGGGTTCACTAAAGACGTTGGCACCCATTACAATTTTCTTCGACAGAGGTGACAAAGAGTTACAATACAAGAATGAGAAGCATAATCACTATTGCACCATATAATAATGAAACTTTCCATTAAGATAAAGGGCACTTTCATTCCTCTTTTGTCCCTCCTTTAGTTACCTGAATGTCGCGATCTGAAATCACTTTGTCATATCTCTTACTTATCTTTCTCATCCTAATTTTAAAATATCATTTGTACATTTTTTATATATGTTCTTCAATTAAAAAAAAATATTTAAAATAAAATTGATAAATACTACTCATTTATTTAATTTATAGATTATTTAGGATCTCAGTATAAAAATCATCCTTTAATTTAATTTAACTTACATTTTTTTAACTAAATTTTCAAATATCTAAATATATGTTATCTAAGAAAAGTTTATATTTTAATTATTCTAACTCCGCTTTAAAAAGCAACCGGTTCACATTACATATCATATAACAATAAATAATTATATTTATAATCCATATTTTATATCATTTACCTCGGCTCAAATAACCAACTATCCATATTTATTTAGCAAAAAAAAAAAAACCAACTACCCATATTTCTATTATATTAATCTGACCCAAAAGACCGATCAACTTCCGACAATCTTTAGTCCGATTTTGATAGCATGAAAATAATACCAATATGTTTTTATTATTCTAATTTGACCCAAAGACCACCTTACCGAATACCAAAAAAAATTATTTCATTTTCAATAGTAAAATTTAGCTAACTGGTACCTGATTGATTATTAGCTGCAAGCTGTGTACTTGAGTTTGATTCCAACAACTGGGAAATTACTTGTGCACCAACCAAATTTGCAAACAGTGAGGCAGATTCATTGTGGCTCTCCGTGAGCCCAACATAAAGCATATTGTCCAGTCTCTTCTGCAAGATATGCAAGGATCTGATATTATTATTAAATGTTGGATAAAAAAGTGCATGAGACCGAAAAAAATAACGTCCATTAATAAAACATTACTTCAAAACTCTACCTTTGCTACTTCGAGCACGTGGTCACCAAGGCTCGGATACTTTATCACACAACGACGCAGTTCATGTGATTCCTTTAAATTGGAGTTATTTGTCAGCCCTGCAACCTATGTATAACTACAGTTAGCCAGAAATATAGTTAAATTACTTTAATACATAATTTTTAAGCCTGCACGGAAGTTTATAAGCCAGAAGATCCTAGAAGTAGGACATTTTTTGAATAGGTTGGTTGAAATTTTGCTACACTGTTTACATACGTGTGTGAATATATGTGTGTGTGTGTGTGTAACATCAATATTGAACAAATCAGACCTGTACGTTATCATTAATTTATTGGTGTGTCCACTTGTCATGAGGGGGGGGGGGGGGGGGGGGGGCAGAAAAGTGATTAAAAGAATGATTCAAATAGCAAAAGAGGATTTACAAGAAATTAATAGCTATATGAATATGGTGAAACCTCGTACAGTCGTACGTGATAAGAGGACACATCACAGGTAATTAAGTTTATGTTCATTTTTTCTGAGATGATAACATACTCACTACTCGCAATAGATAGGAATAGGAAAATGCTATTATACCTGGAATGTGGCTCCATTGTGAATGATGTCCAGAGCAATAGGGTGATTAATATATTCAATCAATGGCATGACAATGTCCTCTGCATTGTATAGGTCGCTACTTTGGGAGTAAGCTGAGCCCTTATGCTTTCTGGCTTCTTTCTATCCATGTGTTATAAAAGCAGGCACATCAGGCATTTAAAGTGCACATCGAAATGTAATACACGGAAATATAGCAATATGTAAATACAGGCAACGTATATTAGACAGAATTAGGATCATCAAATATTGCATCAAAACTTCCACTAACAGTGACTAGCTATCAAGACAAATTTATTTGAACTCAAAGAAATGCTTAAGAAGATGCTGACACCAAAACCTATTTAGCAACGCGTTTAAACTTCTAAAGTGTAGAGAATCTTCGGGTAGAGAATGAGAACCTTCTAAAAGATGATCGACATTATCAAGAGCTGTATGTTGCAACATTACTTACACTCACATGATGGAAGAAATTACAGCACTTGAATATTTAACTACTAATTTATTGTCATCTAGCTCTACAAATTTTCAGACCTTAAAGTACCAGAATTCATACTCTTCAACTATAACTCATGCCAAAACTTTTAACTTAAACCTCTGTGATTTAGAATTTAGGCTATATTTTGTTCCCAAGGTAATGCTCCAACATAACTATTACGTTTCTTACCCGGACTCTTCTGTAAGTTTCCAACATGGATACTTGTCCCAGTGTTGGACTCGGCAATATTTTAAAAAATTTAAATGTTTTTGGCCTAAAGTGTCCTAGTGTCGAGTGTGTGACACATGTACTTGAGTCAAATAAGGAGACACAGTTACATGGACTAGTTTAAAATCTAAGTACTACGCGATATAATTTTGTAAGCCAACAAAGAGTCCGGGTGACGTAGACTAGTATAAACAACTAAATACTATGCAGTACAATTTTGTCTTGTGATTAGCTCTCTGAGTTAATCACGTGTGCTGTTTGTCATTATACACACGTCATTTGCTTGCAAACTAATAATTATAACCTGAAATTGGGATTGTAAATTGTAATAATGGACTAACCCAAATATTATGAAGTCCTTGGTAGTAGTCCAACTTTACTCATTAGAATATTTTTACTCTCATCTGAATTAGTCTATAGTCATAATCTGAATTATCATGCTCTAAAGATAACAAAACTAGTAATAAACTTTTGGTCAAATTTACAAAATTGTTATCCTAACCAAACCATAAAAATTCAAATCCAAGTACAGACACATCGAATGTGACTCTTTTATTATTTAGGATTGAAGGTATACAACAAACACAATCATCCTCTGATGTTGTTTCTCTCTTTCAAAAGGAAGACTTCCTCCATAACCACTTAAACAAATACAACATCATACAACCAGAAATGAGATAAATCAACTAGAGACAATATGGAGAACATAGTACGTGAAATGAGAAGTATAATACATACCCGAGCAAACAGATCCTCTCTCATCCAAGGAACTAGATATTTCCAAGGCCAGATATCCAATGTGGTTACAAGTTTTCCCTTTTTACTTGTGACATTAGACATTTCTGTGGCAGATGTTAAGTTAGGATATACCATATACCTAGCTGCTACCTCTATGGAAAATTCATAACTGCTGAAAAAGCGGTCCACTGGATTCCTAAGTAAAGTCACTACTGATGTTCTCTCACTCGGAAGTTTGGACATCACACTGTAATCATCATGACTAGTCAATAACCTGCAATCTGTTTTACTGCACTAAGAAAACAATCAAATTAAAAAGAAAAACATATGATATTTGAGTGAATTTATCATAAGAAAATAAGACACACAAACGAACACCTTGTCCCTAAAATTTCCATTCTTCTCCAAAGTGATAAATAAATATTTTCCCGTTAAGCATTAAGGCCTGTGAATGTCTTGCTCGGAACAATGAAACAGAAATTACTGGACTCATCAGTTCTTAATTAAAGTCAACATTCTGTTTAGTAAAATTTTAGTGATAGGGAATAAAACCATACTACATAGACCAACAAGTAGATCGATAAAGCAGAAATAATCTACCTATACTATATTTAAAGCTGAAACATTAAAAGTTTGGTCTTTGGTCTATCTTATTTTAATGGGCCTAATTATTGCAAGAAGCTATTCTAATCAAAACACATTTAACAATTCTATTTAAATGCATGCGTAGGGCCTTCTTATTTCACAAAACTGATTTTAAGAGGCCTAATTATTTAAGACCTACTTTCACGGGCCTAATTATATCAAAGACCTATTCTAATTTAAACACATATAACTATTTCAATTTGAACAAGGGCCTACTTATTTGAAAAACCTATGGTGACGGGAACAATTATTCTAAAAAGCTATTCTAATTAAAACACATATAAGTATTTTAATTTAAACGCATCCTTAGTACAATAGCAAATATAAATGAAAAATAAAATATTAAAATACAAATGAATCAGATAACAAACATTATGCGTAACCTGTGCATCGCATGGGATAAGCTAGTGTGTGTGTGTATAATTACAAAGAAATGTGTCATTCTCAGACTTTGCTTGTCCAGATAGGCAATAGATCAATATATCCCATAGAAATGATATTAACTAATAGTGATTTCCAAACTATGATTATATTGTGTTTCCTCCTTTCCTAGCTAAAGTGAGATGATATTGATCACTGCCTACAAAGATTAACACAAGGTTTCCTATAAAAATAAAAAATACCCACAGAATCCAGGATCTTCAAATATGCGAATAGAATAACACACTAAATGCAACATGCGTTGAATTGATTATCTATTCATTGACTGAATCACATACACAATTAAAAAATCAATAGGAGTCTGTCCAATTAAATGATTTCTCGTAATGTGAGAAGATAGAGAACTTTTACCTGCGATTGAACCTTAACTTATCATAGGAACGAGGGCATACACTAGACGAAGGGTATAGGTTTTTCAAAAAACTGCAAATATCGAATATATAGACATTAAGCCCACACGCTCTTCATAATCTTTTGTCTTGTAAAGGAAAAGGAATATTTTTCTCACATCTTAAGAAAATTACCAGTGATAATATGTCCTCCCTCCTGTTCTTGGGACATGAAGAAAAAATAGCAAGTGCTTCAGTACATGTTTATCTTCTTTGACATCTGAAAGAAGAGAAGAAGATTTCCAACTGTCGACCATACTTTCACATTGATCGAAACTTTTATCAGTGAATGCATCTCCTGTAGTAGACGAGGACAAAGTATATACAAAATTAGCAAAGGCCTACAGCCTACTTCCATACATAACGGCTCGATTAAAAACAAAAACCATGACAACATCATCTTGCTGAAACCTCAATACACACTACAAATCAAAATAACCAACTACATTTCTCCAAAAAACTTGTAAAAAGACAACACGAATGACAGTAGCACCGAGTTCACTATAAATTCAATCCAATTTCGAAAACTTTTATCTTTTAAGCAATTTCATAAGCTTTAATCAAACAAAAAATATCCTTGTTTTTTCGGTATCAAGCCCCGAAAAGAATGACATTGCCTCGACTACACACGAAACATATACACATATATAAAGATGTAGATACAGACATACCAATTGGAATGAGCAGCAGCAGTAGCAGCAATCCAAGCTTAACAAAACGATCCATTCACTAAACAAATAAAAATCAACAATTTTCACTATTACAATCCTGTAGAGTTATAAATATCGACCAAATTAAACAACATTCGAAATAATTCTATATACAAAGAAATAGAATAGTATACATACACATACACACAAAAAGAGAGAGGAGACAAGCAAACCTGTATCGAAAGCTGAGAAATTGAGATGCTACGCTCGAAAAAATCGGAATTAAAAAAAATGTGAGCAAATAACGGGGATCAAGAACAGCTGATTTTTCGAGAATGAAATGTGTGTGTGTTTGAATGTGACTGAAAATCTGATAAAAGGCCGGCGGTTAATCGGAGAAAGTAAAACAGTAAAAATAATGAATGTTATGCATTGGATTTGGTGATAGTAACTTTTGCTATGTGTGTGTGGTAATTATTGGGAAATTAAACACCAAAAACAAGACTCAAGGAGCACGTTTGGTTTCTCAAGTGAAGTGCTGTGCAATTACCCAAGTTTTGGGGTGCCTCGGGTCACATCTTTTTAGATAAATTACTATCTTTTTCTTGGAAATCAAATCATGAAGTTAAACATTAATGTAAGTAGATAAATGCATTTAAAATGTTAAATTTGTACTTAATACATTAAGTTTGTACGAATTTCAATATAATTATTTAACAAATTGGGATTTTTTTATTAGTGGAAATTAATGTGAATGCAGGGGGGGTCCACTATTATTACTTGGAAAATTGAATTGATGTTGTAAAAGAGCATTGAAAAACTAAAAAATAATTAAATAACTAAAGTCAATTTTGAAAAGATGAGAATATTTAATGCTTAACCATAGCTCTTAGGGTTATTGTTAGCATTTCCCTTTTAATAAATACATAAAAAATTTTGTTAGGTCCGGAATAACGTAGAAGGGGGGTTGAATACGTTATTTAAAAATATTTCGATTTTCGAGATGTGAAAAATGAGGTCAACAACTGAATCGAAATAAAACAATTGGTTCGGGAAAATATCTTTGAACTGATAAAAACCCAAGGGGTGTTACAACTTCTAATCCAACGGATTAGCTTCAAAAACTCGAACACTCCTAAGGATAGTTTAGGCACGAGGATCTTCTATCCGACACTTCCTGAAAGCGGGCTAAGCCGGCTTTCCTACTAGATGGACTGTCTAGCAGCTTACACAGAGATGATATAAGAGAGAGAAGAGAGAGTTGTGTGTTGAGGTGTGTTTTGAAATGAAATACAACAGGCCTATTTATAGATTTTAGAAAGTCACTATGCTGCACTATTCACGTGGGCCCCATCTGCATAGTAACCACTATTCCACCAACCAAAACGCGTCTGCTGAAAATTTTCATCTCATGTGGGCCTCACCAGCCACTATTTGAATAGTACTATTCACGTGGGTCCCACCTGCATAGTAACCACTATTTGCATAGTAACTACTATTTGCATAGTAACCACTATTTGCACAGTAACCTGCATAGTAACCACGCATAGTAATCTTGCATAGTAACCGCGCATAGTAACCGTGCATAGTAACCTTGCATAGTAATCGTGCATAGTAACTTTGCATAGTATTACTATTTTTGGCTGCTTCTTTTGGGCTTCTCTCTTCTGTTTCAAATATTCTGCTTGAGATATTATGTCTGTCCTTGATCGTCAATAGGCTTTGGCAATTCTTTCTGTGAATTAAAGTGTTGATCCTTCTCTTATGTGCTGACACTTAGTGCACTGGTCTGGTTCACAAGTGACTAGCACTGATCTTGATCTTCACACCTTCGTTACATTCCAATTGATTAGCCTGCAGCAATATCTTCAAATAATATAAATACATGGAATCTTTTGGCCCTTCAACTGAATCATCTGTACATCTTATTCTATCACTGAGGCTTGATCATGTTAATGAACTTCTTTCAGCGACTTGATCCTTGTCGGTGCCTGTTCTTCAAATTTCATGATCCATGTATAAAGTTAATATTATTTATCTTTTATCCTAGTTGAGTTATATATGTCCTCTATTACATATTACATTACATTATGCTTTACAATCTCCCCCTATTTGATTGTTAGGGTTTGACAAGCAAATACCTAGAGGATGACTCAACTGATACAAATAAAATACAAAGATAAATAATATTAAAGTGCATTCTGGATCATATATATACATTTTCCAGATTTCTAAAAATTAACCAAGTGCAAGACAATTGTTCCTGTAGACTGAACATATCTTCAAGTTTGCCTTTGCTTTCTTTCCACATTGCACGAATATTCCAATTAGCTTTTCCTTTCCCAAAATAAAGTTAATTCTGTGTCAACAACCTTTTCCTTGCCCTTATTACGCCTAGTAGCTTCTTGATCATCCACCTTCTCCCCCTCAGTTGGGTTATCCTCCAGAGTAGTAGGATGTGGAGTTGGTAAATTAGACGAAGCTGTCTTCCCCAAGGAATGAATTGCATGACTAAACTGGGATGCCATGGAACTTAATTGAACCTGGAATGCATCATGTTGAATAAGTTGCAAATTTTTAATTTCTGCAACGGACTTACAGATATTTTGCAACTCTTTCTCCATTGTTTGGACCCGTGTAAGGAGTCTGCTATATTCCTTTCTGGTTACAGGTGCATGTGGTTGAGTAGGTTGCTCACTTGTACGTTCTGCAGGTGTTTCACTCAACACTCTATATTCACTCGGTTTAGTGGTTTGGGTTACACTTACATGTTCTGTTGGTGTTTCCCTCAACTTTCCTCTAGAGCTTCCACCGATATGTGTACCTGCAAATGAAATCATCCTAGCCCCTTTTTCAGAGGTCACGGATGGTGCAATGAAAGTTCGTGAGCTTCCGTCCTCGCGTGAAGCGAGTTGCCGACCACTGGTAAAAAGTGGTAAATCTCGAAAGAGATCCAGAGATTTTCCCTCTGGGAGGTTAAACTTGAATTGATTAAATGGCACAAAACCCAAGTTTCCCTCGTACGTCTGTGAAGACACTTGGTTCATAAAAGAACCACCCACCAATGGATCATTCCGTAAAATGGAAGATTCACCAGCAGTTATTGAGGTAGGTAATTCCACCTCGGATGCCTGTGAAGGCATTTGATCTTTTGAAAGATCATCAACCACTCGTATGTTCCGTGAAATGGAACTCAAGATAGTTGCTCCCGTCAATTCAATCTCATTTACATTTACACTCATTGGATAAGAAAGAATTGTTTCACTAACAGTTGCCGTTACCTCAGGTTCATTGGTTTTACTTCGTTTAGAATGAGGTAGAGCGGCTGTTGTAACTAACTCCTTATGTGGTGCTGCTGAGGCACTATCTCCCTCAATAATGTGGATGACTGGTCGTTTAAGTGACAATTGAGGTGTAGGAGTTTGTTGTGTTTGTGTTTGCATTTGTAGAATGGGCTCTTCGACCTGTGTTAGAGTCGGTGGGATTTCCTGCTCTTGGTCGGTTAAGATGGCCACTGGGGGCTGTAGAAACTGTATTTCCTGTGACACAATAGGGAATACAAAGGTTGGAATAGCAGGGATTGAAATATTACCTTGTCGTATACCTGCTCTCACTGGTCGTGGTAACAACGGAAGTGGGACAGTCTTTAGATATTCAGTTAGGACTGTAGGCACATCCGTATATTTCTTTTTGCTTATGTAATTAATTACATTCGTCTTCATAGAAGAACATTCCACCTTTTGACCATTTTCCAAGCGTACCCTGTCTTCATCATTCAAAAAATCATTTAATATTAACTGTAGAAACCTTGGATATAGACATTTGACATTTTGAGTCCGAACGTCTCTTGTTCCCAAGCGTTTCATTTTTAAAATGATTTGACCAAGCACAATTTTTCCAAGATTAATCCTCAAATTATTGGCGACCGCATACCCTATTATTTGAATAAATTCAGGTATTCGATCTTGATTTGTTCTATCTGAGGAAAAAACATGGTTAAGAGTGTGAAAGAAGAAATTCCAGTACTGGGTTAGAAACGTTCTAGAAAGATTACCAGTATTGAAATTGCCATCTTGGTACCTTATAAAACGAAAGAACATTTCAATCTGTTCAGGTGTAGGATCAGAAACGAGATTTTCCATAGGAAAATGAAGAATCCGATTAACATCTCGTTCAGTGACCCTAATCGACCTACCAAATAGTCGATATGTGAATGCACACCCGTCCTGTCCAGAAGTGTTAACCGCACTGCAATATAGTTCACACAATGCATCATGGTTAAGCTGCACTTGTGTAACTAAAGCATAGCGAATTAATGAATGTTCATTCAGAAATTGTGTCCAAGCCCGAAATTGCTCATCTTGAATGGTTTCGATTTGCTGAATGGAAATAGGATTAACTTTAGCAATTAAAAAGTTTCCCTGCAATGCCATTTTCAAAACTTTGAGGAAATTCAAAAACAAGGGTTAGTGCGTATAACAAGAATATGAAATCCGCTCTAAACACCACCAGCTAGATTGTGAGATCTTTCCGATCAAAGCTTGAAATATTCAGCAACTGTGTGTATATGCCCTGTATATCTGAAAATTAATGATGTTAAACACAAACAAAAACTCATCATTTATAAGGTTTCAAGTATTAGTGGGTTAGGTGTAATAGTGACAGGTTATGTTTGAAAAATAACACCGCTCAATAATTTCTCACCTAACTACCTAATTAGCCGAAAAAACATCTTATCACCGAAACTTGTCGGCCGAAAAAACATCTTATCGCCGAAACCTATCAGTCTATACACATACACATATAATACTTCTAATTATTATGGATTTAAAAATAATCACACAGTAAATCAAGAATTAATCCACAATAATCAGATAACCTCACAATTAAATAGACATAAAATTAACAAAATATCATTAATTGATATATATCAATAAAATATTTATTTAATTATGCTACAATTAACTCAATTATTTACTAACTAATTACCATAAAATATAGCATTTATAAGCATGACAATTAATATAGAGATAACTGTGAAATGAGGACTGGATGCAAAGTAAATTCACAAGTCCTAAAAATATGGACATTTAAAATACCTGTGAATTTATAACAAATTGCAGTTATTGATTATCCAAAATTAATTAGACAGATTTAACATCCCAAGTTCACCAACTAACCTGGAGAAAGTGGATTCATCCAGTGGTTTAGTAAAGATGTCTGCAATTTGTTGATCTGTAGGAACAAAATATAATACCACAGTTCCATTCATGACATGCTCTCGTAAGAAATGATACCTGATATCAATATGCTTAGTCCTGGCGTGTTGAACTGGATTGTTGGCAATGGCAATGGCACTCGTGTTGTCGCATAGAATTGGAATTTTGTCCAACATGAGTCCATAGTCCTGAAGTTGATTCCTCATCCACAGGATCTGAGCACAACAACTACCTGCCGCAATGTATTCTGCTTCGGCTGTCGAGGTAGATACTGAGTGTTGCTTCTTGCTGTACCAAGATACCAACCTTCTTCCTAGAAACTGACAGCTTCCAGAATTACTTTTCCGATCAATCTTACAACCTGCGAAGTCAGAATCTGTATAGCCAACTAGGTCAAAACCTGTTCCTTTAGGGTACCAAATCCCAAGATTGAGGGTTCCCTTAAGGTATCTGAAAATACGTTTAACAGCTATAAGATGTGACTCTTTAGGGTTAGCCTGGAATCTAGCACATAGACAAGTTGCGAACATAATATCTGGTCTACTAGCAGTTAAGTACAAGAGAGAGCCGATCATACCTCGATACTTCGTGATGTCAACTGACTTACCAGATTTGTCTTCATCAAGCTTGACTGCAGTTGGCATCGGGGTCTTGGCAGTAGCTGCTTCTTCCATCCCATACTTCTTCAGAAGATCCTTTATGTATTTTGATTGGCAGATGAAAATACCATCAGGCTTTTGAACAACTTGAAGTCCAAGGAAGAAGGACAACTCACCCATCATGCTCATCTCGTACCTACTCTGCATTAGCTTAGCAAATCTCTTGCATAACAAGTCATTAGTAGAACCAAAAATTATATCATCCACATATACTTGCACCAGAATTATATCATTTTTATGCTTTTTATGAAAGAGAGTTTTGTCGATGATACCTCTTGTAAAACCATTTTCAAGTAAGAACTTGGAGAGAGTATCATACCATGTTCGAGGGGCTTGCTTGAGACCATAGAGAGCTTTGAAGAGAAAGTACACAAAACCTTCAAATTCCTTGTCTTCGAACCCAGGGGGTTGTTCAACATAGACTTCTTCCTCTAGATCTCCGTTCAAAAATGCACTCTTCACATCCATCTGAAAAACCTTAAAGTTTGAGTGTGCAGCAAATGCTAAGAACATCCTGATTGCTTCAAGCCTTGCAACTGGAGCATAGGTTTCATCATAATCAATTCCATCTTCTTGAGAGTAACCCTTTGCTACCAATCGAGCCTTGTTCCTCATAACAATACCATTTTCATCCAGTTTATTTCTAAACACCCATCTAGTGCCAATTACAGATTTATCTTTTGGTCTTGGCACCAGCTTCCATACTTTCTGCCTTTCAAACTGATTGAGTTCTTCCTGCATTGCAGTTACCCAATCTGGATCATCAAGAGCTTCATCAACCTTTTTAGGTTCAATTTGAGATAAAAATCCTGCGAAATTGCATTCATTCTGTGTTGCTCTTCTAGTCTGTACACCCGTGTCCGGTTCACCAATGATCTGTTCAAAGGGATGCGCTCTACTCCATACCCTTTGTCTCGGCAGATTTGATCTTGATGATTCTCCAAGTTCATAATTGTGTTGAGTGTGATGACTAGTAGATCCAAAATCATTGTTTGCTCCCCCTGAGCTGTTGCTTTCAGAGTTTGATGAATCAGAGTTTAATGAACCAGCAGATGCATTCTTTGATGTTTCTTCACTTGATTGGGGTTCATTTTCATTGTTCACTTGCTCCCCCTCAACATGTGCTGCTGTCTGATCTACTGGTATAGATTGAACAATAGAGTCTGAAAGAGTATCAGAATTTTGTTCATTCTCAAATCTCAGCTGGTCATGTTCATCAAAATCTTCAAGTCCTGTTATCTTTTTATCATCAAAAGACACATGGATAGATTCCATGACCACTTTTGTTCTCAGATTGTAGACTCTGAATGCTTTTGTGGATAGTGGGTATCCAACAAAGATTCCTTCATCAGCTTTTAAATCAAATTTGGAAAGCTGTTCTGGATGAGTCTTAAGAACAAAACATTTACATCCAAACACATGAAAGTACTTCAGGTTCGGCTTCTTCTTTTTCACCATCTCATATGGTGTTTTACCATGCTTGTTTATGAGTGTAGCATTCTGTGTGAAACAAGCAGCTTGCACAGCTTCAGCCCAGAAGTAAGTTGGCAGCTTTGCTTCATCAAGCATGGTCCTTGCAGCTTCTATGAGAGTCCTGTTCTTTCTCTCTACTACTCCATTTTGTTGTGGAGTTCCAGGTGCAGAGAATTCTTGCTTTATTCCATTTTCTTTACAAAACTCTTCCATGACTGCATTCTTGAACTCAGTGCCATTATCACTCCTTATGATTTTCACTGTATGCTTAGATCCTTTGTCCAGTTGTCTGACATGCTCTGTTAAGATTGATGCAGTTTCTTCTTTCTTGTGCATGAAATATACCCATGTATATCTGGTGTATTCATCAACAATAACCAAAGCATATCTTTTCTTTCCAATAGACATTATATTTACTGGACCAAATAAATCAACATGCAATAAGTGATATGGCTCAAGAATTGAGGATTCAGTCTTACTTTTGAATGAAGTTTTCCTTTGTTTTGCCTTTTGACATGAGTCACATAGGCCATCTGGGGTAAAAACTGATTTGGACAATCCTCTCACAAGATCTTTCTTCACTAGCTCATTAATGCTGTTGAAATTCAGATGAGAAAGTCTCTTGTGCCAATCCCAGCTTTCTTCAATTGATGCTCTACTCAGTAGACAGATTGCAGAGCCATCAGAGTTTGTTGAAAGCTTGGCTTCATAAATGTTACCATGCCTGTATCCCTTCAGAACAACTTTTCCTGTAGATTTGCTTACAACTTCACCGTGTTCTTCAAAGAAACCCACATGATAACCTCTGTCACAGATTTGACTCACACTTAGCAGATTATGTTTGAGTCCTGAGACTAGAGCTACAGCTTCAATGATGACATTCCCAAGTTTGATATTGCCATATCCCAGAGTCCTTCCTATGTTGCCATCTCCATAAAAAACACTTGGGCCAGCCTTCTCCACAAATTCTGATAGCAGGGCTTTATTTCCAGTCATGTGTCCTGAGCATCCACTGTCCAGAACAAGGATATTTTTCCTGTTACCCTGCAATCACAAAAACCACTAATGATTAGTTTTAAGGACCCAGACTTGCTTGGATCCTTTGGTCTTATTAAGTTTGTTAGTTTTTGCAGCAGAAGTCTTATCAGAGTTTGTGCTAACATTCTTTTTATCAGAATTTATACATGTAGAATCAATCTTGAATTTATTCAAAGAGGGTTTAAGTTCATAATAATCATAATACAACTTATGATACTCTTTGCATGTATAAATAGAATGCCAAATACTATCACAGTGAAAACAAGGATTCTGTGGCTTAAACCTAACTGAACCACTCTTAACTCCTGACTTAGGAGGTGTAGAGTTTATATTTTTATTCTTCCTGCAAAAAGCAGCAAGATGGTTAGGACTTCCACAGTTATAACATTTCTTCCTAGGAGCATTGGGAATAGGCATATAGTTATTGCTTTTACTGATGCCTACCTTTCCATTTCTGTTTTTCCTAGGTTCTTTTACCTTGTTTATTCTTTTTAACTCCTTCAGCTTGTGTTTAAGCTGTTTCTGAGACATTGAACTAATATCTACTGATTTGGCTTTATCCTGTTTTGGTTTGTCAGATTTTGGTACAAACCTCACATGATTAATTTTGGGTTTTGCAACCTTTTTAGTAAATACAGGTTTAGAGGTCTCAGCTTCTAGGTTGACAGTTTTCTTTTTATCAGTGTAACCTAGACCTTCTTTCCAACAATCATTGTCTATGATATCCTGAGTTTTCTTACCAGAGTTAGTCCAAATTTTAAGAATGTTTCTTTCTTTAGCAAGTTCAGATTCAAGATAAGCATGCTTTTTCAATAATTCATTTTTAACAAAAATAGCATCATCTCTCTCTTTCTGAATTTCTAACATCTGGACTAATTCTGATTCTAGATAATCATTTCTCTTTCTAAGGTCTAGACTTTCAGATTTTATTCTTTCATTTTTTAAAGTCTGATCTCTATAGCTAACATGCAAGTTTTTAAGAAAGAGTCTTAACTCAGATATATCAGTAGTATCAAAAGCTAGAATAGAGTGAGGTACCTTGGTCTCAGTAGCTTCAGAGATACTATCAACATTTGCCATCAAGGCGTAGTTCACCTCATCTTCAGAGTCTGAAGTGTCAGCCCAGTCCTTCTTCTTTGTGATGTAAGCTTGACTTTTATCAGCTTTGGCTCTCTTGCACTGAGGTGCAAAATGTCCTTTCTCACCACAATTATAGCATGTGATCTTGGACTTGTCGACTTTCCCAGACCTGCTTTCCTTTCCCTCAGTTTTTCTGAAATTCTTCTTGTCAAAATTTGAATCTCTTCGTGTGAACTTCTTTCCCTTCCTGAAGTTCTTGTAAGCCATCTTCTTGAAGCCTTTCACCATTAGGGCTGCAAGTTGTATCATCTCAGCATCACTACCATCATCATCAGAGTCTGTGAGATTGTCAGAGTTTAAGTCATCATCAGAATTTGATGACTCAGTATCAGACTTTGTAATAAGAGCCTTTCCTTTGGATTGACTCTTTTTCACATCAATTTCTTTAGAAGCTTTCTCCTCAGCTTTAAGAGCAATTGACTTGGTCTTGCTTCCATGCCTCTTGCTTCTTTGTTCCATCTCAAGCTCATGAGTCTTGAGCATTCCATAGATTTCATCAAGGGACATGTCTTCTAGATCATGATTGTCTCTGATAGTAGTGGCCTTTAAGTCCCATTTCTCAGGAAGAGCCAACAAGAATTTCAGATTGGAGTCTTCAAGATTATACTCCTTATCTACCAGTGATAGATCATTCAACAATTTCAGGAATCTGTCATATATGTCTGTTAATGACTCATCAGCATTTGAGTCAAAGTGCTCGTACTCCTGTGTGAGTATTGTTCTCCTGTTCTTTTTGATGGCTTTGGTTCCTTGACATCTGACTTCCAAAGCATCCCAAATCTCCTTAGCAGTTTTGCATCCAATGACCCTGTTAGACATAACATTGTCAAGGGCGTTATGTAATAAATGCCTTACTTTAGCATCTTTGCTAATAGAGGAGATATCTTCAGGAGTGTAGTCTTTCTTCTCTTTTGGAATCATTTTCTGTTCTTCTCCAGCAACTGCAACAGACAATTTTGTAGGCTTATGTGGACCATCATGGATTCTGTCTAAGTACTCTGGATCTGTAGCCTCCAGAAACATTTCCATCTTCACCTTCCATATGGGATATTCTGATGCCCTGAGTATTGGAACTCTAATTGATTCATATCTGCTTGTTGTTGGAGTTTGTGTTTTCTCTGTCATGATTGTATGGCTTTTTGTATAGTAACAGAGTGGCTCAAAATGAACCGTACGGTATTTATGAACAGTACCGTATTTGTGAATAGTACCGTATATGTAAATAGTACCGTATCTGTGAATAGTACCGTATTTGTGAACAGTACCGTATTTGTAAACAGTACCGTATCTGTGAATAGTACCGTATTTTTGAATAGTATCGTATATGTGAATAGTGACGTACAACACCGGATCTGATCTGTATATCGATCAACCTGCTCTGATGCCAATTGTTAGGTCCGGAATAACGTAGAAGGGGGGTTGAATACGTTATTTAAAAATATTTCGATTTTCGAGATGTGAAAAATGAGGTCAACAACTGAATCGAAATAAAACAATTGGTTCGGGAAAATATCTTTGAACTGATAAAAACCCATGGGTGTTACAACTTCTAATCCAACGGATTAGCTTCAAAAACTCGAACACTCCTAAGGATAGTTTAGGCACGAGGACCTTCTATCCGACACTTCCTGAAAGCGGGCTAAGCCGGCTTTCCTACTAGATGGACTGTCTAGCAGCTTACATAGAGATGATATAAGAGAGAGAAGAGAGAGTTGTGTGTTGAGGTGTGTTTTGAAATGAAATACAACAGGCCTATTTATAGATTTTAGAAAGTCACTATGCTGCACTATTCACGTGGGCCCCATCTGTATAGTAACCACTATTCCACCAACCAAAACGCGTCTGCTGAAAATTTTCATCTCATGTGGGCCCCACCAGCCACTATTTGAATAGTACTATTCACGTGGGTCCCACCTGCATAGTAACCACTATTTGCATAGTAACTACTATTTGCATAGTAACCACTATTTGCACAGTAACCTGCATAGTAACCACGCATAGTAATCTTGCATAGTAACCGCGCATAGTAACCGTGCATAGTAATCTTGCATAGTAACCTTGCATAGTAATCGTGCATAGTAACTTTGCATAGTATTACTATTTTTGGCTGCTTCTTTTGGGCTTCTCTCTTCTGTTTCAAATATTCTGCTTGAGATATTATGTCTGTCCTTGATCGTCAATAGGCTTTGGCAATTCTTTCTGTGAATTAAAGTGTTGATCCTTCTCTTATGTGCTGACACTTAGTGCACTGGTCTGGTTCACAAGTGACTAGCACTGATTTTGATCTTCACACCTTCGTTACATTCCAATTGATTAGCCTGCAGCAATATCTTCAAATAATATAAATACATGGAATCTTTTGGCCCTTCAACTGAATCATCTGTACATCTTATTCTATCACTGAGGCTTGATCATGTTAATGAACTTCTTTCAGCGACTTGATCCTTGTCGGTGCCTGTTCTTCAAATTTCATGATCCATGTATAAAGTTAATATTATTTATCTTTTATCCTAGTTGAGTTATATATGTCCTCTATTACATATTACATTACATTATGCTTTACAAATTTAGTGTACAAAATATTTTTGGCCTTTTTTCATAAATATCCTTGCCTAGAAATGTTTTTGCAAAAATACTATTTTTTTAAAAAAACTAATTTGCAAAAATATCATCTTTTTTGCAAATATACTATCTCATTTGTAATGGTTACGCATTAAGTTGCATATGAAGATGCATATGCAACCTCATATACAATTGAATTCAACTGAAAATTAAAAGGTGAATTTTTATTTTTTTTACCAACTTCCAGTTCTATATAATGGCTGCGCATATGCAACTGAATGCAACTAAAAATTGGAAGTTGAATTGTGTGCACCCCTTATATATAACTAGAAGTTGTTAAAAAATGAAAATTCAATTTTTAATTTTAATTTGCATAGAGTTGCATAGGTTGCATATACAAGTGAAAATTATATATATATATATATATATATATATATATATATAAAACTTTTGTTTATATATATATAAAACTTTTGTTTTCAGGCCATTTTCTTTCAATTTGATTCATAAATTCATCATACTCATAGCAATTGATGTATGTATAACACGTCAGAATAAGAACGACGTCGAAGAAGCTGTTTCGCCTGCAACGCCTGAGGTATTGTCTCTATCGGTGGTTGGATCAGACGATGGGTCAGGGATGTTGGGTTCGATGAAGGTCTATGTCAATGAGGCGAGGTCGGGGTCGATGAGGTGTGCCGGAGAAAGTGAAAGCAAAGAAAGGAAGAAGAAGCAAATAAGTGAAGAAGAAATGAAAACAACCGTAATTTTGCAAATAAAATTAAGAAGGTATCGTATATTTGCAAATTTTCTCAACATATTGTACATGTGCAAATAAAAGTAGCAAACACCGTATCTAAGGTAAATTTTCAATATTTTTTGTTAAGATTTAATTGTATGAATTTGAATTAGTTTAGTTTTTTTATTTAATTTTTTGAATAAGTAGATTTAAAATGTTTTTAATTTTAAGTTGAAAAATGTTTGTTTGTGTAATAAGTCAGAAAATGATTTAAAGTTAAAAAAACAGATTAAAGACATAAGTTGGTATGGGTTACTTTTTTAAAAATGATTTATTTAATGTTAAAATAAAATAAATATTTGTTTTCAAGAAGTTTTGGGAAGTGAGAATCGAACTCATTAGTACAACTGGAAGTAAACTTTTATCACTTTTATATATAATTAGCTTAAAACTCGTGCGATGCATGGATGTTCTTTAAATGTAGTTCTTTTTTAATTTGAATTATAAATTTTAAGACATAAATTTTTTAGGCTTATAATTTTAAATAATATGATCTGATAATAATTATATATGCTGTTCGTGATATTTTATAAAAGGATGGATTTTAGTTTGAAAATATGACATGTTTTAGCTGAAAAACGTAATCGGTGAGTTATTAGTTAATATAATATTCGTATTTTATTTTACTTAAATAAAGCTAACCAAATAGGTTTTACCGAAAATATTTTTTTAAAAAAAGGTAATGTGTTTTAGCTGAAAAAGGTAATTGGTTAATAATCATAATCATAATCATAATTATAATATTTTATTGTTGTGGAATAAAAACTAGGTTATCGAATTGCGGCTAGGGTTTATGTGTATTTAATGCAAAGGGGGATTAGTGAGTTTCGAGCTTTAATGGTTGTTTCCGTGTTCGAGACTAATCGGTCCTCACAGAGTGCCTACGTATCTCGTATTGAGAATCAAGCCAAGACGTAGTTCTAGGTGATGGTGCCCTCGAGGCTATAGAGGCGAGAGCTCACCTAGGACGCAGTGGCTTGCATGTCCTTATTCGAGGATTAAGCCAAAACGTAGTTCTGAGAATGAGGGGTCAGACCCTTATATAGGCTGAGAAGCCTTAGAATTATGGTAGGATTTGGATACTTGGTGGGCAAGCCACCGCCTTGAGGAAGGTTCTAGACTCCTTCCTTGTAGGAGTCTGTTTCCTTATTGAATTGGATGCCTTGGGGGCTAAGTCAGGCAGGAGTAATATCCTTATTTGACTCTTAGTGCTGAGCTGTTTATTGCCTCTAATATTAATTATGAAATTAATATTAAATTAGGGCTTTTGACCTTATTAATGGGCCCCACGTTCGGACCATGTTGGGTCTAATTAATGCTACATTAAATGTGTCTTTAGGGCTTTATTTTTAGCCCATATCATTTGCCCCCCAACTTCTAGGAAAACTGATCAAGTTTTCCTTGAAGTTTTAACAGTCCTTTCCAAGACTCGGGTCAGGGTTCATCTTCATAAACTAGTGTTTCACAAGTATTGTCTTGATGTAAAGCGTGGAACGACCGACGCATTTACGACAATGTTGATTCAATGTTAATCGGCACTAATCAGCCTTAACGATGTTTAAACAATGTTTTAATAACGTTAAACGACATAAAACGGCACTAAACGGTGCTATACGACACTAAACGGTGCTAATCAACCTTAAACGACATTTAAACGATGTTAAACGACGCTAAACGGCATAAAACAGCACTAAACGGCGCTAAACGACACTAAACGGTGCTTAACGGCACTAAACTTTGACTTCGTTCTCGTACTAATTTTCACATTTAGTATATCAAGATTGAAGTTAAATACCAGCTCCCGTACTGAAAATCAATCTTGGTCAGCCGAAAAACTCGAGGACTAGGACCACAAATCACCCGTGATCGGCTGGATCTACGGGCAATCCGTGGCCGGCAAATCGGTGGTCGGCCGAAGCCCCTTGAAATGCCGTGGTCGGCTGATCGGTGGTCGGCCGTTGCTCCTTCGGGCGCGGTGGTCGGCCGATCGGTGGTCGGCTACGGCCCTCCGGGTGTCGTGGTCGGCCACTTGTGGTTGGAACTACGGAACCCGGACCTAAAACCAATCGTGGTCTTAGAAATTATGGACCTCGGACCTAAAATCAACCGTGGTCTTAGAGATTATGGATCTCGGACCTAAAATCAACCGTGGTCTTAGAGATTATGGATCTCGGACCTAAAATCAACCGTGGTCAAACGGCGCTAAACGGCACTAAACGGTGCTAGCGGCACTAACAGCACTAAATGGTGCTAACGGCACTAAACAGCGCTGAAAGGCACTAAACGGCGCTAGTCGATGCTAACGGCACTAAACGGTGCTAGCGGTGCTAAATTTTAATTTCGGCTTCGTTCGTGCCTTGGCTCAGGATTGAAAATCAGTCTTGGTATGTTGATGGAGGTGTTTGCTATGCCTTGAAAGGGTTTCGTGAACCTTGAACTCAAACGACTTGTTTCTTAATCCTCGTGACCTTCCGGGCTTTAACTTGTTTGCTAAATCCTTGGTCTTAAGGCTATCATCAACCCTTGACTCTCATCCTTGTGATGAAGTTCTTTAGTTCTTGCCTCCTCCTTATTTCTCATGGAGGAGGCCTTCCTTCTCGGTAGATCGTTCAGGTAGTTCACTTGCTCCTTAGCGCTTGACCTTAGGCATGGTGTTCCTTTGTTGGTTTTCAACCCTTTAGCTTGATTCTAGGTTTCCAACCTTCTTCTTATGCTCATATAACCTTTCTTAGGTCTCAACTTGACTGACGACTCTTGATTCGAGTCCTTAAACTCAAACGACAAGCTCGATTGAAGGCAGACAGCCTTGTTGGCCATCAAGGCTTAAATTTTATGTCGGGATTTGAGATTCAAGATTTTAAGTATGGAATGACAAAGGACCTCTTATCTCAGCATTCTTACTAATAGTTTCTGTGCTTTCAAGGCATTATCAGGGAGCCAACTAGTCTCAAGATGAGCTATGAGAGGGTCTATCCTTTAGCTTACATCAACTGGTGCTACCAATTTCGAATCGATGGTGGGGTCTTCAGGACCTGGAAGTAAAAACTCTCCGCATAATTTTCTATCTTAGAAGAGGCGAACTTAAATAGGGCATCGTCCTTAATGTTCTCATTTCTTGGAATGTGCTCCTCATAGCGCTCATCATACTGAGTCATAACAGCCTTCACAACTCTCAAATATTTTGTCATAGTTTCATCCTTAGCTTTAAATTCACCATTCACTTGCGAGACTACCAGTCTTGAATCTCCAAAAACTTTGAGGTTCGTGACCCTCAGTATTCTGGCCAAGCCCAATCCGGCTATCAAGGCTTCATATTCAGCTTCATTGTTGGTAGTAGGAAAATCTAACTTCAAAGCATACTCAACTGTGAACCCGTCGGGGCTTTGCAAAATCGAACCTGCACCACTAGATTTTGTTTTTGATGCTCCATCAAAATAGAGCACCCAATATTCCTTCTGATCAGGTACAAGCTCTTCATCTTTATCCTCTCCTCCAGGGGTGGTCATTATCTCCTGCCCCCGACTTCTTGGTTGTTAATGGTATATTCAACCACGAAGTCAACTAATGCCTGAGCCTTGATGGATGTTCAAGGCTTGTACGTGATGTCAAATTCTCCAGGTTCGATTGCCCACTTAATCAGCCTTCCACTAACCTTTGGACTGTGTAAAATATTTCTCAACTGTTGGTCCGTCAAGACTTTGATCTTGTGTGACTGAAAGTATGGTCGTAGCTTCCTCGAAGCTGTTATCAATGCCAAAGCAAACTTCTCGATGGGAGAGTAATTTAACTCAGCCCCGTGCAACACCTTGCTCACATAATAGATGGGTTTTTTAACCTTGCTTTCTTCTTGAATAAGGACATCACTCAATGCTTGTTCAAATACCGCCAGGTATAGATAGAGAGTCTCTCCGGGACTAGGCTTGGCCAACAACGGGGCTTCAGTCATGTACTTCTTCAGCTGTTCGAAGGCCACTTGGCTCTCAGGAGTCCACTCAAAATTTTTCACCTTCTTCAGTGCTTGAAAGAAAGGCAGACACTTGTCACCAGACTTGGAGATGAATCTCCCTAGGGCTGCAACTCGGCTGGTTAGCTTCTGTACATCTCGTATAGAGCGGGGTGGTTCCATGTCTAAAATTGCTTTTATCTTAACAGAGTTGGCCTCTATGCCTCTCTTTGAAACCATTAGACCCAAAAACTTTCCTGATCCAATGCCAAAAGCACACTTGGTTGGATTCAACATCATCTTATGGTGCCTCAGCACTTCGAATGCCTCTCTAAGGTGCTTAATGTGGTCTGCCGTGAATAGGCTCTTGACTAACATGTCATCAACATAGACCTCCATGGTTTTTCCAATCAGATGGGCAAATATCTTATTCACCAATCGTTGGTAAGTAGCTCCTGCATTCTTTAGACCAAAAGCCATGACAAGATAACAGAAAACACCAAAGTCAGTTATGAAAGATACCTTTGGGATGTCATCCTTGTACATTTTAATCTGATTGTAGCCACTAAACCCGTCCATGAAGCTCAACATCTTGTGTCCAACTGTGGCATCTATCAACGTATCAATCCTTTGGCAGAGGAAAACAATCCTTAGGGCATGCATCATTCAAGTCAGTGAAGTCTATACACATCCTCCACTTCCCATTTGCCTTCTCGACCATCACAGGGTTAGCCAACCACTCGAGGAACTGAATCTCTTCAATTAACCCAGCTCCTAAGAGCTTGCCAACTTCTTGATTAATGGCCTCTTGCCTTTTTGGAGCGAAATTCCTCTTCTTCTGCTTTATTATCGTTCGTTTAGGATCGACATTCAATTTGTGAGTTATGAGTTGGGGATCAATCCCTGGCATATCAGTTGCTGTCCAAGCAAACACATCACTGTTCTCTTATAAGAATGCTGTCAACTTGCCCTTCAAGGGGTTCCTTCAATTGGCTTTCGGGCTATGCAATATGTTTCTTCAACGGGTGGTCCATCAGGACTTCAACATTTGTCTTGGTTCCATTTTTTTTTCTTGATTCTAGGTCAAGGATTCAAGGTTGATTCCTCGATTTAGATTTCAAATAAGACAATCATGTGGGCTTTTTGCCTTTTAAACTCTTTAAGACGAGAGTTTGCTTGAACTTCTTGATCCTTGTTTAAGGTTCTCTATTGGTCTTCTACCTTAGATTCTCCATCCAAGTCATTTTTGAAAACATTGAAAAGTGGCTAGTCCTTAGCCTCCACAGCCTTGCATGGCTTTGATTGCCAGATGTCTTTTATCCCGGGTCCTTCAAGGACTTGAAACACTTATTTGGTTGTGTTGTAACCTAACTCTCGACCCTTCAGAGTTTTATTTATGCATTTGTTTGTTTCCATTCGTATATTCTCTTATTTTCAGTACTTGATCATCTTTGACTTACACACATCAGGTGCTTGGTACATAAATAGAATCATAGAACGAAAAGCAAACTTGCATTAATAACATAAATGGGTTCAACCCGTACTACTGTCCTACTCGGAGGGACATGCTCTGCATGGTTTCATTGAACCTTATTTCTACTTCTACTAGATAAATATGAAGCTAAGTCTAACTTTGCAAGACTAGGCCTGCATGGCTTGATTTTGTTTTTGATGCTCCATCAAAATAGAGCACTCACCACTCCTTCTGATCTCCTCATTCTTATTCTGAAGTTCTTTTCCTTCTTGGGGTACTATCTCCTGCCCCCCGACTTCTTGGTTGTCAATGGTACATTCAACCACGAAGTCAGTTGACGCCTTAGCCTTAATGGCTGTCCGAGGCTTATGTGTGATGTCCTCTGCTGGCTTTTCTTGGTGTTCCTTATCATTGCGGACATCCATGTCTTCAATCGGAAGGACCTGCCCCCCGACTCCTTCAGGCCTTAACGAGGCTACATAACAGCTTCGTGCCATCTTTTGATCACCTTTATGTTCTCCAACACCATTCCTGGTTGGGAACTTGATCTTCGTATGATAAGTTGAGGCAACAGCCTTGAATGCATGAAGTCCAGTCCTCCCGAGGATAGCGTTGTACGTTGAAACCGCCTTGATTACCAGGAAGTTCAACATCTAGGTGGCCTCCTTTCCTTGGGCTCCTGTCCAATAGTTACAGGCAACTGAATAGTCCTTTCAACTTTGGATTCTACTCCATTAAATCCATATATAGGCATGTTATTTGGGGTCAACTGAGAATCATTGTACCCCATCATGAAACAGAATGTCAACGGAAACTCCATTGTCGATCAAGACTCGCTTCACCTCTGAGTTTCCAATCACAAGAGCTATGACCAACGGGTCGTCATGGGGGAACTTCACCCCTTCCAAGTCTGAGTCGTCAAAACCAACCACTACTTTAGTTTTTGCACACTTCGGGGCCTCTCCCATGATATGCATCACTTCTCTGGCATAAGCCTTCCGAGAAGTCCTTGTTGTGCCGGCCGCAGTCGGGCCTCCTGAGATCATGTTGATTACTGGCCCTCGGGGCTGTGGGTTGCGATCTTGATCGTCATCCCTTTTATAATCTCTAATTTGATCATCTTACTTTCGCTTTCTCGAGTCGTTGTTACCCCCTCCATTACCTATTGCGGCCTCTTTCTTCATGCTATCCTCAGCTTCAATATACTTATCAACCCTTCGTTGGAGCTCAGCCATGTTCTCAAGGGGATGCTTCGCTAATGACCTTTTAAAGAAGAGGTCAGTGGTGTCGTGCTCCAGGGCTACCATGGCCATCTTATTTTCCAAGTCAGTAATATTTAGTGTCTCCTTAGTGAATCGCTTGAGGTAATCCCTCAGATTTTCATTCTTCGATCCCTTGTACCACATACATAAGAGATGCGGAGCTTTTCTCATGAACTCTTCCGCTAATGAATTGGCTGATAAAAGCAGAACTCAACTCCTTAAAAGTGCCAATTGAATTCGCAGGTAATCGGCTATACCATCTTTGAGCTATACCAGACAGGGTTTGAGGGAACGCCCTACACTTGAGAGCGTCACTAGCAGGCTGCAATATCAGTGCGTTCGAGAATGTTCTCACATGGTTTGCGGGGTCACCTGTTCCATCATAAACCTTTATAGTAGGCAACTTAAACTTCCTAGAGATGTGAGCATTCATCACCTCCTCGGTGAATGGTGGTGTAGGATCATCATGATCTCCTAGCTGCATCAACTCTTTGGGGTTACCCTTGGAGGCCTCTGCCCTAGTTGCTCTTCCCGTTGGGGCATCAGCCCTTCTCTACCTCGTTGGAGGCCTTTCCGAATCAAACAAAAAGGAATCTCTCTTGTATTTGGGGGAGGTCGATTCTGAATCTGACCCTGGTTCTGTCTTTGCTGCTCCCTTTCTATATCGTCCTTTAGCTTTTGGATCTGGGCTTCATAAGCCTTGATTCTTTCAGCGTCTGTCATAGGGGGTCCATCATGGATTCGTCGAGTACGCCTTATAGGCTCCTTGCTTGGATGTCGCCTCCTCGGGGCTTGATCACGATCGTCATCCTCAGATGAAGAATCATCAGTATAAGGACCAGAGTAGTCATAATATCCTTGATAAGGACCCAAGCCTCTAATGTAAGGAGGGTGATACGGTTCATGTATCTGCAGGGCATGGCCACTTGGCCCAGCACCTCGATTATTCGGAGGGTAGTTATGCAACCCGTATGTCGGATTCGTACTTCTAGGGAGATCTGTAGTAGTGATCTGCACCCCCGGAGGTAGTGGATGATTGACAAGGGGAGAGACCATCATCTGAAGAGGGTTGGTCTCCTCGTTTGGATGGACAACCACAGGTAGAGTTCTCTCATCATGGGGAGTCATCCATATAGATTGAGAAACTTGAGGTTGAGTGGTCGTCCTTGTTGATGGGGGTGCATACCCTTGTTCAGTGATGACGGATGGAACAGAGGTGACGGTGGTAGCCTCGGTTGAGACTGGTGTCCTTCGTGTTTGAACCATGGTTGATGTTGTCTTTCCACAGACGATGCCAAATGTTATGGAATAAAAACTAGGTTATCGAATTGCGGCTAGGGTTTATGTGTATTTAATGCAAAGGGGGATTAGTGAGCTTCGAGCTTTAATGGTTGTTTCCGTGTTCGAGACTAATCGGTCCTCACAGAGTGCCTACGTATCTCGTATTGAGAATCAAGCCAAGACGTAGTTCTAGGTGATGGTGCCCTCGAGGCTATAGAGGCAAGAGCTCACCTAGGACGCAGTGGCTTGCATGTCCTTATTCGAGGATTAAGCCAAAACGTAGTTCTGAGAATGAGGGGTCAGGCCCTTATATAGGTTGAGAAGCCTTAGAATTATGGTAGGATTTGGATACTTGGTGGGAAAGCCACCGCCTTGAGGAAGGTTCTAGTCTCCTTCCTTGTAGGAGTCTGTTTCCTTATTGAATTGGATGCCTTGGGGGCTAAGTCAGGCATGAGTAATATCCTTATTTGACTCTTAGTGCTGAGCTGTTTATTGCCTCTAATATTAATTACGAAATTAATATTAAATTATGGCTTTTGACCTTATTAATGGGCCCCACGTTCGGACCATGCTGGGTCTAATTAATGCTACATTAAATGTGTCTTTAGGGCTTTATTTTTAGCCCATATCATTTATTTTATTAAATAGAATTGATCATTAGTGTTTTTAGAAAATAAAAAAATTTAGTTAGATAAAATGTAAAAGATAACATATTTGTTGTGGAACAAAAACTAGGTTTAAGATTGAGGTTAGGATATTTAATATTAGAGTTGGTGAGCTTCGACCTTTAATGGCTGCGCTTGTGTTTCGTAACTTAATTCGGGTACTCACAAGATGTCTACGTATCTCAGAGTTGAGAATCAAGCCAAAACGTATTTATGAGAGTCATGCCCTTTATATAGGCGTTGTAAGTCTAAAATTTAGAGTAGGGTTAGAAGACTTGGTGGGCAATTCACCCAAGGTTCTAGACTCTCTCTGTTTCCTTGTATGATTGTGTGCCTTTGAGGTTACTCTTTATAGATGTAATATCCATTATCCCTCAATATTAATTATGAAATTAATATGTAATTAGGGTTTTGGGACTCATTAATGGGCTTCTTGTTTGGACCAAGCTAGTTCTAATTAATGAATCATTAATTATTTATTTAGGGCTTATTTTCAACCCATATCAATATTTTACATGAAAAAGTAAATTGATTAACTTTTGAAAAATTAAAAAGATAATATGTTTTATCTGAAAAAGTAAATCTATTAGTTATTAGTAACTATAAATAATTTAAGTAAAAATAATTAAGCAAAAATAACATGTACTGTTAAATAAAAGTAAATAAGTAAAATTAACAGGTACCATATCAATCGACCGACTGATAAACCAACCAAACTTTTAATGTTTCGAAAGATATAACATTTATCAAATTATAATTGAATAAAATATCTTAATCCATTTAACCTCGTTTTTAATTTATATTATCATGAATTTATTTGTAGATAGCGAATTCATTACGCACTAAAAGCATCTCCAAGGCTAGTGAGCCCTTACCTATATTGCTTCAACCTGGACTGATTTAGGGATTTGGCTTCAAAATTGTTCCTCCAACCATCATTCCCCTTACCAATAATTTTTAGGGGAGGGAAACTCTATCCTTATATGTGGGGAAGCAATTTTGCTCCCCTATATTTGCCACCTCAGCTTCTGGTACCTTCATCCTCCATTCTTACTAATTAAATATAATATATTATCCCAACCATCCTCCATACTTCATTATACTTATTAATTAAATATTATTTTTAAAATATAAGTAACTGAAATAGGGAACACCATTGGAGTGAAGGAGTTTTTTCATTCCCTATATTTTAAGTAATCATTATTTTATAATATTTTAGGGATCCAATATAAGTAACTCCATTGGAGTTGCTCTAATCTATAGGATCTTTTTATCAAAGGCAATCAATTTGTTAATTATATGATGTATTCTTTGTATTTTGGTTACTGATTTTACACATTTTTTTTATGAATGTTACTGTAACAAAATGAATTTTTTTGAATTATAGTATTTTATTGGGTGATGATCCAAATGTACCATTTTTAAATTTCATGATCCTATTTATCCCATTCCAAAAAAATGATTTAAAATATCCCATAAATACGTTGTTTTGTCTATGTCATGCTATTTCATTTGTTGTATCAGAGCAAGTCCAACAGTATATTGCTTCCTAAATCAATTTTAAGGAACTTAATGTAAAACACCACTCCAACAATGTCCTAGTGGTTCCCTAAAATACTAAGGACCACTAGCCATTCCCTACTTTTGGGGAACCACTAGCCATCCTTAACTTAGTTTCTATTAATAAAAAATTCCTTTCCCTTCATTTTTCAATATTTGTCCATATCACATTCTCTAATTGATTTCAAATTTATCATTATAATAATACTAAAGAGTTAATATATGGAATGTTGTTGGAGTTGATGTACAAAACAAAGTTCTTAAATCACTAGGAACCATTATTTTATTATATTTTTAAGAATTCACTAAGGCTCTCTCTTTAGCCCTATGTCTCTTATCCCTTGGAGGTCTTCCTCCGCTAGCATGTTTTTTCGGAAAACTCTATTTATTCTGGTGTGTATGGCAGGCAGGCCTATATTTCTTGGTTTTAATAGGACTCCTTACGAGCGTTGTTTCTATCTACTATTATCTAAAAATAATCAAGTTATTAATGACTGGACGACTTTATGTGAGATTCGAAGCCCCAAAAGGAGAATTAGGAATTTTTCTGATAGGAGATAAGGTCCAAAGCACGCCCCATTCGTTCCGCCCGTAACAATCCAATTAATTCTCCGGGTAAGAAAATATTTGACATCCCATCTTCTGAAACCAACACTTTTGATGTTATTTGACGTACAATAATTTCTATATGTCTATTATGGAGTTGCTCTTTGGAGAGCACAGTACGATGAAAGTTGTAAGCTGTGTTGGGGGAGGGGAGTTATTGTCAATCGTTGGCCTCTATGGTAGAATCAGTCGGGGGACCTGAGAGGCGGTGGTTTACTCTGCGGCGGATGTCAGCGGTTCGAGTCTGCTTATCTCCAACTCGTGAACTTAGCCGATACAAAGCTATATGATAGTACCCAATTTTTCCGATTAGGCGGTTCGATAAATCATATGGATATGTAAAATACAGGATTTCTAATGCTAGCTGGAAAAGGAGGGAAACGGATACTCAATTTAAAGTGAGTAAACAGAATTCCATAGCTATTGGACTTGCTCTTAGGTGCCTAATGCGGCACTTCGTGTGCAACATCAGGCTTGACGTGACATGATGTGACAGATTATCTTCCTTAATACAACTAATGCGACATACGAAATAGCGTAACAGAAGGAAAATTTTGAAAAATTAAATACGATACATGAAATTGTACATTAGGGGACATGTGAGAGGGCCAAACTTTCGTGAATGATCCATTTTGGTAATTCTCTCTATCTTAGACATTATATTTAACTTAATAAAATAAATTTACTATTTGTTTATAATTAAATCAAAAAACATAACTATAACATTTAAAATAAATAATAAATAAAACTTTTTAAAATTTATTATATAATTGAAACGTTAGAATTCAACAATTGTTTTTGCTGCAATAACGTTATAACAAAAATGTACTCCTATAGAATTTAGCAAATACTAGCTTAAAACCAGTGCGATGCACGAATATCTTTTAATATTATATGACTTTTTTTTAATTAATTTGAATAACTTTTTTTAAAATATGTAATTTGGAGGCTTAAATTTTTAAATGAGATAATTTGATAATAATTATATAAATGTTATCCATGATAATATAAGAAAAGAGGGATTTTAGTTAGAAAATATCGAAAAGATGATAAATTTTAGTTAAAAAAGATAATCGGTTAATTATGAGTACTTATAAAATTATTATTTAATTTTACTAAATAGAATCCGTGATTTAATTGAAAAAAGATAGGTCTTAGTTAAAAAAAATATTAAAAAGTAAACATGTTTTAGGTAAAAAAGGTAATTGATTAGTTTATAGTAATTATAATTCAATTATATTAATTTACTAAATAAAATTGCTCGTAATGTTTTAAGAAAATAAAAATATTAATGTCGCCCGTGATATTTTTAGAAAAGGAGGGTTTTTAGTTAGGAAATATTAAAACGATGATAAATTTTAGCCGAAAAACTTAATCGGTTAATTATTAATATTATAATATTGTTATTTATTTTATTAAATAGAATCGCTCGTGATATAATATTTTAGTTAGAAAAAATAAAAAAGATAATGTGAAAATTAAAAAGATGACTTGTTTTAGGTGAAAAAGGTAATTGATTAGTTTATAGTAATTGTAATTTAATTTATGTTATTTCACTAAATTAAATTGCTCGTATTGTCTTTAGATAGTGAGAAATTAAAGTTGCCCGTGATATTTCTAGAAAAAAAAATTTTAATTATGAAATATGGAAAAGATGATACGTTTTACCTGAAAAAGTTAATCGATCATTATTAGTATTATAATATTATTATTTAATTTATTAAATAGAAGCATCCGTGATATAATTTGGAAAAGAGATATTTTAGTAACAGAATAGAGAAAAGGTAACATGTTTTGGCTGAAAAAGGTAATTGATTAGTTAGTAGTAATTATATAATTATAATATAATTATATTAATTTATTAAACAAAATTACTCGTAGTGTTTATAAGAAAGGAGAAATTTTAGTTAGATACAATATAAAAGATATTGTGTTTTACCTGAAAAGGGAAATTAATTAGTTAGTGAAGATAGAAAAGGTAAGAGCATCTCCAAGGGCAACCCCTATTTTCATCCCCTAAAATATAATAATATAATGATTACTTAAAATATAGGTAACCAAAAAGTTCTTTTGCTCCAATGGTGTTACCTATATTCATTACCTATAACTTAAAAAATAATATTTAATCAATATTTTAGGTAATATAGAGAAGGTGTTGGTATAGATATATGTTATATTATAAGGAAAGAATGTGATGTGTCATTATAGGGGTTTGAATTTCTCTCCCCTAAATATGGGGTTTGATTTTCTCTCCCCTAAAATTTATAAGGGATAGGGAGTCCCATTGGAGCATCATTTTTAAGGTTGAACCCCTAAATAATGTACACCTAAGACAAATATAGGTAAGAAATCTTTGGGTTGGAGTTGCTCTAATATGTTTAATCTAAAAATAGGAAATTAATTAGTTAATATGAGGGATTTTATCTGTAATTAATTATGGGTAAATAAGTAAAATCAACATGTACCGACCAACCAAACTTTTAATGTTTCGTCTTTTATATAATAGTATAGATTATTTTTACTTTCCGAACATATTTTAAAATATTTATTATTATAGTAATTAAAATGATGTACCTTGCCAACAAAGGGTTGGTGCAGTGGTTGAGCTCTTGACTTCTCTAAGAAAGGTCAAGTGTTCGACTCCTGGCGTATGCGTGCGTTTAACTATTAAAAAAAAATAAAAAATGATGTACCTTAAGATTGAACTAGTAATATGCCCGTGCTACGCACACGGGTTTTTTTTTTATATTTTTCATTTTGGGTAGTTAATAGTGAATAAATTACAACAACCTTTAATCTTTTATCATTTTAATTTATGGCTTTTAATTAATTGTTTTTGGTAAGGACATTTTGATATATGTGTTAATGTATTTTAAACATGGATTTTTTCATAATTAATGTAAAATAAATTATTATAATATTTTTTTTATAACATTATTTAAATGATAAGTAATAAAAATAAATAAATAAAATAATAGTACACAACTCAATTTTTTACTTGCATTTACTTTGTTTTTAATTTTTTATCATATATAAAGTTATTGACATTCTTACGGTTAATTTTTTTTTCATTTTTTACAATTTATTGCATCTCTTTTTTTCCTTTATCAGTGAGTAATTAGTATTAGAAAAATAGCGTAAAATGTAATTCTTGTAAAGAACCAAGTAAGCAATTAATACATATGAATTCCCATTACAAACAAAATATATCAGGTCCAACATATATAATTATTATAATTAAATTATATTTTTTAAAATTTTTGAAATTATAGAATTTGTATCTTAAAATTATCAATAAGAATTAAAAAAATATAAGACTTTTTAAAAAATTGTATTCTAAGCTAATAATATTTTAAAAAAAATAATGCATTAATATAAGTAGTTGACATGTTTAGGAATTTGTGTCCATATCATATTAAATCTACTTTTGTGCCAACAATATTGTTAGATATCTTAAATATAGGATAACCATAAATTTGCCTTAAAAATGGATAGCTAAAAGGGGAAAAGATCATAAACACTACCTTGGACACTACCTTGATTTGCATGTCGGCGATAAGATCGAATTGAAGGTATATGCTCCATTCTAAAGTTCATCAATCATCTTAATCTCTCCATAGAACAGGTATATCAATCGATTAATTAATCTTCAGTGAAAACATTAATCAGTTTTATCAATTTTGTATGATTAACATATATAGAAAGAGATTGAAAGTATGACGTGTTATTCTTGTATTCTCTTCTACATGATCTTAGTTTCACTTACAATATTCTTAATTATGTGTTTCTTTTTTCAATTTTGTAACTGTTTATGCATCTTCTTGAAACATGGTAGCAGAAGTCTATTGTGATGATACTACACATTTATTAAAACCTAAATCGGAAATCTTGAAATGAAATAAAACAGGAAAAAATAACAACTTCATGTGTAGTCTCTGCATCACTGCCATATGACATTTACTTCCATAATATTTCACTGTCAATTTACGTTAGGCTCGTATCCTTCTCCAGCCAACCTACACTCAATATTAGTTTGTAAAACAATAATATAAATTAGATATTATTTGTACAAAGAAAATATAATCTCATGGTGAAAGGCCAAAAGTAAATATGATATACCTATTCCTCATCATGAAAACATCCTTGTATGGCATATTAATAAAAATCTTGGAAGAAGGCAAGTTGGTAATCAGAACTTTGCCTGGTATGGGAGAAATAATGAATATTAATTAGGAAGGACAATCTACAATCTACATTTAACAAAGGTCTATTAAAAATATAGTGTAGTTAACGGGACTACCTTTATAAATAGACATTTTTATGCTTGCCAATATCACAATTACTGGTCTCTCAATGTGATTTGCATATAAAGTTTCGGTATTTGCATCTAGCGGTCCCCAGAAATGAACCATGTGTGAAACACTATAAAAAAAAATCAAGTGCATAGTTATTTAAATTTCTACAAATACATCTGTTTAGTATAAATTAAATAATTAGCAATTGGTAGTTTAAAAAATAAAAAATTGAAAATCATTTGATTAATGTATATTTTGAATACCTTCCATCACTTATTCTGAATCGCACAACTTGCCTTTGACCGAAACGTGTGTCAAATGTTTGCACTTGTTCCAAATTTTCCAACACTCCGACAACATCTAGAATAATAGAAAGCAATTCAGTAGGAGCACAATGTAATAATAATACTTTATGATATGAAAACAGATTCACCTGTTGAATAGGTAGGCTTCTGGTCAGGATCATAGGAATAAACAATATCATAAAGATCTCCCAAAGGTTTTAACTCAAATTTGTGAATCGGAATTATGAAGTCATCATGAACATAAGGAATGATATTAGTACAATCCAGAAATCTGATGCATTTATCGGTACTAACAGGCCTGAAAATACCAAATGCCTGCTGAACTTTGACATTGATAACCTTGTATAAGCCTCCTTCGAAAATAGGATTTGGAAGATTATTCCAAATCTCAGGCCTCACAGTTGCATGCATATGAGTATTCTGCTCATAAACAAAACATATGATCAATTGGTTAAAGTTTTAGATTGTAATATATAAGTTTAATATACAAATTGAAAAGAGTAGAATATAAAGATTCTTACCAGACAATCTAAAATAATCATATTGTGAGCAATAACAACTCCAGTATTGGAAATTGTATCCCACATCCTAGTGACACGGACTTTTAGTGTCCACCCTATCTTCGATTCATCTAGTGTCACCAGATGATCGTGCATAGTCATATCTATTATAAAAGTACAAAGATGTTAACAAATGAGATTGTTTGTGAAATACTTGAACAAATGTATATCATATAAGGATTAGACATTACCTAGGATTAAGAAATACAGGTATTTGATGCTACCTCTGCGCTTGTAATCTTTGTGCAATACTATTAACACTGGTTTGTTTATATATAGGCTATAGGGTATTAGTTAGTTTTTTGATAATATCTTCTGCAATCTTCTTTAAAGTTAAATGACATATTTTTAGGTATTTGATATATATCAATATACATTAAGTTAATAGATATGGAATGAGTTGATTTGATATATATCAATATCAATTAAGTTAGTAGATATTGAATGAGTTGATTTATCAATCTAATCTTATTCAACCTAATTTAATCTATTCTAATTAATACAATAAAAAAAGTACAATAATATCCTGTCAGCTAGCAATAATATCCTTTCCTGTATAAAATGATTGTAATTCTTAAAATGTCTGAAATTTATTTGTTAGCTGATTCAGTAGCTTTAGTACTCAAGTACTTATAAATAGTCCTCAATTATAGGTCATCTGCTTTGGATAAGAGCTCATGTTTTTGTTCTTAAATATCCTTTACTGCAAGTTCAATCTTAAAGTGAAGATTAATATGCAAGGATGTGGCAGTTTGACCTTTTGCTGCTTGAAGTTGGGACTTAAGCTTAGAATACTGTTTAAAAAATAAAAACACAATAATAGCTTCAGGTATCTTTTGCTCTGGCTATCATCTTTCATGTCTGTTCTGTTTCATGCAATCCTTGAAAGCTAAGTGAAGATTGATGGTTCAGTCTTAAAGTTTATAACTTTTTCACTTATACCATTATTTGGTAATTTTGTTGGTAAAAACTATTGCATTGAAAAAGCTAATAACTTGTGCAATCATAAGACATAACCTTAAATGAATGTATGTTGCATTGGATTCAATACAATTATTAAAAAACCAAACATATAAATAATTTAAAACCGGAATATGTCTCAAAATCTACCCAAATCATTGGGCTCAACATTAACAAAAAACATAAAAAGTTTAAACTCTTGACCATTACATATTCTACTTATTCCTTCTCAAAAAACAGATACTAATAATAAATTTGCTGACTTGAATTGCAACTTGAATGAGTAGTTGGTACCAATCAGAGGTGCGCAACTTTGCTCACTTTTCCTGGTAATGAACAAAAAAAATTGAAATGATAATTAGCTAATCACAATTCATAAAGAAAATATAGGAATGTAGAATAAGTATTAGGAATTGTATATAACCATCTTAATCTTCTTGGAACAGGAAGAAGCAGAATCCGGTGTCTGAAAACTGTTTGACAGATCAATGATGTTCTGTGGAAAAGAATTTAAATCTATCAGATAGAATAGTAAATAACAAACTCCAGTGCTTATGGGAAATAAAAAAACAGAACCATGGGTCATTATGTAAAGTTCTTACTTCAGAGAAACTCGATACTGTTAAACTTTTCGTCTTTGCATCTGATGGAGTTGAAGTGGAAATATTGGAGTCATAAGAATCAGTGACCTTGAAAATATTACTTTGTAAATGTACATTATCTTCAGATATCTGAACATTGAAAGTAAATTCCTTTCCAGCAATCTCTTTAAGTTTTGTAGGATAGCTGTTGCTTGTTTCATATTACAACATAACGTGCAAAGAACAATTAAAAAACGTGTTATCTGATGCAAAAAGTAATTTTAAATATAGAATTTTGAAGGAATGCCAAGCTCGTAAATTGTAAATACCTCAGGATTATCACTAATCATCTTTGTAGCGGTTACACCAACAATACGTCTAACGGCTTTGTCCATCATGACAAAGTTTAATGCCTCAGTACCATCACCAGCAAGCACAACAATTTTGAACCTCTTCTGTGGAACTGGCATTATAAGTGTACATTTCGAATATTTGAAGACTCCATCAACTTTAACAGCATCCTCCTGGCATTTTATGCAGCTAAGGTACCACCACTTCACCACTTCTTCAACATTAGAAACTTTGACAAAACATTTAAAGTTCTTCTGCAAAATGGAAAAATAAATGAATAAAAAAGAAATTAGACATAAGGACAATTTTATAATTTTTCGCTTAAACTAAATTTTGCTTTACTTCATCACCTCGAGATCATCCAACTGAGTTTTCTCACAAAGCTCTTTTAGGGTTATGGACTCAATAACAGGAATCGGTGTTGCTTGGGTTGGTGACGCTAAAGTGTTCTCAGAGATTTTATAACCTTCTTCCTCAAGTCTAAAAAAATATATTAGGAATCAAAAAGTGACAAAGAAGTTTAATTTACTATAAAAATAAAATTCACCAGCTAAGTATATTTAAGTAATCTAAATGGTGCAAATAAGTATCTACGTGATAGTTAAAAACCTGAGCTTCATTGCAGTAACATATTCATTGTCAAGATTTAGATAAATCTTTGTTGATGGAAGAGTATTTATCTGAACAGAACCTGAAACACGTTTGTGGCATTATGTGAATATAATTAGATACATCTTAACATGCTAAAGTGCAAAACAAATATGGTTGATATAATAGACTTACTCTTAAATATTTTCAGCTTGGAGCTAGTGACAATAACAATTATAGGACGTTCGTTAATTTTCTGATACATCTCATCAGTGGTAACAGCGAGTTGTCCCCAAACAGTAACTTTATGAGAGTACCTGGTATATGAGTTATTATTTCAATATTAGTTAATAAAAAAATCTTTTATTATATATATATATATATATATATATCTTTATATATATATATATATATATCTTTGTGCGTAATTCAATATTAAATATAATCAGTACCTTCCATCAGTAATCCTGAATTTGACAATATTCTTCTCTCCAAACATTGTCTGAATAGGTCTCACATTTTCGAAATCTTCAAGTACACCGATTATATCTATAAAATTAGATAATGGAAATGTTTAAAAAAATAGTACAAATTAAATATAGATGGACAATTGAAAAATTAATAATGTATAAGTATTAAGTATAGTGACCTGTTGAAAATTCCGGGCTATCAACATTCTCATAACTTGATGCAAGTTTGTACAATTCACTAAGATCGACAAATTCAAACTTATGATATGGTATCATAAAGTCATCTTCAAGCAACTTTTCAACCGTTATCGAGTTGGAGAAGTTAATAAGGTAATTGGAACTCGTAGGCTTCAATGTACCCTTAGCCTCTCTAGTATAAAAATTAGTATAACGTAAAGTCCTCCTTCAACCATCTTATCAGCAATGGATCTCCAATTATCAGCATATACAAAACCATGTACATGGAAGTTCTGTATATAACAAAATGGAAAGATTAAGTAACTAAGATATGTAAATGGACTAAAAGCTAATAAATATATAAGGAAACTTAGATCATAATTTACCAATAGTAGTGTTGTAATATGTACTTACATCATCATCAAGCAAAATCAAGTTGTAACCTTTCAGAGAATCACGACTTTCTTTTGAAGATGATACAGATGGCCACATCCTTGTCAAACGGACCTTAATTCTCCACGTTGTTCGAGATGTGTCGAGAGAAGATAATGAATCAAACATGGTTTAATCTAAAAATTATGGAAGATATTAGAAATCAACAGAAACGGTGCATAAAATACGAGTAAGAACATGACAAAGTCAAGTAGAAATGTTGTTCTCAAAACGATAGATAATTGTAAAACTACCTGTGCTTTAGAGTTCTGCAATGGACATATTATGATTTGTTTCATTCCATCAATCAAGGAAGAGATATATGCACAAATAATGTATTTGAAATGATCCATCTGTGTAAAATTTTATTTCGTGCTATCTAATTCCATTGATCAAGGAAAAGATCTTTTTTTTAATTGATAAATATCTGATTCTGTTATAAAATTTAACAAAAATGTAATCGGTGATTGTTATCATAAAATAATGATCATTGCATATATAAAAGTCTTAATAATAATTGATACACTTAACAAATATATGGTAACTATATTTAAAAATTAAATAATTATGTCATTCAAATTGATTTACTTTTGAAATTTATATTCTTGAAAGTTATAAGACTCCTCAATATTTAATTTCATACAATTTAATATAAAATATATTTTTAAAGCAAAAACATCGATAAATACTTAAATCATTCTTACTACAAAAATAATTTCAACACTGTAATTTTAACGTAAAGTTTATATAAAAATGGGTAAAAAACATGTGTTTTTAAGTTAAGTTTTTTTGTTAAAACATAGTTAATCCTATTTTCAATAAGAACAGTGACACAAAATAAAACTTTTATAATAATTTTATAATAATATTAGTTAAAAAAAAGGCTTGACCGAAAGTTGTTCATTAATGGTGCGATTAAGTTTAATTAATAATAGTTGTTTAAGTGTGCAGACACCACCCTAATAAAACCTTGAAAATTAGATTTTTTTTTTTTTTTGCAAATGCTTAAGCTCTTTGTGGCATATCAAATTCTAGAATGCAACTTAATGAAAAATAAAATTAACCAAACTAAAGAAAATTGTAAGCACAATAGTAGTAAATGGAGACATGAATAAATTCTCTTAATTCTTTAAGAGACCAAAAGGTCATGTACGTTATAATGTTAAAACTGTTAATCTCAAAATAAGAAACTCAATTATGGAAAAATGTCATCTGTCAAGAACAGGAAGATTATAAAATACTTCATCAAATACAACATTGGCTGTGAAATGACTTGATTTCCCATTATCGCCTTTAATTAAAATGTGCAATCCATCAGGAGAAGTGACTCGTGAAACAGCTACATATAGTTGCCCATGGGAGAATGCTGGACGTGGTAGAAACAATCCAACTGTATCCAAAGACTGCCCTTGACTCTTGTTAATAGTCATTGCGAAACAAATTTGAAGTGGAAACTGTATTCTCTTGAAACAAATGGGAAATGTGTATCTGTTGGTTCCATTTCAATTCTCGATATAAGATGCTTTGTACCTGCATGGGATCCAGTTAAGATTTCGCACTCAACGCTGTTCTTCAGACATCTTGTTAGTACCATTCTAGTACCATTACACAAACCCATTATTTGATTAAGGTTCCTCATTAACATGACAACAGCACCTACCTTCAATTTTAGATCATGCTTTGGAATGGATGGCATATTAATCGAATTGAGATATTCGATTGGAAAAGAAGATTCAATTTCATCATTATTTTCGTCACCTGAATCATCAATTGAATCTTGACTGAGATACGTATGTATAATACCTGGAATCAGATTTAAAACATGAGATTTGACATCATCCACTAATGCATTTGTTGGTGTAAGAATTGCTCTTTCCTTCAGATATGACCCTTTTGAAAAGTTGTTGACAAAATCTGGATAAGTGACTTTAACAATATCCTTAATAGAGTTGCTGAAGTTTTCAACTAAGAAATTCCTGGGGATTATAATTTCTGGATCAGAGCAAACCTCATGCGGATGTATGTTTTGTATTTTTCCATCTCCCACGTCAAGCACCCATTTACTAAATTCAGCAATCTTCTTGTTTTCAAGTTCAGTCTTTCCACGGCCTAAGCGCATATTATTCTTGAGCAGAAAAACTTTGCAATGTCGCCACAGGCGTGACTGGTTTAATGAAGACTGCACTACCTCAGTTCTTGTAGCTTTAGGAATCACAGGTAATATTTGGCGAAAATCACCTCCAAAAACAATCGTAATGCCACCAAACGGCAAATTTTTATTGGATGGATTGACTGATGACATTATATCTCTAAAACAACGATCGACAGATTCAAAAGCATGGCGATGCTGCATGGGAGCCTCATCCCAAATGACCAAACTGGTATTCTTAATCAAATCAGCAATATCAGAACCATGTTTAATACCAGCAACTGAATAACGGTCCAATTTTAGAGGTATGTGAAAGCGAGAATGTGCGGTTCTACCACGTGGTATTAAAGTTGCAGCAATACCAGATGATGCAACTGGAAGTACAATTTTACCTTCACTGCGCAAGCGACAACACAATGTTTTCCACAAAAAAGTTTTACCACAACCACCACTTCCGTATACGAAAAAAAGACCTCCAGTATCTTTATTGACAGATTCCAAGACTGAATTATATACCTCCAATTGTTCAGTATTCAACGTTTTAAAGCACTTGTCATGCTCTTCAGCCATGCTGCTTCTATCATATCCAGTCTCTTCTTCAATTAAACGGTTAGTTGCAATATGCAGATATGAATCTTCTGGATATGGCATGTTTGGAAAATCTTTCAATGATTTACCAACACCATTCAAAAGCTTTTCAACCTCTGCAAAATAATTTTTAAATAAAATGAATTAAAAATATTAACAAAATATTAAAAAAAATTAATGTACTTTTGAATATTCAATTTGTGGATATAGATATTACCTGCAAGTGTATAATTTTCTAAGTCAACATCAGAAAGGTTGAGTTCCTGGTTTCCAGATTTTTTTCTTTTCAGGTACAAAATATCTTCCGACAAAGGTCTCCAATTCTGAGCCCATAATTTATGCGGATCTGCTACAGGACAATTTGTTATAATATGAACAAACATAGAACGGAGTTGGATGGGCATGGCAGATTCAGAATTTTCTCTAAGGGCAGAATGCCATTGATTGTCATCTTTAAGAAGGCCAAGTACCTCACATGCCTCTTTGTACGTACTATAAACTCGACGATCAACAGTTCTTAAGTCATGGAATGATGTTGCACCTTTATTACGTAATAGAAGCATTCTCAAATAAAATGTGTCTCCCTGTGATGCATGGATCTCTGTCAATCTACCAATAACAATTCCTCTTTCCCTTTCTTTCCACTTACACGACCCAGGTTGCCATGTAAATCCTCTTGGAAATTCTTGGTAAGTGTACTCTCTAGCAGCTGGAATGGTTTTGTTGGCGACAAACCATGCTTCCAACTTACTTTTCCTGTTTGATGCCTGACTTGCAACTTTTTCTAAATCACTATTAACATTGAAAGTCACATTTTACCACCTTCAATATGAACTGGCAAACGCTCCACAGAAGGATACCGATAGTGAATATCAAATCCTAATAATCGCCATGCAGCTTCCGAAGCACATACGTAACGACCATCAAGAAAATGTCTAACCTCATCAACTGGTTTAGACTTATCTGGACTAACAGAGCTTCCTTTTTTCCTCCGTATCATCATGGTAGCTGTATCATGACCCTTAAGGCAATACTTAAACAAATATTTCAGAGATTGTGAATTATTGCAGACTTCCAAATTCATATGACATTGAAATCGAATCAACAAATCTCGATTATACGATACAACAAACTGATTGTCTAGTAATTGATGATTCTTTTCAACAGTCCGGTTCATTTTTCTTCGCCGATATACAGGAAAACCACAATCACCAAAGAATGTGTGACCATTGTACCTATGGGCATTTGTAGATAGTACATAATCATTTGTTAATTGATTAATCATTATATGTCATTTAAAAAATATTAGAATAATATAATAAAAAAGATGTATCAATAAAGTGCTAACTTTTTTTAAAAATAACTAACATTATATCTATGTACCTTTTTGGGAAATGACGCCCACATTTATCATTTGACATACATGGAGAATATGAAAAATCCTTTCCACACGGTCCATGGATCATGAAATTTTTAACAGCATTATATCCAACTGGATCAGTCTCTTTGTGTGGTATTTCCGCTGAAACCAAGTGATCAATTTCTTCTATAGTATTTGGACGATCATCAGGATGCAACCAAATCAACATATGAGCATGAGGTAGTCCTCGCTTTTGAAACTCAATGACATACATAACTGTTAAAATACAACAATTTTTAAACAGTGTCATTCCTTCAAATTAATCAACTATTTTAATATTACTTTATAAGGAATAAGGAATTTACCTCCAATGCATCTAACAAAATAATTTTTGTTTTTTATAAGATCAACCAATTGATCAAGCTTCAATTTAAAAACCCTTGCAACAACGTCCGGTGCATCAGCTACATCGACACCAGGCATGTGGCTCAACATGCTCTGAATTTCAGGCATTTGGTGTTGCAAGTCATTGTAAGGAAGAAGGATGGATGACCAATACTTCTACAAATAGCAAGGGAGTCCTTAAAATACTGAGACATATATCTACGTGAACCTGTAAATGTAGCAGGTAGGATAACATTTTTCCCTTGACATGTTGGATTTGTATCGCCTTTACGTATTGAATCACGGATAGAATTGTATAAATCTGACCGAATAGTTTTTTGATTCCTCTTAATCCAATCAAGTCGGTACTGTTCAACTGCAGTGAATGCATCTACAACATATTGTTGCCAAAGACGACCACACAAATGAGGAGTTAAACCTAAAAAAAGATAAAAAAATATAAATTTGTTAATAACAGTAAATCAGGAAAATCTTTGGATATGTTTAATGCAAAAGTAGATAAATACCTTCTGCAACTCTAATCATTAGTTTATAAGCATAGTATTCTCGCATGGAAACATAGCACCTTTGTTTTGATTCCTCATCATCATCGGCATCATCTTTTATTTTAGGTGGTGGACCACCATGTTTACCCATCAACGGAATTTTCGTGTGAAATCCTTCACCACCATGAGGAAAAAGTAAAGGATATTGTAAAGGCATGAAATGAGCATTCATTTCAAAAATCCTCTGTAGTTTTTTATTTTTCATCTGCACTACAATATCTCGTGTTCCGCAAGAATCTTCAAGGTCACCAACAATTAAAGCACCAACCTCATTAGATGGGCCAACAGTATTAGGCCGTCCACTCGCTGATTTACATGAAACCAATTCTAACTCTACTTCTTCTGGTTCATTATTCTCGAAACGGTCCCTTGCCATACGAAAGCTATGTACCAATCGATTATTTTCATCAAGCATCAACAATAAACCTTGAACAATGCTCGGATCAGTGGAATCACCTCCAGGAACAGCTTTCTGTCTGTTTTCTATCTCATTCTCTGTATCGTAAACATACAATTGACAGAACTTTGGAGTCTCTCCGTTAGTTGGACAAATACTCCCAATCAAATGGTAATTTTGACCACACAACTTGAATGTATATGGAGCTCTTCCCCTGTTTATACTATTGTCGATCTTACCACCAAGTGATGTAAATGCAAACAAAGAATTATAGATCCTTAATTTTTTTTTTGTAATGCTTGGATTTCTGACCTCCTGACAAAAGATTTGCAAGAAAAGGAGGAGGTGGCTTTTCAGGAGGAAGTAGGACCTGTCCATTACGACAACAAATAGAGAAGGTTGGACGGGCATTCTTATTAGATTTATTGTTCCTTTCATTATTCCACATGATTGCTTTACAGTAAGGACAAATTTTGTCAGGCTTGCCAAGATCCATATAGCCTTCCCACATGTCTGCTTAAAAAGAGAATTGTGTAAATTTTAAAATGCAACTAAGTTGATTACAAAATAAAAAACATTGATAAATATTTTCTTAGTGTAGTTAAATATTAACCATTGGTATGCATTTGGAATTCATCTTCATTATCATCACTGACATACTCTTCCGGAATTACTGTTGACAACAAATATTTCATGTTAAACACAAAATATACAAATAAATGCTTTAATTTAGCAGTGATATTTGAACATACACTCAGAGGCATCTTCTCCGTATTCGTCTACATTGTCGAAGAATTGAAGCAAATTTCGATTTTGATTACTTTTTAAATTGAACGGTCTTTTAGAACTTGAAGTTGAAGCTCTACTGAATCCTGTAAATATTTTAATTTAATAACAATATAGTAAATTAAAATGAAATATCTAAATCAACATAATACAACAACGATGATAGAAGCTTTTAATTGTTACCTTGATTGTTCGAAGGTGATATTATTGATGCAGGCATCTGAAAAGTGAGATGACTTTTAGGTAATAGTGTTGATTTAGTTGCTGCAGCAGAATCTTTTCTGTTATCCTGGTTCCCTGATCAAGATTAATCATAATTTTGTATTTATTAAGATCAGTAGTAATCTAAAAATTGAGAATAAAAAAAAGCAATATACAAATGTTACTTGGCTTGTTTGAAGGTGATATGGTAGATGGAGGCAACTGGAAGGTGAGATGACTTTTATTAGATTGTGGTGTCCAATCAAGGCTTCCATTGTTGTTCCGCTTCCTAGCTACAAATAAAATAAAAATGATAGATTATTAGTGAAAATCGTAAAGGTTGTAAATTAATTTAACTTCAAAGTAACAGTTATGTTACACCTTCCAAGTCAACATTCCGTAATCTTTGTTCTGAAGGTGAAGAGAATGTGTTATCCGATAAAAGTTTTTTCTTCTGATCTGTGTAATTTCAATGGAAAATAATTAAGGCAACTCATTAATATAGTGACAAACATACACCTTTAACTTACAAACCCGAAAGACTCTTAGATGCAAAATGAGTCGATAGTTTTGATTGATTTAAAACATTGAAAGGATGTAGTTGCGCAACACCTGAAATGTGTATGAGAATGTAAATGAAAAAAAAATTGAAACAATGAGATAACTATATATATGTTGAATTTTTAGATGAATTTGCAAATAACATGTAATAACTTTTATCAAGGAGTGTTTTGGAATAATCACCCACGTTCTGCTGAAACTATGTTGATAAGAATAAATAAACTCATACTTATCGGTGTTGGCGTGTGACAGAAGTATTTGTAGGAAATCCTTCAACATTGGGTGTATGGGGTGATCTGTTTGCAAGCAACGCATAGTCACGTAAATGCATATTTTGTAAAACTGGCGATGTTGTCTGAAACTTCGTTTTATCAATGGAGCACGATAAAGGTGTTGCGGCATCTGTTGATAAAGAATATTGGTTATTATGATATAATATGTAAACTACCTAAACCGAGAAGGACATAAAGAAATAATCATTTTACAATGTACCTCGCAGAAAATTAGCTTGCCCATTATTTGAATTCACTGAACTTCCTTGTTTCATTGTAATGTTCTGAGACAACACGGACAGCGGAGATCGATTGACTACAATTGTTAAAAATTAAATTTTTGATAAGCATTAATCATCAACATAAATCTAATTGAAGCATAAGCAAGTTATAAGCAAGGTGCGGTTATTTGATAGCAACCAAATTTATTTACCAAAAGCTGGTGGCATCTTTAAGGCTAGTTTTTGAGTACGTTGATCAGTATCTCCTTCTGCATCAGTTGGTTAGATTGCTGATTATTTATGTTATCACATTAAATCAAAACTAACAAAGTTCGCAACATACCTTTAAACGATTGGTTGTGTAGTATGTTCGTGTTGGCATTTTCATCTCCATGATTTGGTAATTTGGGAGCTATGGGAAGAACATATCATCATGAATGTTAATACATTAACAAATAACAAAGAGCATTAGGAAATATCTATCAATTAGTCAAAACTTACCATTACTTGTGCCTTTAGATGAAATAGATTCGTGTTGAAAAATGTTCCGGATTGAATTATGAGTTGCAAATCTCTCAATAGGATTCATACGTCTTTTGTTTACTGTTTTAAAAAAAACAAACAGAGTTAGACAAATTCCTATGTCTGAATGTACCATAATGAGGAAGTAGTGATTAGTATTTAATTCAGAGTACCGTGTTTAACAGCAGGAGGAGATAGCTGTAGTGGAACCTTGATTGGACGTTTGTTTCCTAATAACATGAAAAAAAACTCTTCTGTTATCAATTAATCAATGGTTTGATACAATAAGAACATTAAGAACAATAAGAACATGAGTATGTGTATATATCAGTAGTACTAACCCTTCTGTTGTCTAGACGATGTATCATTGCTAGCCGATTCATCCATTGATGTGTAGAAGACGATTAACAAAATCTTTCTTATTGTAATTGTTTGTATGAACGTATAGACAAATCTAACATATCATTGTCGCCAAGATAATCATGATTTGATAAAGGTTAAACTGGTGCAGGTATCGTAATAATTCAAATGCTGAATAGCAAATAAAATGGAATAATGGAAGATGTTTGAGCGTGAAGGATCTGTTCTGTTCTGTATTTAGGGTTTGTTCCAAATTTAGCGCTGATAAGATTTTCAAAAATAACAAAGCTGTCATACGTAATTTGGTTGGATAGTCCGATAACCCATATTAGTAGTGAATTTTAGCTGATTTTGTATGTAATAGGTCAAATTGGATAGTCCATAAACCCAAGTAGTTGTAGTCAATTACCAATATAACCTTAAATGTAATAGAATTCATTAAAAATGGTGGGTATAATGGTAAAATTTTGGAATTCTTCACTAGCAGGAATTAAGATACGTTGATATATCGGAATAACAAATTTGAATTTAACCCATTAATCTTTTCGGGCTAAACCCGCGTCCCGCATCCACCCGAACTGATGATACACAGCAATCAAAACCAGATTCCCGCTAATACATATACATGTAGACTAGTCTATACAGATTTTCATATAAACCCTGAATTCTCAACTATGTCAATCTCACCGGAAAATCTCAACACTCCATCGGCGATTCGCCTCCGTCAAATTCTAGCTTCCTTCTCCTCTTCATCCACAGTAAGTCTCTTCTTCACCTTCAGTTGCACACACATACACAAACAACACTGTATAATCAAATTTTCAATTCCACCAGTCAATCGAGCCTCGAAACTCGAGCCAATCGGCAATCTCTACTTCCGAGTTGGCCGATTTTCTCAACACTATATCCGATTCAGTCGCGGAAGATCCTGAAAAAGCACAAATGGAGAACACTGCTTTCGAACTACTTTCCGAAATTTATACATACATATCTTCCAATTCAGTCGATCAGGTTTTACTTCGTGACATTATTTTCCGTAATCTATTTTTTCGAGTTTTCGATTCTCAGATATATTTGATTTAGGTGCTGATTAGTTTGTTTTACTTGTAACTATTTTATCTATTACGCTAACTTGTGATTGAGATGCGGATTAGATTGTTTAACGGTTTTTTATTATCTAGGATGTTATGGATGCACTTTCGTTTGAGTTGCCGAAAGCTGTTGCTAGGTTTTCGAGTGGCTCGAAGAGGTGTATAGATGTTTGCGAGAGTATTATCGATAGGTTTATTGCCACTTGTAGCCCTCGGGATATGCTTTCCATCCTATGTGAGGTATTATTGTTCATCTTTTAAGTTTCTTAAGTTTTGGTAAGTTTTTATGCGAGTCTATAGTTTTGATATTGATAATTCACATTCATTTTTGTTTTGAGCAGGCATTAGGTTGTGAAGTCTCACTGTGCAATAGTTGTCGATACTATGCTATTATATTTAGTGGACTCGCAAAAGGTAATAGTCGTTTACTAGATGAAATGACTAATATGATAAGTTTTAAGTTAGGGCTAGTTTGGATTTGATATCTACATATACTGCTTGGTGTAATTTAGTTAGCATCAGTACTGTCTGTTATTTATATTGTTAATTGCTTTTCAATCTCAAGCAAGGCAACATGGCAGTAGCGTTTAGCTACTCTTTATTTACTTGTCGCATCGATCAATTAATCAAGTTAAATATTTGTTGATTTTTTCACATACGTTGTGCTCTCCTTTTCTTTTCTAAGTTAAGTGCTAAAGTGCTTTACATGAAATTATTCTACTTCAACTGAAAAGAAGTATAAGAATGTGGTGCTTGCAGTAGAAGTAGGAAGGACCAATAGAGTTGCAATTTGTACTCCTTGTTATAAGAAGTAAGCACAGTGTTGATTGTTTTAACCACTATGAAAATAATGAGAATGCAAATGTCATGGCTCAAGTTTATCGACCTAATATCACTACATCATTGATTTAAAAAGGTATTGGTATCTATGTAATTTAGCAATGTTTATAACTCTGATTACATATTCCCATCGTCCTTGGGTCCCTTTTCTATTGCATGTTAAAGTGTTAAATTCATAAATTCAGTTTTGTGAGAGCTGCTATTGAGTAAATGAGCTTTAAATATATGTGATATGAAATTCTGGAGCTCAGAAAGTTGGAGTGAAAGTGTTTTTTGGTTTCAGTTTTGCCAATCATTGAGAGACGGCACTTTGAGCAAGTAAAAGTTGCGGTTCCAGGAGTACTCAAAATACTGAAGTCCATATCTACAGAAACAGATAATGAGGATGCAGATGTCGAGGACTTGTTTAATAAAACAATTGGAATAGCTGGTTCCATCTACACAATCTGTGTGAAATTGGTTGGTGGCTATTGTACAATTTTGTTCAGTAAGGCTGTTCTAGTGTCTATTCAGATCCTTATGCTGATCTTTTAATGTCTGGAACAGGAGGGGAAAGACAACGAAAAGATCCGTGCTCTATTTGGCCTAACCATTTTGCAAATCATGGTCAATGCTCATTAATATATTAAATGTTTCTTTTTTGTTGCGCTCTTGTTTACCTTCTTTACTTTAGCTTAGGGCTGAAATTCGAGTTGGGCTTTTCTTTATCAACTTCGAGCTAAAGCATTTTCTGAAAGACTTGAAGCTAGCTGACTTGTTAAATGGAGAAAGTTTAGTTTTAGAATTTGAGCTCAGATTCCTAATAAACATGCCGAGCTGAATCGAGTTCAAATTGAATCCCTCCTTTTGCCATTAAAATTTCAGTGGCATCTCGAAGGCATCCCTGCATCGAGTTACATTAGATCACATCTATTTGGTCTGTTAATGTTTTTTATGCTGCGATTAATGTTTTATATTTGGTTCAATTTCTTTCGTGGTTCACAGGCTTCTACTTCAGTTTGCTTGGGGCATGCGATTTCAAGATGTTTCCCGTTGGTGTTACAGTTGTTTCAGTATCTTCAATACGGTCAATTAACATACCTTAATTTAATAGCAGGTGCTGATGTTGACAAGCTAGCCAGCATTGTCCTTAAAGGTAGTTGCCACTTTGTCCTACATTTTTACTGAGTTTGACATGTTTATTTTATATTTTGGTCTTTGAGGTTAACTGTTTCATCTGCTCTACAAAGGTATGGATGACGAAGAGGATTTTATGATCTGCTTTTCTCATGTCAACCTTGGAGCAGCACTTGCAGGTATATCTTTATTCTCTACTTGCCAAGTTACTCGCAGGTCATATAATCTAGTAAACATTACAGTTGTCAAATCTAGTGCATCTTCCTTTTCTTGCATTTTTACACTTCTGTTAAATAAAATGCAGTGGTTTGGGGTCAGATATCCAATGAGGCCCCTTTGGCTGCTGAGATGGATTTGGCTAAAGTCAAAGATGAGTTGAAAAGTCACCAAACAGAAAGGTGGCAGGCTGTGGGCCTGCTAAGGCACATATTTTTATGTGTCAATCTCTCATGGATAATAAAGAAGCATGCCATACAATTTCTGCTTGATATAATGAAAGGCAGTGTCCCTGACGATAGCCATGATGAACACGAAGACAACTCAGTTTGTATGTTGAGTCTATGTGCTTCCTTGCAGGTGGATTTTTTCCCGCAGAATGTATCTCATACATGTCTCTTTTTTGAATTACATTCTTAAAACTGTAATAAACTTTTCAGGCTGTTCAAATGGTCATTATGTATGCATCAGATAGGGTGATACGGAAGATGGCTTTCGATGCATTTAAAATGGTAAGAAATTTATATCTATCTATCGACCTACCTTGTAGTTGCAAATATCCTCGTGCTCTAATATGTATGAGCTCTTCTGATGGTCATGTAAAGCTTGACATGCTACTTAATTACAGGGAACAAATTTAAGGCACTACTTGATTAAGGCCTCTTTACTTTACGAATTTATACCATTGATGTTTATGTGATTTCCATAAACCAAAAGATATCTTCTTGTTGGAGTATATGGTGAAGGGATTTTCTCTTTTTTTTAGTTGGAGTAGGTTCCTAGTACAACTTGGCAAAGTGAAATATATCCACAAAAATGTATTACTTTATCACATTCAGTTGCAACTTTCATGTAATCTGTTTGGAGGAAGATTTGAGTACATTGCTGTGCCATTGCAATTTCGCATCTATTTTAAAAAGCCTAAGATTAAATGAAGAGATTAAAGGGTTCTGTTTATTTAAGGAAATAGTTCCTTTCTAAAGTAGATTGCATATTAATCATTGTATTAATAAGATTCTAAAGTTAAGGTGTTGAAGGTTTGACAATATTGCATCCTTTACTTATGAAGTGCTCTCCTTCTTCTCTCTCTTGTAGTCATCTCATCCTTATCATTAGTTGGTCATTAATGTTAGCATAAAAAGCAACGCCTCTGTCCTCTTCCAAACTCTGGGTATTATCTGCAAATAGAGCCTTGCCGTGATGAATATCATAATTCATAAACCAATATAGTGCTTGTGAGGAGCCTCTATATGGGTTCCTAATTGTTATGATATCTTTTAGTGCAAAGTATATGCTGTGTAGTTGAATCATAATTTATATTGGATTCAGATTTTGTTATTTAACTTGATAGCTTAGAATTGAAAATTTAGTTTATACATGTGTGAATGTATGTATCTGTCTGCATGATCATATTTTATATATCGTTTTACTTTATTCAAGTCTGTTCAGTAAAACATGGATATTGATATTGAGTTGATTTGCTTCATGTAATTAGGTACTTACGGATGTCCCAGCTAGACAAAGGTTTGATATTTTGGTATCTCTGATCAAGCACAGTGATTCGTCTTCCATGGTTAGTTGTAAGAGGTCAGAGTGCTTGATTTTTTTTAATAAACTGAATAGTAACAGACGCGAGTTGTACAGATTGCAATCCTACTAGATTGTTTTAGAGGGGAAATGCACAAGGAAAGTCGTCAAAGGGTTGCAAATGGAAATGGTTTTGCAGAAGTAAAATATCTAGAATCCCAAAATAATGTGTTTTGGAGTGTTCAGACTCTTGAATTGGTGGAGTTCATATTGAAGCCTCCCCAGGGAGGTCCACCAATGCTACCGGAGAATAGTGATGCGGTATCTCTCTGTCTCTCTCGTATTTTTTTAGTTGTTTGTTCTCTTTTTTACTTTATCTTAATTGTTTTTCTTAGTTACACCAAATTTTGCAATTCATTTACGTTTGGATCTGTATTGTGTATTTTTGGGTTTTTGACTAATAAAACTAGATATGATGCCAAACATATGGATAATATGGCTCTGACACCATACAAAGTCGATGCTGGACAAGCAGTGAAAGCTAAGATTAAACCAATTGGGTGATTGAATCGCAACTCAAGCACTTGCCCAATGTACACAACATTGAGTCTATGAACACTCCAAATTGATGACATTGTGTTTCACTCTTGAATATTTTGGAGTTGCTAGAGCTTCATATTGTGTATCACACAACAATAAAGTTACCCATTATAATTTCACGTACACAAAATTTACATATTGGAATATCATTACCTTGTAAACATAAAAGATATAATTAAAATTGGACTTATAGCACTGTATCTCCGGTCATATTAGTGAGAAGAGATTACGGTCATTGCATCAGGACTGGTTACTTGAACCTTTTGATTCTGAATTATATCCCGCATGCGAGTCTTGTCTCATGGGTAAGATGACTAAATCTCCATATATTGGAGATGGAGAGAGAGTGAGGTGTTGCGGTTGGTACACACAGGTATATGTGAACCAATGTCGAAATCTTTGGAAAAGTGCAGGGAGTGTTAAAATGAATTAGAAAAACAAACCAACAAGAGTATTAAGATTTAACGGTCAATAATTAAATTAGGAGTTTCTAGATTATCTCAAAGATAACGGTATAGTACTATAGTCTCTCACTAGACAGGTCCTAGAACTCCATAGTTATATTGAGTGTCCAAAACGAGGAATCGGACTTTGTTAGACATGGTGCGGTCCATAATGAGCTATACCGATCTTCCGGTATTCCTTTGGGTTATGCCTTGCCAACTTTAGCAATTATGTTGAACAAGGTACCTTCCAAATCTGTTCCAAAGACTCCATATGAAATGCGGAGGGGAAAGAAAGCAAGTCTTAGATGCATTAAGATTTGGGGATGTTCAGCTTAAGTCAAGAAGGAATTGTCAGATATCCTAAAGAGGGCCGGGGATATTGCTTCTGCATTGGTCAAAGGGTATTTGTGTCAAGATATACTACCTTCCTGGAGGAGCAGTTCATCCTCGAAGGAACTGTATATTATTGTAAATATAAAACTTGACCTGTCCAAGCTTGTTGTGGTTTTGTGTAGATGGGATTTTTTTTTTTTTTTTTGCGCCTTACTTTTAACTTCCTACTGCTCGTTTGGTTGTGTTTCACCTCAAATTGAATAATTTTGTATAAGTTCAGCTATCAATTATTAAACTTGTCCGCAAAGTCTGCAAGTTACGGTGATTTTCGTTTGAGTTCTTGGTAGCTTGATTGCTTATATTTTCTTTTGAGTTCTTGGTAGCTTGATTGCTAAAAAGCTTTTGCTTATGTGTTGCTTAATATATAACTATATATTTAACTATTTTTCTATTTCTTAGGGATAGTAGTAGACAAACAATGCATTACAAATGTATGATCATTATGCCATGACACTGAAAAATAACTGAAACCGTAGCATTAATGCTGAATAGTGAAGTAAACACTATTGAAGGATGATGATCTCCTAATTTGGAACAATTTTTCTGTCTGAACTTTTTGGTGTCCTGCTATGGCATTGTTATCCAGGACCTCTTATAGGCGAACTAGTTAAACTTTTACTTTGAATGGAGATTGATATTGGTCTATATTGTGTTTTGCAGGCACTATCAGCTCTCAACTTGTATAGATATATATTGATAACGGAGTCAACAGGTATAATAATCCTTAAAATCTCATTATTATTAATGTGTAGTAGGTATAATGATTCAAAATTTTCTTGTGATATCTTATTGGTGTCCTTCGGAAACATCAAGAGTGCCGACATGTGAATTTGTTTTTTGGGCTGTATGATCTTCTTTTTCTGAACTATGTTTAAATATATACATATTATAACTAGTGGGGAGTTGATATCCAGGAAGCAATTAGAAACTTAGCAATCCTAATAACTATAGTAAATAATAAGGCAAGAGGATCATGGACTAGACTTAATTATATAGTGTGTTAGAGGAATTTTAAGGCCTTATGTATATTCTATTTGTACAAGGTAAAGCAAAACTAAAATTGTGAAATCCAGTATAGCCCACATTTACAGCGTTTTGAGTCATGCACTAGGTGACAAGAAGTACAAGAAAATCACAAGTAAATTGATTAGTTAGACTACAATGTTTTAGATATATAGAAGTGGCATCTTTGAATTCTTTGCAAGCCTATATTTTGCAGCTACAACTTTACTTGGTTACAAAAGTATTTCTTTAAGTTTACTAGAAACAATCATGAGAGGAATAATTTTTATAATTCCGCAAATAGTTCTAACTGTTGTATGCAAAACAGGGAAAACTAATTACACTGGTGCACTGTCTAAAGAGAACTTACAGAAGTCTTACAAGGAATGGCTTTTGCCTCTGCGTGTCTTGGTGAGGAGCATAGCAGCAGAAAGTGAAATGGATCATAATCATGATCATGTAGACTCCGAAGCCTTATGTGCTCTCAACCCTCTTGAGTTAGTTTTGTACCGTTGCATTGAACTCCTTGAAGAATGTATGAAGTAATTTTAGTTTGTTTATCATAGTAGGCTTATTTACCTTTTCCAAATTATTTTGGATGAAAATATAGGATTCTACTTGTCTAAAACACAAGAGGTTAAATGGCTAATTCGTTATTGTACTAAATAAAAATTTTCGGTTGATAGCATCTCTAAAAGGTTTTATTTAATACGTATGCTTTTAAATCGATACAAACCAATAAATATTTGTTAAATCACACATTTTTCAATCGTATTAGTATGTTTTTGTCCGAATGATTATAATTAAATTTAAAATTGTACATACTCATTTAATACATATGCTTATAAATGGATACAATTGTTTTTTTTTTTTACCCTTTAAAAGACAAACTTAAACAACGAAAAGATCTTTCCGAAAAGTCCAGAATCAACGAATTCAAACTCACGATAATTTTTTTACGAATTTTTTAGTGATTATAATTTAGCAAAAATTAAAATGGAACATGCCATTTAATTCATATTCTTGTAAATGGAAGGGGGAGGAAATATAGTAATTGTTATTGATTCTTATTTTGTATTATTACAATTTAATTCAATTAAAAAAATATTAATCTTTTATCAGAAAAAGTTATACTTTTTTTAAAATTTATTTTTTTGTCCACTCAGTTACCCATTCAAAAGTTTTTAAAGAGTTTAGTGATGAACTAGCATGGCCGCTATAACTGATGTGGCAAAACTTAACAATCCTTCCTTAATAGTCAATGCATTTTAACGGTTGCTTTTGAAGTTCAATGATTTACATTATAATTTAACTAGCTTTATCGTCCGTGCCTTGCACGGGCATGTTCTAGCTGTGTTTGATTTGATTCATATTTGAACACATGCAATTCATTGTGTTGTAGTTGTGTTTGATTTGATGCATATTTGAACACAGACAGTCCATTGTGTTGTGAGTCTGTGATTTTCTTATTATTGTTTTTAGTAGCATGAAATCCATGCCTAACATATGTATCTTTGAAGTGGTAGTAATATTGTAAGTTTCGAGGATCAAATATTCACCATGTGTGCATACTAATTGAGAACATGCACGTTAATCAATCTCCCGAGAGTATGATTGCGACAAAAACATAAAAAGAACATCTGAAACAGTGCTATGCCTTGGTGGAAAAGGTTCCCTATGTATTTGATTAGTTCCACAAAAGTAAAGGATTAGATCATAGCATAATATTATGCTCTGCAAGATGTCTTTTTGACATTTCTTTCATGTGTTAGTTTCTCATGAAGGGAGGTGCCCATGAGCACATTGCATTTCCTGTAACATTGAAGCCTCTTTGGATAAAAAAATTTAGGTCAAGCAAGGTGCATCTTGTTCTGACAGTTACATGTACGCAAAGAAACATAAAAATTTTAATTGGTGAGGCATCACAATAGGATAATATAAAGGGATGTAAACACCTGAAAATCACTGTGCCTAGATGTTAACCCAAGAACTTCAGACAATAAACATCAAGGCAAGTTTCGAATGCTCCATATAAGAGGACGAACATGAAATTGGTAATTGAAAACCCAATTGTAATCAGTGTTACGCTGGGAAGTGGAGACTCTGTTTAATAGCTTACGAAAGTAACAACTCATATTGTTAATGAAGTAAAGTCCAAATGCATGTAATTTGAGATGGTGTTCAGTAGTACATTAGGCGCAAGTACATATATTGCTTAGATGATATTTTGGGCCGATCATGTTTAACGGTGGCTCCTCAAGTGGTCGTTTGCTTCCTGCTTGGGCCTGACTCTGCAGTGGGAGTCGGATGTTTGGTGCTTGAGCGATAATCTGAGAGAGGCGCGTGACTGTGTACCCGGGTTGTCCACCTTGGTTGAAGGAGTTAACTTAATGTGGAAGGTGCATTTCTTTCCCACGATGTTGCTGAGCAGAGGAGGTATATCCTGTGTAAGGTTTTCCTACATGTGCATGCCCGATTCATTAAATTAGTGTTTAGAAAAGGGTGTCATTATACCTCAATATTTTTTTTGGAATGAGGGAGGGAAGTGTGCAAAATGGATGATTACCTGACCAATGTCAGCTATGAGGCACTCGATTGGGATCACTAAGAGGCGTTCGACCTCTTTGTTAAAGAGGGTGAAAGTGGTCTGGCCAGAATCATCTTTTACGCTCACAACGACCATGTAGCTACAATAAATTGATTAATTTTGATTTAGGAAAGAGTAGTTAATGTACACAACATTGTAGTTTAATATAAAAATGCATTAATAGGGGGTGGGCATGGGCACATGGTGCCAGGGGTATCAAATAAATTTTAACATTTCACAATCAGCAGAGTTAAAAGATGAAAGGAACGTAGGGGACTAAAAATACCACACAGGATGCACGTAACGGTTTACCGTTCTTTGTAGCCTTTGGTTTCAATAGAGAGCAGTTGTCACATTAAAGCTTATCGTCTTCAATTCTTATCTTCTTTGAACACTTGCCATTTAAAAAATGTGGAAATGATGATTAACAAACATTTCAATTGTTGCATAAACTTCTTCTTATACTAAAGGGATAAATGTGTGCAGCCTCAATTGTATAATGAAAGAAGGACCCAAATGCCTAAAATTTCACTACCCACTAACCAAAATGCCCAAATCTGAAAACTCCGACATCTGTACCCATGGGATGCGCAACTCCCATGGGCGTATCTGGTTTACTGTAGCACGCCAGAAACCTGCTTCCTTTCTTCTTTCTCCCTGCCGGCGACTTCAATGGCAACTTCGAAGATTCCGGCTCTTCTCTCTACATACCAAAATGATCGCAAGGACATGAACTTCATCTTCCCCGACTGCGTTTATCGCCTCCAGCCCCGCAGGGGCCAAACGAAGCTCGTCGGAGATGTGGGAGTCGATGAAATCGACGATTTAGGCGTTTTTAATCCTTCAAATTAACTGTTATAAAATTAGTATGGTTGTGTAGATAATTGAACCCCGATTCTAATGGTATATGGTAGGTGAATGGGAAGTCATGGATATGGACGGACGAACAAATCGAAAAACAACGCCGGAATTGCCATTGTTCGCCCGACAGAGGAGCTCAATGCTGACGTATGATATGCATCTTGGAGATGCGTATCTCAAGTTACGCTGCTGGAAATGGCGCATCCAGAGGCGCTTGCTGGTTATCTACGAGCGTATACACACGATACGCTGTACGTAGTGGCGTGACATGGGATGCGCTGTACGTAGTGGCGTATCCCATGAATATTTTGGACGGTAATGTGACGCGCTGAACATTTTGATGAGAGAAAGTGAAAATGTGGGTATTTAGGACACTCACCCTTGTATAATAATAATAGAACTTTCAAATATGCAAATAAACAACGTTTACTATATATTAGCTATTAAAACTTTGCAAGCTAGCAATATAATTTGGATCAAAATAATACTTTTCTTTGCAGTTAGGTCAGATGTCATCTGGAAGCACTAAAATTTATAAGTTGATCATTTTCAGGAGGTAATATAGATATATATGCAGTTGCAAAATTTTTTAAAATATTACTCAACTGAAAATTTTATATAATACAATGACGAATTTAGCTATTTAATCCAAAACACAGAACACAAGTGATCAAAGTAAAAAAGCAAATTCATCTAGCTCTATTTTTTTCTGTTTTGTTTCTAAAGAGAAGTTTGACACGTGGGAAAGTAAGGTTGTCCAAGCTGAAAACTATGTCTGTAATTCGAGTCGAGCCGGGCGAGTTCGAGCCGAGCTTTTTCTGACGAGTCGAGCCGAGCTCGTTTATTAAACGAGCCGAAAATCCCCGCCGAACTCGGCTCGTTTGTTACACGAGTCGGGTCGAGCTACTCGCGAGCCCTCACGAGTCGAGACGAGTTACTGTTATACGAGTCGGGTCAAGTTCTATTAAACGAGCCGAGCCTAACAAGCTGTTAAACGAGCCGAGCCTAACGAGCTGTTAAACGAGCCTAACGAGTTTCTATTAAGATCTCCAACGAAATTAATTTTTTATTTTTTAAAAATTTGGGAATATCATTTAATTAGATATATTTTGACATCCGTACGGTTGGATCGTCGAAAATTATTTTTAAAAAAATAGAAACAATAATATGGGACAAAACACTAGTTACGAGTACTAGACAATATAGTAGTGTTCTATTAAGATCTCCAACCAAATTAATTTTTTATTTTTTCAAAATTTGGGAATATCATTTAATTAGATATATCTTGACATCCGTATGGTTGGATCGTCGAAAAATATTTTTAAAAAAATAGAAACAATAATATGGGACGAAGCACTAGTTACAAGTACAAGACAATATAGTCGTGTTCTATTAAAATCTCCAACCAAATTAATTTTTTATTTTTTCAAAATTTGGGAATATCATTTAATTAGATATATCTTGACATCCGTACGGTTGGATCGTCGAAAAATATTTTTAAAAGAATAGAAACAATAATCTGGGACGAAGCACTAGTTACGAGTACAAGACAATATAGTAGTGTTCTATTAAGATCTCCAACCAAATTAATTTTTTATTTTTTCAAAATTTGGGAATATCATTTAATTAGATATATCTTGACATCCGTACGGTTGGATCGTCGAAAAATATTTTTAAAAGAATAGAAACAATAATCTGGGACGAAGCACTAGTTACGAGTACAAGACAATATAGTAGTGTTCTATTAAGATCTCCAACCAAATTAATCTTTTATTTTTTGAAAATTTGGGAATATCATTTAATTAGATATATCTTGACATCCGTACGGTTGGATCGTCCAGAAATATTTTTTTTAAAAATAGAAACAATATTTTGAAAAACAACAAAAAAAATTTGTAAACGAGCTCGAGCCGGGTCGAGTTCGAGTCGAGCCGGGTCGAGTTCGAGTTTTCGAGCCGGGTTTCATTCGAGCTCGGCACATACCCGGACCGGCTCGTTTATATAAACGAGCCTAAAATCGCTGCCGAGCTCGACTCGTTTACGAGCTCGAGTCGAGCCGGGTTCAATTAAACGAGTTCGAGCCGGGTAGGCTCGCGAGCCACCCGACTCGAATTACAGCCTTACTGAAAACGGTTTTTACAAAGAACTAACAGATTTAATTAAATTTCATTCTTGAAAATAATCAAATTCTGTCATTCAAATTTAAAAGATCGTAACTGAATCCATTTGGCAAATTTATTTATCAGAAATACACAACTTATTTCTGAAAAAAGTATATTAAATTATACATTTTTTTGAAATAAGTTACTTCTTTTCTGCATATAAAGAATACTAAACCCTTTCTAAATATTTAATACTAAAAATTACTCCCTCCGTCCCTTAATGTTTTTCCTGTTTTGACTGGACACGTTTGCCAATGCACATTTTTTATCATTAATATCTTGAACTTCGTATTAATATTAAATATAAAAACTTCATTGTATTAAAGTACTCATAAATACGAATCCAACAAGATCACTCATGACTATATTTGGTCTTATAGATTAGACGTAAATTAGTAATTTGTCTCATGTTATGAACAATCCCGACATATGAAACGAGAATGATAATATGAGACGGAGGGAGTAGTATGTAAATATGAAATTTTTTCTCAAAATAAATCCTTATATTTTAAGGAGAACCAGATAGGCTCATAATATTTTGTCTCTAAATTATATGTCGGGCTTTTGGAACTTCTTAATTCCGTGTTTTGTAATTCCTGCCTCTGTTATAGAAATCGGCCGATTTTTGAAAAATCGCCGATAAATCGGCCAAAAATCGGTCGAAATTTTGGAACCGATTCGGCCGATTTTGCAAAAATCGTCGATAAATCGCCGATTTTTCAACCAAATCACCCGATAAATCGTAAATCGGTACCTCAACCGAATAGTTCCGATTTCCGAAATCTGCAACACTGATTCCTGCCCTCATTAACGTATTTTTTGTTTTACGTTTTATACCTTTATGACTTGATAAGCATGCGATGAAGTAACACATTTTATGGGGAAGGTTTATAAATCAACTTAGAGTTAATAATTAGTGTAAAATGAGTTACAAAAAGTCAAAACCTAATAATTTAGGTTTTTGAAGTTGATTCGTAATATCAAGTCATTTTTTATAATAATTGAAAAGTTTTTTTCTTTCCGAAAACAGAGAAATTTAAATACTGTGATTTTCCAATAATCTGTTTAATTTTATGATAGGTATAGGATATGCATCTAATTCTTTAATCAATTGAATTCGGTTGTGCTAATTTAATTGATTTTAAGCTCGAATGATAATGTACAATTCATGTAATTTGAGTATCGAAAGTATAAAATGAATCACCACCCTTTACACTCATCAATTGACTGAGAAAAAATAATAAAAATAAGAAAGACCACAAAGATCTTGGAAAGAAATCTTAATATCAAAATCCTAACATCTCAGACAAGAGAATCCTTATTTGATTTCTTAACTTCACTCTCTCTATCCTGATGTCCCAGAAGTGGTGTATTACTGTCTCTGTCTTTAATCTGGAAAATCAAAACCAAACAATTAATTTCTCAGCAATCAAGGCAAATAAAATGTTACCATCATAAGCAGCTACAGACGACAGACCACATTATAGTTTGCTTGTTATATAGTTCATGGTATACTATATCAAACCTGAGGAGAGGAGAGATCAATCACTTGTTTCTTTTTGTTTTCGTAGGTACAAAAGTAAGAATACAAGCCCATGCCAAGAATAGCAATGAGGATTCCGATAATGTTCCTAGCAGTGAAAGGGTCATGTAGTAAAGTATATCCAAAGCCAAGAACAAGGCATGTTTTCAAATGTCCCAAAACTTGATATGTAACTGGTGATGTTTTTCCAATAACCAAGAAGGTGCTGAAGTTAACCGATACAGCAATCAAGCAGGAAAGAACGATAAAGCCCTGCATCATCATATTATACAATGCCACATGTTAATCCCATATATATATAAAGTTATGCGTTTGCAAGTTCATGAAATAAAGATATGCATTACCAAGACAAGAGGAGAATAACTGAAAGCAAAAACACTTTGCTTTGTGAGGTACTGATCCAGTAGAGGGCCTGTTACAAAGAGGATTGCTGCTTGATATGGGGCAGACTGGTACAGAAGCTGAGTGGAAGACACATTTAGCCTCTTTTGTATTGTGTTTGTGAGCTGAGATTAGTACCATTGGTTAAGATTAAACTTCCTCATCATCCTTATTTAGTAGGAACATAAACTCCATTACCCAACAAAGAGAGGACGAATATCGACTATGCTACTTAGTACAGTAACATTTATATACAAATAGAAGGAACATAAACTTGATTACCCAACAAAGAGAGGACGGATATCGACTTTGCTACTTAGTATAGTAGTAACATTTATATACAAACAGATATATAGTAGTCATATATCATAGTAGTATATATCACCACCTACCATGCCTCTTCCAAAAATTAGTGTTTTTTTTAATTGTAACAGATTATTTTTTCGCGAAAAAAATAAATTTATATTTCTGAGTTGTGCAGTGATGATGTAAGAAAGGATACAATTTGACCAACGCAGGTAGTTGCAATTGCTAGAAGAGAAAGAATTGTTCCAACTAGATTGAGCTGAAGATCTGTTACTGAAGCCACCCCAACTCCCAAGAGTAAGAGGAGAAGGGAGAGCTTTATTTTTTGGCTGCAAACATGAAGGAAAATATTAATTACTGTAGTAATTAAAAATATTGTTAATAGTTAACCCCAATTGAAGATATATTACCTGAATTGCTTGTTCAAGAAAATAGTTTCCAATAACACTGTAAATGGTATAATTGCTAGTTTGGTCATCTGCATAATCAGAATCCGAGAAATGAAGTAAGTACCCGCGGTGCACTTTTTTCTTACAGAGAATACAGTGATGACTAAGACTGTGTATAAACAATCAAGTTCTATCATGAACCATCTTCAAACTACAAGCAAATCGGCAAAGTTCACTACGTAAAGATGGTACTAGATATTCATCATAAGGTCCGAACTTAAAACATAGTTCACTAAAAACATAAATATGAGTCATTAGTTCTTAGTTTGTAGAAGAAAAAATTTGTATCGGAAAACACACTTACATATGCAGAAATATATGTACCTGGTAAAAGCCAATGGAGTTAAAGCCAAGGCTCAAATTAAGAAACCCAATAGAAACACCATTAAGAATGCCGAAGAGGATGACAGTCTTCATATCAATAGATTTGGTCTCGAAAAAATTCAATCGTTGAGCCACATGTAATGTGCAATATGTTACCATAAGATGCCAACTTGTCAATGTAGTAGCTGATGATCATGATCATAAACAATAACGATTGTTAATTACATAGATGATACAAATACGATCAAATAACTAAAATTATCAAACATATTCATGAAAATCCCAAAGAGAGAAATCAAGTCAGCAAGTACCAAATGGAAAGCCAAGGTTGCTCATCAAGGCCTTGTTGCAAATAACAATGGACACTGACGAGGCCACAGAAAGAAACAATGCACCAATCACACCCAGTTGAAACCCCATCATCATCTTCTCCATTTTATAGTTCACTGCAAATTTTATGCTTAATCATTAGCAATATATCGAAAAAGTTGTACTGTTCTGTAATGTTATTTTATAATCATAACAGTCAGAGAAGTTCAAAAATAAATTCACATGTAAAACAGAGGCTAACATACTTATATAAGATTACATGTCCGAAAGATGTATGTAGAAGCCTCACTCCCACTAATTTTATACACAGATTGACGACAAAACATTTACGAAAGAAAATTATCTTGCTTAAATTGATAAACATAAAAGGCAGATATCGAAAAATTATGTACTTAACGGAAGTAAATAATTATACATTTAGCTTTTATTATCGTTGTTGCCAAAATTTAAATACTCACGTGCTCATGCATTACTGAGACTCGAACTTTCAACCTTTTCTAGAATTCATGCCAAATTCTCAACCTACCGATTTCCATTTTTTTCTGACACACTGACATAGTAGCATAAATAGATATGCAAAGCTTTCGAACTTTATTAAAAATGAACAGAGCATCAATGTCATTTGTCAATGCACATAAAGACATATAAATGTGTGCGTGCATGTACAACACAGACTTATCACTTGTGTCGACACTCACCTGCAGATATCGAACAAATGCGGCCGATGATCGGAGCCGGAGACTTGCTAGAAAGCTGTCAGTTTGGGAGGGAGAGAGAAGGAGAGGGAGGCTTGTATGAGATGAAAAAATTGCAGCCTTTTTAATTGAGGAATTGTATGTTGTATGGTAGTTTGGTACATTTATTTTCTATTTGTTTATTTGTTTTTTGTTAAATCTTAATTGTTTTATTAATATACATATGTCTATAGGCCAACTTCCAGAAGAAAGTAACGGCTCTTATAAGCAAGCAGCAAGCTGTTGGTGTTTAGAAGATCTGGAACTGGGTTTGCACATTATTTTAACAATAATTTTTTTCTTTTCTGCTAGCAATAAAGTCGATATCGTAATATAATCCCACTTGCAATAAAAAGCCGGAGAAACTTTGTACCACAAAATCATAAATAAATAATGTAACAATTTTTTTTTTTTTTGATAATCCGGTGTCCGGGCCAGCTTGCGCGCACCTCAACTAATCCGGAGGGCATACTAGCACACTCATACCCCGAGCTTGGTAGACCACTTAATCCCAGAGCGTTCAGGAAATCGAACTCGTTACCTCAAAGCAGCAAAATATAATACTTGCAGTCTAGGATTGTTGATTATAAAGTACCAAAATTACGAAATCTTTTATATAAATTTATGACGAACTATGACGTACATGTAAAATGGAGTCCAACTAATTAAGTAATAATATATGTTCATATAAACTAGTAGTTGTTTAGGATAGGAACATAAGAACATATGTAATACTCCCTCCGTTCCAAAAAACTTTTATCATTTTCCTTGGACACGTTTGTCAATGCACACTTTTAATTATTAATATCTTTAATTTCGTATTAGTATTCAATATAAAAACTTCACTATATTAAAGTACTCATAAATACGAATCCAACGAGATCACTCATGATTATATTTGGTTTTATAGATTAGACGTAAATTAGTAATTTGTATCTTGTTATAAACAGTGCTAACATATCAAACGAGAAGAATAATATGAGACGGAGGAAGTATGTAATATGTTACTAAAAAAACAAAGGGACATGAATTAGGTGGAAATGGAATGGCCATTTGTGTGTGTGTATGATGTGTGTTTAAGAAGGAAAATGTGTGTGGGAGAGATAGTGCGAGAGAAAAATCAAGTAAAAAGGATAGATGTCATTGCAAGCAAAGTTGGGGCTAAGTACCTAGAAAATCAGTTTGGTTGGTGTGAGATTATGATATGTAAAGCAAATTGGCTTTAACCCTACTCCAACCACTCACCAACTTGAACATTTTTTCATTATTATTAATGTAGCATTAAGCCTTCAACTACAACATTACTCCCACTCTACATTTCTACTACTTACGGCATTTCCAAGAAGTTCTTAGCTTCCTTCTCAAAAACAATTATATTAAATAAACACTTAAGTATTTAGGAGTTAAAATTTAAAATTGTCTCCAACAATCTTCTTTAAACCAATTCCTTCTTCATTTTTTATTCATTAACTATATATAACATAAACAAAACTGCCCAGAATCTGCAAAATTCCAGTTTTTTGCTAAAACAACAAAATTCCAGCTTTTTTGCTAAAATTGCCCAGAAACCGTACAAAACTGCCCAGAATTTTGCAAAACAAAAAATTCTCCAAAACAGAAAATTCTGCAAAACAGAAAATTCATGCAGAATGTAATTTACAATATAACAAAAGAAAGGAAAATGTGGATAGAAATGAGAGGGAAGTGAATATTTGATAATATAAAATTAAATGAAGAAGGGAGAGGAGAGAGACTCTTAAATTTGAAGAATGATTTAGAGCTCTTAAATTTTTGAGGAGGAGCAAGGAACTTGTTGGAGTAGCATTTTGTAATCCTCTTAATCATGTTCTTCAAATAATAACCAAGGAGCCTCATTTAAGAGGCTCTTGGTGATGCTCTTATCTATCTTTGTAGTTATCATTGTCGACGAGGTCACTAATTTTTCATACCGTGATATGTAGTTATCTTTGTAGTTATCATTATCTTTGTAAGTTTGAGTAATCACGCACCCTTTTTTTACCATCATTTTTTGGTTTAATGATGCCGGAAGTTAAAAAATTATCAAAAATAAGAATGGAGTGTCTGTGTTTAATTACTCCCTCCGTCCTGTATATACTGACCACAATTCTTGTTTGCATGTGCCAATAGTATTAACCACACTTTCTTAAATGTTAAAAATGGTAGTATTTTTTTTTTAAAAAAATGTAAATAACTGAAGTTAAATTTGACAATTTTCATTTCATTATTAAATTTGATTGATTATCAATATAAACGTGAAAGAATATAACATAAAAATCATGCCCTATATTATCGTTTTTTTTCTTTGCAATATGATACTCGTACTTAATAGTAGAACTAGCATAATAATTCGTGTGAACCACGGGTCATCCTCTAGCAATTGCTATAAATTCTATATAGTTTTACGATTTAAGGATATTTTTGAATATAATTGCACTTTTTATGTTCATACATATTATAATATCAGTATTTTAATTTATGTATTATTTTATTTATGTATAGATCATATGAGCACTAAAAAGAGGATATTTTGTAGCATATACATATATTATATAAGTTATAACACAATTTCTTTTAGAACAATGATAAAAAGACATATCATCGACGTGAATAATACTCGTCATACAATACTTTCTAGATAAAATTAGAACGCTTCTTAATATTTATTTCTTTAAATATTTCATCAAGATATAAGTCGCATAGAATTATACTCCGAAATTACGAGAGGGTTGATTCCCAACACTAACATAATTTCATATATTGTTTGCATAAATATTAAAAGGATGGTACTTTTGTAATGTTTAAACATAGAGGGATATTATCGTAAGTTCACAACCATTAAAATGACACTTTTTGCACTTGTGTTGTGGTTTAATATATAGTAATAGATAGATAGAGTGTGTACCATATTGTGAAACCTAAAATATGACATTTTTAAAATAATACGAGTCACCACTATTTTTACTCAAAAATTAAAGTAATAGTAAAAGTAAGATAATGGAGAGGTCGAGTTTGTTTAAAAGGCTTATTAACTCAAAATAATAAAGTCCGTGCAACACAATGGTTAGTAGGATAAATTGTGTAGAGGAGGTTCTTAGTTCGATTCACCATAAGAATAAAATTTACTCATTTTTTCCATTTAAATAAGAGAGTGACATTTCATGTAATTTTATAACTTGTAAGGATATAACTGTAATATCATAGATGATTTATTGGCTCAACATGTCCCTAAAAATCCCCTTGTTATCTTATTATACATAGAAAGAATGGATGGATGTGTACCATATTGTGAAACCCAAAATATAATATTTTTAAAATAATGCGAATCACCATTATTTTTACTCAAAAATTAAAATAATAGTAAAAATAAGATAATGGAGAGGTCGGGTTTATGTAAAAAGTTTTTTAACTTAAAACAGAAAAGTCAATGTAGCACAGTGGTCAGCAGGATATCTTTTGTAGAGGAGGTTCTAGGTTCGATTCACCAAAACAACTCATTTTTTTCCAATTAAAATAATAGTAAAAATAAGATACTGGAGAGGTCGGGTTTATGTAAAAGGTTTTTTAACTTAAAACAAAAGAGTCAGTGTAGCACAGTGGTTTGTAAGATAACTTGTGTAATAGAGGTTCCAGGTTTGATTCACCTCAACAACTCTTTTTTTTTCATTTAAATAAAAGAATGGCATTTCATGTAATTTTATAATTTGTAAGGGTATAACTGTAATTTCACCGGGAATTTATTGACTCAAATGCTCTATTATATATAGAAAGAGATTTATTCAATGTAATTTTTAAATCTAATCCGTACGGAAAGGAACGAAATCTAAGGCACGTGAATTTGCACATAATTTACTCATACGATCGTGCTCATCGTCTATACTTAATTGCAATGATCCAGTTTTGAGTAGTGTAGCAAACTCCTCTCGTTTACTTTTCAGGTCAACCAACGGAGAAACGATGACTTCTTTCCTCAATTTGTGCTCCAAGATCTTACTATTACATTTTTCTAGCTAAAAATTTTGTAACTAAATATATTTAACTAACTTACCAATTTATTTGTTTTCATATCAAGTAAAGAAATCAAATTAATTTACTAATATGCATGGAAGAGATAAGTGTTTCCGCGATTTTCTAATAAATTCTGTTCCACTTAATCACCTTCTTTGATGACCACATAACTTTCCAGGTAAGAAATGGGAAATCTTTCTCCTACTCCATGTTCCATGAATCCAATTTTCATTTCATCCGGAAAAAATCATATTTTTCTCAACAATTTCTTTATCATTTGATCCAATAGCGTTCCGTTATTTGGATGCCATTATCTCTCACCCCAAAATTTATGAGAACATATACTCATTTGTAAGGTATATAATTCTACTTATTCAAAAAAAAAAAAAAATCAAATTAAAATCAAACATTAATCAGACCAAACTCATAAGACTGACCAGAAAACATACTCCCTCTGTCCCTTAATTTTCTTCCCATTTAGAATGTCGGGACTGTTCATAACAAGAGACAAATTACTAATTTACGTCTAATCTATAAAACCAAATATAGTCATGAGTGATCTTGTTGGATTCGTATTTATAAGTACTTTAATACAGTGAAGTTTTTATATTCAATAATAATACGAAATTAAAGATATTAACAAATAAAAATGTGCATTGGCAAACGTGTCCAAGAGAAATGAGAAGAATTTTAAGGGACGGAGGGAGTACTAATTTTTCTTCCTAGAGGCTGGTAACAACTTAAAATGGGTACCCAAACATGTGAACTTTAACTTTGAAGTGCTCAAGCACGGTGGACAATGGACACTTCTGGATTGCAGAATCAAACTAAAATCTAGCTTTTCTCTAAGTGTCACCAATACTTTTATCTACTCTATAAATATAGGATAGGATGAAATCTCTAAATAACCAAAAATTAAAGTGTTGTGTCTAAAATAATGAAATGTGGAGAAGCTGCCCAAAATAACCAGTCAACTACGTATTGGCGCTGTACGTGGACATATACGCATATTTCCTATGCGTAGTCTTTGTATTTTAAAAACTCACAATATATTGCATATTCAGGATACGCATTCTGAGAATCCGTATATGGGAATACGCATCTTGAAGATGCGTATTTGCCACTGTTCATCGTCTCCCACAGAGGTGACGTGGGAGACGAATTTCTGGCGATTTTCGAGCTTTTTCCGTCAAAAGCTCCGGACAATATATTCATAGTCCATACACATACCACATACCATTCGACTCGCCTTCTCATCCTCTACAACTACATATCATTCGTTTTTCATTTAAATTGCCCGATTGTAAACCCCCAAAAATGACCTAAAAGCTTGATTTCGAAATTTCCGTCGAGATTCAAACACGATTCAAACACGCCCCTGCGGGGCCAGATTAAGTAAAAGAAATCGGGGGAAAGGGAAAGACGGATGTGCTCAGAAGCGGTGGAGGTTGAGGGACGACGACGGGAGAGGAAGGAGGACGATGGTGGCAACAGGAAGAGGAAGAGAGACGCCGGCTGCGTTTTGGGAAAAATGACGTCATATGACGTCATTGCGCATCTGGGAAATGCGTTACCCCAGGTGCGCAATCTGGAAATACGTATCACCAGCTACGTAGACCGCCAATGCGTAGTCTCGTGGTTTACCCAGATGCGCAATCTGGAAATACGTATCACCAGTTGCGCAGACCGCCAATGCGTAGTCTCGTGGTTATTTTGGAGTTCGCGCAAATCATTATTTTGTGCAATTAAGTTGTGTTTTTATGTTATTTTGATCATTTTCTCGTAAATATATCCGTTACAATTTACAAACCATAGTATTTGGCGGCTGCAGTTGTATTAGAAGCATTTTCTTGATTTTTTTTAGTTTGTTGACTTTCCTAAAAAAAAGAGAAAGAAAAAGACCATAGTGTATTAAAATATCAATTATGATAGGTAGTAAATAACAATATACTATTAGCAGTTAGGATTCTGTTTTACATTTTATTTTCACTTTGCTTTTTCAACTTTTCAGTTCAGTTTTTCCGTTTCTCCTTTGTAACCCCTACCGCATAAGAGTTACAAACCAAAGAATACTAAAAACTTTCAAGTCATCACAACAATTGAACTTAAGACGCGTGACCTCAAATTATACTCATATCTCAATAAAATTACAAAAACTGGTGAAAATATATTCATAGCCACTTGGTTTCAACTATCCGTCTGTGGTCGAAATAAGTTCTGAGCATTAACTTCAATCTGTTGAGAATACAAAAAGAACCAAATAATTTGCAGAACAACAGTGAAGAAGCGGTACAAACTGCAAACATGCAAGATTGCCGGATATAGTACAAAAGTTGAACCTCTCTAAGTTCAACACTCATGTATATGCACAAACAACCTACATCCTCTCCAGCGCTTCATATTGTACATAAAATGCGGAGCCCACGGTACACTATATATATATCTGCCTGGCATAAAGGAGAGGGCTCTAAAACACCATTCGCATACCTTGAACGGAAATATGGGTTAACGAGTAAAGGAAATTTACAAGGTGGAGCTGCTAAACATGTACTATTCATTAACCCTTCTTCTTCTGCATAAAATATGCCTGGTCTGCATTTGTAAGTCGGTCTTGAAAGAGAGCCCACTCACTTCTGCATCTTTGTTTCACCTATGAAAATGAAACAAGTCGTTTCAATCAAGTTGGAGCTACAACTTTCCCCTTCAAAAGACTTAATAGTTGGAAATGCTCTATTATCAATATCAGTCATTTTAGACCTTATTGTGTTCTTAACTTTCAAGATGTCATGTCTAATTTACATTACATACCCTTAAATATTTTTCTGTCGCGTTTACAAATAACTTATATACCGACAAAAAGTAATTTTCATAGTAATAATTATTTCTGAGTCACCTTAACTCTTGTGCACAATTCTAAAACAACTTGAATTAGACAAAAGAAATAATAACAAAATTCGAAATGATCTCGGTTCACCAGCAAAGAAGCAAAAAAGTTGAAATATTTAAATTCTCACAGTAGATGGATGAAGAAACTTGGAACTGATTTAAACATTAGTAGACATTAGATAATACATACCCCTTCCCATGGAGCTTTACCGGCCTCAGAGACACCCTGATAATACGATGAAAAATAAGTATGGTGAAATCCTTGACCCATGAAGTGAATTTCAACAGATATCATATAAACAAGGAGAGAAGGATAGACAAAGAACAGGGGATGGAATGTATGAAAAATATCAGAGTATAACTTCTGATCTCACTTGATGCAACCAAATGATGCAAGAAATACCACATTCACTCGGTATTAAAGAGCATAACAGTTTCCTAAATATCCTAAATTCCACTAAATAGTCTCGTGACAACCCTAGAATTCAATTACATTGAATTCCACAGGACTTAATTCAGTTTCAGATGGAATCTGTTCATCATGTTTAAAGTTTGTGTACGTGATAAAAGATTGTGATGGAAGATAATGATCAGCACATCCATCATCTAATTAAATGATAAGATTGAGATGCTAATCTTAAATCTTTATTGGAATCTCTCATGCTCAGATGCACAGCAAGTGGCCTATCGTTTTGATGACATAAAGAACAATATATTTGGATTTCCTTCTGTAGTTTCTGCCAACTTGGCAATAGGTCACCTTTTCAGTGCCATTTGGAAGCTCATCCTTCAAACCAGTAACTCAACACACACATGCAGGGGCATTTCAGGATGACTTATTCATATATACAAAAATGCCATTAAATTTACATGGGAGAAGGTTATAACCTCAGGGGAGTTACCTAAGGTCAACCTCAGGCCCATTTTTCTCATTAATTAATTAAGAGTCATGCATGCCTTAAGTGAAAAGATGTGTATTCAGATCCAATATTTAGATTGGCACAAGAAGGCATTGTCCAAGCATACAAAAGACAGCTGCTTCATAAGTTCGAAGTTGATGTCTCACCTGACTCCCAAGAGATGGAATTACTTGATGAATAATCCACTGTGAATCAACAACACCAATTTTTTCATGTGCAGGCTGTAAAGTGTAGAGAGAGAGAGAGAGAGAGAGAGAGAAAGAGGAGATTATAATTAGTTCACCAATGATCTTTTATAATCAATGTGTGCAATTATCACACAGCCAACCGGATCCACCGTGTGACAACTGAAGGATACATAACATATATAGAGAGAATAACGAATCATGATAATTTTAATAAGTTCGTAATTGTGCAATATACATATGCAGCAAGATCTTTGATAAAATATATTAATAGCTGAAGACATCGTAAGAAAATAATGATAATGATAATGAACACATCAACTTGAAACAGTGACAAAGGGTGCTGTCAGCTAAAATACCATGACACAAGGATGGACACTTGTACATGTGAGACTTGAGAGACATGAAAGAAAAATGTACAAGTTTTAGTCATGTAGGTCATCTAGGTGACAAAATTGGGTTAATCAGAAAAGCATCAACATCTTGTATACATAGGATCCAAAGAAAATAAGAACTTTGAAAAGAAACCACAGAACCACGAAGGTTCAATAGAATTCAGCATATTAAATTGTCACTGCATCAACGTCGTAGTTTTTTAGTTAAGGTTGTACTATACTTGCCTAGGTATAGTTCTTGTTTATGTCAATTCCAAATATGAAATATATAAATGTTACATTTCCCCTCATGGTTTACTGTTCCCAAGTTGGGGCATAGTACCAGTGGTTTATACAAAGATTTGACATGTTTAATTCTGCTGAATCTAAAATTCAACATACTGTTATACTGAATTCATTATTAGTCTCTATTGGAGGTCTTTCCCGGAATCTGGCCGTATATATATAACATAAAAACAAATGACATTGATATATTTGCAATAACATCAAGCTCAAAGATTGCTTTTTGAAAAAAAGTAAAATTTCCACTAACCTCCACACATCTTCTCAGGGCAAAATCCAAACCCCACCCATGCACCAAATCATTCTACAAAGATATTTGCATCTTAATGAGGACTCGAATGACAAGCATTCAAACAAAAATAAATAATCACTTATCTGGGACTGGGAGTACACAAATGTACCTGAATCATATGCCACACACACCGCCAAGCTTCTCGAGAAAATACTGGTGCCATAATCTCCACAAATCTGGATGAAAATTTTAAATTGACACAAACTAATTACTTGCCAGAGCAAGGTGTAATCTACTTCAAAAGTAACATATACATGATAATATATTCATGTGCGCATAGCATATATATCCACCCTGCTCGGTAAACCTTTTTATCCTTGATTAATTTCTATTAGCAAATATAGATGTTGATAAATCCCAGAAATAGTTGTGGCAGATACTTACAGAGCAAGAATGACACTCCTAAACGGTTAAGGACTAATATTAATATCATTACAATTGACATCAAACTCAACTTAAAAATGACAAATGGAAAGGTTTATCATTGTGCTTCTTGTTGCATTACTGCACAACCTTTCTTTGTTTTGAGTCGCTTTATGAAGTTAGAACTCTGATTCAGAACAGAGAAGAAAACAAAAAGAAAAAATGCAGAAAGAAAGATATTGATACATTACACCTGAAGTAAGTTTAAACACCAGCATTTTCTTTCAACTAATACGCAGTGTGAACTTTATCTTGTAGGAAGCTACATAAGGAACTGCAAAATAGCTATTTACTGTTGTAGCACAGCATAAAAAAATTGTTTTTTTACATGGAAGGTTATTATGACATGGATAGTTATTATATCAATGATGCTCAGACAGTTGGCTGCTCTTAAATGGATCCTGTTTAATCAAGTAATTATTAAATTGAGTTAATAGATATTTCTTACATACAATGAACACATTATAAACTGATATCTGTGGGAAAGACAGAGAGAGCCTTACGCAGCACATGGAGGCAAATGTGGGTCACTGCACCAGCCTGGTCTCTCTTCTGTATCCCTGATGATTAAAGTATAACAATTATTAAACTGCATGCACGTACAACCGTTTTTCAAACAAGAATAACGACAAAAATAGTCTGTTAAGAGGCAGAGATGATAAACGAACTTGTGAACTTCTCTGTCACCTCTCCGCTTTGTCATCTGCCATGTTAGTCCATTATTGGGTTCAAGACCTGGTTGGGATATCTCGAGACCATGTTTCTTAACTAGTTCGATAAACCTACAGATGGCTCACTTTATTAATTTCCTAGAATCTAGCAGATATCACAATGAACATCATATACTATACATTGACACAAAAGGAGAAGAAAATACTTGTCCCCATTGAAGTGCTCGACACCAAGATCCTCATCCCAAATGAAAATGTAATCATAGGCTGCTACAACATCAGGATGCAAAAATCTCTTCGCATACCACCTAATAGGTTTAAAGCAGAGAGAACCCCAATATTAGTTTCTTAATAACACCTACACACCCTGCTTTGGGGAACATCATTCATAAAAATAATCAACAGAATTAAAACGACGAAAAACCTTACCATTTCGTTTGTTTCCTAGCGCTGACATGAACGGCACGCTTTGACCATTCAAACTGATCCCATTCACTAGTCCGGCCATCATAGTGGAAAAGCAAAATCTGAAAATCATCGGAAAACTACAAAAGAAGCACATGACTAAAAGCATCAGAACCTACACAATATTGTAAAATGCAGTAAATAAATAGAATGTTTTACTTTTTTGACTGCTGCATCAATATTGTTTCTCTGATCAAAACCGACTGTAAAGGTTACCAGGTACTTTGGCTTCTTTTTTATATCCTGAAAAATAAAAATTCCGTCAAGGAAGCACAAATCTGTGGAAAGCTAATCTAGATAACAGTTAAAACCTAAGACAGTAGCCATGCAAAAAATGTATACAGCAAATTCCTTCAATATCGTTAAAAGTGCATACCTCACTTGGGTCACCCCATAATCTTCTTAATATATAATCTGTCTCGGACACCACAATTCCCGGAGGCAACGTCTCAGCACCGCGAGGATTAGATGGAACAAAGATCTAGAAGCAACAAAAAAGAAATAGAAAAATAAAGCTACTAGAAAATCATAAATGCTTTTGCTCAAATACTGGTTGGTGCCAGTGTAGAGTATCACCAATGGCAAAATAAAGAAAAATGTTAAAACATTGGGTCGGGTTAAAATTTAAAAATTCGTTTTTTGTAAAAATTTTGTAAGTAAAGTGTTGGATTTTGGATTTAATATGTAATATTATTTTAATTCTTTCGTAAACTACCAAAACTCAATATTTTAGTTTCAAAATTTTCTCAAAAACGAATTTTTAAATTTGAACCCGACCCAACCCAACCCAACCCTACCCTTCCCAACCTCCAATCCAAACGGACCCTAACTAAAATAAGATATAAAATGGCAGTTATCAACTACCAATATATATATACAGAATTTTAAATACAGTACTGTCATAGTCATTACTGAATTTCATGTTAGCACAGATACACATGGCCGATAACTATATGCTGAATTAACACACACACACACACACACACACTGGTATAGGTTAGGGGAAGAAGAATGATTAATGAACCCCGACTATATACATAGTACAAAAACCAACCAAAAATGCACCTACAACGTTCTTTTCATATTCCATGCAAACTCTCCTTAAAACTGCAAAGCTCACAAACATAACCAATAGCCCATAAAAAGGTTAACAATCAAATCTGACCAAGGGATTCTTTATTCTTTTGTAACTTCAGAGTACTGCTGATGCTATTGTTTATCGAGTGCATCAAATGCTAGAGTCATCAAGTACTACGGCCTCATCCATAGAGTCCTCACCTATACCTAAGCTCACAAATACTTCATGATGCGGAGCACGGAATTTAAAATATTAATTTGTATGGATTTTATGTTATTATTTAGAATTAGTAAAGAATAATTATATTGGATAGATAGTCATTAGGAAAGTATTAATCTGAATGTATTTTATGTTATTTTTTATAAAAATTTGTTTCTCATTGCACTAGGTACTCGAGTATGTAACACGATGATTATTTCTTCTTCCTCTATAACTGTAAGTAGCTATATTCACGATAGCAATAATAATATGAGTTCGTCTTATAAATAACAAGGATTATAAGACCTTCACCTTCTTTCACAATCTTAAATGACTCCAACATCAACTGCTAGAGTCATGAAGTACTGCAGCCTCATCCATAGAGTCCTCACCCATACATAAGTTCACAAATACTTTATGATGCGGAGCACGGAATTTAAAATATGTATGGATTTTATGTTATCATTTAGAATTATTAAAGTATAATTATATTGGATAAATATTCATTAGGAAAATATTAATCTGAATGTATTTAATGTTATTATTTGTAAAAAAAATTGTTTCTCATTGCACTAGATACTCAAATAGTCAAGTACGTAATACGATGATTATTTCTTCTTCCTCTTTAACTGTTAGCTATATTCATAATAGCAACGATAATATGAGTTCTTCTTATAAATGACAAGGACCATAAGACATTCACCTTCTTTCACAATCTTACAATTACGCCTAACCAATAATTAATATGATTATCCCAAACCTGCAACTCCTTTACTTTCAGGTTCAAACATTATTAGTACATTATTAATCATGATTTTCTAGATTGACAAATTTTACCAGCAGGTTCCAAAAAGATTTGTTTCTATAATTTTCAAAATAACCAGATCAAGTTATGATACGATTACGTCTTCTCTTTTCAATTCTATAAATACTGGTGTCACCACATTAAAACACGTATCACATTAAAACATATATAGAAGTAACGAGTCATATACAAAATATACATCAAAATTATGCGATGATGTTGATATCAGGATTTTAGGATCCATTCAACAATCACTTGACTAGTCTTCATTTTATTATTAGGAAAAAAGTTTCGGAAACCTGAAGAGTAGAAGAAGACAAATACGTTTTTGAGGATGGTTTTTAGTGAAAAAAAAACATACATTTTCGGAAAGTTAAAAATTATTGGCGGCAAGAAAAGAGTACCTTAGGTATCAGAGGTGTGTTGCCTGAACCAAGATTTTCAGGAAAACTGCGGTCAGCTGCTTTTATATTCTCCTCATGATATGACATGAGGCTGGAAGGTAAATTGATCTGAAATATAGGATAAAAATGAAATACAGTAGAGGGTGATATAAAATGAAAGCAATGCCCATAACTGAAAGAACATACCCTTGTAAGGGAAACTGACGGAAATGAAATACCAATAAAATATCCAAACACCATTCCCATGATGGTTGTTATAACAAGTCTCGCACTATCATTTGATTTTTTTAAACCACCACTGAAATAAGAAAAACGAAGCAAGCAGGTCAACTTAACTAGAAGTCAAATTACTAAACTTTCATTTGCCACTTGTACACATAAAAAAGTACAAACATATATCTTCACAAACCTGCGATGGATTATTCCCATGTCTGTTAAACTTCCTCAGTTCAAATGATTACGTCCTACTAAAAACCAATTCCTTAAGCATCTTTATAAAATCAAAACTGAATGAAACATAAAGCGTACAGTTGAAAAAATCTTTGTCCTACTTTCTCAAAAGGATCACATAAATATTTCGAAATATTGAACAAGCAATCTATTACATACATAAGGATATCACCAATTTTATTAACTAACCGATACAAAGACAAAAAAGATAGCCGGTCAAAAGTTCTTGTTCGGAAAGCAACAAACGAACTACACTTTAATCAAGTACCAAGTAGATGCATCTTGTGTACGTTCCATTAGTAAGTTGCTAATAAGTTCAAAACATCTAGTCCCAGATTGTTTATAGCATATACTCGAGAATCGACAATCACAAATACACACTCCAAACCCATTTCAGGTCCTAAAAACACATCCAGAGAACAAAAATATACCCAAGACAACCCAGTACAAAGCATTCTAAGAGGCAGATTCAAATTAAAGCATATCTACTTTTATTAGCACTATCAATCTATGTCACACACAGACACACACAATTCAAATCAACATCAAACACACCAATCCATTTCAACAAATCCAAAGATTCCACAGTTCTTACACAAACATAAACTTCTAAATGAGATTCAAACTAAACAAACATAAACCCCAAATCAACTCACAAAACATAAACTAAATAAACACAACCCACAAACATAAATCACATGTAGCACACTTCCCAACAAACAAATCACCAAAAATATCATTAAAACTAAAGAATCTAAACACAAAAAATCCAAAACCAACTCAACAACATTAACACAAAACAAAATTAAGATTAGGGTCATGACATACAAGTGGGTCTAGCAGAATGAGCAATATGAACACAATTATGGCCGTCGATATATATATATATATATATGTATGTATAGAATTGCAGGAGAGATCGGCAAGAATGAAAATCTCTCTCTCTCTCTCTCTTTTGGTAATGTTTGATAAGCAGAAACTGGAAAATAATAATCGAATAATTTAATTTGGTTTTATATATGTTATTGTAAGTAGTGGTTTTGTTAAGAATAATAAAAAGGGGCAGCAAGTACTACTTTTGTCGAGTTTTGTAAGAAGGTAACATGTGTCACTTATAAAGACTTTCAACATGCTTGCTGGCCTTTCAAATTTAAGTTGCAACAACAAAAAAGGGTCGATGTGATATTTTAATTTAATTTATCTTTGTATTCCTAATAAATTTTAAATTATTCGGAATCAAATTTGCTTCCGTGTTAAGTAATAATTCAAATCCTTACCAGTATATTATATTTCTTAGCAAATGAATTTCGAGAAAATTACCAAAATGCCTATTTTTGCCAAAGATACTGATTTTGAAAAAAATGGTCCGAAATATCACGGGATACGGAGAATCGTCCTCCATGTTATCATAGAAACGGAACTGAGTTCTCCGTGTTATGCATAATCCGGTGGACCCGTGTTAGGTAGGTGCGCAACACAGTCACGGAGCATGGTCTTCCGTATCATGCATAACACGGAAGACTCAGTTCCGTATCATGTCCTATTACGGAAGATCGTGTTCCGCAACACCCCTCATATCACGGTACACGATGTACCGTGTCCCGTCAGTAAAAAGGGTCAGCATGGCTCCCATATGAATATTTTGGGTCATCACCCATGAATTTTTTTAGCAAAAATTTGTATTTATGTTCTAATAAGTTACAAAAATATTATTATTTTGAATTTCAAAATGTTGATAAAGTTAATTATAAAAAGGTACATCACAATAACAATCCCCAGGAACCAGTAATGTGGACAGATGATGCAAAAATAAGCAGTAGCTATGGACTATATTCCAATGAATAATATAAAGTTGTTTAGCTGTTAGAATATTATTGGCCTAAGAAAATCTGTTGATGCTTGTAAAATGAGATCCTCGTTTTTCAAGATGTTTTGGAATTTCAAATCTGAAAGGGGGGACAGCTGAATTTATGCATTTCACTATAGGATATCAACCTGGATAGTGGATTGTGTTTTATTGTATTGATGAGCATTGGCATTGGGCATAGAACTGGAAAAATGGGTTTGTATAGGAATAATGAAGAATTGAACCAAAATTCATGAAATTGAATTCGATTTTATATTTGAATTAAAAAAATTGATAATTATTTGAAAATTAATTTGATTTGATTCGAAAAATATTTGAACCAAAATTTAACCGAAAATAATTTGAAATATTAGATCCGATTATGAACTGGAACCGATCAAAATCGAATAATAAATTATCCGAATCGAATATGATTCAAAATACTAGATCCGATTTAGATCCAATTAGAAAAATGATGGATCAAGTATTCAAGTAGTTGTTATAATTTTAACGGGTTATAACGAATAATCTATATAAATTAACACACATTTCATTAAATATATATTCATTCATAAGAAAAATACATATTTAAAATAAGAGTAAATTGCACTTTGGTGGCTTATACTAAAATAATTTTGCAATTTGATGGCCGATGTTTTAAACTCGACACTTTAGTTACCGAACAAATTATTTTAAAGCGAGGTAGGGGCTCCGTCTCATATCTTCTAACGCCGTCAGTAAAATGAGGTATATAATTGTCAGTTTATTATTTTCATCACATCTCTCCACTCTCTTCCACCATCCTCGACCTCACTTTCTCTTCCCTGTTCTCCTATCTCTCTCCTTTGTCTCTCTCTTTCCTCTCCCTCTCCTCTCCTTCCTCTCATCATTTCTCTCTCAACAAACCAAAACAAAAACGCTAAAAGCAACGCATCTGACTGTTCTGGAAGTAAAAACTTACTGGATTCTTTCAATGTGATTGGTTTGTTTGGAGCTCGGACATGCTAGGAATTATAGAGGTTCTCTATTTCTATTTTCAATGTGATTGGTGGTGTGACATTCTGTTTCAACTATGTTGCATAAAGACATACTAGCTGCCCGTCTCCATTATGGGATACCATCTCAGAAAATAGTAAAACTTAATTTGATTTTCATGTCCATCTCCCCTGGATATAAACAAGAAAAATGCTAAAGGAGTCAAAAGTTGTCCCACAATTTGTCATGATGTGTTGTAATTGGTAACTTTCTAATAAAATGATGGACCCTGTGTCTCAACGTTTTGCAGTTTCAAAACAATGTCCTGTTTAACCTTCCCATCTATTAGGTTAATGATGCCGTCACTCACTAAAGTGTTGTCTGCGCTTGACACCCACTTCCCCAGTTGCAGTGTGTCCTCCATTTTAACAAGTTCGGTTGCTCTTGCAGCAGTGACTAGTGGCTGAATATCAATCTCGGCTTCTCCCATAAAATCATCATTTGTGAATGTATCCTTATCATATACCAGCTGCATTATAATTGCAGAAATCTATCAGTATATATGCCAAGCAGGCTTCATCACAAGTGAAAATAAAGTTGTCATGACTAAACACTTAATCAGTTTGTCATTGAACAAGTACTTAAATATAGTAAAGTTTGGTTATAATTGGAGACATCAACTCCAGTTATAATAGGAACAACATATCTATCCCACACAGTTAAGCCTCCAGTTCATCCTGTCAAACCTCTGTTTAACAACATCCATTGACGTAAACACATCATCACTATCACTAGAAACAATAGCAAAAACACCAGACAATGCATGTACTAAAGAATCATTATACCCTGACCCTAAAATACGGTGGTTTTAGGGTGATAATTGGGCGGGTCTGGAGCGGGTAAAAGTTCGGGTTTTTGGAATTTGGGGGCGTTTGTGGCCATTTAGGATTTTGGGGGTTTGTTTGATGATACTCTTCGTATTGATAAATTTGTGTATGTATAAATTGCGGAATATTCAACTAATTTATACAGGGGGGTTCCAAGATACTTGGGGAATTCAAGTCAAACATTTGATTATCAGGTTAAATGATTTGGTTGTTGTATTCGGATTGAGAAGTATGAGATGTATTTGTATATGGGGGTTTGGTGTTCGAAAGGTGGCCGGAGAAGGGAGCACCACCACGGCAGTTGGTCGCCGACGGTGGTGGTGGCTGGTCATGATGAGAGAGAAATGATGAGAGAAAGAAGAGGAAGGAGAGAAGAGAGGGAGAGGAAAGAGAGAGACGAATGAGAGAGATATGAGAACAGGGAAGAGAGGAGAGATGGGATGAAATTAATAAACTGACAATTATACCCCTCATTTGATTGCCGGCGTTAGACGATATGAGATGGAGCCCCTACATCGCTTTAAAATAATTTGTTCGGTAACTAAAGTGCCGAGTTGAAAACATCAGCCATCAAAGTGCAAAATTATTTTAGTACAAGCCACCAAAGTGCAATTTACTCTTAAAATAATTTAATGTCAAATATATCATAATTATTTAATTATCTTTTTTGAAAAAGTACATAATTTTATTCTAGAAATATTATATTCAATAAGAAGGTGCTTTTTAAAATCTCATAAATTAAAATAAAGAATGAGTAATGATCTGAAAGGATCCGAACCAATTCTGATCCGAACAGAATTTTATCCGATCAAAATTCGAATTTCATCTGATTTTAATCCGAATTAAACCCGAACCGCATCAGATCCGATCCGAACTTTATTCAAATATATTATAATCGAAAGTTGATCCGATCCGAGATTGATCTGATCCGAAATCGATCCGATTATCCGAACTGCCAGGTTGGGCATCACCTTTTCCAATAATTACAATTATTACAATAATTTTTAAAATTTAGTAGTCAATGTAACTTTTAAAAATTTATCATACCAATTCAATTTCCAATCCTAGAATTTTACATTCTATCAGGTAAATCATAATTTATCAAAGAAGTACAAACTAGGTGAAGAGTGTGTACACCCAAAAAAAAGGCAGGTCATTGTATTATGTGTGTGATTTACAAATATTAATTAGAACCATGTTTAGCTATAGTGTAACATCAATATACAGATTGGAAGAGTAAAAATGAGTGTAAATCAGAATCTTGCGCAATGTGAATAGTCATTATACATCAGAATCTTGCACAATGTGAAGGTAGGCCTGTTTCATGATCAACAATTACTATTTCTGTAGTACTGCATCCAAGTACATCTTGTCTGAGTTTTGCACCTGCAGCCTTAAGTCCGGCGAGCGAAACTGCCTGGTTAAAAAGGTTTAGTGATGGCAACTTTGGAGCTGGTGGTAACTTACCATTTGGCAAATAGTTCAAGAAATCTTCTCCTAACAGTGGCACTTCATAATCGCTTTTGTTGTGACTAAGTGCATTGTCTTTTGCATTAATATGTGCCCCGGGTTCCATATGGTTGGTTGAAAAGCTGGTTTGGTTTGGAAAATTTGGATACAAAGTTACATACCCTCTAAGGTACATCATGTCTATCAAGAACTTTTTCCATGAAGCTTGCCAACCATTTGTTCTTGACTTTGGTATTTGAACCGGGTTTTTCTTAGCATCTTCTGTGAATCTCATGTTCATGTACACATAGAATTCTCTCCATTGTTTTGGAAAGAAAACTGCACCCCAACTACAGGGCAATTGGTGGAGATAAGGTGTGTTTGGGTGAATGTGCTTAAAGTATTCAGTTCCATTCCATTTAGGCCTCTCTTTTACTACTTCTATCAGACGTGGGGTGTAAAGAGAGATAGATGAGAGCTCTGGGAGAGATACTTGTGGATCATAATGGTAGGTCAAAAGTGTGTATTTGATCCATAAGTAGTAGTATGGCGAGACTTCAATATCATCCTCAAGGATGAGGCCGAAGTCATTATCCGAGGAGGGGTACCAACTCTCACTTACTGCGCGAATGAGCCCTCCTTGGACGATTCTTCTTCTGAGGATTTTGGGACCATGCGGCCAATTAAAAGATTGCACAAGTTTCAGAGTTGCCTCATCTACTTTGTTATCCATGTTAAAACTAATAGGAATTTCATCACCAAGATAATAAGCATCGCCGAGAGACTTAAGTAATCTTGCCAATGAATGAGCACGATTCTGGGTGATGATGTTTATAGATATCCGCATACAGTTCCATTCTGCAAAAAAATAAAATAATTAGTGTGATGTTTGATTAGAAAAACACACAATAGAAAGAAAAAAAAAAGGCTTGACTAGATCAACATTTATATTGAGATTTGTCAGTCTTACTTGGCAATGCTGTAGCACGTAAATCAGCAATCCAAGTAACCTTTGACACAGAAGGCCTTGGTAGCAAAATCAGTGTTGAATTTGCATTAGTCTCTGTAGCCATTTTCAGTGCTTTCAACACATTCAAATCAGTATCACTCACTGCGATCACTACACTTGGGTTATGAATTTTTATAAGTCCTTTCATACTAGAATAAACTGCTTGTAGCACAGGCACTTCTGAGTTTGAAACTCCTGAAAGAGCCTCAATCCCCAAATCAAAAATCTTAAATCTTCTTTCTTTACATACTGCCTTAGGCCAACTTAAGGCAGACGCAGCATCTTTACAAGCGCAGAAGTTTCCTCCAGAGATAGCAATGTATGCCTTCTTGCCAATAGTGGACCTGAACTTTTTGAGAAGCGGTGCAAGAGCTTTAGCTTCCTCAACAGAATGGGCATAAAAAAGTGCATCACTTCTTTGAGGGTACATTGCAGCCCACTGTGTTACGTAACCAGTGGAGAGTGCGCTCCACCATTGATCATCACGGACTTGGACTGTATCTTTATAAATGACAGTGGTTTCGGCTACATAAGCAAGCCTATGTTCACTGTCACCCCAAGTTTCCTTGTCTTTTGGATTAACTGGTAAAACAAATGAACCAGCATTTTTGTACTTCTCAAGCTGATAACTGCATGAATGCCAACACTGCTAGTCATCAGAACCATAATCATAACCATAATACAGAAATGCTTCACTGTAAAAGACCATGTAATAATAGGTAGATTTCGTTATATACTGCAACGAACTATATATTAATCTATCCACCAGCCATAAGTCAAGTAACCAACTCAAATAAATTATTAATGTATGTTCTACTTGTCGCATAACTTAATATTGATTCGCAAGGTTTTATTGTATTGGAACAGCATTTGAAAAAAGAAATTGCAGTTAATCCCTACGCGATCAAAGGTGCAATACTCTATGATAAGATTTGGCCACTATGTTATTCTCTCTTTCAAATTTAAATCATATGGTATGAAAATATTACATAAATAAACAACACACCTTAAGTGAAGATCTTCACCGGTCATGAAAGTGAAAGGAGTTTCAGTGAAAAGTGTATTAACAAGGTCTGCTGAAAGAAACCAAGAGCTAGAAAGAAAATCAACCTGCACAATCTTATCAACTGTAATATTATAAGCAGGGTCAGGCAAATAAAGGCCAGCCTCTTTTGAGCGAAACTTTCTGTAACTGGGAAAGCTAAAATCTTTCTGTCGGGAAGGCAAAATCCTTCCAATGCTTCCCAATACCGAGTTTTTATACTTCTCTGTCCCTGCAACATGTGATAAAATCTGTATCATTTTTGTACCTGGGATCATGTCGTCGTCAAGAATATATACAAGATCAGCTTCGGTTTGCAAGGCCATTTGGAACCTTCCATAATACTTGAAATCATAGCTTGAGCTAATGAAGCTTATTCTCGAATCATTATAGCTCTCCACGATTCTCTTAAATAAAGCTTCTTTTGGACTACCAAATGAAAGTACCCAAACGTGGTGAAAGGGTAGTGTTTGATGAAGCAAGGAATCAAGCTGAGCACAAAGTGTTCTTCTTCTAAAATGATTCAAAATCACGGTCACTTTTGGAATGTTTGAACCTTTTAAATCCCACTTAGACTTCATTGCCATTAGCTCAGTAAGCGTCTCACTACCAAAAGACTTGCTTTGAAAACCAAGAACTTCCTCATAAAGTTCTCTCTTCAATTTAATCATCACTTCATCAGTAGACCTTTTCTGCACAAAATCAATTTTCTCATTCTCACACACTGTTGTTTGTTTCAATGCCTGTTGGTATCGACTCACTACATGTGGTTGGACGATCAAGTGTTTCCACTGGCTTGCGATTCGTGTAGCCCAAGAAAAGTCTGGTTTTGCCTTTAAATCCAAAGAAGGGCTCATGTAATACAAGAGGAAAGTTGCGTAAACTGCGAAGGCAAACTGGAGACAAGTGAGCAGTGTCACAAGCTTAGCCGAGGCACTCTTTTGTACTCTCAACTTATTAGCTTTTCCTCCTGCATTATCACTAAGTATACCATCCAAGTAATCACCGCTTTTCATAATCAATTGTTGTCAATGCTCTTACCTACAAAATGTCATGAAGAGAAAAGCAGAAAAAAATACAAGATTAGTATGCAAGGAAAATATCAAACAAGATTTTTTTTCTTTTTAGAGAGATACATTGTACATACAAATTAAATCAGAGACAGTCATGCAAAGAGATATATGATTTGGTGATCAGCAAAATTGTAATAAAGGCAGAGACCCCCATGAGAAATGCAAGAGGGTCACATGGAGTTAACGTCTATGATCATGTATGTATATATTATTGTGGTAAAATATGGTCTGGTAAAATTGTATGCCACGCGTTACTTGTCATACACAAAATCCTGATTACAAGTTTATTGAAAGCCAGCTTTGTAGCCCTGAAAACAGGGCACTTGTATCCCAAGAAGCCTCTACTTCTTCAATCTGCATTGGAGCATCAAAATGAGTGCTCATAAATCACTAGCCAATCGAAAATGGTTCAAGGTGGCTTGAATTTTAGATTCAAGACGCACAAGGTTTTAACATGTCCCAAAATTTCCGGTATATTACATTCTTAGATTTTTTTTTACCGAAAATTTGTTTCGAACCACGACGGATAAATTCTTGATTATTTCACCAAACACGACATTAAAAAGATCAAACGAGTAAAAAATGTTTCAGAAAAATACTTTAATATTTTATTTTCTTAAAATAACAAGACAGATGTCCACTTGCTGAGTTGATAATAAAGAAATCATCCACAAAACTGCAAACACTTGGATACGACCTTTTCAAATATGCAAGAGGAACCGAGCCTTGCTTTCTAAGCAAATCAAGCATGGACTTATTGCCCCAACATGGAGTAAACTGTATATACATGAACTAGTGCAGCTCATTTGAATATTTTATCTATACATGTTACAGATAGTAAGTATTTTAAAACATGGATTAGCTGCTTTAATCTGAGCATGCATTCAAATTATCTGTCTGAGCAGCGCGCTGCAGGATTCTCTCTAGCTCTAATTGCAGCACCTACGACTATCCATTTTTTGAACTAGCTGCTTGTACGTACAGAGCATTCAGCCCATGTTCAGTAGTCACTAGTCAGTACTGGTGAGAGTAAAAACTGAATATCTGCCTAGGTTCTCTGACTGCTGTGCGGTCTTTGAAATTCCAGCGAATTTTTAGTGCAAAGGCTTAAAATTATATAATGTTTTACTTTACACTAGAATTCAGATAATGTTTGTATAAATTAATATTTTAAATCGAATGATCGAGAAACAACAATTTATTATTTAACTTCCTAAACATGAAAACTATGTTCGTAGAACAAAACATCATGGAGATATAGAACAAACACTACCAGCTGCAAATGTCACCGTGAACATGTAACAAGCTGAATTTTATAAAGACTCCCCTTCAACCACAACCTTACATACGAAATAATCTTCATTTTCAAGCATGAAAACTTCATCATCATCTTATTGGTACTTTGCTCATCATTTCAACACTCAAGTTATCAAATCCAGCACCTGAGCTATTACCAAAACTAGTGCTGCCAATGGCATCTGTAAGCGCACTCTCGTTGAGCGAATGCTCGATCTCATTATGATCACTAGTCCAGTCTTTATCTACCCGTGGATGCTCAACCATTAATTTCAAACCCTCTAGCTCAGTTGCTACTTCCTTCATACTTGGCCTTTTGTCTCCTGTCACATTTAAGCACCTTCCTGCCAACGAAGCTACTTGTCTAATCTGCTGAATGTTCTTTTCATCATTAACTAAGCTCTTCTGGATGATGCTAGGCATTCCATTTCCTGTCCTCATCCAAGATACGAAGTACGTTGCTAGACTTCTATCTTTTTCTGGTCTGTCAAAGGATATTGCCCGCTCTCCTGTGAGAAGCTCCGCCAGAAGCACTCCAAAACTATATACATCACTCTTCTCCGTCAATTTACTTGAATGGAAGTACTCTGGATCCATATATCCAAAAGTCCCTTGCACTAAAGTAGCTATTTCAGCGTGATCCCGAGGTACTAGTTTTGAGCCCCCAAAATCTGCAACTTTTGCAATGAAATTTTCATCAAGTAGTATATTAGTGCTTTTGATATCTCGATGAATAATTGGCGGAGATGTGGCAGAATGCAAGTAAGCAATTGCTCCTGCAATTTCTGTAGCTATCTGTAGGCACAATTCCCATGAAAGGTAGGTGTCATTATTATCTCTGCGATGAATATGGTCGGAAAGTGTACCATTAGTGATGAACTCATAAACTAGCAAGGGAACTTGTGTCTCTAAACAACAACCTATTAGTTTTACTACGTTAATGTGGTTGATCCTGGAAAGAATGATCACCTCATTGATGAACTGTGAATTCTGGCTTTGTTCGCTAACTCTAGACTTCTTAATTGCAACTTCTGTGTTATTAGGTGACAGTACTCCTTTGTAAACTGTTCCATAACCCCCTCGGCCAATGATTCCAGTTTCATCATAGTTACTAGTTGCCTTTTTTAATTCTTCTTCGGTAAAGAGCCTGGTTGATTGGGCTAAGTCATTGTCTTCGGAGAGCTTTTCTCTTAGCATTAATCCACCATTTTGCGCAAAAAACTTCTCTTTTTGTTTGATATGTTTTCTTTTCGCCAGCAACCAATATATCCAAGTACTCCCCACAACTAAAACAAAAAGGCTCGTGCTCACACCTGAAATTCAAACCATGATGACATTTGTTAACAATTTATTGATCTTGATATACATTTAGGAGTAAATTACAAAGAGGTGGCTAAAGTTTGCACGGATTTTCAAAATGTTGGCCATGGTTTCAGATTCTCAAATTGTTGGCCGGAGTTTTGCTCCGAATTTTGAAAAGGTGGCGCCCGTCAATGTCCGTTAAATAATGCTCCGTTAACTTAAAATAAACATAATTTGTAAGGGTAATTAAGGAAATTCACCTTCAGACAATATAAAACCCCTAAAGTACTTCCATTACATTATTCCATATTCATTAATTATCACCATTTTTATCAATAGTCTGGGAGAAGATGGAAGGCGGTAATAGGTTGAGGTGAGGAGTGATGGTTGTGAAACGATGGTGGACGAGGCGGAAGGAGGGTGTTGGAGAAGGCAGTGGTGGAAGGGAGAAGGCAGTGGTGGAAGGGAGAGGAGGAGATGGGAAGTGTTGGTATAGACGGAGGAGATGTGGGTTGGGAATTGAGTGAGGAAGGGAGGTGGGCGGAGTAAAAGGGGAGGAGGATGTTGGCGGCGTAGGCGGGGCAGTGGTGGTGATTGATGAAGGACAGAGGATGTGGAGTGAACGGAGTGGTAAGATGAAGGAGGGGAGGCGGAACAATGGGGGGAAAGAAATTGGTGAAGGCGAGTTGATTGAAGTGAACAGAGGAGGAATGGTTGCAGGGTGTAGTGAACATTGGTGGGGCGAAGGGGAGAAGGAGAACAGCAATGGGTTGGACAGCGGCGGTCGGAGGAGTAGTATGATTGAAGGAGTAGTATGATTGAAGGCGGAGAATTGTAGACGGCATGAGGTGGAACACGAAAATGGTGGATAACGAGGGAGGTCCTCTTATCCCTGAAAAAATATTGTTGGCAGTTAAACGGTACTGGGTTGCTGGTGAAAAAAATACGACCACCGCAAATTAAGTAATAAATCGAGGATTCTTTTGCCAGTTGTTAGCAGCAGGCAATGCTGCTATACGAGATCCACAAAGAGGTCTGGCCAAATTTTAATACTGAACAAAACATAGATGTAGCAACTGGAGTGAAGCTAGTGTGCCCTTTTCTTTTGGGCCCTTGTTCATTGTGTTAGTTTTACACTTTGATCGACTTTAAGCTAAAGATGGTCAATTATAATTTGCTATTTCCTCATTTTCTGTATTTTTTGTTTTGTTCACTTCCCTAGTTCTTCAGTGAGATACTAAGTTGTGTAAACATTCTTTGATGTTTATTAAGATCAATGGTGCATTGTGTTCCGATGTCTGTTGAATTCTTCTGAAGTATGGAAGTCGATAGGTATTCAAGAAAAAATATAGAGTAAATTACAAAGGGTTGGTCTGAGTGAAGGGGGAGGTGATCTGAGAGAGGGAGGGAGATAGAGGGAGGTTGTATTTTATTAAAACCCCTTTTTACCCTTTGCTCCGTTACAGTCATTACCGGGTATTTGACGGGCGCCACCTTTTCAAAATTCGGAGCAAAACTCCGGCCAACAATTTGAGAATCTGAAACCATGACCAACATTTTGAAAATCCGTGCAAACTTTAGCCACCTCTTTGTAATTTACTCTACATTTAGCTCTAAGAAAACCTTTAATTTTGTGTTCTGTCGACATTTATTATTAATCTTCATTACGTTCAAATGATTTTGTTAGAATTCATTCACTGCTTACAGAAGTCTTGCACCATATATCCTTCATAAGCTTTATTATGTACTTTCATAGTTGATATGAGTTTTTTAGTTTCAGAAACAACGATACATTGTTCTGCATGCATCCACACAAAAAGGCTCATTTACTACGAAAAACAAATAGAACGATGTTACATATGTGCGGGTTAGTTGCTCAAATGTTTGCAGCTGTTAGGAAAGTATATCTTATACATATATATATATGTATAAATTAGGTTGCTTAATTACCTATTGCGATTCCAGATCCAACGGCATGACTAATTTTAACACAGCCTTCTGTACTTTTTCTGTGACCATGTGGACATTTACATAGGTAGCTTCCAGGCGGTTGGTTAACACATATTTCGGTAGGACGACATGGATTTGAAGTAGCACATTCGTCAATATCTGGAAAATCGAGTGGAGTTTACAAGGTATCAGAATGGGATACAATATCAGAAAGTAGACAACTAAAGAGGTTTTATTACTTGGAATTTTGTAAGCTTTAGCACTAAATTAGATGACCAATTTTTTTTTTTCAAACTGATTCCTTAGCAAAAAGGATTTGCATAGCACTCCTAAATATAAGAACGTGACAAACCAACTATTTGGGAAAGAGGAAGCGTCGCACATACCTATGCAACCATTACTTAGGTAAGGGTTTCCTTGATAGCCAGATGGGCAATTGCACTTGTACCCTGTGCCTTGACCATAGACTGAATCAGTGCAAGTGCTATTTGGTGCAACACATGCATAGCTTGTTTTATTTTTCTTTGCTATGTCGCATGTCTCATTTCCAACAGCCCAATCAAGCATAACTGGGAATGACTTTTTGTCCAATGCATTCAAGTCTGAAGAAGAAAAGGTGTACTCACCTTCTTCAACAACAAAAGCTGAGCTACATGGAATCTTCCCTAATGATGATTCATTATAAACCTCAAATTCCACTTGATAGTCCTTCACACCTATTGGGAGTGAAGTTTGGCAACATCCAACGCCTAAGCATGAGCCATTTCTTACGCTTTCAACACCATCGCATAATGATGCACATCCAGTAGTGTAGATTGGAACTGAAGAACCTGCAATTCGTGCTAAAGAAGAACATCCAACAACAGTGAATTTATTGCGGGTACTGTTCACTTGAAAATTTGAAAATTTAACCCTATACAGCATGGAGCCATTTGCGATGTAGACCCCCCTTTCATTGTAACAGCTTCTACTTATAGGAGATAAAACTTGAATCTGACCATCAAGTGATATGTTAAGTACTCGTACATTTCCAAGTTGTGGGGTGTTGTCAGTGCAGTTAATAAAGTAAGTATTCGACTTATGTTCAAGACAGCAGTCTTTAGTTGTGCCAAATGGGTAGGGAACCACAAGGCTACCGCAGGTGGCACTACAGCCAGGCTTGGCAATTTTATATGCTGGTAGTGCCGGTTGGAATGCTGTTGGCGCTGACTGCACATAATTGACGACAGTAACTGCAAGTAACACCGTGAGCAGAAAACAAACACACATCATATGTAGATAATACAGAAAGAGAAGTATGGTAAATAATATTTTATCCTTCCATTCGGTTAGCAACTTCCGTTTTATAGGACAAGAGTTAAGGAAGGGTTATGAATAAGGCTGTTCTTAGCATATCACGTAAATTTAGACGAGGAAGGCCTAATTTCGTTATAAATTTAGACAGCACAAATGAGTGGTAGTCTTCTCGATCAGAGACTTGGAATAATAAAGATAGTACAAAACACAGCAAGTTAGATGTTAGAAATCTATCTACACTTCCACGAAAGTTAGCTTAAGAAATAGTATGCACACACACAAAAGATTCAGTTGAGTAAAATGCAAAACGGTGGCTGTAGTTTACACTAAATTGCAAAAAAGTGGTCGAAATTTTAGATTTTCATTTTTGTGGCCACACTTTGTTTTTTATTTTTAAAATAGTGGCCAAAGTTTTTTTGATTTTTAAAATAAGTGGCCAAAATTGTTTTTGATTTCTAAAATAGTGGCCAAAATTATTTTTAATTTTCAAAAAAATACATGAAAACAGATCGATGGCCACTAAAATGAAAATCTTAAAATTCGGCCACTTTTTTGCATTTCAGTATAAACTACGGTCACCGTTTTACAATTTACTCAAAAAAAATTAACAGAAGTTGAAATGAATGATCTATATCGGACATAACACTATCAAAAGTTGAAATGAATGATCATTGTAGGACAATAAAGACGAGACATACATCATGGTATATAAGAAGATTTGAATAAATTTGGCTAATACATGCATTATCAAAAGAAGTTACTCTTTAGGTATAACAAATCAATATTTTTAAAATTCTAGTAATTAATCATTGGCCGGTCAATCATTTAGTATCTAATATTTTAAGAATAATTTAAAAGCATTTAAATAATGAATAAATAATTTTTAAAAAATTTGATTTAAATGAATAATATTACAAAAAAAACATAAAATGAACACACTCCCCAAGACGATATGGAATGTGCTTTCTTAAAAAAAACAATATTTGTATGTGTTCATCGTAATCTCAGAGTAACCTGCGAACTAGTCTACCAAATGATCATCATTATACTAAAATGCATACCGATTATTGCTAGGGATCTTGAACTTAAGGTGAGTAGGGAGCGGGTGAGGATCCTCTGTCTCCTTCATTGTGTCCCCTATACAAAATGAGTGCCCCTGGCGGGGCCCATTGTAAGGAAAATGGAAATAAAATATTTTATTTCCATTTATCTTACAATGGGCCCCGCCAGGGGCACCCATTTTGTATAAGAGACACAGAAGGAGACACAATGAAGGGGATAGAGGATCCTGGCTCGTAGGGAGCCAGGGATTTTACCAGTCAAGGTGTTATTCTGAAGATCGAATATGAAAGAGCAATTATGACTGGATTGATCGGGTGTTTTTGATAAAAATATTGAAGGCCTTAACTTATAAGGATAAATATATTGAATGGATCAGGGATATTCTTTGTACTACTATATTTCAATTTCAATAACCACTCCAGAATTTTGATACAGAGATGATTGGTTGTAAGGTGGTCTCCTGGCTTTTTCTCATACTTGGGAGCGAAACAACAGGTGAATCTCTTTACTTATCGTGATATCCGATTATCAAGATCTAAAGACCTGATGCTCAAAAGTTTTAAGATGAAGTATTAAATTGAACAATTCATTTCCACAAGTTCTTCAACTCCAAGTTAATTTTTAGTGTTCTCTACAATGTAAATGTCCCCTATCAGCTTCTCATATGATCATACAAATTGAAGAATTACGTTAATATCATCTTATAAACTTATCTCCTGCTTGAATCTACGAAGTAAGGCCTACAAGCTTTGACGAAAAAGGCATATATATATATATAGTCTAGTTATTCCTCGTTTACAGAGAAGTTAGGTTCTTCTAGCTTCTGCAATGAGTTAACACCAAGACTTGATCCAGGATGTACAGTCAACCTTTATTGAGACTAATGCATCAAGTTCACCACCTACCACTACAAGAGCAACTAGTACGAACACTGCAGCCAACATTACTATTTTCAGTAATATGCTCAAGACGAGATAGGAAAGTGTGAGCTGGCATTATGAGCTGTCATTGTAAACATGTAGAATAGAATGTATATAAACAAGAGGCTGATAGTTAGTTAGAACCACTTGTATTCTACTCTTCTTGTAACAAATTCTCTGTAAACATTATGTAAATATCATTTTTCAATGCATCTTCAAGCTTTGAGCTTCTTCATTGTTGTTCATCTGTTGAATGTTTAATTCAGAAATTATCATGGTATCAGAGCCTACAGAGCTCATTTTAATGGCGATTTGATATAGCAAAGTCGTTCGTCATTTGTCATTACCGATCATTTCTTTCCGATCATTCCTTTCGAGGTTCTTGCAATCTCATCGTGATTCTTTACTGAAATTTCACCGTTCTTAGCCGGAATTTCAACGTTTTTAAGGTGTTTTCTGTTCTGATTCTTCAAGATTGTTCTTCTTGCTCTGTTAATTGCTTCGATCTGTGATTCTTATTTGTTATTCTGAAAGTTTTATCTGTTAATCTGAGATTTGTTGGTGCTGAATCTATTTGATTATCGTCTATATGTAAAAGTTGATTACGAAAGAGTAAGATTCTGTTTTAATGGCGACAACTCAATCTACTACTATTGATGTTTCAAGTGTCTACTATATCCATCCCTCAGATGCAAACACTACTCAACTTGTTTCTGTAAAGTTTAATGGAACAAACTATAATAACTGGAAAAGATCGATGCTATTGATTTTATCTGCAAAGAACAAGCTAGGGCTTGTAAATGGAACTCTAGTTATGCCTGCAATAACTTCGCCTGATTATAGTGCTTGGGAACGTTGTAATTCTCTTGTCATATCTTGGATTCTGTTCAATCTTGATAAAACTATTGCTCGAAGTGTTTTGTTTCTAAAGACTACAAGAGCTATCTGGAAAGATCTAGAGGAGCGTTTTGGTTGTTCTTCAATCACTGAGTTGTACTCTTTAGAACAACAATTGCTTGAAATTACTCAGGGTACTCAGTCAGTTTCGGAATTTTATACTAAAATCAAGACAATTTGGGACAGTATTAATGATGTTGATCCATTGCCAAGTTGTACATGTACTACTTGCACCTGTGATTTGGGACAGAAATTTCTACAGAAACAGCAAGAACATCGTTTGCTACAATTTTTACTGAAACTGAATGACAAATTCAGTGCTGTTAGAGGACACATTATGCTGATGGTACCTCTCCCTACAGTTTCTCAGGCTTATAGGTTAATAGCACAGGAAGAGAGTCATAAAGACATTTCTCAGATTTCTCAGAATGTTGAAAATTTGGCATTTGTAGCTGACAGAAGAACTTATGGTACTCAGAATCAGAGACCATATTTTTACAGTAATTCTCAGAAATTTAGTGGGATGAATGCTCCACGAGCACAGATGAATCAATATTCTGGCAATCAATTTTCTGGCATGACTGTTCCACGGTCTCAGATTACTCAGGTTTCTGCTTCTAAACGACCATCTAAACCTGGTGTAAATTATTTTTGCACACATTGCAAAGTTCAGGGTCATAGTATAGACAGATGTTTTCAACTCAATGGATTTCCACCTGGTTTCAAAGGTTTTAAGGATAAGAGAGTTGCTGCAGCTATAACTTCTCAGAATTTTGCTGATGATTCTAATTCACAGTCACAGTCACAGGATGTGATATCTTCAGAAATAGCTACTGGCTCTTCTAATGTTCTTACAGAAGAACAATATGCACAACTAGTTTATCTTCTCAATAATAGTCATGTTTCTTCTGATCAGCAACCTGATTCTTCTAGTCATGCCCTCCTGGCAGGTAATATTTGTCTGTTAAGTTCATCTAGGTCTAAATGGCTGTTGGACAGTGGTGCTACAGACCACATTTGTCCTAGTCTTGATCAATTTGTGGAGTATGAACCTGTCAAAACGAATAACTGTATTACCATTCCTGATGGTAATAAAATTCCTGTGTTACATAAAGGAACTGTTATACTTAATGATCACATTACTCTTAGAAATGTACTTCATGTACCTGACTTCCAATTCTGTTTGATCTCTGTCACCAAGCTATGCAAGGATCTTAATTGTAATCTGATTTTCTCTGATTCCAAGTGCTTTCTACAGGCCCATTCTCAGAAAGAGCAGCTGATGCTTCTTGGTAACATGACTGATGGTTTTTACTCTGTTCAGCCTAGTGTTTCTCTTTCAGTTCCTACTTCTACAACAACTCCCAGCAATAATTCTACAACAATTTCCAGCTTTGGTTTGTTTTCTCAGTCCCGGAAAGAAGTTCAACTTTGGCATTTACGTTTTGGTCATTTGCCATTCTCTCAGCTGAAACTTGTTAAGCCCCAACTTAATATTTCAGATTGTATTGATTCAACTATCTGTCAAATTTGTCCTGCTGCTAGACAATGTCGTCAATCATTTTCACATAGTTCTATCAAAACTACTACTCCTCTAGAAATGCTTCATGTGGATATTTGGGGGCCTTATCGGACCAAGACTTATACAAATTGTACTTGTTTTTTTAACCATTATTGACGATTATACTCGTTTTACTTGGATTCATTTACTTCGACATAAATTTGAGGCTGCTGCTATACTTGAGAAATTTGTTTTGTATGCTGAGAATCAATTTAAGCATAAAGTTCTGTGTATTCGTTCTGATAATGCTTTGGAGCTAACTCAAGGCGCTCTTAAAGATTTTTATCTGCGTCATGGTATTATTAATCAAACTAGTTGTGTTAACACGCCTCAACAAAACGGTGTTGTTGAACGTAAACACCGACATCTCCTGGAAACAGCTCGTTCTTTATATCTTCAATCAAAGATTCCAATTTCTTATTGGGGGGAATGTGTCCTTTGTGCAACGTATCTTATTAATCGTATGCCTTTGTCTAGTATTGGTCATGCTACACCATATTTTCGATTGTATAATTCTATGCCTGATCTTGATTTACTAAAACAATTTGAATGCCTCTGCTACATTTCTACTCAGATAGCTAATCGTTCTAAATTTCATCCTCGTGCTGAACCTGGTGTATTTTTGGGTTATCCACCACAACAAAAAGGCTTTAAGATTCTTAATCTTGTTACTCATCAGGTGACTGTCTCTCGTGATGTTGTTTTTCATGAATTTCATTTTCCCTACCATATTTCCCCACATAATTCTAGTCAGCCTCCATCTTCTATTTTCCTACCTCGTACTACTTCCATCTCTACTGATTATTCAGATATTCTTCCACAATCTCATTCTCAGATTTCTACAAATGAATCATCATCTACTTCTAGTACTTCTACAGAATCTGACACTAGTCCTACTAGTTCATCCACCACCAGTACTGATACTGCTTCTTCTACTACCACTATTGTTCCCTCACGAGTTTCAACTCGTCCTTGTCAAGTTCCTACATATCTTACCGATTACATATGTAATATTGCTACACTGTCCACACCTACTCATCAGTGTAATTTTGTATCTGCTACAAATTTTCATAATGCTCATAAATCTCACATTGTGGCTCTTTCTACTCTTACTGAGCCCACTTCTTACAAAGAAGCTGCTGCTCATCCTCTCTGGAAAGAAGCTATGGACAAAGAACTTCAAGCCCTTGCATTGAATCACACTTGGGATCTTGTTCCGTTACCACCTGGTAAACATACAATTGGTTGTCGATGGGTCTTCAAAGTGAAACTTCATTCTGATGGTTCTTTAGAACGTTGCAAGGCCCGTCTTGTTGCGAAAGGTTATAATCAAAAACTAGGAATTGATTATGAGGAGACGTTTTCTCCTGTTATTAAAATGAACACAGTTCGTTGCATTGTTGCTTTGGCTGCTAGTCGTCGTTGGCAATTATTTCAACTGGACGTAAATAAAGCGTTTCTTCATGGTGATCTTAAACAAGAAGTCTATATAAAACCCCCACCAGGTCTTTCTGTTGGTCCAAACATGGTCTACAGGTTAGTTAAATCTATCTACGGACTTAAACAAGCCTCTCGTGAATGGTTTGATAAACTTGTTCTTGAACTGATTTCTCAAGGTTATGTCCAGTCTAAAAACGACTACAGTCTCTTTATCAAACGTTCTGCTTCCAAGATTACTATAATGGCTGTTTATGTCGACGACATAATTGTTACAGGTGATGATGTAGCTTCCATTCTTTCTATCAAACAGCATCTCCACACTATTTTTGGCATAAAGGATTTGGGAATTCTTCATTATTTTTTAGGCATTGAGGTTGGGTATTATTCTAATGGTATTACTCTTAGTCAAACAAAGTTTACCAAGGACCTTCTTGCAGCTTGTCCTTTTGATCTTCCTTCCAAAGCTACTACTCCATTACCCTTACATCTCAAGTTAACTGCAACTGAAGGTACATTAATATCTAATCCAGAAATCTATCGTACTTTGGTTGGCAAGATTAATTATTTGACAAACACCCGACCAGACTTAAGTTACACTGTTCAAGTACTGATCAGTCAGTTTATGCAACTTCCTCGTACTACACATCTTGCAGCATTATTACATACTTTAAAGTATATTGCTTCTTCTCCCAATGATGGTATTTTACTTCAAGCTTCTGATTCATTAACATTACAAGCCTATTCAGACTCTGATTGGGCTGCTTGTCCAACCACACATCGTTCTGTAACTGGCTACATTCTTTTATTTGGCAATTCACCAGTTGCCTGGAAATCTAAAAAACAACCTACAATATCTCGATCCTCTTCTGAGTCAGAATATAGAGCAATGGCCTCTGCTGCTGCTGAGGTTACATGGACAGTTCGTCTTCTTGAGGAAATTGGTGTTACTTCCCTTAAGCCAGTTACTCTCCATTGTGACAATCAATCCGCTCTTCATATTGCTTAAAACCCTGTCTTTCATGAACGCACCAAGCATATTGACATTGATTGTCATTTCACACGTGATAAGGTTATGGAAGGACTTCTTCAACTTACATATTTACCTACTTACAATCAGTTGGCAGATGCCTTCACTAAAATCCTTCCTTCTGCACAGTTTCAATTGTTGTTGTCCAAGTTAGGCATGTTTTCAACACTCCCTAACTTGAGGGGGGGTATTGAGACTAATGCATCAAGTTCACCAGCTACCAGTACAAGAGCAACTAGTACGAACACTGCAGCCAACATTACTATTTTCAGTAATATGCTCAAGACGAGATAGGAAAGTGTGAGCTGGCATTGTGAGCTGTCATTGTAAACATGTAGAATAGAATGTATATAAACAAGAGGCAGATAGTTAGTTAGAACCACTTGTATTCTACTCTTCTTGTAACAAATTCTCTGTAAACATTATGTAAATATCAGTTTTCAATGCATCTTCAAGCTTTGAGCTTCTTCATTGTTGTTCATCTGTTGAATGTTTAATTCAGAAATTATCAACCTTCCTGCGTACATGGCATATCCAGATCCAGGCGAGGGCAAATTTTCGTCTGCGTGTACTTTCAAATTTTCCATCTGAGCAGCTGCAGAATTTTCTCTAGCTTTAAGTTCCACAGTTATTTTCCGTTTTTTGTACCTACGCCCATGCTGCTTGTACAAAGCATGCAGCCCACGTTCGCCACTGGTGAGAATAGAATCGGAACTTGTGCCTGAGTTGTTTGCTGTGTAGTCTTCGAAATTGGGAGGCATTAACTAATTAAAATCATTATATTATTTATTAATTTAATTTAATTTAACCGTGGTATGCCACTAAATATTAATTAATTTAATTAATTAAAATCATTATATTATATGTTAATTTAATTTAATAATAAAGTTATATACTAGGAATCTATCAACTAAAAATTGAAATAAAAGTCGAGAAAATAGTATTATATAGAACTTAGGGCTCCAATAATTAATATTTAAAAAGTATCTATAATAGATTAATAATAAATACAATTAACTACTCTTATATTACCAGAGTTAAGTTATATAAATTTAATTAATTAAAATAATGATATTATATATTAATTTAATTTAATAGTGAAATTATATACTAGGAGTTTGAAAACCAAAGGTCCTAGTCGAATCCAAGGTTGCTTGAAACCAAGAATTTAAGAACGAGTTAAGGCCCAGAAGGTCACGAAAACTAAAAAGTAGGTTGTTTGAGATCAAGGATCACAAAACCAACCAAAGTGCGGCAAATCAACTCTAGAAACAAAGAGGGAAGCCAAAGACAATATTTGGTTTTGGTCAAAGTCAAGGTCAAAAGTCAATGTCAAACGGTCAAATTTTGGCCAAAAAAATTAAATAAATAAATAATTAGGGTAGGACCCAGCCGACCAGGGGTGGCTGACCAGGTGCCCTTGGCCAAATGGCCGACCAGGGGTGGCCGAGCAGAAGCTTGTGGAGAAAAAATCCTGGACCCCTAGCTGATTTCGTTTGCCTCCATAACGTTCAAAAATGCTTGGATTGCTTTCAAATTTGAGATTCAAGGACCTTATAAGGTCCTCTACAAGCCTATATAGGTGCCCTAGTTGTACTTCGAAGTTTTGAAAAAACCTTGCTTGAAAACAGGGTTTGGCTTGAAAACCAGCTTAAAGAGTGGTATTTCGCCTCCAAAACGTTCAAAAATGCATGTTTTCATGTGATTCTTCTTCATACCAGGAGATTATAAGAATCTCTATCATGTAAGCTCAACTTCAAAATTTGAGGTTAGGGGTGTTGAAAAACCAGGAAGGGTGTTGAAAAACCAGGTCTGGTTTGAAAACCAGGTCCAGGGGACCGCATTTCTTATCTAGACAACTCAAAATGGATATATTCATGTGATTCTTTCTCCAACCAGAAGATTGTAAGAATCTCTACTCGATTAACTTGACTTCAAAATTTGAGGTTAGGATTTCACTAATCGCAGTTAGGGGGTGATTAACCTCGTCTAACGACGTTTAAGGACTTCCACTCGAAAATTAACCTATCTTACGGTTAAAAATGGATATCCTAGTTATAATTATATCAAGGACGAGTTAGTTAGCCTTGGCTAAGGCCTTTACAGCCCCTTTTAGGGTTGTTTAACCCCGATTAGGGCAGAATTAACGTCTTTTGCTAAAAAAATTAGCCTTTATTAAGGCTTATGAGCAACGACAACCTGATATTAACCTCAACTAAGGTAAGTTGAGGGTAATGAATCATTAATGAATTTATGATAAGGGATCCTATGCACGAATTGCACTTGGATTAGTGTCTACGAGCTCGAAACGACACTAATCCTATTCCAGAAAGGCTCAGAAATCCTAAGAAAAAGGATCGAGAGGCCAAGGAATGTTTAACTTTCTTAAGTATTAACTTGGGAAAGAAATTTAGTCGTTGTGAATGTGTAGGTCGCTCCACACTTTACTAAAAGACGATACCCTGGCAGGGTTGACGTGACCTTAAATTTCTACGAAATCAAGTTTTCCCAGAAGTTGGGGGGGGCAAATGATATGGGTGAAAAATAACCCCTAAAGACGTAATTATTGTTACACTTATTCTCATTAATAAGGCTCGAAACCCTAGTTGGGAATTCAATTCGTAATTAATGATTAAGCCAAAGAAACAGCCTAAATCGGGGATGTCTTGTATAAGCTTGTTTCTAACATGGGCCTGGTATAGTGTTGATTGTCATTGATGGGTAATTATTATGTTGGTGGTTACGTTTTGGGATGCAGGAATTGTATAGAATGCCCATATATTGTGGAGAATGTACAATGTGAAAAAGCACTGAGAAAGACAAAAATGCTTGTTCAGTATCTTCCCTGAATCCCAAAATAATATTTTTCTTCTTCATTCTTTTTCATATATACATCTATATATTTATTTACATATAAAAATAAAAATCATTGTTATTATCAAGTTCAAGATTCTTACATTAAGAAATGAGAGTAATCTAAATGTGGAGGGTGAAGGGATTTATTGCATACACGGAAGCATGGATAACAATTATTTTGCAACGAAACTCTTAAATACGAATATACGAATCATGAAAAATACAAGAGATCGATTACTAATCTTTAAAAGCGATCCAAGGACGGCATTGAGAGTCTCCTATCATTTGCTCCTTAATATTTGAAGCACTCTACCGGTATCCACCAAGAGCTAAAAGAGAGTTGCTACTACGAAAAGGAAGATGCCCCACTAGTCTTATTTTCTTGATCACTTGCCCTTTCTCAGTCAATGATTCAGTGGAGGGAGAGGAGGTTGCCTCCTTTTCTTTCCTAATGAAATTAAAAGGGTTGAGGCAAATAGGGTTTTTCTGAATGTCGGGAAGTGTGGAACGCGTGGCTGACGTCCATATGTTCTATGTCTTCTTAACTTTTTGGTTATGCTGGAGAGTGAAGAGCACGTGATGAGTCCAATTTGGCTTATGGAGAGCCACAGAGAGAATATGGTGAAAGAGACAGGTATTTTTTTCGTCATCATTTCAGGTGCGTATAGAGATAATCATACGGTTATGTGTCAGGCTATTGAATGTGTAACACCAGTTCTGGTTCATGTAGTTTGGTGCCTTTGTAATTGCTGACTTGTTCTTGGGTTCTGCCGTTCGGATTTATATAAGTCCTCTTCAAGGTTCATTCATTCAGATGTCTTAGAACCTTCATGGGGTTTAACCATTCAACTTAACTACTTAAGCCAAACAGGATTCACCTGGCTCCATTATCCAATTATCACTATTTATAGTTCTTAGAATTTAGGATTTGAAAATGGGCTTCGGTACCTCTAACATTTCCTGGCCTATCACTAAGTTCATTATAAAATCACGATAAATTGTACATGCACAAGCAAATAAAACGAAGATGTTGTGCTCCAATGAAATTAGTTATAATGATTGTCTATTTTAAAAATAGTATGTTATTATTATATAAAATGGTTATAAATAGAATGTATTATTTTATTTTGACAATAAATGATGTGGAGTTTCACTACATGTATGTAAAGGTTTAGCAAATGTAGTCGATATTCTTTTTTTTTTTTTATCCAAATGAGACACGGGAGGGTCAATATACGTGGGTAGGCTAACATTTTTGCTAAAGGTTAAGATTGGATGGAGTGCCAAACATTTTTACAAAGTTTTTATATTTTTTTATTTAAGATATGTCAAGTAGACTTTTACTATTTAACCATTTCTCTTAGTTGGAGATGTTTCTAGGTTTGCAGGGATTTAACGGTCAAGCTCTTTCTAGTGGAAATGTTTAAGGCCTTAAATGTTCTTTGTCCTACTATAATTTATATTGATTGATTAATGATGGACCCACTCCAGAATCCCCATGCAGAGAGAATTATGTAAAGGTAGAGTTGGCCACTCGTGCGGGCCGAAGCCGGATTGGTGGCAGGTTAGGCACTGAAAAACTGGGCTGAAAAACTGGGCACTGAACCTGCATTGAGGCTGAGCGAGCCGGGTCCGAGCCGGGGTTGAACCGGAGAACAGGACCGACAAGTCAGGTTGGGTTAGGTTGGCGGGCCGTGCAGACGGGTTGGCGGTTGATATTTTTTTTTTCATGATAGGTACGCATAAGTAACTGGAAAGAAGAAATATAAAAAAATAAAACTCCCTCCGTCCCTTTTTAGTTGACACATTCGTAAAAAAACACTTATATTAAGAAAGCTTTAATGATGTAATTTGTTTCCATTTTTGCCCTTAATCTTAACATAATGATGAGTTATGAGCGTGTATATTAAATATAAAGTCAAACATTGGTATTAGAAATAAAGTGGTTGTTAGAGGCCCATCTCCTTAATGGGCCGAACCGTCGATCCAATACCCCGAACCCGAATGGAAGCCCACATTCATCCGGTCCAGTTACCAGTAACGGTCATATGGTTCACACTCCTGTAAACATGGGACACGTTGGCACACGATACCCACTCTTCGGGTAACCGCCTGGAGAATAAAAGATATGATACAGTCAGGTTCATTCTCTCATACACACACTATTACATAAACTCTCTACGTTCAATATTACTCATCAAAAACCGACTAACTTATTCTCACACCGGAGGTGAATCGGGGGTCCAAACCCTCGCATTCTTCTCATTGGCAGGTCCGGCCGAGCCAGGATCCGGCAGAAATCTAGTCGTAACATTTGGCGCCGTCTGTGGGAACGTAGAGATACGTTTTGTGTTGAGTTTTACCATCAATCATGGCAAATGAAACCAAAATACCAGTAGCCGATAATAGCATAGTGGCTGGAAACAGTCGCACCACTCCTCCCCTGATCCCGAGGACAACTCCCATCACCCCTAGGCTGTTAACTTTTGATGAAGAAGGAGATATGCCGTCTCCTGAAGAACAACAGGAGATGCTCATGAAATGGCGAGAAGAACAAAAGGCCAAGGGGAGGCGAAACGAAGTAGAAAAAGAAAGGAGCAGCAGGGAGGCCGAACGACTGGCCAAGAAAAGGGAAGACGATCGCTTGAGGCTGGAAGCCCTAAAGCTCCAAAGGGAGGAGATTGAGTTACAAGAGAAAGTGCTCCGCGAGGCTTTAGAAGCCGAAGACCCGGAGTTGGATGACCGAAGGGACAAGAGGCCGAGGACTAGAAACGTTGAAGACGAGTCAGAGGACTCTGAATCAAATTCTAGGAGAACCCGGTCGAACGTAGTGTACTCCTCTGATTCAGAGGAAGAAGGTCCGCATACGGACGACCGTATCCGTAGGATCGAGAAGGCTATGTTCGGAGAAAGAAGGGTCAGCCACGAGCCAGTGGTGACCGAGGATGTTGAGCAGTTCCGATCTCCACCAGGAAGGCAGTTTCCAAAGATGAACGAGTTCAATGGAAAGGGAGACCCCGAAGATCACTCTGAGAAGTATGAATCGCTCATGACCGGTATGGGGCATTGTGATGTGATGCTTTGAAAAATGTTCAAGACATACCTCAAGGGAAACGCGTCCATGTGGTACAGGTCATTAAGGCCTAGATCGATATGCTCGTATGAACAGATAAAGAAGAAATTCTTGAGGCACTACTCCCACTTGTGCCGAAGAGAGAAGGATACTGAAGCCCTGATCCACTGCAGGCAGGGATCGAACGAAGAATTGGGCGACTACCTGGCAAGGTTCAAAGAAGAAGCAGGAATGGTCACCAACTTGGATAAAGTCAAGGCAGCTGGATTCCTTGCAGCCGACCTCGACCCTGTTAAAGGTAAGAAGCTTCGATCTTCTCTTTACGATATGCCTCCTAAATCTTTGAATGATATATATTTGAGGGGAGAGGCTATTAGAAGAAAGTTAGAATCCATTGGGGGTTACAAGGAGAGCAAAAAAAATGATAGGTATGATAGAAGGGATGATAGAAGGGAGGATAGAAGGGACGACCGAAGGGGTCGTGGCGACACTAAGAGCAGACTGAATGATACGAGGCCTGATAAAGGGGCCGAACGAAGAAGGGATAGAGATAGTACTGTGTTCACACCACTTAACACACCTATCTCGAAGATTTTCCACGAGATAAAGGGTAAACCTGGGTTCGTTAGACCACCCAAGTTAAAGACCCCTGAAAACAGAAGGAGCGACAACAAATATTGTGACTATCATCGGGATAAAGGTCACAATACCGACGAATGTTACCACTTGAAGAAACTGATTGAGAAAATGATAAAAGATGGAGAACTGACCAAGTTCGTTGGTGATCCGAGAGACAGGCTGGATGATAAGGAGAAGAAGAAAGACACTAAAGATGCCGAAAGTTCAGAGAAGTATCGAGGCGAAGTCAGAACAATATCCGGAGGAACCATACTCGATCGGGACAACAAAACAGCCCGAAAGAAGTATGCCAGGCAAATCTATAGTCTCTACCAGTCAAATGCAGCCAAGCAACCACTTCCGATTTCATTCACGGAAGATGATTTTGAAGATGTGATATGGCCGCACGAAGACCCTCTTGTCATAAACCCCGTCATCGGGGAAAACAAGATTTGGAGAGTGTTGGTCGATGAAGGAAGTTCGGTCAACATATTGTATCACCGAACGTATTGCAAGATGAATTTGGGTGGTGAACAGCTGGAGCCGTGCCATGAGGCACCACTATACGGCTTCGGTAATCAACCGGTACCGATCGAAGGCACGATCACACTGAATGTTTTGTTGGGGAAAGCTCCATACACAGTCGTTAAAGAAGCCAAGTTTTATGTTGTTCGGGTCGATAGCCCTTACAACGGCATTTTGGGGAGACCAGCTCTATCTCTGTTCCAAGCCGTCTCTTCCATCCCTCACCTGAAGTTGAAGTTTCCGACCGAACATGGAGTCGGAGAGATGAGAGGCGATCAGAAGGCTGCAAGAATCATCATGTTGGAAGACCTAGAGAAAGATAAAGACGTCGAAATGAATGAAGCTGGCAAGAGGAAAAGAGGTGAAAATGACATTGGGGGCAGCCATCAACTGCTAAATATAGAGTTGGAAAAATTTGGGGCCGACCTGTCAAGCCCAATTGCCGAACCAGCTACCGAAACAGAAGAGGTCGAGCTATACGTGGGTCAGTCGGGAAAGATGATCCAAATTGGAAAAAACATGGAACCAGAGCTGAAGGGGAAGGTCATCAAAGTCATTAGGGAGTTCCACGACGTGTTCGCATGGAACCCCGAAGATATGCCAGGGTTGAACCCTTCGATAGCCAAACACTGCCTAAATGTGGCTCCCGAAGCTAAACCTATAAGACAAAAGAAAAGAAACTTCGCCATAGAGAGGCAGAAAGTCATTCAAGCTGAGGTCGAAAAATTGCTGGAAGCAAAGTTCATCGAAGAGATAGACTACCCCGATGGGTTGGCGAATGTAGTGGTGGTGAAAAAATCAAACGGCAAGTGGAGAATGTGTGTGGACTATACCGACCTCAACAAGCATTGTCCGAAGGACCACTATCCCCTGCCGAATATTGACCAACTGATAGATGCTACTTCGGGGCATCAAATACTCAGTTTCTTGGACGCATTTTCAGGATACCACCAAATTACCATGAATGTCGAGGATATTCCAAAAACAGCATTCATCACTCCGAACGGCACTTATGCCTATGTAAAAATGCCATTCGGCCTGAAGAACGCCGGGGCAACGTTTCAAAAAATGATTAACAAGGTGTTCAAGGCCCAGATCGGACGGAACATGGAGTGTTACGTGGATGACATGATTGTTAAGTCCCTTTTCAGGGATCATGCCGAGGATCTAAGGGAGTGTTTCGAAACACTTAGGAGGAACAACATGAGGATTAACCCGAACAAGTGTACGTTCGGAGTAAATAGTGGAAAATTTCTGGGTTACATGGTTAGTGCCCGAGGCATCGAGGCAAACGTAGAGAAGATCAAAGCAGTCATCGACATGGAAGCACCGAAGACGATCAGGGACATCCAAAAGCTGACCGGGCGGTTAGCAGCCCTGAGGAGGTTCATTTCCAGATCGGCCGAAAAGGCCTTACCATTTTTCGAAGTACTTCGAGGGTCCAAAAATTTCGAGTGGGGGCCGAACTGTAAAAAAGCATTCAAGGAGGTTAAGGAGTACTTAGTCAAAGCCCCACTCTTAATGCGACCCGACCCGAAAGAAACATTGCAACTGTACCTAGCTGTGAACGACCGAACTCTCGGAGCCGTGTTGGTCAAAGAGCACGAAGGGAACCAGCATCCGGTTTTCTATGTGTCCCATATCCTCAAAGATGCAGAAACTAGATACCCGAATGCAGAGAAGTTTGCCTACGGGTTGGTAATGGCCACAAGAAAGCTAAGGCACTATTTTCAAGGGAGGACGATCCAAGTAGTAACAGACCAACTATTGAAGAAAATCCTGCAAAGGCCAGAGGCATCAGGCAGAGTAGTTGCTTGGGCGATCGAACTTGGGGAACATGATTTGGAATATACGCCAAGAACTTCGATCAAAGCCCAAGCACTGGCGGATTTCATGGTCGAATGTTCCTTCTCGGGGCCGAATGACTTGGCTCCCGAAAAGCAGTTAATTCGAGCACCAGGAAAATGGAATTTGTTTGTCGATGGGTCAGTCGCCAAGGAAAAGTGTGGGGCAGGTTTGATTCTAACAAGCCAAGAAGGATTTGAGATATGTCAAGCTATCAGGTTCACTTTCCCGTTGACGAACAATGAGGCAGAGTACGAAGCACTTTTGGCAGGATTGGACTTAGCAAAAAATCTGGAAGTTAAACACCTAAGGGCATTCAGTGACTCAATGTTGGTGGTAAAACAGTTTTCAGGGGAGTATGGACAAAAAGATCCCCGAACAAAAGCCTACGCACTCAAGGTACGCGAACAATCTTTGATGTTTGAATCTTTTGAATTAGCTCAGGTAGCTAGAGAAAACAACAGTCGGGCAGATGCCCTTTCAAGGCTAGCTTCGGTAGAAACCCAGAACCTAAATGGGTCCATCTATCTGACCGAAGTAAAGATGCCTTCGATAGACAAAAAGCAGTGCATGGAAATTCACCAAGGGGTCAATTGGATGACTCCCATCAGGGCGTTCTTAGAGAAAGGTACCCTACCACTTGACAAAAGGGAAGCACAAAAGGTGAAGTATCGGTCGGGGAGTTATACACTGGTCGGGGGCCGTTTGTTCAGACGATCGGCAAGTCAGCCATTGCTTAGGTGTTTAGACCAAGCCGAACAGCAGCTAGCCCTAGAGACAGTTCACGAGGGAATATGTGGAGAACATTTGGCAGGGAGGTCCTTGGCCTTCAAAATTCTCAGGCAAGGGTTCTTCTGGCCGAAAATGAAGGAAGACGCTACTGAATATGCCAAGAAATGCAAGCAATGCCAGTTGTTCAGCACAATCCCGAAGCAACCCCCTGAAGAGATGTCTTCGGTTCTCAGTCCCATCCCATTCTCCATGTGGGCAGTCGACACAGTGGGAATTTTGCCAAATAGTACCAAACAAGCCAAGTATTGCATCGTGGCGATCGACTACATGACCAAATGGATAGAAGCCCGACCTCTCTCCGCCATTACCGAAGAAGCAGCAAAGAAATTCATGTTAGAGCAAGTAATCCTAAGGTTTGGTATTCCGATGGTATGTGTATCGGACAACGGAACTCAATTCATTGGAAGCAAGTTCAGAAAGTTTCTGGCATAGTTTGGAATTAGACAGAGGTTCAGTTCAGTTGGGCACCCCCAAGGAAATGGGGCCATCGAAGCAGCCAACAAAATTATTTTTGATGGAATCAAGAAAAGGCTAGGTGAAGCTAAGGGGCTTTGGGCTGAAGAACTACCTTGGGTCCTATGGGCTTACCGAACCACTACAAGATCTTCAACCGGAGAAACGCCCTTCAAACTGGCCTTCGGGACGGATGCCCTTCTACCTGTTGAAGTTGGTTTAGAGTCCTACCGAACAGAAGTGTTTAACGTGGAAACAAATGAGTTCGGACTCCGAGCGAATGTGGATTTACTGGAAGAAGAAAGAGAGGCTGCCCACCAAAGAAACTTAAGGTACCAACTGCAGGCAGCACAGTACTATGATTCAGGGGTGAAGAAGAGATCGTTCCGAGTCAGGGATTTAGTGCTTCGGGAGTTAGCCACCTCCATGCCAACTAAAAAAGGCAAGCTTATGCCCAACTGGGAAGGTCCATACGTGGTAATTGAAGTGGTCCGATCGGGCACCTACAAATTGGCTCATCCGGACGGCAGCCCAATCAAAAACACCTGGCATGCCGCTCGCCTTCGCCGTTTTTACCAGTAAGCTTACTGGACAAATTTTATCGCTTTGTACTTCAGTATTTTGTGTTATGCACCTTTATTCTGAATTCCCTAAGCTAGCACCAATCTGTAATCAAATCTATGTAAGAGTTGCATGATTAATGAAAAGATTGTTTCGCTCTATTTTTTATATGCTATTATTAAGCTAAGTACATTGGTAACCAAAAGGTTAAGTACACAATATTAAGCTTAACGGGCCCATTTTTGGGGCCGACCGAACAAAACATGCGCCCTCTAACTTATTTTTAGTGTTCAAGTACATTATGATTTAAGTCGCAAATACTTGACGAATCCAAATTTGGGGCCGACCGAATGAAATTTGGACCCTTACAAAAATGTCTTAGTATTTAAGTTGCTTTGACATTAATTAAGGCCGGGAGGAAAAAACCTTCAACCGACCGAATGGGACCATAATCATGTACAAAACCCCTTAAATACTAGGGGACAGCTAGGTTACGACAAAAAATGCACATACATGCTAGGTTGAGGCCAAAGATGCTCAAACATACAAGTAATTATGCCAAGGCAATGTAAGGCCGAAGACGCATAAAAGTTAAAGTAAAGTAAATATGCTAAGGCAAAATGAAGCCAAAGATGCATAGAATTAAACAGAATCATGCTAAGGCAAATCAAAGCCCAAAATGCACGAATGGAAACAAAAGCTATACTAAGGCCGAAGCCGACAACGCATAAATAAGAATAATTATGCTAAGGCAAATACTAAACGGCCCGAAGGCGATAAATAGAAAGCCCGAAGGCAGAATGAAATACTACAGGCCCGAATGCACAATAAAAAGCCCGAAGGCAAAGTTAATCATTACAAGCCTGAAGGCCATCAAAATAGAATTAAAAGATAAAGGAATCAGTCAGAAAGAGGCTCGTCTTCGCTCGAAGAGACTACCAGGGGTTCATCGAGCACTTCCCTGCTGATTGGATCCGTCATACCCATCGTGGCATCGATCATCTGAGTATGATCGAAACCAAGAGAGTGTGCCTTCACCAAAGCAGCATCGTACCCCATCTGGTAGCAACATTCTTCGGTCAAATCCAGAGTCTTCTGCATCTTCCGAATGTTCTTCCTGGAGGCCTTGAGTTGTTGGTTTCTCCATTCAACACGCTTTTTCAGAGCGTCCATCTCCTCCAGCTTCTCCTTCAGGGCATCATTATCGGCCTTCAAGGAGTTAGCTTGGCCGGTGACCTTCTCTAAATTAGTGGTCGCATTGCGGAGATCCTCTTCAACCTTGACCGCCCGGGCCTCCAGTTGATCAACCCCCTTCAGCTTAGCCTGAACCCCCTCCATCCGTTCGGCAACGTTAGCTGACCAGGAGACAGCCTGAAAAATGACAAAGGAAAAGAATTAGATGTTGAAGACAAGTAAAATGGGCAACACCGAGGGAAAGGCTTACCTTACCATAGAGAGTAGGGCCAGCATCTCGGTACAAGCCTCCAGGTCGTTCGCCTTGGCAATCGTCGGCCTATCAACTGGCAGAATGAGGCCCCTGCAGAGGTCGGGGCCAACGATGGTGGAGAGTTGTAGAGCTGGGACAACAATTTTATCACCTTCAATAACTCCCCACTGGGGAGCATACACTTTCAGTCCATCACTTCCCGAACGGCCCCTCTTCCGAGAGTCGGTCGGAGTGACCAGGCCTGTCTCATTCGTATCCCGGTCCCGAGGAGGAGAGGAGTCAGGAATAGTGGTAATAATATCCAGAGGACCGGAAGCCGTATTTTCCGCCCCATCGGGCGCCCTAGCCGCGGCTTCGACGTCAGCTGTAGCAGCCGAAGCAAGTTGGACCGCCTTCCTGCGCTTACGTTCAACAATTTCCTGAAGGGAAGACACTGCACAAAATAACAGAAGGTTAAAATATGCACAGCTGAATATAAAAGATAGTACTTAAAGGGTGAAAACAAATATGCCAGGACAAGTTAAAGATGGATGTTACCACTACCCCAAAGCGTGACCAACCAGTTGTTGTCCCTGCCATCCGATAGCGGAACCCTGTCCATTTCAAGTTCGCAGAGCAGACGGTAATCATGTTGGTCCGCTTGCTGTAGGTCGGGATACTTTAACCTGGACGGATCGAGATCATGTCATCGGCCGTATTTCTCCATCCTCGGCCCCGAGACAAAAGTCCATTTCTCATGAGCCCCTTTGTTGCTGGAGTTCGTTTGAGCCTAGTCGGCCCTACCGGTTCGACGGGCTATGGTATAATAGCCGTTGCTCTTTGTGTTCCTTCGGAGCTCATAATGATGCCAGAACAAGGTCGTCCTCGGAGTCATCTCCTTGGCCAGGCACCGAGCTTGGAAGGCGTTGATGTGGAAGAAACTGTTTGGATCTAACTGCCCTATGGCTATCCCCAACTGCTTCAGTATCTTCTTCAGAATCGGCAACATCGGTAACCGAAAGCCGCATTTAAACGCCATTTCGGATATACCGGTCGCCACACTTCCTCCGCAGACAGGGGGGATCTCGGGGTTGTGCCAGATGCGATCCTTCTTCCGTGGTGCGAAGAAGTACCAGACGTTTTTCTCCACTAAGTACTTGGAATGGAACCCTTGGATTTGTTCCTCGGTCAGTTACGACCGGAGATTAGTGGCTGGGAACTGTTCAGCGTCGCTGAAGGGCGAAACCTTCGAAGGGCCAGCACCCTCGGTTGACCGATCCATGTCCCTGCATTCGGAAATGAAGAGACGTTAGCCTTGTACTCGGACAAAAATGAAGAAAACAGAGGGAGAAAAGGCCGAGTACAGTGAGCCAGGATCGGTCGGGGCATTCTACAACCTAGGACGAAGGGATCCGAAAGCCTAAAACTACGGGAAACTAGAAGGTTCTGAAGAGAATTCCGAGAGATCGGGATGGTCCGAAGAGTGTTCTCAAGGTTCGAAGATCCCGAAGGAAGTTCTTGCCCAGGCCATTTTTCGGACCAATTCCAGAATCTTAGGGAAAGATAATTAAGGGACAAAATGGTACATCAAAAAATGCATAACTACTTGCAGGCATGTACATAGAACATTTGAGAATCAAAGGTAACTTTATGTTTATACATATGTGAAAGGCAGAGTGTGTAAACTTGTAACACTATAACTAATGTAACTCAATTAAAGGAAAAGATACTTAACCAGAAGACAATCAAGAACAAGAAGTCACAAGAAATCAACACTAAATGAAGACAAGGTAATTGATACAATTGAACATGTTAACTATGATCAAGCCAAGAAGAAATCATTGAGAGAAGTTCAAGTCAAAGTTGTTCATGCCTCAGTGATTTGAGAAATCGAGAATCAAGATCATAACTATCAGTATCAACAAGACCAATTGATTTCAAGTGAACAAGAAGGAAAGCAAACTTTGGAAAGCCACGTTACTAAGTGAATATGGTAATTTATTCGAGAAGCAGAAACACTATCAAGACTAGTCACTTATGAACCAGACCAGTGCATCAAGTGTCAGGACATTGATAGCAAGTTTATGTCAGTAATAAAGATCCATGTTCAAGAGCTTGCTGAAGGATAAAGAAGACATGAAGATATCACAAGTTCAAGATGTGCATTGAGGTTTCAAGTTGAAGACCAGAATATTTTCTAAGTACTAAATATTCTAGATGACCAAGTAGAATATTTCTAAGTAGAAGTTCTACTTAGAAATTCGAGATGGCTAAGTAGAAATTCTCAAGTAGAAGTTCTACTTAGAGTGCAGCTTCAACATGACACATGGCATCTTCTGATTGGCAGATTTCCAAGCTTTCAAGATAAGGCAAGATTTATGTGGACATCATTGGGCCACATATATCTTAGTCTTTGAAGACTACAGGACATAGATTACATGTAGTATAAATAGAAGTACTTGTGTAATGTTTTATAAAAGAGAGCAATAGTTGATGAAAACACAAGAAAAAGAGAGAGAGTGCATTCACAGAGCTTAGTATCATTCACTTCTCTCTGAACTTCTGTTATACTTTGTAATGAATGTTGTAGCAACCATTTCAAGTTATATATAAGAAATATATTCCTTGAATCTGCGTGTTCATTTATTGCATCGTATTTATTGCTTCTCATATTCGAAAAGTTGTATTCACCCCCCCTCTACAACACATTTGGACCTAACAATTGGTATCAGAGCGGATGTTTAACACACAAAACATAGATCCTTGTGTTTGGTAGAAGATTCGTGAGTTTTCATTTTCTAGATCTACTTTTCGAAAATTCTCGAAAAGTGAGCTTTAATTCGTTTGTAGTGAAAACTCATCCGAAGAAAATTATTTAAATACTCCAGGTGTGATTATTTAGCTTGGGTGTATTTTAATTAATTTTTGTGAACTAATCTGGGTTCGTTGATATTTGGTGTTCTTGAGTGTTCATCATATGTTCTTATGAAAGAAGACAACCCAACAACTTTTTTGATCTCCTTTTCAAACAAATAAATAGTAAAAGAATAAAAAGGTGTTTTTGGACTTTTGATTTGCATTATTCATGGCCGAAAGTGTAACAAGACATACTCAGTACCTAGCACGTGGGTTAGGTGGGTTAGGTGAGTAAAGCATCAAAGTCAAAAAGGTGTTAAAGAGATAATATTGTTTATTCAATATTAAAGTAATCTGCAGAAAATTTATTCTAAGGACAAAAGTTCTACATAGAATTTCTACTTGAGATTTTCTACATAGAATTTCGACTTGGACAATTTCTACTTGGTGAAGTTCGACTTGAGCAAAATTTCTACTTAGAGAAATTTCGACTTAGGCAAAAGTTTTACATATATATACTACATAGCCTAGTCTTGGGTACTTAGAAACTTTTAGTGACCAGAATTGAAATGGCTCCTAAAAATGCATTCAAGATCCCAATGTTCAACCGAGATCACTATGAAGAATGGGTTTTCAGAATGAGACTCTACTTAGAGACAGTTAACCCTGAATATCTGGAAGTCCTTGACAAGGGTAAATTTGTTCCAATGGTAGCTATTCCTGAACGTACGGAAGGAGACGAGGTTATACCATCTCGGTCTGAGCCTAAAAAGGCAGCGGATTTTTCAGATGCTGACAAGGAGCAAATAGCTTATGATACTTCCGTACGACAAACCTTGATGGAATCCCTTGATCATGAAATGTTCAACATAGTCAAAGGTCTGACTACAGTAAAGAAGATTTGGGACAAGATAGAAGTTGTCATGGAAGGATCTGCAGAGGTTAGAAGTAACAAGACACTTATACTTAAGATGGAGTATGACACCTTCAGAATAAGAAAAGGAGAAGGCATAACAGACGTCTATTTAAGATTCAGTCAGTTGGTATTGGATTTGAATCTGAGAGGTGTAACTCTCCCCATGGTTGAGACCAATACGAGATATCTGAGGAACCAGCCAAAGAGCATTGAACATAGGGTCTACGCAGTAAGAGAAACCAGAGATTTGAATACAACTTCTCTGGAAGAATATTATGGAATACTAAAGACCTATGAGCTGGAGACTCTTCAAGATCAAGCATGGGACAATGATTCAAAAGGAAAAGAAACTGCATCAGGATTAGTTGCTGATGAGGAAGAGTCTAAGAAGGCAATGATTGCAGAAAAGTCTAAATCATCACCTGCACCACATCAAGTTGATAATGATGACGAGTGCACATCAAACAGTGATGATGACTACTTCACCCAAGAAGAGCTGGACAACATGGACGATAGTGTCGTGGCATACATGGCAAGGAAGTTCAGCAACATGAGATTCAGAAAGAGCAACCGACCTCAGAGAAATTCTTCATCTTACTATCGGACTGCTAGGGGTGGTGGTAGTTCGTCAGGCTTCAGAGGAAAAGGCAAAAGTACCAGCTACAAATCTCCTTTGGATTTCAAAATGAAGTTCAAATGCTATAACTGTGGTGAAGCTGGACACTTTGCTACGGACTGCAAAAAGCCTAAACAGACTTATCCAAAAGAGACATATGAAGCCCTCAAAAGCAAGTATGAATCGCTGGTGAAGGAAAGACATGGAAAAAGAGCTTTATTAGTAACAGAAGGAAGAGCTTGGGATGATTCAGATGAGGAAGATGTTACTCATGTAGCAAACTTTGCCCTCATGGCTGAAACATCAGAGGAACCAGAGGTACCAGTTCTAACTCTTAAAGTAGAAATGTCCATTGATGATTATAAGGAACAGAACGGGGCTCTTAGCGAAGAGATCTATATGTTGTGCAAAAGCCTAGACACTTCTCAAAAGGAACAAAAAACACTTGTCGCCAAAAGCAGAATGCTTGAGGCAAAAGTGGAAGAGTTAGAGGCTGCTTGCACTGTAGATACTTCCCTAAGAGATTTTATTAAATCTTTGGAACACAAGCTCATCCTTAAGGGAGAAATAGAAGCATGTCTTAGGGACAAACTAGCTGAGTTAGAAACTAAATGCGAAGCTTACAAACTAGCTGCTAGTAAAGTGTATGTAGATAATGACACATTTAAGAAGATAACTGTAGTAGGTATAGGACTTGATTATTCTGACCTTTCTAAGAAAGATGGAAAGAGACCTATCGACACTAGTTCCAGTGACCTTAAAAAGGAAATTCCTAGCCCTCTTAAATCAGCTGTCAAACCTATCTACAAACACCTTGTTCCTAGAATAGAAGAAGAAGAGACTGAATTAATAGCTAGATATGAGATTGAGATGGAAGATCGCCAGAAAGCACAACCTATAACTCCTATCAAACAAGTTAAAATCAATTTCCCTAGAGATGAATCTAGACCAGGATTAGGAGCTAAGGCTGTTAAACAACAAGGAAAGAAAGAAAAAGGCATAAAAGAGGTTAAGGCTGAACGAATAAAGAAAGCATGTTATCACTGTAAATCTACTGAACATCTTTCTTATGCATGTAAAGCTAACATAAATGTTCCGACTGCACATGCCATGCCTGCCACACATACAATGAATAATCTGCATCAGAATCATGCACAGTGTGGTCAACCTAATTGTATGCCATGCACTTTTAACATCATGCAAACTTTTGTGAATTTAATGAATGCATCTAGCCAGTCATGCTCAAATACTGTTGCTAGTTCAAACATTAAGAAAAAGCATGTGAGAGCCAAGACTGTCAGTCCTCCTAAAGTTAGGAGTGACAAACCTTCTCCTAAGACTGACAAATCTGTCAAGTCTGAGAAAGGAAAGGAGAAAGTCGAAAGCTTTAGTAATGTTAAGAAAAGTGCATCTCCTGTTGTTAAATCTGTTGATTCTCGATCTTATCGAAAAGCCGGGCCCAATCAAAGTTGGGTTCCGAAGAATGTCTAACCAATCTGTCATTGCAGGGCGTTAAGCAGAATAGAAATAAAGTTATAAGGGTGCTAGACAGTGGAGCATCGAGGCATATGACTGGAAACAAGTCCCTGCTTACAGAATTGGTTATGAAGGCTGGCCCTTATGTTACCTTTGGAGATGACAGCATAGGTGTGACAAAGGGATATGGCAAACTGAAGACTGGTAATGTCATCATTGAAGATATTTCCTATGTTGAGGGACTGAAGCACAATCTGTTGAGTATCAGTCAATTCTGTGACAAAGGTTACGAAATTGTCTTCAACAAGAAAGGTGTATCAATCACTCACATCAAGGAAGGCTCATTAGCTTTGAGAGGAGTTCGAAAGGCAGATCTTTTTGTTGTAGACATGGATTCAGCAAATCAGAATGAGGTCACCTGTTTCTACAGCAAAGCCTCGGATGATGAAAGCTGGTTATGGCATAAAAAGCTATCTCACTTAAACTTCAAAACGATGAATGCTCTCGCGAGGCGAGAATTGGTGAGAGATCTACCTCAAATGGAGTTCACTCCGAAAGGACTCTGTGAAGCTTGTGAAATGGGAAAGTCGAAGCGAGCATCGCATAAAAGCAAAGAAATTTCTAGTATTACTGAGCCTCTGCAACTTCTTCATATGGATTTGTTTGGCCCAGTGAATGTCCTATCTTTGTCTAGGAAAAGATATGCATTGGTAATCGTGGATGACTTCTCCAAGTATACATGGGTATCAATGACGAAAGACGAAGTACCTTTCCTAATCATTGATCACATCACTCAAATTGAGAATGTTTCAACACTTACTGTGAAGACGATTAGATCAGACAATGGCACTGAATTCAAAAACGCAGTGCTGAATGACTTCTGTGTATCTAAGGGAATACGTCGTCAGTATTCAGCCCCGAGAACTCCACAACAAAATGGAGTAGTTGAAAGGAAGAATAGAACTTTGGTTGAAGCAGCAAGAACTTTGTTGTATGATTCGAAACTTCCTCTGTACTTCTGGGCCGAAGCAGTGAGTACCGCTTGTTACACTCAAAATAGAACCTTGATCATAAAAGATAAAGAAAAGACACCATGTGAGCTAATGAACAACAGAAGACCAACAATCAAATACTTTCATATCTTTGGAGCAAAATGCTATGTACTTATAGATGATGAAAATCTAGGCAAGTTTGCAGCAAAAGCTCGTGAAGGAATCTTTGTTGGTTACTCCACAGATGTGGTGGCAGCTTATAGGGTGTTCTTAGTGAATGATCGAAAAGTGATTGAAAGCTACAACGTCAGATTCGACGATACCAAACTCCCATCAATTTCTAGAGATTCTAGTGAACCTGAGTCCCTAAAATTTCAGAATCTGGACTTGGATGAACTTGAAGATGAACCTGAGTTAGTTGTCCCATTAAATGTTCCAAGTGTACGTGAAGAATCTGAGTCTAGTGGACAATCTAATTCTACAAGATCAGAAGAGACTTCTTCAGTACGAACCGGCAACAACTCAGGGGGAGTAAATAGCAGCTCAAGTACAAGTGTTCAAGGCTCGAAACGAGATGACACTAGTTCTGTAGGAGCTGGCACTAACTCAGGGGGAGTTAGTGAAAATAATCAAAGTAGTCAATACCACACCTCAGAAAGTCAAGCTGAATCATCAAGACAATTTCTAAGAGAACGGGTATGGAATAGAGACCATCCGTTTGAATTAATTATTGGTGATCCAGATGCTGGTGTGACTACTAGAAGAACTGCAAGAGCTGACCTGGCTAATATTTGCTTATATTCTGGGTTCTTATCCAAGCTTGAACCTAAAGAAATAGAAGAAGCTCTTGGTGATGCTGATTGGGTGATTGCAATGCAAGAGGAACTCAATCAGTTTGAAAGGCAGAAAGTTTGGAAACTGGTACCCCGACCAAAGAACATATCAGTAATTGGAGCTAGGTGGGTATTCAGAAATAAAATGGATGAAAACGGACTTGTAACACGAAACAAGGCTCGTTTGGTTGCAAAAGGTTATTCTCAGCGAGAAGGAATTGATTATGATGAAACCTATGCACCGGTTGCAAGACTTGAGGCAGTCAGGATGTTCTTGGCATTTGCAGCACATAAGAACTTCAAGGTTTTTCAGATGGATGTGAAAAGTGCCTTCCTGAACGGAGAGTTAGAAGAAGAAGTGTATCTGGAACAGCCGCCTGGCTTCATTGATCCAGAACTTGTAGATTTTGTGTATCTTCTCTTCAAATCTGTCTATGGCCTCAGGCAATCCCCAAGGCGATGGTATGAAACCCTATCCTTATTCTTAATTGAAAATGGTTTTACTAGGGGAGTAATTGATAAAACATTGTTCTATAAAAATGTAAAGAATGATTTAATACTTGTTCAAGTCTATGTGGACGATATTATTTTTGGGTCATCTAATGAGCGCTTGTGCGAGAAATTTGCTAAGCTAATGCAGGAAAAATATGAGATGAGCATGATGGGAGAGCTGTCCTTCTTCCTTGGATTACAGATCAGTCAGAGAAAAGATGGTATCTTTATCTGTCAATCCAAGTACGTCAGAGATTTACTCAAGAAGTACAATCTAGAAGATGCATCAGCAGCTAAGACTCCCATGGCAACAGCCACGAAGCTTGATGAAGACAAATCAGGTAAACCAGTTGACATTACAAGCTATCGAGGTATGATTGGCTCACTTCTCTACTTAACTGCAAGTAGACCCGATATAATGTTCGCGACTTGTTTATGTGCAAGATTCCAAGCGGATCCTAGAGAATCACATCTCGTAGCCGTCAAAAGAATTTTTAGGTATCTCAAGGGCACACCAAATCTAGGGATTTGGTACCCAAGAGATACAGGTTTTAATCTAATTGGCTATTCGGATTCAGACTATGCAGGTTGCAGGATTGATAGGAAAAGCACATCTGGTGCTTGTCAATTTCTTGGCAGAAGATTGGTGTCCTGGCAAAGTAAAAAGCAACATACAGTATCTACTTCTACTGCTGAAGCTGAGTACATTGCTGCTGGAAGCTGTGTAGCTCAAATACTGTGGATGAGAAACCAATTGAAGGATTATGGCATGGAGCACAAGAAAATTCCAATTATGTGTGACAACACAAGTGCCATTGCCATAACCAACAATCCTGTAGATCACTCAAGAACCAAGCACATCGACATCAGGTATCACTTCATAAGAGAACATGTCGAGGAGGGAACTGTGGAGCTACATTTCGTGCCCACAATGCAACAAATTGCAGATATATTCACCAAACCGCTTGATGAAGTAACATTCAATAGATTGGTTGGTGAATTGGGAATGCTTAACACAAGTTAGTAAAGCCTTCTATCTGTAAAATCCATGTTTATGTTTGTATATGCAAGCTACTTAATCATTATGTGCTTAGACTTTAAAATTCCTAATTAATGATTGTTATAGGGTGCATATAGTGTCATTTTACATGAATTCATTGTGTTTTAAGTGTCTTTTATAGCACAAATCTTTGAATTTATGCTTGTTAGATTGCATGATCATAGGGGGAGTTAAATTCATAATATTCTAAATTTTTGCATGATTTTTAGATGAATTTACCTGTGATTTTCATGTAATTAGAGGCCTTAGAATTTAATTTCTTCAAAATTTCGAGTTAGTTTCTATCTCGAAACTCATCTAGAAATTCGACTTGAATTTCGACTTGAGCTTCCAGAGTGAAGTTTTGAAAAATTCTAAGTCTGGGAAGAATTTCGAGTTAGTGTCTATCTCGAACTTCATCTCGAAACTCGACTTCGAGTTCGAGTTCGAGTTACCAGTGTGCCTAGTTCTATCTTCAAAATATTCGAGATAAGGTCTATCTCGAACTTTATCTCGAAGGTTGAAATGAGGTTCCAATTTTGGGGATATTTTGAAAAGAACTGAGAATAACTTCGAGTTAATCTCTATCTCGAAATTCATCTCGAAGTTCGACTTGATGTTCGAGATAGAATTCTCAGTTGGTTACAGGGACTTTTCGAGTTAACTCCTAACTCGAAACTTATCTCGAATTTCAGCTTGAAGTTTGAGATAGGTTTCCCTGGTGGTTTTGCTGCTTAAATAGTTCAAAAAGTGTTTGTTCGAGTTAACCTATCTCGAAATTCATCTCGAAGTTCGACTTGATAATTTTCGAGATAGAGTTCGACTTAAGAAGTTCGAGATAGAGTTCGACTTAAGTGTTCCCTGTATGGACTTAGTAATTTTCACTCTTTTTAACAGGGACATTTTTGTCATTTCACAATCATCTATATATACATCTCTAACTCGATGCATCATTCACTTTACCTAATTTCATTTTTACAGCAGCCTCTTTACAAAAACAAGGCGATTTCACAATTTCTTACCATTAATCCGTGTTTTTGTGATTAAACTCATACATATCACGAATTACTGCCAATTTTTAGACTACTATTGTCTGTGTTATCATTAATCTTTGTGTTGGTGTGTTTTGTACCCGTTCATATACACGCGCATATACATACACACGAACATCAAGTGTTTGTGTAACTGTTCAAAACACGATTTCCATATTCTCTATCTATATCCACACACGATTTCACCGGTATACACACACGAATATACATCTTCATTGACTATTCAGATTTAGTAATTGGCTACTGTTTGAATCCCGTAGTTTAATTTCTTAGATTGCTTTTTGATCTTCTCGGGAAATTAAAAGGGATACAACTGTTAATTCGAAAATTACTTGTTTTTCAAAATAAAAAAAAATATATCACATCTTTTAAAGAAAAACATTTAATTAAAATGGTTCACCAATTTTTACTTGCTAAAAACAATTTTTATAATATTTCTACGGAAATTGGTGATCAACTCCCGCGCTTTAAGTTTTGGATACGATTTCTCAATTTGTACTCCAAAGCTAGCCATGCTTTTACTGCTAAACCTACACTAGTACATGATGCTTTACAGCAATTATGGACTAGTGCGGTTATTTTTGGGAGCAAATCAACCCCCTACGGTTTCAGGTTTACCTTAGCGGGTCAGGAATATGAGGTGACTGAAGAAATTGTCAACAGGGTTCTGTGATTCCCGATCAAAGATGCTTATGATCCAGAACCTACAGCTGCAGAACGCCTCAGATTCTTTGAAGAAATTGGATGTTATCCTCCTGCTGGCCGGATCACAGGAAATGTTCAAAAACAATTCTTCCATGTGGAATGGAATTACTTTTTCGAAGCCATCACAAGATGTTTTCGGGCACGAGAAAGAGATTTCCATCAAATTCCCATTCCCATGCAAACCTTTGGAATTGCCCTAGCAAGAGAACTGGATATAAATTATGGACGCATAGTTCTCTCTGAGATAGTGGCTACAATGGGATCTCATGCAAGCAGAGACCTCACCACAACTGATGTTGTCTGCTGGTTTCCTCGATTCCTACAAATGCTGATTAATGATTTAATACCGAAGGATGCTCTTGCTGTTAGACAGGGATTTGCCAGAAGCCCAACATCTGCACCGCTAGGGATGGGCACTAAGTCACTTTCAACAATTGCTAATCAGGATAAACATCAAGGTAAACCGATGTCAATTCCTGAAAACATTCAACTGTGGCTTACATATGATGCAGGAGTTACCACTTTGGCGGAATCATCGCAAGTTTCATCATATGCTCAGAATCCGTCTACTCATGCTGAGGCATTTGAAGGGATTCCTGATGAGCAAAGCGATGACGAACAAGGTAATGAATCAGGTAATATCTCCCTGCATACTACTCATTCCTCTTCCTATGTATCTGATTCCGAGACCCAAGAGACTGCTAGCCCGCAGGATCTATCCCAGGGTGAGAGCTATATTTCTGAGTCTGACAAACATTCTTATTCTCTTTCACCCCTGTCAACGGAAGCCAGAAAGCCAGCACATGTAGATGTAGGAAATGATGAGGAGAGTGACCCCGAAGAGCAGCCTCTTATTCGAAAGAAAGCCAAATTTTCTCATGCTGCTACTTCCAAACCCCAGTCAAACCCTAGTGTGTCACACGCAACCACTCCACCTCACGAGAGTGGTTCTCCCCTTGAACAATCTGCACATAGGGATTTTGGTAAGGATTATGTACCTTTTGAAGATACTGTTGCTTCAAAAGGACATGAAGTTTTAAGACCTTCAGCCGTACCTTCACCGGTACGTACTGATGCTACAAAGAGGATCGGTTCTGATGTTGTACAAGAACACTTTGCAGCCTCTCAGCCTGAGATTCCAACTCAGGAACCAACAGAAATTGATCCCATAACTGCCAATTATATTGCTTATCCAGTTTCTGCAGGTACTGCTTCATACTTTGGATCAATCATTGAAGACATACACGAGCGTGAGACAGGGAGTGTGTGTGAGAGGTTAGGGAGAGAGGGACCTTCATTTTTAAGGCCCGAAACCGAGCGCCAAATACTAACAGAACGAGTATTAGAGCGAGGTCACCTAAACCAAACACCGTCCCTTAACATTGAAAATCTTGATACACGTATGACTTCTATGGAAAATCAGATGAAGCAGTTCGGGCAGACGATGGGGCAGTTAGGGATTAACATTGGCAACAATCAAAGGGCTTTTGATGACTACGCAGCACGAATGGCAAGTCAAGCTACAGCGTTTGATGCTTTGACAAACAAGGTCAATGACTTGGGCCATGATGGTGGTGTCTTGGGAAGCACTCTAAATGAGAGGATGGGAGCAATAGAGACTACAATGCATACAATGGCTATGGAGATCAGTAGAATGATGTTCGCATTCAGTAGTTTTGTGCCCCCGGAGTGTTTCGAGCCGCAACAACCTCCCCCCGATGCTGGTGCAGGTGGTGCTAGTGGAGCGGGAGCCTCTGGTTCTGGTTTTTGAGGTTCTTATGCAGCTGGTAGATCTGAAGACCAAGGTGGAGTTCAGGATAACTCACCTAAGGGGGAGATTGGAAAGGAGACGAGACAGCAGGCAGTTCATATCGAAGAAATTGAAGAACATGCTGATCTTGTCAAGGAAATAGAAATTGAGCCGTTTGTTGATGAAGAGGATCTGAGGAAGAGAAAGGGTAAGGCAATAATGGTTGAGCAAGATCAGCCATTCGTTGACCTGAGTCATCAGGAAACAGTACAGGAGGTACTTGACTCAGATTCTGATATGGAAGACGTACCTTTGGCACATGCTATAAAGAGATCTTTGAAGGAACAAGGTGGAGGTGCTGGAATGTCTTTCGGAATGCCTGAAGAAGTTCCTGTTGATGAGGAAACCCTTAAGTCTCAACAGTTAGCCTTGGAACAAGCTGAGTTCCAAGGGAAGCAGTACGATCATGAGCTTGCAAGGCTAGCTGATCCTCAAGTTGATCTGGACAAGAGAAGGATAGGGCAGAAGTGGGATGAAGCAAGGAAGATATTGATGGGACCCTGTGCGAAAGGAGTTCATAACAAGGAGGCAGATGACCTGTTCTACAACCTGAATTTGCAGAATCCAATGACTGCGGACTACATAAGTGCATTGAAGAGATTAATTTCTAAAGTCAGGGTTGGATACAATGCGACGCTTAAGGAGTGGCAGGTTATATTGTCTTTGGTAGAAGGAGTCCCAATGTCTTTCCTATATGTGGATGATCAATTCATAACGAGAAGATCTGCGTCAGAGTTGTTCTTGCTAGCAACAAAAATTCAATACTCTCAATCTGAGGATCTAAGCATTCTGTATAGGGATCAGTTAATGCAGCTAGCAGAGGACAAGGGTCCAGAAATCTCAGCATATCCTAATGTTGTCCGGATGGTAGTTGACGGGAAAATGAAGAGGGTTAGCATGGAGGAAAAGGATTTAATGGAACTTTCAGTGGAATCTCTTAAAGCTGTCTGTAGACAAATGATGAGTAAGGGGTTCGCTTCTGAGCTTAAAGAAAAATCAGTGAAGATCATTGAAAGAGTCATATTCAAGAAGAGCAATGAGGTGTGGAAGTGTGATATCATTGCTCCAAACCCTCTCGATAACGTGAAGATTGAGCCGGAGCTGATAGAGAAGAAATGGAATATTCTTCAAGCAATGAAGAATGTAGATGAAGCTCTGACTCTTCCTTCTGGAGCACTGGAACAAGGAGAGATAAGGGAGACAGTTGGCGTTCCAGGAAGAGATAGTGTATACTGGAAACACGCTTATGTTGATGATACAGCTGATGCCTTAGTATTCATAGATGCAGACCAGAATCAAACACTCTTGCATATGAGTAGAAAATGGCTGCTACAGAATCAAGATGCTGCATTTCTGGAGAGAGTATTATATGTGTTCAAATGGGATGAAGTGGAAGATAAGTATGTGGAAGAAAAGCAGAGACTCATGAGTTACCTGTCTGAAGTAGTAGTGGAAAAGAAGCGAATGGAGCAAGATGCGGCTAGTGTCCACAATACTAACCGTGTCAAGGGCTATCCCAAAATGATCTATTGTCAGTTTAAAGCTGATAAAGCACATTGGAAACCTCAGCTCATAATGAAGAACTTTGAGGACATTCCAAAGATCAGGACTACTCAGGAGGTGAACAAACTCAGAAGGCTTTTCAAACATCCTTACCCAGAGCCCAAGAATCCTCTAGAAATGGAAGCTGTAAGTCTGTTGAATGCTAGGTGGGAGCAGCTTCACGATCCAGTGTACAAGAAAGAACAGCAGCAGAAGGAGAAGCGCAGAAGGCAGAAAGAAGAGAAAGACCAAGCTGCTGAAGCTAGGAAGAGGAAACGGAATTAGGGTTAAAGGTCAGAGTGGTGTGAACTTGAAGTTGGAAAAACTTCATGTCTTTCGGTTGCTTTAACTCACTTGAGGAAAATTCACCTTAGAGTGAATCCAATAAGGTGATATAAGTTTGACTAAAAGGTATGAAATAATCCAGGTGATAGGAATCATTCAAATGATCTTTAATTCGAGGTTCGAATTCTGTTTCTAGTTTAAGTTCTTTGTATTGTTTTCAAGTACTTTTCAATTGTATATTATTCAAGACTGTAATGTTAATTATCTTTTCTCGTCTCATTGTTTAGTTGAGTTATCCTTCATTAATTTGAATGTCATTGTTAGACAATCAAATAGGGGGAGATTGAAAGGCAGAGTGTGTAAACTTGTAACACTATAACTAATGTAACTCAATTAAAGGAAAAGATACTTAACCAGAAGACAATCAAGAACAAGAAGTCACAAGAAATCAACACTAAATGAAGACAAGGTAATTGATACAATTGAACATGTTAACTATGATCAAGCCAAGAAGAAATCATTGAGAGAAGTTCAAGTCAAAGTTGTTCATGCCTCAGTGATTTGAGAAATCGAGAATCAAGATCATAACTATCAGTATCAACAAGACCAATTGATTTCAAGTGAACAAGAAGGAAAGCAAACTTTGGAAAGCCACGTTACTAAGTGAATATGGTAATTTATTTGAGAAGCAGAAACACTATCAAGACTAGTCACTTATGAACCAGACCAGTGCATCAAGTGTCAGGACATTGATAGCAAGTTTATGTCAGTAATAAAGATCCATGTTCAAGAGCTTGCTGAAGGATAAAGAAGACATGAAGATATCACAAGTTCAAGATGTGCATTGAGGTTTTAAGTTGAAGACCAGAATATTTTCTAAGTACTAAATATTCTAGATGACCAAGTAGAATATTTCTAAGTAGAAGTTCTACTTAGAAATTCGAGATGGCTAAGTAGAAATTCTCAAGTAGAAGTTCTACTTAGAGTGCAGCTTCAACATGACACATGGCATCTTCTGATTGGCAGATTTCCAAGCTTTAAAGATAAGGCAAGATTTATGTGGACATCATTGGGCCACGTATATCTTAGTCTTTGAAGACTACAGGACATAGATTACATGTAGTATAAATAGAAGTACTTGTGTAATGTTTTATAAAAGAGAGCAATAGTTGAGGAAAACACAAGAAAAAGAGAGAGAGTGCATTCACAGAGCTTAGTATCATTCACTTCTCTCTGAACTTCTGTTATACTTTGTAATGAATGTTGTAGCAACCATTTCAAGTTATATATAAGAAATATATTCCTTGAATCTGCGTGTTCATTTATTGCATCGTATTTATTGCTTTTCATATTCGAAAAGTTGTATTCACCCCCCCTCTACAACACATTTGGACCTAACAGTATGTGTATAGATATATACGCGAATCTATGAAATGCAGGTTTATTACGATAAAGAAACAAGGATGAAGGGGTTACTTACTGGTTTGAAGATCTTTGATAAGAGTGAGTTCTCGAGGATAGACTGCCTCAACGTAAACGTCAACTGGAATCGGAGAGTTGAAAATAGCCGGCGACGAAACGTCGTTTCCAATTGCTGCTACAATGCTTTTGTGAAGATGTTTTTGCTCCAAATATTCAAGAGTTGGTTTGTGCGTAAAGTAGAAGAAGAAAGAAATTGTGGGTTTAAGTAGAGGAAATATGACGTTTGGACAGAGCCGTTTCGAATTCAACGGCTGAGATCCTTGCGTAAATCTCGAGATTAGACAGTTGTCAATCATTAAGAGACACGACTTTCCACGAGACGTCTCAACCTTGTCCATCGCCCTTCTTATCCAAATGAGACTTCCGAAGAGTGAACTCCGAAGATGGGCCTAGGCTTTGGCCTCCGTCCTGAGGATAACTCCGAACGAAGCCCAGGGACATGTTAGAGGCCCATCTCCTTAATGGGCTGAACCGTCGATCCAATACCCCGAACCAGAATGGAAGCCCACATTCATCCGGTCCAGTTACCAGTAACGGTCATATGGTTCACACTCTTGTAAACGTGGGACACGTTGGCACACGATACCCACTCTTCGGGTAACCGCCTAGAGAATAAAAGATATGATACAGTCAGGTTCATTCTCTCATACACACACTATTACACAAACTCTCTACGTTCAATATTACTCATAAAAAACCGACTAACTTATTCTCACACCGGAGGTGAATCGGGGGTCCAAACCCTCGCATTCTTCTCATTGGCAGGTCCGGCCGAGCCAGGATCCGGCAGAAATCTAGTCGTAACAGTGGTATATATGGCAAGGAATGTTACAACTATTCATGGACAAATTATTTTTGCAAATGTGCCAACTAAAAAGGGACGGAGGGAGTAAGATTCAATGACCAAGATTGCATTACATTGTGCTTTTATTTTAAAATATCAACGAATAAGATTAAAAGTTGCTAGAATTTTATTGGTGAAAACTTGCCAGAGTCGTTGATTGAAATAGAATCCAACGGCCCACAATAGTGATCCGGGTGAACAATATGATTAGATGAGAAGTGAGGCAAATTGGGTATTTAAAAGCAGTCGTTGACCTTGAGAATAAAAAATTGAAGAGAAAAAAATGGCGGTGACAAACACAGAAGAGAAGAAAAAGAATGGGAGTTTAAATCGGGTTCACGGGCCGGGCCGGGCCATGCCGGGCCGATTGCTATTCGTGCTCGGGTTTAAACTAGGTCGGACCGGTTCGCGGGTACAAAAATTCAAACTCGTAATCGGCATGCAAGGGGATACGGGACGGTTTTTGAACCGGTCCGGTTCAGATCGAATAATCCGGGCTAAAATACGAACCGGTCCCGGGCGGGCGAGCCGAACCCGCACAAATGGTCAGCTCTATGTAAAGGTAACCCAATGTCGCCACTCCTGTTTACTTAACGGGACTGGTTCATTTGATAACCCAAGAACGGTACCAAAATTTCTGGACGAGACTGATGGACTTGTTCAGCTTATTTGGTTAATTAGTAAAGTTCATGGACAGGCTGGACGACAACTAAAAATCATCGGATGACTCATGATTAAAATTCTTGTTGAACCATTCAAAAATACATTATAATTCATGAAGCTACAATAATTGCATTACACGCCTTTTTATTTTTGAAGTTTATACTTTATAAATTTTGTTATTTATCACACATATATTGCATAATTATATTCTATAAATAGAAATAAGTTTAAAATAAAAAATAAATAGTAAATAGACTTTAATTTGGTATTTGTTAAAGGGAATTCACCAAAAATACTAGATTTAAAATTCATATTTGCAAAAATACCATCTTCTTTAATTCATTGCAATTTTACCAAACTAAGTTTCAAAATTGCAAAAATACTAGGTCCCCCTTTCCCTCCCCCTTTCCCTCCCTCCCTCCCTCCCACGTCACCTTTCCCCTCCCCCCTTCCCTCTCAATCCACGTCACCTCATCATTCCACAGCCTGTGTCCTTTTTTTTTTTTTTTTTTTTTTTTTAAGGCGGGATGCTATTTGGGTTTCATGGCCCCCGCCAGGGGCAATATGCAACTGAATGCAACTACATTCAACCATATTCAACTGAATGCAACCACATTCAACATTTTAAGATTTTGGTGGATTTGGGTTGCAAGGCCCCGCCAGGGGCAATATTCAACCAAATGCAACCACATTCAACTTTTTTTAAAGGTGGGTGATTTTGGTGGATTTGGGTTGCAAGGCCCCGCCAGGGGCAATATTCAACCAAATGCAACCACATTCAACTTTTTTAAAGGTGGGTGATTTTGATGGATTTGGGTTGCAAGGCCCCGCCAGGGGCAATATTCAACCAAATGCAACCACATTCAACTTTTTTAAAGGTGGGTGATTTTGGTGGATTTGGGTTGCAAGGCCCCGCCAGGGGCAATATTCAACCAAATGCAACTACATTCAACTTTTTTAAAGGTGGGTGATTTTGGTGGATTTGGGTTGCAAGGCCCCGCCAGGGGCAATATTCAACCAAATGCAACCACATTCAACTTTAGTTGAATATGCCCCTGCGGGGCCTTGGAACCCAAAAGCAGTCCACCTTAATTTTGGTGGTTTTGGGTTGCAAGGCCCAGCAGGAGCATATTCAACTGAATTCAGTTACTGATTTCAAGTTCCATTTGTCAGTTGTCATTTTCGACCTCTTTTTTGAACTCTAATATATATATATATATATATATATATATATATGACAACTGAAAAATGAAACTTGAAATCAGAAATTTAGTTGCATTTAGTTGAATGTGGTTGCATTAAGTTGAATATGCCCCTGCGGGGCCATGCAACCCAAAATCATCCCACATTAAAAAAAAAATGGTTTTGAAGTCTGTTGCAGTTGATGTGGTTGAATGTGGTTGCATTCAGTTGCTGATTTCAAGTTCCTTTTTTCAATTGTCATTTTCGACCTCTTTTTTGAACTCTAATATATATATATATAGGCTTTTGCTCAAATACAAACCAATCCTTAAATACAAACTACAAACTAACACTAAATTAATTATATTTCATCTATTCTAAGTTTCCCGCCAAGGGTACCTTCACGAAAGATGCTTAAAATAATTGGCTCTATCCAACAAAAAAATATAAAAAAAATCAAAAAAAAAAAAAATCCCTGCCGTGGAAATGCGAAGCATTTAAGACAGTAAACGGATGAGTTAGGTAGTCATGAGGGCCGAAGGTCCTCGACACACCCGTCAATCGTCTATTGCCTTTACCATTGATTGCCTTTCCTTACAATTTTAGAATGATAAAGGCGCGAAGCGCCGTACAAGAAGGTGCGAAGCACCGTTAACCAGTGAAATCCACTGCCACGTCATCACGTGAACAGTGATTTTTTTTTTATTTTTTATTTTTTTTTGTTGGATAGAGCCAATTATTTTAAGCATTTTTTGTATTGGGGTACCCCTAGTTTGATCATTATATTAGCATGAAATATTAGATTAGTGTTTAGTTTTTAGTTTGTAGTTAATTTTAGTTTGTAGTGGAGTAGGACCCTATATATATATATATATTAGAGTTCAAAAAAGAGGTCGAAAATGACAATTGAAAAAAGGAACTTGAAATCAGAAATTTAGTTGCATTTAGTTGAATGTGGTTGCATTAAGTTGAATATTTCCCCTGCGGGGCCATCCAACCCAAAATAGCAAACATCTTAAAAAAAAAAAAAAAAAAAAGAAAAAAGAAAAAAGGACACAAGTCGGCTGACTTTCCTGGAAAGGAGGAGAGAGAAAGTGAGGGAGGAGGGGGGACCTAGTATTTTTGCAATTTTGAAACTTAGGTTGGTAATATTGCAAATAGCTATTCTTAAATATAGTAAATTTGCAAAAATTTACTTTTTCCTATTTATTTATGAAAAAAGCCCTTTGTTAAATTTAATAAAATAAAATATTAAACTTAAATGCTTTAATTTTTTTTGACAATGATATTTTTGTTATTTTCTTTGATATATTCATGTGTTAGCAGTAAAAAAAATATCAATCAAATTTATTTTAATGTTTAATCCACATATTTTATAAAAAAATATATTAACCATCCAGAAATATTAACGATTCAGAAATCATAACCATCCAGAAATTTAAAAAATCATTCACATATTTTGGTTCAGATTTAACAAATGCCCCTAAATTGTGTTTTGCATGTTTTTTTAGAACAGTCCACATCCTAATAGCCGTTTAATTAAGATTTAAATACCTGAGGAAACAGATGTTCATGTTCTTTTTTATTGTGAGTTTGCAAAGACAGTATGGTACACAGTTGGATTAAGTCAAGTAGTGCAGACGATTCAGAATGATATGTTTTCAGGGGATGGTGAAAGTGTTTGAGGGATGCACGAGGGATCAGTGTATTCAGTTCGCGATGGTTAGCTGGAGTTTATGGAATAGGAGAAACAGGTGGCTCTGGGATGAAATAAATGGCTCTGCATATGGTGTAAAGGTTGCAGCTGTTAATCTGTTTCGTGATGGGAAAGAGGCCCAAGCTTCTGTAATGAGTCGTAAGGTGCAGGAACAGCAAGGTGATCGTACTTGGAGGAAACCAGATGAAGGATGGTTGAAAATCAATACGAACGCTGCAGTGTTTGAAGATGGGAGTATAGGTGTCGGCAGTGTTATTCGAGACTTTAGAGGATGCTTCATTGGGGCTACATGTCGTAAACTGGAAGGTAGATGGAGTCCGAGGGAGGCTGAGGCTATCAGTATGAAAGAGGCGTTATCTTGGGTTATAGCAAGAGATCTAAAGCAGTGTATATTTGAGTCAGATTCGAAGTGTCTTGTGAATGCTTGTAATGGGGCTACAGGTGAGGGTTTCTTTGGAACACTTGTGTTTGATTGTGTTTATTTGTTAAAGCACATAAATCCATTGCTAGTAAAGTTTAGTTATCGGTCTGCAAATATAGTGGCGCACGAGCTAGCAAAAGCCGCTTATTCTATGTCAGATGTAGGGAATGGTATGTCATTCCACCTAATTTCATTTCTCATGTACTAGAAGTTGAGAAGAGTTGATCAATGCAAGTACGTTTTATTCAAAAAAAAATAAAAAAATACCTGCTTAGTGCTCACAAATGCTCAAAAATTTCAAGACGAACTATTACTCGAACATTTTCATATCTACAGGTTCTTGAACACTAAGTTAATTTTACTATATTCTACATCTGTAAATGTCTCCTATTAGCTTCTGATATAATAATACAAATAGAAGAACGACATCAATATAATTTTTATCTTATCTCCTGTTTGAATTAACAAAGAAAGGCCTATAATTTGAAAAAACCATCAATTGTCTAGTTATTCCTCGTCTACAGAGAAGTCAGGTTCTTCTGGCTTCTGCAATGAGTTAACACCAGGACTTGATCCAGGATGTACATTTACACCCCTCCTAGTGCTAGCAGTTAACCGTGCGGCGTATATGGCGAATCCAGACCCGGCTGAGGGCACATTTATGTCCGACTGTACTTTCAAATTTGCCATCTGAGCAGCTGCAGGGTACTCTTTAGCTTTAAGTTCAGCAGTTATTTTCCGTTTTTTGTACCTACGCCATGCTGCTTGTACAAAGCATGCAGCCCAAGTTCGCCACTGGTGAGAATAGAATCTAAATTTGTGCCTGAGTTGTTTGCTGTGCAGTCTTCGGAATTGGGAGGCAACAAATTTTAAGTCTTCAGCCATGAGTGCAAAGGCTTCAACTTCAGAAATGGCTTTTACTGTGCGAGTGGATGATGGGAGGATGACACTTGGACGAGGATCAAGGGCCCATGTTAGTAATTCTTCACCACAAAAATCTCCTGAACCAATACGGCAGGAATTAAAGAAGCCAGTCCGACCACCGTTCGTTGTGTAGGAATCAAGGTTTCCTCGGATTATGAACAACATTTCATTAACTGGGTCACCCTCACGCACTAGGCAAGTGCCCTCGGTGCACAGGGCAGGCTTGAGCCTCTCACATATAGCGTCAAGCATTTGTTCATCCATTTGATCAAACAGTGGAACCTGCAGTTTAATAAAATCAATACAGAAGATCAGATACTATTAGATAACTAATCCAAATTATAATATCTTAAAAAAAGGTTTACTGGATTGTTGATATTATCAATAGGGTGACATGACTTCAGAAAGACCAAGAATTATCACTGGATGTAAGTTCCTTATCTTTCTTAATAAAGGTCACACCTGGAGCAATCCAGCACGACCATCACTTGAAAAAAGTTGTGTGTCGTTGTTCAATAATAATAAAAAAAGATTGTGCTTGAGATTATCACTCTCTGTAAGAATAAACAAGGTTGTGCTTGGCATGATGGCCAAGTACAACATGGAGGTCCAATACCCTGAGTCTTTTGCACTGGGTCCTCTGGCTTATCTACTTTGGCCTTTGCTCAGTTTTTGTTTCAACCTCAAACACGGAGGTGCTTCTTTTTCTGCTAACTTTTCTTATACTGATTCTATTAATTAAAGATTAGATTTATTGGATAAGAGAATCAGATAAGTAAAAACATACTAGATTTATCAAATACGGCCTACATGAAGCTAGCAGAAACAAATGCATAATAAAACCAAGCTACAGAAAATTGTCAACTATCTTTAAAATATTTGAAGTCTGGGGATAACAGTATGAGTGTATGAAAAGTCACCTTCTGGTTTCCTTAAATCTTCTATTTGGGGTACATTAGGTGCTTCCCAGCACCAAACTAATTTAAGGATGAATTAGGTGGATGTATGATTAAATTTTAGACAATGAGAATCGGAATGTAAGATCTCAATACTAACCCGTCGAACTAGATCGTAACAAAGGTGCCGTTTTATATCTCTCCGGAGATCCAGTGGAAGACCTTTCAAAAGAGTTTCTTCATCAACTCCTCGGGTAGCGACCCACTTATACTGGTCATATTTCCTTACAGACTGTCTCAATTCCTGAGGAAGTTGCCTGTGGTGCATCCATTGTTCCGTATCTGTTCTCTTGATCCTCCATTCTTCTAATCGAACAGTGGTTGATTGGAGATATGTCTACAGTGAATTTAGACAGGTATTTTAAGTTGCAGAAATGAGAATATTAATGATTTAAGTAACATTTCATGTAGGCATATGATTGGCTAAACCATGACTTCAACATCATTTAACACATACATATTTTCTAGCTTTGTGTTGGTTTAATCGACATACCAAAATTAACAAGGCAGTAACAGTTATAATTCTAATTGTTTGGAAGAAAAACCAAACCAACCCAATAGATCTCGTCTGTAAGTAGGTTCTGGGGAGGGTGAGATGTGGGCAAACCTTATCCCTACCCCTACAAGTAGAAAATATAAAGACACTATATTTCTGTAAAGCCCTCGGGCAGTTTGAAAGAACTATTAAGCATACCTACTATTAGCCGTAAAATATTATAAGAAACTTACTTGCATGTTTCCAATGAGCAATGCAAAGAGAACTAATCCCATAACAGCGATAATAATGGCAAAGCTTATTTCTCCGACATAAGTGGTTGTATTAAGACCTTGCCCCAGAGAACTGCAGAATGGAAGCATTGTATATCATATTTAGTGTAACTGAAGGATATTTAAATGTCTTGGATTTGGATCAAAAGTACTCCTCATATGTTTAAATTCAAAGTGAAGTGTCATTCAAGAACAGCCAAAATAGGTACTACATACTTTAACAACTTAGCCGATTTATTCGTTATCATTTCAGCAATAGCCAACCCAAAAAGAAGTGATGCACAGTTAGTTCTGTAAACATGGTTTAAAGTTAACCTATCCATTCCACTGACTAGATATTAAAAGTTTTGATGCAGTAAATAAGAATCCGTGCAGTTAAATAAACCCGTCTTAGATCAAGTATATGTAGATTATTTTCCCATTTCCACATAAACAAGTCTGTTAATGAAAAGTCCACATATGGTATATTACCTAAGGTTCTTCAAGCCCCACCAAAGACAATAAAAATATTTGTTAAAGAAACTTGAGGTTGTAACATCAGAGGTCAATGCATCGCCATAGATACCAAATGGATAAGAGTCGGCATTTAGATTGCATATTTTTGTGATGTTGCTTGACTTGAACCAATCACTTCTATCAGAGTCATTAACCTTGTGGCAGTCAAAGTAATCATGTTTACATGATGATTCGTCAATATCGCAAACGCTTAGCCAACATGCTTCTTGTCTCTCAACTGATAGAAGATACCAGCAAGATCCTAAGACCTGGATTGGAGAATGAGTGAAAGATAATGAACTAGCTTGATATTCATTATACGAGAACTCTTATTTAAGAAGAAAAAGTACAAAAAGTACAAAAAAACAACGGATCTCGTGAACTGGCTATCAGTATTATCAGTGTGTACATAACATTGCAATGCTATAGACCAGTGTGTACATACATAACATTGCAAAGCTAAAGACGTCATCTAAGTAGAACGATCCATACGCCACAATGCATACTAATTTTACCAGAACAGCTAGGGAAAGTAAATATTTTTAAAATCCGTGGAATTGAAGGAATGAAAAAAGATTTCTAGTACTTACATGGCTTGCTAACATATAGAGCATCAAGTTATAGGCAGCTCCTGCCCATGCTGTTTCTGTCACAACACCAGTGGACTTGACAATTTGTGCAGATAGTGGAAATATAACAAACAGTCTAGGGAGGTACTGGAAAATAATGATGAATCGAAGGACATTTTTTGTGTTGGCCATCGAAGAACCACTCATACTTGGTATAACAATCCAGATCAATACCTGTGCAGAAAACAACATAAATAATATGAAGCTGTAACATAACGAACACAGGGACAATATGATGTGGTATCATGGTAAAAAAAAAAAAAAAATTAACCTACCTGAGGAAGGGGAAGTGCAGCAATCAAATCAATCCAGAAATCTTTGTGTAAATACTTTTTGGCTATCTTTGAAGACTCAATAACAAGTTCTCCTCTCCCAAAAACACGGGAAGAAGGTGCTACATAAGCTGTACGAAACCTTACAAAAATTTGAATCATGTAAAAGGCATCGGTAATTGACCTTACAATAGTAAGAATCACTTCAAGTGTTGTCCCAATATCGATGCAAAGATTGTCCTTGACCCCCGGCAAGTAAAAGAACAGGGGGTCTACAAACAAAGAAACTAAACATGAAATCAAGAAGACTTTGTTCCATCTACGAATGACCGGACCTCGAGGATCCAGTATCTTCTTCTTTACCCTCTCATAGTCCTCTGAAAAAACTCTCGAGAGTACTTTGGTTTTTAACGATCTTCCAGTTTCCCTCTCACCCCTCTTAGAACTTGATTCAGCAAATTGTGTTCCATCAATCTTGTATTTCACCTTAATAACATTATTATCTCCATTGACTATGGGAAGATTTGCATATCCAGGATCATCTTGAAATCTAAAATTAATTTACAATTATCAAGTTCCATGGTTTGCTTTCAGCACATAAAAATATTTATGCAGCAGAATTATTATGAATGGCTAGTCCATTTTGACAATTTTTAAAATTAACTGGAAACAACAAACAAGAAGTACATATTTGGAAATACAGACCTTACGGATCTCGAATTGCCATAAGCCATATCTGCTGACCCTAAATTTACCCAAGCTTCATTCAGAACTTAAACTGCAGTTTCAACAAAAATTAATATGTTCCGTATATATAAGGCAATCAACTAAAGAAAATAGACCTGTATAGAGAAATCTAGACCACTGATGATTTCCTTATCCAGGATTCATGTGAAGATATGAAATATAATTAACAAGTTGAAAACTGTAGACCAAAAATTGAGGTCAAGCATACGACTTGTTCTTTGTAATAGTATATATCTAGTTGTCAATTCTTATGCTACCAATTCTTGTTCTACCAGAGTAAATAACCAAGTCTTAAGATATACAAAAACCAGTTGAACAAGAACCAGTCAAGGCCTGCTTTATAAACTTTTATGATTTAATTCATCAGGTCTATGACTATGACCCCGAAATCCAAAAGTAGGTCCTTGTTCTACTTAAGAACTGAAACCATTATAACTAGCATCAGAAAATACGACTACTCTAATCAAGAAATGAGTAGAACTAAAAGTCTAAAATAAACCAAAAACTGAAAAATAATTCGAACTCAAAAAAAAAATAGAAAATGAACTACAGATACATTGTAAAATACTTACATGCAAATCCTCCTTTGAACTGGTTCAAGGCATCAAGCAGAGCATGTTATAAAGCTATCCTTCTCTGATATTCATAGTTCATAAAACTGCATCAGCCCAGAACCAGGTGGGGAAAAAAAATCCTGTTTACAAGGGAGAGAAACTTGGAGAGATTCTCTAAATTAATAAATGTAAGTAGCAAAGGGTCTTTGCTTCTATTGTTTCCAATATCAAAGAAGAAACTTCTTCTCTTTTTTTTTCCCAAAAATAAAAAAGAAGAAATTTTTCCCAAAAATAAAAAAGAAGAAATTAAAAGGGAAATGTAGAGCCTTTTAAATGTGCACAGAAAGAAAGACTTGATTTAAAATCCACCAGAACCCATATCTGAATCTAAAGAAAGAGAGGGAATTGTAAGATCCCAGAAGTTGACAAAATTCTATAGCACTGAATCGTACTGGTTGTAATAAGCTATACTGTAGCAACCTGGCTGCAGGCTGCATCTTGAGTTGTTGACACATGCTGCATGATTTCCTTTTATCGGCTTTCACTTTGATTTCAATTTTCAGACACTTGCTAACTTTATTTTCTCCGCTCCTTTATGAAACTTGCGACTTTTTGTTCCTTCTTGGAAACCCATGTGTTTGCTTAATTACTCACATACGTAGGATCAAAAGTTATCAGGCAACTATTCCTTATATATAATCTATGAATTGAGCATTTTGTTTGTGTTACAATAAACTTGCCAGTTCAAATTAATTATCGAGTACAATGTTTGTGATGGTACTACCCCAGTCATTTCAGGTCTGCCAAATCAAGTCACCCACATATAGACTTTAGTAAATTAGCATCCGAATAATGATAGATTGTACTCCTATTTTTTTAAGCATGGTTCTAAAAATTCTCGATTAATCTTTGTAAGGTAATCGAGTCAATTTTTGAAATTTGATTAATCCTGTGAATTTATTAAAAATGGTATATTTAATTGTAAATTAGACTAATATATTAAATATTATCATAATATTTGATTAATACTTCGATTACCTGATTAATCTTAAATCATTAGCTCAATCAATTTATACCGATTACCGATTTTTACAACCATGCTTTTAAGTACTCCCTCCATCCCTTTAGATTCTTAACACTTTCTGACACGCATTTCAAGATGCATTTTAAGGATAGTTCCATAATTTATTTTTAAAATTTTCTTTTTTTGTATAAAATTTTAAACATTAAATTTTTATACAAAAAAAGAAAATTTTAAAAATAAGTCATGAAACTATCTTTAAAATACACATTAAAATGAATGTAGAACACCCCTTTTCAAATGTTAAGAACTCATGGGGACGGAGGGAGTACTATATTTGGATAATTCGGGTGAGAAAAAAAAGAGAAAACGGTTATACATGATGATGATTGATTATCGGGTGATTTGGTTGAAAAATCGACGATTTATTGGCTATTTTTTCAAAATCAATCGAATCGGTTCCAAAATTTTGATCGATTTTTTATCGATTTATCCACAATTTTTTATAAATCGGCCGATTTTAATAACAGAACTAAAAGACAAATAATCCAAGTCGGCAGTCTGGTAAAAATAAAATTATTATTCGGCGCTGAGCCGTGATAGCATGAAAACAACGTTTTACCTAGCTTATTCTATGCACCAAGTGACCAAGTCTCCACAACTGCAGATGTAAGAAGAATCCAGCTATATACACATATTTGTGCGTGTGAAAACACACACAAACACACGAGTTTGAGTTTATTATTGCTCGCCCCCATTTTGTTTTGAGCGTGTTTGGCTTAACTTAAAAAATGTTACTTATCACTTAAAGTGTTACTTACTCACTTTAAGTGAAAAGTGATAATTTTTACTTAAAGTTAGGTGTATCTGTTTGCCTAATTCCACTTAAAGTAAATTTATTTTTAAAAAATTAATTAAAAAAAATTTATATTTTTTTGAAAGTATAAAATACAAATATATGCAAAGAATACAATACAAGTTAAAAGGTGACTCAAATACATAAAAATTGATATACGAAAAAAATAAGTGGAAAAAAAGTACCTCCAAGCTACTTTTTTTTTTTTAGCCTACTTTCCACTTTAAGTGGCTCCACTTAAAGGTTAGCCAAACAGATGATTTCTACTTAAAGTGGGCTAAAAAAAAATTAAAGGAACCCCAAACATGCTCAAATTGTTTGACCATTATTCCTTTTTGCGAATAAGTTTATTATATTATTATTTTTAAACATTATTTTTCAATATTCATCCACTAACTTTATATTTTTTATTAAATAAATACTATAATTACTAGGGAATTTACCAAAAATACTAGATTTAAAGTTTCTATTTACAAAAATATCATCTCCTTTAATTAATTGCAATTTTACTAACCTAAGTTTCAAAATTACAAAAATACTACAAATTAGGGTTTCCCTTCCCCCTCCTTCCCTCCTTTCCTCCCGCCGCTTGACTCTACTCCTTTTTTTTTAAGGTGGGGTGATATTTTGGTTGTAACCACATTCAACCAAATGCAATCACATTCAACACTTTTTTTTAAGGTGGGATGATTTTGGTGGATTTGGGTTGCAAGGCCCCGCCAGGGGCAATATACAAACAAATGTAACCACATTCAACTTTTTTCAGTTGGATGTAGTTGAGAATTTAGTTGCATGTGGTTGTATTCAGTTGCTGATTTCAAGTTCCATTTTTCAGTTGTTATTTTCGACCTCTTTTTTGAACTCTAATATATATATAGACCTCTTTTTTGAACTCTATATATATATATATATATTAGAATTCAAAAATGAGGTCGAAAATGATAACTGAGAAATAGAACTTGAAATCAGAAATTTAGTTGCATGTGGTTGCATTTGGTTGAATGTGGTTGCATTCAGTTGAATATGCCCCTGCGGGGCCATGCAACCCAAAATCATCCCACCTTAAAAAATGGGAAAAAAAAGTTGAATATGATTGCATTCAGTTGCTGATTTCAAGTTCCATTTTTCAGTTGTCATCAGGGGTGCCCATAAACCGATCAAACCGATTAAACCGACCCAACCCGCCCCTACTTTTAGCCGACCCAACCCGATATTATTTAAACCGAACATTGAATGGATTAAATATTGAAAAAACCGAATTAAATGGGTTGGGTTAGGGTTTTGATAATTTTAACCCAATCCAACTCGACATATATTATGCACTAATGAGGCGTACTACTAATTTACTACTTGACTTCAAGTTAAGATTTTTTGGATATATTATTACATGTTCCACACTAAAATTATGAATTAACGATATTTAATACAATGATGTTCTACTTATGTGTAACGTAATTTACTTTTGTAGATTATAGTACAATTTGCACATGTGGTGATCAATTGTATAATTGCATATTAGATTAAGTTGTACATGACTTTAATTCTTGGACTTCGAGTTGTTTTATCACTAACCAACAAATACAAATATGTGTTGCACTAACTTCTACTTTATATTTAACCCGATCAACCCGATCAAGCCGAACCAACCCAACCCGACTTTAGTAAGATTTACGATGGGTTTGAATTTTATAAACCCGAACTAATTTGGTGGGGTTACTAAATTACTTGTAACCCGTCCAACCCGACCCGCGGGCACCCCTAGTTGTCATTTTCGACCAAAAAAGAGATCGAAAATGACAATTGAAAAATGGAACTTGAAATCAGAAATTTAGTTGCATGTGGTTGCATTTAGTTGAATGTGGTTACATTCAGTTGAATATGCCCATGCTGGGCCATGCAACCCAAAATCATCTCACCTTAAAAAAAATAAAGAATTGAATGTGGTTGAATCTGGGCAGGGCAGGTTGGGCAGGGGAAGGGGTGCCCTAATAGGTAGTATTTTTGTAATTTTGAAACTTAGGTTATTAAAATTGCAAATAGTTTTTCTTGACAAAAGTAAAATTTCAAAAATTTACTTTTATATATATATATATATCAAAAAACCTCTAATTACTTAATACACATAAAACTGACTTGGAACACAAGACATACCAAGTAACTCCAATCACTTGTAAGAAAATTCCTTATTTTCAAAAAAATAAATAAAAGCAATATACCAACATATCAGAATATATAATATCTTTTAATATCTTTTAATAATAATAATAATAATAATAATATACGTTGACAGTAATATATCTGTATAAAGTCAACAACAAACCAAATCATAAGCAAGCAGGCTGGATGACATGATCTAACACTTCACTAACTTGTAGATCTATTAGTAGTATTTCTTCATTGTATACATATAAAATGGGTTAAATCTCAAAGTGATCACTGAATTAAAGATCATATATTAATTTTTATTAAAGTGATATTTTTAGAATATTAAATTATATATTTGAACTCATAACAACCTCTAGCAGTTAAAAATTACTAAAGTGAGAATTTTCGAAAACTAACCGGAGAGTGTATTAATAATATATTTTTACTCTTGCTTTCATTTTCAAAGGTATGTTTATTTTTAAATTTAATTAAATTCTAATCATTCAAAAAAAATTAAATTTAAATAAATTTAATTAAATTCTAATCATTTTTAAATCTAATAGAATTGTAGTTAAAATTCATTCCGTCAGTATATTTCATCCGTTTTTTTAACTTGAGTGATACCACTTTTATATTTTATCATATTTTTTTAATAATTCGAATGTGTATTTATAATAAAAGCTAGATTCGAATTCATTAATTATTTACTTTATTTTATTACAACACATATGATGTGCACAAATTAGTTTAAATTAATTTCAAATATAATAAAATAAATCTTTGTATTTTGAATTATAAATCTTTATAAATTTTTGAATTATATTTAATTTTATTCAAGAAATATATTTATGTTAGAATAATATGTGTATCGTTAATTAGAATAAAGTAGGTCCATTAAAATGATTTTAAAATAAAAAAATAGACTAGATTTAAAATGCACGTGTTGTGAACGGTAACTAAATCAGTCCACTTCAGTGACCATTTTGATTTATAAGGTCACTTTGAACAGTAACCTTAACGTTTTCCATCAGTCAACAAGTTAAACTAACAACGCTGTCATTACTCGCGACTTTAGTGGTGCATATGAGTCTCCGATAACTTGAGTGAGTAAAATGATATATGGCCTTCAACTCTAGGCCAGTCAACGGGTCGGATTCGGATCGGATTATCCTTAATCCATATCCGAATCCATTAAGATTTTTTGGGTTCGGATCAGATCGAATCAGGGGCGGATATTTTTTAGTCCGATCCATACCCGATCTGTTCGGGTTTCGGGTTTTCGGATCGGAGGTCCGACCCGTTTAATTAAAAAAAATATTTTTTTGACAAAATTTTTTTAGTATCTATTTTAAAATATTTTTTATTGGAACTTTTTTATCTATTTAAAACCCTAAACCCAACCATAAAGAATTTCGATATTTTTAAAAATATTTCTCGACGATCCAACCGCACCGATGTCAAAATCCATCATTTTTAATGTTATTGCCAAAATTTTAGAAAAAAATAAATTCATTTGATTTGGTAATTTAACGATCAACTAGTACTTTGACTAGTATCCCTAACATGGTTTCGTCCTTGATTCGTGTTTCGATTTTTTTCAAAATATTTCTCGACGATCCAACCGTACGGATGTCAACATCTATTATTTTTAATGTTATTGCCAATATTTAGAAAAAAATAAGTTCATTTGATTTAGTAATTTTACGGTCAACTAGTACTTTGACTAGTATCCCTAAACATGGTTTCGTCCCTGATTCGTGTTTCGATTTTTTTAAAAATATTTTTCGATGATCCAACCATACGGATGTCAAGATCCATCATTTTTAATGTTATTGCCAAAACTTTAGAAAAAAATCAATTCATTTGATTTGGCAATTTAATGGTCAACTAGTATTTTGATTAGTACTTTGACTTTTATTCAAATTTTTAGATGTTAATCGAAAAGTTTATATATTTTTTTATAAATTTTATATTATATATGATAATTAATAATATATATATAATCTATACTATTATATAAAAATCGAAACATTAAAAGTTTTGGTACCAGTTTTTTGGTACCTGTTTTTTGGTATTTTGTAAATTTACTTATTTACCCTTCATTAAAAAGAAAAATAAATACACCTAAAATAAGTAATAACATAATATAATTAATGGTAATTAGTCAAGGTATTACCTTTTTTACAAACACCTAAAAACATCAATCGTATCATATTTTTCGATCATTAATATTTCATTTTGAATTAAAACACGTTACCTTTTTAATTTAGGGTATTTACTAAAAATACCAGGTTTAAAGTTTCTATTTTCAAAAATACCATCTCCTTGAATTAATTGCAATTTTACCAACCTAAGTTTCAAAATTGCAAAAATACCAACCCTAACCCTAACCCTCCCCCCTCCCCCTTTCTACCGACACATCCTTCCCGTGTACTTTTTTTTTTTTTTTTTTTTTTTTTTTTTTTTTTTTTTTTTTTTTTTTTTTTTTTTTTTTTTTTTTTTTAAGGATGGGATGCTATTTTGGGATTAAGACCCCGCCAGGGGCAATATTCAACCAAATGCAACCAAATTCAACTTTTTTTTAAGATGGGGTGATTTTGGGTTGCAGGGCCCCGCCAGGGGCAATATTCAACCAAATGCAACCAAATTCAACTTTTTTTTAAGATGGGGTGATTTTGGGTTGCAGGGCCCCGCCAGGGGCAATATTCAACCAAATGCAACCAAATTCAACTTTTTTTTAAGATGGGGTGATTTTGGGTTGCAGGGCCCCGCCAGGGGCAATATTCAACCAAATGCAACCACATTCAACTATATATATATATATAAATAGTTGCATGTGGTTGCATTCAGTTGCTGATTTCAAGTTCCATTTGTCAGTTGTCATTTTCGACCTCATTTTTGAACTCTAGATATATATATATATATATATATATAGGGTTCAAAAATGAGGTCGAAAATGACAACTGACAAATGGAACTTGAAATCAGGAATTTAGTTGCATTTGGTTGCATTCAGTTGCAATTAGTTGCATGTGGTTGCATTCAGTTGCTGATTTCAAGTTCCATTTGTCAGTTGTCATTTTCGACCTCATTTTTGAACTCTGGATATATATATATATATATATATATATATATATATATATATATATATATATATAGGGTTCAAAAATGAGGTCGAAAATGACAACTGACAAATGGAACTTGAAATCAGGAATTTAGTTGCATTTGGTTGCATTCAGTTGCAATTAGTTGCATGTGGTTGCATTCAGTTGCTGATTTCACACACACACACATATATATATATATATATATATATATATATATATATATATATATATATATATATATCCAGAGTTCAAAAATGAGGTCGAAAATGACAACTGACAAATGGAACTTGAAATCAGGAATTTAGTTGCATTTGGTTGCATTCAGTTGCATTCAGTTGCTGATTTCAAGTTCCATTTGTCAGTTGTCATTTTCGACCTCATTTTTGAACCCTATATATATATATATATATATATATATATATATATATATATATCTAGAGTTCAAAAATGAGGTCGAAAATGACAACTGACAAATGGAACTTGAAATCAGAAATTTAATTGCATGTGGTTGCATTCAGTTGCAATTAGTTGCATGTGGTTGCATTTAGTTGAATATGCCCCTGCGGGGCCCTGAAACCCAAATCCACCAAAATCACCCATCTCCTTAAAAAAAAGTTGCATTTGGTTGAATGTGGTTGCATTTGGTTGAATGTGGTTGCATTCAGTTGAATATGCCCCTGCGGGGCCCTACAACCCAAATCCACCAAAATAGCATCCCACCTTAAAAAAAAAAAAAAAAAAAAAAAAAAAAAAAAAACAGGTGGAAGTACTGTTCATCCGAATTCTGGGTAAGGAAATTGGATTGAAAGAGGAAAGATGGTATTTTTGAAAGAAGATGGTATTTTTGAAAGAAGATGATGGTATTTTTGAAAAAAATTACTTTTGACAATATATTTATGAAAATAGCCCTTTAATTTAAAACAAACCTTACAATCATTAATATATACTAAAAAATAGCACACCATAATTTTCAAGAAAAATATAACACCTAAAATAAATAATAACATAATATAATTAATGATAATTAGTCGATTGCCTTTTTCAAATTTACTTTTAATTGAAGATATTACCTTTTATAAACACCTAAACGATCAATCTATCATATATTTCAATCATTAATATTTCCTTTCTAATTAATAAACGTTACCTTTTTAATTTAAAACAAATCTTACAATATGTACCCAAAAATATCACACCCTATTTTTCAATTATTAATAAAATATATTGAAAATCGTATATGTTGTTTATAATAAGGAAACATTAGTATAATCCGTAAACATGAGTATATTAAATTATATCAAATTAAAATTAAAAAAATTATTAAAAATAATGATTATATAAAAACATAATTGTAATATTAAATAAAATTTATAACATAATACAAGAAACCCGTGCATAGCACGGGTCATAAGCTAGTATATACTAAATAATAAATATAGTATATTATATATATATATATATATTATATAATACATATAAATAATAAATATAACATATATTATATATATATATATATTATAATATAGATATGTTGATATATTTTTTATATTATATATTATATATAAATATATTATATATAATATAGAAAAAATATAAAAATTATTTAATATATAAATATATTCGAATCGGATCGTTAACGGATCGGATCATGCTAAATCCATACCCGCTCCTTATCGGATCCTTATCGGATCGGATATTTTTTTGAAGGATCCATACCCGCTAATTTTGGATTGGATCGGATCGGATTCTTGTTCCATTGACGGCCTATTCATCTCAATAACCACTTTGAGATTTAACCCCACATAAAATATTCCAAGCGTTCATTCCAATTAAGGCTACACATGGGTAGGGTTGGGTCGGGTTTTCGTCAAACCCCGACCCAATCCAATTAGTTCGTTTTTATAAAAAATTAACCCATTAATTGAAAAAAAAATCTGTAACCTAACCCAATTATTTCGGTTTGGTTTGGGTCAGGTTAAATTTGCTAATCGGAAGAACTTTGCGACGAACTTTGCGACAAAATCCCGCACATTGCAGAAAATTCTGCACTTCGCAGAAAATGTTGTAAAAAATATTACAAAAATCAGAAAGTGTTGCAGAATGTTACAAAAATTGTTGCAAAATATTACAGAAGCCAGAAAGTGTTGTAGAATGTTGCAGAAAGTGTTGCAGAAAATTTATATAGTGTAGAAAATATATAGAGTGCGGAAATTTGAAGAAAATATGTAGAAAATATACAAATTTTTTTGTATTTTATGTAAACGGGTAGGGTTGGGTTGGGTAAGGGTTAAAATTTGTTAAACCCTTACCCAACCCAATTAGTTCGGGTTTTTAAAAAATTAACCCGTTTAACTCATGGTTTTGAATAGTTCGGTTTGAACGGTTAAAAAAAGGATCGATTTGGATCGGTTTGGTCGGTTTTCGGAACCCATGTGCAGCCCTAATTCCAATGTATTTAAATAGCCATGTGCAACCCTATTACTTATTTTCCTCCTTCCTTTCTCCCTCTCCTCTCCTCCCTTATCTTGTTCTTAGTTCGTTTCATTCAATAAATCGAGCTTTAAACTTTGAAAATTCCTTTCGAATTTTCTCAGATCTGTTTCAGATTAGATCTCGTTTGTGCAAATAAACACAATTCTAAGACTCAAAATCTCTTACTTAACATCATATCAAAATTTGGTGCAAATCTGAGATCTTTGACTTTTTGAATTTGTATCGCTTTGAGGCGAAGTCACGCATTATGCGTCGTGTGTTGTTTGTTTTATTATTAGTTGTATCGCTCTGTGCGAGTGCTCCCTTGGCTACGTTATTGAAAATGAATTATAAGGTTTATTGGGAGATCTGGATTTACCGCATCGTTGATTCTTTCGGAATGTCTATAGCTGGTTTCCGGCATGTAGATAGCTGGGGTACGGTTGAGACGGTGGTGAAAATCGCATGTGCTCACCTTTCACAACAAAAGTTTGTTCATATTATGAGGCCTTTGCTACCTCTAACCGAACATTAGTATATCCACGAAATTATTGTGATGGTCAATTGTGAAGCTACTGGTTTCAGGAATGATGCAGGCTGGATTGCTCGGACGATCGTGGAAGTCATTTTTAATTTTAAGAATATTTGTATTCACATGTTTAAACAATCCGGAAACAAAGCGGCTAATTATTTAGCTCGTTCTTTTGTTTTTAAACCTAGTTGTATGGTCAGTTGGGGAGTTGTCTTGACTGAGTTTTTTTCAAGTTATTAATAAAATCTCCTTTTAATTTGGCAAAAAAAAAAATAGGCGTGTTTGATAAACGGAGCTGATTGGTTTGTTTTCCCAACCGCCCTTGCCGGTCATAATAGCCTAGCTTTTAAATATTTCTTCATTCCACTTGCGTTCAAATGTTCAATAATCAAAGGGTACACTACACAGTACAAGTCTTTCGTACCAAGGTACTAGTACTTAAACATTTTCTTTTCCCGGATATACGGCAACATGTGTATAATTTTATACAAGTATTCGATTTGACTTTGAAAAGTTTGGTTCCATATACAGTAGAATCTCGATAAATGAATGTTCGATAAATGAATAATCTCGTCTAATTAATAAATTTCTTCGGTCCCAACTTGGTCCAATGGGCTTAACGAATAATCTCGCTTAATGCATTAACAAATAAATACAAATTAAGTCTTTATAGACTCTATGTAAATATAAATGAATAATTACTATATTTTCAATAATATATTTTTATTTATATAATATATCATGAATACATTTCACCAAATATTAATTTTCCAACACATTAATAAGTCATATTTTTCCGAAAAATGCCTCTAAAGTTGATTGTTTCTTTCCTCCCCAAAATGCATCTGATCCTTGATTTTGTGTAAAGCATGCACCACTTCTGGAATATTTTGATCATGTTGCATCAGGTAATTTTGTATAGTGACAATAGCTTGAAAAACTTCTCTTGAGGACACTTCTGGTATGGTGATACTATCATCGGGTTCGGGATCAATTGCCTCATTATTTATACTAGGATTTTTTGCCCGCTTCGCATGGTGTAATTTATTATTTCGTCTTTTTTTATAAAATAATTTTGTTAAAATTTTTTCTAAAGAAATAATATATTTTGAATAAATGTTTTGCTATTAGTTTACTTTAATCTTTTCCCCCCAATTAGATTAACAACTAATGTGATAACATGATCGTAGAACTCATTTTATCATTCACTTTTTTTAAAACAAAATATCATTTGCTATTAGAAAATATTATTTTTCACTAACATTGTAAATCAAAAAAAAATTACAAATTTGAAAGTTGTACCATTTAGAACTTTGGATAATATCTTATCATTCCAACTTTGATATTTTCTACCATTTTTGTGATACCAATCAAATTTCACCACAAGTATTTTTTTTTTAATATTATACACGAGAACATGCATATATAAAAATATTAGAAAATTATTATCAAACAATTATATGAAATTTACATATATTATATTACTAAAAATAATTACAAAATATATATCATTGGAAAAAATATTTAAGTTACTTTAAAATGTATTTTTCAAAATTTTAAAATTATAAATATATAAATTTTATTTATCGATCAAAGTTTAATAAATTTGACTGTTGAAAAATCAAATAAACCACTTGAAGTGGAACCAAAGAGTATGTTTTTTTATCATGTTCAAAGTCCCTAGCTCTCTCCTAAACTTCTTTCCTAAACTTTTTACCTTTTATGGGGTAAGTAAATTAAGGTAAGTAAATTAAGGATAGATGACTCATCTGAATCGAAAACCACACTATCCCAATATAGGTTTATCTAAAATTGTGCAATATATACATGGGAAAGTAATCCCTTGTGATTCACCGTTCACAACTAAAGGAACACTTTGCAATTTATATAATTAGTTAAAAGATTAATTTTCAATTTTTAATAAAAAAATATAATTAATTTTCAAATTATTTGTTTGTAGATTAAATAACTGAAGATATTTTAAAACTTAATATCCGTTTAATTATTTGTTTGATTTAATTTTATATGATAATTGTCATTATTTGTTTTATCAGATTTAGCATTTTTGAAATCATACAATATAGTGAAGAAGAAAAAATCTCAAATTTTTCTATCTTATGGGCATAAAAATGCTACATCTTAATTGGATAAGAAACTTTTATCTATGCATTATTGCATTAGCTTGTAAAAAGATCCTCAAACAACATAGGCAGGTTCTGTACATTGCTGCTGAGAGAACCTGTAAAAGAAAAACATTTCAATTTAATTACATCCAACAAAAGATTTCCTTTCACATTCTTTGGATGGGACTTTTCTATATAGAACACCCAAGTCTTGCACAATAAAACTATGTCTGCTCAAGTAACAACACATGAACTTGGTTGGCTAGCATTCTTAAATATGTTGATTTCGGATAACTTTTCTTAACCAATCTTCAAAAAATAATTCATGCAATATTTCATTGTTTACGTCAGAGCAGATGAAAATGTGAACTGTTACTCTCAAATCTTTCACTTCCCAGAATATACACCAAGTTTCAATATTATGGGCGTCACAAACATATTCCAATTAAAAATGTTTCTTGATAATTTCTGTAAATTCTTCATTCTGCTAACACATGAGCCGATGGAAAAACTATTCAACAGATATTCTCAACATAGCACTTCAATCTGATCTGGAGAATTTTGAGATGACGTAGTGGCTACATATCTGCAAATCAGGGATAACATAATTATCCAAATAATTGACATAGTAATATAAACACATAAGCACATAAATTACCTTCTGTGAAATAAATCAGGCAAGCTTTGTATATCATAACTTTATAGTCTATAATCAAAGCACCTTAATGCAATAAAGATTCTCATATATGTAGTAAAAGCATAGTAGTCAGTGGATTATGATTCAATTTAGAAAACATAAACATCAACTTATCAGTTATCCTGATTAAAATGAGTATTCATAATCTCTATCTATGTAAAGTTCAAGAGTTAACATACTAATATGCTTGACAAAGTCATATTGCAAAAACAAAAATAATGATATACGAACTCACAGATAATACTTAGAGATCCAACTCCGGAAAATTGCTTACTCAAAAGTACCCATAACTTATATAATACCTCAATCAAATGAGTTGTTCCCGAAATATTTTTAAATTCCAGATCTCGTTTACCAAGTCATTTGCGATAGTAATTAATCAATAAGTTTAATATTAATTGTTTAAATAGCAAAAACTGTATCATCCAATAAAATATAGTAACCGTGAGGAGTTCTTCTAAAAAATATGTATACTAATGAGCATATATAGATAGTAATCGTAGGGAGTTCCTCTAAGCATCTCATCATATATCCTATGTCTTTACATGTTACAGAATGAATGATACTTTAAAACTCAGGAAAAAAGATAAATTACAATAATGCCACAGTGAATATCATATGACCCTCCTAAAAGTATAAACTGAAGAAAGAACATGTACTTGTAACATCCTATGAGCCCCAATAATAAATCACAGGTGCAAAGGCAGCCTTCACAATATTGTTTATCCAAGAGTATTCATAAATCAAAGTCTGGTGGTAAGACTTTCGAAGGCATATAACTTTGATAGTAAGCAAGGCTGCAATAACTACGTGTTAAGTGTTTCTAGAAAGTCTTCCTAGAACCCTTTGGCACTATATCCAAATTTAGACCTATGCTGTATTTATTTTCACATCTACCTACATAAAGCAAATATGAAGTATAACAGAATGAGTTTTCAACTTAGCAACACATACAATAGGTGTAATTCTATTGAATTGAGTGAAGTAAACGAATTAGAGAGCAATATCAAAATCTGGATAAATTGCAGTTTATTCAACCTTACTATAAGCTTTATAAATATTTTGGACAAAATCATTGTACTTATTGTGGACTGCATAACCTCAAGTAGTGCATGAGTTTTATGTTGAAAATCAATGCTTTTTAAATTTCATAGACGACGTCAAATTATTATAAAATAGATGCACATCTCATATGTTAAGTACTTTTGAATGCCGATATTGGACAAAGTATTAACTATTATCGTAGAGGATGATACTCCACAATAACATAAGGCTGTTATAATTTTTCGTATTCGTTGTGAAAGGTCCAACTGGAATCTTTCAGTATACAAAACATATTAGTTTAAATATTAGTCATAAGTTTAAACACTTAAAAGCAATTACAAACTCTCTATGACCTTATATCAAACACATTGTATGCAATGCTCAAATCTGTGTTATTAACTTCAAATCTTAAATATTTCCACATATATCACCTTATCCTTTCGAAATCATGTTAGTAAACATTTCAATCAAAACTAATTAACATTCACCATTTCAGTTGTCCACAAATTTGGAAGGATAATACACAAAAAAACTACAAAAGAAATTGGAAATGCTCTTCGACCTTTGGTCAAAAACACAGTCTCCACATACGAAATCATTGAATCAACAATGGACAACTATTCACGCTTTTCAGAAAACGAAAAAAGAAGATGGCACAATTTAGACGGTAAACAATAGTTACCTGGTTTAGTATGATTATTACCAACTTCAGTTCTCAAATATCTTCATATCATCATCACATAAATCTGAAACAATATAAAAGGAAGTTATAAGTTCTTAAACATGAGTACCAATTATAATACAACATAAGAAGAGAGAGAGAGAAATAAAATGAAGATACATATATAGCAGATATGTAAATGAATTTCAAAAATTAACTGGGTTTGAATGTTTGATATATGAAAGATAAAGACAAATGTATAACTTAATAATAAAATTTGAAAGAGATGGAAATGAGAGAAAGGGGAAGTTTAAATTTTGAATTTGAACTTCTCAAAAAAGCTTCTGGGTAAAATTTGAACTTCTGAAAAAAGCTTCTGGGTGTCATGTTTTTATGTGCATGTATGTTAGTGAAGCACGTGCAGAGCAGCAACAAAGTAAATTGACGTACAAATACATATTTTATACTTTCAATACAACAAATATACAGTATAATACATGAAAAGGTGTATAAGTCAATGTATAAGTAAATAGGTCAGGTGGCAAATTATTGTAAATACGATAAAATGAAGAGGATAGAATTGTAAACAACCACTCAAAAATCCTTCACGCTTTATACTCTTAAGTAGATACTTTGTAAAAGTTTCAAAGTTTGCATAAAAGTTATAACTACCGTGAGTTCTAGGTACATTTGAACTTAATATATACAAAATGATATAATTACAAAAAAGGTCTAAAAATATCATCTAAATGAATTATTATCCATTTATCGATAAATAAATATTATATTCATTAATCAATAAATAAATAATCTCGCCAAATGAATATTTTTATTTGGTCCCAAAGATATTCATTTATCGAGGTTCTACTGTATTCTCAAATTTCCAAGTATACAATACAATAGTATATATGTACTAGGTAATAATATTGCCGAATATTATATGATTTTCTTAAAAAGTCGAGTTCGAACAGACAAAAATTCTGCTCGTTTAGTAATACGACTATAAGAAACCAGAATTTCTTTTATAAATTCTCAAATTCCACTCTCTTCGAACTAGATTAGCTCAATTTGATATATTTTTCAAGTTAAGTTCAAACAAAAAAATACTCAGTTTTAATTCAGTTCATTTACCACATTAATTCCAAGTCTAAGTATCTCAGTTTTAGAGTCCATTTATTCAAAAATAGTGGGAAGTAAATAAATCTGAACATTTTCTGAAAACAGTTTAAAAAATTCGAGTTTAAAAATTTGTTAATTCAGCCAACGAGTATAAAGTAAACATAGGAGTGAGTGGAGTTGTTAAAAATAAATTGGGCTAGTCCGACAATCTAGCTAAGAAGAGAGAGGGCCCGACCCACAAGAGTGCAATAAAAGCCCTGTGGCCTTTCCACCGGACACGGAAGATGCTTATTTTTAAGTTCAGGTTGATGCTAAACATAGCCCTCGGTTATGGTTAAGCATTAATGTAAGTAGACAAATGTATTTAATATATCAGTTTTGTATTTAATACATCAATTTTGCACGAATATTAATATAATTATTTAGCAATTTAGGATGTTTTTATTAGTGAAAATTAATGTGAATGCAGGGGGTCCACTATTATTACTTGAAAAATTAAATAATGATGTAAAGAAGCATTGAAATACCAAAATTCAATTAAATAACTAAGACTAAATGTTGAAAATATAAAAACATTTAATGGTTAACCATAGCCCCCTTAGGGCTATGGTTAGCATTTCCCTTTAGTTTAATTAAGACTAAATTGCACTGTAGTGGCCAAAGTATTTTCAATTTTGCACGGAAATAGCTAAATTTTAATTTTTGATGCGAAAAAGGTGCTCCGCCTCCCTTCCCTTAAATCGACATTGACGGCGTTAGTTAATATCGTATATAATTGTAGAAATACGTATACTTCTTCATGAATACTGAATTGCCCACACCCATTCCTCTCCCACCTCCCACGTCTTACCCCTGCCACCCTTCCTTCACCATTCGCATCTCTCCGTCGACTACCAACATTCCCCAACCTCCCACAGCTCCCACCTACATCACCTCCAATAATTCCGCCTCCGTTCAACCCGATTTGTCCCCTTCGTCCTCCTTCACATCCTCCTGCCAGACATCTTCGTTTTTCACCACTTCCACCCATCCTCCGATCGTTGCTGTTCACCGATCTCACCACAGCACCATCTCCATTTTCAAACACCCACCATCATCTCCTTCGACTGCAGCCTCACCTTCCACCACACCCGCCTCCATCCTCTGTTCTTCACCATCTCTCCCCGTCGCCGATCAACGACTCCACCGCCACCTCTCCATCAAACACCCATCGCACCACCCACCACCCACCTTCGTTCTCCCCTTCAATTCCAGTCAGCCACCATCCGTCTTTCAACAACCTACTGTATCTCCATCCACTGCAAAGAGAGATTTCGTGAGAGAGAAATTGATAGAGATATTTGAGGGAGAGAGAGCTAGAACAGAGGAAGGGAGAGGCAGCTGCCTATTTTAGATAAACTGAGGGCAATTCAGTAAATTCATGAAGAAGTATACGTATTTCTATAATTATATACGATATTAACTAACGCCGTCTATGTCGATTTAACGGAAGAGAGGCGGAGCACCTTTTTCGCATCAAAAATTAAAATTTAGCCATTACGCTGGCATGAATTAAAATGTAGCCATCTCCGTGTAAAATTGAAAATACTTTGGCCGCTACAGTGCAATTTAGTCTTTAATTAAACACACACCTAACCTAAGAGTATATTCTGTGTTTAGTTAAAAATTAAGATAAATTGTCTTAAATAAAAATTATAGAAAATTTGTAAAATTTTGTCCATTCTAAGAGCATCTTCAACAATATTGGCTAAATTGATTGGCTAAATTTCAAAAAGTTAATAGTTGGCTAAAATTTACTAAACTTGTAGGGTGTTTTAATGGTTGGTTATATTTCAAAAAAGTTATTATTATTATTATTATTATTATTATTATTATTATTATTATTATTATTATTAATTCTTTTTGTCAAATTATGGAAAGAAAACGGGCGGGAACTAACATGGCATTTATTACAGATCTGTAGAGCTTCAATAAATATGGCCAATATTGAAAAATATAGAAAATTGGCTAAAATTTTAGATAAGAGAAATGCCCCATTGGACTATTGGAGTGATGAATTTTTAACATATTATATATAATTTTTAATTTTGATAAGTTATTTAAAATTTTAGTTAAGGGATTTGCCCCATTAAAATTACTAAATTATTATATAATCTTGATTCACATATATTAATATTATATTTAAAAATTTAAAAATATATATTATTAATCTGCTTAATGACCTGCTTAAAATTCAGTTTAAACGTTCGTTCAATCACTTAAGCGCTAGAAGGTTTTTCCACCTGTTAGAGCAACTCCAACCAGCCTATCTGTTAGGCAAAAAAATCTAGCTGTCACCTTTTTGCAGATTTATAGCTAACATGTACTCCCTCCGTCCCATCCAATTCTTAACACTTTTTTTGTTACTTTCTGGCACGCATTTTAAGGTGAATTTTAAGGATAGTTCCATAACTTATTTTTGAAATTTTCTTTTTTTGTATAAAAATAGGATTGTTCTATTTTTATACAAAAAAAGAAAATTTCAAAAATAAGTTATGGAACTATCCTTAAAATTCACCTTAAAATGCGTGCCGGACACCCTATTTTGAAATGTTAAGAAATGGCCGGGACTGAGGGAGTATCAATTTTGCCTCCTCCAACGCAGACTTCTGTTAGCTATAATTTTAGAAAATTGTAAAATGATCCTCTATATTTATAGATTGGAAAGTGGTTATCTATAATTAAAATATAGATAAAGTACAGCTCCATGTCAGCTCCTGTCAAATTAAAATGTTAAAGTACAAAAATTGTAATATACTAATATGTTAAAGTACTAAAAATAATAATAATATACTATTTTTGTATTATAACTAACCATTATAGCTAACGTCATTGGAGCAAAACCTCTTGCATGTTCAGTAAATTTTAACTAACAATTATTATATATTATTCTAGCTAACCATTATAGCTACTACCCTTGGAGATGCTCTTACAACCCCTTTTCGCTTTTTAGAACAGTGTTTAATGTTTATATCCAAACTCAAGGACAGTGTCAGAAGTCAAAACTTCAAATTCTGAAATGCTGACTGGCTGTTTTGTTATGAATCTCAAATCTAGGGTTAGTGTTCGTTTGGCAAAACTTTTTTTTATGGTTTTATGGACTTATTTTTGGGTAAAATTTTTATATTTTGATAATTTCTTTTTATACAAGTATTTAATGTATGTTTGAGATTCAATAAGTTGCAAAAATAAGTTAGAATGTTAGGAATCTCTAACTTTGTCTTAAAATAAGTTGACTTATTCTGAAAAAAAGTTTCCCCAAACACCCCCTTAGTAACTAGATTATTCCCTCCATCCTTATGTTAAGAAAACTTATTCCCTCCGTCCTTTTCATTTCTTTACACTTTCTATTTTAGGTCGTCCCTTCCATTTTTTTACATTACTAAAAATAGTATAACTTTTAACAATAAAATACATTATTACATTCACTACTTCACTCCACTTTTTCAACACTTTATACTACTACACCCACTACTTCACTTATTTTAACAATAAAATCACTATTACATCCACTAATTCATTTATTTTAACAATATTACATCCACTATCTTGGTCTCCGTGCAAAAAGCAATTGGTAAGAATTCGACCGAACGGAAGGAGGACTACTTTAAAAAAGTGATTCATTTAATTTGGAAACAGAACAAGATTACAATATCATATACGAGAACATAGTTAAGCCTGCAAGTAATGCTAGTAATAAATGAGCTGAGAGCTACAAACATAAAAATGAGCCGAGAGCTACTAATTTATGAATTATGGGTTTTTAGGCAACTTAAAAACAATAGTTTTAATTTATCAAAAAAAAAACAATAGTTTTAGTGCCTCTTTACTAATTTTAAGAACTTGTTTGTTTGAATTAAAATATAAAGTAAAGTGCATTTTGTGTACCTCTACTTAGGCCTTAACACCATTTGTAATACTTTATTTTAAAATCGAGCATTTACAATACTGAAGTTTTAATTTACTTACTGATGTGCTGAAAATGTTACAATTAAAATCGCAAGCGCACGATCTCGTTTTAGTATTTTAAGATTCGATCCACAGGGACTAATTTTATTCGCGATCCTTAATTTTTAATTTAATCGAATTAGACAAGGTTTGGATTTTTGAAAATTTGGATTTTTACTACTTAATTAGTAAATGAAAATTTAAACTATTTTAGACTATTTAAATTAATTCTAATTCTAAATTAATTTAACTAAATTACTCTAAAAAAATATTCTAAAAAATCCTAAATTCGAATTAAAATGAAATTTTAAAACTTGAATAAAACCAGATTTTATTTACAAAATTTAATCTAAAAATTTCGAAATGATTGCTTTGTAATTAGAACTAGCCAGAAATGAGAGAACAAAAAACCCAAAATTCTAATTCTGTTTTAACAAGAACATGACTCTCGTACAGAAAAAATCGACAAAACTCAACTCTCGACATACTGAAACGAGACCAGAAACATTGACGACAAACAACAATTTAACAAGCAGCCACAAACGAGAAGCTCAGAACAATAACAACGACGAAAACGAATCAGCAAAAGACAACTCGCATAAACTAATCAACCGAACAGGACAGATACTCGGCAAAACAGAGTAACGAAACTAGAACTCAAAGGTAGAATTTAACAAACAGCAGACCATGATTCCGCGAGAAAATGCCCAAAATGGCACAAAAATAGGGGGTGGATGTCCAAAATAGCACTTTTTGAAAAAGAGGCCCCGCAGGGGCACTTTCTTCACGCATGTATTACTGGCGTTAGGGGGTAACGCATCTGGTAGATGCGTTATTCGTGTTTTTTTATAACACCCAGCTGAAAAATCACCAAAAACGCAATCAACACTGACGTTTTGAGGGTAACGCAAGTGCGTGATGCGTTACTCCATAACGCATGACGCAGTTGCGTTACCATCAAAACGCTAGTATTGATTGCGTTTTTTGGTGATTTTTCAACTGGGTGGTGAAAAAAACACGAGTAACGCATCTACCAGATGCGTTACCCCCAAACGCATGATTAACTCGCGTGAAGAAGGTGCCAGTGGAGGGCAGTGTTTTCAGATTGTGCCATTTTGGGCATTTTTCTCCCAAATTGTGCCATTTTGACACTTCACCCTGATTCCGCAAACTAAACTCAGAATTCGGCAAGTTGACACGCAGCAAAATCCTCTTGAATCAGCTTAGAATTCAACACTAAAACTCCGAAACCCAAACACAAACTAAAGGCAAAATGCAGGAAAGAAGTCAGAACAACAAGTGAACAAAAACAATTTGCAACTGCTGTAACAACTCATAAAACTCGACCACCCGACTCACAGTTTATAATGTAAATTCAACTAGCAACGAACCCAACAAAACTCAATAATTAACTCAGAATGAATCTACAATAACAGCAAACAACATCAGCAGCTCGACAAAAACTAAACTCAACCGAGAAAACTCGGACTAAAAACTCAGCACTACAGTCTATGCCTCAATAGCTAACTCGGACTCGATGACTCGCGAACTGAACCCACAAAGCAAACAATCAACAAAACGCAGGTAATTCAGAACCAACGACGAACAGCATAACCAGCTAAAGCACAGAACCCAGGATCGATTCCGGAAACAAAACGAAGAACAGAAACTCAGCAATTTAATTATACGAACTTAAACTCAGCAGCGCAGATAATTCAACAAATAACAACTAATAGTGATCGACTCGGTAATAAACTCAGAATTGGAATTTAAAACATGGGAAATGGGGAATGTTTGTGCTTGCCGAACGAAATGGAAAGGGGGGTAAGAGGAATGGTGGGTTTGGTTTTGCAGCGAACGAGAAGGATGGATTGAGGTATGGACGGAGAAGGGAGAAGATGGGTTTGAACGGCTAAGAAAGAGACAGGGTAGAGGTGTTGTTTGTGATAATGTAAGAATCACGAAGAAAAATGGAGATGAGCTTCCTGGGTTTTAATCTAAGGAGATGAAAGTGCTGGACTTTGATGAAAAGAAAACAAAGACAGTTGTGATATAATAGAAAGAAACGAAATTGAAGCAAGCTGAGAAAAATAGGGGAACTTTTTTTTAGAACTACAAACTACAAAGGAACGGAAATAAAAAGGAGTGTAAATACAGTGTGAATTGTCTATCTAATCTAATCTAAGCTAATGGGGCTATTCCCCGGGGTGTGTCCTTTCCTCATACTAATGGTTCAATTTATAGGCTGTATTAGTAAATTAATTTACATATGAATGTAAAAGTTGATTGCATATGAAAAGAAACCAAAAATTCTGCTGCACTCATAAAATTTCAAGATTCCCTGCAGTCCTTTTGAAATTTTAAGGCCGGCTGTTTTGACTTGTAAGCTTGGCTTCGCAGAAATGCTTTTTAACCCGCACAACTTATAATCTTTAATTAATAAATAATTAATTTAATTCAGAAATTATAAAAATAAATACCTAATATTATTAGATATTTATAAATATAATTTTCTAATTTAAATAAAATATTTATTAACCAAAAATTAAATTCTTATGTTCCGAGCTGCGGTCTACTGAGGGTCTGGAACCGGACTTCTTAAGCTTTCACTTTTGCACCAAACTCCTAATTCTTTTGCCTTTTTGCATTTTGGTCATTTTCTTCTCTTTTTGGCCCTTCCTTGCTCTTTATTCTTTTATTTTGCCATTTCTTTATTTTTCTTCAAATTTCCTGAAATGCAACAAATTAAATTATTAAAATACGAATTCAAGCAATAAATAGGTAATAAAAATATGCAAAAATATGCACTTATCAAATGCCCCCATACCTATCTTTTGCTCGTCCTCGAGTAAAACAAAAAGAAAAATGCAGAATAAAAACCTATACTCACTGTCGTAGGAATCACGGGTAATTTTAGGTTTACCAACCCGTTAAACCCATAGACGATCTCTACAGGAGGAGTGCTGTCTCCTAAGGGTTTACAGAAGATATACCCATAAAATCTATTTTTTTCCTGCCAAGTCTCAAGTATGCAACATATCATAGTACCCCACACAAGTAAGCCTCAATCGCACAATATTGAAAGTCTGTTCACTTACACATCATATGTACAAGACTATCCACGTAAGCACACAGTCTAGATAGACAAAAAGATCATGAAATATATATATCAATGCCGCATTCAATGAGTAACATGCTATGGATAGAAAATCTCACATAACTCTCAAATCACACAAGTGTTTAGGTGAAGTGTATTCGCTCAAGTTCAATCAATTAAGTCATGTGCTACCATATGCTTGGTTGTCCACCAAATCTCCACTACTTTGAATACATGCATGCACAAATCAAAAGGTCTTTGTTAAAGATTGTAACGTGGCTAAGGTGAAGGGTAGGGAATCAAGAAAAAGACTAACAAGTGGCTAACTTGACAAACTAATAGAGCACAATGTTCATTTCTAATTAAAGCACTCAACATGAAATTTCGATCATGTAAAAGGTGATCAGACTCTCACAAGCATTAAACCCCAAGCACATATTACCATGTACTTTTCCATTTTCATATTGCACAAAACCAATGAACACAACTTTACTTGACCCTTTATTTTCTTTTTCTTTTTTATTTTTTTTTCTTTCTTCTTCTTCTTTTTTTTTCTTTTTTTTTTTCAATATTCCCACCTAATTTTCACACTTTAACAAAGAAATCCCCACACTATGCACTCACCAACCCTCAAATGAATCAAAATGCTCTACTAGTAAATCAAGAGAAGAATAAACAAGTAGGCTCAAGAATTTAGATTGGTGATACAAAAATAACGGATATAAAGCTCAAAGGGGTTCACTAAGGATATATGATTCAAGGGTACTGTTTGGATAGATACGGTTAATCCTAGTGCCTTTATCATTTTTATGCATACAGATATCATGTAATCACAAAATGGTTTAAACCAAGTTCTAGAGCAACATGCAAAATGATGAACTACACACAACAATAAAATTTGATCGATATAAAATGTACCAATCATAAATTAGGCTCAAGATCTCACAAGGTGAAGGCATGCTTTAGTACTCACTAAATTTGACAAAGACACATCTCAAGTTTTATAATTTTCGCAAGCACGTACAAGGAATCATCAAGTAACAAATAACTTTCAGAGATATGACATGTCAAATAATCATGCAAAATAAGCTCACAAGATGTGTACCTATCCATGTTAACACACTATGAGACGAGGCAATTAATTTTAAATTTTTTCAATTTTTTCGGATTTTTCAATTTTTTGTATTTACACTAAGAACTCTCCCCCATACCTAAATCATGCATTGTCCTCAATGTATGCAAATAAAAATGAGGTATGAAAGAGTGAACGAAAACTCCCCTGAAAATGAGCAAGACATTTGTTCCTCTAGACTGAACATATCTTCAAGTTTTTCTTGCTTAATCCTTTCCACATAGCACGAACACTCCTCTTAGCTTTTCATGCCCAAAAATAAATTTAAATCCGTGTCATCAACCTTTTTCTTGCCTTTATTACGCCTTCTAGCTTCTTGCTCATCCACCTGCTCCCCCTCAGTTGGGTTATCCTCCGGAATAGTTGGATGTGGAGTTGGGATATTAGAAGAAGCTGTCTTCACCAAGGAATTAATTGCATGACTAAATTGGGCTGCCATGGAACTCAATTGAGCATGGAATACATCATTCTGACTAAGTTGCAAATTTTTAATTTCCGCAATGGACTCACGGATATGTGGCAACTCGTTCTCCAGTGATTGGACCCGTGCAAGGAGTCTGTTGTATCCCGCTCTGGTTATAGGTGCATGTGGTTGAGTCTGTTGCCCACTCTCATGTCCTGCTGGTGTATCTGCAAATGAAATCATCCTAGGGCCTTTGTCGGATGGTGCAATGAAAGTTCGGGAGCTTCCCACCTCTCGTGAAGCAGTTTGCTGACCACTGGTAAAGAGTGGCAAATCTGGAAAAAGATCCAGGGATTTTCTCTCCGGGAGGTTAAACTTGAATGGATTGAATGGAACAAGGCCCAAGTTTCCCTCGAATGTCTCGGGTTCGCTAGTTTTACTCCGTTTAGCATGAGGTAGATCGGCTGCTGTAGCAACCTGCATATGTGGTGCTGCTCTGACTGATCTTGGTAACAACGGAAGTGGGACAGTCTTCAGATATTCCGTTAGGACTGTAGGCACATCCATATAGTTCTTATTGCTTATGTAATTAATTACATTTGCCTTCATGTAAGAACATTCCACATCTCTACCATGGTCCAAGCATAACCTGTCTGCATCACTCAAAAAATCATTTAATATTAATTGCAGAAATCTTGGGTATAGACATTTTACCCTTTGAGTCTGGACATCCCTGGTTCCTAGTCGATTCATCTTCAAAATAATTTGACCAAGCACTATCTTACCAAAATTAATCCTCAAATTATTGGCAACCGAATACCCTATTGTTTGAATAAATTCAGATATTCGATCTAGATTTGTTCTTTCGGAGGAAAAAACATTGTTAAGAATGTGGAAGAAGAAATTCCAATACTGGATTAGATATGATCTAGAGAGATTACCAGTATTGAAATTACCATCTTGGTACCTTATCAGACGAAAGAACCTTTTGATCTGGTCAGGTGTGGGATCAGAAACGAGATTTTCCATAGGAAAATGAAGAATCCGATTAACATCTCGTTCAGTTACCTTAATCGACCTACCAAACAGTCGGTAAGTGATTGTTAACCCGTCATTTCCAGAAGTGTTCACCGCACTGCAATACAATTCACGCAAAGCATCATAGTTGAGCGGCACTGGTGTAACTAAAGCATAGCGAATGATTGAATGCTCATTCAGAAATTGTGCCCAAGCTCGAAATTGCTCATCCCGGATGGTGCTGATTTCCAGAATGGAAGTAGGATTAACTCTAGCAATCGAGAAGCTTCCCTGCAATGCCATTTTCCAAACAGCTAGATTTTGAGATTTTTTTCTTGGGAGGTTAAAGTTTTCAGCAATTTTGTGTGAATACGCTCTGTATATCTGAAATGATGAATTAACACAAACAGAAACTCAATGATTATAAGGTTTCAAAATTTAGCGGTTAGGTGATATAGTACAATCTATGCTATCCGCTTTTCTTCTTTTAGCCCCAACCCTACTCTCTTTTGCCTCCAAAGTCTTCCTCGAGCCACACAACGCTCCTTCTTTTTCTTTTCAACGACAAAAATATCTGCATAGCCCTCTAAATCAATTCAGTGGAGATGAGTTCTAGATGAAAAATTCTATAAAAGAGGAAAATAAAATAAAAAAAAAGAACACAACAAATCCTAAAAATTACAGAATAAATAACTAAAAATAAAAATAATAAAAATAAAAGAAATTGGAAAAACTCCCATAATGCATAAGCATGAAGTGTCGAGGCACTGTATGCACTTATCACTTACACTTCGTGTGCTACCGTCTATTTGGCCCTAACTCCGTTACTTAACCAGGGATAAAACAGTCTTTTACCAGCAATCATAACTATCCAAGAAAAGATATTTCTTTAAGGCAAATTATCGAACAAGATGTCCACAATAAATTGCTTGCAAATCTACCATATTAAACAAGACTCTGTTATACACACACTCGCACCATATTTATACACACAGCAGCACACACAACAACATGACAACAGAGGGGAGAAAGATTTCAATTAATTCGTAGCAGCCATCATCAAGAAAAAGGAGCCGAGAGAAAGAGAGAACAACGAGTAGGGAGGGAGAGATGAGGGGGATTGAGGATCCAACCTTTGGTTCAAACCACACCAGAGAACACACACACACACACACACATACGGATTACATACACCCACTTACCCACACAACCATCGCACACACACACGCCATATCTTCAACACACGCACACCACATCTCGACCCACACACCTTTGATTCTCACCCAACTCGCAGCAACCCACTCACACATACACGGTATACTTCACTAGTACAAAATTGACTTTTTACATCGCACTTTATACGTCGGTCATGTAAAAAGGCGACATATATGATGATCTTATACGTCGGTTGAGGAAAAAGGCGACGTATATTTACATTTTTTAAACTTTTTTACGTCGGTTTGAGAAAAAACCGACGTATATGATGATATTATATGTCGGTTGTGGAAAACTATATACGTCAGTTTTTTTTGTCGACATATAAAATTCTCTTTTACGCCGGGTTAGGAAAAACCGACGTATAAAGTTTCGTTTTTTACGTCACTTTCTATATAACCGACGTATAAAAGTATCATATACATCAGCAATTTAAATAACCGACGTATAAAATTACATCATATACGACAGTGTTTGAAAATCCGACGTATAAGAATGTCATAAACGTCATTGTGTAAAGGGACGACGTATATAAAACTTTAATTTAGTTAAATAAACATTTTAACTTACAAAATACACTCACAATCTCTCTAAGGACATTAGCCCCAAATTAGAACAGTCACGAACTTAAGCCCTAACCATTCACTTCAATCCTTAGTTCCTCTACAATCAAGCTGTTATGGTAGCTTCGGTCGGCTCCGGTGTAGTCGCTTCAAGTTTCTCTTTAATCTCGTGTATGCATCTCATCTGTTCATCGTGTCTTCGATTTGTTCTCCATTGCCCTAAGTTTTTGTTCTCCATCTGTATCATCCAAATTATCTTTAGACTGGTTCATATAAACTTGTTCTGTATAGTCCTAATTAGTAATATCTGTTGGTTCAAAACTATTAATTAAAGTTTATTGTTACAAAAGGGAAACGTACGAAAGGGATTATGGTATAGAAACGTATTTAGTTAGTAGTTAATTTGTGTTAAAACTACAATCTTCTAGACTTCTGTTGGTTAAAGCCTAAAAAACTTTTTACTGTTCTGAGGAAAATTGAAAATACTTATATTGGTCATCACAGTAGTTGGAAGAAATAATTTCCAGTTGAAATGATGTTCATAAATGTCATCACCTTTGTGATTCAGTGATTGTAATATGTGAATTTTTAGACGTAGATATGCTGTGGGTGGTTATGATGGTGAGGAAATGGTCAAGAGTACTGAAATATATGATCCACGAATTGGGTCATGGACAACTGGGTGAACCAATGAACCAACAGAGGGGAGAGTGAAGCTTCACTTCAAGAAGATTGAAAACACAACAAACAGGCTTTTCTCTGGAAGCAACGAAGGGTATGAAAGGCTTTGTTGTAATGAATTTTTAGTATCTGAACAGGCTTATATCTAAGTGTTAGGTCTCGTAAGAGGGCTATTTTAAGTTAGAAGGGGGTTGAATAGCTTAATATCCAATTTAAAAATTATTATGGCGTTTTAAAATAATTTTCCCTTTTTAAAACTTTTACCGAGTCGTTATACAGTTTATAGGTGCGGAAAATAAACGACGAGTAAAGAAAATACCACACAGGAGATTTTATCCTGGTTCGCGATGGCGCAACCCCTAATGGATTCGCTCACCCCTACTCCAGTCACCGAGCTCCTCTTCGGACTCGAGATTTTGTTAATAATAAACTCGCTCCTTTAGTAGGCGGAGAAGCCTTTACAACTTTACAAATATTGGCCTTGGTGCGTATCTACCTGACACCACCTCACAATAAATGAAAAATAAATACAAGACTTATCTTGGACCGTAACTCCCTGTTACTCCCCCAAAGTCGTTGTAAAAACCTACACAACTTATCTTAGATAGCAACTCCTCCGCTACTTCTTCAAAGTTGATGTAGAACCCTTGTGTAGACTATGAATCCTTAGCTTTTTCCGGTCTTGGGTCCTAGATGATGTTGGGAATTATGACTAAAACAGCAACATAGAGGCAGTTATATATCGTATTTAACAAGTCCAGGCCAAGCATACAATTAGCGAAACAAAACATGAAGGTAAAACACATGCATGTCAGTAACTGATAGAACAAAGAGAAGGCAGAAAACATACCAGTAGCCATAGCAAAATCAGTATGTTAAACAAGTAAAACAAACAGCTGAGTCGTCAGGATTTGCTAGAAAGCCTGACTGCTCTTGAAGAGATAATTGCCCCCACTTACAACTGTGTTGGGATGCGTGCAACACCTCTCCCAGGATAAAACAGCTCCGAGAATAGTGATCACAGTAATCAGTATACTCAACTTCGACTAGCACCTCAGTCGCCGGAAAAACCCTAAGTAATATATACTATAACAGGTGGGGAACAGAGAGTTTAGAGAAGACAGGAGAATGTAGGGTGTGGTCTGTATATTCAGTGTGTACAGTATATCCAGTGTATAACAATCAGTAGCTTAGGTCTCTATTTATAGGAGAGACCAAACGTAACTGATGCCACCCAATTAATATTGTAACTGCCGATTTACATTTAATAAAATGAAACGGCTGATTTAATAAAATCAAAACGGTTGATTTAATAAATCGTAACTGTTACGTTATATTTATCCACACATATCAGTTTTTATTTTAATTATACGAATATATATATATCATCAAATTCTGACCCAACATCAGGATCTGATCCATCAGGATTTTTCGTCCGTCAGGATCTGATGTCCATCAGTATTTGATCATTCATCAGGATCTGATACCGTCAGGACTTGAGGTCCATCAGTATCTGATCCAGCATCAGGATCTGGTAGTACCTTCAGGATTTCATCAGGACTTGGCCCATCAGTATTAGATGTCTGACCAGTTACTGATTTATTCCAAGTATAATTAAAATATATTTAAACACAGAAATAAAATCCCTCGCCCAGGTCGCCTCGCGTACGCGAGACGCCGAGACATTCGCCCAAATCGCCCTTCGACCGAGCCGAGCCGAGCCGAGCCGAGTCGAGGCGTGGCGGGGCGGGCGGCGGCGGCGCGCGCGCGTGTGTGTGTGTGTGCGCGTGGAGCACACAGTAACACCATGCACCATCATACACCTTAGTAGTTGTACACTACCCATGTGTGTGATTCTATATAAAGCCAACAACCCCCTTTATTCATTTCAATGTGGGACAAATACACATTCTCATTTCAAGCTTATTCAAGCTACTAACTTCAACTCCATTTCTCTATGGGTTTCACTAAGAAAATTACTTAGACCCATAAATGAAAATTTAAGTCCTCATAACAAGGAACAATTTCCAATCATTAAAATCCGGAATTAACCTCAAGAACATAAAATACTTATGCTCTAAAAACTCCATTTTCTAACAATCCCCCACAAATCCATATAGAAATGTTTCAGGTTTCTCATCATGACTTGTTTTTTCAGAGTCGGTACCCTTCCGGGTTTGAACCCTCCTAAGTCCCCTACTTCAATGATTACCGGATTCAGATGGAATGTTTCACCTTGAATCTTAATCCGTTTGGTGTAACCATGTTCCATAGACGACGACAAGTCAAAGGCTATGGTGCCAATCTACGGCTTTGAGACATTAATGGTCTTGTCTCGATCCTGTTCGTCGAATGTTTCAAGGAATAACCCTTTCCTCTAATTGCGACCACACAATTACATTCGCTTAGCTGGGCATCTCCAGAGATGTACTGCTACCATCTCGTCAAATGACTTGACCCCATTCAGAGTTATAATAACTCTTGCTATCTAGCAGTATCAGTACCTTCTAGGTTTACAGGGGATAGACTCAGATACAACAGTATCATCTATGTAGCAAAGGTACTACCAGTTCATCCTTACAGCTTGTTATTACCACATTGAATACACTTCAAGGGATCTCCTCTCATGTGTATTGGGTTCCCACTGATGATGAACTATGATGGGTTGACAGCCCCATCCCCAACCTTGACTTAAGGACCACTGCAGGTTCCAGTCCTTTAGTTAAAGGATCAGCTATATTATTCTGAGTTCCTATGAACTCTACAGCAATAATCCTATCAGACACTAAACCCCTAATAGACTTTAGTCTAACTTGGATGTGCCTCTTGGTTTTAGCATTATACTTTTTACTGCTAATCTTGTCGATAGTTGTTTTACTATCACAATGAATAGCAAGCGCAGGAAGCGGTCTGCTTACTACAGGTATCGTGGACATAAGTCCATGTAACCATTCAGCCTCCGTCCCCGTGGCATCAAGTGCACACAACTCAGCCTCAAAAGTAGACCGAGTTACTATAGTCTGTTTGGTCGACTTCCAGGATATTGCTCCCCCTGCTAAGGTGAACACGTATCCAGTCACTCCATTGGAACCAGACTTCTTAGCTATCCAACTTGCATCACTGTACCCCTCAAGTACACCAGGAAATCTCCTATAGTGTAAACTTAGGTACATTGTGCCTTTCAGATATCTAAGTACTCTATCAAGAGCATCCCAATGAGTTCTGTTTGGACAGCTTGTATATCTAGCCAACTTAGACACAGAGTATGAAATATTTGGTCTAGTACAGTTAGCAAGATACTGCAAACTCCCTATAATCTGAGAATACCTTAACTGAGACACAGGTACTCCTGAAGCATTCTTAACAAGGGCAACTTTAGGATCATAGGGTGTACTAGCGATTCTACACCGTGAATAACCATATTTCTCAAGTATAGATTTCTCTATATAATGAGACTGCGATAAAGTTATTCCCTCAGCTGACTGTGTCAGTTTGAGACCAAGAATCACACTAGCCTCACCCATATCCTTCATTTCAAAGTGCCTTTTCAAGAAAGCTTTTGTCTCGTTAATAATCTCAATATTGGTTCCAAACAATAGTATGTCATCTACATATAGGCACATGATGACACACTCACTACCTTTAACTTTGGTGTAGACACACTTATCACTATCATTAATATCATAACTGAACGGCACTATAGTTTCATCAAACTTTTTATGCCAATCCCTAGGAGCTTGTTTCAAGCCATAGATGGATTTGATTAACTTACATACTTTCCTTTCGTTACCAGATGCAACAAATCCCTCAGGCTGATCCATATAAATCTCTTCTTCAAGTTCACCATGAAGAAAAGCTGTCTTTACATCCATTTGATGGATGATAAGACCATGTACGGATGCCAATGCTACAAGCATTCGGATTGTTGTCATCCTAGCTACAGGAGAGTATGTATCAAAGTAATCAATACCCTCCATTTGCTTAAAACCCTTAGCTACCAGTCTAGCTTTGTACTTATCTATTGAGCCGTCAGGATTCAACTTCCTTTTAAATATCCATCTGCACCCGATAGTAGAACACCCAGGAGGGAGATCAACTAACTCCCATGTTCCGTTAGAAACAATAGAGTCAATTTCACTCTTTACAGCGCCCTTCCAGTGTCTAGACTCTGAAGAATCCATAGCTTGTCGGAAAGTTAAAGGTTCGTCCTCGACATTGTAAGTGATAAAATCACTTCCAAAATCCTTGACTACCTTTGCACGCTTACTCCTTCGTGGTTCCTCTACCTCCTTAGGAGTAGAGCTACTACTAGGTTCCGCCCCCACATTTGTCATCTTTTCCACATGATCAGGAATAGAACTTGATGTGTGAGTAGGATCTTCATTAGAAGTAACTAGAGGCATACCAGTCTTCATAGGGTAAACATCCTCAAAGAATGTAGCATCACGAAACTCAACTATCGTATTTGCCACTATACCATCTATGTCAGATTTTAATACTAAAAATCTCATAGCTGTAGTGGTCTCAAGATAGCCCAGAAAAATACAATCAACAGTCTTCGGACCTAGTTTCTTTCTCTTGTGTTCAGGGACAAGTACCTTGGCAAGGCACCCCCACACACGAAGATACTTAAGACTAGTCTTCTTGCTCTTCCATAACTCATAGGGTGTCTTATCCATGTGTTTCAGAGGAACTCTATTCAGAATATGGCAAGCCGTATTCAGAGCTTCTCCCCACATGTATTTAGGCAACCCAGAATTAATAAGCATACTATTAATCATATCTTTAAATGTTCTGTTCTTTCGCTCAGCAACCCCATTAGACTCAGGTGTGTATGGTGGGGTAACTTCATGAACTATACCATTGCTTGCACAAAATTCATTAAAAGCGTTACTCGTATACTCACCACCTCTATCAGATCTCAACCTTTTAAGTACCTTACTAGTTTGTTTTTCTACTTCAGTTTTATAAATAATGAATTTACTAAGTGCTTCATCCTTATGTCTAAGTAAATAAACATAACAGAATCTACTACTATCATCTATAAAGGTAATGAAGTATCTAAAATGGTCCTTAGTCAACACACCACCAAATTCACAAATATCAGTGTGTACTAAATCTAACAAGTCTGAATCCCTAACAATATTATGAAAAGGTTTCCTTATTTGTTTAGCAGACACACATACTTGACATTTAGAATTCTTTTCTATAGTGTGTTTTGGAATCAACTCTAAGTTCATCATATTTTTAAGAGCACCAAAATTTAAGTGACCAAGTCTAGCATGCCATAAATCAGAAGATTCAATACAATTAACAGAAGGAGTAATATTATTAATCAAACTACCCAAAACGGGTTCAACATTAATCACAAATAAACCATTCGACAAGTAACCCTTGCCAAAAAATGTACCAGTATGAATAAGAACTACTTTATTACATTTGAGAGAAACTTCAAAGCCATTAGCTACTAAACAACTACCACTTATTATATTTCTACGCATGTCGGGAACATGATGCACTCTCGTCAGGGATAGAATACGTCCCGAAGGAAACTTCAGGTCCACGTTTCCTACTCCATGTACTTGAGCAGCACTTGCGTTCCCCATCGTCACTGTCAAGCTATGACTCTGTTGATAAGATACAAATAAACTAATGTCAGCACAAATATGCACATTAGCTCCAGTATCAATCAACCATTCATTTGACAGATAAGTGGAAAATAGTACAGGGTTGTAGGTAACATACCGGTCTACGTTGGTTTCAGAAGCCAAAGCCTCACCAACAACCATGTTCGCTACAGGCCCACTTGAGGTTCCAAGCACAGCATTCGCTTGAGCTACCCCCTCGGCTTTCTTCGCTTTCTTTGTAGGGCAGTCCTTACTCCAGTGTCCAACCTGCCCACAAGACCAACATGGTTTGTTTGCCTTTGGTTTCTTGGCCTTATCCTTGTCACTCTTAGGTTTATTACTATTACCCTTCTTAGAGACAGCCTTCCTTTTCTGTCCTACAGTTGCTACGTTTACCTTCGAGCTTCCATGCTCAGTTGGCATCACATGTCCCTGTTTGGACTTGTGTTGTTCTTGCACCGAGATGTCCAGCATAAGGTTGGTCCAGGTGATCTCTCCTTTCTGTCTTTTCAGGGAGAGAGAGAACTCTTCCCAAGACTTTGGAAGCTTTTCAATCACACTCATCACCTTAAACTTTTCGGGGAGGTCCATTCCAGACTCCTTCAAAGCATGCACTATCATCTCGAATTCATGCACTTGCTCAGTCATGGACTTATTGTCCACCAGCTTGAAATTAAGAAACCTCGCCACAGAATACTTTTCCAGACCTTGTGAGTCAGTATTATGTGTCTGGTCCAGCTTCTCCCATAAGAGTTTTGCGGTGTAGGCATCAGAGGAGTACACATCAAACAATGTGTTGGTTAGAGCAGCCAGAATTGCTGCCCTAGCAACCCCATCCTTCTCAGCCCACTTCGCATAACTCTTAACGGATTCAGCCTTCTCTTGATCCACAACCGGCTTCTCATATTCCACAACCGGCCATAAACCCTTTACAGTCAACCACAATTTCATCCTTTTCTGCCAACGAGAAAAGCCAACGCCCCCATTGAATTTCTCAGGCAAGCCAGTCAATTCAACGGGTTGTGGAAAACTGTAAGTGGTCCAATCAATGACCCCAGCAGATGCAACCGAACTACCACTAGCAGGAATTTCACTCTCGTTAACCATTATGCTAAATACTATATAACAAATTATCTCTTCAAGAATGTTGGGAATTATGACTAAAACAGCAACATAGAGGCAGTTATATATCGTATTTAACAAGTCCAGGCCAAGCATACAATTAGCGAAACAAAACATGAAGGTAAAACACATGCATGTCAGTAACTGATAGAACAAAGAGAAGGCAGAAAACATACCAGTAGCCATAGCAAAATCAGTATGTTAAACAAGTAAAACAAACAGCTGAGTCGTCAGGATTTGCTAGAAAGCCTGACTGCTCTTGAAGAGATAATTGCCCCCACTTACAACTGTGTTGGGATGCGTGCAACACCTCTCCCAGGATAAAACAGCTCCGAGTATAGTGATCACAGTAATCAGTATACTCAACTTCGACTAGCACCTCAGTCGCCGGAAAAACCCTAAGTAATATATACTATAACAGGTGGGGAACAGAGAGTTTAGAGAAGACAGGAGAATGTAGGGTGTGGTCTGTATATTCAGTGTGTACAGTATATCCAGTGTATAACAATCAGTAGCTTAGGTCTCTATTTATAGGAGAGACCAAACGTAACTGATGCCACCCAATTAATATTGTAACTGCCGATTTACATTTAATAAAATGAAACGGCTGATTTAATAAAATCAAAACGGTTGATTTAATAAATCGTAACTGTTACGTTATATTTATCCACACATATCAGTTTTTATTTTAATTATACGAATATATATATATCATCAAATTCTGACCCAACATCAGGATCTGATCCATCAGGATTTTTCGTCCGTCAGGATCTGATGTCCATCAGTATTTGATCATTCATCAGGATCTGATACCGTCAGGACTTGAGGTCCATCAGTATCTGATCCAGCATCAGGATCTGGTAGTACCTTCAGGATTTCATCAGGACTTGGCCCATCCCATCAGTATTAGATGTCTGACCAGTTACTGATTTATTCCAAGTACTGATCCCAATATATATATATATATATATATATTTATTCTAATTAAAATATATTTAAACACAGAAATAAAATCCCTCGCCCAGGTCGCCTCGCGTACGCGAGACGCCGAGACATTCGCCCAAATCGCCCTTCGACCGAGCCGAGCCGAGCCGAGCCGAGTCGAGGCGTGGCGTGTCGTGACGTGGCGGGGCGGGCGGCGGCGGCGCGCGTGTGTGTGTGTGTGTGGAGCACACAGTAACACCATGCACCATCATACACCTTAGTAGTTGTACACTACCCATGTGTGTGATTCTATATAAAGCCAACAACCCCCTTTATTCATTTCAATGTGGGACAAATACACATTCTCATTTCAAGCTTATTCAAGCTACTAACTTCAACTCAATTTCTCTATGGGTTTCACTAAGAAAATTACTTAGACCCATAAATGAAAATTTAAGTCCTCATAACAAGGAACAATTTCCAATCATTAAAATCCGGAATTAACCTCAAGAACATAAAATACTTATGCTCTAAAAACTCCATTTTCTAACAGATGAAAGGTCTTGGGTCTTTCCTCTTCTTCACGGTGCAAAGGCTACTAACTCCCCGCTAGTGCCTAGGACTTGGGTCTTAGAACGAGAATCACCTCACTTTAACTTCACCTCACTGCAAGAGTTAGAATACAATATCTACGAAACAATACCTTATTATAAAAAGAGTTTGGACTTGAATGTCCGAGAATGACTTTAATATTCTTACGAATATTAAGTATGTTAAGTTCTATAAGCTTTATTTACTTATGACTTGTGTAATATCTGGGAATTTCGTACTCTATAAATTATATTATTTGGAGTTAAAAATATTATTATGTGCCTTAATTGATGAGTCATTACATGATTATGTGATTATAAACATGTGTTATGTGTATAATTGCTAGATGTGTTGACGTGAATTGATATTAAATTTTTCATAGCTTTTAAATATTAAAATATGATTTTTAATTCGCTTAAAATTTTTTGTAAACTTCTTGGAGTTAGTAAAAATCATGAAATCTCTTGTTTTATTATCTTTATGTATTTAGAGACTTTTTAAAAATATAGGTTTAAATTATTTTTGGATTAAAATATTTTACAAAGATTTTTCTATTTATTATTCTTTTTAAAATATTAAAACTTGTAAAATCCAAATCTTTTTATAAAACGATTTTAAAAATGTTTCAAAAATATATTGAGGAAAGGAATTATATATTTTAAACTTATGTGTCAATAAATTATTTTAAATCCAAAATATCTTGTAATTAGGATTTTTCTTATAAGTCTTTTATTTAATTAAAAGATGTATCATTAAAATGTGATTAAAATTGTATTATATATGTGTGTGTGTGTGTGTGTGTGTGCTGGACAAAACCCAACCCTCCCCCTTTTCTTTTCTTTTCCACAAGCAGACCCCCCCCCCCCCCCCCCCGTGCTAATCTCTCTCAAATCCTCTCTATATTCTCTCAACCTCCATTAAACCTCAACCTCAAAATCAAGGTAATTTTCTCCACTAAACCATGAAGTCCTAGATATAAAAATACTCCTCTTGTCATCCTCTACAACCCCATGTCTTTGAATTTCGATTTTCTTCACTTTTCAAATTAGGGTTTTCGAAAATCAAGCATCAAAGGTAAGTTTTGTGGGTGTTTATGAGTGGGTATTACTCCTTGGTAGAGACCCACGAATTTTCGGGCTCTCCGGAGGACCCCAAACCTTCGGCCATGATCGAAAGTGAGCCAAGGGTTTGCATGCAAGTGTTGATTTATTGATTTTATATGATTACTATGTGATATGTGATTGCATGTAAGCTTTTATAACTTTTTAAGTTGATTTAGATGATGGGTTTGAGTTTTTATAAGTTTACAAGGTGTGGGTATGTGTGTATTGTAAATTGATGTTTGTTAGTATGTGTAAATTAAAAAGGGTTTGTGATTTTGATGATTATATGTTATGAAATTTGATGGGCTAAAGTTTATAAATTGATTTTAGCATGAATTTACAAGTTAGCTATGGTGGGTTATTGTGATATTGAATTGTTAATCAAAATATGTGTGTAAGTAATTGTGTAAGCAGTTGTTGTGGGTTTGTGTGTGATTGGTGTTGGGAAAGAGGGAGGCCGAGAGAGAGATTGATGGAGGGAGAGAGAGACCGAGAGGGAGAAAAGAGGGAGAGAGAGAGGGAGAAGCCGAGAGAGTGAGAGAGAGAGGGGCTGAGAGTCCGAGAGAGAGAGAGAGCCGAGAGGAAGAGAGGAGAGATTTTGGTGAGGTGGTGTGATTTCTTGAGAGTTAATTGCTTGAATCATATATGTGTTACGTGATTTAATTTTTACATGATTGATTGTATGTGAAATTAAATAATTGGATTATGTAGTAAGTCATCTTGAGGATAGCAATTTGGTCATGAATTGTTGGTTGTGGTTAGTAGTGGTGGTTTATTGATGGAGTTGTAGACATTAGGAGTGTATTGTGATTGCTTGAACCGGTTATATTCCGGTACGGTTTGACGACTATACAAAAGAGATGCCGTCGAAATTTCTAAAAGTTTATAAGTATGATTTTCAAAACTCTAAGGCACATCTCCAATGTTAAGTCGTAGTGTCATTATAGTACTATGCCATATTACATTATATGTTAAATGATTTACGTGCTATGTGACTTATGTGCTTACATGTATATAAAAATATATGCATATATAGTTATAAAGTTATCGATGGGGCGTTAGCATTATTAGGATTGTCTTGTGGTATGTAAACAATGAGGGGAAAAATAAGATATTGTTTATATTATTATAGGTCCGAGTAGGAGGCCTGGCAAGGAGCCAATCGAAGAGGAAGCTATCTAGTGCAATCTCGTGAATTAAGGCAAGTGTACTACCCTAATCTTGTTGTTACCATATGATGAATGCCATGAGATATCGAATTGTTAAGTTGATACAAACTAGTACCATACTCTTCCAACCTTATTATTGTTGCTTACCATGTGATTGATTCCATACATTTGAACTTGAATTGACTTGTTACACGATAACCATATTATTTGAACCTTTTCATAACTTTATTGAATTCTTGAATCCTTGAATTAACTTCATAAATACCCTCTTGTATGATGAACTCTTTTCTACCTCAGAACACTTATTGATTCTTGATTTATTTTCTTGACTTAACTGAAATACACTAAACAGAATCCCAACTCCCAAGAATCCAAAATGATTAACTTTCTTCACTTTGCCTTGTCATTTATTCGAAATCCGAAAATCTTATTCTTGTTGATAAACAACTTGATATACATTGATATTCTTGTTTCTTTGAGATGAATTGAATTTGACAGACTTTGTTTAACCTAAATGGAATTGGATGGAATGTTACTTTGACTGAGGCGCCGGTCCAAATTATATTATTATTATTATAGGCCAATGTGTGCCTGGGATCCCCTCATATTTGATGAACACCGTATTGGATATACGGGTTCGGAGCTCTGACGTGGGCCGATCACCCAGCTTTGCTCGTAGCGTCTTATCAGATATTCCAATTCCTACTCATTTTATTTTGACATTGATTCAGTTGATACCTTTCATTTGCAGATTTATATATCTTGCTTTACATTGATTATTTTGCCAGTCTTATATTGTTGGTTTATGCACTTGCTGAGCAATTGGCTCAATTATTTTATTTCATTAACCTTTCAGTGAAACTCGAAGATGGTAAGGACTCTTGAGACTTCGCGTAAAAATTGTGGTGGATCCGGTTTAGCCTATAGGAGGCAGTTCCAGGTAGAAGGGAGAGACGATCTTATGGTTTTTGTTTTGTTAGAACTTTTGAACTCAGTATGTAATAAATTCTGAACTTAGAATTATGTTGGCTTGTAATAATAAAGTGTTTTAAAGTTGTAGTTTTATATTGTTTCAAACTCTTAGCTGTTGGCGATCTAGGCGTGGGATTGGTAATGTTTAAATAATTAATATGCATGCTTTACCTTTATCTAGTTAAATATAATTAAGGGATTTGGGGCCGTCACAACTTGGTAGTATTCTTATAATCGATATGACTTGTAAATCGAAGAATACTTTTAATACAATACTCTGTTTAGTAAGATTTAAATATATCTCGGAGTTTGTAAATGTTGATTAAGTCATTTAAGCTCGTAGGCTTATAAGGCTTATAATCGTATACTTTTGTTCGACTTTTATAAAGATCGAAGTATACTTGAGCATTACTTCATTCTTGAAAATATTAATATTTTCAAAGTAATGTATATATCAAATCCTTGTTTAAGCTTTTGTAGCTTTATACTGTGTTCCCAAATCTATGATAGAAAAGAAAAGAATAGAAAATGAGAAATTTCTCTTCTCTCCAAATCTTTCCAAAAGTGGGAAGAAGATTTTTGAGCCAAATATATAAAGAATTTCTTTCCTATTCTTTAACCTTTTTTTTTTGTCAAGAGGAATATATTCCATAGATGGATTGCATCGAATAAAATATTCGTAAGGTGTTCTTTCATTCAAGAAAGTTTATTATCTAACCAGAGACACGCATGTTGTCACTGGACGCTTAGACAATAGAACTTTAATGTCTGAGAAGAGACAACCCCAATGGTAAGAACTGTACACATAAAAATGAAAAATTAGAGGAAAAAAGAAAATAAAAATTACAAGTCCAACACTCCAAAAAAATCTTGACCGATCTTCAAAAGTCTTAAAATCCAAGTCACCAAAGTCCCAACTTATCCATAATTTGTCACCAGCCCACTATGAAACCCGCATTTTTGCTCTTCAACCCCAATCAATAGGGACACAAAAGGAACAAAAGAAGGCCTCGTTAAAAACCCACAAGAGCAAAATCCTTTGGGAAAAAAACTCAAGTGGGAAAAGAGTGCCCTCCATGAAATCCATGAAACCCAAGATCATCGAAACCAAACTCAAACCATCATTTGCCTGCAGCTTTGCTTCTAAAAACCTGGTTTTCTGTCCATTCTCCACCACTTGGCTAAAGCAAACTCTTTCCTGAAATTTTAAAACTAACAATTTTCAATATCCGTTCGACACAAACTTTAATCAAAACTCTGAAAGTAAACTTAACACTATACTAACGTCCCAACCAAAGGGAATACCTTTGGTTAGACAAATTAGCACATATTAATTATTAATAACATATCTGAATAATTAAATCTAAACATTAATTATGGAAATAGACAAGCCATCTAAATGGCACATTGATACCTCTAAAAGGTCCAAAAATATAAGCCATCAATCATGGCTACCCAAAATGGTACAAAACTTAATTAGCTCTTAAAAGTCAAAAACATCATCAATCATGACCATTGATATATGGTAACTAAAAATTTATTAAAACAATAACTAATTTAAAACTAAATGATAATTGATGCACTTAATGTAATTAATAAAATAAGTATTATCATTAAAATTGTAACTGAAATTTTAAAAAAGACAATAAAGGAAGAAATTTCAATTAACAGGAACTAAAATTACTAAATTAACTAATTTAGAGGCAGATAAAAGGTCAATTAAATCACATTAAAACCACTAACAAATACTATCAATCATTAGTCAATTATATATAACTGAAAAAATAATCGTCAATCAATTGTCATAAATACAAATCAATTATCAACCAATCAACAACATGATTTTCGACCTCTCTTATCAAGCAAAAAATAACGTATAATCAATACTAACATCTTACACTTCACAAAATGAACCAAAATTCAAGGAATACGGTGAACTAAAACATTTCCGACCCTAAAACATTTTCCGACCGTAGAAATTTTGCCAAGAAAATTTAACAAAATATGTATACTACTCTACATAAACCAATCTATTCAACCATGTAACCCAAATCATAAAAACAATAACCAACGAAACTTTGCGGTCAAAAGGATTTCCGGCGACAAATTTCAATTTCCGAATTTGAATAGATATTTGTAAACCAATAATTCAGATCAAGAACCCTAAATTGATATATCAACATTCAATTTGCATAAAATTCGACTGATACTTCAACATAACATATAATTTCAATAACCACAAAGCCATATAATTCACTAAATCATTCAATTCTCAACATATAAGATCATGAACAGCACATGTTTTCAGTTTTGAGGATCATACCCGAGCTTGAGGTTGTGAATCTCTCAAGACTTACCTTTCTTGACTGAGACTTGGCCATAACATACTTACTTTTCGGATTCATGCAGACCAATGCTCAACTTTAGAGCATAATAAAATTTCGATTTTTTGTAACCCTTGCAATGTCAGAGACTCTGATCCAGAATGAATTCTCTGTTTTGTCTCCTTCAATTTATATAAACATATACTCCTACTTTTCTTTTGTTCCATTCTGTCAAAACTGACTACTACTATCACTTTTAAACACACAAAAAACCCAGTCTTATATTTTCCAAAAACAGAGTCCAGAACAAAAACAGAGTCCAGAACATATATACTCGAACAATTACAAACCACAGGTAGTTTCATTTTTTTTCTCATATGTTAATTGTGTTATTCTTTGTCGATTTTGTAATATAAAATCTGGTAGACTTGAAATCAAGATGGGTATTGACTGTGTGTGTGCTGGGTTTGAATCGGTCGAGTGCTAGGGGTGTTATGGTGGATTGTTGTAGTCGGGGATGGATACGATCACCACCGTTGCGGTGGTGGTGTTGGTTGTTGTTGTGGTCGGCGAAAGAGAGAAGCGGAGGCGAGAGAGATATGAGAGAACGGAAGGAGAGAGATGAGGGCGGAGTGACTATTCTTTAACTTTATTTTCCTTTCTTTCCAAATAAATTATTCAGGAACAAGTTGTGGAAATATATTTTCCACCTTTCTTTTCTTTTCTTTCCAAAAACGTTTCTGGAACACAGTGTTAAGGATGTTTGATAAATAACTCGTCGTAGGATGAGAATAAAAGGTGAGGAAATTAAAATCACTCACAAGTGTGAGGACGAGAATAAAAGGTGCGGAAAATATAAACGACTTTTGCCACGCTATTATGCGTTTAAATTAAGCACACCACACAATAATATATATAATATAAGCCTTAAAGATCTTCTTCCCACGAAACACTAGAGGTGATAGATGGGAATTAAATCAAGCCTTTAGCACGGTTATATATATATCACAACAATAAATGGCCAAAATTAGTGCGTTAAAGTATTAATAAAAACCTTTTGATATAAGAGCATATAGAGATGAAAAGATGAAGGTTAGGAGCTCTTATATTCAAAGTAAAATATGGTCGGTTAAGACTCGGATAGTGAAGCTAAAATATTACCACTTTTGGAGACGATCGGAAAGTTTGCCGGAATAATTCTTCGGAGGTTCGGCCGAATTTTGCATGTTGGTCGAACTTAGGCAGCCCTTCGGGAGGCCGGATAGTAGTGATAGGGGATCTTGCTTGGTGGGAGAGAGCTTGGTTGAAGGAACTAAGTTGAATAATCAAAAATCTTGAATATATGAAGATATATTGAAGAGAGCGAAGGTTTTTGAGATGAAGTGGGTGTAGAGAGTGTTTGGATATATTGAGAGAGCTTCCACTTGTAAAATCCCAGCAATTCTTTGGCTCTTTAGCTTAAGAAAAATGGTTGGGGGAAGGGGTTTATTTATAGGAAGAATTGGGTGGAAGGAGTTGTTGAGATTGAAGGTAAAAAGAGTGGTTAGGATTGAAAGCACTTGGATTTATGAGGTGGATAGTGGTTTGTGTTAGTTGGGAGTAGTTTTGTGTTTCTTTGGAGTGGTAATGGTATTAGAAACCAGCTGTGTATTTTTATTGTATCGGAGTCGTATCAAATAACGATTAAATACGTAACATGTATCGTTAATTAAATACCCAAAAAATACGAAACTAACCAACAAATAATTCTAAAAATATGGAGCACTTAGAAATATTATAAAATAATATTCTGGAAGGTTTGGTCAATTTTGGTCAACTTTGACTTGGTCAAACGTGGTCAACTGTGGACCCACTGTCTTGATTTTCGTGTCTGGACCAAAATTCTCAGAAAATTATGAAACTTTTACCATGCATAGAAAATAGCATTTAAGTGACCCATCTCAAGTTTCAAGTCATTCTAGCTAGTGAAAATATTTTATTTGGATTTAATATGATTAAATCAGCTTTCGGTTCCGAATAAAATACGATTGGTCTTTCTACGAAATAAATACATCTTTTGACCAATGTTTTGACTAGAATAAATACTTAGAATATATTTCCTAATATATAAAATATTTTGAGAGTGTAGAAAATATTTTTGAGTATTTAAACTAATTTTCTCCGAAAATAGAATAAATTTGAGACATGGGAGAAAAAAATTACTTTAAATATTTCTGGCACAAGATAAAAATGAGTATTAATATTCTACCACTGAATATTAATATTCTTGAGGATACAAACATTTTGAGTGCGAAGGCGGAACATTTTTTAATAAAACTGATCGTTTTTAAATGTAGCACGAGTTCTCTAAAAAATATTAAATCTCGAGTATTCTTTGTTCGAGTTTGTTGCCTTATCAATGTTGCAACGGAGATCTAAAAAATATCACACCTCGATATTTCTTATTCGATCTTATTGCCTTGGTGTAGAGATATATTCCATAAAAATATAATTTGATTTTTAGCAATGATGGAATATCTCTTATAATAAAAATAGATATTGCTATAATTGACTTTCGATTTTTGACGGAATCAATTAAATAAATGACCTAGTGGAGAGGATAACTAAGTGTATTTAAATTTTATGTTAAATCGTACAAATACCAAAATATCGAAGATATCCTTTCACTAAGCTCAAGAATCAAGATCAAAACTGTCAAGCCAGGTCCAGATCCTTATATATCTAAGCCATAAACTTATTATTTTCGTATTCTCGTGACAAGTTCATTCCTTTTAGTTTTAGGTTTAAATAATACTCCGTATATAGATGCTCAATTTTCTTCTTTGATTAAACTCTGGTTTCTTTTGTCATGAATCTGTTATCTGTGTATAATTTCCTTTTGTTTATTCTTTCTATTGTTCCATCTCGGATCCACGCTGCAGTCCAATGAGTGCTGACTCCCAACTTTAGGTAAAACTTAACTGTTATAATAGTAAATTTTGACAAATTAACTTGGTAGAGAAAGTTCTTAAAGGATTTCCAAGTTGCGTTTACGAAACGTGATTCATTGCAGGATCTCCAAGAAGAACTTAAATCATCTAAATCTCAGTTTGAGGATATGGAGAAAAGATTGAGGTACATACAAGTTAAAGTGCTTTGTAGTTTATACATTTCTATATGCTCTAAATTTGAATGTTTGTTAAACACAATATTAACCAAATTTTTAAAAAGCATGGAATTGCCAATACCCTGTATCCTAAGCTTTATTTTAAATATCATCTTTTGATGTTTGAGTACTAATTATTATGTGTGTTTGTCCGTTTAGTATTTGTCTAATTCACCTTTTCTGATAAACTGATTGCAGCAAGGAAGATAATGGAATATGACCAAGATTTTTTAATATCAGTAGTTTTCCAAGTAGTAGATATCCATGTACAAAAATGTAGATGATGTAAAATCATAGTTTTTACCAATGTGACATTATATTTGGTCAAATTACAGGTTAAGTAGCTGCATGAATGGCTGATTTAGTGAAATGAGCAGTTCTTGAATACAGGGCACAAAGGGAAAGGTAAAAAACCTATTAGTACTGGTGCTAAAAAAAGCTGTACTGCTGAGTGGTACACCTGGCATAGGAAAGATAACGTTGGCAGAAGTTAGTAAACCGATGATGTAGTCTTTTTATTCTTGTCAAGCATTAATTGCAAAGTTTCTGTGTAATCTTCATCAATTGCTTCATTTTCTTCTTAGTGTTAGTAGTGTCCATTCAAAATCTTTGTATATTTCCACGCGTCAGTCTTTGTATCAAAATAGTTATTGCTGTAGTGTTATTAAATTCCTCTTATCTCAATCTGAAAGTATTTAATGTGCTTGTCACAACCCTTCTCTTGTTTTTTTTTAAAAATTTATTGTCCTGGATATGTCAAAACTTTAAACATTATCATCTCATATAGGGAAGCATGTCTCGAGTTCAAGGACATGTGCATGTCCTAGTTGAGAACCACATGGTAATAGTCATCTATCTCTGGTCTTATACATTTTATTTAGGTAACTTTGCAATCTTATGTTATTTATATTATAAATTAGGTGAAAGTCTTTGGTAACTTGAGTAAACATATGCTCTTCCTGTTGGATTTGGAGCAGGTGTAAATGCTCAGACCATATGCTACTACAGTTGCATTGCAAGGTGATGTGCGTTTAATTTGTCAACTTAATGATCCACAAGCTGACTACCACACCTCTTTCTTATCAGACTTCCTACTATGTCTAAATGACATATAATTCAGATAATGCTTTATTATTCTTTCATTTCTTGGTTTTTATGGTTATCAGTATGTGGCAGATTATTGTTGTATATATCTTGATGCTGGAGAAAAATGGTGCTCCATTACTCACCGTTACTCAATCACGCAACTCAAGAATGCCAGCAGGTGAGTATGAGGCCTCGTGTGACACTATAGGAGTTCATGACGATAATCCCTTTGATGATGTACCCACAGATGATGTAGACAATAGTGGTACATAGGAAGATGAATGGCAACTTCTCTGATCTGATTGCAATACCGGTTTGAACTCTGAAGAGTACATCTTTAGGATTGTGACATGCATATAATTTCTCTGTTTTTCAATTAAACAGAATTTGTGAACATTTTGAATGTATTTTTTCAAGTGTGTAATAGTAATTGTGTTTAGTTTTATGATTGGTGCGGATTGAATTTGAAAGTTGGGAAAGTATGGTTATCTTAGGTTTCTGTTTGTACAAAATTTTGTGGAGCAGGTTTTTTTTTATTAATTAACAGGTTTAGGGGTATAGAATTCAGAAACAAAAGATTTTTTTTTTTTTACAATATACGTCGGTTCCAACATGGGCGACGTATAAAACTTATATATACGTCCGCTTTTTTGTTTTTTACGTCGATTATTAAGGCGACGTATATTCATACTTTATACGTCGCTTTTTTATGTGACGTATAGAACATATATATATACGTCGGCTTTTTTCGCTTTTTACGTCGGTTATTAAGGCGACGTATATTCATACTTTATACGTCGCATAAAAATGCGACGTAAAAGACCCCATACTTTATATGTCGCCCTTCCATACGTCGCCATTTAATCGACGTATATAACATATTTAACCGACGTAAAAGGTCAGTTTTGTACTAGTGCTTGCACACCCACGACAACAGAACACCCATATTCGACACACACTTGAAACTCTGTTTACAGAAGAGGAGAGGGAGATAGAGTCTCGTGGGAAGGGAGAGATTCAGGTTGGTATTACTTTACTAAGTCTTGTCAATTGCTCCATTGTTCCTGTTCTGATATCGGGTCCTGTTGTTGATGGAGTTTTGTATTTGGAAGCTGTGAATACGATAGTAACATTCAATTTGCATAGTGAAGTGTTTGGACTCATCTCGTATCCTAGCTTTGACCACACAAGGAAGTCCAGTGTTTTGGATTTTCAAGGCTTCGTTGCTGTGGTGCTTGAATCTGTTCGTGAAGGATCACTTGATGAAAAGGAGGTCAGTCTATGAACTGTGGAAGCGGTTTCTGACGAGGTGTTCTGGAACAAAATCTTCACCTTTGACGCTGCTTTCGACGAGATAGATTGGGTGTAGAAATATTCTGTATTCTCATGCACACAAAGACCTTCCTTTCGGTTGAACAATTTAATGGAGTCAACGACAGCTGAATGCAAATACCAATTACTGATGTATTTGTATACGTGCAGAGAAATGGCTGTGAAAAGACAGAGATACCCCTGGCTTTTTAACAGAGTTCACGCCAGACAGAGGGAAGTACACAACCTGTAACGAAATAACAACTGCAGTATTTTAGATGCTTACTTTTGAAATTCGATATTGCAAGTGGTGTCAAGGCCAAAGTGCAAGTACACAAAGTGCACTTTACTCTAAAATATATATTACTTAGAAGTTAGTTTGAAGTAAAAGTTCAAGTTTTAATTTTAGTTAAAAACAAAAATAAAATCTTTCCTGAATGTAATATTAATAATCAGAAAATTTTTGTTTCTGTTTTTATGTAACAGAAAATATTAACTTTATAAAAAAAATTTACAAAACCAACTCATGCCAAGTTTTAGTTATAAGACATTTTTTCAATTATAATTTTTTATTTATGACACAAAAATACATTTTTTTAACTTAACTTTTACCTAGCAGGTTTTGTTACATTTTTCACTAAACATCATCATTTTTCTTAATGATCCAAACGATCTCACGCTCTCGTACCTTATATATTACCTCCAGTACCATCCTGGAGGCTAGTTTCATGCTTTTATCTTAGATCTAGACAGATTCGGGAATAACATAGAAGAAGTCAAAGGCGCCCTTTTAAAGATGGGTAGAGCTAAGGCGGTTGGCCCGGACCAAATACCTATAGAGGTGTGGATTTGTCTGGGGGAGGTAGGTGTTCAATGGCTAGCAGATTTGTTCAACATTCTCCTCAGAGATGCTAACATGATAGCGGAGTGGAGGCGCAGTATCGTGGTGCCTTTTTTCAAGAACAAAGGTGATGCTCAGAGTTGTAGTAGCTATCGGGGTATTAAACTTCTCTGTCATACTATGAAACTTTGGGAGAGAGTGGTTGAAGGCAGAGTGAGAAGAATGGTAGAGATCTCAGAGAACCAATTTGGTTTCATGCCTGGGAGATCGACGACCGAGGCTATTCATCTCGTCCGTCGCCTTATGGAGAAGTTTAGAGAACGGCGTAAGGACATGCATATGGTGTTCATTGACCTTGAGAAAGCGTACGATAGCATCCCACAAGATGTTATTTGGAGGAGCCTAGAAGATAGGAGGGTGTCTTCATTGTACGTTAGGGCGATCCAAGACATGTACTCTCAAGCTTCGACTTGCGTTAGGACACCAGTTGGTGATACCCACTATTTCCCGGTTGGGATAGGGTTGCACCAGGGGTCGGCCCTAAGCCCTCTCATTTTCGCCATAATACTAGATGTCATTTCGCGGGGGATCCAAGATGACATCCCGTGGTGCATGCTTTTTGCTGATGACATTGTGTTAGTGGCGGAGTCGAGGGGGGAGGTGAATGCAAAGTTGGAATTTTGGAGATCTAATTTGGAATCCCAAGGCCTGCGTGTGAGCCGATCTAAGACCGAGTATCTTTGGTGTAACTTCAGTGGTGAGCCCATCGAGGAAGGGGTTGAGGTTATGATTGGAGATCAGATTGTTCCTCGCACGGACAAGTTCAAGTATTTGGGTTCTATCATTCAGAAGGAAGGTGAGGTGGAGGGTGACGTAACTCATCGTATCAAGGCTGGGTGGCTTAGATGGAGAGCAGCGACAGGAGTGCTGTGCGACAGGAAAATCCCTTTAAAATTGAAGGGTAAATTCTATAGAGCAGCAATCAGACCTGCGATGTTGTATGGTTCCGAATGTTGGGCGGGGAAGAAGGCGCTGGAGAGCAAGTTGGAAGCGGCTGGAATGAGAATGTTGCGTTGGTCGTGTGGGCGCACTATGCTGGATAGAATTCTGAATGCTGTTTTCCGGAATGAGTTAGAAGTTGCGCCTATTGCTGAGAAAGTTAGGGAAGGGAGATTGAGATGGTTTGGCCACATCCGCAGGAGGCAGGCTACTGCTCCAGTGAGGAGGGTAGAGAGTATTTCGGTCGTAAGGGTGAGAAGGAGAGGTAGACCGAGGAGAACATGGGAGGAGCAAATAGGTTAGATTTGAAGGACTTAAACCTTAGCGAGACCATGACAGCTGACAGGTCCACTTGGAGGCGTCGTATCAGAGTTGTGGATTCTCTTCTAGGGAGTGGTTCTGTTGTTGAGAGTCTGAGAGTTGGGTTGTCCCGTTTAGCTTTGTCTTAGAGTTGGGTTGTCTATTTTAGCTTTTAATATTTGACTGTTTGATGCTTGTGGTTTAGTGTTTGGCAGGAGAGGAGTTTTTGGCAGGGAGTGTTGCTCGGAGCCGACCTATATCAGGATATGAGTTTCCAATGCCCGCGTAGGTAAGTCCCATGAGGTCCAAGCCATGGGCCCAGATTCGATTGAATACTTTCACATTCGTAATCATCTTTGTATAGAACACACACTATATTTGTTGAGCACTAAGCCGGGGGTCTTCATGAAAACAACCTCTCTATCGTAAAAAGTAGAGGTATGGTGTGCGTACATCTCACCATCCCCAGACCCTGCTCCGAGCGGGATATACTGGGTTTGTTTGGTTTGGTTTTTTTTTTTTTTATGCACTTGCTCAATTAGGTTTAAATATTATGTGTATAATACTTAAATTTCGGCTCTTGACTATTTTTTTAATAAACATGAAATTATGTTTGGTTCCAAGGGAATAAACATGGGTTTAGAGTTTAGACAGAAGAATGGCTCAATACAGCTGCGATGAGTTTTCAGAAAGTTATCTAACCAATCAAACAAGTTAGAAATAACCCAGCCTAACCGTTCTTTCATAATGTAATCTGATAGGAGTAAACTTGGTTACAATGCAGTGCAAATATATTCATATAGGAAGCAACTATACAATAAACACCCTTCAAAAAGCTCTATATAAACATGCTAATGTGAATAAATCTTAAATTAGTTGAACAAAACATAAAAACTGAAATACTGTATCAGTAATTCAGTATTAACAAGTGCAACATGCATAAGTTGAGACTTGCGAAAATAATCAAGGGAAGTTACCTCACCTTTATGTGTTAAGTATTTCTCCAGTAACCCCCCACAATTACAAGGCCTAACCCCATTTCCTTTTTTCAAATTAAAAGTTTAAAACCAGCCCAGCCCTTCTCCTTATATACAAACCCGTATATTGATTGTAACCCCTAAACCCGTTTATCCATTTTCTGCCAATATCCTTGTAAATTCTCAGTCTCCCCTAACCTTATTCATGTACACAAGCAAATATACCCCCTCGTATAAAGTAAACTCAAAACAAGAGTCATACAGTAGTTCTGTAACTGCCTTTGAGACGTTCTTCTCTTAACTACAGATAGCTTTACTTGTTACCTTGGCTGTGGTTGTGTTGAAAATGACCGAGCAGGTCTTGCTGCTAATTGAGGTGATGGACTACCAAAATACATTGTCTGTGATCGAGTGACCATGTCAACCATTGACGGGGTCTGATAAGCATGCAGAAGACTTGTACTATCCATAGAATCACCTCTTGCAGTTGCTCGCTGCCATGAATGTGAACTTAAACCAGACAGAACATAAGCCCTTCCCGAGGACTCGTAGACGCGGCGGTTTGCCATCCTCTCTTGCATTTCTTTCAATTCAGCACCTAGTGCAACACACAACCTATCGCCAGCTTGTGCTGACAATGTCTCTGACAATTGTTTACGGCACTGCTCAAGGACAGACACTGCAGTGCTTAAATCACCACGTTCAGCAGCTGCCCGTGCTTCTGCCATTGCTTCTGCTGCACAAACCCTATTTCGCTGCCTGTCCACTTCCATGGATACTGAAAGCTGTCCGGTAGTTTCAGGCCTTTGAATTACCACATTCCTGGATTGTTCCAAGGCCACTAATTCTTTTGTGATAGGGTCTTTGTAATGACATTTAATTTTTACCAATGTCATGTCAGCGCTGTATTTATCAACTGGAATATCCAGTATTACCAAAAAGTCTCTTTCTTCTTCAGCATAGAGATCCCCAACCTCTATCAAGCCCATTCTGGCATCGGCTGTTACAGTGGATATATAGTTTCCAGCTTTTATTGAGTTGAGACGCAACCTTGGATTAACACAATCAACTACCACCTGGAGTTCCTGTACCACAACACTTAATAACCCTCCAATGCATTGTGCAAAAGCATCCTGAATCACACTCTCCGCCTCTATGAAAGAAAATGTCCCCCCAGAAGCTTCAGAAATTGAGTGCATTGAAACAGCATCATGATCTGCACCGAAACCAAATGAATGAACTGGAATATGGAGGCCTGCACCACTACCACGATGCATGGAGGATGGAAGGAGTGACTGGTAATCAGTCCGGGAATTAGCACGGGGACTGGTTATTGTATATGTGTCCTGCCCATCAGATAGTAGTATAATGCTGCTGACTGGGCTCTTCCATTTGCGGTCGGTCATCACCTTGGCACCCTTTCTCAGCCCCTCAGCAATATTGGTGCCACCATTTGAAATAAGCGCATTAACGGCCTGTAGTGCTTCCTGCCTTCCAGCAACTGTCATCCTGCGAAGAGGAAAAAGACGACGAGCTGTGGAGGAGAAGGCAATGACTGAAAGCCTATCAGAAGGTCCTAGATTCTGTATAACGAATCCCATCGCTCGTTTTAGCAAAACGAGCTTTGTACCTGCCATGCTACCACTAATATCGAGCACAGTGACAAGATCTACCGGAGCACGAGGGTTCTGAGAAATTAAAGATGTATTAGGCTGGTCTTCACCATAGTGTTGCTTTCCACCAATGGGAGCTTTAAGATGTAATAATATGTTAAAGTTACTATGAGATGCTGATCTTGCAACAGAAGGAACCTCAGGATATGTCTTGATCTCTATTTCCCCAATAGAACGGTCGTTCGAATAAGTATCAGATGAACTTTTTGCAGTAGACTCAGGTTGGTGATCCATAAGTTCATCATCATCGAATACACCTGGTTCATGGGCTTGACGAAGTGGAGAAATATGCCGATTTGCATCTGGACGAGGATGAGGGAGCCGTTGAACAACAGGCATCCATCCATCATCATGAGGCCAAACGCCACGACTGATTCTAGACTGTCTACTAGAAAGATTAGAAGCAGGATTCCGGAATGGAACTTCCTTCCATTTTGCTCGACAAACGGGGCAAATCTGGTTTCCATATTTTACATTAGAGGTAATGCACTGGAAGTGGAAGGAGTGTGAACATTCTGCAGTGAAAATGGCATGTCCTTGGCCTGGTTTCATGTTGGTCAAGCATATTGAACAGATCATCTGCAAAAACAAAGAATTTTATCATTTATGATTAACATTCCAGTCGAAGCATGCGACTTAGAAAGACGATATTAACATAATTCTCTGTATTCAAGCCAAATAAAGAATTTTATCATTTATCATTAAAATTCAAGAATATAGACTATATTTCCAATAAAGATAACAACAAACGCATCTTACAGACATTAAAATGGTTTGCATTTTACAAGTAACCGACCTAGATTGATATCAGAGATCAATTGATTACTAAAATTAAATACTGAATTAATTCCTTGTTAATATTAACAATGGATATAAAGTAGGGCAGCAGCACAAAATCCTGAGTAAATAACAATAGAACAACTTTCAACATTTGGCAGTACAAAAACCCCAAGAACTTTACTCTAACTATGATCTTTATAATTCATAATAAGATTAAGGGAAATGCTAACAATAGCCCTAAGGGCTATGGTTAATCATTAAATATTCTCATCTTTTCAACATTGATTTTAGTTATTTAATTGTTCTTTAGTTTTTCAATGCTCTTTTACAACATCAATTCAATTTTCCAAGTGATAATAGTGGACCCCCCGCATTCACATTAATTTCCACTAATAAAAAAAATCCCAAATTGCTAAATAATTATATTGAAATTCGTGCAAACTTGATGTATTAAGTACAAATTTGACATTTTAAATACATTTATCCACTTACATGAATGCTTAACCATAGCCCTTAGGGCTATGTTTAGCATTACCCTAAGATTAATTATCCTACATTTTAAAGAAGAATATATCATAATCACTTGAGCCAGCAAATTCCAATGACCAAGTTCGACGAAAGAGTACTCTAAATCACCAAACTAATCACCATTCACAGGTCAGCTTCATATTTTGTAATATGAATGCTCCTACAAGACTGCTGTTAATATCAAACATAACCACAGTAAAAGGAGACAGACCCCTGTGTCCGCAGAAAGGCTTATTATTTAACTGTTACTTGGGTGCTTCAATGGCCAGTACCATGTGGTGTAAGGTCCACTTGAGACTTCTCATTGATAAAATGGGTACAGCTCCAAATCATATATAAATGATCTTGGCCTCTTGGGTAATAAAAAAAACGACATGTAGAATTCACATAGTTTTATATAGTCAAAGCAAACTAAAGAATTTGCTACTAACAGTACAACCCAACAAGGGAACTTTTTGTAAAAAGAAGATTAATCAAGCAATCACCCAGCCCAGTATTGATGCTTTTAAGGCGCAAAAAAGAAACTGATCAAAGATACATTCTCAAAAGAATTACAAATCATTAGTTTCCATGAAAAATTTCCACCGTGTTTCAACTCCCTTCTTTACTTTGATAAATCTCTCATTACAACCAAACCCCCTAATCAGTAATCAGCGGCCTCCAAGCTTTTGCATAATCAAAAGAGGAGAGAAGACAAGAAAAGATTGATTGGCTATATGTATTTGAAACTGTGCAGTTGCTGACTATACAAGGCACTTTCTTTGTAATAGTTGTTCTTTTATAATATAGCCAAAGCTCCAAAGGCTATCTATGGTCCTACACTGCTACTCCCAACTTGCACTTTTTCTCTCCACAAAACCCACAGTGAGCTAGTTGAAAACTACAAGTCTACAACACATTACTAACAATTACCCATCCCTCCTCCCAACTTCCATTCTATAATATCTCTATCTATACATACATTATTATATTTGCATATCTATCACGTGAATCCACAGTCTTACCTATAAGCTCTTGGACCCAACAAGATACTTAAGAATCAACTAGTATTAAATTATTACTCTACATAGTTTAAGAGTTTAACACCCCAACCACAATGAAACAAGAACAAAAATCCACATAGCTCACAAATTCAAACCCCAAATTTCCACAAACAAACCCACATTTGTAATTATAATAACCATTAATGAATCACGCTCCATGAAAAACACTTTTATCGTAAGAACACGTAATAATTATATTTTGCATTCGTAAAAATTCATTTCAAAATTGGTAAAACAGTTACTCTCACCTAAATACAAACCCACATATATAAAAATAAAAATCCAAATAATTAAAATAAAAAACAAAACCTAACTCTAAAATGGCACAATCAATCAACACAAATCACATAATAATAAAAACACTGTGTGTGTAAATAAACGAACCTTTGATGATTTGCTGATATGTTTAGGCAAGCGAAGGCCAGAAGAAGACGGAGTAGGGGTCGTCGGCGTTCGAGGCCGTTGATATTCCACCTGAGAAACCGTCGGCGACAGAGCAGAACCGTCGGAAAATCCAGTTCCGGCGGCGGCCGGAGGAGCGTCATCTAACGTCTTGGGAACATACAAACACGAGTTTAACCCTAACGCCATTTTGGCTTTCCTCCATTTGCTAGACATCATCTAATAATTTCTTGAGAGAGAAACAATCACACGCTAAAGTGCATAAAAATAATGAAGATGAGGATGGTGTTGAAATGTTAAATGAACGACAATCTAGAGGGAGAGAACAGATCTCCAAATACTTGTTCGTTGAATTTAGTTACACGGTAACCGATAGGGTAATAGATGTATTATTTTATACTAGTATTTGTGTAGATGTAGATATAGAGAGAGGAAGTGGAGATTTTGTAGAGAGAGAATGTGAAGAGTTTATGTTTACGAGGAAGAGGTGAAGGTGAGATATGTAAGGAGAGAGAGAGAGAGAGAGAGAGAGATGTGGGAGGGAGGGAGATGAGAAGGGGTAAAAATGTAAAAGAATGTTTGACTTTGGCCCCAGTCTAAAGGGAGAATTGGTTAGTTGGACGCAAGTAGATGAAGGGAGGGTTTGTAACTAATTACTCCCTCTGTCCCAACCAATTGTTTACACTTTCCTTTTTGGGACGTCCCAACCAATTCTTTACGTTTCCTAAAATAGTAAGTTTTAACACTATTACACCCACTACTTCACTTATTTTAACAATACTTTACACTATTACACCCACTACTTCACTTATTTTAACAATAAAATCACTATTACACTCACTACTTCACTTATTTTAATAATAAAATCACTATTACACCCACTACTTCATTTATTTTAACAATATTACACCCACTATTCTTGGTCTCCGTGCCCAAACCAAATGTAAACAAATGGCCGGGACGGAGGGAGTAACTATCTGTTTAGTTTGGTGTTTTTCAGTTTAACTACACTTACCCCCTTCATTTACTTGGATTACTAGTTCTTTGTTTGAAATATTTGCACAGCCATTTACTTTTAAAAATATACAGTTACAGATGAGTTATATTTTGTTGAATTTGATTTTAATTTTTCATTTTGAATTTTATCAATTCATCAAATAAGTTTTTCTATTGTATAAAACATGAATATATGGGATTTAGTGAAAAATATGAATAAATATTTTCATTTATTTTTCCGGTATATGACAATTACAAACATTTATTTCGATTACAAAATTGGTAATGTTAGACATTTTTACACAATATATAACCGATGTTATAAGTAGCGATTTAGATATTTATGTATGACGATATATAACTGAAATCATAATGTAGGGGATTTGAATTTTTTTTGATTTCATGGCTTAATTGACTAGTTCCATATGAGTTAAGTTCTATGGAGACCATCATTTAGTAGATATCGTGGAAACCATATATATTATGCACTTAAAACATTGCAAAATATATATATTTGCAAAGAATGTTCAATTAACATTATTATTTTATTCAAAATCTTAAAAATCATATATGATTTGCAAGCAGAACATGTTTTGGAGAACAATACATTCTGCAATATTTTGTTTGCAGAACATACATAATTTTCAAGATTTTTAATAAAATTTGTATGTACTTCAAGATTTTCAATGAAATAGATGGTATAGTGATTTTCATAGAACATGATTTTCAATAAATAAGTTTTTGCAATGTTTTGATTGATATTAGTCTCCGATCTCCACTAAAAATATTGGTCTCCATAGAACTTAACCCAGTTCTATATATTACAAAATTGGTGATGCTATAAATTTTTATACAACAATATATAACCAATGTCATAACTAATGATTTAGATATTCATGTGTGACAATATATAACTGAAATTAGCGTAAATGAACTAATTTCTCATTCGAAAAATTGTATATATCGAAATAATTATGTAATTAAAAATCTGATAAACAATAGAATTTCGATTTATCAAATATTTTTATAATTGTTTTGTAATATTGTATACCAGTTTTTTGAATCAAATTATATAATTATATATAATAAGCATAAGAGGGATCTTATCCATAATTTTCGTCACTGTACTACCAAAATAATTTCAATCGTTGAATCTAATCTTTTTAAAAATAGATGATCAAGATTATATCATAGTAAAAAGCAAATTATAATATAAAAAGGATATAATTAGAAAAGGTTGCATTAGAATTGATTTTTAGAAAGAAAATTATAATCTAAAAAAAATATACGGAGTAATTAAAAAATCTGTATTATAATTGAATTTTATAAAAAAAATATAATCTGAAAAAAATATAATTAAAAAAGGTTGTATTAGAATTGAATTTTACTTATTTTTTTATTAGTATTAAAAAAATTATATTTACTATTTGAGCTCTATCTTGAAATCTAGAAATTAGATTTTGATGATTTTACAATCCACACGAAACTCATAAAATTATCTTTAATTTAGTGATAATTTAATAATTATTATTCAAATGAAAACACTCAAAATCTCAAGAGAAACTATAATTACCAATTTTTAAATTAATCATATTCAATGTAGTTGATAATGCTATTCAACGTAAAAACCATAATTATATATGATTTAAATCATTAACATACATCTTTTCGTATTTAAATATAAATATACTTCATTGTCATACATCTTTTCGTATTTTAATATAATATACTTTTTAGTTTATAATATATTAAAATATAAAATATTTTTTATGCTAGATCCATTGGTTTTCATCTATTTATTTAAGATCTAACTGTTCTTATTTATTTTGTCGTATGAAGGGTCATACTACCGATAATCAAAGTTTTGGACAAAATCCCTTTTACACTTATTATTAAAATTGTATTTGATTGTTAGTAGAACTATCTTCAAATAATAACAAAGGTATTTTGATAATCAAAATGAATTATAAGTATAATTCATAAATCGAATAGAATTTTCAACATAAAATTGTCAATTTCTTCTCTCTTGTGTTTCTGCGCAGATTTAATTGGAAAATATTTGTTAAATCATCACTAAATTAAAGATTATTTTATTAATTTCACGTGAGTTGTAAAATTGTCCAAATCAAATTTTAAGAATTCAAGATAGAGTACAAATATTAAATCGAATTGGGATTAGGGTTTTGTGTGGCTGAGCTTGATAGGTGTTTTCAGGTAAACTGTTTCTCATCCGTATCAAGGTGCCTACGTACCCTATTTATAGGGATCAAGCCTGACGTAGTTCTTGGAGAGCAAGTTACCTAGACGGGCTAGGGTTTTAAGAGATAAGCCAAAGTCCAAGCCCACTTGTTTGTTTAGGGCTGACGTGGCAGTGATTCATCAATCTTATCCGTGATCCATGGCCCAGCCGTGGAACATAGTCTCGAACGGATAGAATTGGCCAATAGAACATCAATCAAGACCTAGCATGCGACCTCGAGGGATCTGGTCATGCGAAGCGATCCCTTGTGTCCAGCTACTCATGCGACCTTGGGTCTGGCCATGAGCCTTCCAATAAAGAGTGAGACAGCGATCCCAACATAGTTTGTAGATAGTGCGAAGCGATCCCTTGGATATGCCGAGCGAGGCGATCCCTAAGAAAGGATCAAGAACGAGGTGGCCCTGTAGCTTATGCTGGGATGATTCCAGTAGTGGGCTTCAATGACCTAATCACCATCTTCGAGGCCCATTGTAGATAATGAACCATTAATTAAGCTAATTAAATCATGATAATTATTATGTCAGATTTGGGCATAACAGTAACATATAAAACGAAAAAAATTAATATAATTATAGATATTAAAAAATGAATCGTGCATTACACGGGTTATAAGCTAGTATTTTATAATTTGATTAGATTTCATAAAATTTGGATAAATATTCATACGATAATAATCACATGAATATTTATGATTGTTAAATTATTAATTTAATTTCAAAGCGTGAAATGAACTTTATCAAATTGAACATTTAAGTATAATATAAATAATTATCTTAGTAAAATTGTCCATGCATAATAGTGGCATATGTAAACTCATTAATTTTGTTAAAAAAAATGATCGTAAGACTATATTTGAAACATAATACAAAATCTATAATGATTAAAAGTTGTCCTTACGCATGTCTCAATCATTTTTTCTAAACATATACATTTATACACTTTTAAACTTAAATGTTTAGTTTTTAGTCTAATGTTTATTACACAATGTAAAAGTTCAATAAAAAATTGGGTAAATTGAAATATTTTTATATTACAATTTTGCATTATTTTTTAACACAATTTTAAATTTTTCTAAATATTTTAGTCGATATAAAATTTGACAACCTTAATGATCCGTGCGTGTATATGAAATCTAAAATCATTTTTTTTATTTTTTATTTTTATTTTTTATTTTATATTATATTGATCAATGTATTATATAAAAATTCATATTTATCATACTTTATAGTCAAGCTATAATTTAATTGATCATTTTAAATAATTATTGTATGTATGTAATTTTAGTATATCTTTTTTGATTTAATTTAAATGTTAATTAAATTATATTTGTAGAGGTTTCATCTTTTTAACATAATTTCAATTATTTTTAGTATATATTTAGAATCATAATCTGTTTCTTTTAGTTTGATTTATGGTAAAGAAAAATGTCTATTGTTGATGTATACATACATGATACATACCAGATGTTACTTACATTTTTATCAAAGATTTTATCTCCAAATCTTATATTATTTTTTAAAAATGTGATAAATCTTAGCCGAAATCACCACCAATTTTTAAAATTAATTCAAATGATCAAGAAAAACTCTCGCTATTCTGAAATTTTTTAAGAAAATAAATATTACATGTTATATTGAAATTCTATAAATATATTATTTCATTAATGAAGGAAGACAAGTTGTTGAAATTTCACACTCAGTGTTGTATTATTGTATCTGTATATCTAAGCATCAAGCAACTGTACGTATATGTAACCATGTTCATGTAAGCTTTGATTTGAAGCTTTCAGGGAAGTCTAGAAGCATTTTAATGGAATGTAAGAATTAATTATGGGTACAAGGTCCCCATCTTAGTCCAAATTTCTCACATGTATCGTTAACTACATGTACTAACCAGTTTCATGCCACTTACCCCATACATGGCTTCACCAAGTGACATATGATATACCCTCCAAGATATAAAGAAATAATCCAAAAGTGTCTTATTTAGTCAATTATTTTAATTTTTTGTAACCATGATTAAAATTTACAAATAAAGGTTTTGTCAAAAAAAAAAATTACAAATAAAGGTAATGTTTGTCTTGGTTTTTTTTTTTTTTGAAAAATAAGTATTTAGTTTTTTTTTATGAAAGCTGTGAGCTTGTTATTACACCCGCAGGCATGTTTAGTTCAGAAGGAACTCCTGGATTTTTTTTCTTAATTTTATTGATTAGTGACACGAGCGATGATTTTAGATTCCACTAGCAAACAAATGCAAAGTGAAAAATATTGTGATGAAACCATTAATAGAGAATCTTTGTTGCCCTTTGGTGTGGGTTGGCTGTTCTCAACTGAAGCATTTTCTTTAAGGTAGATTACAAAACTTTCTGTGGCAAGTCAATATAAAGTATATTGCAGTTGTTTGTAAACATTACCTTGAATGGTACTCTCTCATATTAATGTGCTCGTTTCATATGTCGGACCGATGACACAAATTATTAATTTACACATAATTTATAAGATCAAATATAATCATGAGTGATCTTGTTGAATTCGTATTTATGAGTACTTTAATACAATGAAGTTTTTATATTTAATACTAATACGAAATTAAAGATATTAACGATCAAAAGTATGCGTTGGCAAACGTGTCCAACTCAAATGGGAAACTTATTTAGAGACGGAGGGAGTATATTTTATTCCCTCCGTCCCTTTTTAGTTGACACATTTGTAAAAAAAAATTGTTCCTAAATATTTGTCACATATATTCCATGTTCCAATACATATTTTTACCAAATTTTCTATATATACCCCTTTGTTTATAATACCAATGTTTGACTTTATATTTAATACTCCCTCCGTCCCACAATAGTAGTCTCTTTTGAGAGAATTTTTTTTCCCATAATACATGTCCATTTCCAATTTTCAATGTAAATTTGTGACCATTTTTCCTAAACTACCCTTTTTGAAAATTGTATAGCAATTAATGAGGAATGACAAAGAATATAAAATAGCTCATATTCTTAAAAATCAATGCATTTATAATGGGCATAAGGGTAAATGTATCATCTAATTAATGATTTCTTAAGATGCGTAATTTTTTCAAAAGAGACTTGTATTGTGGGACGGAGGGAGTATACACATCATAACTCATCATTTAATGTTAAAATTAAGGGCAAATATGTAAACAAATTAAATAATTAATTCTTTCTTAATATGTGTGTTTTTTGCAAATGTGCCAACTAAAAAGGGACAGAGAGAGTAATAAAGGTTGAGGGCCTTGCTTTGCCTTCAACTTATAGAGGATGTGGTGAAATTAGAGCTTTGAGGTAAATTAGAGGTTTGACAAAATGAAACCTCTAATGTGAATGTTTGGTTTTTAGAGGTTTGAGTTTGAGGTTTGGGATCAAAAATCAAATTTTGAAAAAGCTCATTTTAGGAGTTTTTCCAATTAGAGGTTTGCTATGTGTCACAAAAAGTTAATCAAAAATCTATTTACCAAACACTTTTATTCAAAATAGCTAATTCAATCTGCTAATCAAAATAACTAATTCAATCCGCTACAGCTAACAGCTAATTGTCAAACAGCGCTCTTAGATAAAATGTAAATGTAAATTACATTACACTCTTAAGTCATTTAAATTATGAAAGACCGGATAAATGAAAATTCTTAAAATCGTAAAAATTTACTATTTTCGTCCCAAAAAGAACACCCTCTAACTTTTTCATGTTTAATGTGTTTGGTTGAGATACTTGTAAATAAATTTTTTTCAATTTTTTTGTTTTATTATTAAAATATTTATTATTAAAATATATATAGATCCTACATTTTTATACAAAACAAAAAATTTAAAAACTATTACTTATAAATACCTCAATCGAGCACACATTGAATTAATTGCGTGCAATTTAGAAAATTTTTCCAACATTTACGGTTCTCCCCCGGGACATACTTTCTAGTAAGTTGCTTCTAAATTTTTTAGACAGTATCGTACTAGTACTCCTACTAGTTTATAGGAGTAATGGGTTTTAGCTGGAGTTGTGGGTGGGGGTGCAATGAATCTACGGATGTTCCCAATACAATGCCTAACCAATAAGTCTTAACTAAAACAGAAAATCCGGTACTCCTTTGAATGCTTTCAACCATATGAAGTTTTACTTTGAATGCAGAATGCTCATGAGCCATACAAAATTTAACTCCCCATAGCTGTACATTGAGAGAAGTAGTAACATAATTTAGCATTCCACAAACAAACAGCCTGTCAAGAATCAACAAAGTGGGCTGAATACCATAATGGTAATTTGATATGCCAAATGGTCAATCCTTTCTTTTTTTTTTTTTTTGAAATCAAAACTGGCATACTTGTGCTAGCTAGTTGTCAAACTCGTTACTACTACTAGTTCAAATCTATGGCTTTAGCTTTATTTATATAGGGGTTGATATGTGCACATCCTATCCTTAGGTGCACACCCAATATTGATCATGTGATAAAAATACTTTCAAAATTTTCTTTTTTATTTTCTAGCAATCCTTTTTGGTCAATTATTTGCAGAATTCAATAAAAGATTGCATTGTTAGAGATTTTTCGTTTGAACTTTTTGTATTAATTTGTTGTGATGTAATAATATTATTTTTATATAATTCATAAATAGTTTTAATGACAATTATATTTTGAAATCTAGAAAATATTGCATGTATTGTATTACTCCTTCCGTCCCATAATAAACGTCCTAATTTTTTTCAATTTTTTGTTATGCATTGTTACGCATATAAAAAACATAGTTGTAGTTAATTTGTAGATAATATTTTTTCGAGTTTTTTGTTCTACATAAAAGTTTGAACATCTTATTTTTATACAAAACGAAAAAATGAGAAAATAATATCTACAAATATGTTTTTTATATACGTGTCAGAAACTTGAAAAAAAATTAGGTAGTTTATTATAGGACGGAGGGAGTATTCTTTTTTTTTTTTTAACTTCAAGTTTTCATAATAACATGTATCATATCTATTCAGGAACTTTAAATTACATTTTACTAACTACATTTAAAATGAATAAATAAGTACATGTATAATTGAAGTTCTTAAAATTAAATTAAAAAAATATTTATTAACATATTCAATTTAAATATACAATCAAGTATACTTATTTTTAGAGAAACATATAAATTAATTTCAAAGATTATTGCATCGATGATTAAACATGGAATAGTGATGTGAGGGTATTTTAGTCAAGTTATGGATATTGGGTGTGCACCTATAAACATGGGGTGTGCACATATCAGCTCCCTTTATATAAAGAGTATTGCTGAACAGGTTAAGTATTGATGTACATGGATTAATGCATTTAATATACTCTCTCCATCCCAAAATAATAGTCCTGTTTGGAAAAAACACACATATTAAGAAAATTTAATTGTGTTGATTATATTCTCATATTAATACCCATTTTACACATTATGCATTGATTACTTATTTAGGAGTAAGTGAATACTACGCACTACTATAAAAACTCAACAGTAGTAGTACTCACAAACTCAACAGTAGGGCTGCACATGGGTTCTAAAAACCGATCAAACCGACCCAAACCGACCCTATTTTTAATCGATCAAACCGAACCGTCCAAAACCATGAGTTAAACGGGTTAATTTTTTAAAAACCTGAACTAATTGGGTTGGGTAAGGGTTTAACAAATTTTAACCCTTACCCAACCCAACCCAACCCGTTTACATAAAATGTAGAATTTTTTACATATTTTATACATATTATGTAAATTTGTGGCATATTTTATACAAATTTTATAAATTTTCTGTACTATTTAAACTTTTTGCAACATTCTGCAACACTTTCTGGCTTCTGCAACACTTTCTGCAACATTCTGCAACACTTTTAGCAACATTCTGCAACACTTCTGGATTCTGCAACATTTTCTACGAAGTGCAGAATTTTCTACAATGTGCGAAATTTTCTACAAAATTCTTTCGATTAGTAAATTTAACCCAACCCAACCCGAACCAAACCGAACTTAATTGGGTTGGGTCGGGGTTGGGTTACAGAATTTTTTTTCAGTTAATGGGCTGATTTCTTATAAAACCGAACTAATTGGGTTGGGTCGGGATTTGACAAAAACCCGACCCAACCCGACCCATGTGCAGCCCTACTCAACAGTAGTAGTAGTCAACCTTGGGAAATATTCACATTAATTGTATTGAACAAAGAGTATTTCAAAGAGAACTATTATTTTGGGATATTTTTTTCCCTAAACAGGATTATTATTTTGGGATGGAGGGAGTATCAATTTTGCACTTAATACATCAATTTTGCATGAAATTCAATATGATTATTTAGAAATTTGAAATGTTTTTATCATTGAAAATTAATATGAATGCAGGGGGTCATTATTATTACTTAAAAAATTAAATTATTGTTGTAAAGAAACATTGGAAAGCTAAAAACGACTAAAAACTGTATATAAAAAATGTTGAAATTATAAGAATATTTAATGCTTAACCATGGACTATAGTTAGCATTTCCCTTATATAAAATGCATGCAAAAATCTATGAAAAAACAAAGTCAATGGCTTACCACTAGAAACAAATTTCACCTAATACATGTTCATGGACGCCTAATAATAACAAGATCCTATAACAAAGCTATAAATGATTTAAGAAGGAAGATCGGGAAGAAGTCTATTTTACATATAATTTGATAATAGATTAACGCTGTGCTCCCGAGTTTTTTAAGGGGAGAAGGGAAGAGAATAGAAGGGAGTGGAAGAGAAGGGTGATTATTTAATTTTCTTTAACTTGCTCCCAAGTTTTTAATGGAAAGAAAAGAAAGTTTGGATATAAAAGTAATTAATGTAATTGTTTTGTGAGACAATCCCTCATAATCATCCCAAAAATGGAAAGAAAGTTTTGGAAGGAAGTTATGAAGAATTTTCTCTCCAAATCTTTTCCATTCTCTTCTAAAAAAACTCGGGAGCACGCTTACGAAAGAAATTTTCAAATATTTCTTTTCTCTTCTCTTCTTTTCTTTTCTCCTCCATTTACAACTCGGGAGCACAGTGTAAGTTTTTTTATTCAGAAATGAGGAGAGTAGACTTGAATAATAGGGAAAAAGAAGAAAGCAAATTTCTATTTATTTGTTTAAAATTTTTTATGTAAAAATTGTAAATTAAGGATAAAAAAATGTTATTTACATTATTTATATAATATGTATTTGATATTCTATAAAACTGAAGTAAACTGATTTAAATATAAAACCTTTAAACATTTAGAGTATAATCTCATTATGTGTATATTAAGAATGTGAATAATTCTTTCTATGATTTTATTTGGAATAATTTTATTCATAATAGACACATTAATTTAGTAAAAAATTCAATGTCTATTCCAAACGTTATGAACCATGTCAAAAAATCGAGCGACACTGTAAATTGTAATGACATAATTAATTAAGATAGATCAAATTACTCCTTATTTAAAAGAATAATAAATTATAAAATAATGGTCATAATTTATACTTTTTCAAATTAATTGCTCGTTATTCTAATTTATAAAGTATTGGCTAAACATTACTACGTATTTCTATATTTCTTATAAGTGGCCGTGGTTAATTAATACTAACATCGTTGACTCATTAGGGATAATTAAGTAATTTTACTAAAATTCAACTTTTTATTATGAACCTATGATAATATGGATTATCTAAACAATTCATTAATCTTTCTTGTTTACCCATCCTATTCTTCTTCATCTATACATATACTTTTGTATATATGTGAATCTTTGCCCATAGTCCATTGATCTTATAATCACATGCATCGTATAGCAAAATCATTATCATGATTGCTTATAAGAGTGTTTGTTTAATCATCTTGCCTTAGAGTTCATATATATTGTGCAGATTTTATTCTTTTAATTTGATAATAATTTTGGCAACAAAGTTATGTTGTACACCACATCCAGATGGAGAAAATAAACATAAACAAATTGTAGTCGGTGTTTGGAAAAATTTATTTTCAAGATAAGTCAACTTATTTTAAGTTGAAAGTTAAGATTTCTAACTTTCTAATTTATTTTTCAACTTATTTTTGCAATTTATTGAATCTCAAACATACATTAAATATTTGTATAAAAAAATTCTCAAAATATAAAATTTTTACCCGAAAATAGGTTTATAAGTCCTTATATTAAGGTGAGCCAAACAGTGAGTTCGGTTTGACTATTATGATTTTGAAGACAAGGATTTGGAGGTGGTTTAGAAAAAAGGGTTCAGATAAACAGTGAAATGAATCAATGATGGATGGATGACGGATAGATGAGAAATAAAAGTAAAAGTAAAATAGAGATTAATATTTATTTTTATTTATTATTCAAAAAATATATTATAGGTATTAGTTAACCAAGTTTTAATTATTTAATTTATTAATAATAAATTTCAACTGTTTATGCACCTTATTTAGTTTATTAATAATGAGTTCAATTATCAAGGTTGGACACCAACTAAAATAAATTATCTAAAGCCTTCTTCAATAAATTGCAGGTGCATTTTGTCATGGCACCACAAGTACATACAATTTTTTTTTCTTGCATAAAACAAGTACGCACAATTGTACTTTCTAACACTTGCAATTTATTCCAAACATTCTTCAATTTTTCATAATACTCAGCAATTGTCATATTTTTTGGCTGTATCTGAGTCAAACTAGTATGCAATTCGTACAACAAAGGAGCATTTGATTTTCCAAAATGTTAAGCAATATCACACCACAATTCATATGTAGAAGTAACAAAGATAAAACTATCAAATATTACCTAATCAATAGAAGAAGTTAACCAAGACATTACCATGTAATCATTACGAATCCATTTATTAAGATTCAGAGAATCAGAAGCTGGTTTAGGCAACGATCCATCGATAAAACCTAGCTTATTCTTGGTTCCAAGCGCCATCTTCACACTACGGTTTCAGTTTATGTAATTATCTGTAGAAAACAGCATAATTCCCAATTGTTGCCTTGGATTGTCACCAGAAGAAATATAATAAGGATCATTATAATTGACTGCTTGATTCTGAGAATTCGAGTTGGTTACTTGAGTATGAGTTGATGATTCAACCATTAGAGATCGTAGAAAGCACGAGATCAAGAAAAAAATCGAGAGAGATCGAGAGAGAGATGAAGAAAAATCGAGAAATCAACAAAAAAACATATTGTAAATCAAGACTAACAAATTAACAACAATTGATTGATAAAAGCTATGGATCGATCTATGAAAGTTCTGATACCATGAGAAGATACTTGATCTTCATTCTTGATTTACAGAGAAAATGAAAAGAGAAATGTAAAATGTATATTCAATCAAAATCTGTTACAGACTGGTTACAAAACAATGTATATATACAAGTATGGAATGACAGCTGGCCGGATCCCACTGTAATGATTGCCTAATCTATCTTCTAATCATTGCTTATGCTAACTAATTATTTCCTCCGTCTCTAAATATGTTTCCAGTTTCCTCTGGACACGTTTGCCAACACACACTTTTAATTGTTAATATCTTCAATTTCGTATTAGTATTAATTATAAAAACTTCACTGTATTAAAGTATTTATAAATACGAATCCAACAAGATCATTCATGACTATATTTTGTCTTATAGATTATACGTAAAATAATAGTCAACCGCTTATAATAAATAGTATCAAAAGTCAAAATGAGAAATACATATTGAGACAGAGGGAGTAATATATACACGTGGCAAAGGCCATAGAACTCAATACAGAGAGACCGTGACCTGAGTAACACTTGTTATACATTATAGGTATATATTTGACTGATTAAAAAAAAAGGTATATATTTGACTGACATTAATTCTTAATAATCAGCAACTTGGATTTGAAACTTACAAAGTTTCCTAGATAGAATATTTATTTTGGAATATGAAAGCTTTTACCAAACATGTTATTTTAATTAGTTATGGCTTTAGGCTCAAATGGCATGCTTTTTTTTTTTTGAAACAAACGTACTTGCATAACTTAAATGAGATCTCTCTCAAGTACATGATGAATAAAATCTGGGTGAGTGACATGCCACTCGCCAATGCCTGACATAGAAAGCGGCACTTGCTAACTCATGCGCCACACAATTCGCAGACCGAAAGACAAACTTCACTAGCACATGATCATAGTGCTTAAAATATTGAACACAATTGGAAACAATAGTATGGAAATAGGACTCTCCTTCATTTCCATTACAAGCTAAAGCTAGAACCTTAGAATCAGTTTCGAAGACACAGCATCTCAATTCCATTCCTTTGATCCAGGATAGGGCTTCTTTGAGGCTAATTGCCTCAGCTTCTCTGGGAGACCAGTTTCCTCTTACAGCTTGACATCGAGCTGCAATAAAACTCCCCTGCGAATCACGGATAACACACCCAATTCCCACCCTTCCATTAACTACCCCAGAAGCATCACAGTTTATTTTAAACCAACCATCTGCAGGCTTATTCCATTTTCTTCCATCCGCATTTCCATCTTGGTTTGAGGCCATTCTGCCACCTGCTTGCACCTCCCTCTAGTCATGCAACAGATTTTTAGCAGCAGCCAGAACTCCAAAAACTGAGCCATTAACCTTATCCCACACCCACTTGTTCCTCCTATTCCAAATACTCCAACTTATCATACCTATTAACACACACTGTTCTAAAGATCCCACAGAAAAACATCTACAAAGCACATCAAACGCTGAATCATCCGGACTAATACGAATCAGATGCCTCACTTCTGAATTCTGCCACACATTCCTAGAAAAATCACAGCCAAACAGAATATGGCCATCAGTTTCAACTCCATTGTGACACCAGGGACAACCTACATTAACTTCAACTCGTTTAGAAGCCAAGGCATGAACTGTCGGCAAGCACCCTCGACTCACCCTCCACAAAAAATTACTAATTTTGGCAGGAACCTTTAAGGACCACAATCTTTCCCAAAAACTGCTATGAATACTAATACACTCTCCTTTCAACCATCTGTAGCAACTTCGAACCGAGAAAATACCACTATCTTCTCTAATCCAGCACCACGAATCCTCTTTGTCCACAGCTGGTATTGGAATACGAGTAATTAGCTCCGAGTCTCTGGCATTGCAAATATCCTGAATAACCTCTAAATCCCATCTCTTATTATCATTATCCATAAGGCCTGCAACTGTGATATTTTGAAGCTGCAGAGGCATTTTCGTGGTCATATAACCATTATCGAGGTCTGGCAACCACTGAACATTCCAAACTTCCAAGTTTTCTCCATTTCCAATCTTTCTACGACAGCCTGCTTTAATCACCTCCATAGCACTTAAAATACTACGCCACATGAAGTTAGTATTACATCCTAAATGTGCATTTAGAAAACATGAATTGGGAAAGTATCTTGCCTTCATTATTGCAGACACCAAAGGATTGACGTTATTTAGAATGCGCCAACCCTGTTTGGCTAGCATAGCACCATTGAAACTGGTTAACTTCTTCATTCCCAAACCTCCACTAGCTTTTGGAACACAGAGTTTGTCCCATGACAACCAGCTAATACCCTTCCCGTTAGCTGACCTCCCCCACCAAAAACCATTCATAATTCTCTCTATATCTTCACAAATACTCAGTGGAATTCGAAAAATGGACATCCAAAAATTTGGCATTGTTTGAGCAGCAGATTTTAACAGTGTAATTTTTCCCGCCTTTGAGATGCTTTTATTAATCCAGCCCTGCAACTTATGTTTCACTCGATCCGTCAAAAAACCAAAAATATGCGCCTTATTTCTTCCAATCCTCATTGGCATTCCCAGATATTTGTCTGGATCACTAGCTTCTCTAACTCCCAAACTTGCACAAACTATCTCTCTATCTGTGAGACTTGTATTTGGGCTAAAAACAACACTCGACTTGTTATAATTAACCGCTTGACCTGAGATTCGCTCATACCTATTTAAAATCGATTTCATATTCGAGGCCTCTGAACTTGAAGCCCTGAAAAAGAAGTAGCAATCATCTGCGTACAGTAGATGAGACACAGTTGGTGCTCCCCGAGCAATCTTGTAGCCATGAATCAAACTGTTTGTCTCATAATTTTTTATGATTGATGATAAACCCTCTGCACAAATAGTATATAAATAAGGAGAGATTGGATCTCCCTGACGAATCCCTCTTTGAGGATAAACTTCACCAAACACTTTCCCATTTCTCAAAAAACTGTAGGATACTGAAGAAACACAGGTCATAATCCTACTAATCCAAACATTATTAAAGCCAAATTTATTCAACATATGTTCTACAAAACTCCATTCCAGCCGATCATAAGCCTTCGACACATCTATTTTCAAAGCAGCAACCCCTGTTTTTCCTTGCATTTTCCTCCGAATGAAATGGTTCAATTCGAATGCTATTAAAGCATTATCCGTTAAAAGTCGCCCTTCAATAAACACACTTTGGTTCTCAGAGATAATATCTTTCAAGCAAGGTTTCAATCTATTAGTCAGAACTTTTGATAATATTCGCATAAGAACATTACATAGAGCAATCGGACGAAATTCTGATATTTGCTTCGGATTTTTTATCTTTGGGATTAGGCAAATAAGAGTACGATTGACACCACTGGGAAGCTCTCCTGAAGAAATAAAATTCCTACAAAAGTGCACCACGTCGTGCTCCACAATGTTCCAATAAGTTTGGAAAAAAGCTGGATTTAATCCATCTAAACCTGGGCTCTTCTCTGGATACATTGCAAAAACTGCTTGCTTGACTTCTTCATTTGAAACTTGCATCATAAGATCCATATTTTGATCCTCTGAAACCTTACAGACCGACTCCCTTTCCAGTAAACCTTCGTGAATGTCCCCCGCTGTGAAGAGATTTACAAAATAGTCTGTAATTACCTGCTCAATTTCATTATCAATTTCTTTCCATTGACCTTCCACATCATTAATTTTCTTAATGCTGTTATTCTCCTTTCGAGTGGATGCAAATTTGTGGAAAAAATGCGTATTCTTATCTCCTACCTTCAACCAAAACTGTTTTGCTCGTTGTTTCTAGTAAATTTCTTGCTTTTCCAATAAGCTTAAGTACTCCCATCTAACCCTGTTGTAACTCAAAACCCCATTCAAGTCTCTTCTTGATCGAAACTTTTTCAAATCTCTCCTGCAATTGTCTATCTTCACTCTCATCTATTTGACTAATCCCCTCCCCATTCTTCTAATTTAGCACAACACCTCACCATCTTTTCGACAATGTCACCAACTTCTTCCATATTCCAACAATTCTGAATAATGTTTCTGCAGTCATTTTCTTTTATCCATCCATTTTCAAAACGAAATCTTCTTTCTTTAGGCTTGTACACTTGTTTATTCAAACAAACATACAAAGGGAGATGGTCCGAAGTTGAAACCTCAAGGACCCGAACTTCAGCTAAAGGAAACCAATCTCTCCAAGCATCATTTGCCAGGCCTCTGTCCAAACGTTCCTGAACCCACCTGTCGCTCCCTCTAAATCTTTCCCACGTAAATTTTTCTCCCACAAAACCCAAATCTGAGAGGCCATACTCTATTATCGCTTGATTAAAACCTTCCAGTAAAAATTGATAGTAGTATTTTTATGTGTTCGTTCGCAGGGAAGGACTGAATTGTATTATCAAGTTCAGGTTTCTTATCTCTTTTCGTCTAGAAGTGTGTAAGAAGAATTTTGGGTTTTTGTATTAACTAAATTAACTAAGAACTAATTATAAGCACTAAGAATTGATTTTAAACTGAGATTCAAATATATGGGAAAACAATCTAAGAACTGGGGTTCTTCACTTGGTCTCAATACATGCTCAATATTAATGTGATATCTGTGTTCCTACCTTGCTGAAAACAATTCTTCTAAAGTTATACTGCACCCTCCCAGATTACAATATAGTGCCTACATCTACACCCTAATTGTCACTCCCGTGATACAATCAAAGTATATCTATAAACTGTTAAGTGCCAAGAATTATATGTCTCACAATTCTCCTATTAATCTCCCAATCAAATATTCAAATTATGTCTGTTAAATCATGTACTAAGATTGCAACTTCTCTCCCAAGATTATTACAATCCCTAGAATACAATCAAAAGTTAGCTACTCTTCTAATCGTGTTAAGATCTCATTAACAGATCAGCAAAGCAGAAAATCACGTAATCAAGCATGCATGAATACCAAGGAATACTACCCAATCCTCAGATTAGAGAATTAGTTACACATAATTAAAGAAGAAAACAAAATAATAATGATAATGAATAAAAACATAATATTGAAGAAAGAATTAAAGATCGAAAGTACCTTGATACGATTACAAGCTATGAATTGTTATCTATCAATTGTTTATATAGGCTCTACAAATCTTGCCCAGCAAGATATTGCCTTCTATTACAATTAGGATTTAAAGAAGGTACCCAAAACTGCCCAGAATACAATTAGAATTAGAAAAAGGGCAAAATAGTAAATTCATGGCCTTCTTTTTATAAGAAACGTGCGCGCCTTTAATCAGTACTTTTCTTGCACTTGTTTCCTTTCCCAGGTTGTAGAAAATCTCTCAAGCTTCGCGTGGGCAGTAAGATCGCTGAAAACGGACTTCTAGAACTCCAGATATGGCCAAAACAGTATAAGCTGCGCAACCTTCCCGGAAAATCCGAATTTTAATCAATTAAATCTCCAAAAACGACAAAAGCTTAGATATTCTTGGAAACCTGCACAACTACACAAAACACATCAAAACTACACAAACTTGAGTCCAAAACAATCAATTTAAGCCGATATAGAATGTTCCAAGTGGATATAAAATCCACTTATCAAACACCCCCAAACTTAAACCGATGCTTGTCCTCAAGCATAAACAATTATAACTACCTAATTAGTACCACTTCCGTAGGTGATCACGGTTGCATTTGGCATATGCAACAAGCCCTTTAAACCCCTAGGCAGCCCTAGTGGACGAGTAAGGTCTCGTGAGGGCCTATAGCGAATGTACCCACAAAATCCATTTAACCTAATGCAATGCAATGCATGAATGCAACTAATATGAAAAATGCAATTAATCTAACCTACCATACCTTCAAATCCTCTCATGCCATATCAACTTAAGAATCAAAGTAAATACGCAATGTCTTGGTGTCGAAAGTGCAAGTATTCACATAGTCTACTCAATGAACATGCATAAGTTCTCACAAGTCCATGTCAAGTGTAAGAATAAGTTAGTAAACATGCTAAGCCTACAAGAGCACATCTTTGAGACAAAACTCGGGATCTCATACGCAAAAATAAGCAAACACTCACAATCCACTCACAAAAGAATATTCACTGAAGAACAAGGGTAAGTGTATCACTCAATTCCAACAAAATCATAAACATGCTTGACATTTGGTATCAATCTAACTCTTAACACAACATACATCAATGACAATAATCAAAAGGTCTTTAATTGGGTTGTAACGTGGGCTAGGGACAAGGTATGTCAAATAAGCCAAAAACAGGTGAAGTGTCAAAAGCTAGTAAGCACCATAATAAATCATACACAACACTCTATTTTCCCCCCCACATAAATTTTACTAAGAACACTCGACTAGTCGACTAAAGTAGGATCGCAAAAAAAAACACAAACATGCTCTCATAATATATTTTTTTCTTTTTTCTTTTTTTCTTTTTTTTTTTTTCTTCTTTTTTTTTTTCTTTTTTTTTTTCGAGAGCTAAATAAAACAATAATATAAATAATAACAATGATCCCCCAATTTATTACATATGCCGACTATCGAGTAAACAACCAAACCCAATCTCAATATTTTTCCCCAAAATTATGACCAACTATACCCCTCCTTGCACACCTTATTACTCCCTTAAGCACTTTACTAGCCTTTGACAATGTGGGTTCAAATTAATGCAAGGCCAATACAAGAAAAAGGATATATGGCAAGTAACGTGGTGTGTCACCGAAAAAATAGGATTAAGCTCAACGGGTTAACTAATTGATCATGTAAGCATGGTGTGGTAATATGGGAAAATATGCGGTTATTCCTAATTGCCTTTATCATTTTAATCGTCAAATAATGTCATGCGTTTCAAGAAAGACCTCAAACAACTGCTAGCAATGCAAACAATCCGTGGACACTCAAGCAAACGAATAAATTGCAAAAATTATGCAATATGGCTCAAAATCTCACTTGGTGGAAAAAAACATACTCAATCCCAAGCAAAAAATCTCTCTAACGCATCAACTTGTATTCAAAGCATGCAAACTAAATCATCTTGCACATATTCATGTCCTTCTAATCACTTACAACATTCAATAAGTCTACTAGCTTCAACTTACTAGTGTATGTGTGTGCACAAGAACAAAGCATATCACTTCTCAAACAAAAGCGTCAACAACACAAAATTCCTATCAAGCATGGGTGCAAATGCAAACTATTATGAACTCACATGATATACAAACATAAAAACAGAATGTCCTATATGAAACAAACGTAGATAACACAAACATAAATGCATAATTTACTACTACTAATATGCAAAGCATGAAATCCTACATGAACAAATAATACAACAACAACTACTAATCCCTCAAACCACCCCCAAACTAAAAATATTCAATGTCCGCATTGAATGGAAAGTAATACAAGGGATAGCAGAAAACATACCTGAATACCGAAGCAGTCACCCTCCTCACGCTTAGGAGCCATAAGAATCAATACCCAACTCACAAGAAGCTCCACCAATAATTACCAAGCAATATCACACCACAAATAGCCCAAATATATCAAGAATAATACAAAATCCCCAATTTACAAGAACACAAATTCGTAATCAAAATAAAATTTGAGAAGAAATAAACCCACTACGAATTGGAGAGGTGAACTTGCAATTAATTCCTCTTTAGAATTGAAATTTTAGAGATTTAAATAAAATAGAAGAGGAATTGGATTTGTATGGATAGGTGTGTATATATATAAGATGATGGATAGATGAGATTTAAAAATTTAGAGTGTAGGAGAGATTTGGAGAGGTTAAGAATTGATGTAGAATAAATATAGGAATTTAGAATTGAAGAAATTTGAGTTAGGATTGAATTTGGGGTTGATTTTGTAGGTTAAAACACCAAAATTCGGGCTGAAAACGAAACTGGAGGCTATAACGCATACGCAGACTGCGTTACATGCGAGCAGACTGCGGGAAGTACAGTCACGCAGGCGCAGCCTGCGTGTTGAGGAGGCAGCCAGCGCTTCAGGCAGTAACGCAGGCGCAGCCTGCGTTACAGGGTTGCTGCCTGCGAAAAAAATCACTGTTCATTTTTTTTTTTTTTTTTTTTTTTTTTTGAAAAACACTCAAAATTTTTTTTTTCTTCCTACACTAATACATGGGTTGCCTCCCACGAAGCGCTTCTTTAACGTCAATAGCCTGACGTATTGTACCTGGAAACTTCAATGAGGATAAAAAGCAAACAGATGCACATATCTACGAATTTCTAATATAAGCATATTGTGCAAATAAACCTTAGATTCATTGAAAGGTGTGAAAACTTTCAAGAACCTATCATGCTCAAGAGACTTTGAAACATCAAAATAGCTAGAAAAGTCGTCAGAATAATCATTATAAGTACGACTCATATACTCCTCCCAAATCGGATCCCTATACTCTATAGCAAGATTTTCAACTTCCTCAATCTTAACTTCCTTCTCTTCTATAATTGGACACTCATCAATTTTAATCTCGTCTACCAATGTATTAAGCTCAAAATTTTCTAGATTTGGTAGAATTTCAATTGCATCCAAATTATCATTAATGTGCGTGGGACAATTATCAACTACACAAGTAGACTCATCAGACACAACATTGTCATCAATTGCTAAATAAGAATCATGGCATAGAGGAAAATTGACACAAGGGGGAGTTCTATAACATCCTTCATACCACACTGCTCGAACTTCCCAAATAAAATTATTTAGTTTAGCATTCTCCTCGTACCAAGCTATTGAATCACATGGAATATCATTATCACTAGCAATTTCTAAAGTTGGTTCATCAACAACTCCCAATGAAAGTAAAGGAGGATTAGACTGAGTTCCTTGAATAATTTTATTCAGCGCAATCTCCCAATCAGCAAGTAAAGAAGGATTAGACTGAGTTAAACTCGTATCAACATCATTACACATATATGGATAAACATCATCATGATATTGATTTTCAAACGAATATGAATAATCATTGCTAGGGGCATATGGAGCATAAAATGAGTTCTCAGAATAGAACGAATTCACCTGATATGCATTACAATCCTCATAAGAATTGAATTGTGGGTAAGGATTGAAGTCTTGATATCGTTCCTGACTGTTGTAGAAATTCTGAGCGTTGTTCCAACCAAAGTTGTACTCCATCTAGTCTCTCTCCTCAAAACCTGTTTAAGTTGTCTACCTCAAAGAACCTGTAGACACTCCAAAGAAAGAAATACAAAAAGAAAGAAAAGAAAAATATATACAAAGATAAAATCCAAACTACAAGAAACAATTAACCTAAACTCAATTATACTGCCTTCCCCGGCAGCGGCGCCAATTTGATAGTAGTATTTTTATGTGTTCGTTCGCAGGGAAGGACTGAATTGTATTATCAAGTTCAGGTTTCTTATCTCTTTTCGTCTAGAAGTGTGTAAGAAGAATTTTGGGTTTTTGTATTAACTAAATTAACTAAGAACTAATTATAAGCACTAAGAATTGATTTTAAACTGAGATTCAAATATATGGGAAAACAATCTAAGAACTGGGGTTCTTCACTTGGTCTCAATACATGCTCAATATTAATGTGATATCTGTGTTCCTACCTTGCTGAAAACAATTCTTCTAAAGTTATACTGCACCCTCCCAGATTACAATATAGTGCCTACATCTACACCCTAATTGTCACTCCCGTGATACAATCAAAGTATATCTATAAACTGTTAAGTGCCAAGAATTATATGTCTCACAATTCTCCTATTAATCTCCCAATCAAATATTCAAATTATGTCTGTTAAATCATGTACTAAGATTGCAACTTCTCTCCCAAGATTATTACAATCCCTAGAATACAATCAAAAGTTAGCTACTCTTCTAATCGTGTTAAGATCTCATTAACAGATCAGCAAAGCAGAAAATCACGTAATCAAGCATGCATGAATACCAAGGAATACTACCCAATCCTCAGATTAGAGAATTAGTTACACATAATTAAAGAAGAAAACAAAATAATAATGATAATGAATAAAAACATAATATTGAAGAAAGAATTAAAGATCGAAAGTACCTTGATACGATTACAAGCTATGAATTGTTATCTATCAATTGTTTATATAGGCTCTACAAATCTTGCCCAGCAAGATATTGCCTTCTATTACAATTAGGATTTAAAGAAGGTACCCAAAACTGCCCAGAATACAATTAGAATTAGAAAAAGGGCAAAATAGTAAATTCATGGCCTTCTTTTTATAAGAAACGTGCGCGCCTTTAATCAGTACTTTTCTTGCACTTGTTTCCTTTCCCAGGTTGTAGAAAATCTCTCAAGCTTCGCGTGGGCAGTAAGATCGCTGAAAACGGACTTCTAGAACTCCAGATATGGCCAAAACAGTATAAGCTGCGCAACCTTCCCGGAAAATCCGAATTTTAATCAATTAAATCTCCAAAAACGACAAAAGCTTAGATATTCTTGGAAACCTGCACAACTACACAAAACACATCAAAACTACACAAACTTGAGTCCAAAACAATCAATTTAAGCCGATATAGAATGTTCCAAGTGGATATAAAATCCACTTATCAAAAATCTCAGCTGATGCCAACCCCCCTTCTTCTCGTCTAAACTCACCATGTCATTAAAGTCCCCAACTATACACCACGGAAGATCCGATCTCGAAGCTAAATCCTTTAATAGAGTCCAAGAATCCATCCTCCTGGCTCTTTCAGGATAGCCATAAAAACCGGTGTACCGCCAAGTACCCATCTGATCATTATGCACCTCAAAGTCAATATAGTTGATTGAGCTTGAGTTTATCACCACAGCATTTTCATTCTTCCACATCAAAGCTAGCCCTCCTCCATGACCAATAGCATCTACCGAATGAAAACTTGCAAACCCTAAACTCTTACTGATCTTTTCTATCTTATCTTTTTTAACTAACATCTCACATAAGAAAATAATACTAGGCCTAAATTGGTTGTTGATTTCTTTTAGAAATCGAACTGCACGAGGGTTGGCCATACCCCTACAGTTTCATGAAATAAGACTCATAATGAAAGGTGGGCCTGGAGTCCAGTACCCACCCCTTGACCATTTTTTGATCCATTTTCTGAGTTATCTGCCATGATTTGGTTATCCCTTTCTTCAACCATTTCACTTTCTACTATTTCTTCCACCCTCTTCCTTTTTGACTCTGTAAATTCTAGCTCCTTTATACCACTTTTCTCTCCCACAAAAGTTTCCCGCCTAGTTTCTAAATGATGTCCAGTATTACTTTTCCTTGATTCTCGCAATTTGATATTTCCTTCCCCCATCTGAACAGCGCCTCCCTCAATCTCCATGAATCTTGTTGCAGATTGTTCTCCATCTTTACTGGTTTTTTCTGACTCCGAAAACGTAGCACTAGATGACCAGGCATTACTACCATCACCAGTGTTTCGAAGCCATCTTGACCCTGCATTCATACTAGCATTTCTCGTTGGTGCACGTAGCCAAGTACCAAATGGTCGATCAATAATTTTATCTGGGTTTGCATATACAATATTGCAGTCACGCTCAGAATGACCAATTCTTCCACAAACAAAACAGAATGTACTAAGTCTCTCATATTTGAAATTTATCCAACTCGACTCAACTCCTTCTCCTTCTCTTTTTATTTTCATTCTTCTCTTCAATGGTTTTTCTACATTCAGTGCTACTCTGATCCTTACATATGGTTTCCATACTCCATCAAAATTTGTTGGATCAGTTTTGATGTACCTTCCAATAGATGTTCCCACACTCTTAAGGATATTTTCCGATAAACAGGCTCGAGGAATATCATAAATCTGTATCCACATCTCTGTTTCCTGTAACTCCACCATGTGAGGATTCTCAGTTGGTTGCAACCAATTAAACACCAATAATGCCTGTTCAAAAGACCACGGACCACCCTCCACTACCTTCTGTAAATCCAGAATATGGAAAAAAACAAAAGAATAGCGATATTCTCCCAAGTCATGGATCTCCATACCCTCCTTTGGTCTCCATAGTGAAGACATAACATTTCTCATAACATGAAATTTGATATTTTTTCCGTTAAAAACCTCCCTACAAGCACAAATGATTGTTTTATTTCTTTATCCTCCTTGTTTTTGACTAATATTTCTTCCTCATCTTCCTCCTCGATAACCAGATTTGCGTACATTTCTTCCAACGATTCTCCACCTCTTGCCATAGCTGCACTCTAATTAGCTGAAGATTTGAGTTTATAGGATGAGGTATGATATAAGTGAAGAAATAAATAATAAGATTGGAAAGAATGTGATATGAAAAGGCTTGAAATGACCAAAATTAAATAATAGCTTATAAATTTGCCATATAGACAAGACAGGCTCTGGACAAACCAGAGAGAAATATTTTGAAAATTCTTGCTTAAGGCCGGTTGAGTAGATGAACGCTCTAATTATATAAATTAATTACAAGTGTTTAATTATTCATCTAATTTAAAGTTAATAATTGACATTTGTAGGTAATTTATCACCCAAACAAATAAAAAATATTGTAATTAATATACTCTTGTAAAAAAAAACATTTATGCCCCATTTATTTTGTTGTAACCTAATTACTACCTACTCTTCTGATCTCATTTTTACTAGTTTCTTTTAAAAAAAACACGTATACTAAGAAATATTAGTTGAATAATATTTTTTCATTCTTATAAACTTACCCTGTTTATTGTACTAATTTTTTATATATGTAAAGAGAAATTTACATTAAAAGTAGCAAAATAAGATATTAGATTCAAAAATGTGTTCATAAATATCTATATACAGAATACAGGTGATCACCATCATTGGGCTGATAAATTTTACCAATCCACCAACTTATAAGCACTGGACAACCACCACAATACCGCATCAGCCCGCAATATGACCAGCCCAATTACCATACCTTTAAAAATACTCTCATCACACACAACTTTCTTATTTTGACTACTTCAAAACTTTTTTATCATCAAACTAAAAAAAAAAAAAAAAAAACACATGCAAAATTAAACAACATTAAATTATCCGCCAAAACAACATATGGCATCCAATATTACATCTACATGCATATTTAAAAACAAGTACCAGATGAGTACAATGTCACGCACAAGGTTAATTTTGATCTAATCAAAATGTCATGTACATTGTTCTACTTGAAGCTAGATCATCTCCATCCAATAGCATTAGGCATATGTAATGCAGGACATTCATACCAACGATACATTTATCGATCCCATCTTTATTTTACATATTATTATTCCCATAGAAGTTCGTTACAAATCATTAATCAACGAAGTCACGAATCATATATGTGACCTCACAAATGTTGTCCATGTTGCTCCTGTTGATGCACACTCACTGCATTTTTTGTGTAAGACCCAATGTAAGTGACACATTTCCATGTGCAGCTCCAATTTCAAATCCATCTTGCTGTTGTTGATATGGTATATAACTCAATAAGGATCCTTCTATGCTAACAGGAATATGACATTCAGTTCTTGTTCGTTTTTCCTGATTCCAGAAATCTTCCCTTCTGCCATCATTGTTCGTGATTAATGCATCGGTTCCAGGTAATCTGTTTGCCGGATGGTTATAATCGTAATGGTGGCTAGCATATCCTGATGAACACATGTTCTCACGGCCTTTATTTGTTGTTGTCATGTGTGAGTTTTCTTCTGCCAAACCTTTTGTTTCTAGTGAATGTATTTCCTCAACCATTGGTTTCCAGATACGCACCCGTGCATTGATGAACCAGTTTGAGACCTGTGTTCATTTTTAGGCATTAACAATGACAATAAAAGGATCATCATCTTATTGCTTAGCACAAGAAAGGGATCACCATGTATGAACTTAATTATAATTAATTTTCTTACCTGGTTTCGAGTTAATCCAGTTTGAATAGCCAGCATATGCTTATCAGTATCCGTTGGGTACCTATGTAAAGGAAATGGAATCCACATCAAGGAAAAGTACTTAAAGGGTATTAGGAGATGAGGGAGACGGCGAAACGGGGTTAAGGAGTACTTACGGGTGAAGAAAGTGGTCGAAAAGCCAAGCTCTAAGAATCGACACAGCACGTTCAGGTAGGCCTCTCTGAGGCTTCCAAACAGGTTGTTTAGGTTGAAAGGTAACATGATTATTATTCGCACAAGATTTCTGCTTTTGAAAGTTCCTTGCATCTCCTCCAAATTTAATACTACTGCTTGTACCAGCAGTTGGTGATGATAATTCCTCTCCTACATCCCTTCCAGTGTGTTTGAGCTGGTCTGAGATAGCGTCCTTTAGGCATCGAAAGTGCACTGAAATTGTCTTGAGAGCCATTGAAATGTAGGGGGTTGCAGTACTAACACCTTCCACTGATTCAAATGATGAAACCACCATTTGCATTTGCTGCTGATATTGTTTGTACTTTCTGCAAACCTGTTAATGCACAAACGGGATAAATTACTAATAGAAAGCCATATTAAATTTTTGTTGAAAGTTCACATGATCGAATGTGGCATAAGCGATATCAAATATTCTAAGTAGAGAATGATAGGAATAGTTCTGGTGTGCTCGCAAGTTCGAAAAATGATTTTTCTTGGGTCATATCAACATATATATAACATTTTTTAAATAACAACTACTAAGTACTCCACCCCCCAACATCTCAATATTTTTGAAGAACTAATAATTTGACATGACTCATATATATGATCAGTGATCTAGCTCAAATTGAAACATTAATTTTTAGGGTTGAACGAAATAGACCCAATATCACCTGCAAATCCTTTGTATATATAATTTGTAGAAAGTACTTAATTAGCTTGGTAATTTTCTAAAACACTTTTGTCTCTGAGTTAGGCTGATGATCGGTGTTACTGTGTTTACTACGCATCAGGTACTAGCTAGGGCTTGTAGTACAAACTTACAATGCATGAAAATATCGGATGTACAGCATCTAAAATACTGTATGTCTAATTATTTTATCAAAGTCTATATTTTATAGTTAAGACGATCCGAATCGAATTATATATATATAAGGCATGTGTGGCAAGTATAGTATAGTTTGGCCGGGTGGATGTAAACTAACCTCCTGTTGAAGATACAACAAATTTGCCATCCTTTTGTGATACGCAGGCAGAGAAGATTCACTAACGGTGCTTCCAGAAAAATCCTCATCCTCGTCTATATTATCAGGGTAAATTTCGCATATTTTTTGTTTGGAGCCACACAGATCCTCCAATAACTCGAGTGTTGGCTTCAGATATTTTGAATGTTTTAAAATAGACGCATACCCCGTGAAAGGACCATGAGGCCCTGCAACATTGTACATGTTCCTACGACCACCATATCCGAAGCTAAAGCCCCCTTTACTTGCTTCACTTGACTGCTTAGAACTCGAACACAAGTAATTAGAGTACTTCAAGGCTTTTGAATAGTGAGTGTTACCAGACTCTCTGAAATCAACCGAAAGCGACAATGATAAGCCTTGTGGATCTTGACCTTCAACATTCCACTGCCTAAAAGCTTGATCTACCGGTGTAGATAATGAGTTACTGTCACCAAAACTCGGAAGAAAATGAACAAGCTCATTTGAATCCTTTGCACTATATCGAGCCATATCAAGCTCTCCGTCCGGAACAAGGGAACTTTGGTAGTCAAATGGAGAAGATATAGGATTGCACTGTTGTTGCATTTCTGCGAAATGCGCGTGGCTATTTTGATGAACCACAGAAGTTTCAACTAATGATGAATGTACAACATCTTGATCATAACTATAGCAATAAGGCTGCCTAGGGTACAATGAAGACGCACAAACATCGTTTGCTTCTCCTCCGACAAAAATTGAATTTGGATTACCCGTGTAGTTATCAGCTAATACGTTAAGGTTGGACGATGAATTTGGGTGAGGAAGATAGCTACCAATCATCGAATTACTAAAAGTGTCAAATTGTTTTAACAAACCTTGTGAACTTTTGGTCACAGAATTTAGCATTTCGGAGGACAACACAGTTTGATCATACGATGTTGCTCCATATTTGAAATTTCGAAGCTGCTCAAGATCCGGGATCTGCACTTGATGAAGCCACAATTGTTCTAAACTATGATCAAAAGAATTCTGATGTGTAGCTCTTAGCTTGTCACGCCGTCTATGCTGTGCAACATGAGAATCGCCTTCTCGACTGTTGTTCTCCATCAAAACAACAGTTTCCGGATTCACACCTTAAGTTAATTATGTTTGAAAGCCCAAAGACTGCAACTTCTCTGGCTGCATGGGATCCTACAATAATTCAACCTAGAAAAATGTTTCAGTAATGAAATCAATCAATTTAAAGTGTAATAATGAATATAATCTTGCAATCTGCAATCTTGTAACCTAGTGCTATCTCTCTTCTCCTCCGAAAAAACGGATACACACTAGAAAATTCGAACCTTAGTGAATAAATGACTAGGTAAATATATAAGTATCTAAAAGTCGTCATAAAACAAATTACAGTAGAAGAAGAGAGAACACATTCTTACAAGTACAAAGCTACCTGTGTTGTAAATCGTGAAAAGCTGGTCAAATAAATTCTAGTAACATACTTGGGTCGAAAGTAGTGGAGAACATAAAGGTAAGCAGCACAGTTCTTACAAACTTGAAAAAAAAGAAAGCAAGAAACACTATTGATTCTCCGAAACAAGAAAAAAGGGAAATGATGAAAGACTGTTAACAAACAGTATTGTATAATTCAGTTTTTACTCGGGAAATAGTGTCTAAGGTGTAGGATTATGAATGTTGGGTTCAGTTTCGGTTTATATGTCAGTTTTTGAATTTTTGGGTGGTTCAGGATCCTTTAAGGAGATTTTCAAAATCCTGAGTTCTTGTTAACTTTATCAAGACTCCTTCAAAATATTTTAGAACCATGAAGATTTGATATTGTGGCTGCTCATGATCATGACGTATTAGCTATATATAGACTTTGCTCAAATGTGAATCCGGTGAGATACCAAATTTAATCCTAACTACTCATTTTCATACCCTATATTTATCTCCAACCATTCATTATTTTTATGAAAATTTTAATATTTATCACCTGGACCCACCCATTCACTACACTCAGTCACCGGTGACAATTAGGGCTGCACAATTTTCCGATCTGGACCGGTAAATTAGATCGGACCGGGTCTATCGGTCCGAGAACCGGACCGGACCGAATCTAACCGGCCCGGTCCCCGGTTCATAAAATCAAAAAATTCGGTCTTCGGTCCGGTCCAAACCCTGAAAACACCCGGTCCGGACCGGATCGGACCGGATTTTATGTATATAGTTAATTTTACACTATTTTGTCTTTCAAATTATATAGTTTAATGATTAAATATTACTTCCTCTGTCCCATCAGATTCTATACAGTTTTTTTTCACTGCTTGGCACGCATTTTAAGACTCCTATAAAGTATAGTTCCATAACTTATTTTTAAAATTTTCTTTTTTTTGTATAAAAATATAACATACCTATTTTTATACAAAAAAAAGAAAATTGGAAAAATAAGTTATGGAACTATCCTTAAAATGCACCTTAAAATGCGTGCCACACCCCCGTCCCCCAATGTATACTATCTGCTGGGACGGAGGGAGTAACATATAACATATTTTAGTAATCCAAATTGGTAAATAATAAATTTATGAAATAGTATATATAAACACTATAATATAAATGATTAAATTTCATATTTCATGCTATATATAATTTATAATTACGTTTACAAATTAATGGTACTTTACAAATAATATGACATTTACTTTTTTTTAAACTTAAATTAACTTACCAAGTAATTTAAATATCAACAAAGAATGAAAATTAAATTATAAAAAATATTTTTTTTATAAATATTAACTAACCAGTCCATACCGGTCCGGTCCGGGTTTTTTCGGTCCGGTCCGGTCCCAAAACCATTTTTGATCGATCCGATCCCCGATCCATGAATTCAATAAAATCTGGTCTTCGATCCGGTCTAGTCCGGTTTTGGACCTTTGTGAAGCCCTAGTGACCACCACCTTCAGCGACCAATTATAATCACCAACGTCATGACTAAAATCACTGAATAAAATCACCATCGTCAAAGCAGAAATCACCAGCACCTCCTTCGAATTTTAACCATCCTCCACCATCATTTCGGCCACCACTAACTCCGATCATATTTTTTGGCAACTGTTTACAAATCATTACTCCACCACTATTTCCAAACACCCAAATTCAACACAAAATCACCACGTTTTTAACACAACAATCAATAATTACGACCGTCATATCTAAAATCACCACCGTCGCCCCAGTAATCACCATCGTCGCTGACAACACTCACCACACCATAGAATTACGAGAATGCAAAAAATCACCAGAATATGAACGAAAATTCGAGAAAAAGAGTGGGGAGAGAGAGTGATAGGGGCGAAGGTGGGTCGACTGGTGGCGGATGGTAGTGGCGACATAGGTGGAGATGATGGTTGAGAAAAAGAGGGGAGAAAGAGAGAAATAGATTGAGGGAGAGATAAAAAGTTGGGGAAGAAGGCGAATGGTGCTGGCGATAGCGATGGTGGCGACGGCGGGGGTGGCGATGTGGGGTGGAGATTGTTGGTGGTGGGTAGAGAGAGAGGGCGGGGGCGGGGGCGGGGGCGGGGGCGGGGGCGGGGGCGGGCCAACGTGTGGTAAGGGTGGTGGTGGTGGCAGCGGCGTTGGCGGTGGGTGTGGGGTAGTTGGGAAGGATAAAGGATGAGAATATAATTTGAGATATGAATTGTGTGGCTAGCATTTAAATTTGATGTAAAAATATTTGGTTGAAATTAAATCTCGTTTCTCACCAATTATATGGGTTATAATTTGAGTAAGGGCTCGTTTGGGAAATCTTATTTTTCAGAAATAAGTTACTTATTTTGGAAAAAAGTTAAAAAATATGTACTTTTTTCTGAAATAAGTAACTTATTTTTGCAAGATAACGAATATTAAACCCACCATACACATTTTTATCTATAAAAAAAATATGTAAATACGAAATTTTTTCCGAAATAAGTAACCTCTAAGTCAAAAGTTAAATTTGCCAAACGGGCACTAAGACCTAGTATTTATACAAGAAAGAAAGACTCCACTTTACTTGGTCAACAAGCTAGAATTTTTTTTTTCCTTTCATTTTATTGTTTACTTGATTATTACTTTGTTAATTAAAAATTATAACTTGTAACAGTAGAATTTGGTGTTAGTAGGGATGGCAAAAAAACCCGATCCGACGGATACCCGATCCGATCCGATCCGTTTGGGTCTACCCGAACCCGATTTTTTGGATTTGGATTTGGATTTGGATCTTATTTTTGGACCCGAAAGAGTTTGGATCTGGATCTGGATCTTAGGTAACCCGATCCGATACCCGACCCGAAACCCGATCCAAACCCGATCCGAACCCGAAACCCGATAAAAACCCGATATATATATACACACACATTTACATACATTTAATATTTATTATTATTTAGTATATCATTTTATATATTTGAGATACATATCAAACAAATATACAAAATGATCACATATATATATATCCACAATTTTGATTTATTTATTCGAATCACAATCTTATTTTTTTTATTGAAATTCTAATATATTTATATAAATACATATATATAATCTTTATTTTATTATCATTTTTAAATTTTATTTATAATATTCTATATTTTTTATGCAACTATAATATTTTTATATTTAAAATTTTAAATATATTTTTTCTTTTATGTTTTGCTTAATGTGATTATTTTAATTTTTGAATTTTGAATTAAAAACCCGATTTAGACCCGAATCCGATCCGAAACCCGATAAAACCCGAAGATTTGGATTTGGATCTTGATTTTCAAACCCGGATCCAGACCCGATCCGATCCGAAAACTTTGGATTTGGATTTGGATTTGACCAAACCCGATCCGACCCGACCCGTTGTCATCCCTAGGTGTTAGTTACACATAATTATTATTTTTTGGCAGCTGTTCCCTGACAATCGATTGTCAGGGACCGGTTAACTAATAATTGGTTTTTAAACCGTTGGATCAATGATCCAACGCCCCCCCTGGATTACAAAAAAATTTTACGTTCCGCGGAAATTTTCCGCGGATCGGTCCGCGGAAATTTTCCGTGGATCGATCCGCGGAAATTTTCCGCGGAACGTAATTTTTTTTTTTTTTTTTAATCTCAGTCGTTGGATCAAGGATCCAACGGCTGTGGAACCGATTGTTAAATAACCGGCCCCTGACAAACGATTGTCAGGGACCAGGACCCTTTTTTTTGTACAAGTGTCGTCCTGCTCTTTAACGATTGTCCTTCAACTCGAACTCAACATATTTCGTATAATTAGCGATTTGCCCAATTTGCTCATTTCGTGTACTTAGGTTGTCAATCGGGTTAAATTTTGCTAAATTCAAATCTAAATCCGAAAAATATCTAAAATTTGAAATCCAAATCTAATTCAATCGATTTTGGATTAGGTTTGGATGTATCTAAAATCCGAATTATTTTTGAATCTATAATCTTTATTAATAAGCGAAACTCTCTTTTAAAAAGGTACCTAAAGTTTGGTTCGCACTATATTTTGGTTTCATCCGTTTTTGGTTCGCACTATATTTTGGTTTCACCCCTAAAATCTTATTTTCCCTAAAATACTATGTTGTTTTTTTAAAAAAAATAGAATAAAAATAGAAATCCTATTATAATTATAATTCTTTTTGTAATTTTTATCTTATTATAATTATAATTCTTTTATTTGTAATTTTTTTTAAAAAAATCATATTTCCCCTAGAATACTATGTTCCTTTAAAAAAAGTTAAAAATAGAGTTCTTATGATGATTATAATTCTTTTGTTTATAATTTTTTTAACTTGAAAAAACCAACGATAAAAAATCACCAACAAATAGAGGGTAAAACACCAACGAATACGTAGCCAGATCGTATAACATTTGATAAAACACTAATTAACGAATCTATAACCTTTATTAATAAATTTCTGTTTAATGATATTTTCGTAACAAATTTGGTTTCACCCTTATTTCATCACAGATTCCTACTCCCCTAAAATTTATATTATTTTCTAAAACAATTATTTGGAATTTTGTTATAATTATAATTCTTTTACTATAATATTACTGAATTGTACAAATAACGTATATATTAGAACCAGAACCATGTATGTTATGTTTTCTTGATTGTTTAAAATATAATCTTAAATAAATAATAAATAAATCTATATCTATAACGTGTATTAATAACAAAACCCCTTTTTAATGTACTATTTTATACCAAATTTGGTTTGTACCATATTTTGGTTTCACCCAAGACTCCTATTTTCTCTAGAATTCTATGTTATTTTATAAAATAAATAAATAAATTAAATTACAATTATAATTTTTTTATTACAACTTAATAAAAAAAAGACTACGAATACAAATGTTAATCTACGGTGACATGCTTATCTATAACAAACGAAATACATTTTTAATGGTACTTCGGTACCAAAAATTGGTTCCACCCATAAGATTTCTATTTCTCAAAGGATTATATATTATTTTTTATTAAAATAATAAATTGTTAATACTGTTATAGTTGTAATTTTTATTATAACTCTATTCAATTCACAAATAACGTATTTATCATAATCATGTACATTTTAACGTTTATATCGGAATCATTTATTTTTTTTTCTCGATTTTCTTAAATAAACTTAAATAAATAATATGTAAAATGACCTTTATTAATAAGCAAATTCTTTGTAAATAACGTAATTTTTTATAATAAATTAATGATCAATTTAATTAAATTTTCTCAGGCCCTTATCATCTAATATCTTATTTGTAAGTGAAATCACGTTTTAATGATACTTATTTCTAAATTTGTGTCTCCCAGAAATATTGGAATTTTGATGTAATTACAATTCTTTTTTTATAAACTACTGAGTTACATAAATATCGTAATTTTCTTTTGTACTTTTATCATTTTTATAGTAATTTTTAATGATAAATAAAATATTTCCTATAAAATTTAATAAAAAATGATCAATTTTAATAAATTATTTCGACCCGTGCTTCGCACGGACTATCATCTAGTTTGAATAATATCCGAAATCTGATTAACTGAAAATTACAATCTAATTTCTAATTTAATTACGCAGAACTAAACAAATCAACAGAATTGTGCAATGCTTTATGATCGTGGAAGGTGGTAAATCGACAGTGTAATAGTTGCTGCTCTGTGTTAAGCACCAAGTCAAAGAAATACCCTAATCTATCTTCCTATATGTTCTTTTCTTTTTGTTGGGGTTAAAGGGTTAAGTGTGACATGATAAGTAGTAAGTTTTAGTTATATTATAATGTTTTATTAAATTTAAATTTGAATAACATATATAATATTTTATTAAAATTTATATTAAAATGTATAATATATTATATATAAAATAGTATGTGTATATATACATTTGTGTATATTTTGGGTTTAAATTGGGTTTCAGATTTCGGATTGGATTCCAAACCGATAAACATAAAATTCAAATTCATATCCAATAATTCGAGTTCAATATATTCAAAATTTTGAATTTTGGATTGAATTAATTTGCCATCCACGTTTGTACTTCATTTGATATTCGCTTAAGCTGTTTGTTGTGGAATAAAAACTAGATTGTAATTATAGCGGCTAGGGTTTGTGTATTTAATGCTAGGGTTCGTGAGCTTCGTGCTTTAATGGCTGTTCTCGTACTCGTGGCTGAATCTGCCTTTACGAGATGCCTACGTACCTTGATGTGTATCAAGGATCAAGCCAAAAAACGTAGTTCTAGGTGATGGTGCCCTCAGGGCTATGGCGACGAGGGCTCACCTAGGACGTAGTGGCTTGTATGTCCTTATTCGAGGATTGAGCCAAAACGTAGTTCTGAGATGTGAAGGAGCAGGTCCTTATATAGGCTGAGAAGCCTTAGAATTATGGTAGGAGTCAGAAACTTGGTGGGCAAGCCACCGCCTCAAGGAAGGTTCTAGACCCCTTCCTTGTAGGAATCAGTTTCCTTGTTGAAGTATGTATCTTGTAGGCTAAGTCAGGCAAGAGTAATATCCTTGTTTGACTCTTATGTGCTGAGCTGTTTATTACCCCTAATATTAATTACGAAATTAATATTATAATTAGGGTTTGGGCCTATTTGGTGGGCCCTACGTTTGGACCATTCTAGGTCTAATTAATGCCACATTAAATGTGTCTTTAGGGCTTATTTCTAGCCCGTATCATTTGCCCCCCAACTTCTAGGAAAACTGATCAGGTTTTCCTTGAAGTTATAACGGCCTTATTCGAGACTTGGGTCAGGGTTTATTGCTCTTACACGAGTATTTTCAACAATATCATCTTAATGTAAAGCGTGGAGCGACCGACGCATTTACGACGATGTTGAACGACACTAATCGGTGTTAAATGGCACTAGATAGCGCCATTCAGCCTTAAACAATGTTTAAACAGCGTTAAACAATGTTAAATGGCATAAAACGGCACTAACGGCACTAATCGGCGCTAAACGGTGCTAACAGGCACTAAACAGTGCTTGAACGGCACTAATTTGTGCTAATCGGCACTGATCTGTGATAATCGGCACTAATCTGTGCTAACGGGCACTAAACGGTGCTAATCGGCACTAAACGGTGTTAATCTCGACCTCTTTTTAGCATTAACAATCATTCGAGATTCACTGAAAAAGTCGAGATTTATGTCTGAAAACACTTGCTGAAAAGGTCGGGATCCAGGACCAAGTACTGAACCTAGACCGGGATCCAGGACCAAGTACTGAAACTAGACCGGCCGGATCCAGGGCCAGCACCTGGTCGGCTGGACCCCCTCCGTGGGAGCTGGTCGGCTGGGACCTGGTCTTCCGGGACCTGGTCGGCTGGACCCCCTCCGTGAGAGCTGGTCGGCCGGGACCTGGTCTTCCGGGACCTGGTCGGCTGGATCCCCTCTTCCGGGGCTGGTCGATCGGAAGCTGGCCTTAAAAACCTGAACCTAGACCCCTTCGTGATTTTAAAAGAGATCATGGATCTAGGATCAGGAATCATTCGTGGTCCTAAGGATCTAGAACCTTGATCTTGATCTCAAATCACCATTTTGGTCATTCGTGACTTTGTTATCTTAAGGATCAAGAAACTTGACCTTGATCTTAAACTTTTATCATGGATCTAGGATCTAAAACTGTCCGTGATCCTAAGGATCAAGAATCTTGATCTTGATCACGAGTCGTCAGTTTGGTCATTCGTGACTTCATGGCTAACCTTGGCCTTCATGGCTAATCTTGGCCTTCATGGCTAATCTTGGCCTCCCTTTAGCATTGACAATCATCCAAGATTTGCTGAAAAAGTCGAGAACCATGTCTGAAACCACTTGCTGAAAAAGCCGGGATCCAGGACCAAGTACTGAACCTAGACCGGGATCCAGGACCAAGTACTGAACCTAGACCGGGATCCAGGACCAAGTACTGAACCTAGACCGGCTGGATCCAGGGCCAGCACCTGGTCGGCTTGACCCCCTCCGTGGGAGCTGGTCGGCCGGGACCTGGTCTTCCGGGACCTGGTCGGTTGGACCCCCTCCGTGGGAGCTGGTCGGCCGGGACCTGGTCTTCCGGGACCTGGTCGGCTGGACCCCCTCCGTGGGAGCTGGTCGGCCGGGACCTGGTCTTCCGGGACCTGGTCGGCTGGACCCCCTCCGTGGGAGCTGGTCGGCCGGGACCTGGTCTTCCGGGACCTGGTCGGGTACGGCCCCTCGTGCGCCGTGGTCGATTGCTTCTCGGATAGCTAGGCGACCCGGACGTGAAAATCATTCGTGGTCTTGAGGATCAAGAACCTTGATCTTGATCTCAAGTCACTATTTTGGTCATTCATGACTTTGTTGTCTCAAGGATCAAGAAACTTGATCTTGATCTTGAGTCGTCAGGGATCTTAGGACTTAAAACCATCCGTGATCCTAAGGATCAAGAACCTTGATCTTGATCTCAAGTCATCAGGGATCTAGGATCTAAATCCATCCGTGAACCTAAGGATCAAGAATCTTAATCTCGATCACAAATTGTCAGTTTGGTCATTCGTGACTTCATGGCAAACCTTGGCCATCATGGCTAACCTTGGCCTTCATGGCTAATCTTGGCCTTCATGGCTAACCTTGGCCTTCATGGCTAACCTTGGCCTTCATGGCTAATCTTGGCCTTCATAGCTAACCTTGGCCTTCATGGCTAACCTTGGCCTTCATGGCTAACCTTGGCCTTCATGGCTAACCTTGGCCTTCATGGCTAATCTTTCATGTTTCTCATCCTAGGATTCGAGGTTGATGTTCTCAGGTTCAACGTCGGTGTTCTGGATCAAAGATCCAGGATCCTAAGTTGATTTTTCAATTTCCAAATCGAGGTATCAACCTTTCTTATTAGCTTTCCTAATAAGTGTTCTTAATCAACTACCAACACATTTATCAAGTTGGGGGTGTTCCGGACCACCAATCGCGAGGCTTCAGGTCAATAGGAGGTGTTTGCCATGCCTTGAAAGGTTTCATGAACCTTTAATTCGAATGACTTGTTTCTTAGTCCTCGTGACCTTCCGGGCCTTAACTTGTTTGCTGAATCCTTGGTTTTAAGGTTATCACCAACCCATGATTCTCATTCTAAGATGTTGAACTTGAGATGAGGTTCTTTAGTTCTTGCCCCCCTTGTTCCATATGTGGGAGGTCTTACTTCTCGGTCGATCGTTCAGGAAGTCCACTTTCTCCTTAGCGCCTCAGGAATGGTATGTCTTGGTTGGTTTTCAATCCTTTATCTTGATTCTAGGTTTCCAACCTTTCTCTGATACTCATAGAACTTTGCTTAGGTTTTAACTTGACCAACGTCTCTTAGTTCAATGCTTTGAATCCACACAACAAGCTTGATTGGAGGCGGACAACCTTGTTGGCCATCAAGGCTCAATTAATGTTGGGTTGAGATTTGAAGTTCAAGGCTTCAATCCTTAATCTTGGAATGTGTTCATCATCCCAGATTTCCAACCTGTAGAATCCTCGTCCTGGTGTCTTCCTGACTCGATACGACCCTTCCCAATTGGGGGATAGCCTTCCCTTCTGGCCAACTCTGGCTTCATCCTTAACCTCGTCAATCAGATCGAGGGCGAGCCTCACACCTTCTTCATTGGTCTCGGGATCATATGCTTCCACTCTTAGCGATGCATGTGTAATCTCTAGGGGCACAACTGCCTTGGCTCCATAAGCCAGCAAAAACGGGGCTGCTACAGTTATTACTTCGTAGGTGGTGTAGTATGCCCAAAGTATAGGCAACAACCCATCCACCCAAGTGTTTCTTGAGCGTTCGACCCTCTTCTTCAGTCCATCAAGGATAATTCAATTTGCTACCTCAGCTTGTCCATTAGCCTCAGGGTGAGCTACTGAAGTAAAGTGAAGTTCAATAACATTCTCCTTGCAATACTTCTTAAACTCTTCATTGTTGAATTTTGTCCCATTATCCGTCACAAGGATTCGGGGAATTCCATACCTGCAAATAACGTTCTTCCAAAAGAACTGGGCAACTTGTTTGGTAGTTATCTTGGCTAGAGGTTTAGCCTCAATCCACTTGGTGAAGTAGTCGATAGCCACTATCAGAAACTTTCTTTGTGCTGAAGCCATAGGGAAAGGACCAAGTATGTCCATCCCCCACATTGCAAACGGAATAGGAGAGTTAATCGAAGTTAACATCTCAGGTGGCTGCCTTACAATTGGCGCGTGCTTTTGGCATCTGTCACACCTCTTAACATAATTATGCGCATCGGCCAACATCTCTGGCCAATAGAATCCTAATCATGTGATCTTGTGAGCTAGGGCTCTGCCCCCAAGTGTTGCCCACAGATCCCTTCATGAACTTCTTCCAGTGCTTCCTTTGCCTCTTGGGGCCTTAGACATTTTAGGTACGGGATGACAAAAGATCTCTTGTAGAGAAGGCCTTCAGTCAAAGTATATCTCAATGCTCTCACTGACAGTTTCCATGCTTCCATGGCATTGTCAGGGAGCCATCCATTTTCGAGGTGAGCTTTGATAGGATCAATCCAGCAACCTCCCACATCAATCGGTGCTACCAACTTAGAGTTGATAGTCGGGGCCTTCAAGACCTGGAAGTAAACACTTCCTGCATAGTTCTCAATTTCAGAAGAAGCAAATTTAGACAAGGCATCGGCCTTAACATTCTCCTCTCTCGGAATGTGTTCAACATAGCATTCCTCAAACTGAGTCATAACAGCTTTCACGACTCTCAAGTATTTTGCCATAGTTTCATCCTTGGCCTCAAATTCGCCATTCACTTGCGTCTACCAGTCTTGAATCTCCAGACACTTTGAGGTTCTTGACCCTCATGACTCTAGCCAAGCCCAATCCGGCTATCAATGCCTCATACTCAGCTTCATTGTTGGTAATAGGAAAATCCAACTTCAAAGCATACTTAATTGTGAACCCATCAGGACTTTGCAAAACCAAACCTGCACCACTAGATTTTGTTTTTGATGCTCCATCAAAATAGAGCACCCAATATTCCTTCTGATGAGCTACTAGCTCTTCATCTTTATCTCCATTCTCAGGGGTGGTTATTATAGCTCTTCATCTTTATCTCCATTCTCAGGGGTGGTTATTATCTCCTGCCCCCCGACTTCTTGGTTGTCAATGGTACATTCAACCACGAAGTCAGCCAATGCCTGAGCCTTAATGGCTGTCCGAGGCTTGTATGTGATGTCAAATTCTCCAAGTTCGATTGCCCACTTGATTAGCCTTCCACCGGCTTTCGGGCTATGCAAAATATTTCTCAACTGCTGGTCCGCCAGGACTTCAATCTTATGCGACTGAAAGTACGGTCGTAGTTTCCTTGAAGCTGTTATCAATGCCAAAGCAAACTTCTCAATGGGAGAGTAATTTAACTCAACCCCGTGCAACACCTTGCTCACATAGTAGATGGGCTTCTGAACCTTGCTCTCTTCTCGAATGAGAACAGCACCTAATGCTTGTTCGGATACCGCCAGGTATAGATAAAGAGTCTCCCCAGGACTTAGTTTGGCCAACAACGGGGCTTCAGCCATGTACTTCTTCAGCTGTTCAAAGGCCTCTTGGCTCTCAGAAGTCCATTCAAAATTTTTCACTTTCTTCAATGCTTGAAAGAATGGCAAACATTTATCACCAGATTTGGAGATGAACCTCCCTAAGGCCGCAACTCGGCCTGTCAACTTCTACACATCTCTTATAGAGCGTGGTGGCTCCATGTCTAAGATCTCCTTGATCTTGTCAGGGTTGGCCTCTATGCCTCTCTTCGAAACCATCAATCCTAAAAATTTTCATGATGCAACACCAAAAGCACACTTGGCCGGATTCAACATCATCTTGTGGTGCCTCAGCACTTCGAAGGCCTCTCTGAGGTGCTTAATGTGATCTGCCTTGAAAAGGCTCTTGACCAACATATCATCAACATAGACCTTCATGGTTTTCCCAGTCAGATGGGAAAATATCTTATTCACTAGTCGTTGGCAGGTGGCTCCTGCATTCTTTAGCACAGATGCCATAGCAAGATAACAGAAAACACCAAAGTCGGTTATGAAAGATACATTAGGGATGTCGTCCTTATGCATCTTGATCTGGTTGTATCCACTGAAACCATCCATGAAACTCAGCATCTCATGCCCAGCTGTGGCATCTATCAACGTATCTATCCTTGGTAGAGGGAAACAATCCTTAGGACATGCATCATTCAAGTCTATGAAGTCTATGCACCTCCTCCACTTTCCATTTGCCTTTTTGACCATCACCGGGTTAGCCAACCATTCAGGAAACTGAATCTCCTCAATAAAACCAGCTTCCAAGAGCTTATCCACTTCTTTCTTAATGGCCTCTTGCCTTTCAGGAGCGAAGTTCCTCTTCTTCTGCTTTATTGTCTTCCTCTTATGATCGACATTCAACTTATGAGTTATGAGTTGGGGATCAATCCCTGGCATATCAGCTGCTGTCCAAGCAAACACATCGTTATTCTCTTGTAAGAATGCCGTCAACCTGCCCTTCAAGGGTTCCTTCAGAGAAGCTTCACTATATGTAATCTTTTCAACGGTGGAGTAGTTTAACAAGGGAGTTAAAGGCACTTTGGCTTAGCCCTTCATGGGAAGAAGGGCATCATGCCTTGCTCAGAGATATGAATACAATTTTCAAAGTTAGTTGCCGGACCTTCTTGGTTTTCTTGGACTCCTTGGTCTTAATCAAGGATGCCCCTGGACTTCCTGATCCTTGGTTGAGATTCAACGTCTGTTGTTAACCTTGCATGGCTCAAGTGGCCATATGTGGCGTAATTGTTCATCTTGTCTTGTATCCAGGGTCATTCAAGGACTCAAACTCTTATTTGGTTGTGTTGTAACCTAACACTCGACCTTCAAGGTTTTTATCTATGCATTTATTTGTTTCCATTCGTGTATTCTTTTATTTTCGGTACTTGGTCATCTTTGACTTGCACACATCAGGTGCTTGGCACACAAATAAAATCATAGAATGAAAAGCAAACTTGCATTAATAACTTGAAATGGGTTCAACCCTTACATAGAGTACTACTGTCCTACTCGGAGCAACATGCTCTGCAGTGGTTTCATCGAACCTTATTTCCACTTCTACTATATAAATATGAAGCTAAGTCCAACTTCGCAAGACTAGGCCTGCATGGCTTGATTTTGTTTTTGATGCTCCATCAAAATAGAGCACCTACTACTCCTTCTAGTCTCCTCATTCTTCTTCTGAAGTTCACTTTCTTCTTGGGGTACTATCTCCTGCCCCCCGACTTCTTGGTTGCCAATGTTACATTCAACCACGAAGTCAGTTGACGCCTTAGCCTTGATGGCTGTTCGAGGCTTATGTGTGATGTCTTCTTCTGGACTTTCTTGGTGTTCCTTATCACTGCCGATGTCCATGTATTCAATCGGAAGGACCTGCCCCCCGACTCCATCAGGCCTTAATGCGGCTACATAACAGCTCCTGGCCATTTTCTGGTCACCTTTTTGTTCTCCTACACCATTCCCGGTTGGAAACTTGATCTTCATGTGATAGGTTGAGGCCACAGCCTTAAATGCGTGAAGCCCAGTCCTTCCAAGAATGGCATTGTAAGTCGAAGATGCTTTGATAACCAAAAAGTTCAGCATCTGTGTGGCCTCCATTGGCTTCTGTCCGATCGTAACGGGCAACTAAATAGTTCCCTTAACTTTAGACTCTACTCCGCTGAATCCATATATAGGCATGTTAGATGGGGTCAACTGAGAGTCACTGTATCCCATCTTCATGAATGCATCATGGAACAAAATGTCCACTGAAGCTCCATTGTCTATCAAGACTCGCTTCACCTCTGAATTTCCAATCATGGGGGTTATGACCAACGGGTCATCATGGGGGAACTTCACCCCTTCAAGGTCTGAATCATCAAATCCGATTGTTATCTCGATCTTTGCACGCTTTGGTGCCTCTCCAACAATATGCATCACCTCTCGGGCATAAGCCTTCCGAGAGTTCCTAGTTGTCCTGGCCGCAGTCGGGCCTCCTGAGATCATGTTGATTACTGGCCCCCGGGGCTGTGGGTTGTGATCTTGATCGTCATCCCTTCCATCATGTTCTCTTCTTTGATTACCATGATCTTCACCCTTAGTGAAGTGTCTCAGTTTCCCTCTACGGATTAAGAACTCGATCTCATCTTTGAGTTGCTTGCAATCATCTGTATCATGCCCCACATCGTGGTGGAACCTACAGTATTGATCCTTGTTTCTCTTTGCGGGGTCACCCCTGAGTGGCTTTGGCCATCGGAAATCCTTATCCTTCTCAATTTCTAATAAGATTTGGCTCCTGGGAGCGTTCAATCTCGCATAGTCAGCAAACCTTGGTCCCAAATTCTTTTTTGAATGTGATTCAGAGTCTTTGCTAGTACGGGGATACTTGTCCCTAGCATCATACTCTTGATCTTGCTTTCGCTTCTTGGAGTCGTTGTTACCCTTGCCATTACCTCCCGCGGCTTCTTTCTTTAAACTATCCTCAGCCTTGATATACTTGTCAGCCCTTCGCTGGAGCTCAGCATGTTTTCAGGAGGATGCTTTGCCAATGACCTTTTAAAGAACTCGTCAGTGGTTCCGTGTTCCAGGGCTACCATGGCCACCTTATTCTCCAGATCAGTGATGTTCAATGTCTCCTTGGTGAACCTCTTAAGGTAGTCTCTTAGATTTTCGTTCTTCCCTTGTACCACATACATAAGGGATGCAGAACTTTTCTCATGAACTCTTCCGCTGATAAACTGACCAACGAAAGCAGCGCTCAACTCCTTAAAGGAGCCAATTGAGCTCGCAGGCAACTGGCTATACCATCTCTGAGCCATACCCGACAGGGTTTATGGAAACGCTCTACACTTTAAGGCATCACTTGCGGGCTGTAGCAACAGCGCGTTTGAGAACATCCTAACGTGGTTCGCAGGATCACCTGTTCCATCATAGGCCTTAATTGTCGGCATCTTGAACTTCTTGGAGATGTGGGCATTCATCACCTCCTCAGTAAACGGGGGTGTGGGATCATCAGGATCCCCAAGTGGCATCAGATCCTTAGGATTGCTTTTGGGGGTTTCCACCCTTGTTGTTCTTCCGATTGGGGCGTCAGCCCTTCTCTGCCTCCTTGAAGATCTCTCTAGATCTATAAAGAGAATCGGTCCTGAAGTTGGAGGAGGCTGAGTTTGATTCAACCTAGCTTGTTCTCTCGCAATATCTTCCTTTATCCTTAGAATCTCGGCTTCATGAGCCTTGATTCTCTCAGCAACTGTCAAAGGGGGTCCATCATGGATAGTTTGGGTTCTCCTTCTTGGCTCTCTGCTAGCACGTCGCCTCCTCGGGGCTTCATCACGATCATCATCAAACGATGTATCGTCAGTATAGGGGCCAGAGTAGTCAGCATACTCTCGATCTCGGATCTGCAAGGCATGGCCACTGGGTCCAGGACCTTGAGTAGACGGAGGGTAGTTAGGCAGACCATACATCGGGTTGGTGTTCACTGGGAGATCCGTAGTGTGGATCTGGACCCCTTGTGGAGGGTTGTTAGGATCAACAATTAAAGGAGAAACCACCATCTAGAGGGGATCAATCCCTGGATTTGTGTGGATGATCAGAGGTAACGTACTCTCAACATGGGAAGTCGTCCCTAGGGGTTGAGAAACTTAATGTTGAACGATCGTCCCGGTTGTTGGGGGCACCAGATCCGTGGTGGGCGGAGCAGAGCTGAGAGGAATAGGATCGGTGGTAGTCAACATTGTTCTTCGTGTTTGAACCATGGTTGATGTCTTCTTCCCACAGACGGCGCCAAATGTTTTGGAATAAAAACTAGGTTACGAATTGTATTTAATGCTAGGGTTGGTTAGCTTCGAGCTTTAATGGCTGTTTCCGTGTTTGGGACTAGTCGGTCCTCACAGAGTGCCTACGTATCTGGTTATTGAGAATCAAGCCAAGACGTAGTTCTAGGTGATGGTGCCCTCGGGGCTATGGCGGCGAGGGCTCACCTAGGACGCAGTGGCTTGTATGTCCTTATTCGAGGATTGAGCCAAAACGTGGTGGGTGACGTATGGAGCTCTGCCCAACGTAGTCCTGAGAATGAGGGGTTAGACCCTTTATATAGGCTGAGAAGCCTTAGAATCATAGTAGGGTTAGGTGACTTGGTGGGCAAGTCACCGCCTAGAAGAAGGTTCTAGATCCTAGTATGTAGGAACCAGTTTCCATGTTGGAATATGTATCTTGGAGACTAAGTCAGGCAAGAGTAATATCCTTGTTTGACTTTTATTGCTGAGCTGATTATTACCCCTAATATTAATTACGAAATTAATATTATAATTGGGGTTTGGGCCCATCTGGTGGGCCCCACGTTTGGACCATTCTAGGTCTAATTAATGCCACATTAAATGTGTCTTTAGGACTTACTTTTAGCCCATATCACTGTTGTTGTTAACCATTATAGTTTTCTTTAAAAAAAAAAAGCAGTAGAGCATGCTGCATGTAATATCGATTATACACAAAAATGTAAATATTATTTTATTTATATTTGTAAAATTATGAATATATTACTTTACTACTTATTCCCTACTTCTGTCTTATTCCCTACTTCTGTCTTATTTGTTTACAAATGAGTTGGGCATGGGACCAAACAATATTTTATGTAGTAAATTGAGTTTAATGGAATAAAATATTAGATGTAGTTACTTTTTATATTATAAAACTTTACTAATTTGAGTAAGTTTTGAAATGTAAAGAATTAAGAGTGACATCTCACAAAGGAAAGTATAAAAGAAATGAGAGGGAGTACTAATTTGGCCATTAGGGGTGGGCATTTCACCCGTCTCGATCCGATCCCTGCTCCGAATGGAACGAAGATTCGGGAATTTTTAGGGGTCGATCGGGACGAGAATCGGGGAAAGATTTATAAAAAATTCGGGAATCGGGGAGGGGACGGGAATTAGTGTCTCCCCGCCCGAAATCCCCCGTTCCCCATTCCCCATTCCCCGCCCCGCTCCCCGTTATCCGATCCTCATATGTAATAAAAGTAATATATTTATATATTAAATATTAAATAAACTATTAAAAGTAAATATAATTTATGCATTTCAATAATTAAAATTTTTATGTTAGAGTACATGTATTGTTAGTTTTTATTTGAAATTAGAAATAAATATTAATACGAAATAATGTCTAAAATATGATATAAAACTTTAAAATTATATCAATTATACATTTTGACATATTAAATTAAATTTTTTCTTATAATATTTAAATTTTTATTAAAAAAATTAACCAATTTTTTGCGTGTATTCCCGTTTCCCGTCTCGAACGGAGATCGGGGAGTAAGAAAATCCCTGTTCGGAAATTGTAGACCGGGATTGCACTTATTCCCGTTCACGAAATGACCCGATGCCGTCATCCCTATTTTTTTTAATTTTTTTTTTTTGGATATTTTGGTTTATAATCTTTTTTTTTTATAATTCGGTATCCGGGCCCGCTTGCGCGCACCTCGACTAATCCGAAGGGCATACTAGCACACTCATACCCTGAGCATGGTAGCCCACTTAATCTCGGAGCGTTCCAGGGAATCGAATTCGTGACCTCAAGGCAGCAAGCTTAAGCGCCACTACCCGACCATCTGAGACACCCCGTGGAGGTATAATCTTTTATAATGTGTATCTATTCATTGACAAATCTCATGATAAACGATTATCGAATCCAAAACCTCTGGATCGACTAGAGGTAAGTTCAACCAACTGAGATACTTCAACTTGTTTCATCATCCCTACTGATCATACTTATCCATTAAACTTCCAAACCAATAAAATCGGAACTTGTAAAAAAAAAAAATCCCAACTTACGTCTATTATTTCAACTTTTTGTAACGAGATCGAATATATATAGAAAAATGCTAGAGGTACCAAAATTAGGTACCAAAAGTTGTTACCAAATGATGTGGCTTGTTTTAATTGGTTATAGTTATAGTGGACCCGCCAGGGCTCTCCAATCAAAATATTTTAAATTGACAAGTGTCTATTGCCATGTCATTTGGTACCCAATTTTGATACCCAATTTGGTACCTGTAGCACTACTCATATATATATATATAGTAATTTCACAAAGTCTATAAACAAAGGCCAAATTTATCCCAACTACTAATGTGCAAATTATCGTAGTATACCTACACCATAGTCCATAAGTCATGATCATTTACGTTATAAAATGATAGAGATTCGCGTTCCAAATCTGGAAAACCAGTTGATACTGTATAACAATCATCCATGCGTACGGGGCCCTAGATACATTATGTATAACCCTAGAGTAGAAACAAAGAACTGAACAAGTAGCAGCATGATTGAGCCAGAGATACGATGACGCCATGGTCATATTTCTGGGACAGTGAACCCGTAAAACAAGGGGGACTGGTTAAGTGAACCTTTGTTTTTGCAGTTCCTAGGCAAAAAAAGGTAAAAATATTCCTGTTAATATTTTATTCTAACTTTTTTTTTTGAAAACTGATAAAATAGTCGTAAAGTCTCTTATCAGGTGAAGGCACTCGCCTCACCTTTGAATGAGAAGAGAATTTGTGAGATTATTTTATCAAAAACAAATATTTTATTCCAACTTCTTTACTCTATTTGCTGAATGAAAAATAAAAAAGTAGGAGTAATACTTATTTTTGGATTATGAATACGTGTCTGAGAAGGAAAAGACAAATACCAGGTCTGGCTCCAATGTACGTACACGAAACTGAAATGACTATACATCTTTACAAGTACGTCCTTTTCTCTTGCGTACAAACTCTCAGTTCTACACTTTCCCCACTGCTATAATTATGCTAGATAATGATGTTACTTTCTACTGAATGTTTTCTTACTTCTGCTTCATGTATCTGATCAGAGTTCAGCAGAGTCAGCCTTCGGCAATAGATAACCGGTGCCTAAGCACGGGGAGGCCTCCATCTATATGAACATGACTGTAATACCCCAGTCCCCTGTCTGAGTAGTGTGGCTGTTTAGTTTATAATTTACAACCTACTTATAAATTTTTAAGTAGCTCGGGAAAAAAGCGAGCTTTTGTTAGTTAATACTTGATACAAAACAAATTTATATCCTATATATAATAAGATATTTGGTCGGCTATACTACCGCGAAAAGAATAATTAACATTGGATGGATATGATATTAAATTAAATCAATGGTCAAGATTATATTATTATATTATAAAAGATTACTGGTATATTATACTCCCTCCGTCCCGAATTAAACGACTTGGTTTGACTTTCACGGAGATTAAGAAAATGTAGTAAAAAAAGAGTAAATTTAGTTGAAAAGTGGGTAAAGTGGTGGGACCTATTAATATTTAATAATAAATTTGAGATAGTGGGAGAAAGTAGTAGGTGTAATAGTGTTTATTTAATAAAAAAGGAGTATAAAATAGAGAAGTAGTGGGTGTAATAGTGAAAAGTAGTGTTCAAAAATACTCCTAGTAAGTATAATAGGTTCATTCTTTTTGGGACGTCCCAAAAAGGACTAAGGTTCAGATAAAATGGGACGGAGGGAGTATTAATTATTTGGTTGGCTATACTTATACTACCGCGAAAAGAATAACCACCATTGGATGTATATGATATTAAATTAAATCAACGGTCAAGATTATATTAATATTATATTATTATTATATTATAAAAGATTATATTATATTATATTATTTGATTATTATATTATTTGTATATTATAAAAGATTATATTAATATTATATTATTATTATATTATAAAAGATTATGTATATGATTATATTATATTGTAATTAACATCTAATGCAATGGTAGTAACAAGAAAGATTTCGTATGTAAAAGAATTCAAAAGGAAAGCTAAAGCGAGATAATTAGTGTCAGTCAAATAGTTAAAATAATTAAATAATGCATTTGCAAAGTTATGTTTTTTTACAAAAAATAGTAAGACTAAAACTTTATTAAAAACATAAATTCATTTATATTTATATCCTATATATATTAAGCATATATAAGGTGTATATTTGGTTGTTAATACTACTGCCAAACTAATATTAACAGTTGGATTTATATCTTAATTAACAGTTTAGATTATATGATCTATTTATTAATGATCGTACTTATGTAATAACCTTAAACTGATTAGATGCCATGTACAGCAGGCATGGTTCTAAAAATCCCCGATTTAGCCGATTAATCCCCGATTAATCCTCTGTAAGGTAACCCACCGATTCGATTTTTGAAATCCAATTAATCCTATGAATTTATTTAAAATGTTATGTTTAATTGTAAATTAGACTAATATATTAAATATTATTATAATATCCGATTTATACTCCGATTAATCCTTCCGATTAATCCCCGATTACCCGATTAATCTTAAATCGGTACCTCAACCGATTTATACCGATTACCGATTTTTACAACCATGACAGCAGGTCCTCCACATGTAGTCGGCAACAGAAGTTCTAACTCATATAGGATGAATGTAAAGGTGCGGTACACATTGCATTCGTAATTAACCTAGTGTGAATCGATCAACAAATATTTAATTTAAATATTTTAAATATAAATTTTAAATCATGTATGTAATTAATTAAATTTATATAGAATTATATAAAATAACTATAAAAAATATTATGTAAAAACATAATTATAACATAAAATAAATTTAGAACATATCAAACCGTGCATAGTACTCGTATAAAACAAACAAACTACTCCGAGGCTTTAATCTTGCTGCTTTATATGAACATAAGTGAGAGGATATATTCATTCATTACAAAAAACTTTTGTGATTTGAAACACATTAATCAGAAGTAAAAGGAATCCTATAAACCTTTTCTGTAAAGTGCCCTAGCTAACTGCAAATAATGTAACCAGTCCTTTCCCACTAATCAAAGAGCAAACTAACATGGCTACACTTATCTCTGTTTTTTTTCCATGAACAAGAAGATTTTAATAATATTAAAACATTGGAATTCAGGCGGCACAAACCCCTAACTGTCAACTACAGCTTGATTGTGAAATAAAAAACGAGGTAAACAGATTACCGTTTTGTTTTCAGATCGCTTAACACATAAAATATCCAAATTTTTTAATCTAAAAGTATTTTTTCCTTTCAATTTTTATGTAGGTGGTAAAAAAAAAGGATGTACTTCGAGTTTATAGCAAAACGAACTATACCATTGACCCGAGCAACGAAACCGCCGGAGAAAAATAATGGATCAAGAGAATTCAGGTAATATTACTACATTTAAATTTAAGAGGTAAATACAATGTCTCCACATATAAAGGCTCATTGGACAACTGCTATCTTAAATGAGTATATATACGAAGGAAATAACTGAACATAAAATCAACATAGACACTTAACTGACACTTTACTGATGCTGGAAAACGAAAGACATAAAAAACTAATTATTTGAAGTGTAAGCATTCAAACATAAACTTCTTGGTAAATTGCGCATACATGAATAATTAAACGTTTTGATGGTTTGAATCCTGTTCTCCAAGTTTTAAGTTAGAGCATCCTTGTTCATTGATTACCTTCATTTCATCAATTTATGTTATGTAATATAATATTATGAAAATAAAATAACTGTTTTGCTATATTTTTGGTAATATTTTATAAATCAAAAGATCGAGTTGAACCATACGAAATGACGAATTTGATAGATTTTGGTTCATTCATTAAGTTGATGGTTTAATTAATGGCTCTTGATCCATCACCAAATCTTGATGAAGTGGATCAAGAGATAAATATTGATTAATTTCAATTTTATTGTAAAATAATAAGGAATTGTAATTTTTATATGCATTTGATGGATTAACTAATTTTATTTTTCGGTATACGTATGTATATGCTTTTAACCAATGGTCCATCATGCAACAAAAATATTTATTTTGGAAACTTAAATCCATAGTATGACTAGGTTGGTACTCATTTTTAATCCGATACAATTTCAGGTGACCAATATGCCATAGAGCTGGGGAGCTGGTACAAACACAAGTATATACAGTAAAAGACTTGTACATGCACACTTACCCCCCCAACACACACTTTTGTTGATGGTTGAAAGATTGAAAGAAATTGAGGTTTGTGCGGTACCAACGTACCATGAAACAAGACACATGCCCGTTCTTTCCATTCCTGGTTAATTTACTCATCAATATTATTGGATAGATTCAACTTACATAATATAAAGTTGATGGATTAGAAATGTACGTCCTCTAAACTTTATTTTCTGATATGATCCATCTAATCCCACTGGTTTTCTGTCAAATCCTCTCCCTTTAAGAGCTTGGATAACTTGAGCAACTGACCTGCTAGTCTGCTGCACCATTAGCACCAAGTCATGGAACTGTACAAGTACTAGTGCTCATATAGTCATAAAACGACTAATATATGCTATTCCCTCGGTCCCACCAAATTGTATACATTGGAGAACGGGAGCGTGATACGCATTTTAAGGTGCATTTTAAGAATAGTTCCATGACTTATTTTTCATATTTTTTTGTATAAAAATAGGTATGTTAAATTTTTATACAAAAAAATAAAATTTTAAAAATAAGTTATGGAACTATATCTTATAGAAGTCTTAAAATACGTGTCAAACGGAGGGATTAATTATTAGAATCCCAGAATATACTTGGTATATGTTTACTACATTCTATGTCCCTCTCATTTGTTATACTTTTTTTTTCAAAATGTCACTTTATACTTTTTAAAAAACTTAATGACGCATAACGGAAGACTAGGATCAACAAACGTTAATTTTTAAAAATAAAATCGAACCCACAAAAATGCGAATTCAATTGATAAATTCTGGAATCCACCAGAAAGATGAGAAAACTCTCAAGGGTTTTTTAATTCAATCAAAGATAATAGATCTTCTCAACTGTTACATCATATGATGTTTATATAGGATATAAAACCCTAAAACAAAATAAAACAAATCCTAATTAAAATAAAATATTTATTGTAAAGCAGCATGATCATGCAGTATTGAGCGTGCCCATGCTTTATTTTTGCTTTCCACTGCCAATTTTTCATGATTTAGCAAGATCACGCAGCCCATCAACATGGTCGTGCTAATCTTGCATAAATCAGCCGCTTGCTCCAATTATTCTAGCATGCTCATGCAACCCAATAAGCGTGTTCATGCCGACATGCATCCTCAATATCGTGATCACGTCGTCTTCAACGCGATCACGCCATTATTCTTCCTTACTTTCTTGCATGCCTTTTCTTGTAAAATCTTTCTTCAAAAATCCGAGCCTCTTGTCCTACATCAGTCCCTCCCACCTGTGAAAAACTCGATCCCGAGTTCTCATGTAAATAAAAACTGCATCTACTTGCGTCTTATCTCTCCATGGTGGTATCTTTCTAAGTAAACGCCTTAATGGAACTTTGTATCTGGATTTTTCGACAAGATCAATATATTGCAAAGACCGTCCATGAATCAAACTAACATAACCTTCATTAACCATTGTCAACATAAAAATTGAACCACCTTTGACATCTTGAAACTTATTTGTCGTATAAAGAGAAACAACAAATCCAGGTGATGAAATCAGGAAACCTTTATCATCCAACGAGTACACAGCATATGTCATATTATCATTCATAAACTCAGTTGTCTTCTCCCTACTTTTGTGACACACATTCAAATCAAGTTATATGGTCTATCCATAACAAGCTGGCATGCACCCACTTCAAAATTATCAAAAACTGTAGCATATTTATACTTCAAACTAACAATGTTAACCAATGGATTATACCAAACAACATCATATGGTGCTACATAAATTTGTAGAGGCAACTTGATTTCATTAACCATATCCCTCAAATTAAAATTATCGTGACAATGGTAATCTACCACAATCTCAAAAGTCTGAGAACTCACCTTGCATAATGACTGAACCAAGCTATGATGTTGTGAATCATCTACCGATTTATGAGTGTCCAAGGATAATGTTTGCTTACCTTTAACATAATGTGCATCGTCGTCATTATTATCATCTTTATAGTTATTATCAAGTATTTCTTTGATGTCTTCTTCAACATTCTCGAACTTTTCTTCTTCTGCCACAATATCACTTTCACAAAAATTTATAGACACCAATTTTTTACGATTCACTTTATCACCTCCTTCAACCATTTCTACACCTTCCATATCTTTCAAGTATTCTTCCGCATTAGTATACTCAAACACCTCTTTATCTCCCATGTCCAACGAAGTATCATGTTTTGGTTGAGGACACACATCAAACACATTATTGACATGAATGGATTCATTATTTGAACTATAACACCCTTTTGCTTACACTCAATAGACATCTTATAATCATAACTATCTAGCAAAAACCTATCCATCATCAAACATCTCATCCGTTGCCATGTTTTGACTGATCCTTTTCCTTGTCGCTGTCTCTGAAGAACAACTCCTTTCCACCATCTAGAAGCGATGCCCTTTAAACGAATCACCACTATGTTAACTTGCATAACCCCACAACTGTTGGGTTCCGAGGCATAAAACGTAGCGGATAGATGTAAATAAAACAAAAAAAAATCGAAACCCAAACCAGGATCCATGTATAATTATGGGTTAATTATGTAGATCAGAATTTGTACCTTAAGAAGCTTTACGATTCGGTTGACAGATGGAGATCCTAGCTTGATTGAACACCACGTATCCCGTATGCAACGATCTACGCTTTATCGGTATCCACGCAGAAGCTCGAACGGAGGATGCTGTGTACTAGCACAATAATTCGTTTTCTCTCTATTCTCTGTAACGCCCCAAATCCGGGGTCAGGGATTTGGTCGTCACGCGGAAATCCTTAACATCAAATTACCTGTTTAACAACATTAAACCATCTGTAATCATTAAAACTGAAATATAACTCTGCGACCCCAACCACCAAGCATCTTTTAGGTCATAGGGCTAGAAACAAGAACTAAAATCTTTACATCTTTATTACATCCATTCTACTACATCGCACTATGCCTTAAAAATCTTATACTACTAGTATAGCTTCGTTGGGAAGTACACCAGCAACTAGTACTACTCAGTACAAAGTAATATATATTACACATCAATGTACTTACATATATCTTATTCCAGCTATAACTTTTCTGGACCATAACATCTTCATAAGGGCGTACTGCCTACTTCTTCTGAGCCATGCAGATAAGCCTCAATCATCTACCTTCCTCTAAAAGGTTAATATTTAAAACAAGCAAGTATGAGCGAAAGAATTGCCCAGCAAGTATTAATAGAGCACAACAATATATATCAATATACAAATGGAGTTTTCGAAATATAACGATACTTAATATCAATTTCGAAATATTTACAACAATGAAACCTCAGTAGGGAATATATGACATTTCGAGTAACATCAGATAAATAAAGTAAGTTCATGTCAACAGTAGTAATCCTCATACCTTAGCGAAATAGTGTACACTACCGTATTGCTAATCTTTTAGAAAGCTTTTCAAAATACGCAGTTCAATATGCTGCTAAGATAGTTATTACCACCCTTCATAAACCAAACCATTATAAAGTTCCCTTTTTAATACTCCTCAAGTTTGTAAGTATATACACATGAGTATATCATTATCATCAAAACACCTTACAGTTCAAGATTCTGTACAGGATATAAGTTCGTTAACCACTTGATAAGTTAAACTCAGAAATAACTGATAGGAAGAGAGTCAAAGCTCTTGAAGCAAAACATTTGGGATTTAACATCAATAACCGATGAACCATCTTTCATCTTTTGAATAATTGCAAAAGTGCACAAGCACGTGCCATTATTGTTAGAATAATCTTGCAGTTCTAGATACTGCATGAATTCATCATCTTTCAAAATTGAAAACAACACTATCGGCTACTTGGCACTTAGGCCTAAGAAGCAGTGTTTGAGTATTTTTCCAAAGTGGAGGATGGGACTTAAAGAAAACATAAAAACCTGACAAGGATTGACGATGATCAGTCGCCACATCCAAGTCCAATAATCCGCGGGTCTTCTCTACCGGTAGAAGGATAGAAACTACATCCGTAACTATCCTCGGGTGAAAACTACATCCGTAATCACCCTCGATGAAAACTACATCCATAATCATCCTTCGGCAACACCTGGGCCGGAATAATAATTGATGGGCCGCCTGGCTCACGACCGCTTACACATCCCGGGAATCGTTCGTCAACGATTCCCACACCTGCCAGAGTCCCCTTTTTCTTTTCTTGTCAAAATCATTTTGATAGAAAACTTGAGTAGTTGAAGTTCGACTTCAGTCGACCGATAATTTCTTGAAAAACGAGCAAGAGAGTAAAACCTGACCGGGGGTTTTCGAAAATGTTTTGAGTTCAAAAGAGTTCAAGTATAGATATACACTTGTACCGATATCAATATTGACACAGGGTTTTGTGATCACACATGGAAAATGGTACGCATAAAGCTTGTAACCACAACAGGGTAATTCCATATATATATAAGTTCTTGAAAAGTAACTTACCTAGATAGATTCAAAATATGATATTTTAAATGACTATGAAAGTCCTTAGACAACCTTTAAATAGTGTTTATAACCTTCAAAACACTTAGAGTATTTAATAAATATTTGACTACTACGTAACAAATAATAAATATTCAATAATCCCTTTTTAAAAGAATACTCAAATTAATATTCATTTATTAAGTAATATTCAAATAATACTTACTATTAATACTGGAATATTTAATAACCTCCAAAACACCCAAATACAACTCTTGGAATGTTTCTAATCAAAATCGAGACACAATCTCTCCAGCAGTCTCCAAACTATAGCCACTTTACCAAATAACTACTACTGACTCTCGGTCAATAAGAAATAATTAATAAGCATGAAAATCCTTCTTCTCCTTCCTCCTTTTTTTTGTTTCTTAATGAATATTATAATTAATATTCATCGAATTAAATAAGCATTCAAATAACATATATCGATATCAATCTAGCTATTTTAAGCTGAAAGTAACCAATTTATAATCATTGGAATATCTTTAATCCGTATTGAAAATAAACTATCTCCGATAAATAATATACTAGATAGAATCACTCCATTAAATTGTTTTATTATTTCTCCGGGATAAAGTGATTTTAAGAAAGCGTTTTGAAAATGATATTCATCTAATTAAATAAATTTAATTAGACGAATGAGGTTTATTTAATTAGTAAATGCTTTCAGGAGTATCTATTAATTAAATAAACACTGATTTATTGGTGATGTTGCCTTTAGGTTAATTATTGCAAAATTCTTTTTAAAAGCTTTGCCCGGGTTTTCGAAAACATACAATACAAAATAGCCCCGACACGCGGGCTAAGTTCGATACCTCAATACACGCTCTACCCTCGGAGCCTTTACCACGTAGTTCCATATATACGTATATGTATCTATATATACCTCATAACATATAGTCCTCTACCACATTACAAAAGTTTATAAATACACAACATATAAATCGAGATGTAGAACCATAAGAATGTCACCGCCCACCGACAGTATTATAAGTCATGGGTTTTGATTATTGCACGAGAAGAATTTAATATCGCTAGCAAAGTCAAGAATAAAATGATTTGGAAGGAGGAACACAAGATTAAAAACTCGCAATTAGGGATTAAAAACCTTTTTCCGCACATTTTATATAATTCAAAATAGGTATACTCTGAACGATAGAGTATGTGTAAATAAACTTGCCTCTGGTCCTTAGCAGAAAGCAGAAACCGCGAATAAACCTTTCGCACTTCGTCCAAGCAATTCCCTGGAGGTAGCTTACCTTTCTTTATACGGCGCCTCGATCTTCCCTTTTTGATGCACGTCATTCCAATTTGATTTCGCCCTAATGGTACTGAAATAGTTATGAGTGCGTGTCAGTCCTACCTCGTATATCGAGTACACACAACTCGGGATCATCACTAAATAACATAAAGTCAAACTATAGGTGTCCTCCCTATAGTTGACTATTCTAATACCACTTATTGCACATAACATATTATAGTAAAGAAAAGAAATGGAAAAGTCCCCTTTTTAAAGTGGACAATTCCTGGTGCTAAACACCTCAAACCATACCACTTAATCAACTTAGTATATAGATAGTCCTCAAACATAATTAATCCTCGAGACACATCAAATCAGCAAATTAGCACATAACCCTCGAAATAACAATTAACCCTCAAATAGTTCACTTAGCACATATTCACATAACAATTAATATCCATTCATGCTTCTAGACCATTGTATTTAACTAAATTAAATAAATTTGATTGCAGGGGATTTTCAGAAAATTTGGGCATGAGGTATTCGTTTATCGGACTATGGGCACAGCCCCTCCATGCCAATCAAAACATTTCAACCCTGTTTTAAATAAAAATAAAGCTGCCTCAACTTGCAGCAAAGTAAACAAGTAAGAAAAGTACCCGCCCAGACATGCGGCAACTAGCACATAAGGAAAAGTACCCGCCCAGACTTGCGGCAACTAGCACATAAGGAAAAGTACCCGCCCAGACTTGCGGCAACTAGCACATAAAGAAAAGTATCCGCCCAGACATGCGGCACCTCAACATTTAAGGAAAGTAAACTAATTTATCCACATTTAAGCCAACACCACGTAGTTGGCACTTATATTATCAACATATACTATAACTCGATTTATAACATCTAGCACATAGATATTCACAAGCTATCCGACTCTTATGACTACGTTACATGGCGATAACAATTAGCACTTAGTACTTAGCAATTAACAATTTCAATAGGACACTAACAATTAGCAATTAGCACTTAACAATTACTTGACAACTAACCCGAATATAATATCCGACAATTAATAATTAACAATTAATTATTACTAAACGCAGACATTTAATCGGACTCACACTTAGTCCTCCATAACTATAATTCACAAATATCGACCCTCCGAATTAAATCTCGGAAATTAATCTAACCACACAAAAATTACCACATTAAGCTTTCCATTTAAACTAATTAAACCACCATAATTAACCTCGCAATTTAAACTAGCTAATTACCACAATTAGCTAATTAAAATCATAACAATTAAACTATATCAATTTTACAACTAATTAGCTCATAGCAATTAACTAATTAATATACGATAATTAAATACGTAATTCAAAATACAAGAAAATTATACCATTTTCGTTTTTTTTGATCGGATCCACCGGAAAATCAAGCCACCGAAAATCTCCACCATCTCTCTCTTCTCTCTCTCTCTCCTGCCATCTCTCTCTCTCTCTCTCTCTCTCCTCCAGCAGCCACCACCACCGCGCGCCTCCTCCGCGCTCCGCCCCGACTCCGGTCTCCTCCCTCCCCCTCCCCGCGCGTCTCTACTGCCGGCCGCCACCATCCCAGCCTTCTTCCTCATCTCCGATTCGCTCCTCTCCCCTCCCGACCTGTTTCCCCCCCTCCCTTTCTCTTTTGTGCGGCTGTGTGTATACGTATGTATGCATAGGTGTTGTGTGTGTGTTTTTAACCCTAATGGGCTCAAGCCCAACACTATTCAAAAAGTAATACATTTAAACACTACACACTTTAAATAATATTTGGAGTAAATAAATCTAATTTGTAAAAATAAAATTTCTAGCATAATTAAATACTAGAATATTTTTAAAGACTTTTGGAGAAAGAATTAGAATTAAATCTAAATTTTCTAAATTGATATGCATTTTACAAATATTAATAATTTATAAAAATCAAATCATAAAAATAATAATTGTGACTCATAATTCACAAATTACAGGGCTTTATAAAATTACTACAAACATTATTGTTTTAGTAAAATCTCAAATTCTCGATATTATAAATTAATCGAGTAATTTCTGCAAATCCTCAAATAATTAAAATAATGAGGTCCTCCTTTTTCGATTTCCTGTCTATTAACCTCCGACCTACATCCCTGTTAACTTTTAAAATGGTTGAACTTTTCTGATTGGAGAGCAGTTGTAGCAAAGGTTGTAAGTGGTTGTGTTGTGGTAGATTGGCCTTCCGGCTTGCATCTCGGATTGCTAAGCTCGAGTGATTTGAGATTTCTCCGCCTTCATTGGCAACTGCATGGTCCGTTTACAGGGGTTGTATTGGTACCGATTGGTCTCCGTCTGGCCATAATCTTCCCCACTAATTCTATGTGCATAATCTTCTAATGCTTCCCTGTCGCGACGACGTGTCGCCGATCTTCGGTGGCGCGTGCAGGGTTTGATACAGTTTGGTTTTTGTAAGGATGTAGTGTAGGTTTTGGTTAGATGTTGACTGGAGTTTGAAAGGGACTGGGGTTTTTGCTGTGCGTGGGCTTGCTTTCAAGCGAGCGGAGTTACTTTTCTTGGTGGTGGCATTGCTAGGGGCAGCGAGTCAATATCGCATTAGAGGTTTCCGATCGGAGGTTCGAGGCCTGGTCGGATTTTAGGTTGCAGTGATTAGAGTTACTTGCTGTCAAAATGTTATCTCTAGGGGGTGCTTTGGCAAGCTTGGTGTCGGGTGAACAAACGGCAATCACTTGTTGACGGAGTAATGTTTGCTGCACGAACAGGGGGTGCTTTGTTGGATCATGCTGCGTTTTTGATTTCGACTAGCTTGCCATCCTGATATATTTATTTATTCCGGGGAAGTGGCAACTTAGTGAGTCAAATCCGGGCTTCAGTCACGACTTATTAGTTTTGGATGAAGCTGGGGGATCTCTAGGTTTGGGGTTTTGTGGACACAACTATCCTGTCTTCTTGAGCTCTATCTCTGACTGTCGAACTGCGGCGACGGCGGGCTACCTGTGGTGGCGCGTGTAGTGAAAGCAGTATTTGATAACTCTCGAGGGTTGGGCCAGTTTATGTGCTCGAATTCCCTGTAGCGATCTTGATTTCTTCCACTGGCATTTTTGGTCGGACACGCCTCCTTTCTCGAGTAGTGGACTTATTCTTGTGCAATGTTTTTTATTCCTTTCTAGGGTACTGAATTTAGTTTCAGTGGGTCAATGTACTGCAGTTTTTCATTGTACCACATGTTGGGTTACAAGTTTAATCTTGTAATATTACCAACTCTTCTATAAAATTATAAATCAATTGCCTATCAAAAAAAAAAAATAATCATTTTCTAAGGATTTTAAAATCTCTAAATTATTCAATAATTTAAAATAAAATCTTTACTGAATAATTTCACATTCAAAATTAAATCTTTGCACAAATAAACAATTGACTCGAGGTATCTACTCAGTCAATAAAATTTTAAATAGGAGCACCAGGCTCCACTTAACCGAAAATAATTAAATAATTGAATAATAAAATAAATAAAAAATTCCTCCTCATTTTAGGAAAACATTATTATTATTGAAATAATAATAAAATCATTTCTTGAAAAAAAAATCCGGGTTATTACATTCTCTCTATCTCTCTAGCAGCTAGGGTTTTAATAAAAACGTATTTTGCTTTCCAAGCCACAAAAGATATTATATAAGAGAGACAAAAACGAAATCAGCCCTAACCTAATTAGAGCCCATATTAATTCAGTTTTTCTAATCATTATCTAACTAAGACTTTCTCAATTAAATAATAACTGCATTACTGAATTAATAAATTCGAAATTCCATTTATCACATTAATTAAGTCATACTTAAATTAATAATAAATAATTCGAATTCTATCATTTAATTTAAATCCGAATTCAAATTAAATAATCCTCCGAGCATTTTATGTGTGTGACCCGATAGGTTATTATTACGTTGGCAACGATTTTAAAATCCCAATTTAAAATCGTAAACAAAGAGCGGCATCTAGTAACACATCATTGCTACCCAAGTAATAATAATTTTAAATGGTAATCCATATTGAACCTTTCGTGATTAATGTTTCCATGTAATATAATCCCTTTAACCAAATATTATAGATTAAACTCGAGGCATGTATTCAGTCATCCTCTTCAACATTTAATCCAGGTTTCCTTGATCAATGAGTAGACTATTAAAACAAATCATCATTTGAGCACGACCATGCATCTCATAGTCTCACTCAATCAAGAGGCCAATAATATCGCTCCTATTTATAGGAGGGTTAAATTCTTTATCTATCATTCAAATTTCTCATACGACTCATAATATACTCAATGTCCACTTTTATCATCACCCGGTTAAAGGTAACTTTTAAAGTAATCAAAATATATTAATCCTCGTATAGAAATATAATAATCTCAAGTCTAAGGATCATTACACCATTATCACTATGAGTCTTTCTAATGACATTATTAACATGTAGAATCTCACTGTGGGTCTATCCAGTGCCATGCATAATATTACATGCACCTATGTTCTTGACTTTAGTATCATTATACCCATGACCAATGAGATGTGGTCATCTTGTCAACAAACATACTAATCTTTATGCATTATAATTGTCTCATATTATTAATGCTCGATTAGGGATATTTAGGAATATTAACACTATTCATATAATCTCATTTTTAAGTCACTTACTTAAAGATATAGAATACATGTTACATATTCTAAGGACATTTATTATTCTAATATTTATTTCGCAGTAAATAAAGACATAATAAATCATTATTGAATAATCAATGAAACATAATCATTAAATCACAAAATAGTCTTTCCTAGAAACATAATTACATTGTCTCTAGGGCACTAACACTATCAACAACATCAAAAAATTTATCATCATCATCCTTCCAATCTAGGAACTCCTCAACTCCAATATATCCATAAAATAATGGTATAACAGGCTTTTCTATATAATTGTTGCTATTACGCTGGTTACCCATACTTGCCATGTAGCTACGACTTTCACCAAAAAAATATTTTTTGTCTCGTGGAATTCAATTTTGAAATTCTCTTTCACCTCTACATTGGAAGTAATTGTTCATGCCTTCTGTCAATGTATTCATTTGATCTGTCAAAGACTTGAGAGCCGCGGTAAAATCCGCCATAACCTCTGCAAAATCTTTTTTTGGTATTTAATTCTCCCCTAACGAATCAGGTAACGAAAAGACAGGGAAAAACCTGCTCTGATACCACTTGACGCAGAACGGAAGACTAGGATCAACAAACGTTAATCCTTAAAAATAAAATCGAACCCGCAAAAGCGAATTCAATTGATAAACTCTGGTCTCAAGGGTTTTTTAATTCAATCAAAGATAATAGATCCTCCCAACTGTTACATCATGTGATGTTTATATAGGATATAAAACCCTAAAACAAAATAAAACAAATCCTAATTAAAATAAAATATTTATTGTAAAGCAGCATGATCATGCAGTATTGAGCGTGCCCATGCTTTATTTTTGCTTTTCACTGCCAATTTTTCATGATTTAGCATGATCACGCAGCCCATCATCATGGTCGTGCTAATCTTGCAGAAATCAACCGTTTGCTCCAATTATTCTAGCATGCTCATGCAACCCAATAAGCGTGTTCATGCCGATATGCATCCACAATATTGTGATTATGTCGTCTTTAACGCGATCACGCCGTTGTTCTTCCTTACTTTCTTGCAAGCCTTTTCTTGTAAAACCTTTCTTCAAAAACCCGAGCCTCTTGTTCTATATCACTTAATTTCTATTTTCTTCTTAATTTTTTGTTACACTCTTTTTTTTGGAGATGTCACTTCACATTTGTTCTTAACTTGATTTCCGTTTTTTTCTTAACATAATTTCGGTGTTCAACTTATTTGTAAACAAATGAATAGAGGAATGAAATATATTTCAGTTGTGTACAGGACAGGCTATCTAGAAACACCATGGACTGGTTTAGGTCGAGGCAATCCACTACGTATTATTTCTGTGTAGGAAAGCAATATAACCTGACCGACTGACTCTAACCAAGTAAATTCTACTATTTATTTGGACACCATATATGTTTGATAAATAATTAATACATTTCAAAATGAATTATTTTGCAAATCATATTTAATGAATATTTTTATTTTATTGTAAATCTTGTTTGTTCTATAAGCAAATTCATCAAAAAATTGAAAATCATATATGTTGTGTAAAATATTGCAAAATGTCTCATTTTATAAAAATGTTATGGTTACAAAACATATATGATATTCAAGATTTTTAATAAAATAATAATGTTCAGAAAATGTTATTTGTAAAATTTTAAAATTTATAATATATTGAATGCAGAAATCCAAATAGTGATGTTCATGCAACTTTTCACATATATCTAACAATTAAATTTGTAAAAATTTATCAACCTACTCAAAAAGATATTAAAAATTTAGTGCCACAACCGTTGGATGGTCCAACTATTTTTAATAGATTACCAACCACCAATTGATGGTCTAATGTGACTTTGTTTCACATGTCTAGGTTCCGGCGGTGGAACGATTGAAATAAACTCTGGTTGATGATGCATGATAGAATACTAAATTGAAAATGGTTGATGATGCAGGATAGAATATTAAATCAAAACTAAAATAAATAATAAATTATACGAATTTCATGAATAATCAATCAAATATTATTTCCAAAAAAGATATATAATGAAAGCTAAAGTAATATATAGGTGATTACATCATTTATAAATATTATTTCCAAAAAAGATATATAATCAAAACTAAGTACTCCCTCTGTCCCATCCAATTCTTAACACTTTTTTTGTCACTTTCTGGCACGCATTTTAAGATGAAGTTTAAGGATAGTTCCATAATTTGTTTTTGAAATTTTCTTTTTTTGTATAAAAATAGGATTGTTCTATTTTTATACAAAAAAAGAAAATTTCAAAAATAAGTTATGGAACTATCTTTAAAATCTACCTTAGAATGCGTGCCAGAAACTCTATTTTGAAATGTTAATAATTGGCCGGGACGGAGGTAGTAATAGGTAAGGGATTACATATTTACATCACTTATATGAAAAATCTAAATCCTAATGAACTAAGACAGTAAACAATTAGATTTAATTATAAATAAATTATTTAAATATTAAATTCCTAACCCCACATATAAAAATATAAACAAATAATTTTAATTTTCTCTAAACTAAATACAAATAAACCTATTAATAATATATATAAAAAGTCTTCCGGTTCCTCATCAATTGAAATATTAAAATGTTTGTCGCTTTTTGTTCTTCATCCTCTTGCATGTACGTATATATAACGTAAATACTACCATGGCAAACAATAGTTGACAATATCTACCTTGCTAAAACTGTTAATTAATCATTTTTTAGAACTCTCTTACAATTGATAGGGCTGCACATGGGTTCCGAAAACCGACCAAACCAACCCAAACCGATCCTATTTTTAATCGTTCAAACCGAACTATCCAAAACCATGGGTTGAACGGATTAATTTTTTAAAAATCCGAACTAATTAGGTTGGGTAAGGGTTTAACAAATTTTAACCCTTACCCAACCCAACCCAACCCGTTTACATAAACTGTAGAATTTTTTGTATATTTTCTACATATTCTATATGTTTTCTACATATTTTCTTCAAATTTATGCACGACATAACTTTTCTGCAACACTTTTTATAACACTCTCCAACATTTTTTGGCTTATGTTACATTCTCCAACACTTTCTACAACACTTTCTGCAACATTCCGCAACACTTTCTTACTTTTACAACATTTCCTACAACATTTTCTGCGAAGTGCAGAATTTTCTGCAATGTACGGGATTTTCTAGCAAATTTTTTCCGATTAGCAAATTTAACCCAACCCAACCCGAACCAAACCGAAGTAATTGGGTTGGGTAAGGGTTGGGTTACAGAATTTTTTTTCAGTTAATGGGTTGAATTTTTATAAAACCGAACTAATTGGGTCGGGTTTTCGTTTGAATTTGACGAAAACCCGACCCAACCCAACCCTACCCATGTGCAGCCCTAGCTACTAAATAGTTTTGAGTTCAGACTATGATCCAGCTTTGTACATGTATATCAACAAATGTATATGCACGCAAAACGGAAGTTCCCATGTGAAAAACGAAAAGAGATGAAAATCAAATAAAATCAAAGATAATCAAAGATCCACTGATTTGGAAGAAGTTGGAAAAGATGGGACAAGTAAATACAAATAAATTGAAACCTTCCTGTTTGGGAAATATATGGAAACATGACCATGGCACGCTACATATAATTTATGTCATATCTATGTACAATTTAAGTAATGTAAGAAACATGAAGCACCTACCATAGAGGTAGGCCAGGTGAAATTATGTAGTATCCAGGAGGCATAAATTAAGATTGAGAAGACACTCATGACATGATTTTGGTTTTGGGTCACAGTTGTTAGATACTTTTTATCTTTTAGGATCTTACTTTTTGGGATTTTTCAAAACTTGGTTTTTCGGTTTTCTTAAATTCTACTATGCTGATTAATTATTTTAAGAAAAACTAAATTACTTCACAAATTCATGTCTCCTTTTTTATGAGTTCGGATTCTCTATTCCCTTCTCCATGTTTCCGGCGGAGTCCATTTTAATAAAAATAATATTTTTATATTTATTTTCTTTAAAATGGGCCCCGCTAAAAGCACTTTTTTAATACAAAAAAAAGCATGGAACAGAAAAGGGGGTATGAGAAGGGGACAGAGGATCGGGGCTCCTTCTTTATTGGAATGAGGTTGTGTTAATTTTATGAAAATGGAACTGCAATGGAATGAAAAAAAAATTATACACAAAATTTATGAAGAAAGAAAAAATGTATGAGAATATAGTTAATGAAAATGAGGGAGCAGAAATTTATTATAATTAAGATTGCATCATTTAACGAAAAAAAATAAGAAGTATGAAAACTCACTGTCTTCCGTAAAAAATAAAACAACTCTTATTTCATTTTCTCCTCATTCCATTTCATGCAAAGTGGACAAAAATTAAGTGATCAGAAGTAAGGAGTTAGTGCTATAGCAAGTAATCAGTTCAGTGAGATATATCCTTACAACACTTCAAATATATCTAGTTTTTCATTCTTTTCAAGATTACCATTTTTGTAAGAAAAAATAGATATTGATAATTTGGAGTTACCTGCAAAAATATGATTATGGTTTAAACATAAGTTACAACCTCACTACAATCGGAATTGTTTAATTTTGTTCTTAAATATAGAAAAGTTGTATTTGGAGTGCAAATAAATATTTAAAATTTGATATTCTTGCAATTGTACATATAAAAATAGATAACAAAAAGACATATATTAGATCATTTCTAATTTATTTTATGTTTTGTACAGATGTTACAAGGTAACTAACTTGTAAGTAACCATTATTTAAGTTACCCCTATTTCATTTGAATCTATTGTAATGAATACATGGGTCACCAGGCTTGTTTATATTACTAGGAGGCCCAGCCCAATTGTGAATTACAATGTACCCAAACCAAGGGCAGCTGGATGTTTTGTCCATTCATAATTTGTGATTATCTGCATGGATATTTCATTCGAAAATCGAAATAATATATATAATAACTTATGTCATTAAAATTCATATCTTAAAACCATACTAGCGTAAATGCCCCGTGCAAGGCACGGGCACTGAACTAACTTCTCATCTGAAATTATATATATTGAAATAATTTTGTAATTAAAATTATGATAAACGATAAAATTTCAATTTACCGAATTTTTTTTATAGTTTTCTTGTAATATTGAATACCTTTTTTTAAGCAAATATTTTATAATTTGATTAGATTTCATAAAATTTGAATTTATATTCATACGATAATAATCACATGAATACTTATGATTGTTAAATTATTTTTTTGAATAAAATGATTGTTAAATTATTAATTTAGTTTTCGATTGCGTGAAATGAACTTTATCAAATTGAACATTTGAGTATAATATAAATAATTATCTTAGTAAAATTATCTGTTTATAATAGAGGCGTATGTAAACTCATTGATTTTGTTGTAAAAAGTTGATCGTATATGTAAGACTATATTTTGAAACATATTACAAAATCTCTTAATATTGAATAAAAAGTAATCCTTATGACTGTCTCAATCATTGTTTCTAAACATATACATTTATACACTTTTAAACTTAAATTTTTAGTTTTAGTCTAATATTTATTACACTATATAGAATTTCAATAAAAAACTGGGTAAATTGAAATATTTTTTAGGGAAATTATGAATGGTACCCTTCTGGTTTTGGCTTTTATGAATGGTATCACTGCTTATTTTTGACTTACAAACGGTACCACTGTATAAATGATTTGCTATTAAACCAGCCACTCCATCCATCAAACGTTAACTAAACATTACAAGTAGTGGTATCATTCGTAAAAGCCAAAACCAGAAGGGTACCATTCATAAATTATTGTTTAGCAAAAAAATTAAGAAATTATTATTTATAAATTATTGTTCAGCAAAAAAATGTCATAAATTAGCTCACCAATGTTTAGCAAAAAAAAATTATTGTTCAGTGCTGACATAAAATTCGAGGTTGGCCCCCGATTTTTTAAAAATCAGGTCGCCAGACTCAGTAAGAAATATTCAATTTTTTAATTAAAATTTATAAATTTTATTTGTATTCTCTTAGGGGTTCAACAGTTCCGTTTTGGGTTTTAAATCTCGTATTTTTTATTTATTTTAAAGAAATCCATATGGAGTCTACGCATGAAGCTCATGCGCATACTTCTGCCAGCTCATGAAAATTCACAATTCACGCAATATACACATGCGTGGTCAGAAGTGATTTTGAAGAAATTAAGCAAATACAAAGCCAACACATGTACTAGATGCGTATTGCTTCCTTCGCATGTGCTACATGCGCAATTGCCTGGTTATTTTGGGCAGTTTTTCCGCCGCTCGTTATTTTGGGCACAACACTTTATAATTTGATTATTGAGGGATTTCACCCTTTTTTTTTTGGGTTTTTTGTTTAAATTTATTAATTTTACTTATAGTTATACTAGCTTAAAACCCGTGCGATGCACGGATTTTTTTTAATATTATATGTTTTTTTTTTCATTAATTTAAATTATTTTTTTTAAAATATGAATTTTGGAGGCTTAAATTTTTAAATGAGATGATTTGATAATAAATATATAAATGTTATCCGTGGTATTTTTAGAAATAAGGAATTTTTTGTTAGAAAATATAGAAAAGATTATACGTTTTAGTTGAAAAAGGTAATCAGTTAATTATTTATATTATAAAAAGATTATGAATGGTACCCTTCTGGTTTTGACTTTCACGAATGGTACCACTACTTGTAACGTTTAATTAACGTTTGATGGACGAAATGGCTGGTTTAATAGCAAATCATTTACACAGTGGTACCGTTTATAAGTCAAAAACAAGTAGTGGTACCATTCGTAAAAGCCAAAACCAGAGGGGTACCATTCATAATTTCCCTATTTTTTATATTAAAATTTTGAATTATTTTTTTAACTCAATTTTAAAATTTTCTAGATATTTCAACAAATGTAAAATATGACAACCTTAATGACCCATGCATGTATATGAAATTTTAGATCAATTTTTTTTATTTTATCTTATATTTATCTAAATATATGTCATAACTCAACCATTATATATTATTGTTATGCCATATTTTGGCACGTCTAATAATCTCCCAAATTTCTAATAATATTAATTATTAATTCAGATTAATAATTATTGCTTAACCACTAAGTTTTATCCTCTCCCTGAAATGAGGAAACAATCAATCTCAATCAATCAATAACGAAAAATATCTCCAAACGATATTCTTCAAATCAGGAAGATATCACAACGATAAGATTAAATCAGATAAAATCAGTAATCACCCAGATTAACGAAGTTTATCCCTAAAGACTCTAAGGGATAGACACAAATCAATTTCACAGAACTACGTGGGCTTGATCCTATATAAACATAGGTACGTAGACATCTTGGCATATGATGCAATCTGATACACGAGACAAATCAAGACAGCTGCCGAGTACAGCCCTATTTTTTCAAAACCCTAAATCCCCTAAAAACAACCACATATTCATACACAATCGTTCTACAATTCCAGCACACCTCCGATTTCGTATTGTTACGAAATTCCTCCAACAACATTTGGCGCTAGAAGGAGGGGCAAATTTATTATTCGAGGAGGACGAATAATTACACATAAATTCACCGGGACTTTTGGGTTTTTTCACCTACGACGTCGTTCACAATCCCGACGACACTAATGACAATAGTAACAAGTGGGGGCTACGGCAAAGACTCGTTGACGACAAAACAAGCAATGAAATAAAACATGGTGGTTCGAAGCATGAAAGACGGCAGCGGCATCAATGTAGTGGCTATAAAGGACTTCGGCGATGTGAATCACAGGGATCAAGCAAAAAAAAAGGAAAAAAAGAAGTGACACATGGCCAAAGGACAAAAAACCGGAAGACGGGAATTACGAAATCAAAACAACCCTGGTAGAAAGTGCGCAACAGGAGTAAAATTCAACAAGGGGACAAGAGCAAGGTAGTATAATTAAGACACAAGATGGGCGGGACCTACCAAATGAAAGAAAGAAGAAAGGAGATGCTCACGTCCGAAAAAAGAAAAAAAAAGGAAGAAGCTGAACCCAATTCCACGCACAGTCAATCCTTATGCGCGAAGTGCATAATACCGGATTAAAATATAAATATAAGTTTTCTATCTTTTAAATTATTTTCTGCAATTAATTATTTATTAGTGCACGCATGCATAATTATCATGTTTTTTAATATTTTTCAAGAAAAATATTTATTATTTTAAATTCATGCGAGCAATATATTTTTATGCTTGTAAAATTATTGCGATTTGGAAAATATCGTACGAGATATTTATGTTGATGAATTGCGGATATTTATGCTGATTGATTGCGGATATATTTTGCAATCTCGTACGAGCTGCATGTTTCAAAGGAAAAAATACATATACGAGACGCATAATTTTGTAAAAGATTTTCTACAAAAAGGAGCATTATTTTCAAAGAAAATAAATATCGCGACATTCTTAAAAGAGCATATTTATTATTGCATATGTATTTGTAAAATATTTTTCATATATCGTCGTGATAGTACATATATGTCAAAAATATTTCCAAATTTGCGAACTAAGTTGCAAAGTAGGGTAGCCTGGACAAGCTATAAATCTCGGAATGCAACATGCTTAGTAAAGTGCAGCACCCTCTGGATTATTGAAGTCCCATGAGATATCGCTATATCGAATGGGTGGAGGCATCCCTATGCAAACTATCTTTATTGAAGGCCCATGAGATATCTCTATATCGAATGGGTGGAGGCATCCCTATGCAAACTAGTTCGCCAGAACTACATCAACATCTACATCTACATCTCACAAACGAAGACACATCCTTATGTGGTTGCATCAGACACTTGAAAAGCGTGTATGCCAGTTCGGGATATATACAACCGCCAAGGTCCGAACTAGACAACAAGGATCGCAAAGGATTTTAAAAATATTATTTATGCTCGCACATTTGAAAACCTTGGCAAATATATATCTTACACTGGTCATCGCATGCTATCATATTTGCATCCGCATACGCCTAACGAGCACAGTGGTGCTCTAAATGTTTTTCTAATCATCTATTTTCAGTTTTTTCAGCGACTCAAGAAATTTGGAAGCTTGAAGAATTTTTAGTTCTCCACTGCAGCAAGCTACACTGAAGAACTGGGGGCTAGTTGTTATGCCATATTTTGGCATGTCTAATAATCTCCCAAATTTCTAATAATATTAATTATTAATTCAGATTAATAATTATTGCTTAACCACTAAGTTTTATCCTCTCTCTAAATGAGGAAACAATCAATCTCAATCAATCAATAACGGAAAATATCTCCAAACGATATTCTTCAAATCAAGAAGATATCACAATGATAAGATTAAATCAGATAAAATCAGTAATCACCCAGATTAACGAAGTTTATCCCTAAAATCTCTAAGGGATAGACACAAATCAATTTCACAGAACTACGTGGGCTTGATCCTATATAAACATAGGTACGTAGGCATCTTGGCATATGATGTAATCTGATACACGAGACAAATCAAGACAGCTGCCGAGTCCAGCCCTATTTTTTCATAAACCCTAAATCCCCTAAAAACAACCACATATTCATACACAATCGCTCTACAATTCCAGCACACCTCCGATTTCGTATTGTTACGAAATTTCTCCAACAACAATTATATTATATATTATATTGATCAATATATTATCTAAAAAATCATATGTACCATACTTTAAAGTTGAGTTATAATCTAATTGATCATTTTAAATATTGTACTTTTGTAATATTTATGATTAAAAAATTTGTATCTTTTTTATTTTAATTTGAATGTTAATTATTTTATTTTTTTACATATAACATAAATCATATTTTTAGAGTTTTCATCTTTTTAACATAATTTCAATTATTTTTTCGTATATATTAAATATTTATGTTTTTAGACCAATCATATATTCAAATCGTTGAAAGTCTAAATAGTTGGTCGACCAAAACCCTCTAATATGACCCACATATTTAAAATTTTATATACGTAAAAGCTAGGTGATGCAATTATTAATTATGTATGGTTTGATAACTAAAATTTACGTATTTCTTAAAGCCAAATCTTATTTTTTACTTAAATAATTTAACATCTACATAGAGATGTATGTAAATAAATCTTTTTTCTTTTTGGACTCGGTTACATTATGTATAATCTTTTTTTTTTCTATATCAATTATTTAAAATGGCAAAAGAGAATTGTAGAGAATTCTCAATCGATTAAAACATATTTTATAATTTTATCTATCCAATATTTTAAAAATAATATGAACCAACATTTCATTTACTAAAAAAAAGGATGAGACAAAAAGAGAAGGCATGTGGTTTATCTTATAGGATTTTTAAGCAAAATTAAGAATCAACTGTAGCATAATTGGTTAAGCCATGAGTTTGAGAGTAGAAGGTTAGCGGTTCGAATCCAACACAAGCATAATTTCATTATTTTTTACATAATTATTAAAGGATGGTATTTTTATAATATTTTAAAAAAGAGGGGTAAACCGTAACTTCACACCCATTAAATTGGTAATCTTTGTCTTTCTGTTGAAGTTTAATATATAGTAATAGATAGTAATAGATATAGATAGATAAAAAAAGATATCTTTTTTTTCAATTTTATAATTTACTGGAATAAAATAAAATTTTCACAATTATTTTATTGACACTTCACCTTGTGTTGTCTAACTGCAGAAAAATCTAAAAAATAAAGAGTTACATAAATAATACAATCTAATATTTTTACTTAACTCAAAAATTAAAACAAAAAAAGGAAAGTAAATAAAATAAAGAGGAGAAGACATGGTTTATCTATTAAGACTTTTGAAGTAAACACAAGCGATTGAGTAGCACACTGGTTATGACATGAACTTTAAAAAAAAGTTTGGGGTTCAATTTCTGGGTAACACAAATTTATAATGTATTTTGTATAAATAACAAAACAGTGGCATTTATGAAATTTTTGAACATAAAAGGGTAAAATTGTAATTTCACAGCCACTAAAATGGCAAACTTTGCCCTTGTGTTCTCCTTTAATATATAGTAATAGAAAGAATGTAAGAATGGGGCTCTGGAAGAGAGAATTACCAAAATACCTATTTTTGCTAAGTTTTTGCCCAAAATACTGATTTTGAAAAAAAATGGCCCGAAATACCGACGGGATACGGAGAATCGTCCTCCGTGTTATCATGATGCGGAGAATCGTCCTCCGTATTACGTATATACGGAACTGAGTCTTCCGTGTTATGCATGATACGGTGGACCGTGTTAGGTGGGTGCGCAGCACAGTCACGGAGCATGGTCTTCCGTATCATGCATAACAAGGAAGACTCAGTTCCGTATCATGCCCTATTACGGAAGATCGTGTTCCGCAACATCCATCATATCACGGTTCATGATGTACCGTTAGTAAAAAGGGTCAGCATGACTCCCATATAAATATTTTGGGTCATCACCCCTCATAATAACATATTAAGTATATATAAAAAATTGAAATTTAATTGTTGTAGCCTTGTACTTTTACAAAGTAATTAAATTTGCTTTCGGAGTCAATATGTAAAATGATTTATGAAAAAAAGAAAGTTGTACATTCCTAGTTACTTTCATTTCCCAAGTCTATTTTGTTTGATTTTAATTTTTAAGTACGTAATTTGACTTGACCAAAGTTAAATTTCAGCTTTTTTACTTCTTTAAATATTTGCATGTGATCTCTTTCCAGAGCGGGTGTGATAGGAATGTGCGATGAGTAAGTATTCGCTATAGAACTAACTAATATGCGAATTTTAATTTGATTTCAAATTTATTTAAAATCAACTAATGGTGTGAGGAATAGTAGGCCCTTCCATTAAAAGAGAAGGGCTTTGTTACTACTTAAAAACAAAGAAATAAACCGAAGACTTGTCCAGGTTGATTTTTTGCCCTGCTGCATCTTCAAACATCTTCAGGATTTCCAAGATTCGATTAGCTTCCTCCACTGTAGCTCGGCAATAAATGTAGCTGTCGTCAGCAAACAGCATATGCGAAATTGTAGGGGCCCCACGAGCTATTTTGCAACCATGAACTAGCTTCCTTCTCTCATAACTAGCGATTAAACTCGATAGACCTTCAGCACATAGGATGAATAGATAAGGGGATAGAGGATCCCCTGTCTAATGCCCCGAGTTGGATAAATCTGACCAAAGACTTCACCTCCATGAGTTAGTGAGATTGAGACAGTGGACCATTGCTTAATTCAATGTGTTTTCGCTAGGCGTTGCTGGAGCATTATAAGACCTGATCTTAATTTTGATCGCATGATATCTGTTGGGGATTGGTTTATGATAGTGCTCGATCAATCACAGGATAAAGCGGCTATGTTAAGCACGGTTTGCTGGGGGATATGGGGGGCTCGAAATGATTTAATCTGGAACAACAAGAGGCCTAGAGCTAATGAAGTGATAAAGAATGCAGTTGCATACCTTTCACAGTGGAGAAGAGTCCAGAAGTTGAGTGCTAATAATAGTACTCATGTAATCAGTTCAACTGAGGATCATGGACGATGGATTAAGCCGAATGGAAATGGTGTAAAGGTCAACTGCGATGCCACTTTATTCAGCTCCTTGAGTTGTTTTGGTGTTGGGTTAATAGCTCGAGACTCTGAGGGGAGCTTGTTGTATGGCGCCAATCGCAAGTTAGCAGGGGTGCCAGAGATTCATTGGGCAGAGGCGATAGGCATAAGAGAAGCGCTCAGCTGGGTTAAACTGGAAAAACAACGAGATGAAATCGAAGGTACCAATGCACACAAATACTACTCTATAGAGTCAGATTGTCAGCTAGTAGTGCGGGCTATTCTAAACAGAGATGTGATTTACTCGCCCTTTGGAGGTACCATTGATGAATGCCGAGTTTTGTTAGAATCTATGAACAATGTGGAAATTGTATTTGTCAAACGATCTGGGAACCAGGCAGCGGATTGGTTAGCTCGCTATGCTAGTTCTAATCCAGATTGTATCTAAAATATTTTGGTTACGGACTTGAGTTAATGATATTACCCTTTTGCTTCAAAAAAAAAAAACAAAGAAAAACGCTCAAACAATATTTCCTATCAAAATGGTAATAATGTATAATTGTTTTTATTCATTTTAAATACTATATATTAATTATTGTGTTTTTTGGATTTAGGTATGTTATATATGGGTCTCGGATATGGTTATCAAACAAATATCCGAATAATATCCGGATAATATCCGAATACATTTTCAATAATATTTTTCTGTTGTAAATTAAATTTTTAATTCAAAAAGTTAAAAAAGAAATCGTTAGATATTGATTCAAGTGATATCAGGATCTGGACTGTTACTGATCAGATACTGATGCTGACGTCATCAGTAATACAACGTCAGTATGAAGGTGTTATCAGGATTAGAAGCTGGTCAGGATTACGTGAAGATTCTAATCAGACCAGAGATCAAGGAAGATTGATATGCCGGTTGCTAAATTGTAGGAAGGCAGCTATCATACAAGATATGCATTCAGAGTAATATGTAATTGATTTAGAATATCTTGTGATTGATAGTGTAGCTGTGTATGTTATATAAACACAGTTTAGGTTTTACATAATTGTAATCGCTTACACGAGTCATCTTGTAACCTAGCAGCTCTTAAGAACATAAGGACTTCTTAAGAGAGTTTGTAACAGTTTTATATCAGAGTTAATAAAGCTGTTATTGATTCATACTTGTGTTATTTCTGTTTAAGTCGAAAATCTTATACAGTTGTATTCAACCCCCCTTCTACAATTATTAATTACTGGGCAACAATTGGTATCAGAGCTAATTGATTAATATTAATCAGAAACGATCTGAAGATGTCGACAAGCAAGTATGAAAGTATCAAGATTCTTATTCTCAAGAAAACTGAGTATCCAACATGGATGGTGAAAATGTTGATGTATCTAGAAGCAACTGATCCAGACTATCTTGATAGGATTAATGATGGTCCTTTTATGCCAACAACTTTGGTTGGTCGAACAGATACAGTTCCAGAACATTATGTCATGAAGGAAAAGAGTAAATGGACTCCAGAGGAAAAGGCTCAAGTGCTTAAAGATGCAAAGGTAAAGAATATTTTGCATAACAGTCTTGATAATGTCATGTCAAACAGGGTAATAGCATGCAAGACTGCAAAGGAAATTTGGGATACTTTGGAAACTCAATGTCAAGGCACTGAATCTATCAAAAGAAATAGAAGGGCTCTGTTGATTCAGGAGTATGAGCAGTTTGACGCTAAATCTGATGAAAGTCTCACTGATATATATGATAGATTTCTGATAATGATGAACAATCTATCTCTAGTTGGCAAAGAGTATGATCTAGAGGATTCAAATACCAAGTTTTTAAGAGCTCTGACTGAGCAGTGGGATACTCAAGCTTCAATCATAAGGCATCAGTATGATCTGAAGATGCTGTCTCTTGATGAAGTGTATGGGATGCTGAGAACCTATGATCTTGAGGTTCAACAAAGAAAGAATAAGAAGAATGTCAAGGCAAAATCTGTTGCTTTGAATGTGGAATCAAAATCAAAGGGAAAAGCTGAGGAGGTTTCTAGCAGAAAGAGTGGAGTTATAAAGTCAATTCATAATGACTCTACTGATTCTGATATGATGGAGATGGTTGCTATGATAGTCAAGGGCTTCAAAAAGATGAAGTTCAGAAAGGCTAGGAAGCAAGGTAAGTTCCAGAAGAAAACCTTCAATGCTGACAAAGACAGGTACAAGAAGAAAGAAGACAAAAGTAGCAAATTTGACAAGTCAAAAGTTAGATGCTACAACTGCGATGGAATGGGTCACTTTGCAACTGAGTGCAAGAAGACCAAAAGTAAAGCTCTTATCTCATCAAGGAAGGATTGGATGGACTCATCATCTGACTCTGAAGAAGAGAAAGTGAATTATGCTTTGATGGCTAATACTGATGAGACTGCTGTTGCTGAAAATAAGGTATCTGAAACTTTGTTTGATTTTGATACTAATACTATATCTGAGTTAAGATCATTTCTAAAATCTCTGCATATTAGTTTTAGGAGTCAGTCTCTTGAAAATGCAAGAATAAAATCTGAAATGGCAGAGGTAGCTAAGAGAAATGATCATCTAGAAATGTACTGAACTTGAAAAAGAACTTGAGGATGCTAAAGAAAAACTCAGAACCTGGACACATTCTGGAATGAAAAGTCATGATATTATCACTGATAAAAATTGGAAAGAGTGTCTAGGATATAATCTAGAGAATGAGAAAAAGAAGAAAGGTAAGGTTGTTACTGATGAAACAACAAAACCAGGAAGAGTTGTTGTTGATGAGTCAACAAATCCAAAAAGCTACAGATATGTTACAGACAGTACTAAAACTAAGTTAAAACCTATTGATTATGTGTATCCAGAAAATCCCAAATCTACTTCAGAAAAGGGATCCACTTCTACTCATAATTCTGATACTAGAACTGTCAAGAACAAAAATGTAGGTCTTTTGTCTGAGAAACAACTAAGGGACAAAATCTGTCAAGTGACAGATAGGAAGAAAGTCCCAACTGTCAAAAGAAACAGGAATGGTAAAGTTGGGAAAAACAAGGAGAATAATTATAAGTATATTCCAAATGCACCAAGGAAAGTGTATTTTAATTGTGGTAACTCTAATAATCTTGATATTGATTGCAGGAGGAGTAAAAAGAAGTCTACTGTAGTTCCTAAGTCTGACATTAGGAATAAATTAGTATTTTATAAACCACAGAATCCTTGTTTCCACTGTGGCAGTAAATGGCATTCGATTTATATGTAGGAAGAATATCATAATTTGTACTACAATTATTATGAGCCTTTGCTGAAGTTTAATAAAATTGCAAATTTTGGTAAAACAAAGAATTTGAATTCTAAGCATGCATTTGTAACATCTGATAAGAACAGGGCAAATTCTGATGGAATCAATCCAGAAGAAGCTGTTTTTACTAAAAAATCTTCTGTTGCTAAAAATGTTAAATTGCATGAAAAGAGAACCCAACAAGTGTGGGTTCTTAAAAATTCTAACTGAGTTCTTTATGGTTCTGATTGCAGGGTAAAAAGAAAAATGTGTTAGTCATGGACAGTGGATGTTCTATGCACATAACTGGAGACAAAACCTTGCTATCAGAATTTGAGGAAAAGGCTGGCCCAACTGTGTCTTATGGAGATGGCAACATTGGACAAACTTTGGGATATGGCAATATAATCATTGGAAATGTCATCGTTGAAAAAGTAGCTCTGGTGAAAGGACTCAAACACAATTTGCTAAGTGTTAGTCAAATCACAGACAGAGGTTATCATGTCAACTTCTATGATACTCATTTTGAAGTAATCAGCAAAACTTCAGGGAAGGTTGCATTAACTGGTCAAAGGCATGGTAACATTTATGAAGCCAACATCTATACCAATACTGATGGACACTCTACATGTCTCATCAGTAAAGCTTCTGTAGATGAAAGTTAGAATTGGCACAAGAAGCTTTCTCATCTCAACTTCAACAATATCAATGAGTTGGTAAATAAAGATTTGGTAAGAGGATTACCAAAGGTACTGTATACTCCAGATGGACTATGTGATGCTTGTCAGAAGGCTAAACAGAGAAGGACATCATTCAAGAGTAAAACAGAATCCTCAATTGATGAACCATATAACATGCTCCACCTTGACTTATTTGGACCAGTCAATATAATGTCCATCAGCAAGAAAAGGTACACTCTAGTTATTATTGATGAATATACTAGATATACCTGGGTGTATTTTCTACATAGAAAAGATGAAACTGCTGGAATACTTCTGGACCATGTAAGAATGATTGAGACTGGCACAAAGTATAAAGTCAAGATTTTAAGAAGTGATAATGGAACTGAATTCAAGAATTCAGCAATGGAAGAGTTCTGCAAATACAAAGGAATAGTTCAACAATTCTCTGCTCCAGGCACACCCCAGCAAAATGGAGTGGTTGAAAGAAAGAACAGAACTCTTATTGAAGCTAGAAGAACTATGTTGGAGGAAGCTAAACTACCTACATATTTCTGGGAAGAAGCAGTCAACACAGCATGCTACACTCAGAACATTACACTGATCAACAGACATGGTGTAACTCCTTATCAGATGGTCAAGGAAAAGAAGCCAAGTCTGAAGCATTTGCATGTATTTGGCTGTAAGTGCTTTGTTCTAAGACCTCATCCTGAACAGCTTGGAAAATTCGAGACTAAAGCTGATGAGAGCATTTTTATTGGCTATCCATCATCAAGAGCCTTTAAAGTCTACAATCTAAGAACAAAGACAGTCATGGAGTCTATAAATGTATCCTTCGATGAGAAGAAGATTACAGGAATTGCTGAAGACTTACATGATAATTTGATTTTTGCAAATGAAGCTACCAAGAATTCTGATGAAATCTTGTCAGATACTGATACACCATCAAATCCTGACGATCTAATCATTCCTGATGTTACACAAATTATTTATGGTAACGCAAATGTTGAAGGGGAGCAACTACAAGAGACCATCAACACTGAATCAAATCAAACATCAGGAGGAGATTCATCAGAAACAGATTCAAGTGACAATTCTGACAGTAGATTAGAAAGAGATAGCAATATCTCAGGGGGAGCTTCTAGCAATACTAGTTTTTTTGAAGATAACACCAATCCAGGGGGAGCATCAAATTCAAGGAATGATTTACCACCAGCAAGGAAATAGACTAAAAGCCATACTCCTGATTTAATTATTGGGAATCCTGAAGCAGGTGTGAGAACCAGAAGTGCAACTCAAAATGAATGTCTTTATCATTACTTTCTGTCAAAGGAGGAACCTAAGAAAGTTGAAGATACACTCAAAGATGCTGATTGGGTTATGGCTATGCAAGAAGAACTAAATGAGTTTGAAAGAAATGAAGTCTTGAAACTTGTACCAAGACCAAAAGGAAGGTCAATTGTAGGTACAAAATGGGTGTTCAGAAACAAGACAGATTCAGATGGCACCATTATCAGAAATAAAGCAAGACTAGTTGAAAAGGGATATTCTCAACATGAAGGAATAGACTATGATGAGACATTTGCTCCTGTTGGAAGATTGGAAGCTATCAGAATTTTTCTGGCATATGCAGCCCATAAGAAATTCAAAGTTTTTCATATGGATGTAAAAAGTGCTTTTCTCAATGGAGAATTAGAAGAGGAAGTTTATGTTGAACAACCTCCTGGCTTCGTTGATTCAAAACATCCAGATTATGTCTACAGACTGGATAAAGCACTTTATGGACTAAAGCAAGCTCCAAGAGCCTGGTATGAAACATTGGCTCAATTCTTACTGGAAAGTGGATTCAAAAGAGGTACAATTGATAAAACCTTGTTTATTTGAATCATGGTAAGGATTTGCTGTTAGTTCAAATTTATGTTGATGATATCATTTTTGGGTCAACTAACTCCAAATTATGTGAGAAGTTTTCAAAGCTAATGCAGTCTAGATATCAAATGAGCATGATGGGAGAGATGAGCTATTTCTTAGGTCTACAAGTTAAACAGACTGATGATGGAATTTTTATCAATCAGTCAAAATACACAAAGAATCTTTTGAAGAAGTTTAACATGCAAGACAGCTCTACTGCATCAACTCTCATAGCTACAGTTACCAAGCTTAATCAAGGTACTGAGGTAGATGTAACCAACTACAGAGGTATGATTGGCTCACTCTTGTATCTAACTGCTAGTAGACCAGATATCATGTATACAACCTGTCTATGTGCAAGATTTCAGGCAAATCCCAGAGAACCACATCTTATTGCAGTCAAAAGGATTTTTAGATACTTGAAAGGCACCCCATCTCTTGGCCTTTGGTATGCTAGAGAGCCTGATTTTAATTTATGTGGTTACTCAGATGCTGATTTTGCAGGCTGTAAAATAGACAGAAAAAGTACTTCAGGCAGTTGTCAGTTTCTTGGAGGAAGACTTGTTTCTTGGTTTAGTAAAAAGCAAAAGTCTATCTCTACATCAACTGCAGAAGCTGAGTACATTGCTGCTGGAAGCTGTTGTGCTCAGAATATGTGGATGAGAAATCAGCTAATGGACTATGGTTTGTCATATTCAAAAATACCTATTTATTGTGATAACCAAAGTGCTATTGCTATGACAGGAAATCCAGTACAACATTCTGTTAGGTCCGATAAGATTGTAGAAGGGGGGTTGAATACAATCTTTACCCTTTTATCGAAATTTGTCCTTAAGATTTAAATTCACTTTAGACAAATTTTGTGCGGAATTAAATGAAATAAAGTTCAAGTTAAATATAACAATATATTAAACTTGAGGGTTGTTACAAAATCAGTACAAAGTAATATCAAGTTAATAAAAACAAATTAGAAAATTCGACATGAACTTTTCTTAATTTGTTAATAAAAATCGAGATATAGATTAGGAGTAAAAACTCACTAATAGTACAAGAGTCACAAGTAATCAAGCTTGAACGGATAGAATATTACAAATACAAAGCTTATGATTTTTCTAGGAATTTAATGTTCTTGCAGTAGCTTTAAAGATGAGAGAGAGTTGCTGTGTTTGTTGGTCTTTTTGATATGATATTTTGTTGTATTGATATGTCCAGCAGCCTTGATCTTTTATTGTTAGATATAATTGATGTGATTTAATGTCAGTGTTTAAGTGTTACAGGTAAAAAGAGTTTAACTTGTTAATGAAAGCAGTTGTAGCAGAGTTTGAGTATACACTGACAGCTGGAAGCGCAAACGCTGACAGAAGGAAGTGTAAACACTGCTAGCTGAACACAAGGAAGCGCAAACACTGTTGGCTAGGAGAGCAACAGAGTTTGCTAAAGTCTGTCTACTGGAAGCGTCTACAAGTCAACAGAGTTTGAAGATCAATTTAAGATTAATACGGAAGCAATATCTTTGAAGATTGGATAGCTGTCAAAGAGATTGAGTTGACTTAGGAGACGTGTAGCGATCGTAATTGATATCAATTGTATAGCTTAATTTTAGGAGAATCAATTAACGATTGTACGTAGCTGTATATCTTATAAATACAGTTAGGTTAACCCTAGAAGGGTATCTATCGTGAACGAATATCATTTTTGTAACCTAAGCAGCTCTCTGTGATATTTTACATCACTGAGAGAGGAATCATTAATTCCAAACAGTTTTAAGTACTAAAACGTGTGTTCTTGTTATTTACTCATACAGTACTTAATTATATATATTGTGTATTCGACCTAACATTTATACAAAGCATCTTAATCTTCTGCCTCTTTTTCTTGACAAAATGCCTCGAACTACCTTTCAATAGATTGGCTACTACCTTTTTTCTGGCCGGTACTACCGTTTCCAAGAAGGCTACTACCTTTCAGTTGTCGGTACTACCTTTGCTGTCATTCACTAGATATTACTTTTCAGTTGTACTAGTACTACCTTTGTTGATTGAACTTGTATTACCTTTGTCTTGATCAGTACTACCTTTCTGAAATACACTAGTACTACCTTTGCTGAGAAGGCTACTACCTTTGCTGGAGGTCGGTACTACCTTTCAGTTAAGCTTGTACTACCTTCGGTACTACCTTTCTGAAAAGGTAGTCTCAGTTCAAAATTCAGCTTTAATCAATTAAATGATTTTCTGATAATCAATTAATTAATTTTCTTTTACATAAAATTCTAATTTAATTAATTAAGTAATTATGTTAAAGAATAAATTAATTCTTATAGAATTAATTTATTAATTAAATTAATCACATAATTTAATCAATTAAAAGAAGAATAAATATGAATCCTTTAAGTAGCCAAATCTTTTCTTGAACCACTGAAATTAATAAAGAAATACCATTGAATTTTCTGTTGACGGGGATGTACTGTCTGGTTCATGAACGACTAACTCCAATGATTGTTCTTCATTTCTGACTTTAAACACGTGGTCCTTTTTCTTGTCTCATCTCTCTTTAAATCTCTTGTACTCTGACTGATAATCACCTGTCACTGTAGAAATCTCTGTCACTCTAAATAAATCCACTTATTTGATTTTATAGTGAGGCTTGATCAGTAGGCTGAACTTCTTCCAGTGTAAAACATCAAAACTATAGATTGACTTGGGAAGTTTTTCTTTTGACAGATAGCATCTTCTGAGATTCCTGTGACAGTTTTAAATTATTTACTTACTAAAATCTAATTTAAGTTGAGTTGATTCCTCGTACTACAAATAGGCTGTGTCATATGCCTTTCAATCTCCCCCTATTTGTTTGTTAGAAAATAACAAGAAAATACCTAGAGGATAAATCAACTAACTCAACTTAACTTAGTAAAAGATAGAACTTTAAATGCAAGTAAATAAAGAAATAGTTCTGGTTTATATTAACATTTTCCAGATTCAAACATGAAAAATAAATACAAGATAGATGATCCTCTAGCCTGATCATATTTAACTTATCCTATCTTGATCTATCTAAGCTCTAAGAATATAACAAGTAGAGCTATTCTTCAGTTATGATGGTCTTCACTTCGAACTTCTCCTTCTTCTGGTTCTTCAATGATAGGCTGCAGATTTGGTAGTTTTGCAATCAACTGAGCATCAAAAGTATGTTCACGTTCATTTGGCATACCTTTAGGTCTGACTGGTTGATTTTGGAATCCTTTTAACTTGTTCACCTCCTGTTCATACCTTGGAACTTTTCTGATACAGTAGGCTTGAATGAAGTCTGCAGCATCCTTCTTTTGTGTTGTATAAAGACCAGTGTTTCTCAGCATTTTTTCAACCCATACCAAATGCTTAGCATCGTATTCTGGCAGTTTCTCATTATCGTAAATGATGGTTTGAAATACATCTTTCTTCAGAAATTTGACTTGATACGGTATACGAGTTATTTCAGGACTGGCATTTCGAGCAAACTCCTTGAGTTGTTCATATAACAAGATATTCAGTTCAGAACAATGTGGTACCTTTTGCCTCAAAATCCAAAGCTCAGACAATGTTCTTCTTTCTAGACAATTTAGAGATACATGGTACGAACCTTCAATACGACAATTAACAACAATTACTAATTCCTTTTTGAAAGAATCAAAACCAGCCATTATTCTATAGATTTCACACTTCAAGGCATTAATGTACACTTGATGATCTGGATTGGCATCTTGATACTTGTAAATGATTTCAATAAATTGCTTATCATTATTTGTTGAAAGTTGTGAAAGACTTATTATCTTTCTAGCTTCATCCCATTTCTTACCATCCTTGAGTTGAATATCAAGTTTTCTCTTTTCAACAATTTGTGATGTTGCCGTTGTCTTTCTGCTTTTTCTTGTCTTAGAAGCTTTTCCTTTTCGTCCAACATCTGAGATAATTTTGCTAGTTTCTCTTTTCTTTGCTTTATGTTGGCTTCATGCTCTAACATTTTCTTATCAAAGTCTGGGTCAGATGATTGCTCTATCCATTCGCTAAGATCTGGTTTTGGTTCAAATTCAGGTTCACCAATAATATCATCTGGCTTAGAGTAAACAGTGTTGTCTGGTGTGTGGTCTGATTCAGGTATGCTCTCAGCTGCTTCTACTCCTTTTCCCTTTACTGACTGCTGCTTATCCACTGATCCACTTTCACTTGCCCTTGATTTGCTAGATTTCTCCCTCTTAGTTGGGTTATCCTCTAGAAATTTATCAAATGCACTGGTTCCTGGGTCTCGCTCAACACCATCCACACTTTTTCCTTCAAAGAATTCCTTTTCTTCTGCTGTGGGTGCGTGAGTTCTGCTAATCATGTTAAACAAAAGTTTCAGCCCTTTACCTTGTTGTGCATTCTGCCATTCAATCAAATCAAGACGACGTTTAGTAGACAATTGATTCTCATGTAGTTCTGTTTGGAGAATTTCAACTTTGTCGGAGATTTCAGAAATGAGCTTATCTTGAGCAACAGTAACATCTCCAGAATCATCAAGTGCCTTTTCATGAGATAGTTCGAGAGTCTTGATCTTGTTTGTGAATGTTGTCTTCATGTTGGTAATGTCATTCTTTATCATAGCAAGCTGATTATCGATAGAGGTAGATGAAGAAGACCGTTCATCCAATTGTGCTTGAAGTAATTGTTTTTCAGCTTCAGTTTTCTCAAGTTGCTTCTGTAGTGCTTGAAGTTTAGCCATAATTGACGAACTGTTTGTGTCAGTGTGTGCACTCACCTGAGGTTCACTCAAGGATGTTTCACTCTCCTTTCGTGCATGTGTTTCACTCAAGTTTATGGTGGTCCTCACATCACTCAACACTAGCTCCTTTTCCTTAGATGTACCTGCAGAAGAAATCACCCTAGCCCCTTCTAGAGAGGTCAGTGGTGGTGCAATGAGAGTTCGCAAATCCCTATCCTTAATCAAACCTACCTGTTCATTAGGAATTGAAATCTGAATTGCTTCAGTGGTAGATTGATTAAGTTGCCTTCCACTTTCTCCAATTGAAACTGTGAGTGGAAAATCCCTCGAGGGAGCCAAGACTGTTTCTCCTGGGAGGGGAGATGATGACTCTATTATAGGTGGCAAAGAGTCAAGATTTCCCTCTGAAGCCTATGAAGGCTCTTCTACCGTGACAATGGTAGGCACTGTTTCAGTAGCAATCCTATTGTGCACTCCACCTGTTCATTAGGAATTGAAATCTGAATTGCTTCAGTGGTAGATTGATTAAGTTGCCTTCCACTTTCTCCAGTTGAAACTGCGAGTGGAAAATCCCTTGAGGGAGCTAGGAATGTTTCTCCTGGGAGGGGAGATGATGACTCTGTTATAGGTGGCAAAGAGTCAAGATTTCCCTTTGAAGCCTGTAAAGGCTCTTCTACCGTGACAATGGTAGGCACTGTTTCAGTAGCAATCTTATTGTGCACTCCTTGCTCAGTGTCCCTAGCAACATCAAATTCTAAGGTTATGTTTTCCCCCATTGTGAGTAATAGGGGTGTGCTTGACTCTGTACAGGGTGCCATGGCCGACTGGCGAATTTCAATGGACTCATCCTGTTGAGAGAATGGTTCCAGTAACTGTTCATGTGCCATTTCAATGTCCATATCCTTTTGGGAGGATATGGATGGGCTGACAGTTGCCTCAATTAGTAAGTTTCTTCTCTTCTTTAGTGGAGGCAGAGCTGTGGGATCACTCATATCACTACTACTTTTATCAGGTCTTTTCACTGGTAATTTATTTCTGGATTTAGGTTTTAAGATTTGAGATGACACTGTGTTTGGTTCTAAGACCTGGGATAGAAGTTGTGGTTCTACAACCTCTTGGTCTAACCTATCAGCCACTTGGGCTCCGGAAATAGTTTGAGATACAGAAGTAGTTTCAGGGAAAGATGGCAATACCTATTCAGTAGCAACTACAGAAATCCCAGCAGTAGTGGGTTGAACCACTTAAAGTTGATGTTCAGGTTCAGGAGCAGGTGCTGCTTCTTGTTCTGGTTGCTCAGGAAGAGGTGCAGGTTGTACAGGAGCAGGTATGATAGATCGATTTATAAAATCAGCCAAGTATGGTGTTATGAGCACTGGTATGTTTGGAAACTTGTTATGAGTGTCTAGTGAAGTGTATACATTTTTGGCTTGTTTACCTGACACTTGTACTCTATCATTCTGGTACTGTTCTTGAATTACTGGAGAAACAAGGTGATTGAATATCAAGGTCAAGAAGCGAGGATAATAACAAACAACCTTTTCACCAGCATCATGATTCCTTCTTGCATTAATCATCCGAATAATAATGGATTTCAAAAGTATGCTACCAAAATTAATCCTACGGTTATGAGCAACCGCAAAACCAATAGTCTGGATTGAGGAGGGTAGCACATTGTAATTACCTTTACCAGTGTTGGCAAACACTTTACAAACAGTGTAAAAGAAAGCATCCCATTCTTGAACAAGGTTCTTTTTAGTCAATCTAGCAAGCTCTACCTTACCTTGATAATTGATACTTGTAAAGAAATTAATCAACTCATTATCAGAAGGTGAAGCTACAAAATTATCCAACGGAAGATCTAAGACAGTATTAATAATTGATTCATTCACTGTGTATTGTGTGTTATTAATAACAAAAGTAAACGAACTTGAGTCATTAGACACCACAGCAGTGGAACACATCAATCTAAGTGGAGTGACTTTTAAAGGAGCATCAGCAGCAATTGCAGTACGAATCAAGGAATGCTCGTTTAAAAACCTTATCCATGGCTTAAATCTTTCGTATGGACAACTATCCGGATTAAAATATCCGACTAAATTGTGTTTGAAAATCTCAAAATTATCAGCCATCTTAGTTTACTGACCACACAGATTTTTAACACACGCAAGAGAATCAATCAAGTTCGAATTAATCAGAATTAATAATTAATTAAAATTAATTAAAAAATTCGAATTAATCCAAGGTTCTCAGAAAATTCTCAGATTTTAGTATGATGTTATGGATACACACACAAACAACCCACTATTTTTAGATTTCACAAAATCACTCTTTAAAACCGATTAACCTCAAGAATCAGTTTGGTCTTCGAAAAATTCAATTTTTAAGATCTTAACCAAACACTGATTTTAACAAATCAATCAGACGGTCTTGAGACAAGGAATCCAGATATGGTTTCAGATTGTAAAGCGGCTGAAGAAATTTGGGCAGAGTTTCGATACAAGAGCGTGTGTATATGTATGTATATATCAAGTACTCTGTGTAAAAACACGAGAGGGAGAGTGTTTGACTAGTCAGTACTACCTTTGTTATTTAACTGATACTCCCTTTTAAAACTCGGTACTACCTTTGATTAAAAAGGTAGTACCGAAGGTAGTACAAGGCAAAACGAAAGGTAGTAATCGCATATTTTATTTATTAAGGAAGTAAATAAACAATTAAAAATAAAATAGATATTACACAAAAACAAGACAAACAAAATTAAAAAAGACTCAGTACTACCTTTTCTCAAAAGGTAGTTCCGAAGGTAGTACTGGTACAGATTTTATTCGTATTATAACTATTTACAAACGATACTACCTATTAATTTAATACTACTTTTATTATGACCTTTACAGAAAAGTCATATTAAATAATATTTACAGAAATTACAAAAATTTACAGAAAGTACTTTACATGCATATTTTTATTAACACAAATAAAAATAAAAATAATACTAATATTACCTAAAAGATGCTAAAAAGACCATAGGTTGTCCTTTTAACGGAAACAATACATTAATAACAGAAGGACAAACACTACAAAACATTTAACAGAATATTATATTTATTTATAAGAAATATTGATAGCAAATTAATAAATCATTATATTTTCTAATAAAATAACTTTCTACTAGAAAATTATTTAAAGAGAAAATATGACTTATTATGGTTAATACAAATATTAAAAAAGAGACAGTTTAAAATAATGAAAATTTTCAACAAAAATAGTTCTCTCACAAATTTCAACTCATAAAATTTGAGAAAAATATTTTTAGAGAAAATGAATTATCTTAAAATTACAAGAAGTAAGTAGGTATATATATTAAGAAGATGATGACAATGATTAGAGAATTTACAAGCAGGAAGGTAAGTTGGAAAAATAATTATACAAGTGATTTCCATACTTAATGATAACAAAATAATCACTTATAAATTATTAAAGAGCAAACCTCAGATATTAACTAGTTTAGTTACTAGGACTATTTAACATACCCAATTCACCAACAATTCTGGTGAATGTGGATTCGTCAAGAGATTTAGTAAAAATATCTGCTGTTTGTTCTTCCGTGGGCACAAAATGTAATTCCACGGTACCATTCATGACATGCTCTCGGATAAAATGATACCTGATGTCGATGTGCTTGGTCCTCGTATGTTGCACAGGATTGTTGGAGATTGCTATGGCACTTGTATTGTCACACAGAATTGGAATATTGTCAAGTACAAAGCCATAGTCACGTAGCTGATTCCTAATCCACAAGATCTGAGCACAACAGCTTCCAGCAGCTATATATTCAGCTTCAGCTGTTGAGTTGGAAACTGTTTGTTGTTTCTTGCTGTACCAGGAGACCAACCTACCACCTAGGAATTGACAACTCCCAGAGGTGCTTTTTCTATATACAACACTTCCTGCATAATCTGAATCTGTATATCCAACAAGGTTAAAACCAGATTCTTTAGGGTACGTACCAAATACCTAAGTTAGGTGTACCCTTAAGATATCTCAAGATTCGTTTAACAGCAATGAGATGCACATCTCTAGGATCCGCTTGGAACCTTGCACACAAGCATGTAGCATACATAATATCAGGTCTACTTGCAGTAAGGTAAAGTAATGAACCTATCATACCTCTATAGCTTGTGATATCTACCTTGGCAGAATTTTCACAAGCTCCAAATTTCACAGCTGTTGATGATGGTGTTCTTGCTGAAGATGAGTCCTCCATTTGATATTTCTTGAGTAGCTCTCTGACATACTTGGATTGACAAATAAATATCCCATCTGTCCTTTGACTTACTTGCAATCCAAGAAAGAACTTCAGCTCACCCATCAGGCTCATTTCAAATTTACCCTGCATTAGCTTAGCAAATTTCTTGCACAGAAGATCATTAGTAGACCCAAATATTATATCATCCACATAGACTTGGACTAATATTGTATCATTCTTATGTTTCTTTGTGAAGAGAGCTTTGTCTATGACACCTCTAACAAAACCATTTTCAAGTAAGAATTCAGAGAGAGTGTCATACCATTTCCTTGGTGCTTGCTTAAGGCCATAAATTGCCTTGAAGAGAAAGTAGACATAATCCAACAGATCTGGATCTTCAAAGCCAGGAGGTTGTTCCACATAAACCTCTTCATCTAGCTTACCATTCAGAAAAGCACTCTTGACATCCATTTGATAAACTTTGAAGTTTGAGAATGCTGCGAATGCCAAGAATATTCTGATGGCCTCAAGTCTAGCCACTGGAGCATAAGTCTCATCATAATCAATGCCTTCAGCTTGTGAATAACCCTTTGCTACCAGTCTTGCTTTGTTTCTCGTCACTGTGCCATCTTTATCTAATTTGTTTCTGAATACCCACCTAGTGTCAACCACTTTCTTGTTCTTAGGTCTGGGCACCAGCTTTCAGACTTCTTGTTGTTTGAATTGATTGAGTTCATCTTGCATAACAATCACCCAATCAGGATCAGAAAGAGCTTCCTCAGCTTTCTTAGGTTCCATTTCATATAGAAACCCTGAATAATTACATTGATTCTGAAAAGCTCTTCTAGTTTTTACACCGACATCTGGATCACCAATGATTAGCTCAAAAGGATGAGCTCTATTCCAGACAGTCTGTCTGGGAAGGTTTGTTCTTAATGATTCACCTTGATCTTCATTGTGATGTTGAGTGTGACTAGATGATCCTTCATTGTCTCCCCCTGAGTTGTTGCCAGGTTGACTCGATGATTATTCAGGATTGTAGGGGGTGTCTTGAATATTATCATTGTCTTCATCACCATTACCCTGATCATCCTCATTATCATTGTTGTCATTAGCATCAGCAAAAACCTCAGGTGGATTTTCACCATCTGAATCTGAATCTGTCATGTCATCAAAAGATAACTTTTCAGATGGATCTTCAGTTTGGATACTAAGAAGTTTAGTGTCATCAAATGTTACATTGACACTTTCAAGCATTTTCTGCTGATCAATCACATACACCCTATAAGCTCTTCTTGTGTAACCAATAAAAATTGTTTCATGTGCTTTGGCCTCAAATTTTCCACCTTGATCTTCACCTTCTTTAAGCACAAAACATTTTACTCCAAATACATGAAAGTATTTGAGTGTTGGTCTCTTTTCAGTCATTGCTTCATAGAGGGTCTTCATCAAGTCCTTGTTGATAAGAGTTCGATTCTGGGTACAGCACGCAGTATTAACAGCTTCAGCCCAAAAGTTCAAGGGAAGCCTTGATTCACTTAACATAGTACGTGCAGCTTCAATCAAGGTTCTATTCTTTCTTTCTACTACCCCATTTTGTTGAGGAGTTCTTGGAGCTGAGTACTGTCTGGTTATACCCTTTTCAGTGCAGAAGTCATTTAGAACTGCATTCTTGAATTCAGTTCCATTATCTGACCTTATGGCTCTCACTGGATAATTAGAATCCAGTTCAATCAACTTGATGTGATCAATCACTAGTTGTGGAGTCTCATCTTTGGAATTTAGGAACAAGACCCATGTGTACTTTGAAAAGTCATCGACAATCACAAGAGCATATCTTTTCTTTGACATTGACATCACATTAACTGGACCAAACAGATCCATGTGTAGTAGTTGTAAAGGTTCAGTTGTTGGAGATATGTCAGTGCTCCTGTGAGTTGCCCTTTTTATCTTACCTTTTTGACAAGCATCACATAGTCCTTCCTGTTCGAATTCCATAGAGGGAAAACCTCTCACCAACTCTCTCTTGACCAGAGAATTCATTGTTTTAAAATTTAGATGAGAAAGTTTCTTGTGCCAAAGCCAACTCTCATCTGTAGATGCTTTAGAGTAGAAGCAATTGATTTCTTCAGTGCTTCCAGTGTTCATGTTGACCACGTACAAGTTGCCTTTTCTAACTCCTGTAAGAGATGGTTGTTCACATTTCTTGTGTGAGATTAGACAATTCTTTTTGTTGAAGTAGACTTCAAATCCCTTGTCACAGAATTGACTGATGCTTAACAAATTATGCTCAAGTCCTTTTACAAAAGACACTTCATCTATGATAACATTTCCTGCTTCAAGTCTGCCAAATCCATCAGTTTTACCAATGCTTTTATCTCCAAAGGTAACTACTGGGCCAGCCTTTTCCACCACATTTGTTAGCAGGGTTCTGTCTCCAGTCATATGCCTTGAACATCCATTGTCCAAGATCCAGGCTACTCGATCAGCCTGCTTAACACCCTGCAATAACAAATGGATTAAACTTTCTTCGGAACCCAAATCTGATTGGGTCCAGAATACTTAAAGAATTGGCCTTTATCAGGCAAAACCACACTTTTAACCTTAACACCACTTTCACCATTAACCAACAAACATCTTACCCTATAATTAGATTTAACCATCTTTTGTTTAATTTTGGGTATCCATGTTTCTTTATCAGCAATAACACTTGTTTCATTGACTGGACATTTAACCTTATAAACAGCCTTAGACAACCTTTGTTCGGGCTTTGGTACAAATGTCTCTCTCCTAACTTGAGGAGGACTTGCAGTCTTTGATCTAACATTTTTATTCTTATTCATGTATTGTCGAGGAGTAGTCTTATCAGCACATGCTTGATTACCATTAAAGTAAGCAGACATTACATTAAAAGCACAAGACATACAATGGACAACACCACATGCTTTGTGAGAAGAATCAATAATAGGCATGATATGCATATCAGACATGTTATTGTTCTTTTTCATCTTCTTATCACTTAACCCAATTTTTGAAGAACTAGTTAACTCAACAACCTTAACAGGTTTCTTAACAGATTTGACATTATCAAGAACTATGCCATTAGCACTGTCCTCATTTCTCATTTCTTCCTGAATAACAATAGAAAACATATTTGGTGGTTCAGCAACAGACTTTTTAAATAGAGGTTCTTTAACATTCTTGAGCACATGCAGTATACCTCTTTCTTTAGCACTAACAGGATTAGCAGAATTTATACCCAAGGATCCAACAGCTTCGTTATAGCCAAACCCTATTCCTACAGTTTGTTCTACAGCTTGTTTGTTGAAGAACTCTTCAGAAACTTTAACAGAATTATAGCAAGCCCTTACCTGTGTTTCAAGTTCAGCAATCCTAGTAATTTGTTTGGCCACAACTTCTAGAATGGATTTCTCTCTTCTATTAAGTTGTGCTATTTCCTCTTTTTGCTTATCTTGATTAATATGCACCTTTTTTAGTTCTAACACTTCATTTTCAAAATTGGTGTTTAACAGATTTATTCTAGCATTCTCATTTTGTACATTAATCAAGGAATCACGTAAACTACGAATCAACTCAGAATCAGTAAGTTTTACCGGAGTTCTAAAAACAATGGATGTTTCAGCATTTGCCACCAGCGCAAAGTTTCCATATTCTTCATCTTCGCTATCTTTGTCATCCCAACTTTTACCAGCAGCAACATAGGCTTTTCCAACCTTTTTCTTTTCTGGAGCAAAATCTCTCCTCTGAGCTTGTTTGGGTTTCTGACACTTAGTGGCAAAGTGTCCAAGTTCATTACAATTATAGCAACGAATTTCGCTTCTATCAACAGTTCCAGTCTTATAGCCACCTCTGCTATTGGAGGATGAAGAACCTCCTCTCTAGAATCTGTTGTTAGATTTGAACTTGAACTTAGGATTTCTTCTGAATCTAAAGTTACCAAACTGTCTCACCATTAGTGCCATGGATTCATCCTCCAGTTGATCCAATTCTTCTAATGAGTAAAATTCTCCACCATCCTGACTAGCTGGTGTTTGACCATGTTCCACTTCAGTCTGTTCCTTGTCTGAGCTGTAAGGTCGAACAACCTTAGCTTCCACTTCCTTAGGAGCTTCAACTAATAGAGCTGTAGAAGAACTTGCCACTCTGCATTTACCAGAGATCTCTTTCTGCTGTACTTGTTCCAACTCATAAGTTTTCAGAACACCAAACAGTCTTTCAAGAGCAATCTTATTTAAATCTCTAGATTCTCTGATGGTAGTTATCCTATGTTCTAGGTGAGCAGGCATAGTCAGCAAAAACTTCATGTTAATCTCCTTTTGTGTATAGTGCTTGCCATGGATTTGTAAGTTGTTGATTATTTTGTTATACCTTTCAAACACTTCCTGAATGCCTTCATTAGGGCCAACTCTGAAGTGTTCATATTCAGAGGTTAAAATTTGGAGTCTGTTTTCCAGGACTTCATCTGTTCCTTCATTAATGGTTTCAATAGTTTCCCATATGTGTTTAGCAATTTTACAGTTCATCACATGACTATACATCACAGCATCTATGGAATCTATTAAAATAAGTCTTAAATTTTTGTCTAGTCCAGCATCCTCATTTTCATCAGGAGTATAAGAAGCATGATCCTTTTCATAAGATCTAGCATGTGTTACAACAATTCCTGCAGTAAAAACTTCATCTTCATGGACCATAGGAGTTTTAGGTCCAGTTTTCAAAACACCCAAATATTTTGGATTTGTAACATCCAGAAACAACTCCATTTTATTTTGGATACTTGAAAGGCACCCCATCTCTTGGCCTTTGGTATGCTAGAGAGTCTGATTTTAATTTATGTGGTTACTCAGATGTTGATTTTGCAGGCTGTAAAATAGACAGAAAAAGTACTTCAGGCAGTTGTCAGTTTCTTGGAGGAAGACTTGTTTCTTGGTTTAGTAAAAAGCAAAAGTTTATCTCTACATCAACTGTAGAAGCTGAGTACATTGCTGCTGGAAGCTATTGTGCTCAGATTATGTGGATGAGAAATTAGCTAATGGACTATGGTTTGTCATATTCAAAAATACCTATTTATTGTGATAACCAAAGTGCTATTGCTATGACACGAAATCCAGTACAACATTCTGTTAGGTTCGATAAGATTGTAGAAGGGGGGTTGAATACAATCTTTACCCTTTTATCGAAATTTGTCCTTAAGATTTAAATTCACTTTAGACAAATTTTATGCGGAATTAAATGAAACAAAGTTCAAGTTAAATATAACAATATATTAAACTTGAGGGTTGTTACAAAATCAGTACAGAGTAATATCAAGTTAATAAAAACAAATTAGAAAATTCGACATGAACTTTTCTTAATTTGTTAATAAAAATCGAGATATAGATTAGGAGTAAAAACTCGCTAATAGTACAAAAGTCACAAGTAATCAAGCTTGCACAGATAGAATATTACAAATACAAAGCTTATGATTTTTCTACGAATTTAATGTTCTTGCAGTAGCTTTAAAGATGAGAGAGAGTTGATGTGTTTGTTGGTCTTTTTGATCTGATATTTTGTTGTGTTGATATGTCCAACAGCCTTGATCTTTTATACAAAGCATCTTAATCTTCCGCCTCTTTTTCTTCACAAAATGCCTCGAACTACCTTTCAATAGATTGGCTACTACCTTTTTTCTGGTCGGTACTACCTTTTCCAAGAAGGCTACTACCTTTCAATCGTCGGTACTACCTTTGCTGTCATTCACTAGATATTACTTTTCAGTTGTACTAGTACTACCTTTACTGATTGAACTTGTATTACCTTTGTCTTGATCAGTACTACCTTTCTGAAATACACTAGTACTACCTTTGCTGAGAAGGCTACTACCTTTGCTGGAGGTCGGTACTACCTTTCAGTTAAGCTTGTACTACCTTCGGTACTACCTTTCTGAAAAGGTAGTATCAGTTCAAAATTCAGCTTTAATCAATTAAATGATTTTCTGATAATCAATTAATTAATTTTCTTTTACATAAAATTCTAATTTAATTAATTAAGTAATTATTTTAAAGAATAAATTGATTCTTATAGAATTAATTTATTAATTAAATTAATCAAATAATTTAATCAATTAAAAGAAGAATAAATATGAATCCTTTAAGTAGCCAAATCTTTTCTTGAACCACTGAAATTAATAAAGAAATACCATTGAATTTTCTGTTGACGTTCGATGTACTGTCTGGTTCATAAACGACTAACTCCAATGATTGTTCTTCATTTCTGAATTTAAACACGTGGTCCTTTTTCTTGTCTCATCTCTATTTAAATCTCTTGTACTCTGACTGATAATCACCTATCACTGTAGAAATCTCTGTCACTCTAAATAAATCCACTTCTTTGATTTTATACTGAGACTTGATCAGCAGGCTAAACTTCTTCTAGTGTAAAACATCAAAACTATAGATTGACTTGGAAGTTTTTCTTCTGACAGATAGCATCTTATGAGATTCCTGTGACAGTTTTAAATTATTTACTTACTACAATCTAATTTAAGTTGAGTTGATTTCTCGTACTACAAATAGGCTGTGTCATGTGCCTTTCACATTCTCTTACTAAGCATATCATTATCAGATATCATTTTATAAGAGAGCAAGTTATGGAAGGAACAATTGAGCTACACTTTATTCCTACTGATCAACAGCTAGCTGATATATTCACCAAGCCACTACCTGAAGCTACGTTTACAAAGTTGGTGAATGAACTGGGAATGATAAACTATGATAGTTTATGAGAACAGAGAAAGATCAAATACTGATACTCGTCAAATCCTGATACATTTCGAATCCTGATGAAAAGTCAATCCTGACTCTAGTCAAACATCGAATACTGATGCGACGCTTCATCTATCAGTAATGTATTTCAGTATCCAAGTACTTCGTTTTCTGTTCTGTTTTCCTAATACACTTGTGACTATTGAACTTGTTAATAAGATGATTACTTTAATTAGTTTTCATGATTGTTTCTTTGATTTAAAAATTTGAATAACAAGTTCAATGCAGAAAACAATGAATAAGATTAGAGAAACAAAGTTTTTCGTTGATAATAAGAAAGAGATTACATTCAAAGATTACATCTTTTTGTTCTCTATCTATTAATCTATTCAACAGGAAAAATAAAGTCCAAACCACTCCATTGTTAGCAGCCATCCCAGATCCCATCTTTGCCACTTTGTTTGGGTGGAGGTTGATAGGGATAAGGTTATTTTTGGTGATTATTCATTAACAATGGTTGATGGAGTTGGATGAGGATGTCTTAGACGAAAGCCATGCTAATGTTGCTTGGAGGGCAGCATCGATGTCAATCACTTTTGCAGGTCTTTCTTTCTCGATTTCTTCGAGACCAGCATCCATCTGCAACTACAGAGTCTCAAGTTGTCTTTCCCAGTTGAAGGCATCAAACTCTTCACGAGTGTAACTGAAGATATCTCTCTTCTCGACGAGATGGAGATTCTTTTCTTTAATGGTAGAGTTCGCCATCTCTTTGTTAAGATATTTTCTGTGAAGAGCTTTTGGTTTACAGGAGAGAAGAAGGGTTAAAGAGATAGTGGACAAGTCTCTTGGTGTTAAATAGAGAAAGGAGTGGAACGAGAATATGAAATGGTTCATATTCTGGTGTTGGTACCAGGTATTTTTAGATTGTGATGTTTTAATTTCTTTAAATTAAAACAAAATTACCTTGTTTTATTTTTTTATCACAATCTTATTTATCGAAAATTGCGGGCGCGTGTGTTGTACTCACTTGAGTATATACATACAATTTGTAAATCGTGTCACGTGCGGTTATCACCACTCTTACACGTAATTTGGTCCATTACCTATGTGAGCACGAGTCGATTACTGACATCTGTCCTTTGAGAAATCATTAGTTTCGTTTAAAATCAATTTGGTTTTCTAAATTGATTCTTTAATTCTCAAAGTATCAGTATTGTATCGTCTCTTTCACTTTGTGCGAAAATAAACCCTAACTGCTCAAGATACAATATCTCTCCATTACAATGGAAAATCAATTGTTTGCAAACAGTAAGGTTGTCATTCAAGATTCCAAGGTTTCTTTCAAGAGTGTTATGTAGGTGTGGTCAACAGCAGTTTTTGGTGAAGGAATGACAACAAAGAATCCATACATGTCCTTTGAGTACAAAGGTACTACATATAATGTGACTCCAGAGGTGATAGTGAAAGCTCTACAACTACCATCTCTCAATGGCAAACCAACAGAAAGTGTTTCTGATGCTACACTTCTTGATTTTGCAAAGAGTCTTGGAATCAAAGGACAACCAATGAAGTTTGGGGAATTATACAGAACAAAGCTTAAGAAGGAATGGAATTTCTTCTTTGATACTATCAGTCGGTGTTTTCTAAATAAAGTTTCTAACTTTGATGCATTGCCTTCAGCTTCAGTTCAAATTGAGTACTCTCTAATCCATGAGACTCCTTTTGATTATGGATTATTTCTTTTGAAAGCATTTTATGCTAGAAAAACAGAGAAGTGTGGATATGTCTGTTTTATTAGATTCTTTCAATTGATATTCTCATATTTATGTCCCAATGTTGAATTTGAAAATGATGATAAATTGCCTATCTTTAAGATTTATGAAAATAATATTAAATCTTTGGAGAAATCTGATAAGGTAAATAACTTGGAAGGCAATCCTATTATTCCTAATAAGGTCAGGCTTCTTTTGACAAAGAGAATGCCTACTCATTATGGACCTATTTCTGGTGTTATGAGAAAGGAAATTACCCATCCTGTTTCTGACCTAAGCACACAACCCAAACACTCTATCAAACAGTCATCCACCTCTGGTGTCTCACAAAAGGCATCAGTTGTAAAATCAAAGAAATTAGTTAGATCTGATGTGTCTGAAAGACAATCAGGATCAAAGAATGTTAGTCACAGAGACATGCCTGTTTAACTCTAATAACAAGCCTAATTGTTTGTAAGGCTTTGCATTACTTACATGACCTCTTAACTGAGGGAACCTCTAGTTGTAGAGTTTCTACTTGCTTTGTACTTGTAATAGGCATCAAATTCTAGATGTGTAACTGTACTTATTGAGTTAAGAATAATGCTTGAAAGAAGTTCCAAGGTTCATGCCTCAAGCAAGAAGATGAAGACTGTCAAATAAATCACAGTTGGGATTCGAAGAAATGAAGAATTTACCTAAGTACCAATTCGAGAAGTACTTTTGTCTATTCGAGAAGTCTAGCATTCGAGAAGTCAGGGATTCGATATCTCAAGACACTATTCGATATCTCTGAATGCACTATTCGATATCTCAGAGATTCGACATCTCTAAATGCTCTATTTGAGAACTCAAGAAGTCAACAAGTCAAAGTGGTATTCGAGTTCTCAAAGAGTCAACAAGTCAAAGTTCCATTCGATATCTCAAGGACTCAGAAAGCTATTCGATATCTCAGGGATTTGACATGTCAAAATGCTCTATTCGATAACTCAAGGATTCCCAGATAAAAGAGCTATTCGAGAAGTGATTCGATATGTCATATAACAGTATTCGAGAACTCAGAGTTATCAAGTCAATCCTAGTTCTCGAATCACTTACTTAGTCACTTCTCGAATACATTCTTAGAGACAAAATACTGAAGAAATTGTACAAGTCTGAAACCTGCAACAAGCCAATGCACTTTATGGACCACAATCTATAATGTGCTCTGGAAAGCCTACAAGGAAGCTTGGAGAGATATAGAAGAGACAAAGGGCTAAAGAAGTGGATCTGAACAGGCTTTGCAAAGTCAAATCTGTAACCGTTTGGACACTTACTCAAAAAGGATAGACAGACTAGAAAGTAATTTGTTCAGCTACCTTATTTGCAGTAAGTAGGTTGTATCCATGTTCTATATGTATACAGCCTCACTTCCTTAGTTGTTAACTTTTGAGGAGTCAAGTTTTTCATACATTGTAAGTCATATCTCTCTGAGAAAAACGAAGCTGAGAATACTATCATTTGTATTCACAGATTGTAGCAACCTTTATCTAATACAATATTAGATTAAAGTGATATCGTGTCTTGTGTTGTTTTTATCCGCACTCATAAATTTGTACACACAAACACCTATCTTGCTACATAGACTCAAGAACAAGAAAAGTTTAAGAATCCATTCACCCCCCCTCTGTATTCTTTTACTGTATTCAATACTCAACAAGTGGTATCAGAGCAGGTTGTTTATTCAAAAACAGAAAAACGATCATGAGTTCGAATACACTAAAGACTACAGGAACGGTGAAAGTCCCTAAGTTTGACAAAGAAAATTACAACCTCTGGAAGATAAAAATGATGTTGTTCATCAAAGCCTCTCATCCTTTATATCCTGAGATTCTCAAGAATGGTCCCTTTGTTCCACAACAAGAAATACCTGAGAAGACTGTTGGAACCATAACTGTTCCAAGATCTTATGTGGCCAAGGAACCATCCAAATGGACAGAATCAGAAAAGGAGAAGGTTGCCCTTGACAGTCATCTCATGTTGCTGATTATAGATTCCATGGACATGTCAATGTTTGCAAACATTACATCATGCACATCTACCAAAGAAATGTGGGATCACATTGAGGTGTTATGTAAAGGAACTGATGAGGTCAGGGAAAACAAGAAACAGATACTGGTCACACAGTATGAAGCTTTCATGGCACAGCCCAAGGAAAGCATCACTGAGATGTTTGAGAGATTTCACAAGCTAGTTACTGAGTTGCAAATGAATGGCAAGGTTTACAACACCAAGGAGTTGAACATGAAATTTCTGCTATCTTCACCAAATCATCTAGAACAAAGGGTCATTTCTCTAAGGGAAAGAGATTTGAACAAAGTTACATATGATGTGCTCTATGGGGTTTTAAAAACTCATGAGCTTGAGTTGCTTCAGAAAAGGGCTATCCAAGCCAACCAAGGCAGAATGATAAACACATCATGTGCCTTGATTGTCAACAAATCTATTCAAGACCTAGAAGCATCTACAAGCCAACTAAGGATAGAGGAGATAGTAGATGATGAAGAAAATGAAGCTGAGGTTAGTGAACCTGTTGAGGAGAAGGAGGAAGAAGAGTTTTACACTCTTGAAGAACTAGATGGGATGGAAAACACTTCATATGCTTTCATGGCCAGAAAATTTCCAAACATCAGATTCAAGAGGAATCAACCCTTCAAACCTAAAACCCAAAACCATTCATTCAACAAAAGCAAGACACCTGTGAAACCAAACAAGAACAAATTTAAAACCAGCTATGTGGATAGGTCATCTGTAAGGTGTTATAGATGCAATGACCTAGGGCATTTTGCCAGTGAATGCAAGAAGCCTAAAAAGAAGGATAAAGAGTTTCTAGAGCTTGAAGCTAAGTATGAGGCCCTTCTGAAAAAGCAAACACAAGGTAAGGCCTACATAGCTGAAGGGAAGTGTTGGGATGACACTGACAGTGATGAAGAAGAACAAGAATTTTGCAACTATGCCTTGATGGCCAATTCCAAGGATGACACATCTCCATCAGACTCTCAGGTACCATCTCTCACTACTATAGACATGTATGTTTCTGATTATAAATGCATGATTGAACAACTATCTGTTGAAATGTTTAATATTCATACTAGTATGACTGCTGCTAATGAGGAAATTGCTAAACTGTCTACTAGAAATGAAATGTTAATAAAAAAGAATGAGGAACTTGAGCTAACTGCTATGCAAGTAGAAAACCTTAAGAAAGAAGTTGAATATTTGCAGAATAAGGTTTTATGTGCTAGTCAAGTGGAAAAGGCTCTTAGGGATGAATTAGCTGAAAATGAATTCAAACTGAAAACGTTTAAGAAATCATCTGGTCTAGTGCAATCCTACTGTGAGAAAATTCAAGCAAAACCCAAGGCTGCCATTGGACTTGACTATGGCACTCTTAACCAAAGAAAAGGCTATGCTGTCATTGAAGATGACACTGTTGTTCAAGAGGAAGTCCCTCACATCTTGAAAAAGACTGAGACTCCTATTTTTAAACATCCAACACTTGAAATTGATGAGAAAGCCTTACTCATCAAGCAAATGTTGAATGATGAGGATGAGGCACGGTCCAGTGAACAACAGGCATCCTCCAAGAGTAAGAGTGTCAAAGCCAAAGCAAAGGAGCCAGTAGGTAATAGACCTAAGATTGAAAAGTTTGTGAAATTCGTTTCAGCTGGAAATCATGGATCTGAAAAGAAAGTGACTAAGAAGAAACAGAAAAGAAATGGAAAGCTAGGGATCAATAAAAATAACAACTATGCTTATATGCCTAATGCCCCTAGGAAAACTTGTCAAAACTGCTTTAGTACCAATCATTTAACTCATGCATGCAAGAAACCTGTTGGTAGTGTACCTAAGTCATTCTATGATTGCTCTGTGCCTTTAAGACATAGAGACTCTCCTTTCTGTGATAAACTTGATTGTATGCCATGCAACATGAATGTGATGACTAGCTGTTTTAACTTGAGAAGACAATTCATGGAAGGTTGCATCAGTCATAATGTTCACACGCACCACACAAGGTCAAAGTCTTCAAGTCCTCCTAAAGCTAGGAAGGTACCTTTGTCACCTAAGTTTGAGACCTCAGGCTCTAAGACTTCTAACAGTGACAAGAAGACTAACACCAAGAAAGTTGATAAGCATGTTGTTTATGATAAAACTGTTTCTAAGTCACATGGACCCAAACTTGTTTGGGTACCAAAGGAGAAGTAATACCTTTGTGTTTGCAGGGCAAAGAAAGTGAAAAGAAAGTCATATGGATTTTGGACAATGGATGCTCAAATCATATGACTGGTGATATGGCCCTGCTATCACAGTATGAGGAGAAGGCTGGCCCAATGGTTGCTTTTGGAGATGACAGCATGGGTAACATATTGGGATATGGTAAATTGAAAATTGGTAATGTCATCATTGAAGATGTAGCACTAGTCAAGGGACTCAAGCATAATCTGCTAAGTGTTGGTCAGTTTACTGATAGAGGATTCAAGGTGGATTTTGACAAAGATGAATGTTTGATCACCCACAAGAAGACTGGTGATTTTGCTCCATCTGGAGTAAGGAAAGGAAGTCTGTTTGTAGCCAATATGGACTCTGCAAATAAGGACAAAATTTGTTGCTTCTACTCAAAAGCATCAAATGAAGATTGTTGGCTGTGGCACAAGAGATTATCACACCTGAACTTCGAAGCCATTAATTCTCTGGTCAAAAGAGAGTTAGTGAGAGGCATGCCCACACTTGAATTCTGTCAAGAAGGAGTGTGTGAGGCTTGTCAAAGTGGAAAAATGAAAAGATCGAGCCACAAGTCAAAGACAGTGACATCAATAACCAAGCCCCTACAACTCATTCATATGGACTTGTTTGGGCATGTCAATATTATGTCACTAGGAAGAAAGAAGTATGCCTTAGTGATGGTTGATGACTTTACAAGGTATACATGGGTGGAATTTCTGGCATCAAAAGATGAGGCTCCACAAGTAATCATTGAGCACATAAAGAGAGTTGACAAGGAAGCAAAGGCCAACAATGCAAATGTGATTGCATTAAGAAGTGATAATGGAACAGAGTTCAGAAATGCCATACTTGAAGCATTCTACAAAGAGAATGGAATTTCTCAGCAATTCTCTGCTCCAAGGACTCCACAACAAAATGGAGTTGTTGAGAGAAAGAATAGAACTCTAATTGAGGCTGCTAGAACAATGTTGCTTGATGCAAAGATGCTTACATGTTTTTGGGCTGAGGCTGTGAGCACTGCATGCTATATCCAGAACAGAACCCTCATCAACAAAAACACTGGAAAGACACCTTACAATTTGATGACTGGAAAGAAGCCTAGTCTAAAGTATGTTCATACTTTTGGAAGCAAATGCTTTGTATTGAAGGATAATTCAGAATATGTTGGAAAATTTGATGCAAAGGCATTTGAAGGAATTTTTCTTGGCTACTCTATGGAAAGAATTGTATACATAGTTTATGTCATCAGTCAAAAGAAAATTATGGAAAGCACAGATGTGACATTTGATGACAACAAACTACCTGGTTTAGAAGAAGCCAATGATGAAGATAAAGATCCATTAAGGTTTTACAATCTAGATGATTCTGATGAAGAGACTGAAACTGGAGTTGAAACTGAAGTTCAACAAACTCAAGTAAATGATGAAGCAAGAGAAGAATTTGTGCCAATCAACAGTGGAGAAACAAGCATCCAAGACACACCTGTGAATAGTGGCAACTTCACAGGGGGAGGAAATGAGAATGATCATGACTTGGATGATGAAGCAACATCAAGAGTGAGAAATCAGACTGAGCATTCAAGGAAATGAGATAGATCACATACTGCAGACCAAATCATTGGAGATGCAAATGCAGGAGTAAGAACTAGGAGAGCAACTCTAAATGACTGCCTCTATGGTTGCTTTCTATCTCAAGTTGAGCCTAAGAAACTTGATGATGCACTGATGGACCCTGACTGGATAATTGCTATGCAAGAGGAGCTGAATCAATTTGAAAGGAGCAAAGTATGGGAACTTGTGCCTGCACCAAAAGATAGAACCATTGTTGGAATAAAATGGGTTCTGAAGAATAAGATGGATGAAAATGGTGTAATCATAAGAAACAAAGCAAGGTTGGTTGCAAAAGGATACTCTCAACAGGAAGGCATTGATTATGATGAGACATTTGCCCCTGTTGCTAGATTGGAAGCCATCAGAATATTCTTGGCATTTGCTGCTCATTCAAACTTTAAAGTTTATCAAATGGATGTCAAGAGTGCATTTTTGAATGGAGAGTTGGAAGAAGAAGTTTATGTGCAACAACCACCTGGCTTTGAGGATCCACACTTCCCAGAATTTGTCTACAGATTGCTTAAGGCATTGTATGGACTTAAGCAGGCTCCAAGGGCATGGTATGATACTCTATCACAATTTCTTCTTGAAAATCAATTCACTAGAGGCACATTGGACAAAACACTGTTTTACAAGAAGCATGGTTATGATATTATCCTAGTTCAGATCTATGTGGATGATATCATATTTGGGTCTACAAATGAGAAGCTGTGTGAGAAATTCTCTAAACTCGTGCAGAGCAGATATGAGATGAGTATGATGGGAGAGTTGACATTCTTTCTTGGGTTGCAAGTCAGTCAAAGGAAGGATGATATCTTTATCAGTCAAACCAAGTACATCAAGGATTTATTAAAGAAGTTTGACTTTGAAGACTGCTCACCTGCAAAGACACCCATGGCCACTGCCACTAAATTAGATGAAGATGCTAAAGGCAAGAAAGTAGATATCTCAGTCTACAGAGGCATGGTTGGTTCTCTACTCTATCTCACTGCAAGTAGGCCAGACATCATGTTTGCTACATGTTTGTGTGCAAGGTTTCAATCAAATCCAAAAGAATCATATTTGATTGCTATAAAAAGGATCTTTAGATATCTGAAGGGCACTCCAAACTTGGGTTTATGGTATCCTAAGGACACAGGGTTCAATCTGGTTGGTTATTCTGATGCTGATTATGCTGGATGCAGAGTGGATAGGAAAAGCACCTCAGGTAGCTGCCAGTTTCTTGGACAGAGGTTAGTCTCTTGGTATAGCAAGAAACAACAATCTGTGTCAACTTCTACAGCTGAGGCTGAATACATAGCTGCTGGAAGTTGCTGTGCTCAAGTGCTTTGGATTAGAAACCAACTTAGAGATTATGGACTTGTGTTGGAAAGAATTCCAATCATGTGTGACAACACAAGTGCAATCTCTATAGTTGTCAATCCTGTCAATCATTCTAGAACAAAGCATATTGACATCAGATATCATTTCATTAGAGAACATGCAACTAATGGAACCATTGAGTTGCATTATGTCTCTACAGATAAACAACTAGCTAACATATTCACTAAGCCATTAGATGAAGCCACCTTCACAAGGTTGGTTAGTGAGATTGGAATGCTGAATTCTTCAGATTCTGGCTAAGTGAATATATCAACTAAGTTGTTGCAGCAGTAAACACTTACTTTATTTAAATGCTCGAAATTTTTGAAGTAAGTGTTGGCTGAAATATATGATTTATAAATATTTCCAATCTGCTGTATATATCAGAAAATCATATTTTGTCAACTTGAAATTTCTGTGAAATTTTGAGAACATCACTATTTAATCTGTTGGAATATTCTTTATAGAATATGTCTGGTAGATTTTCAAAAGATAGTGAAAATTGAGTTTCTATGAGTAAAAAGAATTGTTCGATAAGTCGGACTTCTCCAATGGTTCATTTCATTGTTAGTGGTCGACTTCTCTAACAAGCCTATTCAGGATACTCTTGAGTTCTCGAATAGTGTCTTTTAGAGAACTCGAACAGAGACATGAGTGAGTTCTCGAATAAGGTATTTAAGTTCTCTATTGACAGAGTTCTCGAATAGCATGTTTGAGTTCTCGAATCATTTGAAAAGGCTGATTTCTCGCTGAATTTTAACCGATTTTGGATTTTTATTCAAAATTCAGAATTACTCATAAAAACATATCTTACCTAATTTAGAATTTATTCTAAGTTAGATAACTACCAGCTGTGAGTTACAACATGCTTGAGTTATCGATTAAGCCTTTCTTGACTTATCGAATAGTTGTTTTCTACTTCTCGAATTCCTGACTTGTCGATACAAAACATATGTCTAATCGACAATTCTAGTACTTCACACCTATACAATTCTACATCTATTCGATTCACTTCATTCGATTTCTCAAGCATCTAAACTCCCAAAACCTCTGAAAACCCTAACTGCAAAAGCTTAATTTCTTCTTCAACCTTCATTCTCTTTTCTTCTATATACAAATGGCAAACACCCAACTCACCATACCCACTCAAACCAATTTCATCGCAATAACTAACGATGTGGAAGCACCTAATGCAAACTTCAAGTGCTTTGTACGCTGGATGTCAGAATCATACATCAAGAGTGCACTATCAGCCAACCCAACTCTGTATCTGGACCTCCTAGAACAGTTTTGGAGAACTGCCACCGTGGAAGTCATTGCCCTCGAGAATGCTATAACCTCCTACGTAGTCTATTGCAAGATTCAAGGCCAGGATATTACTATTACTACAGCAGACATGAATCAAGCACTGGAATTACAACAAGGGTCATATGACACAATGGCCACAAATACACAGTTGGAAGAATTCTTTGAATTCATCAACTACTAAGATGTGATCAATCTTGGGAAGTTAAACAGGAAGCATCTGCGGAGAGAGTGGAGTTATGTGTTTGCCACCATTCTTCAAGTCTTCACAGCCAGGAAGTCAAGCTTCGATCAGATTAGTGCACCTGCACAGCAAATAGGCTATGCCTTCGCTTATGGGAGAAAGATAAATGTTGGTCAAATTATTCTACAGGAGCTATATGGGAGACTTGGTAAGAACACAGCCAAGAGAGTTACTGAAATTTTCTTCCTCGCTTTATTCAATCTGTACTTAACTTTAAAAATGCTAAATTGATTGAATTGCCTGGAGTAGATAACAGTAGAATAGGCTACCCTAGGTCCATGACCAAACTTATTTTTGGTAATTTGGAGACTAGGAATGATGTGGATGTAAGACTCAAAATAACTCCCCATTTGGAGAGTCTATTTAGGACTTACCCCCACAACATGCCAACATTTGACTCAAAGTCACAGTTAGCACAGCCTAAGCAAGTAGTACAAGATGCTAACCCAAGGCTTGCTAACCAACCCTCTCAACCAAACACTCTACCACACAGTGAGCCAACTGCATCATCCTCTCAAAAGGGTGATGTTAGTAAAAAGAAGAGAAAGGAGGTAACGTCTGCACCCTTGAACATATTATCTGAAGTAGCATTGGTTGTGGAATTAGGTATAGGTAGTGAGGAACCTGAGTCACCCTTACAGAGGCCAAAGAGGAAGAAATCTAGGACCACCTCTTCAGTCACACAAATGGCTGAAGTTGTAAAATCAGGGGCACACAGTTCACTAGATGTATCCTCTCAATAGGGTGCATCTATAGAATCAAGCATCCTCCCCAATGCACCTATTTATACAGAGTCAGCACATGAGAGTGATAAGGCTGGCACCACACTGAGTGGAGAGCACATCACAATTGAAACTCCCTCTATCTCTCAGGGGGAGTTGCCAAAATCTAATGTACAAAACACTTCTCTTCCAGAATCTACCACTCATATTTCTTTGGAGCTTGCAACTCAAACAATTGAGGAGCAAGGCATTGATCATCAAGAATTCTCTTCTCTTGATGAGCCAATGGATTCAAGTGACTTGGTGCATGACACCTTGCTCACCACCCAGGACCCACATTTAGATGGTGAGGGAATGCATGATGGGGCATATCCTAATGACACCATCACAAACACAGAGGTTCCACTAGTTGTCACTAGAGACTCTGTGCATGTGTCAACTACTGGTGTAACTCATCCCACTTCTGTGGAGACTCCAGTAGTAGAGTCAATCCATCCGGTTGCAGAAGTTGCATCTGTAACTGAGGAGTCTAGCTTGCCTAGCTCTAGCTCTGACTTTATGTCACAATGGCTGAAGCCTGTGCAACATGACAGTGCTTCAGGATCAGGGTCTGTTCCACAACAATTGACGGTTAAAGCACTTCAAAGCTTAATTGTGGATCAGATCCCTGAGTTCACAAAGATTGCTCAGAACATCCTCACTGCAAACCTGCCAAATCCTGAATATGAAGCTATTCTCTTATGCCACAGAGATGATGTGGAGCTACAGAAGGCAAAGATAATAGATGATACTGAGAGAGATGGCAATGTAGATGCCTGGCTACAAGGACAGATTGATATTCCTCTCTCAGACAGTCTTCAGTATCTTAAAAAAGAGTACATCACTTCACTAGGGTCCAATGCCAAATCTCTCACCCCTAGTGATGTGTATGAAGCAGTGAATGACAGCTACAAGGGCATTCTCAAGGCTGCACACTACCTTCGAACGGGTCTAAAGATAGAAGTTAATGAAGTGTGTACAGCCACAACCAAGGAGGTGCATGAGATAAAGAGGACTTTTGATTCCAAATTCCCTCAATTGGAGACTATAGTCAAGGATATTCTAGCCTGCAAGTCTACCTGCACCAAGATGGACAATGGTCTAGCCATTCTCAAAGATGTTGTCACAGGCCTAGGGCACAAATTCCAAAATCTCACTGATCAGACAACTGAGGCCAATGCCATGCTTAGGACACTTTTTGCCAATCAGTATGGAGATAAGCTAATCACTGAAGTCCCAGTGCATGATATGACTAGGTTTGAAGTGTAGAGACTTAAAGAACAATCCCTGTCTAGCTTCAAATCTACTCAATTGTTCAATAATGTAGATGCACTTGAAAAGGAGGTAGCCACTCTCACTCAGTCTAATGCTCATCTTACAGACAAGGTAGCAACTCTCACTGAGCAGCTGAACACTCAAGCCACCACCACAGCTGATGTTCTCCTGCATCAACAGTCCATGTTGTCTGCAATGATGAAGCACATGGGTCTCCCTCTCCCTGAAGAATCTTCAAACCCTGTGGTCACTCATCAAGCCTCTGTGCCTGACAACAAGCCTAAGGGGGAGAAGAGGACCTCAAGGAACTCAAATCCAAAGGGGGAGAAAACTCAAGCCAAAGGCATCAAGGTAAATGAGGGTGGTCACCAAAGAGCTTCAAAATCCATATCCATACCCAATGTGCCAGGCAAAGGAAAATCAAAAGTTGATGAGCCTCCATCTTCTCTGCCAGTTGTCACTCTACCAACTGTGCACATAACCACTCCTGATGGTCAGAAGCAATCTATCATAACCACAGTGATTGCATGGAGTATGCCATCTGATAACTCTCCATCTACCAAAGTTGAAAGTGTCAAACCTGTAGAAGTAAAGGTGGTTACTGAGGCCAAGCTATAAGAAGTTGCAAACTCTAATGTCTACCATGATGATGCATTCTTGAAGTTTCTGAAAGTCTCAAGGGAACAAGCTGATGACACTTAAATATATATAAGGAGGCTGAGAGATCAGATTAATTACTTCACTGTGATACCTAGGAGAGTCAATGGCTTATGGCTCAAGGAGGTGATGATGGTGGCAAAATCCAGTATCTGGCATCTAACCTACAACACTCTACAAACATTGAAACATTCAGAGATAAATGTACTGATCAGGCTTATTGAGAAGAGGGATGCAAATGAAAACAATAAAAGTCTATATGATGACCTGAGGAATGGCCAACCTTCTAGGCTCCCAGAAGTGTTTAAGAAGCCATGGACAATTGTCTATCAAGCTGGCACCAGAATTGAAGACATTAAACAACTGGTGATTCCTCATGATCTCACACCTCAAAACCACAGACCTATTATTGCAATCATTGAACAACTACAGAATAAGGGTGGAACCAGAAATGCTGAAGAACTAGAGGCACTGCAAATTCTCAGATCCTTTATTGCAACTGGTGTAATTCCAGAAATTGCCAAGCCTAGGAGAAATAAGGATGACAAAGATGAGGATAAAAGTGATGGGAGGAGAAGACATCACAAGAGTGATAAGGGAGATGGAGACAAGAAAAAGAAGAGGGATGACAAAGAGAAGAAATATGGTAATGACCAAGGGAAAGTCTATGAGAGGACAAGTGTGAAACAGCAAGCCATAGGCATTGCTGGCAGTAACCTCACCTGTTAGGAATAATTCATGAGTTGTGATGTTAAGAATAGAATTTTACTTATACTTCTTGTATATCCTGATTTATAAAGGATTTAACACTTTGTATAGAATTCTTCTACAAGAGATACCACTAACTTAGGGGGAGAATCTAGCAGAGGCAATCTACCACCTGTTAGAAAATGGACAAAGGATCATACTGAAGATTTGATTATTGGTGATCCAAATAGTGGTGTTCGAACTAGAAGATCAATTCAAAATGAATGCTTATATAGTTGCTTTCTCTCAAAGAATGAACCTAAGAAGGTTGAAGAAGCCTTACAGGATCCTGATTGGGTAATTGCAATGCAGGAGGAGTTAAATGAGTTTGAGAGAAACAAAGTCTGGAAGCTGGTACCAAGACCTAAAGATAGATCTATTATTGGTGCAAAATGGGTTTTCAGAAACAGCTAGATGAATCTGGTATGATTGTAAGAAACAAAGCAAGACTGGTGGCCAAGGGTTATTCTCAGGAAGAAGGCATTGATTATGATGAGACCTTTGCACCTGTAGCAAGATTGGAAGCAATCAGAATGTTTCTTGCATTTGCAGCTCATTCAAAATTCAAGGTATACCAGATGGATGTAAAGAGTGCTTTTCTAAATGGTAAACTTGACGAGGAAGTGTATGTGGAGCAGCCACCTGGATTTGTTGATCCAAAGTTTCCAAATCATGTCTACAAACTTGACAAGGCACTCTATGGACTAAAGCAGGCACCAAGAGCATGGTATGAGACTTTGTCTAAATTTCATCTTGAAAATGTCTTCACAAGAGGTACAATTGACAAAACTCTATTCTTTAGAAAGATAAAAGGTGAATTGCTTTTAGTTCAAGTTTATGTTGATGATATCATATTTAGCTCTACTAATGAAAAGTTGTGTGCAAAGTTTAGCAAGCTTATGCAGTCTAAGTATCAGATGAGCATGATGGGTGAATTAAATTATTTCTTAGGCTTGCAGGTCAAACAGACTGAGACTGGTATTTTCATTAATCAGTCAAAGTATATTAAAGATCTTTTAAGAAGGTTTGACTTTCAAGACTGTGCAGTTGCAAAAACATCCATGGCAACAGCCACTAAACTAGACTCTGATCCTAAGGGAAAGAGTGTGGATAATACTAGTTATAGAGGCATGATAGGCTCATTGTTATATCTAACTTCAAGTAGACTAGATATAATGTTTTCTACCCGTTTATGTGCTAGATTCCAAAGTGATCCTAAGGAATCTCATTTAATTGCTGTGAAGAGAATTTTTAGATATCTCAAAGGAACTCCAAATCTTGGTTTGTGGTATCCTAGAGAATCTGATTTCTTCCTAATTGGCTATTCAGACTCTGATTATGCAGGGTGTAAGATAGATAGGAAAAGCACTACAGGTACATGTCAATTCTTGGGAAACAGATTGATTTCTTGGACAAGCAAGAAGCAACAATCTGTTTCAACCTCAACTGCAGAAGCTAAGTACATAGCAGCAGGCAGTTGTTGTGCACAGCTCCTTTGGATAAGAAATCAGTTGATGGATTATGGTATGACACTTAGTAATATTCCTATGTTTTGTGATAATACTAGTGCTATCAAAATTGCAGAAAATCCAGTTCAACATTCAAGGACTAAGCACATTGATGTTAGGTATCATTTTATTAGAGAACATATTGAGAATGGTACTGTGGAACTTCATTTTGTTCCTACTGACAAACAGCATGCAGATATTCTAACTAAACCACTTGATGAGGCTACATTCAGTAGATTAGTAAGTGAGTTAGGAATGTTAAATTTCTAGGTCTTTAACATCTGCAAAAGTAGCAAGGTATGTTGTTTTTAGCTTATAGACTTGATATTCTTGTCAGGATCTATATTTGATTGTTAAATGCTTTAGCTATAACACTTTGCCTTGATAAATTTCAGTATGATAGACTTGTTAATAATCATCAAGATTAGAATTGTTATCAGGATATTGACGTCACCAGTATTGTGTCAATATCAGGATTATGAAAATTGTTTCAGATCCTGACTTTTACTTTGTGTAGTAATCTAATTCTGAGATGTGTTAAGTCTATGCCAGCAAGTTTTAATATTTGCATACTGATAACTTATACCATTAGTCAGATCATTTGATAAATAGGGAACAACAGACAAGTAGATAATAAGAAATTGTATTTTCATTAATTGAAAGCATTACATACATGGAAATGAATTCAAATATCTTTTTGTCTAATTTCTACTAATAATCCTATTCTTGTATAAAGTTGTTGTTGTTCTTAGTCTTCAAAGATCTACTTCAGGACAAGGAGCATCTCGAGAGTCACCTTGATGATTACTCCTGGATTCCTTGTCTGGGCGACTTGAATGAGAGTAGCTGACTTGAATGTATAGCATCTCCATCAAGATCAACCTCAGACTCTCGGCCAAATTCTTCATCCTCAAGTTTTGAGAAGGTTAGAGGGTGATTGTATCCAACAGATGGATGTTCTAAAAGAAGGTTCTGGACATTATATGGATCTACTCCAATCATGTCTAAAACGATGAGAAAAGTCATCTCTTCAAAGAGACGAATATTGAATCTTTGGTGTTCATCATCTGTGAGAAATCGAAAGATTGGATTGAAGGTCATTGTATTTTGTGGAAGCTCTGTGTTTACAGAGAGGTTTTGTGTGTTTTTGGAGTTAAGAAAGGCAAAAGACATCAAGGGTTTATAAAGGAAAGAGTGAGAAGCTGAACAGTCATTTTAATTGTACATTGTATTGGCGTATATACGTATGACTGGTCCTTTCATATTTCCAAGATATTTTTGACAATCTAACAAGTTTTTTGTTTAGATTATTGATGTTCTTTTCAGGTTAAATTCTAAAATTGCCACGTGGAACTCCATTTAATCTTTGGAATCAGGATGATAGTGATCAGGAAAACGAAAGTGATTTCATCAGGATTGATGATTATTTTTATTATTTTTAATCACATTCAGAGTTGTGATTATCTTGGTGAAAAAGATCACATCATAAAATGAAGCTGATCAGTATTGACTTTATTTTGATTTACCCTGATTTATTTAATTGAAATCAATTTTGGATTTTATTTTCCAAAAATCGTGGGTAAATTGCATTTTTCAGGGACTGACACCTGTCAACCTACGTGTCAACGTGGGTTAGTGGGTCTGAAGGATTTTTGAATATATCTTTATTTTGAGACTCTGATTGTTTATTGCTAACTTTTAATTCGTATTTTAAGAAGCAAAAACATTCATTCAAGTGCTCAAAATCATTAGTCAATTTCAAGATTTCTCAAGTTCTTTTCAGATCAAAAATGGCAGCTCAAAGAAGTCTACCTAAATCATTAGCTTTCAAGTTTGGTGACTTTGATTTTATGATGAATAATCATGTTGCAGCAATCACCAGCAAGAAAGGAGTATTAGCTGATTTTCATCCTGTGATGGATTTTATGGCTATTGGACCTTTGCGTTATGCATTGACAGCATCTCCAGAAATAAATCAAGCTGCTGTTTCACAATCTTGGGAGAATGCTGAGGTAATTGATTCTACTCAGAGTCAATCAGGTAAGATTGTTCTACACTTAGGACAAAATACTTATGACATTACTGAATCTATTATTAATTCAGTACTTCACTTACCTGTTACTGATAATTATGCAAGTGAACCATCTGATGATGATGTAAGAACTATGTTGTCTGCATTAGGTTATAGTGGATCTCTAGACAACATGAGCCAGTTAAATAGGTCTTTTCTTAGAAAGGAATGGTTTTTCTTCTTTGATCAAATTGCTAAATGTTTTACTGGTAAATGTAGTTCTTTTCAGCAAATTACTTCTGTTACTTCACATATTGCTTACAGTTTGCTTTATGACAGAGTAATTAACATTGGTCACATTATCTTAAATCAGATGAGTATTAAACTCATAGATTTATGCAAATGTTTATTAACCATTTTATTCCAGATGTTGAAGCTAGATTTGGCAGATAACATTGTGTTTCTTCTTATGTACAGCAAAAGAGAATTTTCTCTGACATTACAAAGAAGGACAATGAAAAGAATCTAGATGAAATACCTGCAATTCATTATCCACATCATGTTCAGGTAATTCTTAAAACTCATCTTCCTACTCTCTACAATTCTTCTTTCTTTTGTGGTGAAATGGCTCAGGAATCTCATTTGGAGGAGAACCCACCTGTGTCTACCCAAGTAGCCCAAAACATTATAGTCTCTGAAACAAATCAAGAACAATATTTTAATCCACAGCCTGTTGTTTCAAAGAAACCAACCTCTGGTGTTTCTTCTTATGTACAACAAAAGAGAATTTTCTCTGACATTACAAAGAAGGACAATGAAAAGAATCTAGATGAAATACCTGCAATTCATTATCCACATCATGTTCAGGTAATTCTTAAAACTCATCTTCCTACTCTCTACAATTCTTCTTTCTTTTGTGGTGAAATGGCTTAGGAATCTCATTTGGAGGAGAACCCACCTGTGTCTACCCAAGTAGCCCAAAACATTATAGTCTCTGAAACAAATCAAGAACAATATTTTAATCCACAGCCTGTTGTTTCAAAGAAACCAACATCTGGTGTTTCTCAAAAGACATCAGTTGTAAGGAAGAGAAGATTTGTTGTGTCAAGTAGTAGTAGTAGTTCTAGTGAAGATGATGATAATATATCTCATGCTGAGAGAGAAGAATTGAAGGCTGCAATTCGACTTTCTAAGCTAGGACAAAGAGATGAAGCACCTAGTCACAGTCAGGCTGCAGTCTCTCAAAAGGTTGTAGTACTTAAAAAGGGAAAACAGTTACTGGATACTGTCTCTCAAAAGACTGTGTCTATTGAAAAAGGATCTCATCCCAAGATCAATTATGTGTCTACACCTCTTGAGTCTTCTCAGGATAAATCTTTTGCTCACTATACTAGGAGAACAAGGAGAAAGATTCATTTGTCACCTACACACACAGAGTCTAGTCCAACTAATATCATGCAGGTCTCTACAAATAAAGCAACAATCAAGTCAGCAAATGACAATAGAGATCTGGATATTGATTCTTCATAGGAAACTACATTATCATACAGACTGGCTATGGGACTAATTTCTCTCAAAGTGAAGTTGTCAAGGCCTGTTCTAGATTTTCTAATTGAAAGAGTACCAAAACTTTTATTTCCAGATGAATATGGACTTCTACATCAAAGACTTGACTTAATGAAGATGTATTTCTATGTATCTGTCAGAAGACTATTAGTCAAGAAATTTGGACTCTCGAAGCATGTTGCACTTCAATCACTTCATGCATATTTATTTGACAAGGATGTCATTATTGAAGATGCTTCAGCTCAAGGTGAACAACTGGAGGGAGTAGATAGTGGAATGCAGTCAACAGAAGATACTATTGCACCAGTGGTGGATAGTAGGAAAGATTAGATCACAGTCACTGCAATACAAGAACCATCTAGTCAGAGGTTGGATGACTCAGGAGCTGTGATAGCTGATGTTGAAAGGTCTTCTATGATGACTGAAATTACAAGTGAGAAACCCTATGATATGGGAGGAATGACTTTGATTGATTTTTCTGAAGATCAAACAAATATTGTTCATTCAGAGTCTATCCACCTTGAGGGTGAGTCTCAGCAAACAACACTTAAAGACGGTGACATACTAACTATGGTGTCTAATGAAGTATTACTGAAGACATCAGAGTCTAGTAGAAAACCTAAAAGTGGTATACTGGAGCCTGTAGTCTCTGAAAGGAAAGAAGATGATTGTAAGGATTCAGAGATTATAGCAGCTCACTCCTTGGAGAAAACCTCAAGCCCCTTGCCATATGAGGAACCCTCTCTCCATGTGAGTTCAGGTATAAAAACTTCTTCTAAACTCTATTTTTCTGTAGGTCATGAGAGCACTTATCCAAATTTGAGTGATATACTTGAAAAGATGGATATTGATCCACAATCAGAGAGGCTGGCTCCTGACCAGGCAAAAGGAGAGGTAGAAAGAGTGTTGACTTTAGATAGTCAAAGTGAGAATGAGGGTATGGATGATCAACTCCATAGTGAGGGAGAGAAAATTAGGAAACCACCATCATTTGATTTCTGGGATCAGGTTTTTCCTGAATCTTGGTCTAACAATCTTGGTATGGATGCTGATACTTATTCTTTTATCAAGATGTATGAGAAGAATGATTTAGCAAAGCACAACTCAAAGCCAGAAGTTAAAGCTTAGAAGCAAAAAGAAAGGCTTGCAGGAATTATAAACAGAAGAGGTGAAAGGCTAAGATAAACTTCTACACCACTTGTACCAGAAGAAATTCCTAATGATCCTAGTATTCCTTTGTTTGTACTACCAATATTAACCAGAATTGAGACATCAACAGTATCTGATCAATCTAAGAAGGAGTCAGGTTTTGTAGATGTTAGTACACAGAATACTGGTGAAGGACAAGATGATCATATTGCAGCTTCAGATCAGAAAGATGAAGATGTTTGCAACTCTAATCGAGTTTTATTACTTGAATATCATTCTACACAGGCAACTTCTTTTACAAGACTTGAATCTGAAGATATTCCAAACACTTCTAACATTGAAGTCAATTCTGAAGTTCTACAAGACAATCAGAAATCTCAAGTTAAAATTCAATCAAGACTTCAAACACTTGAAGATAACCAAGTCACTATTATGGAAAATCAAGCAGTTCTGATGAATCTCATTTGTTCTGTTACTGAATCTCTTGGAATTAATGTTGCTGATGTAAAAATGGGGGAGATAAAAACAGTTAAAAGGCAACAGACTGGGGGAGGAGATAAAAAGACTTGGAGAAATAAAAGAAGAACTAAGGATGATAGAGGTGAATCTTATCAGGGAAGTGGTAAAGGAAAAGAAGCATCTAATAGTTGAATTCTTTCTTCTAAGTACTGGATACTATGTCTATATCTGAAGAAGGAGGTACTTAACTTCATGATTTTTGAATTCATAAATTCTATTCTGATTGTATTGTTATATGTTTTGACATCAACAACTCAGATTTATGCTTCAGATCTTAAAGCATAAATAGGGGGAGATTGTTAGGAATAATTCATGAATTGTGATGTTAAGAATAGAATTTTACTTATACTTCTTGTATATCCTGATTTATAAAGGATTTAGCACTTTGTATAGGATATATGTGTAAGACAGTTATCTGTAAAGTTTAGTCAGGAATGAACAGTGCATCGAGTACTACATGTCAGGAACTGAGATTGAATCCTGATACGTCAAGTCAAATACTGATCAAGTACTGATAGGATGGTCAGATCCTGATGCAAGATGGAATCCTGATATCAGTCGTGTTACTGATGATGTCATTATGGATGCTACAGAAACTGGCAAGTGTTATAAAACAGGATCTTTGTTTGAGGAACAAGCAAGAAGATTTTATGAAGGAAAGAATTTTCTATTGATGGAAACTATCAACTGGACGGCAGAACATTGTCATGTATAGATTATCTTTCTGTGATTAGTTGATAGGAAGCATTATAAATACTCTCTCTATATCATTGTAAAAGGTGTTCATGAGGTTTGTAATCGTAAGTATACGAGAGTGCAAACAGAGAGTTTTATTTTGTCAGCAGCTGCTAAAGGTATTTGTACACCTTTGGTAGAGTTTGTATTTGATCTTATTTAATACAAACAGAATTTGATTCATTCGTTTATTCTTGTTTATATAACTAAGCAAAAATCAGACACGATTATATAACTTGCATTCAACCCCCCCCTCTTCTACAAGTTATTCGAGTTAACATCACCACAACACAAGACTCTAAGTCTAGGGTGAATACTGTTAGTAGTGACCTACAAAAGTCAAATTCCATGGCCTCTGCAAATGTTTTACTACCTCAAGAAGAGAAGGAGATTCAAGCCAAGAAACCATGTGTATGTTTCAGAAAGCAAACTGCTAATGGAATACTACTATGGTCTTCCAACAAAGGTCAAAAATTTCAGCCAAGCAATCAAGTAAAAAGATCTAATTTCAAGCATGCTGCTTAGAGAGTAAAGCCATCCAGGTCAAGAGCCCTAACAATCATTCCAGGATTGAAACTTCAACCACTAGATGAAGATTTTGATGAAGACCAACTGCTATTTCTGAGAGCTCAAAGAATCTACTCTGCTGTAATTGTGAATTACTTCCTTGAGATCAAGTATACTGATGGGAGACAGAGAAAATTCAAACAAGGGGGTTATCAAAGTTGGGGCAAGTTATATGAGATAGAAAGAATTATTGCATTGTTGGATTCTGAAGACAAGGTGGAGAAAGTATGGAAGCTGGAGTTGATTGACTTTGTGAGAATGAAGAGAAATCATGCTGAAGTAATAAGGAAGGGGTGCCTTGAGAAATGGTTAGATAGAGAGAAAGAAATTGATAGACTGGAGATTGAGGCAGAAAAGCTAAGGGATTGTGTAGAGTTCAGTTTGATCCCTATGTGGTGAAGTATAGGAGAAGAAATGGAGACAATGTCAATATCAGAATGAACCTACTCAATCATTATCCTGCCAATATACTAAAACCAGTACTTGAAGATTTCAAAAGCTCTATCCTGCTTGAAGAATTAGATGCTATGGCAGAAATCATAAGAGCTATGGATGAGAATGCAAGGAAGGACCAAGAAAGAAAACAGAAAGCATATGATGATCTACAAGCCAAAGCAATGAAAATGGAATCAAAGGGGAATGGCTAGTATTTCATCATATTGTAAGAATACTCAACTTGTAATTCAACTCAAGCTCTCAATCAAATTTCATACCTGTACTTTTTAAAGTTTTATCTTTATGTATGTTAGGCTTGTTATCAGACATGAAATTGTGACTAAGGGTCTTACTCACAATTTGGGGGAGATTGTTAGTCACAGAGACATGCCTGTTTAACTCTAATAACAAGCCTAATTATTTGTAATGCTTTGCATTACTTACATGACCTCTTAACTGAGGGAACCTCTAGTTGTAGAGTTTCTACTTGCTTTGTACTTGTAATAGGCATCAAATTCTAACTGTGTAACTGTACTTATTGAGTCAAGAATAATGCTTGAAAGAAGTTCCAAGGTTCATGCCTCAAGCAAGAAGATGAAGACTGTCAAATAAATCACAGTTGGGATTTGAAGAAATGAAGAATTTGCCTAAGTACCAATTCGAGAAGTACTTTTGTCTATTCGAGAAGTCAAGCATTCGAGAAGTCAGGGATTCGATATCTCAAGACACTATTCGATATCTCTGAATGCACTATTCGATATCTCATTCGATATCTCAGATATTCGACATCTCTAAATGCTCTATTCGAGAACTCAAGAAGTCAACAAGTGAAAGTGGTATTCGAGTTCTCAAAGAGTCAACAAGTCAAAGTACCATTCGATATCTCAAGGACTCGGAAAGCTATTCGATATCTCAGGGATTCGACATGTCAAAATGCTCTATTCGACAACTCAAGGATTCCCAGATAAAAGAGATATTCGAGAAGTGATTCGATATGTCATATAACAATATTCGAGAACTCAGAGTTATCAAGTCAATACTAGTTCTCGAATCACTTACTTAGTCACTTCTCGAATACATTCTTAGAGACAAAATACTGAAGAAATTGTATAAGTCTGAAACCTACAACAAGCCAATGCACTTTATGGACCACAATCTGTAATGTGCTCTGGAAAGCCTACAAGGAAGCTTGGAGAGATATAAAAGAGAAAAAGGGCTAAAGAAGTGGATCTGAACAGGCTTTGCAAAGTCAAATCTGTAACCGTTTGGACACTTACTCAAAAAGGATAGATAGACTAGAAAGTAATTTGTTCAGCTACCTTATATGCAGTAAGTAGGTTGTATCCATGTTCTATAAGGATACAGCCTCACTTCCTTAGTTGTTAACTTTTAAGGAGTCAAGTTTTTCATACATTGTAAGTCATATCTCTCTGAGAAAAACGAAGCTGAGAATACTATCATTTGTATTCACAGATTGTAGCAACCTTTATCTAATACAATATTAGATTAAAGTGATATCGTGTCTTGTGTTGTTCTTATCCGCACTCATATATTTGCACACACAAACACCTATCTTGCTACATAGACTCAAGAACAAGAAAAGTTCAAGAATCCATTCACCCCCCCTCTGTATTCTTTTACTGTATTCAATACTCAACAAAGAATTTCTCCACTCCAACCTACTCTCAAAAGAAGTCACAAGGGGGTAAACAAGGGGTCCTGGATAAGGAGAAATCTGTGCTTGAGATTGATCAATCTTTGATTGATATAGGGGTGTATAAGGAAACAGGAGAAAAGAGGAAATTCTATCAGAAAATTGATTCTGAGTCTGATTATGATTCTGATGATGACAAATTGCCTTTATCAGTTTCTTTGAAGAAAAAGGAAGTCACTGCTGTTGTTTCTAAAGAAATGGCTATTTCTGAAGAGCCAAAGAAGAGAAGGAGATTACTTAAGAAAAACCAATAATTCATTCCTCTGGAGATACAGAATCTTGATGATGATATAGAGAACATTCTGAATCCGATTGTATCATCAGTTCCTGACGCAACTGTAGATCCTGATATCTCTACTCCTAATATTTCACCTGTGAAGCCTGTTGAAATCTCTGATTCTCCAGCTCCTACATCTCCAAAAAGAAGGATAATTGAAATGTCTGTGGATGATGTGAACAAAATTGCTGCACAACTTGGATTAAAGTCTGTCTCACTCAAACAGAAAGATGCTACTGAAAAGGTCTTTCATAGATAGAAGAAACAGAGGATTACTTCACCTCTGAGAGGATCTAGCCCACAAGAACCTGAACTTCAAAGTAGTTCAGCAGCTACTAAAGATTCAGTCACACAAGAACCATCCACTCAAAGTGTGGATGCAGACATTACTAAAGGAATAGTCCCACAAGAACCACTTTCTCAAAGGGAAGGTGAAGACAAGAATATTTCTGCCCCACAAGAACCATCTTCTCAAAGTGAAGATGCAGGCAAAATCACATCAGCAAAGGAGTTTCCTGACACTGCTCAAGGGGCTTCTGAAATTGAGTTTGACTTAGTTCAAAGTCTGGCAGATAAAGCTGCTCATAATAAGCATACTGTTGAATGTGATGAGATACTTAAGGATACTGCATATGAGGGACGTACACAAGAACCTTTGACTCAAAGTGTTGAAGAAGCTTCACAACCTCAGACTACACAAGAACCATCAGTAGAAAATACTGATGCAAGTCATGCTTTAGTTGCAGCTGTCAATCCTGATGCAAGTACCACTGATCCAAATATTCCACTGCTTATTGAGCCGATTTCTGCAAGGCCAATGGAATCATTAACTACTTCATCAGGTAACACTTCTATCTCTACTTCTTTTAATACTGATAGTATGATTACAGATAGACCTGATACAAAGGATACCTCTATTTGTATGACTTCAATCCACTCTTCTCAGCCACCTCTTATTTATTTGAATTTGTTGAGCCAGAACCTTTCAAGTGAGAATGAGAGTAAACAATTAGAAGAAAAAAAAGAGTGAAGAGAGGCAGTCTCCTGTACTGGCAAAAGGAGAGGTAGAAAAGAGTGAGAAGTTACAAACTTCTGGAGAGGTAGCAGTTACTATTGAAAGTAACTTAGGTAACATTATGAGAAGTGATGAGATCACTTTAAAAGAACAGAGAGATCTAGGAAATGTTTCTATTCCCAATGCAGGTTTTCAGGAATCAACAGTTTCATCTACTGTTGATCTAAAATTGAAAGGAGTTATGAATCCTGAAGATAATATGGATGATCAAATTCCTGAGGCTGATGACAGCTCAGATGATGATGATGATGCTGATGATAATCCTGAAACAAATCAACTGCAAGCAGTTCTCAAAGCAAGTCTAGGATCTGCTCATGGATCTTCTAGTAAGTATATGCAGTCTGTTACTCAAGAAGAGTTCAGAGGGGAGTATAGTTCTCAACTTCCTGAACATACTAGAGCCATGAGAGGTTATGAATGGGATACTGAATGGAATCAGCCAACTGTTGAGATGAACTTCAATAATGCTCTTTTTCATTCCAGTCATATTGCTACTAGGATGTCTACTCCTGAGCTTAAGGCTCTTCTCAAGACTTCCACTCTTTTGGCAAAAGGATTGAAAGATGAAGTCAAGACTATCAAGTCTGATAATGAAAAGTTTCATGCTCGGTTTCTCAAGGATTATGCTGAAATTCCTACTACTCATCAGTTTGGACGTTTAAGTACTTCTTTCACTACAAGGATGGATACTGTGGAAGCTAAAGTTGATACCTTGTCTTCTAAAGTTGATACTATTGATGAAACTCTCAATCTTATCTTGTCTTTCTTTATTGAAGAGGGTTCTGATGTCAAAAAAGGGAGAAGGTAATCAAAACAAAATGCACACCTAATCCAGTTGTAAGAAAGGATGATGATACTTCTGGAAATGATGGTGGTGGTCAGTTAAATAAAGCAGAAACCTCTGATGCTGCTTTGGTGACAAGAAAAAGTACATCTCAAACTCAAACAAAGTAGTCAACTCATGTTTCTAAATCTGGCAAGAGAACAGTGAGGACGATGGTGCAATCTCAAGTCATGACAGAAGAACAATTTCAAGTGCCTGGTCTAAATCAAACACTTCCAACAATTCCTGAAGAAAATGAAGATTTGTTCATTATTGACATAAAAGATGCTCTGATGTGCTAAAAATATGACAATTAAAATCGCAAGCGCACGATCATCGTTTTAATATTTAAGATTCGTTCCACAGAGACTAATATTTTTGCAAACCTTAAATTTTCAATTTAATCGGATTAGAACAAATTTTGGGAAATTCGGATTTTAAACTATTTGATTTCTAATTGAAATTTTAAAAAAAAACTATTTTAAGAAAAAGAAAATTTAATTTATTTACAGAAAATTACATTAAACTATTTTAAACTAACAAGAAACTAATTTACATTTTCACTTTTTTTTTCGAATTAAAATCAAAAAAAAATTTATTAACAGAAAATTTCAAAGAAAATTCGACATGACTCGGCTAACAGCAAAACGGAAAAACTCCTGTCAAACACAGATCGCAGACAAAACGAGAAACTCTAAAACCAATTCGGCAGCCACGAACTTTTCTACGAACACTACAATTAAGTAAACTTACGCACAAACCAAGCACACAACTCGCACTATACTACAGACTCGGCAACAATACTCGCAGTCGCATAAGACTCAGCACAGAACTCATAAAATACGAACTAAAAATAGAAACACAACACAGTAACGAAAACAAGACTCCATCAAAGTGAACTAAACTGCACATAAACAAAGAACATAACAATATCATAATCTAACTATTACAACTCAAAGTCCCCATCTACAGACTTGGTAACACGCAGCAAGACCCCAACAAGAACTCGGCCACAAACAAGAATCGACTCAGGAAAAACCGTCTGAAAGCAACACTTGACAGCAACGGACTCAACAAAAGACTTCAGAGAAACAACTCGAAAAATAATAGGAAGATTTGGAAATCACACAAATAGCAGCTGATTAAACCAAAAACTCAACTTCAAATCTTGACAAAACTCTACAGCAACTTACGACTAACGAACTCAAAACAGACAAGACTCGGTTTAACATAGCAACCAACTAAACAAACTCATAAACAAATAAACCCAGCATCTCGATTCTATAGCAAAACTCTGTAACTCGGACAACACAAATTCAACGAACTAAGCAGCGACAAACAAGAACTCCTAACTAGGCGAAAACAAAACTCGGTAAAACCACCAATCTTGACACAATCGGACGAGAGAGATGGGAAGAAGGAGGGGATGTGAGCCGCGGGTTTTGATTAAAACAAGGGGAAAGGGTTTATGTGAGAATCGAAGAAGGGATAGGTGGGAAAAATCGAAGGGAAGAATAGAGGTGTGGTGTTTGCAATGAAAGGAAAGAAAAGGATTAGAAGAGAGGAGAAGGGGATGGATGAATTATAATCGAAACAAACAAGAAGATGGTTGCGGGTTCGGTGGTTTTAACAAAGGAACAGAGGATGTTTTGTATCTATTTTAACAAAATAAATTGACAATTAAAGGATTGGTTTAATTGCAAGAAGAAAACAGGGGAGGTAATTGCTACAATTTAAAGCAGAACAAAATGAAAATTACGTCTTAAAAATAAAATGCTTACAAGAACTGCATTACAACTACAATACTAATACTACTGATTATAACTAAGGGCGTCCTAATGCTACTCTAACCTACTCTAATCTCCCCTAGGGTGTATGGTGTATATGTCTATTTATAGGACTAGCATATAACTAGTTTACATATGAAATAAAAGTTGTTTACATATCACAAATCAAAGTCAGCTATGCAGCTTTTTCCAAATTTCTTCACATGAATATTTTCCAAGATTTGCTAGCTGGAACTTTTGAAGTTTTAATGCCGGCTGCTTTGACTTGTAAGATGGGCTTCGCAGAAATGCTTTTTAACCCGCACAACTTATAATCTTTAATTAATAAATAATTAATTTAATTCAGAAATTATAAAAATAAATACCTAATATAATTAGATATTTATAAATATAATTTTCTAATTTAAATAAAATATTTATTAACAAAAATTAAATTCTTATGTTCCGAGCTGCGGTCTACTGAGGGTCTGGAACCGGACTTCTTAAGCTTTCCCTTTTTGCACCAAACTCCTAATTCTTTTGCCTTTTTGCATTTTAGTCATTTTCTTCTCTTTTTGGCCCTTCCTTGCTCTTTATTCTTTTATTTTGCCATTTCTTTATTTTTCTTTAAATTTCCTGAAATGCAACAAAATAAATTATTAAAATACGAATTCAAGCATTAAATAGGCAATAAAAATATGCAAAATTATGCACTTATCATGCTCCACATCTTTTCAAGAAAATAACTTCTAAGACAGGTGAAAGTGAGATTGTTTATCACAATGATGTTAAAGTTCAACAACATCATGCTAGGGAAGCATTAGCCTTAGTTTCTAAAGAAAATAATGACATGAGTACTCAAGAGTTTTTAGAAGAACAAAAGAAGATTCTTGAAGAAATTGAAAGACAGAAAGAAGCTCCTGCTGCAGGAAGAGGAAGAGGGAGAGGAGGCAGAAACAGAGGCAGAGGAAGGAAACCTGTAGAAGCAAGTACAAGGCAGACAAGGTCTAGTGGTATCAGAATTAAAGAAATTTCTGATGAAAAAAAGAAGAAAACTCCATTTCTTCTTGAAATGGCTCCAGACAACAAGTTCAATGATCCTGATGAAACTGTCAATACAGAAGTTGAAGAAGAAAATTTGCTGAGAACTAGAAGGAGAAAGTCTATTGTGAAAGCACAGGAAGATGTTCCTGAAATAACTCAGGTTGTTACTTCTAATATTGATGCTTCAATCAGAGAAGAAGAAAGAAGAATCAAGAAAACTGAAAATGACATTGTTGATGATGCAAGAAATGAATACTTGAAAAGAATCTTTGAATCTGATAAAGATTTATGGTATGATTCTAACAAAGTTTTTAAGGAGGAAATTTCAAGTGAACCACAGTCCAAGAAGAAAGGAGGAAAATGGAAAGATATTGATGATATGAAGTATACTGGACCGGGGATTTTCAGATCTGCTGGAATAGTTTTACCACCTCCGATTACTCCTGGTCTTCAGAAAGCTAAAATTTCTGAGTCTGATAAATCTCCACCAAGGTGGACAAGAATGCAATCTGAACTGATAGGGATGGAATCTCGCACTAGAGGTGGTATTGGTTTTAGAGATGCTGAATTAAAATCTACAGCTCAGACAGATCAAAATTTTCTTGTTAAGAAACTTGGTGATGAACTGACTATTGATGATCTTTGGGAACTTGAATCTGTTGCAATTGTTGCTTGCAATGTGGACTCTAAGAAAGTAGAGAAGATGTTGTACTTCATGAAGGACAAGAGTGTTAAGAAGCTGTTTATTCATGATGTTTTGTGCAAGTCAACAAAAGAACTGAAATATGTTCTTTATCTACTTGAGAACAGAAGAATTCCTGATACAAAAGCCAGTGTTTATCATAACTGGTGTTCCATGATCTTCAGAACAATCAAATCCAGATATCTAGAAGGAGGATCGAGGTATGATGGTAATTATACTCCCATGTACTTGAATTCAAAATGACAAGAAGTAGAAATGCAAAGGGGTTCAGCTGTTAAAGAAGTGATATTGTATCAAGAACAGTTGTCTTTGAATCCTGGTGGAAGAGATCTTGCATATTTACTGTTGGGAGAATTAGATTTACCAAGGAGCTCAATTCAAAATCTCAGAGCTGGTATCTATCAGATTGATAAGAACAATGAAGAACTCAAGAATCTGAAGAAAAGACTGATTCAGATTCTGGGAGAAAAAGAAGAGGAGTTACTATCAAGTTTCTTGCAGATAAGTAATTTCTTTGTGAGAATTTCTGAGACTAAGCTTGAAGATTACTTGTAGAATTTTGTTTTGAGTTTTTGACATCATTGAATCAAAGAATTTGTGCTTTATTTCATTAAGTACAAATTGAGGGAGATTGTTAGATATTGATTCAAGTGATATCAGGATCAGGACTGTTACTGATCAGATACTGATGCTGACGTCATCAGTAATACAACGTCAGTATGAAGGTGTTATCAGGATTAGAAGCTGGTCAGGATTACGTGAAGATTCTAATCAGACCAGAGATCAAGGAAGATTGATATGTTGGTTGCTAAATTGTAGGAAGGCAGATATCATACAAGATATGCATTCATAGTAATATGTAATTGATTTAGAATATCTTGTGATTGATAGTGTAGCTGTGTATGTTATATAAACACAATTTAGGTTTTACATAATTGTAATCGCTTACACGAGTCATCTTGTAACCTAGCAGCTCTTAAGAACATAAGGATTTCTTAAGATAGTTTGTAACAGTTTTATATCAGAGTTAATAAAGCTGTTATTGATTCATACTTGTGTTATTTCTGTTTAAGTCGAAAATCTTATACAATTGTATTCAACCCCTCTTCTACAATTGTTAATTACTGGGCAACAGAAATAAAACAGATTTTTAACTTGTCTAGAACTAAATAAAAATAAAGTTTACCTAGACATGTTTTTGTTCATTTTAAAAAAATATTATTTCAATATAACTTTTTATGTATATTTTTGTTAATCTAAAAATATTGAATTTGTTTGATTTTTATATAAATTTATACCTGTTTACAAATACATTTATCTCATATAAATACATTATTTGATGGATAAAGAACATGTTAATTTCTAAATTACATGCATATTAATATAAAAATAAAATTTATAATATATTATATCCTTATATAATAAGCGTAAGAGGGATCTTATCCATAATTTTGGTTTGGTCACTATACCGCCAAAATAATCTCAACCGTCGAATTTAATATTTTTAAAAATAGACGATCAAGATTATATCATATTAAAAAGAAAATTATAATCTAAAAATGATATAATGAAAAAGGTTGTATTAGAATTGAATTTTAAAAAGAAGTTATAATCTGAAAAGGATATAAACGATTGTATTAGAACTGAATTTTATTTATTTATTAATATTAAAAAAGGTTCAAATTTACTATTTAGGCTCTATCTCGAGATATAGAAATCAGATTTGGATGATTTTACAATCCACGTGAAACTTATAAAATTATTTTTAATTTAGTGATGATTTAACAATTATTATCCAAATGAAAACACTCAGAATCTCAAGAGAAAATATAATTACGAATTTTTACATTAATCCTATTTAGTGTAGAATACCTACATTAATAATCCTATTCAATATAAAAAAACCTAATTATATATGATTTAAATCATTGACAAGCACTTTTTCGTATTTCTATATAAATACACTTTTTAGTTTACGTGTTAAAATATTAAATATTTTTTATGCTAGATCCAACGTTTTTTATCTACTTATTTTAAGATCTAACAGTTCTTATTTATTTTATCGTACTGTGGACCTGACTACCAATTACCAAAGTTTTGGACAAAATCCCTCCTACACTTATTATTAAAACTGTATTTGGTTGTTAGTACAACTATCTTCAAATAATAAGAAGGTTATTTTAATAATCAAAACCAAATATAAGTAGATTTCCTAAGTAGAATAGAATTTTCAATATAAAAAATCGTCAATTTCATCTCTCTTTTGTTTCTTGCTAGTTTTAATTAGAGAAAATTGTTAAATCATCACTAAATTAAAGATTATTTTATTAATTTCACGTAGGCTGTAAAATCATCCAAATCGGGTTTTAAGAATTCATGATAAAACACATAATAACTAAGTTGAACGTGCAAAAATCATATATATATATATATATATATATATATTTCAATTTCATAACAACAATTTGATATGTAAACTAATAACAAATAACTAATAAAAAAAATAAAATAATTAATATTAGAAAAAGAACTGTGCGTTGCACGGGTTATAAGCTAGTAGGATATAATAAGCAAAATAGGGGATAATTGGTAGTTTGGTTGTTTGGTTCAACCAACTATTAAAAGAATAGCGACCGTTAGATATTTAGTAAATAGATGATAACTGTTAGATCTAATAATAAGGAATATTCTATATTTAAATCCCTCTCCTAAAGATCCAAGGTTCGAATCCCGTCAACAACAATTTACGTTGAGATTTTATATTATATATTATTAAGATTTTGTAATATTAATTAATATTACAAAGTTAAATTATATCCATAATAAATTATTTTATTTTGTTTTGTTTAATCATATAATTTTTAAAATATTTAAAAGTAACATTTAAATTATATCCATAATAAATTATTTTATTTTATTTTGTTTAATCATATAATTTTAAAAATATTTAAAAGTAACTCGTGTTTTGCACGGGCTATAAGCTAGTATGTATAATTTGGGATTCGGATATTACCGGATACGGACCTGTCTATATACAAATTCGTATCCAAAATTCGAATACGTATTATATCTGATTTATTTCGAATACAGATAGTATTCGATTTATTTCAAATACAAATATAGATATTTTGAATGGATATTGAATTTTTTGAATTTTTTTCACATCTCTAATCTCGGACTATATCCATCCTACACTCACACTCTATATCATTATTACATCGTAAAATACATATTTGTTTTCTACCTCTATATAGGTTAATAATCATAACATAGAGTTGTAGATCAAATAAAATTGTAGCAGTTAAGATTCATGGGAAAGTGATACAGATGAGAAAGAAATTGATTCTTGTGTTTGTGCAACTGATTTTAGTGTTTTTATTTGATTTTGTTTGTGTTTAAATTCAATTTTAGTAGCCCAAAAAATAAATTCTGAGATGAATTCCGATCACTATTAGAAATTACGACCGAAGATGACCATTCTTAAAGAGGAAAAACTGATCGGCCATAGAGCAATTACGATTGCATTCAACAATTTCCAACCGAGTAGCGGTCATTAAAAATCAGTCGGTATTTAGCCCAACCAAGTTGCTCTTTCTAGTGTTTGGAAAAAAATTAAAAAATAAAAAGCCCGATTATTCCGCATCTTCACATAAATGTTGTATTAGTACTGTTTCCAGTAACGAGACGCGTGCCAACTAATTCACTGAATGATTTTTTAAATGATTTTGTTGAGTATTGAATACAGCAAAAGAATATAGAGGGGGTGAATGGATTCTTGAACTTTTCTTGTTCTTGAATCTGTGTAGCAAGATAAGTGTTTGTGTGTGCAAATGTGTAGGTGCGGATAAAGAACAACACAAGACACAATATCACTTTAATCTAATATATTATTAGATAAAGGTTGTTACAATATGTGAATACAAATGGTAGTATTCTCAACTTCGTTTTTCTCAGAGAGATATATCTTACAGTGTGTATGAAAAACTTAATCAACTAAAGAAGTGAGATTGTATTCTTATAGAACATGAATACAACTCAATTACTACAAATAAGGTTACAGGATAAATTACTTTCTTGTATGTCTATCCTTTTTGAGTAAGCATCCAAACGGCTACAGATTTGACTTTGCAAAGTTCTGTTCAAATCCACTTCTTTAGCTCTTTGTCTCTTCTATATCTCTCCAAGCTTCCTTGTAGGCTTTCCAGAGCACGTTACAGATTGTGGTCCATAAAGTGCATTGGCTTGTTGCAGGTTTCTGACTTGTACAATTTCTTCAGTATTTTGTCTCCAAGAATGTATTCGAGAAGTGGCTAAGTGATTGATTCGAGAACTAGGATTAGACAACTCTGAGTTCTCGAATACTGTATGATTGACATATCGAATCACTTCTCGAATAATACTTTTCTCCAGGGTTCCTTGAGTTGTCGAATAGAACACTTGACTTGTCGAATCCCTGAGATATCGAATAGCTTTCTGAGTCCTTGAGATATCGAATGGAACTTTGACTTGTTGACTCTTTGAGAACTCGAATACCACTTTGACTTGTTGACTTCTTGAGTTCTCGAATAGAGTATTTAGACATGTTGAATCTCTGAGATATCGAATGAGATATCTAATAGTTCATTCAGAGATATCGAACAGTGTCTTCTCAGATATCGAATCTCTGACTTCTCGAACGCTAGACTTCTTGAATAGACAAATGTACTTCTCGAATTGGTACTTAGGCAAATTCTTCATTTCTTCAAATCTCAACTGTGATTATTTGACAGTCTTTATCTTCTTGCTTGAGGCACGAACCTTGGAACTTCTTTCAAGCATTATTCTTGACTATATAAGTACAATTACACAACTAGGATTTGATGTCCATTACAAGTACAACACAAATAGAAACTCTACAACTAAAGGTTCCCTCAGTTAAGAGGTCATGTAAGTAATGCAAAGCATTACAAATAATTAGGCTTGTTATTAGATGTATACAGGCATGCCTCTGTGATTGACATAATGTAACTCAATGGTTCCATTAGCTGCATGTTCTCTAATGAAATGATATCTGATGTCAATGTGCTTTGTTCTAGAATGATTGACAGGATTGGCAACTATAGAGATTGCACTTGTGTTGTCACACATGATTGGAATTCTTTCCAACACAAGTCCATAATCTCTAAGTTGATTTCTAATCCAAAGCACTTGAGCACATCAACTTCCAGCAGCTATGTATTCAGCCTCAGCTGTAGAAGTTGACATAGATTGTTGTTTCTTGCTATACCAAGAGACTAACCTTTGTCCAAGAAACTGGTAGCTACCTGAGGTGCTTTTCCTATCCACTCTGCATCCAGCATAATCAGCATCAGAATAACCAACCAGATTGAACCCTGTGTCCTTAGGATACCATAGACCCAAGTTTGGAGTGCCCTTCAGATATCTAAAGATCCTTTTTATAGCAATCAAATGTGATTCTTTTGGATTTGATTGAAACCTTGCACACAAACATGTAGCAAACATGATGTCTGGCCTACTTGCAGTGAGATAGAGTAGAGAACCAACCATGCCTCTGTAGACTGAGATATCTACTTTCTTGCCTTTAGCATCTTCATCTAATTTAGTGGCAGTGGCCATGGGTGTCTTTGCAGGTGATCAGTCTTCAAAGTCAAACTTCTTTAATAAATCCTTGATGTACTTGGTTTGACTGATAAAGATATCATCCTTCCTTTGACTGACTTGCAACCCAAGAAAGAATGTCAACTCTCCCATCATACTCATCTCATATCTGCTCTGCACGAGTTTAGAGAATTTCTCACACAGCTTCTCATTTGTAGACCCAAATATGATATCATCCACATAGATCTGAACTAGGATAATATCATAACCATGCTTCTTGTAAAACAGTGTCTTGTCCAATGTGCCTCTAGTGAATTGATTTTCAAGAAGAAATTGTGATAGAGTATCATACCATGCCCTTGGAGCCTGCTTAAGTCCATACAATACCTTAAGCAATCTGTAGACAAATTCTGGGAAGTGTGGATCCTCAAAGCCAGGTGGTTGTTGCACATAAACTTTTTCTTCCAACTCTCCATTCAGAAATACACTCTTGACATCCATTTGATAAACTTTAAAGTTTGAATGAGCAGCAAATGCCAAGAATATTCTGATGGCTTCCAATCTAGCAACAGGGGTAAATGTCTCATCATAATCAATGCCTTCCTGTTGAGAGTATCCTTTTGCAACCAACCTTGTTTTGTTTCTTACTATTACACCATCTTATTCTTCAGAACCCATTTTGTTTCAACAATGGTTCTATTCTTTGGTGCAGGCACAAGTTCCCATACTTTGTTTCTTTTAAATTGATTTAGCTCCGCTTGCATGGCAATAATCCAATCTGGATCCAACAGTGCATCATCAAATTTCTTAGGCTCAATCTGAGATAGAAAACAGCCATAGAGGCATTCATTTTGAGTTGCCCTCCTAGTCCTTACTCCTGCATTAGGGTCTCCAATAATTTGCTCTGCAGTGTGTGATCTATCCCATTTCCTTGAATGTTCAGTCTGATTTCTCATTCTTGATGTTGTTTCATCATCCAAGTCATGATCATTCTCATTTCCTCCCCCTATGAGGTTGCCACTATTCACAGGTGTGTCTTGGATGCTTGTTTTTCCTCTATTGATTGACATAAATTCTTTTCTTGTATCATCATTCACTTGAGTTTGTTGAACTTGAGTTTCAACTCCAGTTTCAATCTCTTCATCATAATCATCTAAATTATCAAACTTTAATGGATCTTTATCTTCATCATTGGCTTCTTCTAATCTAGGTAGTTTGCTGTCATCAAATGTCACATCTGTGCTTTCCATAATTTTCTTTTGATTGATGACATAAACTTTGTATGCAATTCTTTCCATAGAGTAGCCAAGAAAAATTCTTTCAAATGCCTTTGCATCAAACTTTCCAACATATTCTGAATTATCCTTCAATACAAAGCATTTGCTTCCAAAAGTATGAACATACTTTAGAGTAGGCTTCTTTCCAGTCATCAAATTGTAAGGTGTCTTTCCAGTGTTTTTGTTGATAAGGGTTCTGTTCTGGATATAGCATGCAGTGCTCACAGCCTCAGCCCAAAAACATGTAGGCATCTTTGCATCAAGCAACATTGTTCTAGCAGCCTCAATTAGAGTTCTATTCTTTCTCTCAACAACTCCATTTTGTTGTGGAGTCCTTGGAGCTGAGAATTGCTGAGAAATTCCATTCTGTTTGTAGAATGCTTCAAGTATGGCATTTCTGAACTCTGTTCCATTATCACTTCTCAATGCAATCACACTTGTATTGTTGGCCTTTGCTTCCTTGTCAACTTTCTTTATGTGCTCAATGATTACTTGTGGAGCCTCATCTTTTGATGCCAGAAATTCCGCCCATGTATACCTTGTAAAGTCATCAACCATCACCAAGGCATACTTCTTTCTTCCTAGTGACATAATATTGACAGGCCCAAACAAATCCATATGAATGAGTTGCAGGGGCTTGGTTATTGATGTCACTGTCTTTGACTTGTGGCTTGATCTTTTCATCTTTCCTCTTTGATAAGCCTCACACACTCCTTCTTGACAGAATTCAAGTGTGGGCATGCCTCTCACTAACTCTCTTTTGACTAGAAAATTAATGGCTTTGAAGTTCAAGTGTGATAACCTCTTGTGCCACAGCCAACAATCTTCATTTGATGCTTTTGAGTAGAAGCAACAAATTTTGTCCTTGTTTGCAGAGTCCATATTGGCTACAAACAGGCTTCCTTTCCTTACTCCAGATAGAGCAAAATCACCAGTCTTCTTGTGGGTGATCAAACATTCATCTTTGTCAAAATCCACTTTGAATCCTCTATCAGTAAACTGACCAACACTTAGCAGATTATGCTTGAGTCCCTTGACTAGTGCTACATCTTCAATGATGACATTACCAACTTTCAACTTGCCATATCCCAATATGTTACCCATGCTGTCATCTCCAAAAGCAACCATTGGGCCAGCCTTCTCCTCATACTGTGATAGCAGGGCCATATAACCAGTCATGTGATTTGAGCATCCACTGTCCAAAATCCACATAACCTTCTTTTCACTTTCTTTGCCCTGCAAACACAAATGTATTACTTCTCCTTTGGTACCCAAACAAGTTTGGGTCCATGTGACTTAGAAATAGTTTTATCATAAACAACATGCTTATCAACTTTCTTGGTGTTAGTCTTCTTGTCACTGTTAGAAGTCTTAAAACCTGAGGTTTCAGACTTAGGTGATAGAGGTACCTTCCTAGCTCTAGGAGGACTTAAAGACTTTGACCTTGTGTAGTGTGTGTGTGAGAATTGTGACTGATACAACCATCAATGAATTGCCTTCTCAAATTGAAACAACTAGTCATAACATTCATGTTGCATGGCATACAGTCAAATTTATCACAAAATGGAGCATCTCTATGTCTTAAAGGCATAGAACAATCATAGAAAGGTTTGGGCACACTATCAACAGGTTTCTTGCATGCATGAGTTAAATGATTGGTACTGAAATAATTCTGACAAGTTTTCCTAGGGGCATTAGGCATATAATCATAGTTGTTATCTTTGTTAATCCCTAGCTTGCCATTTCTGTTCTATTTCTTTTTAGCCACTTTCTTCTCAGATTCATTCTTCCCAGCTGATAAAAACTTAACAAACTTCTTAGGTCTAGACCTATCACCTACTGGCTCATTGGCTTTTGGCTTGACACTCTCACTCTTAGAGGATGCTTGTTGTTCACTGGATTGTGCCTCATCCTCATCATTCAACATTTGCTTGATGAGAAAGGCATCCTCATCAATTTCAAATGTTGATTCTTTAAAGATTGGAGTCTCAGCCTTTTTCAAAATGTGAGGTACTTCCTCCTGAACGACTATGTCATCTTCAATGACAACATAGCCTTTCCTCTGTTTAAGAGTGCCATAGTCAAGTCCAATAGCAGCCTTGGGTTTAGCTTGAATTTTCTCACAATAGGATTGCACTAGACCAGATGAGTTCTTAAAGGTTTTCAGTTTGAATTCATTTTCAGATAGTTCATCCCTAAGAGCCTTTTCCATTTGACTAGCACATAGAACCTTATTCTGCAGATATTCAACTTCTTTCTTAAGGTTTTCTACTTGCATAGCAGTTAGCTCAAGTTCCTCATTCTTTTTTATTAACATTTCATTTCTAGTAGACAGTTTAACAATTTCCTCATTAGCAGCAGTCATACTAGTATGAATATTAAACATTTCAATAGATAGTTGTTCAATCATGCATTTGTACTCAGAAACAGACATGTCTATGGTAGTGAGAGATGGTACCTGAGAGTCTGATGAAGATGTGTCATCCTTGGAATTGGCCATCAAGGCATAGTTACAAAATTCTTGATCTTCTCCATCACTATCAGAATCATCCCAACACTTCCCTTTAGCTATGTAGGCCTTACCTTGTGTCTGCTTTTTCAGAAGGGCCTCATACTTAGCTTCAAGCTCTAGAAACTCTTTATCCTTCTTTTTAGGCTTCTTGCATTCACTGGCAAAATGCCCTAGGTCATTGCATCTATAACACCTTACAGATGACCTATCCATATGGCTGGTTTTAAATTTATTCTTGTTTGCTTTCACAGGTGCCTTGCTCTTGTTGAATGAATGGTTTTGGGTTTAAGGTTTGAAGGGTTGATTCCTCTTGAATCTGATGTTTGGAAACTTTCTGGCCATGAAAGCATATGAAGTGTTTTCCATTCCATCTAGTTCTTCAAGAGTATAGAACTCTTCTTCCTCCTTCTCCTCAATAGGTTCACTAACCTCAGCTTTAGTTTCTTCATCATCTACTATCTCCTCTATCTTTAGCTGACTTGTAGATGCTTCTAGGTCTTGAATAGATTTGTTGACAATCAAGGCACATGATGTGTTTATCATTCTGCATTGGTTGGCTTGGATAGCCCTTTTCTGAAGCAACTCAAGCTCATGAGTCTTTAAAACCCCATAGAGCACATCATAAGTGATATTGTTCAAATCTCTTTCCCTTAGAGAAATGACCCTCTGCTCTAGGTGATTTGGAGAAGACAATAGAAACTTTATATTCAACTCCTTGGTGCTGTAAACCTTGTCATTCATCTGCAACTCAGTAACTAGCTTGTGAAATCTCTCAAACATCTTAGTGATGCTTTCCTTGGGCTGTGCCATGAAAGCTTCATACTATGTGACCAGTATCTGTTTCTTGTTTTCCTTGACCTCATCAGTCCCTTCACATAACACCTCAATGTGATCCCACATTTCTTTGGCAGATGTACACGAGGCAATATTTGCAAACATTGACATATCCATGGAATCAATAATTAGCAACATGAGGTGACTATCAAGAGCAACCATCTCCTTTTTTGATTCTGTCCATTTGGATGGTTCCTTGGCCACATAAGATCTTGGAATGGTTATGGTTCCAACAATCTTTTCAGGTATTTCTTGTTGTAGAACAAAGGGACCATTCTTGAGAATCTCAGGATACAAAGGATGAGAGGCTTTGATGAACAACATCATTTTTATCTTCCAGAGGTTGTAATTTTCTTTGTCAAACTTAGGGACTTTCACCGTTCCTGTGGTCTTTGGTGTATTCGAACTCATGATCGTTTTTCTGTTTTTGAATAAATAGCCTGCTCTGATACCACTTGTTGAGTATTGAATATAGCAAAAGAATACAGAGGGGGGTGAATGGATTCTTGAACTTTTCTTGTTCTTGAATCTGTGTAACAAGATAAGTGTTTGTGTGTGCAAATGTGTAGGTGTGGATAAAGAACAACACAAGACACAATATCACTTTAATCTAATATATTATTAGATAAAGGTTGCTACAATCTGTGAATACAAATGGTAGTATTCTCAGCTTCGTTTTTCTGAGAGAGATATATCTTACAGTGTGTATGAAAAACTTAATCAACTAAAGAAGTGAAATTATATTCTTATAGAACATGAATACAACTCAATTACTACAAATAAGATTACATGATAAATTACTTTCTTGTATGTCTATCCTTTTTGAGTAAGCATCCAAACGGCTACAGATTTGACTTTGCAAAGTTCTGTTCAGATCCACTTCTTTAGCTCTTTGTCTCTTCTATATCTCTCCAAGCTTCCTTGTAGGCTTTCCAGAGCACGTTACAGATTGTGGTCCATAAAGTGCATTGGCTTGTTGCAGGTTTCTGACTTGTACAATTTCTTCAGTATTTTGTCTCCAAGAATGTATTCGAGAAGTGGCTAAGTGATTGATTTGAGAACTAGGATTAGATAACTCTGAGTTCTCGAATACTGTATGATTGACATATCGAATCACTTCTCGAATAATACTTTTCTCCAGGGTTCCTTGAGTTGTCGAATAGAACATTTGACTTGTCGAATCCCTGAGATATCGAATAGCTTTTTGAGTCCTTGAGATATCGAATGGAACTTTGACTTGTTGACTCTTTGAGAACTCGAATACCACTTTGACTTGTTGACTTCTTGAGTTCTCAAATAGAGTATTTAGACATGTCGAATCTTTGAGATATCGATTAGTTCATTCAGAGATATCGAACAGTATCTTCTCAGATATCGAATCTCTAACTTCTCGAACGCTAGACTTCTCGAATAGACAAATGTACTTCTCGAATTGGTACTTAGGCAAATTCTTCATTTTTTCAAATCCCAACTGTGATTATTTGACAGTCTTTATCTTCTTGCTTGAGGCATGAACCTTGGAACTTATTTCAAGCATTATTCTTGACTATATAAGTACAGTTACACAACTAGGATTTGATGCCTATTACAAGTACAAAACACATAGAAACTCTACAACTAAAGGTTCCCTTAGTTAAGAGGTCATGTAAGTAATGCAAAGCATTACAAACAATTAGACTTGTTATTAGATGTATACAGGCATGCCTCTGTGACTAACAGATTTATTCGACGATCAAACCATACGGATGTTAATAGGCACTCATTCTAGTTTTGGAAAAAATAATTAAAAAATGAAAAGACCCGTTTATTCCGCATCTTCACAAAAACAATGTATTGTTTTCGGTAACAGGGCGTGTGCCAGATTCACTGAATGATTTTTCTAAATGATTTCTTCGAAGATTGAATCATACGGATGTTAATAGGTACTCATTCTAGTGTTGGGAAAAAATGATTGAAAAATAAAAAGGCCCGGTCTTGCGCATCTTAACAGAAATGTTGTAATAACGGGGAGCGTGCCAAATTCACTGAATGATTTTTTTAAATGATTCATTCGACGATTGAACCATACGAAAGTTAATATGTACTCATTATAGTGTTGGAAAAAAATAATAAAAAAAGGCCCCGATCATGCGCATCTTAACAGAAACGTTGTACATTTTTGCTTCCAGTAACGGGGCACGTTCCAGATTCACTGAATGATTTTTTTAGATGATTTCTTCGACGATCGAACCGTACTAATGTTAATAGGTACTCATTCTAGTATTGGGAAAAAGTAATCAAATAATTAAAAGTCCTGGTTTTACCGCATCATCACAGATACGATGTAACATTATTGTTTCCCGTAACAAGGCGCATGCTAGATTCACTGAATAATTTTTCAAATGATTTCTTCGACGATCGAACCATACAGATTTTAATAGCAACTCATTCTAGTATTTGGGAAAAAATAATCAAAAAATAAAAATGCACGATTATGCACATCTTAACATAAGCGTTGTAACAATGTTGCTCCCGATAACGGGGTGCGTGCTAGATTCACTGAATGATTTTTTAAAATAATTTTTAACCATACAGATGTTAATAGGTACTCATTCTAGTGTTGGGAAAAAATCATCAAAAAATTAAAGCCCCGGTTATGCCGCATCTTCACAGAAATGATGTAACAGTACTGCTTCCCGTAATGGGACACGTGCTAGATTTTCTGAATAATTTTTTTTATTGAATAAGTATATGATATTTGTTTAATTTAAGTTATACAAATCAATAAAATTATGTACATGGAATGTTTTAATTTTAAAATTATGAAAGTTTCTAAAAATAAACTAAAAAATTAATTCAAAAATCAAAAAATAAAAACTATTCTGTAAAAATAGGGTGGAACTTTTTCCCCCTAAACGAATTAGTGCAATCCCAAAATATTTTTAAAAATTACAACCCAAATTATCTAAACAATTTTTTTTAGATTATTTAACTTTAAGTTACCAAAAAAAACTGAAAAAATGTGGGCGGCAACTTTCCCCCTAACCCACATTACACTTTCCCCTTTCCCCCTTAAATAAATTACACTCACAGACTTGCACATTCTGATACTCTCCCTCATTCAGACACACTACCACACTTTCTCCCCGCTGTTGTCAATGTCGTAATTTCAAAAACTCTCTATCCTCTTATCTTCTTTCTTCACTTTTCTTTTCTTTTCTCTAATTGGTTTTCGATATAATTGGTTTTTAATTTTACGGGTGTTTAAATAGGGCTTTACTCACTCATGCCGATTAATTAGTAAATACTCTTACTTAGTTGATTTTACTCTTCTTTACTCTTTGTTAATTATTAATTGGTAATTTCCTCTTCTTTGTTCTTGGTTGAATTTCAATTGGCTTTGATTCGGACTTTCAATTAGGGCTTTCAGTTCAAGATAAATTTGGGACTTTACATCAACATCTATATGCATATATATGGGTGTCAATTACGTTTTATTTTATGCATGTTTTGTTTTGCATCTTCGTTTTACTTTATTAAATTAGGGCTTCATCTTCGTTTTGTTTATGTTGTTTGTGTCAATTATATATGTTTTTTTGGTATTTTTTTTTGTGTGTTTTATACTAGTTTATACTACTATTTTATATTAGTATAGTCCCTTGTTATCCCCTATAAAATCCAAAGACTGGTATGTATATGAACTCTATTTTGTGGTAGTACTTAGTAGTATATTTATTTGCTTGGTAGTAAGTATATTTATATGAGTACTGATAGACCTTGTCTCCGGAGTCCGTACATAAAATAAATTCAAGGCCACTGGGGACCTGATTGTTACATGTTGGTACCAATTTACTAATTATATGTCTACTAGTTTGTCCTCCGCATTGATGTAAACAATGCTCCCAATGAATTGTACTATGTGTTTGTATGCCTCTTTTACCAAGTCCAATCAGTTTAAGATTTTACTTGTCAAAAATTTAATTATTTTTAATAAAGTTTAGTCTAATACTGTCATGTAACTCCTGTTTCAATTTTTTGTTTCACATGTTTATAATTATTATAGGGCGAACAGTTTTCGCTTGTATTTTCATTACTTGCTCTATTTATAAGGTAATGCTCTAAACTATCTTTATGTATTTGAACAAATATCGACGTCCTTTATAGGTTATAATCCATTCATTAGCATATATCCTATAATAAGTAAAATTAATTTATAATTAATATTAAAACATAAATTAACAAGTACATGTTTAGTCAGCGATAACATTTAGATCAAATTATTCAAATATTGTGCAGTTCACGTGTTAATTTTGTAAAAGGCAATTTAATCTTGGTACCAATTTAACGTTGGTTTTGTTATGTGAATCAAGTAGTGTATGAAAAGAAGTCTCTGTTTTGTGAGAACTATGTGAATCAGAAATTTGTAATTGTAGAATTATATGCTTTTCTATAAATAGTAAAAGAAGTCTCTGTTTGAATATATATATTTCTGGTAACTATGTACTGGTATATGTATTTCTTTTAGCGATTAATTGGCATTTAGCCAATCGTATGTTAGAGGGATACTTCTAGTAAAACCTGATGTTACACTTTTCTTATAACTATTTTGTTATGATAAAATAGACTAATTTCTAGGTTTGTTATTTGTTAGTTGGTGAATGCTTTTGCGCTACAGTATTCTTATTAATCTCCTCACTTGGCAGGCTAGTTCTTTTCCATTTGCTAAAAGTGTTTGTCGTACCTATAGCTAGGCATAGAGTGTAGAAATAGACGATGATTATACTATTGGATAGGATTTCCAAAAGCTAGTAAAGAATATGTAAGAAGGATTAATGCGTTTCTAGAAAATGCATTTCCCATTTTTGCTAAAGGCAAAGAAATGAAGTGCCCCTATAGAGTATGTGAGAACCGTAACTGGCATCTACAAAATGTTATTTATGATCATCTCATTTAGTCATTTGCAATGGGCCTTCTCCATTACAACTGAAATGGATCTGTGAACTTTCACATACCAAAGTAGAAGGATTTAATGACTTCATGGATTGTGAAACGGGGATGGATTTCGAAGATAACTTAGGTGAAATGTTCAATTGTATTGGTAAGAAATTTCGAGATTTAGAAAATGATTATGAAGATCTTACAATTCTAGAGGCTAGAAAGTTTTATCGCCTTGTTAGGGTGAGAAAACAACCATTATACCCTGGCTGCACTAAATTCTCTCGATTAAGTTTATGATCAAGCTTTATCATTTAAAGTGTGTTCATGGAATTTCCGAGTCTGCCTTCGGGGAGTTACTCAAGTTGATAAAAGATGCTTTTCCTGATGCCCACCTACCTTCGTCTTTCAATGTCGCAAAGAACATCATTAAGGATTTAGGTCTTGATTATCAGAAAATACATGTATGCCCAAATAATTGCATGTTATATTAGGTAGATAATACAAATAAAGAAAAATGTGTAAATTGCGGTGTTTCTAGGTGGGTTTTAGTAGAAAATAAAGGTACTGCTTCCATTGATGATCTAGAGAAGGTTATTCACAAAGCGCCTACTAAAGTGATGAGGTACTTTTTGCTAAAACCCAGGTTGCAAAGGTTATTTATGTGCAAGGATTTTTCGAAAGTAATGACATGGCATGTAGTGGGACGATAAAAGGATGGGAAACTAAGACATTTGGCTGATGCAGAGGCTTGGAAGAAGATGGATGCTGACTATTCTGATTTCTCATTAGAAAATTGGAAGTCAGTTTGGGAGTAGCCTCAGATGGATTCAACCCTTATTGTGCAATGAATTTAGGTCATAGTATATGGCCAGTTGTATTGGTTAATTACAATCTCCCACCTTGGTTATGCATAAAACCCGAAATTTAATTTTTTCAACATTCATGCCCGGTCCATATTCACCAAAGAATAGTATCAACGTGTTCATGAAACCTTTAATTGCGGAATTGAAAGAATTATGGGAGGTTGGCATCGACACTTATGATGCCTTGGCCAATCAGAATTTTAATTTATGTCCAAGAGTGTTGTGGATTATTAGCGATTTTCCAGGATACGCTATGTTGTCGGGCTGGAACACAAAGGGAAAACGAGCGTGTCCTGTCTGCCATTATGAACTTCATCAGATTATTTGAAACGTAGCAAAATAAAGTGTTATATGAATCACAGGAAGTTTCTAGATCCTGCACACAAGTGGAGGCTGGACAGGTTTACATGTACATGTTTACTACTCGTCCTCTGATATACATGGATTCTTCAATAATAGCCGCGGCAACTTAAAAAAAATTGTAATTCTTCTTAGAAACGTATATAAGTCCTTTGGGAATTTAAGTGACAAATGTCTGGAAAATTGTGGGGTTGTTTGGAAGTTAGAGGTTTGGGGTGAAATTAGAGGTTTGGGGTAGATTAGAGGTTTGACCAAATGAAACCTCTAATGATGCAAAAAGCTATTTACCAAACACTTTTATTCAAAACAGCTAATTTAAATCTGCTAGTCAAAACAGCTAATTCAATCCGCTAGTCAAAACAGCTAATTCAATCCGCTACAGCTAACCGCTATTAGCTAATTGCCAAACAGGGCCTGTAATTTTAGCACAAATTGACTATTTAATAATTGATCAACATCAGGATTATTCTAAAGTGTAATACAAACTTCAAGTTTTTATTCATAATAGTAAAAGAATGACAACCTCTCTAGAGTGTTTCGATAAATGTCCACTGCGGTCCATTTTCTTTGAATGTAGAAAATAAAATTGAATTTGATCACTCCTCAGCATCTTTCTTCCCTGCATCACTCCTGTTCTTTGCACTCTGTGATCTAAGAATTCGGGTGCTTCCACTTGCAGCACCCATGTCCTTCTTTATTGCTTTCACTCTTCTTCCTCGACTTCCAGCTGCACCCTCATGGAGGTTGTCCATAACTTATCTCTTGGTGAGAGCATCAGTCTTCCCAACATGTCCAGTAGTAGGCTACGTGGCCTTAGAACTCTAGAACTTCCAGTTACAAGAGATTTGCTTTGTCTCTTACCAGGCGCCATTGGAATGAAATGTTCTGCAATGTATTGGGAACAATTAAAAGCACTGAAAACACATACAACTATCTCTACTGCTACAAAATTCATCTCGGAATAACCAATTGGCATGCATAATTTATGTAGTTTTATATTCTACTTTCTATGGGTACATAGCTTTACATGTGCACACATACAAATATACTTGCACTCAGGACCAAGCTAGAAAAAAAGAGTTTCTAGGAGGAATTCTTTTCCGATGAACCAAAGTAAACCAGTATGTATTGCAATGTAAAATGAGGTCAATCTGACTAGTTACTTATAAATTATCACATTCACAACTTATGTATGAACATGTAACCATTGTCAACATATAAACATAAATCTATGATGTAATTACATTTTCCGTGTGTCTAAATTTTGTAAAATATATAGACATTGTGAAACTTAATTAAACAAATGGAATCACAAAGCTACATCGCTAAGATAGTCACATATAATAATTTTCATAATAAAGCCTGACAAAATTATATATATATATATATATATATATAACACTTTTATGATTCTTTAAGGTCCACTTCTTCATAGGCACCATGGGACACTTGACCAAATTTATCTTATTTCCAGAAAATAAACAACAATAAGGTTTACAACACAATTAAAAAAGAAAGAGATATGAAAGTTGTACCAAAACCATCTTTCATATGCTTACTTAATTTAATTTTTGGAGCATATTCTTCATTGTTTATGTTGTCTGGTTCGTTGTTGATGTGCACCTAATCCTCCTATATGTAGAGAAAAGAGAGTTAAGAGGATTACGAAATGAAATTAAACAAAAATTCAAACATGATATAAAGAATTATAAAATACAAAAAGTAATGTATGGTATTAAGTAAGAGAACAAAACGAAAATCTTTCTACCTTAAAAACATTGCATGACTAGTAATGAATTTTGAATTAACCTCCATACTTGATAGAATTAAGTTCAACGAAGACCAACTCATCTATAAAAATACAAATATAACATGAGAATTTTATCAAATAAATTTGTTCTGATGAATTTGTTCTAATGGGATTTCTGTGATATATATAACATCTAAAAAGGAGTTACATCCTGGTAACGTATAATATAGGTTACTTAAAAGGAACGTATGCACTTTTTCATTTTTTAATTACTTTTTTAAATTTGATAGCATTATCTACTGAGATTCCTTTAAAGAGATTTTTTAAAAACTCTTATTAGAGTTTGGATAGTATTTTTATGAACGTGTGACATAAATAATAATAACAAAAAGCGTTACATTTTAATAATTTGGTTTACGTTTTATGTAACGTATACACTTTTTCATTATCTCATCATGGTTTTCTATGATATAAGTTAATGTATATACGTTACTTTAAAATAACTGTATGCACCTTTTCATTTTCTGATATTAATTTATTTTTATATTTGATAATATTTTCTATGAAGGACCTTCAAAGAGATTTTTTTTTTTTTTTTTTTTTGTAGAATCTTGTTGGAGTTTGGATAGTATTTTTGTGAAGGTGTGATGTATGTAAATTAATAAGAAATGCATTACAATTTAATAATTTGCATTACAAAAGCTTAAATATTCAAAAAAAATAGGATTACTTTTTATGTAACATGTTCACTTTTTCATTATCTAATCATGAGTTACTTCAGAACTTGATAATAATTTTTGTATGATATATTATTTCCCAACTAACTTTATCTATGTCATGAAAGTAATTTTTGTTGATTAAACTAAATATTTCAATAGAGAGATGGTTGCATCAAGACCGTTGTATGATTAAATCATTTTTTGTAAATTGATCATGGAATGATTTAAAGATCTTTAATTTTTTCATATAAGATAATGTAAAAATTAATATATTTTCTATATTGATACCGCCAATCTCAATATTGAAGAATTACACTAAAATTCAAAATTTGAATGAATATGTTTGAAACAAACAGGGACAGAGACTAGCTCTTCTAGGATAAATACTTTAACTAAAATAAATAATAATATTTTTAACAGGACTTAAAATTTCTTATGAATTCTCTCAGGTAATCCTCAAACAGAGCAGCTATTCTAGGATAAGTACTTTAACTAAAATAAATAATAATAATCACGCTCGTCTTAATAATTTTGGAGGTTATGTGTTAAATATAAATTTGGGTCCTATACATAAACCTTGCAATTCGGATAACTGGATCAGTTTTAGATCGGGTCAATCTCGGATCGGATCAACTTTCGGTTATGACATATTTGAATAGAGTTCGGATCAGATCGAATTTGATTCGGTTCGGATATCGGCGTACAAGTCAATTTAGCTACAAATATTGATGATAGTAGGGACTTATTACAGTTATCAAAAGGGCACTCTTTTTTCCACTTGAGTTTTATTCTAATAGGATTTTACTCTTGCGGGATTTTAATGAAGCTGGTGAATTATCATTTCAAATATTAAAGGCATTATTGTTTAAATGTCTGGAAGTATTTGCTTACTTTCGGTTAGATGATATACTTTTTTGAATGAAAAAAATTTTGTTACTCTCGATACTATTTATCAATGGAAATATTTTCCTTTTGTTAAAAAAAAGTTTCTAAATTTACTTTAAAATTTAGGAATTTGGTCATAGTAGGGATCCTTGGTTTTGTAATTTAAAAAGTAATAAAAAAAAGCTTTTTATTGTGGACGGGCTAAAGTAGAGTATTGAGTTGATCCTGGGCTGGACCATCACCTGCGTATAATATACACAGTTTTATTGGACCTATATAATATACACGGTTTTCTAATGACACTCGATAAATTTAAAATTCAATTTCTTTTAACGAAAACGTAGAGTTAATAATTGTGACCCAATTTTAAGAAACCCTCAAGCCACCGTCTCCGCCGTTGCCGATGGCTGATGTTGCCGGAAGTTCTTCAGCTCCGGTGAAGAATGACAAGCCAGTTATTGTTAGGGTTAAACGCAAGGCTTTTCAGTCCCGGCTCGATGCTTTCTGTAAGTTTTAAGTAGATGTAGTAAAGATTGTGCCTTTTCTTAAGTTAAATTATTTCAAGAATTTAAATATATGTGTATGTTTAATGGGCAGGGCTTGAAATTAATGACAGACCCTTGAAGCGTCCGTTGATTGATTTTGAGAAGCTGTCTCTGTCTCAGTCATCCGGTAAAGGTGTGATTTTTACCAATTCTAGAATGTAAGATTGTGCATAATTTTGAAAATGTGTGTGCATGTTGCATCAATAGGAGCGATTTTGAGTCGACCCATCTTACACAGTAGATGTTAGAGTGACTCGAGAATATAGCTAAAGGAGCCTACTTTGGGTAACCAATTCAAGAATTTGAAAATTGTGCATAATTATAAGAAAATGTGTGTATTATTTTGGGTCGACCCATCTTACACGTATAGAGTGGCCTAACATACCTCTTACTCGAGAATATAGCTAAAGGAGACTTTGGGCAACCTATGTAAGTTAGACCTTTGTAATCTCTACCATTTATACATCCGTTAACTGTGTAAGGCGGGCTGGTTCGAAATCACTGTCTATACGACTGTGCCATTAGAATTGGACATGTTTGTGTCTATCGGAGATTCTATACAGTAGAAATACAACTGTGTTATTTATAGTTAAAAAGTCATACTTAGTGGATACTTGATCCTCACGACCTTCTACACATTTTCCTTGTTATTTAAGTTGTTTAAGGGTTTTCCTAGGAAGGAGACATTGGTTAAAGATGTGGAGTAAATATATGTGAAGGCCATGTATGTGTGGTTGTGTTGTATAACACTATAACTCTGCAAAAATGCTGCATAATTGACTAATGGATTGTATGAGAGCATATTACTTTTTTGGTGTTGGAATATTTTTGTTTTATTCAATAGGTGAAATGGGTTTTCTGTAGATACGGAGTTGGATTTTAAGATATTAAGATACATTTTTAACATGTGCAGTGGCAGAGGTGAAGACCAAAAAGGTCTTTGTACAGCACATTGAAACACTTAGCAACTCGGAGGTGAAGGTTGATTTGTTGCGGTCATTTGTGGTAAGTGAGATTTATGGACGTATACATCGTTTGTTGCGTCACTTAACTAGACTTGTGTATGTGCTTTTGTGGGATTTACTACTAACTGGTAAGCGCCTTTTGCAATATTTGTGGTTGCACCAACCTTGTGGATGAACTAGATTTTAGGCCTCGGTAATTACAGAAAACACAACTCTGTTATAAGTAATTGAATCATATTATACAACTATTTTGCCAGTGTTCTAACTATCTACTATTCTTAAGCAGCCTGAAGCTTTGAACACTGTGGACTCTGTTACAAAAAGTGAAGAAAAAAGACGCACTTTCAAAACAGAGAATGTAAGGTTCTCTTTACCTTTTTCTTCAAATGCATGTCCTTGTTCTATATGCACTAATTTGAAGGTATGCTATATGAATGTGCAATTTGCAACAATAGTTTAATTAAAATACCATATATATTGGGATTGTATATACATAATTTTTTGTCAAACTATGGTATCTTTATGGAAATATATGCATGATTTTGCATTGTGTTAAATTAGCATCAATTATAGAATTATATCAATTTACCTTTTGAAGTATAATTGCTTAATTGGCTAATTTTTCTTTTCGTCTTTTAGAAAAGCTTAGTGTCACAAAATGAAGTTAGTTGCTAAGTCATGAGAACTTTTTCAAGATATATCTGGCTTAAGAGCAACTGAAACTCCAGTCCAACACTATAACACCAAAGTAGTGTTAGTTTTTAGTGTACGGCCAACTCCAATGCAACACTATAATAGTGTAAAAGTTACAGCAAATGAATAGTGTGACACCAAATTTGGTGTCAAAAGTACATTTGGTGTAATTTTTACACCAATTTGGCATTTTTCATAATTCCTATAAAACCCTTGTGTTTGTTAACAAAAACAAATTTATTCCTTCTATGTCCATCTATTTCTTATTATATCCCAACAAGATATTTGTTTTTGGAAAATTGATAATATCATATCTTCTTTTAGACATTTAGTGCAAGATATAGTGTGAAGGGGTTGGAGTTGGTTTTGGGGATAGTGTCATTTTTACACTAAAGTAGAGTGTAAAGTTACATTATTTTAATGTTATGGATTGGAGATGGTCTAAATATAATTCAGTGGAGCTTGAAAGGTCTTTCCAGTTGTTGTCACCTGAGAGGATTAGACATATATAAGTTTATGACACAAAGATAATAACTTGAAATACTTAACCAGGTGAAATTTCTGCACGTGGAAGTGCTATTTAAGTAGAAATGTGATTGATTTCAAATTATGCCGGTGAACACGTGAAGCAAGTATAATATGTTGCTAGTGAATTCTCCGGAAACGATAATAGAAATGTATGGATAAGCTATGTTGCACGGAGACGGGTACGGGAACATATACGGGGACGGGGACGGAAAACGGCAACTTTAAAATTTTAGGGTACGGGTACGGCATTTAATATATTAATATAATAAAATTATTAATATATAAAATAAAGGCAATATTCAACATTTAAAAGATTTTACATAAAAAAGCTTATGTATATAGGATATATACATTCAGACCCACTTTGATTTTAAGATTCCATTTATAATATCGTGTGCTGTGATGCTCGGACTCGCCCCTAGACCCCGCCGTACCCGTGTCGACACGACACGACACGGATACCGACACGGAATCCGGATCGGATTCGTCGGTGGAAAACGGACTCGTCACCGCCGGCGACTGAATTCCGGCGAAAAAAATTCAAGGTCCCCGGAAGTAATGGAAGATTATACAGAAGATAGAACAGAGTAATAATAGAAAGAAGGAAAAGGGGATGATAGGAGACGATGTGAAAAGAGACGAAAGAGAGAGACAATGAGTTAGAGAAAGAGGGACAAAAGAGATAAAGGAAAAGGGGATAATTGATTAAAGAGATACAGTGATGTATGTATATGTTACATAATTAATGTATCTGGACTCTTATGTGTCCACATGCAATTTTTCAGTCAATGTAGTGGTGGGCCATTGTCAGACTTTTACTTTATTTCACTAAATAGCTGTATAATTTTGAAAGATTCAATTTTGTAACAGCTGTATAACTTTATTTCACTAATTGTTTCAAAAAAAAAACTTTATTTCACTAAACAGGTGTATAATTTCAATAACTTTTACTTTATTGATTATTCTAAATATATTTATATATATATTTTTTAAAATGACGTGTCCATATCCCCGTGTCGGATCCTTATTAAACGTATCCCCGAGTCCGCAAATTTAGATTTTGAAGGATCTGACACCCTGATCCGTGTCCGTGTCGGATCCTTTCACAAGAGTCCGAGCATCCTAGATCGTGTGTATATATAATAGGAAAATGTTAACCACAGCCCTTAGGGCTATGGTTAAGGTGTTATGTGGTAGTTTTTAATTGGCTCAAGGTTATGCCCCACTTGCAAAAAAGTATGTGTCCCCATGCATTCACATAAATCATCCAATAAAAATCCACCACATGGCAAAAATTAATCCTTAAACATAGCCCTAAGGGCTGTTGTTAACGGGACCCTATATAATATATATGTATATAGGATGCGTATATTTTATGGTGTATATAGGATGCGTATATTTTATGGGGAGAAAGAGGTTTAAATATATAAAAGAGAGAGTATGATTAAATATGTAAAAGAGAGAAGATAAGAAGATGGAGAGAGAGAGAGAGTAAGAGAATAAGAGAGATAGAGGTCTGATATATGTAAAAGAGAAGAAGGCGATTGATTAAATATGAAGGGTTTTTATTTTAAGTGGGGGGACAGGTAATTCAGTCTTTTCAGCCCCCGAAACGTCCCCAAACTAGAGCAGCCGTCCCCAGAATTTTGGGGACGTCCCCATGCCGTCCCCATGCCGTCCCCAAACTTCGGTACGTGACCCCAGAGGCGTTCCCGTGCAACATAGTGGATAAGTATAAAAGTATGTCTTGTAAAATGAAAATGTGCATGTTGACCTGGTTACTTATTCCAACATTTCAATCTCTGGAAGTCACTTTGTATTTCAATATTATGACTCAGTGGTGTTAGCCTAACAAGGCGTTGGCCCTTTTATCATTTAATGTTTGCAGAAACATGAGAAGCTGCTGGGGAAAGCTAAGAAGGAGCATGAGGTATACAAAAACATTTATTTTTGTGCAATTATTATGCTTTGGTGTAGGAGTGGTAAAGCGCCAAGCTGTTTGTCAGCTCGGCTTGCCCTGACCTTATAAACCAAGCCAAGCACAAACAAGATGTTGTCCATTTACTAGGATGCTCGGACTCTTGTGAAAGGATCCGACACGGACACGGATCAGGGTGTCAGATCCTTCAAAATCTAAATTTGCGGACTCGGGGATACGTTTAATAAGGATCCGACACGGGGATATGGACACGTCATTTTAAAAAATATATATATAAATATATTTAGAATAATCAATAAAGTAAAAGTTATTGAAATTATACACCTGTTTAGTGAAATAAAGTTTTTTTTTTGAAACAATTAGTGAAATAAAGTTATACAGCTGTTACAAAATTGAATCTTTCAAAATTATACAGCTATTTAGTGAAATAAAGTAAAAGTCTGACAATGGCCCACCACTACATTGACTGAAAAATTGCATGTGGACACATAAGAGTCCAGATACATTAATTATGTAACATATACATACATCACTGTATCTCTTTAATCAATTATCCCCTTTTCCTTTATCTCTTTTGTCCCTCTTTCTCTAACTCATTGTCTCTCTCTTTCGTCTCTTTTCACATCGTCTCCTATCATCCCCTTTTCCTTCTTTCTATTATTACTCTGTTCTATCTTCTGTATAATCTTCCATTACTTCCGGGGACCTTGAATTTTTTTCGCCGGAATTCAGTCGCCGGCGGTGACGAGTCCGTTTTCCACCGACGAATCCGATCCGGATTCCGTGTCGGTATCCGTGTCGTGTCGTGTCGACACGGGTACGGCGGGGTCTAGGGGCGAGTCCGAGCATCACAGTCCATTTATAAGTTGAGCTCAAAAAGTTTAGGTCTTATGCTTCTTGAGTTCAATTAAATCAACTACAATAAGTGCAAAAGCTGCAAAATTTGGCTAGACTTGTTTAAATCTGATTTAAATTCTAGTTAGAACAAAATAAATTATGTTAATTGGATCAGCCTCGGTGCGGCTTCTTTCTAGTCTTTTCACATCATAGATCGGTCTCTTTATTTATGGTGTATATAGATAACTTCCATAACTGGAGGGCAATACATGTCGTTTTGAGTTAAAAGGATTTTCAGTATTCAAGTTATATAAAAAGCAACCTTTTCTGTGCGGTCACTTCGTGCTTTTTTCTCCTTAGATTTCGTCAAAAAGTGCTCGTTTTGAGCAAGTGTGGAGGAAAAGAAAAGGGACAAAAGAGGCAAATCATGATGAAGCACTTAAAGAGATGTGTCATCTCTATGATGTTGAGCGTGTTGATGTACCTGATACCACTCATGAAGAGAAAGAATACAGGTAAATATAAATATTTTATGATACTAGTGTTGTTTGATGCTTCTTGGCATTTTGCTGATACTGATCGGATTTTTTAAGTTTGTTCCAGAAATACAGAAATGGAAGAGGAGGAGCATCTGATGATGTCCTCTCTACTTCCCCTGTTAAGAGAGTGCGTCCCTGATGCTGCTGCAGAAATTGAATCTGAGATCGATAATTACAATTTTAAAGGGGGTATGGTAAAAATCTGAAAAGTGCTTCAATTTCACTACTCCTTTTAAAGATTAAAATTAAATCTGGTCCTTTTTTTTTATGATTCCCACATTTAGCCAGGTTCGTCTAATAATATCTATAATATACCTATTTTAAAGTTTTCGATCTTTAACAGTCTTTATTTTATAATTTTGCTCCTCTCCTGGGAATCACAATGTTTTTTCGCAATATGGAATTTTGTTGATTGTATACAATGGCCTGATCAGTTTCTACTTGTGTTTCTGGTTATGGCAATTGCAGCAGGTAAAGATGACTATGTTTATGATTTGTATGCTGTGAAGGATGACACAACAATGATGTCGGAAGATGCTTTAAATCCATTTCCTTTGTGAGTTCTACAATTATGTAATATATTTATTTGTTTTACCTCAATTTTCCATCATATTGCTGATTCTGCTCTTTTGTATTAGGGTACAAGTGGATGATAACGATGATGATTATTATGATGGCCCTGATGAATCAGAAAATGAAAGTTATGATTCAAATGGTATGATGCAAATTTTTTTACATGCATATTTTTATATGTTGGATGATAAAGTCTGTCATTTTTAATTGTTTATAGAGGGTGTCATATCTACATGTCATGAATTACAACAATCTTCAAATTGAATGCTGCCCATTAGGGGTTCAGGGATAGCCTGGTCTTACCCTTATACTTAAAAGACTGTAACTACCATGCGTGTGGACCTGGTCTTACCCTTATGGCCTTATACACGTGCACTATCAATTGATTTTCAAAAGTGCAACACTCAACTTTTTTTTGCATATTGGTTAGAACATTAATTTACTTACTTCGGTTGTCTGTTAATCATAGCGGAAGATAATGCCATGAATGATTATCCTGATGAGGAGACATCCAGCGATGAGGAAACTCAGAGCAATAGTTCTGATGATATATCAGAGGAAGATGAAAAGTCTGTTTTCAGTGCTGAAGCTTCGCAACCCGAATATATAGAAGAGGATGCTTTCTTTGATGAAGGATCAGGACGAGATGATTATTTTGATAATGAGCTTGACAGCTTGGATGATGGTGATGATTACAAATATGATGATGATCAATTTTAGTAGCTTTGAGCTTGGGCTCTCTGAATGTATTTAGTGGAGTAGAAAGGAATGTGCAACCTTTTTTTTAAGAATAGCCTTCATGAGTATGTTGTTCCATGTGATCTGTTACTGCTCCAAGTTTTCTGAAACTTGATTTCAGAAATAATATCTTATTATTATGCTTGTGAGATGTTACACTTTCACCTGTCGAAACAAAAAGAGAAGTTTTACTTTCAAGTTTCCACGATTCATAAACTTTATCTATCATTGTTGTGCTAGTTGCTGAGGTTGACTTACTCTTAAGATCGATTAAACCACTAGGAGTTTAGTTTCTTTTCCAAACCAGGTGCATGGCAACTAGAGACGTGTGTTTACTGCCGTTTGAACAGTTTCTAGCTGCAGCACGGCAAAGTACAGGTTCTTAGATTTCCCAACTATATATGCTATACGTACTCTAAACTTTCTAAACCCTGATGTGTATATGCTGTGAATTAGTAAAACCTACCTTTGTGGACTTTCTCCACCGACCTTCAATTCTAGATGGGCGGCACCGACCGTTGAAATTCCGGCCATCAATGTTGAACACCGACCGTTGAAATTCCGGCCATCAATGTTGAATGTTGAATTAAGAAGGAATGGTAGGTGAGCAAATCTTCTATAAATAGAGGGTTTTAATCATCAATCAAAAATCATCAGTAAGAAGAATTGGTAGAGAGAAGAAGAGAGATATAGAGAGACAAAGAGGGAGACGCAGTTGAAGGAGAAAGAGAAATAGTATATATATATATATATGTATATTAAATATCTCCTAAATATCAGGGTCTCTCCATTGTAATATAAAGAGTGTTTTCTCCTACTATAAGAGAGAGTTTTGTCAATTGTACTCTCCTTATTTTAGAGAGAAGGTGGTGTAATTTTTTCTCTTAGTGAAACCCTCCTACTTTTGCCTGTGGTTTTTCCCCTTAATTTATTTAAGGGTTTTCCACGTAAAATTCGGTGTCCACTTATTTCCAGTTTTTCTCAATTTTACTTTGCTTGCGAGCCAGCTGCGCCTGATAAATTCCTAACAGTGGCATCAGAGATATAGGTTGCAGAATACTATTCACGGATACGGTACTATTCACAGATACGGTACTATTCACGGATACGGTACTATTCACGGATACGGTACTATTCACAAATACGGTACTGTTCACGTACTGTGAAATAGTGAAAATCAGTTCAAGTCCAAAAGTCGGAGCATCACTATGGCAGCAAAGTACGATATTGAGAAGTTCAATGGGAGCAATATCTCATTGTGGAAAATGAAGATTAAAGCTATTTTACGGAAGGATAATTGCTTGGAAGCAATTGGAGACAAGCCCACGACAATCACTGAAGAAAAGTGGAAAGAGATAGATGGCAATGCAATTGCCAATCTACATTTAGCACTAGCCGATGGGGTATTGTCCAGTGTGGCAGAGAAAAAGACGGCAAAAGAGATATGGGATACTCTAACAAGACTGTACGAGGCCAAGTCACTTCACAATAAGATATTCCTAAAGAGGAGGCTCTACACTCTTCGAATGGCGGAATCCACTTCGGTTACCGACCATGTCAACACCTTAAATACTTTGTTTTCTCAGCTTACTACATTGGGGCATAAAATAGAAGAAATTGAGCGTGCTGAGATCTTACTTCAAAGTCTACCTGACACGTATGATCAACTCATCATCAACCTGACGAACAACATTCTTTCTGACTATCTAGTCTTCGATGATATTGCGGCTGCTGTTTTAGAAGAAGAAAACAGGCGCAAAAACAGGGAGGACAGACAGGCAAATTCCCAGCAAGCAGAAGCTTTGACGGTGACACGAGGGAGATCAACGGAACGTGGCTCTAGTGGGAGTCAGAATCGTGGTAGATCGAAGTCAAGAAACAGAAAAAATATTAAATGCTATAATTGTGGTAAGAAGGGGCACTTCAAGAAAGATTGTTGGAACAAAAAGAAGAGCGGAGACCCTGAGTCACCAAATGCTCAAGGGAATGTAGCAAGTTTCTCGGAAAATGCCGAAGTTCTATTTAGCGAGGCAACAACAGATGAAAGTAAAAAGCAGTTCATGGATGTCTGGTTACTAGACTCAGGAGCAACATGGCACATGACATCTCGAAGAGAATGGTTCCATAAATATGAATCAATTCCAGGAGGTGCTGTACGCATGGGAAATGATCATGCTTTAAAGATCGTCGGTATTGGTACTATCAAAATAAAGATGTTTGATGATACAGTTCGCACTATTCAGAATGTACGGCATGTGAAGGGCTTGAAGAAGAATCTATTGTCTGTAGGACAAATAGATAGTCTTGGATGCAGGACCCATGTTGAAAATGGGATTATGAAAATTGTAAAAGGAGCACTTGTGATAATGAAGGCAGAAAAGATTGCAGCAAATCTATTCATGCTTGAAGGAGAAACACTATTGGAAGCTAATGCGTGCATTGTGTCAACCAATGAAGAAGAAGAATCAACGATGATGTGGCATAATAAACTAGGCCACATGTCAGAACGGGGATTGAAGATTCTCTCCGACAGAAAATTGCTTCCGGGGCTCAAATCAGTAAACTTACCTTTCTGTGAGCATTGTGTTACAAGTAAGCAACATAGATTGGCTTTTGGAAGATCTGTTGCTAGGAGTAAGCACATCCTAGACTTAATTCATTCTGATGTATGGGAATCATCAGAACTATCACTGGGAGGAGCAAGGTACTTGGTGTCTTTCATTGATGATTATTCCAGGAGATGTTGGGTATATCCAATCAAGAAGAAGTCAGATGTGTTTTCAATCTTTAAAGAATTCAAAGTGCTGGTGGAACTTGAATCTGGAAAAAGGATCAAGTGTTTGAGGACAGATAATGGAGGAGAGTACACAGATGGTGAGTTTCTTGCTCTTTGTAAGCGAGAAGGTATCAAACGGCAGTTCACAGTTGCATACACTCCACAACAAAATGGAGTAGCAGAGCGGATGAACAGAACTCTTGCAGAACGAATGAGAGCTATGTTAAGAACTGCGAGTCTACCTAACTCTTTTTGGGCAGAAGCAGCTATGACCGCCTGTTATATTATAAATCGGTCGCCATCAACTGCAATTAACTTAAAGACGCCGATGGAAATGTGGACTGGTAAGCCAGCAGATTACTCTTCTTTACATTCTTTTGGATGTCCAGCATATGTAATGTATAATTCCCAAGAAAGAACAAAATTGGATCCAAAATCCAGGAAGTGTTTATTCTTAGGGTATGCTGAAGGAATAAAGGGGTATCGCCTATGGGATCCCACTACCCATAAGCTCATTATCAGCAGGGATGTGATTTTTGTAGAAAATCAATTACAACTTAAAGAAGAAAATGATAGCACAAAGAAAAGTTCAGAGACTACAACTGTACACGTGGAAAATAATCTAGAAGAAGAAACATCAAATTCTTCTGAATCAGAATCAGAGCACGAGACAAACGAACCAGTCGAGTCTGAGGAAGTTCGCCGGTCTACTCGTGGAAGAAGGCCACCAGCTTGGCACTCAGAGTATGTTACAGAGAGCAATATTGCATACTGTCTTTTAACTGAGGACGGAGAACCTTCAAATATTCATGAAGCTTCAAACAGCCCAGATGCGTCCATGTGGAAGACAGCAATGCAAGAAGAAATCGAAGCTCTACACAAGAACAAGACATGGGAGCTCGTACCTTTACCACCTGGAAGAAAAGCCATTGGTAATAAATGGGTCTACAAGATCAAGCGGGATAGCAATGATCAAATAGAACGGTATCGTGCAAGATTGGTAGTAAAAGGATATGCTCAAAAAGAAGGCATTGATTTTAATGAGATATTTTCTCCGGTAGTACGACTTACAACAATCAGAATAGTCCTGGCTATGTGTGCTACATTGGATTTACATTTGGAGCAATTGGATGTAAAAACTGCATTTCTTCACGGTGATCTTGAAGAGGAAATTTATATGCTCCAACCAGAAGGTTTTGCTGAAAAAGGCAAAGAGAACTTGGTTTGCAGATTGATCAAATCTCTATACGGTCTCAAACAGGCGCCGAGGTGTTGGTACAAGAGATTTGATTCCTTCATCATGAGCCTTGAATACAACAGACTTAGTGCAGACCATTGTACATACTACAAAAGGTTTGAAGATGATAATGACTTTATCATTCTATTGTTGTATGTGGATGACATGTTGATAGCAGGCCCCAACAAAGGTCGAATCCAAGAATTAAAGGCACAGTTGGCTAGGGAATTTGAAATGAAGGACCTTGGACCAGCAAACAAGATTCTAGGGATGCAAATTCACCGAGACAAAAATAATAGGAAGATTTGGCTATCTCAGGAAAATTACTTAAAAAAGATCTTGCGTCGCTTCAACATGCAAGATTGTAAGCCAATTTCTACCCCACTTCCTGTTAATTTCAAGTTATCCTCAAGTATGTCACCTAGCAATGAAGCAGAGAGGAGGGAGATGTCTCGAGTACCGTATGCATCAGCAGTGGGAAGTTTGATGTTCGCCATGATATGTACAAGACCAGATATCGCACAAGCAGTGGGAGCGGTTAGTCGGTATATGGCGAATCCTGGTAAAGAGCATTGGAATACAGTAAAGAGGATTTTGAGATACATCAAAGGAACCTCAAATGTTGCATTATGTTATGGAGGATCAGAATTGACCGTCAGAGGTTATGTGGATTCAGATTTTGCAGGAGATCTCGACAAAAGCAAATCCACTACAGGTTATGTGTATACACTTGCAGGAGGAGCTGTAAGCTGGATGTCTAAACTGCAGAAGGTTGTGGCTTTATCTACAACAGAAGCAGAATACATGGCAGCTACACAAGCTTGCAAGGAATCCATCTGGATACAAAGGTTATTGGAGGAACTTGGGCACAAACAAGAAAAGATTGTTCTGTTTTGTGATAGTCAAAGTGCTTTGTACATTGCAAAGAATCCAGCCTTTCATTCACGGACGAAGCACATAAGGGTACAATACCATTTTGTACGAGAAGTAGTGGAAGAAGGAACTGTGGATATGCAAAAGATTCACACTAATGAGAACCTAGCAGATGTTATGACCAAGCCGGTCAATACAGACAAATTCATACAGTGCCGATCCTCCATCGGCCTGACAGAAACATAAGCAGCATGATATTGGCAAGAGAGGAAGGGTTAAAGATTGACCACAAAGTGGTTTTAAGTGGGAGAATGTGAATTAGTAAAACCTACCTTTGTGGACTTTCTCCACCGACCTTCAATTCTAGATGGGCGGCACCGACCGTTGAAATTCCGGCCATCAATGTTGAACACCGACCGTTGAAATTCCGGCCATCAATGTTGAATGTTGAATTAAGAAGGAATGGTAGGTGAGCAAATCTTCTATAAATAGAGGGTTTTAATCATCAATCAAAAATCATCAGTAAGAAGAATTGGTAGAGAGAAGAAGAGAGATATAGAGAGACAAAGAGGGAGACGCAGTTGAAGGAGAAAGAGAAATAGTATATATATATATATATGTATATTAAATATCTCCTAAATATCAGGGTCTCTCCATTGTAATATAAAGAGTGTTTTCTCCTACTATAAGAGAGAGTTTTGTCAATTGTACTCTCCTTATTTTAGAGAGAAGGTGGTGTAATTTTTTCTCTTAGTGAAACCCTCCTACTTTTGCCTGTGGTTTTTCCCCTTAATTTATTTAAGGGTTTTCCACGTAAAATTCGGTGTCCACTTATTTCCAGTTTTTCTCAATTTTACTTTGCTTGCGAGCCAGCTGCGCCTGATAAATTCCTAACATATGCTATACGTAATCAAAAGATGTAATATAGTATATTACATCTTTTGATGTGGCTCGTGCATACCTCAGGCTATGTGGCCATAGGTATAAAAAAACGCTTTGTTGACTGGCTCTGGTCATGTGTTCATGCTTCTGAATTTTGCATTTTCTTAAATGATGCACAGAATGATTCATTTTCATTTTATGTATCATTGTTTGGTGCAATAAAGTACGGGTGACAGAGCAAGCACGATTGGATAGCTCAAGTGGTAAGGGCTTATCCCCTGTCATCCCATGATCTGAGTTTGACTCTGGTTCATCTCGAGAATTTTCTTAGAATAGATACTCAATTGTAAGGCTATAAGCCTAAATAGTCAAAAAAAAAAAAAAAAAGTACGGGTGACAATTTCAGGTATACGTCAATGTGTTAACCTTTAAGTTTTGGGTTGTTTTCGTATTGACAAACGAGTCAATTATTATTTAACGTTCTACAATTTATTGAAAATTAAAGAAAATGCACTTACGGGGTTAAAGAAATAAAATATTAATGTATTGGTCATATTGGTTCAATGGAGTCGTGTCGAATCTTGACGATAATGAAGTGTCATTCTTGTGTTTTGTCTTTGCAATCTTGACGATAAGAAGCCCGGGTTTTAGGCCGCATAAGATATTGTAAGGTGGCTTGTCCATGCAATCTTGACGATCACAATGAAGCCCATGTTTTGGGTCGCGTAAGATTTTGTTAGGAATCGAGGTCGTTGAGGGGCCTTTTTGGTTCTACTGTATGCTTTTGTAATGTGTTGGTTTTATGTCACAGAAATTGATCCATTGTTATCTACTTGTCACAGAGGATGGATGATCCACTGCTATTGCTTGGAACTTTTAAAATGATTTCTCAAGACTAAAACGTGGAAAGCAGTTCAACAAAAAGCAATTACTCCATTGCTGGTGATTAAAGTCTTCCATCGTATCTTTACCATATTTTATTTCATTCCTGTAACTTGTATATATCTATTAATTTTATGATGGTTTGGTGGAGGTGGTGGCACAATTTTATTTTCTAAGGTCACAGGGTAACAAAATTCCAACTTCCAGATATGCATTTATCCACTTCAGGGTCCAATAGGTAAGATTTTAAAGTTTATGGTTGCGTGTAGATACCTTTAAACTTTAGCATCCAATTTGTGATTGCTACCAGTCATATATGATTACTGGCACTATATAGTGGGCAAGCTGACCCAGAGGCCACAGCTCGAACTTCCTAACACCTGCCTAGCTCTATATCATTGCATTGTAATCCCATTACATATATACTTGGGTGAAAGAACAAAAAGAAAACAAGTTTCTTCCAATATCTATGGCCGGGGAGGAATAATGTACACCAACCTAATAATGTCTCTTTCTCGGAACCGTGGGTTGACACTTTAGCCATTGTTGTCCCACTCGAGCTTCAAATTTTTGTAGCAATCAATATATATTCAAGATAATGTTTACAAGTAAAATGCAGCTAGGTTTACAACATTATGGAGGAAAAGAAATCGAAGTCAGCCTCTTGATTCAATTTAAAATGCTTGCAACATAGAGAACCCAAAGGAAAGAAAACTAATATGAGGGAGTCGTGCAAGAAAACTTGCAGCTTATCCAAACAGACTCTTTCTTGTCAACTTGACACTGGTCTCGAGAGTTCAGGCTAAGTTGACACTAGAAAAAATGAGAGTTCAGGCTAAGTTGACACTAGAAAAAAGGGGTCCGTTCCCTATCAAACATTTGCTAGGTAACTGTTTCACAACATATGGCTTTCAGACCGTTAGATGTGTTCTGATTTTTTAAAAAAAAATTACACCGTATCGCAAAAACTTTCCGCGATACGAAGAAATTACAAAAATGTCCTTACTGTTCACGTAACGCAGAAAGTTTCTGCGGTACGGTGAACAGTAGATTTTTGATGTGAAAACAGGAGGCATTTTTGTAATTATCCCGTACCGCGGAAAGTTTCTGCGATACGATGTAATATTTTTTTTTAAACCCCAGCCATTGGATCAACGATCCAACGGCTGGGATACCATATGTTACGAAACAGTAATATAGCAAATGTTTACCAGTGACCGTTCACCTTGAAAAAAATACATAGGAGTATATGATTGCAGAACTAGTGGAGTAGGTGGAGGAGATACTTAAAAAGAAATCTAATAGCAATTGTAATAAATTTTTCCATTTGCATTCTGATCAATTCTTGCAAACTACGCAAGACCATTTCCATTTTTCCATTTGCATGCCATGATGCATTTATTCAGAGTGATAATTGCTGCATTTGGAAAAATAATTAACAAGATTCTCAAGTACTTTTACCCAAGATTCGTAAGTACTTCTAAGTTCTACCATGCAATATGCTTCAAACAGGCATTCCTAAAACGTAACTGGCCATAAAACTGAACATCTCTTTTCCACCAACGATATTTGGCATATGCTTAAGTCATGCCTACATTATTCTTGCATCCTACTTTTAACCCTGTGAATTTTAACGATTAACTTCACCAATATATGTAACAGATAGTCAAGCTTGTTGGAAAATGTGGGTTATAGCCCCACATTGACAAGTCATTTTGAGCTAAGATTTGAGAAGGCCTTGTGTGCATGATCGCAACAAGTTATGCTTGGAACGTGTTCTACTCCGTGAGAACTTTCCAACGCACTTTAAATTACTCAAAACGATCAAGGGATGAATGAGATATGGTTATCCAAAGTTGGTCCCTTGAAGTGGAAATTTGAAGTTGATATTTTATATCCCACATTGAAATCATAAAGAGCCTTTTAAGGCTTTATATAGCAAAGCACTCTCCTAGTGTTTAAAATGAGTTACTAATGTATTGCTCCATCTCCTACGTGCGCGTAGGGGGGGTGCAAATCAGAATGCAGCAAAATTTGGGCCGAATAATTCCGGACTAGTTTTGCTAAAATAATACTAATTTCCACCGGGCTGCTCAAATTGATTTTCTGTTTTGTGAAATTAATTCTGATTTGATTATGAATTTATAATTCTGATTTGATTTGAATTAATTGATCTTTGCCATGATTAATTAACGCGTCCTATTAATTGTGTAAATCAATTAACGCGTCTAATCATCGGTATAGAGCGTAGGTTTTTTATCCTCTTCCTCTTCCTCCTGGTGATAATTTCTTGCTTTGTTCTAGTTCGCCGAGAGTGTTGCTTCGCTGCTTCACTGCGCCTTGTTTTATCCTGGGAAGCCTTCGTTCTTACAATGGGCGAAATAAGCTTTAAGGAGACAGTTTTTGCACTGGACTCAAGGATTATTCTCCTGTATCCTTCTCTTATTTTGCCCTCTGTTATTCACACACAAACACGATTTTATTTATTTACTTGTTTTTGCGCAGATTGTTCAACAAAGCTTCCATAGTGCAAGATGGTACTAATCTAGTTGTTTCCAACACTACATTGAGTCATTGACAATAGTGGGATGGGGCCACAATATTAGATAAATTCAATTAACATTGGCTTGCTGGCTGCTGCAGAGTATATGATATAAAGAAGTGCTAGCTAGAGTATATCGTTCACTCTTCATCAAAAACAGTAAACTCCCTATACATGCACAGCATTTGCATATAGCCTTTCATCTTTCAATGGAAATTCAACCATTGATTCATAAAAAAGATGTCATACTGGTGAAACCTGCAAAACCAACCCCTTCTGAAGTTCTTTCTTTGTCTACTATAGATAATGATCGCAACATTGAATTACTTTGTCAAACAGTCTACGTTTACAAGACTAATAACATCACAAGTCTGGACCCGGCTTTGCTAATCAAAGAAGCTCTTTCTAAGGTTTTGGTTTACTTCTATCCCTTGGCTGGGAAGCTTAAACGAGAGGATGGGAAGCTCCGAATCACTTGTAATGCAGATGGCGTGCCTTTTTTGGAGGCGTGCGCTGATTGTGAACTTTCATCTCTTCACTATTTGGATGGGGTTGACACTGAAACGGCCAAACTATTGGCCTTCGATTGGCCTAGTGAAAGTGAATGTGGTTATCATCCTTTAGTTTTGAGTGTGACAAAGTTTTCTTGTGGCGGTTTTACTATTGGGATGGGCTTATCGCACTCAGTATGTGATGGATTTGGTGCAGCTCAATTCTACAAAGCCATGGCTGAGTTAGCAAGTGGAAAGAGTGAGCCAACGGTGAAGCCTGTGTGGGAGAGGGAAAGGCTAGTAGGGGTAGCAAGTAAAGATCCTATGTTGCCTCCGATCGACATGTCTACACTGGCAACTTCACCATTTTTGCCTTCTAATGTTGTTGCACATGAATCATTCTATTTAACTGGAGAAACCATAGGAAAACTTAAGATGAGTTTGTTGAGGGAAGTGGAGAAAACAGAGAATGCAAACTTCACCACTCTCGAAATTCTTGGAGCCTATGTTTGGAGGTCAAGATCTAGAGCTTTACAACTAAGTCGGGATGGAAAAACAATGTTTTGCATGGCTATGGGGATAAGAAATGTTCTGAATCCACCCCTGAATGCTGGATATTATGGAAATGCTTTCTTATCTTCTTCTCATTTAGCGCTGACGGTAAGAGACTTGAATGAACTCCCTCTCTCCAAAGTTGCCAAACTGATCAAAGAGAGCAAGAAAGTATTGACTTCTAGCACTGATTTTGTTCCGAAGACACTGGGTAAGTTAGAAACAATAATACAACAGAATGTCAAGGTCGAGATCAGCAATGGCGCATCTATCGTACTAACAGATTGGAGACAATTAGGACTGCTAGAAGAAGTGGATTTTGGATGGAAGGAAATGGTAAATATGGTACCATTACCATGGAACAATTTCTTCATAGATTTGTGTATGTTTTTACCTCCTTGCAAAGTGGATTCTTCTATGAAAGCCAAAGGTGGTGTGAGGGTACTCGTTACCCTCCCTAAAGCTGCAATGGCCAAAATGAAGGAGGAAATGGAATGCCTTAATCAGCTTGGGGTTGATCACATTGAAAAACAATCTCTATTGTTTTAGCATCAAGTATTTGCTCCTCAACTTTTAGTCTGCCTAAAATTAAGTTGTGACAATGCAGTAACCTTTGCATCCAGTAAGCCAGCTTGTTTTCACTTGGTGTACTAGCTTGTATGTTTTTAAGATGTAACTAAGAACAGTATTGCACTTGCAATATTGTTAAGATGTATGTTTTCTTACATTGTGTGTGTTTGTGTAATGGATTTGAATCTGTTAGCATAGGACGCAAAGGACTGTTTTACAGATGCTAACAGCACTGTTGCTTTCAGCGAAATGGGCACTCCTCTTTTACTAATGTTTGTTACAGCACTTTCACTAAAGTTTGTTGCAGCATTTTGCACAAGGAGAGATGCATCATGCATGGTAACCATATATTTCTGAGCAATAGAATGGAACTATAACTATAAACCCCCTTTTTTCACTCAATCGATCAATCAGTTTCCGCATGGTGCACAAGGGCCAATTGTTAGAGTTACGGAGATTCACATGATTCAAACTCGAAATCTCTGAATCAAATAACTCCTTTTTTTCATTACCTATTCGATCTGGAAAAAGATGTGTTATGGCTAGAAATATCCTCGCCCTATTTTGGAAGTGTCGACCTCGTTTGGGCCAGAGAAAGAAAGTAATTCATGTCATGGGTCGTAGCATGAGGAAATGTGGCATTTATTGGGCCTGACCCAAGGTAGGATAATATTATTTTACAGAAGACCTCGCCCGTATATAAAGGAGCTCGCCCTTTTAAAATGGCTAGGCCCAATACTGTAATATCTCTCCCTTTTTGGTGGCGATTACTAAATTCGAAGATTATGGACTACGAATAAGGTCCTCGAACTAAAAGCTAGATCTCGCCCTTTGTGACGGATCTCGTCCATTTCGAAAGGATCTCGCCCTCCATCAGGGCTGCCCTACATCTATTTTATCTCCGTAACTTAGGGAAAGCATTGACCCCGAAAATACCGGGTCAATAGCTTAACCGATACGTTCCGAGAAAGTAGTTGGGCTTTGAGGTTCGTAATGATAACATCAAAGGCGGTGGTCTTAATCCAATGGGCTTCTTAAAAGCGGAAACCTAGCCCATTACGATAACTTGTTCTCCAAGAACTACGTTTGGCTTGATTCCTATAAATAGGATACGTAGGCACATTGTATGTCATGATGCAACCCTTGCAAAAAAAAAGAGAATTCAATATTCGATCTAAATTGCAATAACTCTCACATACAATCTCAGCCATCCCCAAATCACCAACCCTAACCCTAAGCATCCTACGCCGCTCACCGTCATCAACCACCACCACAATTCCAGCAACCCTCCCCGAATTTGTTTTCCCAAATTCCTCCGTTAACAATTGGCGCTAGAAGGAGGGGCTTTTGACATCTCAGGAGGAAGGATGTCACAGTCAAATCAAGAACGTGTTGATGATCGCCGTGTGAAGGAAGTTAGGACCACGAAAAACCTACCCCTACAACAATCGACGAACTCAGATCCGATGGATGCTATGCCTAGGATTCCCGACAGACCGGCGACCTCTCAAATTGAGGGAGATTCCCCTGTCCTGATAAGTAACGCCGGGATTTGGAACAAAATCACTTTATGGGAAACGCTAACACTCGTATGGGGGCTAGGCTGGATGCGATGGATAGGAAAAAATAGTTTCTTGCTGGATCTCGCCTGAATCATGGTGGACCTCGCCGCCACTTGGAGAGAGGGAGGATCTAAGGGAGAGTCATCATAACTAGGAGAGGAGCTATCAAACACACTGAGGAAATCAACGTGCCGAAAAAGAATCTGTCATAAACCAAAGAGAATAGTTCTCACAGGGAGGTAATGTGCTTCCTGCCTTTGTTCTACTTTCTCTTAATTTATTTTCGTAAAAGTCTAGGGGGGTAGTGTATGTACCACTCCTTAGCCAGGATTTATATTTATGAATAAAACATGCTTGTGTCTTTTGATTGTTTTTGTTTAAATTCCGTGATAGATGACCTCCTTTAAGGAGGATCTTCATAGATGTACAAAATGATGGTCTCCTTTGAGGAGAGTTTAAAATTTTTACTTCGGAAAATCCACCTCCTGTGAGGAGGGTATTTCTGGAATGGAGAATGACCTCCTTTGAGGAGGGTATCTCAAATTATCAAAGACCTTGCAAAAACCGTACTTCCGGGGGGGATGTCCGTACTTCCGGCGCCTCATCAAGGCACGAACTTCGGGAAATCCACCTCCTGTGAGGAGGGATATTTCTGGAATGGAGAACGACCTCCTTTGAGGAGGGTATCTCAAAGTACCAAATCCTTGCAAAAACCGTACTTCCGGGGGGGATGTCCGTACTTCCGGCGCCTCATCAGGGTTCGAGATTCGGAAAATCCACCTCCTGTGAGGAGGGAATTTCTGAACAAGAATGATCTCCTTTGAGGAGAGTATCATAAAATTTATAAAATTCTGAGGAAAATGACCTCCTTTGAGGAGGATACCCTCTAGAAGACATGGTAGATATAACCTTCGACTGGATGATAATAATTCTCAAAATGCTTTGGATGATTTTTTTTTGAAATAATTACATCTCGCATATCATGAAACTATTCCAAGGTAAAGTACTCTGTTAATGAGATGTCCTTTGGAAAGCATCATAGTTACCTTTTGAATTAAGATATTTATCAAGGTTCACAGATTAAGTTAAAAATCAGAAAGGGCGAGGTGCCTAAGGAAAAGGCGAGATCTTAACAGAAAGGCGTGATACATTAAAGTTGTACTGCAGGCAGGGAAACGTAATTATAAAAAATCAGTTCAAGGGCATTAAAGTCATTACAAGGGCGACGTCTTTAAATGGAGGACGCGCACTCCAATTAGTTGGGAATAAATTAGTTTGAATGAAGAACAAATTACAGAGGGCGAGGCCATTATAGGAGGGCCCGCACTCCTATTGTCTTGGCAATAATTAAGAGTTCCTGCAGTCAGGTTCCAACAGTTTGAGAGGGCGAGGCTGCATCTGCTTTCTCGTGTCCTGCTATCCCTGTCTTGTTCGCCTTTGCCTCAACAATAGCTTTCTTCTCGCTCTCAATTTTTAGGCGTAGTTCTTCTTTAGCAGCAGCGATAAGATCAGCATTGTCGTCCTTAAACTGAAGCATAAAGCTAGGAGTAGAAGGGGCGAAGTGTGTGGACCAGTTATAGTCAGGATCAGCCGCCAGGAAATTGCGAAGATAGTCCAAAAATCCAGCATTATAAGCTTCGCTCTGGCCTTTCCTCATTCCAGCAGAAAGCATGTCGTTCTCACCTTTCAGCTTAGAGATCTCGCTCTCATGAGATTTTCCTATGCTGTCCAGATCAAAGTTTGCTTTGTCTAAAGCCAACTGGAGCCTGTCTACGTCATCTTTTCTCGCCTTCACTTCGTCATCTAGTTTCTTTTGGATCTCGCCCATCTTGGAGTTATAGGAAGAAGCTTCGCTTTTTAGTTTCTTGAGAAATCTTTCTTGATCCTTGATAGTCGAGTTCTTTAGAGCGAGAACTCTTAAGCCATGATAAAAGGCATCTCCAAGCCCGGCTTTGAAATTAAATTCAGCCTCCTCGTCGGTACGGTTCTTTAGAAGCTTAACCTCGCTATCAGAGAAGTTTTCTGCGGCAACAGAGCCGAATGTTGAGGCCACGGAATCAGATGGCGATTCCTCGACAGTAATCCCCTTTTGTCTCTTGTTTTGTAAAGTCTTACCAGCATCATCTCGCTTTCTACCCTTATCATGCTTTTCTCCGAGATTAGGAGGAGGAGGGCGAGATGCATTAACCAGAACAGAAGGAGATGGGCGTGCTTGTTCCGCTACCATGGAGGGTGTGGGCGCAGTATCAGCAAAAGGGTTTCGTCCGAAGGGAAGTCTCGACATTTGACCTGCACATAAAGTAAACAGGTTATATAAACGAATCCGTGAATTATACAAGTAAAAAGTAATAAATCCCATATCTAAGGGCGAGATGTATTTTAAGAGGGGGCGAGATGTATTTTAAGAGGGGGCGAGGTACCTTTATCAGTTAGCACTTCTATTTGCTTTCTACGAGTACTTCTCTTAGTTCCTCTCTTGAATTTTATGTATGGGACTTGACCGAACCCTTTGTTGTAAAAGCCATAATTACGAAGGTTGTCACGAGTTACTAAAAAGTCGAGATCTTTCTCCGACTTGGGTAAGTTAGAAATAGCAAGAGCTCTTGCTGCAGCGTCGCCTACCAACTTAGATTGAGATGGTGTGTCTAGAAAAATAAAAGCAAAGATATACATATGAAAAGGACGAGATACTTAAGGTGCGAGATTTGTAGAGAGAAGGGCGAGATACTTACATGGGTGAAGATTGAATTGGGTTCTTATTCTTGGAACGTCAAAAATATAAAAATAATCTTCTTTCCAAACTTTCATGTTACTGGGATTCCCAGTAAGGAACCCTTTCCTATTATGAGTCGCCCAGAAGGCGAGGTAATAAAAACCGACGTCTTTCCCGCAACGTCTCAAGGAGAGAAAATGGCTGAGCTCATGCATTGTTGGGGCTTCATATCCTTTATTTCTATACATCATGTATAAACCAATTGCCGCCCTATAGCTGTTAGGCGACAACTGAATAGGGGCGATGTTGAAGTAGGTAATAATTTGCTGAAGAAAAGAATGCATGGGCGATCCGAATCCTAGTTCAACTAGTTTGTTTGTAAGGACCATTCTCGGTGTTGGAAGTCCGGCGATGTCGAAGACATGCATTCGCATGAAAGAGCGGGGCCTCAACCATTTTCCTTCTAAGTTATAGTATTCCATTAGGAACATGATTTCTTCAGAAGAGATTTTTGAGGCGAGACCAGCACAAGATATCACGCCCTGGGTAAATCTGTGTTTCGCCCTCAGTGGTTCAGAGACATCATCTGCAAAGTTTAAATCAATGTCATGACTTCGGACGGGCTGTTTGTACGGGTTGTTTGGGGGAGAAGGGATCTCCATAGCATATCTCACAGGGGAAACAGATATCGCCTCATCACCGTCCTCTATTTCGGCATCATCATCTTCGACTGCTTCATCATCTTCTTCTTCAATTATATTCTCGCCCTCGTCCAAGTCTTGGACAACGTTTTCCTTGTCATGGCTGTAAGAATTTGAAAGGGCATCGAGCATTCTTCTATATTGGACGAGGTCTTTACCACGACCTCTACCTAGCCTAGAAGGACCTGGTTCCTGGGGATCTATGTTAACAAAAAAGTCACGAAGGTCATCCTCATTCTCGTCCTGATCCAAGTCTTGGGCATGATATGTGCTAGTCAGGTCCTCGATGTCTCCTGTAAGGTGAAGGCTATCTGAAAGTTCTTCGGGGCGAGATTGAAATGAAGAAGATGTCGCCTGATTTCCAGAAGATGATCTTTCGGAGGATGTTTCTTCGCGAGACATCTGAAAATAAAGGGCGAGGACGGAAATTAGGGAATGAAAGGGAAAATTCAGTGTGATTCTAGAAAAGGGTAAGTCCTCGCCCATTGATTGGGGAACGCGCCTAGGGTCACTAACGAGTTAAGAATCTAAAAGTGTCTCTCTCAATTAGTATACATGTTCAAACATGGTAAATTAACTACGAATTGACAATAAATACTGAAAGAAGATAGGGACGAGTACCTTTTTCTGAAGAAGAGTCGCCTTGAGAAAATGAAGAAATCGCCTAGAAAATGAAAAACTCGCCCACAGCAATTATAGACCTCGCCCTCCAGATAAAAAATGACACAGCACTTCGTGAGCTTTTGAAAAAGGGATGGGAAAAGAAGGAAAGTTTGGGGTTTATATAATAGCTGGTATGGGACACGTGGCATGTCCTGATTGGAATAGGAACAGAAATCGAGGCGTGGCAATTTTAATAGAAACGGTTCGTTTATAATTTATTTTTTGGAATAAGGCTCGTCTATGTTTTGTAAAGATACTTCGAGGAATTAGTTTCTTTTATAAAAATATATTGCAAGAAACTGGGGGGTAGTTGTTATGGCTAGAAATATCCTCGCCCTATTTTGGAAGTGTCGACCTCGTTTGGGCCAGAGAAAGAAAGTAATTCATGTCATGGGTCGTAGCATGAGGAAATGTGGCATTTATTGGGCCTGACCCAAGGTAGGATAATATTATTTTACAGAAGACCTCGCCCGTATATAAAGGAGCTCGCCCTTTTAAAATGGCTAGGCCCAATACTGTAATATCTCTCCCTTTTTGGTGGCGATTACTAAATTCGAAGATTATGGACTACGAATAAGGTCCTCGAACTAAAAGCTAGATCTCGCCCTTTGTGACGGATCTCGTCCATTTCGAAAGGATCTCGCCCTCCATCAGGGCTGCCCTACATCTATTTTATCTCCGTAACTTAGGGAAAGCATTGACCCCGAAAATACCGGGTCAATAGCTTAACCGATACGTTCCGAGAAAGTAGTTGGGCTTTGAGGTCCGTAATGATAACATCAAAGGCGGTGGTCTTAATCCAATGGGCTTCTTAAAAGCGGAAACCTAGCCCATTACGATAACTTGTTCTCCAAGAACTACGTTTGGCTTGATTCCTATAAATAGGATACGTAGGCACATTGTATGTCATGATGCAACCCTTGCAAAAAAAGAGAGAATTCAATATTCGATCTAAATTGCAATAACTCTCACATACAATCTCAGCCATCCCCAAATCACCAACCCTAATCCTAAGCATCCTACGCCGCTCACCGTCATCAACCACCACCACAATTCCAGCAACCCTCCCCGAATTTGTTTTCCCAAATTCCTCCGTTAACAAGATGCATGGTAGATAAGTAACCATCAGATTCGAAAACAACGCGGTAGTGTCCGTATGTTTTGTGCTACATCATTTGTAATTTCTTCTTATCTAACCTAGCTTCTTGTATGTCTGCAATAGAAACGTAGTATTGCTCATTTGCTGTCATCAGGTACAGGAAACACCGTGTGTGTCAGTGTGTATAAACCACATTTATGTACATAAATACACATGCACTACACATGGGACGAATCTTTCAAACTTATAATGACATATGAGAATCATTAGTATCGTGAGTATGAGGCGTTTGGGATTGTTTAAAATAAATTATTTTTGATTTAATGGATATATTTTTAACTTAATGGAGAATGTAAAGTTGTTTGCTTTAAGTTGAATGAATGTGTTTGGTAATTTTACTTAAAGTTAAATAGGGATTTAATAATTTTGACTTAAAGTGAAATTTGACTTAAAAAAATTTTAAATTCATAATATTTAAACTTTACAAGAGTCTGAAACAAAAAAATTGGATAAATCATAAGTCAAAAGTACCTAAAAGGAACTTATGACTTAATGGAATTTTTTAACTTAAAATCCAGCTTTAAGCAAGGAGCCAAACAGGCTCTATGAGCGTGTTTGGCTACTCCTCCTTAAAGGAGAAAGCTCCTTTAAGGAGTTTTTGCCGTGTTTGGCTACTCCTCCTTAAACGAGAAAGCTCCTTTAAGGAGTTTTTGCTCAGTTTGTGTAACTTGCTTAAAGCTGGGTTTTAAGTTAAAATTCCATTAAGTCAAAAGTTCGTTTTAGGTACTTTTGACTTATGATTTATGACTTATCCAAAATTTTTTTTCTTGTTTCAGGACTCTTGTAAAGTTTAAATATTATGAATTTAAAATTTTTTAAAGTCAAATTTCACTTTAAGTCAAAATTATTAAATCCCTATTTAACTAAAATTACCCAAACACATTCATTCAACTTAAAGCAAACAACTTTACATTCTCTATTAAGTTAAAAATACCTTCATTAAGTCAAAAATAACTTATTTTAAGTAATCCCAAACGGCCTATATGATGAATATAGGTTACATAAAATTATAGGATTATCCATGTACCATAATCCATAATCATTAGTATCCAGAATTTATGTAGGATTGATGGCTTTATGGGGCCATTGATTGGTGTTCATGCATTTAGGCACTATATGAGAATCTGAGCCCATCATCAACAATGATTTTAGTGTTAGTATAGTTACATATTTTTATTTTTATTTCAAAGTGTTACATAATCTTTGAGTTTTATGAAATTCGGGTGATTATTTACATTGTAAATTTTAAAATCTATACTATTTTTTAATATTCAAAATATTAAAAATTTGGTAACTTCTTTTTTGGCTCGTCATTCTATTTAATAAAATAATATTATAATAATATAAATACCAATAACTAATCAATTTCGCTTTTCAAATAAAACATATTATCTTTACTATTTTTCAAAAACTACTCAACTTCCTTTTTCATGGAGAATATCACATTTTTTATATTTTATCTAACTAAATATTCTCCTTATCTAAACTTATTACGATAGCTCTATTTAATATATAAAATAATTATATAATAATCACTAATAACTAACTAGTTACTCCCTCCGTCCCACTCATTTCTATACACTTACTATTTTGGGGTGTCCCATCATTTCTATACATTCCAAAAATAGTAAAATTTTAATAATAAAAAACACTATTACACCCACTAACTTTCCTCCACTATCTCAAATCTATAATATAAAACACTATTACATCCACTACTTTCCTCCACTATCTCAAATCTATTATTAAATATTAATAGGTCCCACCACTTTACCCACTTTTCATCTAACTTTACTAATTTTTTATACATTTTCTTGGTCTCCGTGTCCAAACCAAACGTATATATATCACTGGGACGGAGGGAGTACCTTTTTTCAACTAAAACATATGTTACATTTTCTAAACCTACTAGTTTAAAACCCGTGCGATGCACGGATTTCTTTTAATATTATATGATTTTTTATCAATTTGAATTAATTTTTTTAAAATATAAATTTTGGTGGCTTAAATTCTTTAATAAGATAATTTGATAATAATTATATAAATGTTATCCATGATAATTCTAGAATTCTAGAAAAGAAGGAATTTTAGTTAGAAAATATTGAAAATATGATAAATTTTAGTTGAAAAAGGTAATCGGTTAATTATAAGTAATTATAAAATTATTTTTTAAATTTAATAAATATAATGTTCGTAATTTAATTGGAAAAAGAGAGATCTTAGTTAGAGAAAATTAAAAAAGAAACATGTTTTAATGTTTGGACTTTTATATGCAACTAACTTATAGCCCGTGCAAAGCACGGATTACTTTTATTTTTTTATAATTTGTTTATAGTGTATTATAATATATTAAATAATAATTTTAATATGTTATTTAAAGAATTCAAATCTTACATCTTTATATATAATAATTTTTAGCATTAAATATAAATTAATATGTTGTTGGTGGGAATCAAACCTTATAACTCTGTATATAGCAACTTTTAGTATTGTTGGAAAAGTTAATTAGGTAGTTATTAATAATTATAATATTATTATTTTATTAATTAGAACCACTATATTTTTAGAAAGAAAAAAATTTTAGATAGAAAAGTTAGAAAAGGTAATAGCAGAAAAATGTAATTGATTAGCTATTATTTAGGAGAAAATAAGATATTTTAGTTAGAAAAGATATTACCTTTTACCTGAAAAAGATAATCAGTTAGTTATTAGTAATTATAATATTATTAGTTTATTTCATTATTAGTAATTATAATATTATTAGTTTATTTCATTAATTAGAACAATCATATTTTTGGAAAGAAGAGATTTTAGTTAGAAAAGTTAGAAAATATAGAAAAGGTAATAGTTGAAAAAGATAATTGGTTATTTATTATTTATGAGAAAATGAGATATTTTAGTGAGAAATATAGAAACGATATTACCTTTTAGCTGGAAAATATAATCAGTTAGTTATTAGTAATTATAATATATTAGTTATTTTGTTAATTATAACGATATTGTTTTTGGAAAGAAAATTTTAGCTAAAGAAGCTAGAAAAGGTAATAGTTGAAAAAGGTAGTTGGTTAGTTATTATTTATTATTTAGGGGAAGTGTTGGGAAGAACTACGTGTGATATTTTGAGAAAATATTGTGTTTTATTTTTTAATAAGTAAGTAAAATAATTAATGCTAATAAAATAAAACAAATAAATAAGGTAAGTATTGTACCATATCGTACCACAACTTTTAGTGTTTCGTCTTTTATATTATAGTATAGATTCAGGCAATTTTAATTAAATAAAGTAAAATAATAATATTATCATAACTACTTCCTCCATCCCATTAGGTTCTTAACACTTGGTAAAGAAAGTTTGACACACATTTTAAAATTCATATAAAGTATACTTTCATAAATTATTTTAATTTTTTTCTTCTAAATAAAAATTTAATGTTTAAATTTTTATTTAAAAAAGAAAAATTTTAAAAATAAATTATTTAACTATACTTTATATACACCTTAAAATGTGTGTCAAATCCTTTATTTCAAATGCTAAGAACCTAAAGGACAGAGGGAGTAATAACTAACCGATTGCCTTTTTCAAGTAAAACATGTCAATATTGTTAAACTAAAATCTCTATTTTAACAATATTAAAGATGATATATTTAGTTGGTCGATTGGTACACTAAATTTGGTTTAATGAATAACAACCGTTAGATTTTAAGATAGATAAAAAAGAACCATTGGATATAATGCTAAAAAATATTCTTTTATAATATTTAAAATACTTCCATAGGTTCAAGGTTCGAATCCCGTTAACAACATATTATTTTTAAACATTTATATTATCATATAAACAACTACTCCTAGAAGTTTAAGGTTCGATTCCCGTAAACAACATATTTTAGTTAAAAATTTCTATTATCTATTTTCACAAACATTTATGTTATTTATAAACCACTCCAAAAAATTCAAGGTTAAATTTCATCAACAACATATTAAATTTAAAAAATTATATTATCTATTTTCAATATAAAAGAAAAACACTATCGTTTAGAATACTATCAAATATGTATTATTATATTTATGTATCTTTTATAATTTATTTTCCTACTACTTGAATAATATATATTAAAATTATGTAGAATAAGATTAAAATATTAAAAAATAAAATAAAAATATTAAAAATCATGTGTGCATCACACGGGTTATGGGCTAGTATATATATAAGGTCTTATTCTAGTATCCTAAAACAAAGGTCTTACTCTAGTAGAAAACAATCTTAGACTAGAAATTAAAAATTAAATAAAAATTTCCTAAATCGCATCGGAATATAGCACATGTGGTATGCAAACTGATCGTTGGGAGATGGAAAAAAATACAGTTAAGTCAGATTTCAAACAAAGCACACCGATTGACGGAAAAAATCAAATTAAAAATGAAGGGAATTAGGTGGGATTATGTATGTGAGAGTATATTGGATTTGTGTGTGATGCCCCTAGCGAAACCATTAGATTAGATTAAATATGTGGCTAAGATTAGTTTATAGTTTTCATTTTAAAATTAGTTTCTATTTGAGTAAGTGCATATATATATATATATATATATATATATATATATATATATATATATATATATATATATATATATATATATATATATATATATATATATATATATATAGGGTAAGGTTCTAGGGAGAACCTCCTTATCAAGAGAACTAGAGAACTCTCATCTAGACCGTCCATTAATTAAAATTCATTTTAATTTCATTATATAAGACACAATATCAGTATTGTAATAAAATAGATTGATGAAGGTCATTTAAAATCCATAATCAAGTATTATACGTACAATATTTCTTTAGAAAACGGAAAGAATCTTTAAATTAAGATTTGACTATGAAACACAATCTTTTTTAAATTTGGAAAGAATATCATGAAACAAATATCACGTAATAGTTGTCTATATGATTTAGACATTACAAATTTTCAATTATGCGACACTAAAAAAACTAGAAGCATATATAACCTAAGAAGAAAATGGAGGAAGAAGACGATACATGTAATTCTTTTTTCATTTGTATAAAGTTAAACATTTAAACTACTAAATCTTTGTAGAACAATGACCAAAACGCCTGTTTTTGGTTATAGGTGTGGTATAGAGTCGGGCATCAACGAAGTGCTGACCATAGAAGAAAAGAAAAAGTATATTGTAAGGTTTCAACCACGGATCTTGACAGATGTGTTCTTGTATGTGTTCTTGTACGGTAAGATTCTTGTATGTGTTCTGATCCAATCCATCAGATTATTGTAGGTATTTTGTTCTGATTTAATCTAACAGATCTAACAGAAACTTGATTCTTGTAGGTATTCTGTTCGATGAACCTTATTTAGAATGAACCCTAGACTTTTGAGTGATGTGTTATCATCTACTTTGATATCAAATCATACGATACTTTAAGTTCTGCTATGTGTTTTGCAAAGTACTAATTGAGAAGAATGGGGTTGCAAGTACGTGATTTGTGTATGTGGGTTGCAAGTAAGTGATTTGTGTCTATAAAGAATCTTTATAGATTCTTTATAAATTGTTGACTGATCGTTTATAGATTCTTTATCAATAATGAGTATAACATTCATATATGCAGGTCAAATATGGATTTTGTAATGAAGAATCATAAAAAATAGGTTATGATTCTTCAAAGTTGTAAGTAAGATTTAAGTCGAAAAAAGATTTTCGATGATATTTTCTATAGGTTTCTTAAACTATTGTGTTTCAAGATTCTTCTAGTTGTTCTTTTCAGTATAATCATAATCATAAGCTGACATTAAAGTTAAGGGAGTACCAAGAGTGTTTATTTTTGAAGATGTTGATTCCTGGTATTGGTGTAAGGAGCGGCATGGGAGATTTTTTTGTTAAAAGTGCATAAAAGCTTATACAGGTCTTGAAAGAAGGATGGAATCCGGACAATAATTCAGGTCTATGGAGGAATCTTTGGCGATTAAAAATACCTCCAAAAATCAAGTGCATTTGGTAGTAGCTTATGGTATCAAAGAAGTTCTTAGTTGGATTTATAATGGTGCAGCTGCTTTCATATTATGATCTAGTAAGATTGTCTCGTTGCAGTTCAAGCGATTGCTTTTTCCTCAACAATGCTTTTCCACTTTGGTCTTCTTATTAAAGATTGTAGAAGATTTCTAGAACTTCTTCCAAATGTTTCTGTCTCTTTTGTAAAACGAATCCGGGAATAAGGCGGTCAATTGGTTGGCTCGTTCAGCTTGTTCAAATCCTGGTCGTATTCTGGTTGGGGATGTGATCCCAGCAGATTTGCTTTCCATTATGTATGATGATTTAAGTTAATGAAATATTTCTTTTGCTTAGAAAAAAAAAGTTCATGAATTTGCTTATGTCCTTGCTCTTGTTATGATTGCCAAAAGATTACCCGGATCGGATGGGTGCAACTGAGTAGCAAATGATTACATTAAAACTGAAAACGCTGCCTAATTATCTTTGTTTGCTTTTTTGGATTTTTTGAAAACCAATATTATATTTTAAGAACAAGATTAAGTGTTTTGTTTTAACATATTAATTATTCTATTTATCTCGTCAAATTTTATTTCAAAAAAATTACATATTGTAAGATCCCCTTAGATGTTGCACATCAATATATTATTTGTTATTATTTATGATATTGTTAATCCTTATTCATTTTTAGAAATCTTTTATATTTATCGGCCTTTTTGTGTTTTTATTAAAATCAAATTTCAAGTTAAAGACTTAGATTCCATTAAGTGTTTTATATTAACATATCAATTATTTTAATTTATTCTCGAACTTTTTGATCAAAAAAATTGTGGATTTTAAGATTCCAAATCAAATTTAAGTAAAATCCTTAGATTCAATTAAGTGTTTTATACGAACATATCAATTATTTTAATTTATCCTCAAACTTTTATCCAAAAAAATTGTGGATTGTAAGATTCCACTAGGTGTTTCACATTGATATATTATTTGATTGATATATTATTTGTTCATTTATTCTACCTAATAATTATTTTTTTTATGAGTTTTTTATTTTTGTTGGATTTTTTGGGTATTTTTAAAATCAATACTTAAGTTTTCAGAATAAGATTCAAGTAAGTGTTTTGTTTCCATACATTGCTTAATTTAATGATGGCTTGTTTTTTAAGCTATTTTTATATTGTACATGAAAAATAGGGATGGTAGGATAAGAATCTTTGATTTGTTTCATTTTTTTTTATATAAGAAGATGTATTGCAATAATTTATGATAATATGATTTAATTTATTTTCATTTATAAAAAGATTCAATGGCGTATTTTATATCTTGCAATTTATAATTTTTTTGAGAAACAATTAGAGCAGTAAATAGAAAATTAATACGTTGCTACAAAACACTTAGTGGAATTTCGGTGTGATGAGATAAAAATTAATTTAAAAAATTTACTAAAAGGTAAATAAAAATAAAAGAATCTTAAAAATAAATAAATGTTAGGATCGTAAAAAATAATACCAAATAATTTATCAACATGCTAGCTGAATATTACAATGTATAATTTATTTTTTTTTTGTAAAATACATCGAGAATAAATAAAATAATTAATATGTTTTTACAAAACATTCAATGAAATATTAGACTGAAAACTTAAAAATTGATTTTAAAAATTTAATAGAATCTTTATGAAATTTTAAAAACACTTAATAGAATCTTTATGAAATTTTAATATTTTAAAGTATTGTATGATTATTTTAAAATATAGTCATATATACTTCTCTATTTAGATTTCAAATTCCATATATAACTTTCGTATTTTACGTATGAAATCTTGGTGAATAAATTAATCTTCGTGCACATTAATATATTATTTGTTATTATTTATGATATTGTTAATCCTTATTCATTTTTAAAAATCTTTTATATTTATTGGCCTTTTTGTGTTTTATTAAAATCAAATTTCAAGTTAAATACTTAGATTGCATTAAGTGTTTTATATCAACATATCAATTATTTTAATTTATTCTTGAACATTTTGATCAAAAAAATTGTGGATTTTAAAATTCCAAATCAAATTTTAAGTTAAAAACTTAGATTTCATTAAGTGTTTTATATGTACATATTAATTATTTTAATTTATCCTCAAACATTTTTATCAAAAGATATTGTGGATTGTAAGATTCCATTGCACATTGATATATTATTTGTTCATTTATTCTACTGCTAATAATTATTTATTTTTATGAGTATTTTATTTTTGTTGGCCTTTTTGGGTATTTTTAAAATCAATACTTAAGTTTTCAGAATAAGATTCAAGAATGTGTTTTGTTTCCATACATTACTTAATTTAATGATGGCTTGTTTTTTAAGCTATATTTTTATATTGTACATAAAAAATAGAGATGGTAGGATAAGATTTTTTGATTTGTTTCATTTTTTTTATATAAGAAGATGTATTGCAATAATTTTTGACAATACGATTTAATTCATTTTCATTTATAAAAAGATTGAATAATGTATTTTATGTATGAAATCTTGGTGAATAAATTCTTGTGGTATTTTATGAACAAATTAAATAAAGATCATAAAATGGAATTTGAAATCTAAATAGAGAAGTATATATGACTATATTTTAAAATAATCATATAATCCTTTAAAATATTAAAATTTCATAAAGATTTTATTAAGTGTTTTTAAAATTTCATAAAGATTCTATTAAGTTTTTAAAATCAATTTTTAAGTTTTCAGTCTAATATTTCATTGAATGTTTTGTAAAAATATATTAATTATTTTATTTATTCACGATGTATTTTACAAAAAAAATTATACATTGTAATATCCAGTTACGCTAGCATGTTGATAAATTATTTGGTATTATTTTTTACAATCCTAACATTTATTTATTTTTAAGATTCTTTTATTTTTATTTACTTTTTAGTAAATTTTTGAAATTAATTTTTATCTCTTCACTCCAAAATTCCACTAAATGTTTTGTAACAACTTATAAATTTTCTATTTACTCCTCTAATTTTTTCTCAAAAAAATTATAAATTGCTAGATTCTCTATGTGTTGCACATTGATGTATAATTTGTCATTACTTATTTTAGTGTTAATAATAATTTATTTTTAGGAATCCTTTATTTTTTTTTACCTTTCTGGATATTTTTAAATCAATGTTTAGGTTTTCAGTCTAAGATTCCATTAAATGTTTTGGATCACACATTAATTATTATTTTTTAACAATTGGTCGAAATCGTTGGTGAAAAGGATGGTTGATGAGTCAAGTATTTCAATAAATATTTTTTAATTGGGTCGGATCAATCAAATAATTATTTTGAAGATTCGTTAAGTGTCTTAATAAAATATTTACTAATTCTTTTAAAATTTTGTCAAAAAATATTTATCAAAACACTTTTAGGAATCTCACAATGTGCATTATATACACTTTAATGAAATTCACCATATATCTAAAAATTATAACAAAAAATGAATTTTTTTTTCCAAAAAGAATATTTAGAAGGATTCATTTCTTTAAAAATATCTACTTTAGGAAAGCAAATTATAAACACAATCTTGTTAATTTTGGAAAGCAAATTATGAGCGGATACTTTAGGTTAATATACTATACACGAAGATATCACCGACAATGCTATGGACCAAGAAGAAACTGGAGAAAAATTGAGGCATAGATGTGCTAATTTCTTTCGACGAATTCATACATATTAATCATGAAAGTTTTAATTATCATTTCATGAATCTGATAAAGGAGTGATATTTGTTTTGAAATACATACATATAAGTCATGGAAATATAGAACACTAACAAGAATTTTTGTATGTTGATGTAGGAGTGATACAGATTTAGCATCAGATGAATATTTGTCAAAAAATTGTTGAAAATTTGTTGAGCTGTTAAGATTCATTAATGTATGTGTGTCTTGTTATTATGATTCATTAAGGTATTTTTTTAGGGTGATTGTCTTGTTATCAAGATTAGCTAAGATATTAGGATTCTTTAAGATTAGCCAAAGTGTTAAAGTTCATTAACGTGTTCTATTGGTATCGTATTTAAGTATTTTTTTTCGAGCTTATTTCAAACAATTTTCATGCGACGTTTACAAAGGTGCTTTTTCCCTTCTAGTGCTAATGTTAATTTATCAATAGCTACATGTGTAGGGGTGGAATGTGATGGACTATGCTTGAAAATTGGTGTTGGATGTAATGGGATTCAGAGATGTAAGGGCTTTAAATCATGATCAGAAACATTAGTACGGTTGATAGATTTTAAAAAGTCTCAGCAACAAGATTCAGATTTTCAAATTTATTGGTAGTGGTTGTTTGGTGGTGGAGTATTTCTGAGCTTTGCTACTGTTTCATCTATTGCCATTTTTTTTATAACACCTGTTCTCCAAGTGGTGTAGGGGGAAGAGTTTAAATTGGCTTGGTGTTTTCTTGATAAAAGCTGGTGTAGCGGGAGGGATAAGGGTGTTTTATGCAAGATGACTAGAGTGCAGCCTTAACATTTGTTTCCTTTTTTTTTTTATGGCGTTCAATATTTTGTTTATGTTTAGGAGCTTTTTAATTTTTATTTGAGAGGTCTCATTTTTTTTTTACATATTTTTTGTGATTCATGTTTTTTGAATTTTTTTGAAATACAACTACATATAAAAAAATTTACCTAATACACCAAGATTCTCTTACGTGTTTAAAAAACGCCTAAGAGAATCTTTGATGTAATAAAATATATTTATTTTTTAAATCGAAAAATACTAAAAATTTAAAATATTACTTAAAATATAAATAATATAATACTTTGAATAATCCCAAAAGTTTTGTTTTAAAAATATATAATATAAATATCTAATATATCATTTTTAAAATAAAATAAAATAATAATAGAATCTTGGTGGGTTAAAAAATATTTATATACGTTTTTACATAAAAAACCTATACACTTCTTTTGAAATTAACTTATATATATAAAAATATCATATACTACACTAAAATTCTCTTACGTGTTTTCGAAACACCTAAGAGAATCTTGATGTATTTAATTACATTTCTTATTTTTTTAGATATTTATTCTAATATACATTTATTATTTGGTTGGTTACCTTATTTTTTAAATCAGTCGTTAAAATATAAAAATATACATTTATTTTGGAAATTAAGATACATATAAAAAAAACTTTTAATACACCAATATTACCTTACATGTACATGTAAGAAAATTTTAGTGTATTACATAATATTTTATAACGTGTTTAAATTCATATTTTTAAAATTAAAAATAAGTTAATACTTTTTAATAATGTCAAAAAATTCTAAGACAACAATTTTAAAGTATCTTTATTTTATAAATTTTTATCATAATGAAATCTTAAAAATGTATCCATTTATTTTCTAGATCTATGTCTTAAAAATTCATTAATTTCTTTTGAAATACAACTACATATAAAATATTACCTAATACACCAAGATTCTCTTACGTGTTTCAAATGATTATATCAATTTATTTCTTTTTTTTGTTACCGGTATGAAAATTTTTTTAAAAGACATGCTATAAAAAAATTGGATTATAATTTTAAAAAAAGCACCTAATAGAATCTTTTTGTATTACATAAATATCTTTAAATTTTTTAGTAATAACTTTTTATGTTAATATATATATCTAATAAAGTAGTATTACGAATTCAAAATAATTAACAAAAACACCTAATAGAATCTTTATGTATTACATTAGATTCTCTTAAATGTTTCAAAACATCTAGTGGAATTTGGTGTGTATTAAAATACATTTCTTATGAAATACATTAAAAAAATACATTTCTTATAAAATTCTTTAACAAAACACCTAAGCGAATCTTGGTTGGTTACATTATTTTTTAAATCAGTTGTTAAAATTTAAAAATATACATTTATTTTGGAAATTAATATACATATAAAAAAACTTTTAATACACCAATATTACCTTATATGTACGAGAATTTTAGTGTATTACATAATATTTTATAACGTGTTTGAAATCATATTTTTAAAATTAAAAATAAGTTAATACTTTTTAATAACGTCAAAAAATTTTAAGACTACAATTTTAAAGTATCTTTATTTTATAAATTTTTATCATAATAAAATCTTAAAAATGTATCCATTTATTTTCTAGATCTATGTCTTAAAAATTCATTAATTCTTTTGAAATATAGCTACATATAAAAATATTACCTAATACACCAATATTCTCTTACGTGTTTCAAATGATTATATCAATTTATTTCTTTTTTTATTACCGGCTTGAAATTTTTTTTAAAAGACATGCTATAAAAAAATTGGATTATAATTGTAAAAAAAACACCTAATAGAGTCTCGTTGTATTACATAAATATCTTTAAAGTTTTGAATAATAACTTCTTATTTTAATATAAATATCTAATAATGTAGTATTACGAATTTAAAATAATTAAAAAAAACAGCTAATAGAATCTTTATGTATTGAATAATGCTAGAGGTAAGTTACCAAAAAATTGTTAACAAATGATGTTTTATTTCTCTTAAGTGTTTCAAAACATCTAATAGAATTTTGGTGTGTATTACATTAAAAAAATACATTCCTTATGAAAAATACATTAAAAAAATACGTTTCTCATAAATTTTTTTAACAAAACACCTAAGCGAATCTTGGTTGGTTACATAATTTTTTTTAAACAATCGTTAAAACATAAAAATATACATTTCTTTTTGGAAATTAAGATACATATAAAAAAAATTTTAATAAACCAATATTACCTTATATGTTTTAAATCAAAAAAATTATTGTAGTTTAGATCAGTGAAATATTTAGAAGAATAGTAATATAGCTAATAAAGTAGTATTATGATTATAAAAAAAATTAAATGTACATGTAATAGAATCTTAGTGTACTACATAATATTTTATAACGTGTTTTATATCATATTTTTAAAATTAAAAATATGTTAATACTTTTTAATAATGTAAAAAAAGTTTAAGACAAAAATTTTAAAGAATCTTTATTTTATAAATCTTTATCATAATAAAATCTTAAAAATGTATCCATTTATTTTCTAATTTTATATCTTAAAAATTCACTAATTTCTTTTGAATACATCTACATATAAAAATATTACATAATACATCAAGATTCACCTTTTGTTTCAAATGATTATATCAAAAAAAATTTGGTACTGGTTTGAAAATTATTTTAATTAAAAGACATACTATAAAAAAAATTAATTATAATAAAAAAACACCTAATAGAATCTTATTGTATTACATAAATATCTTTAAATTTTTGAATAATAACTATTTATTTGATATAAATATCTAATAAAATAGTATTATGATTTCAAAATAATTAATAAAAACACATAATAGAATCTTAATGTATTACATTAGATTCTTTTATCTTTTATGTGTTATTGATATATTAAAAATTTCCGTAAGTGTTTCAATGTTAATGAATCTTTTTAACACAGTTGATTATAAGAACACCTACATGAATCAAAAAAGAATGTAAACCAAAGAATGAGAGAACTTTTCAAAATCCGCATGAGTAAATTTTAACCTTTTTTTTTTTTGAACGGCAACCAAATATTATATTAAAATGAAGAATACCTACCACTTGACAAGTATTCTTGGACATGCCCATGAACACCAAACCTATGGAGATTTCAGTTGACAGAATCCTACGTACTTACTAAAAGAACTTGAACCTTATAGATAGGATTATTACAGCCATGAACGGGAAAATTTTGGCTAAAAAACCCTCGCCACTGAAAAATCCTAGCCACTGAAATTTTCTCAGATTAACCCCTTCCTCATTTAACATTCTTCGAGTAGGGCGAATTCCAGAAGCACATCCTCCAATTGCATTAAGTCTTCTACTACAACCTGTGGATCAATAAGGTTGTGAACTGATTCTGAGTACTTTATAACATCTTGAATCGAAGCTGAACCCATTGAGACCGCAATATTAACAACTCTAGAAGACATTAGACCCTTATCCTTGAGGGTTGCTTCTTCATACATTTTTGTTTTCCCTTTGTCTTTTGATGAGGGACCTGCTTGCTCTTTAGTAGATGTACTGTTGGTTTGGGCTTGACATGCTATGATGTAGCCCAGCTCCATCTCACGGAATAGAATTCCCTCCCCCTATTTGCTAAATCATGGGCTTCTGTATTGTAATCTCTTTTGACATGCTTCAAACAAATGCCCAGTGGATTAATGTCCAGTTCTGCTAACATTGACCCTGTCTTGGAATTTCGCTTTTGTAGAGTAAAGAATTCTTCAAACTCATCCACCAATTTTTTTGAGTCTGAATAAATTGAAATACTGTATGACGCCAAGTGAGAAAATGACCAGGTCAATAGGACCATTCTTAGAGCTTCCAGTTCTATGGAAAATATGTCAGAAGTGCTAGCCGGCCCTGAGAATAAAACTTTGAGATTTTTGTTCTTATCTTTGATGATCCCCCCTATACCTCCCCTCTTCCTTTGATGTAACCATGATCCATCAATGGTTGCCAATAGATCAGTGTCTCTGTACTTATCCTCCCAGAAATTTTTGAAAACTTGATGATGATACGCTAATATTGAGCCTTGGGGATTTCTCTCCCATTCTTTATCTTGAGAAGGGTCCAACCATTTATTTTTTACTGCCCATTTAAAAGATCTCGCCAAAATTAGATTGATCAGCACCTTGTTTGTTGTATTAGTGTTACAAAATACCTTCTCGTTTCTAGCCAATCAGATCGACCACAAGACTGCTGATAAGGTTACGTGCCATGCTTTCTTGTATTGAGTTCCTTTGTGAAATCTGAAAGTATTCGACCAAATTGAAGTTGACTCGAATTTGACCCCTCTCAATTTCCACCATCTACTAATAAACTCCCATGCCCACTTTGCTATAACACATTCAAAGAAAATATGCTCCTGACTCTCTCTAGCTCCAGAACACCAGCTACATATCAGAGCGTTTTGATAATGAAAATAGAGATATGTAACTGATTGCAGTTAGTTGTAGTCAAATCAATTACATTAAATTTATGAATTATTCGTAAATGGAAACTACTATGATGGATAAACAAATCATATGAAAATCTTGTAATATATGGTAACCTATATGACAAATCTTGTAATATATGGTAACCTATATGACAATACGTATGCTTTATCTTTGTATTTAAAAAAATTCTATACTACCCTTATAGTATAATCATAGAAATATATAAAAAGATTTGTATTTAATATGAGCCACATGATTAAAAATAAATCAACGGTGGATGTAAGGGTTCTCTGGTTCTCTTGCTAAAGAGGGTTCTCTTTTGAACCTCCTCCTATATATATATATATATATATAAATATATTTAAGTAATCAAATAAAAATCGAAATTAAAATAGAAACTAGAAACTAATTTAAATCCTTAGATCAATCTAATATAATGACCCCCTAAATCACCATACACAATTAAAATACACCCTCTCATACATAGAGAAAAGGCCATCAATATCACAATTCTACAGTAATTGATCCAAAATGTCATAACTCAAAAGAATAGCCCCAAATGTCTCACTAAAACATACAATCGTGTAGCGTTTTGAAATTTTTTATATAGAACGCTACATCGTGTAGCGTTGTAGGGAATTGAGACTGTTGAGTATGGAATACATTAAAAGAATACAGAGGGGGGTGAATGGATTCTTAAACTTTTCTTGGTTGAGTCTGTGTAGCAGATAAGTGTTTGTGTGTGCAAAGATGTAGGTGCGGATAAAGAAGAACACAAGTCACAATATCACTTTAATCTAATGTATTATTAGATAAAGGTTGCTACAATCTGTGAATACAAATGATAGTATTCTCAGCTTCATTTTTCTCAGAGAGATATTGCTTACAATGAATATGAAAAACTTGACTCTCCAAAAGTTAATTGCTAAGGAAGTGAGGCTGTATCCTTATAGAGCATGTATACAACCTACTTACTACAAATAAGGTAGCTAAAACAAATTACTTTCTAGTCTGTCTATCCTATTTGAGTAAGAGTCCAAACGGTTACATATTTGACTTTGCAAAGCCTGTTCAGATCCACTTCTTTAGCCCTTTGTCTCTTCTATATCTCTCCAAGCTTCTTTGTAGGCTTCCCAGAGCACGTTACAGATTGAGATCCATAAAGTGCATTGACTTGTTGCAGGTTTCTGACTTGTACAATTTCTCCAGTATTTTGTCTCCAAGAGTGTATTCGAGAAGTGACTAAGTAAGTGATTCGAGAACTAGAATTGACTTGATCGATAACTCTGAGTTCTCGAACACTGTTATATTGACATATCGAATTACTTCTCGAATAGCTCTTTTTCATCAGGATTCCTTGAGTTGTCGAATAGAACATTTGACTTATCGAATCCTCGAGATATCGAATAGCTTTCTGAGTCCTTGAGATATCGAATGGAACTTTGACTTGTTGACTCCTTGAGAACTCGAATACTACTTTTGACTTGTTAACTTCTTGAGTTCTCGAACAGAGTAATAGACATATCGAATCTCTGAGATATCGAATGAGATATCGAACAGTGTATTCAGAGATATCGAATAGTATCTTGAGATATCGAATCCCTGACTTCTCGAATGATGGACTTCTCGAATAGACAAAACTACTTCTCGAATTGGTACTTAGGCAAATTCTTCACTTTCTTCAAATCCCAACTGTGATTATTTGACAGTCTTTATCTTCTTGCTTGAGGCATGAACCTTCGAACTTCTTTCAAGCATTATTCTTGACTATATAAGTACAGTTACATAACTAGGATTTGGTGCCTATTACAGGTACAGAACAAGTAGAGACTCTACAACTAGAGGTTCCCTCAGTTAAGAGGTCATGTAAGTAATGCAAAGCATTACAAACAATTAGGCTTGCTATTTGATGTAAACAGGCATGCCTCTGTGACTAACAATCTCCCCCAAATTGTGAGTAAGACCCTTAGTCACAATTTCATGTTTGATAACAAGCCTAACATACATAAAGATAAAACTTTAAAAGTACAAGTATGTAGATTGATTGAAGAAAGTACATAGAAGTATTCTTACTAGGTATGAGAAACTACAAGCCATATCCTTTTGGATTCATGTCTTGAGCTTTGGCTTGCAGATTCTCATTTTTCATCTTCTCTTCAGCTTCTTTGGCTTTCTTCTTTGCATTTTCCTCCATGGCAAGAATAATATCTTCCATTGCAGTGAGTTCTTCAATTAGAGGGGAGCCTGACAAATCTTTGAGTACTTCATTCAGCTGTTTCTCAGAATAGGAACTGATGTAGTCCATTCTAATCTTTACAGTTCTACCATATTTCTTGTACTCAATGATGTAAGGATTAAACTTGACTCTGCAGAGACCCATAGCTCTCAATTCATCAGCCTTAGCTTCCATTGCAGCCATCTCCTCCTCCCTTTTCTTTAGTAGCTCTTCATTGTTCTTTTTCCTTTCTGCCTGGTGATCTCTTTTCATTTTGACAAAGTCAATTAACTCCAGCTTCCATATCTTTTCCACTCTGTCTTCAGAATCCAACATTGCAATTATTCTTTCTATGTCATATAGCCTGCCCCAGTGCTGGCATGTTCTTTGTCTGAATTTCTTCTGTCTTCCATCAATACATTTAATTTTAAGAAAATCATCAACAATGGCAACATGATAGATTTTTTGAGCCCATAGGAATTGCAGTTGGTCTTCATCATAGCTTTCATCCAGAGGTGGTAGGTTCAATCCTGGAATAATTGTCAGTGCCTTTGACTTGGGATAACTTCACCCTTCTTGCAGCATGCTTGAATTTAGTCCTTCTTATATGATTGCTAGGCAAAAACTTATAACCCTTGCTTGTAGACCATTGTAGTATTCCATTAGCAGTTTGCTTTCTGAAACATACACATGGTTTCTTGACTTGAATCTCCTTCTCTTCTTGAGATGGCAAAACAGTTGTAGAAGCCATTGAATCAGATTTTGGTAAGTCATTACTAACAGTATTCACCCTAGACTCAGAGTCTTGTGTTGTGGTGAGGTTACTGCTAGCAATGCCTAAGGCTTGCTGTTTTCCAATTTTCCTCTCATAGACTTTGCCTTGGTCATCATCATATTTCTTGTCATCCTTCTTCTTCTTTTTCTTGTTTTCATCACCCTTATTACTCCTGTGATGTCTTCTTCTTCCATCACTTTTATCTTTATCCTTGTCTTGATCACCATCCTTGCTTGGGTTGAACTTAGCAGACTCAGGTACAATGCCAGTTGCAATGTATGATCTGAGATAAGATATAGCTTCCAATTCTTCTGTTGTTCTTACATCATTCTTCTTGTTCAGCTTCTCAATGATGGCAATAATGAGGGGTTTGTTCTGAGGGACTAGATGCTTAGGAATGATAAGCTGCTTGATATCATCAATTCTGGTTGCAGCTTGATAGATGATGGTTCTAGGATTTGTGATTACTTCAGGTAGCCTTGAGGGTTGATCATTCCTTAAGTCATCAAAGAGACTCTTGTTATTTTCATTCCCTTTTTCAATCAGTCCAAGGAACACATCCACTTCTGAGTACTTTAGGCTTTGTAGAGTGTTGAAAGTCAAATGCCATATTTTTGACTTAGATACCATCATTATCTCCTTGAACCATAAGTTGTTCATGAATTTCCTAGGAATAACAGTGAGGTAGTCAATCTGCTCCTTCAACTCTCTCAGATAGAATTGAGTATCACCAGCCTGTTCCCTTGTGGCTTTCAGAAACTCCAAGAAGGCTGTATCATGATAGATATTTGAATTAGCAACTTCTTGTAGCTTGGCCTCAGTAATGACTTCAGCTTCTACAGGCTTGGCACTTTCAGATTTGAATAATGGAGGTTCATCAACTGGCATGCTCCCTGCAACCACTGTGGTTGTGATAGATTGCTTCTGACCACTAGGAGTAATGACATGCACAGTTGGTAAAGTGACAGTTGGCAGTGAGGTAGGAGGCTCATCAACTTTGGATTTTCCTTTGCCTGGCACATTAGGTTTGGATTTTGAAGCCCTTTGGTGACCACCCTCCTCTATCTGTATGCCTATCTCCTTAGGTTTCTACCCCTTTGGATTTGAATTCCTTATCCTTTTCTCCCCCTTAGGCTTGTTGTCAGGCACATAGGCTTTAGAAGTGACCTTTGGGTTTGAAGAATCTTCAAGTAGAGGGAGACCCATATGCTTCATCATTGTAGCCAACATAGATTGCTGATGCAGAAGAACATTAGCTGTGGTGGTTGCTTGAGTGTCCAACTGATCATTGAGAAGTGCAACCTTGTCTTTAAGATGAGCATTAGACTTAGTGAGAGTAGCTACCTCCTTTTCAAGTGCATCTACCTTGCTGAACAATTCAGTAGATTTGAAGCCAGACAGGGATTGGTCTTTAAGTCTCTGCACTTTAAACCTAGACAGGTCATGCACTGGAACTTCAGTTACCAGCCTGTCTCCATATAAATTCTTGAACATTGTCTTCTGCATGGCATTGGAGTCTGTGGTTTGATCAGATAGAGATTGAAATTTATGCCCCAGACTTGTGACAGTATCCTTTAGCAGTGCTAGCCCATGATCCATCTTGGTGCAGGTGGTGTTACAGTATTTGAGATCTTTAAACACACTGTCCAACTGAGGGAATTTGGCATCAAAGGTCCTCTTGATTTTTTTCACTTTAGTGACTGTCTTATCACACACCCTGCTGACCTCAGATTTGACTCCTTTTCCAAGATAGTGGGCAGCCTTGAGGAATCCCTTGTGTGAATCATTCATGGCCTCATACATTTCACCAGGTGTCAGAGATTTGGCATTGGATCATAGTGAAGTGATGTATTCCTCCGTGAGATATTGAAGTGCTTCATCAAGAGTAATATCATATTTTCCTTGCAACCAGGCATCTATATTGCCATCTCTCTCAGCATCATCAACTATCTTTGTCTTCTACATCTCCATATCATCCCTATGGCATAGCAGAATGGCTTCATAGTCTGGATTAGGGATGTTGAAGGTGACCAAGTTCTGAGCAATCTTGACAAACTCAGGAATCTGATCCACAACTAAGCTTTGAAGTGCTTCAACAGACCCTGATCCTGAAGCACTATCATGTTGCACAGGCTTCAGCCATTGTGACAGAAAGTCAGAGCTAGAACTAGGCAAGCTAGACTCCTCAGTTACAGATGCAACTTCTGTAACCGGATGGATTGACTCTACTACTGGTGTCTCCACAGAAGTGGGATGAGTTACACTAGCAGTTGACAAAGGCACAGAGTCTCTAGTAAAAACTAGTGGAACCTCTGTGTTTGTGATGGTGTCATTAGGAGATGCCCCAGCATGCATTCCCTCACCATCTAAATGTGGGTCCTGGGAGGTTAGCAAGGTGTCATGCACCAAGTCACTTGAATTCATTGGCTCATCAAAAGAAAAGAATTCTTGATGATCAATGCCTTGCTCCTCAATTTCTTGAGTTGCAGGCTGCAAAGAAATTTGAGTGGTAGATTCTGGAAGAGAAATGTCATTTAGATTAGAGTTTGGCAACTCCCTCTGAGAGATAGAGGGAGTTTCAATTGTGATGTGCTCTCCACTCAGTGTTGAGCCAGCCTTATCACTCCTATGTGCTGACTCTGTACAGGTAGGTGCATTGGGGAGGATGTTTGATTCTATAGATGCACCCTGTTAAGAGGATACATCTAGTGAACTGTTTGCCCCTGATTTTACAACTTCAGCCATTTGTGTGACTGAAGAGGTGGTTTTAGTTTTCTTCTTCTTTGGCCTGATTAGGGGTTAAAGGTGCAGAAGCAACCTGTTTTCTCTTCTTCTCCTTTTTACTAATATCACCCTTTTGAGAGGATGATGCAGTTGGCTCAGTGTTTGGTAGGGTGTTTGGTTGAGGTGGTTGGTTAGCAGACCCTGGGTTAGCACTATGTTCTACTTGCTTGGGTCTAGCTAACTCAGATTTGGAGGCAAATGTTGGCATGTTGTGAGGGTAAGACTCAAATAACTTCTGCATATGGGAAGTTATTACAAGCCTTACATCCACATCATTCCTAGTATCCAAATTACCAAAAATGAGTTTGGTTATGGATCTAGGGTAGCCTAATCTACTTTTATCTAAACCAGGTAAATCAGCCACATTTTTATCTAGATAATTAAGTACAGACTGAATAAACCTAGGAAAGAAGATATCATTACCTCTCTTGGTTGTGTTCTTACCAAGTTTTCCATAGAGTTCCTGCATTATGAGCTTTCCAACATCAATTTTCCTATCATAGGCAAGTGAGTAGCATATCTGTTGAACATGGGCACTTAGTTGGTCGAAGCTGGATTTCCTTCCACTGAATACTTGTAGGAGAATGGCAAACACATAGCTCCACTCTTTTCGCAGATGTGCCCGTTTTAGATTTCCAACCTTGATGGTGTCTGAGTACTTTATTAGTTCAAAGAATTCCACTAGTTGATCTTCTGTTACAAGGCCATCATACTCATTCTGGTGAAGACCCAGGGCCTTGCTCATATCCTCAGAAGTGATGCTGAACTCTTTACCAAGTATCTTGCAGTTAATGATATACCCCAGACTGCCATCATCTAGAGCAACTGTTTCTGTAATGGTAGTATTCCAAAATTGCTCCAGAATGTCTAGATACAGAGTTGGATTGGCCGTAAATGCTTCTTTGATATAAGATTCAGACATCCATTTGACGAAACACTTGTAGTTAGCATTTGGGGCTTCGACATCACTTGAGATAGCAATGAAGTTAGTGTTGAATTTCACAGTTGCCATTGATTTGGAGAGAAGAGAAAAGAGAATGAATGTTGAAGAAGAAATTTGGCTTTTAGCAGTTAGAGTTTTCAGGGGTTTTGGGAGCTTTGATGCTTGAGAAATCGAATATATGTGAAATTGTATAAGTATGAAGTACTTGAATTGTCGATTAGATGTGTATGTTTTGTATCGACAAGTCAAGCATTCGAGAAGTAGAAAACAACTATTCGATAAGTCAAGAAAGGCTTATTCGATAACTCAAGCAGGTTGAAAACTCACAGCTGGCAGCTATCTAACTTAGAATAAATTCTAAATTAGGTAAAATATATTTTTATGAGTAATTCTGAATTTTGAATAAAAATCCAAAATCGGTTAAGATTCAGCGAGAATTCAGCCTTTTCAAATGATTCGAGAACTCAAATATAGGATTCGAGAACTCAGTCAATAGAGAACTAAAACACTATATTCGAGAAGTCAAGAATACCTCTATTCGATAACTCTAAAAGACTCTATTCGAGAACTCGAGAGTGCTCTAATGAGATTTGTTAGAGATGTCGAATAGTGAATCACTCGAGAAGTCTGACTTATCGAAATATACTCATTACTCACAAAAATTAATTTTCACTATCTTTTAAAATTCACCAGCCATATTCATTTAAGAATATTCTAGCAAATTAAACAGTGATTTTCTTAAAATTTCATAGAAATTTCAAGTTGACAAAGTATGATTTTTCAACATATGCAGCAGATTTTAAATATTTATAAATCATACTTTAGCCAACACTTACTCCAAAAATATTGAGAATTTAGATAGAGTAAGTGTTTACTGCTGCAACAATCTAGATGTTGTATTCACTTAGCCAGAATCTGAAGAATTCAGCATTCCAATCTCACTAACCAACCTTGTGAAGGTGGCTTCATCTAATGGCTTAGTGAATATATCAGCTAGTTGTTTATCTGAAGAAACATAATGCAACTCAATGGTTCCATTAGTTGCATGTTCTCTAATGAAATGATATCTGATCTCAATGTGCTTTGTTCTAGAATGATTGACAGGATTGGAAACTATAGAGATTGCACTTGTGTTATCACACACGATTGGAATTCTTTCCAACACAAGTCCATAATCTCTAAGTTGATTTCTAATCCAAAGCACTTGAGCACAGCAACTTCCAGCAGCTATGTATTCAGCCTCAGCTGTAGAAGTTGACACAGATTGTTGTTTCTTGCTATACCAAGAGACTAACCTTTGTCCAAGAAACTGGCAGCTACCTGAGGTGCTTTTTCTATCCACTCTGCATCCAGCAAAATCAGCATCAGAATAATCAACCAGATTGAACCCTGTGTCCTTAGGATACCATAGACCCAAGTTTGGAGTGCCCTTCAGATATTTAAATATCCTTTTTATAGCAATCAAATGTGATTCTTTTGGATTTGATTGAAACCTTGCACACAAGCATGTAGCAAACATGATGTCTGGCCTACTTGCAGTGAGATAGAGTAGAGAACCAACCATGCCTCTGTAGACTGAGATATCTACTTTCTTGCCTTTAGCATCTTCATCCAATTTAGTTGCAGTGGCCATGGGTGTCTTTGCAGGTGGGCAATCTTCCAAATCAAACTTCTTCAATAAATCCTTGATGTACTTGGTTTGACTGATAAAGATACCATCCTTCCTTTGATTAACTTGCAACCCAAGAAAGAATGTCAACTCTCCCATCATATTCATCTCATATCTGATCTGCATTAGCTTAGAGAACTTTTCACACAGCTTCTCATTAGTAGAACCAAATATGATATCATCCACATAGATCTGAACTAAGATAATATCATCACCATGTTTCTTGTAAAACAGTGTTTTGTCCAATGTGCCTCTAGTGAATTGATTTTCAAGAAGAAATTGAGATAAAGTATCATACCATGCCCTTGGAGCCTGCTTAAGTCCATACAGTGCCTTAAGCAGTCTGTATACAAATTCTGGGAAGTGTGGATCCTCAAAGCCAGGTGGTTGTTGCACATAAACTTCTTCTTCCAACTCTCCATTCAGAAATGCACTCTTGACATCCATTTGATAAACTTTAAAGTTTGAGTGAACAGCAAATGCCAAGAATATTCTGATGGCTTCCAATCTAGCAACCGGGGCAAATGTCTCATCATAATCGATGACTTCCTGTTGAGAGTATCCTTTTGCAACCAGCCTTGCTTTGTTTCTTACTATTACACCATCTTCATCCATCTTATTCTTCAGAACCCATTTTGTTCCAACAATGGTTCTATTCTTTAGTGCAGGCACAAGTTCCCATACTTTGTTCCTTTCAAATTGATTCAGCTCCTCTTGCATGGCAATAATCCAATCTGGATCTAACAGTGCATCATCAAGTTTCTTAGGCTTAACCTGAGATAGGAAACAACCATAGAGACACTCATTCTGAGTTGCTCTCCTAGTCCTTACTCCTGCATTAGGATCTCCAATGATTTGCTCTGCAGTGTGTGATCTATACCATTTCCTTGAGTGCTCAGCCTGATTTCTCATTCTTGATGTTGCGTCATCATCCAAAACATGATCATCTTGATTTCCTCTCCCTGTGAGGTTGCCACTACTCACAGGTGTGTTTTGGATGCTAGTTTCTCCACTGTTGATTGGCACAAATTCTTCTCTTGTATTATTATTCACTTGAGTCTGTTGAACTTGAGTTTCAACTTCAGTTTCAGTCTCTTCATCAGAATTATCTAGATTATCAAACTTCAATGGATCTTTATCTTCATCATTGGCTTCTTCTAGTCCAGGTAGTTTGCTGTCATCAAATGTCACATCTGTGCTTTCCATAATTTTCTTTTGACTAATGACATAAACTTTGTATGCAATTCTTTCCATAGAATAGCCAAGAAAAATACCTTCAAATGCCTTTGCATCAAACTTACCAACATATTCAGAATCATCCTTCAATACAAAGCATTTGCTTCCAAAAGTATGAACATACTTTAGAGTAGGCTTCTTTCCAGTCATCATGTAAGGTGTCTTTCCAGTGTTTTTGTTGATGAGGGTTCTGTTCTGGATATAGCATGCAGTGCTCACAACCTCAGCCCAAAAACATATAGGCATCTTTGCATCAAGTAACATTGTTCTAACAGCCTCAATTAGAGTTCTATTCTTTCTCTCAACAACTCCATTTTGTTGTGGAGTCCTTGGAGCCGAGAATTGCTGAGAAATCCCATTCTCTTTGCAGAATGCTTCAAGCATGGCATTTCTGAACTATGTCCCATTATCACTTCTCAGTGCAATCACACTTGCATTGTTGGCCTTTGCTTCCTTGTAAACTTTCTTTATGTGCTCAATGATTACTTGTGGAGTCTCATCTTTTGATGCCAGAAATTCCACCCATGTATACCTTGTAAAGTCATCAACCATCACCAAGGCATACTTCTCTTCCTAGTGACATAATATTGACAGGTCCAAAAAAGTCCATATGAATGAGTTGTAGGGGCTTGGTTATTGATGTCACTGTCTTTGACTTGTGGCTTGATCTTTTCATTTTTCCCCTTTGACAAGCCTCACACACTCCTTCTTGACAGAACTCAAGTGTGGGCATGCCTCTCACTAACTCTCATTTGACTAGAGAATTAATGGCTTTGAAGTTCAGGTGTGATAATTTCTTGTGCCACAGCCAACAATCTTCATTTGATGATTTTGAGTAGAAGCAACAAATTTTGTCCTTGTTTGCAGAGTCCATATTGGCTACAAACAGGCTTCCTTTCCTTACTCCAGATAGAGCAAAGTCACCAGTCTTCTTGTAGGTGATCAAACATTCATCTTTGTCAAAATCCACCTTGAATCCCCTATCAGTAAACTGACCAACACTTAGCAGATTATGCTTGAGTCCCTTTACCAGTGCTACATCTTCAATGATGACATTTCCAACTTTCAACTTGCCATATCCCAATGTGTTACCCATGCTGTCATCTCCAAAAGCAACCATTGGGCCAGCCTTCTCCTCATACTGTGATAGCAGGGCCATATCACCAGTCATATGATTTGAGCATCCACTGTCCAAAATCCACATGACCTTCTTTTCACTTTCTTTGCCCTGCAAACACAAAGGTATTACTTCTCCTTTGGTACCCAAACAAGTTTAGGTCCATGTGACTTAAAAACAGTTTTATCATAAATAACATGCTTATCAACTTTCTTGGTGTTAGTCTTCTTGTCACTGTTAGAAGTCTTAGAGCCTGAGGCCTCAGACTTAGGTGACAAAGGTACCTTCCTAGCTTTAGGAGGACTTGAAGACTTTGACCTTGTGTAGTGTGTGTGAGAATTATGACTGATACAACCATCAATGAATTGCCTTCTCAAATTGAAACAACTAGTCATAACATTCATATTGCATGGCATACAGTCAAATTTATCACAAAATGGTGCATCTCTATGTCTTAGAGGCACAGAGCAGTCATAGAAAGGTTTGGGCACACTACCAACAGGTTTCTTGCATGCATGAGTTAGATGATTGGTACTGAAACAGTTCTGACAAGTTTTCCTAGGGGCATTAGGCATATAAGCATAGTTATTATCTTTGTTAATCCCTAACTTGCCATTTCTGTTCTGTTTCTTCTTAGTCACTTTCTTCTCAACTTCACTCTTCCCAGCTGAAACAAACTTAACAAATTTCTTAGGTCTTGACCTATTACCTACTGGATCCTTGGCTTTTGACTTGACACTCTCACTCTTAGAGGATGCTTGTTGTTCATTGGATTGTGCCTCATCCTCATCATTCAACATTTGCTTGATGAGTAAGGCATCCTCATCAATTTCAAATGTTGATTCTTTAAAAATAGGAGTCTCAGTCTTTTTCAAAATGTGAGGCACTTCCCTATGAACAACTGTATCATCTTCAATGACAGCATAGCCTTTTCTCTGTTTAAGAGTGCCATAATCAAGTCCAATAACAGCCTTGGGATTAGCTTCAATTTTCTCACAGTAGGATTGCACTAGACCAGATGATTTCTTGAAAGTTTTCAGTTTGAATTCATTTTCAGCTAATTCATCCCTAAGAGCCTTTTCAACCTGACTAGCACACAAAACCTTATTCTGCAGATATTCAACTTCTTTCTTAAGGTTTTCTACTTGCATAGTAGTTAGCTCAAGTTCCTCATTCTTTTTTATTAACATTTCATTTATAGTAGACAATTTAGTAATCTCTTCATTAGCAGCAGTCATACTATAGTATGAATGTTAAACATCTCAATAGATAGTTGTTCAATCATGCATTTATACTCTGAAGCAGACATGTCTATAGTAGTGAGAGATGGTACCTGAGGGTCTGATGGAGATGTTTTCTCCTTGGAATTGGCCATCAAGGCATAATTGCAAAATTCTTGTTCCTCTCCATCACTGTCAGAATCATTCCAACACTTCCCTTCAGCTATGTAGGCCTTACCTTGTGTCTGCTTTTTCAGAAGGGCCTCATACTTAGCTTCGAGCTCAAGATAATCTCTATCCTTCTTTTTAGGCTTCTTGCATTCACTGGCAAAATGCCCTAGGTCATTGCATCTATAACACCTTACAGATGACCTATCCACATGGCTGGTTTTGAACTTATTCTTGTTTGGTTTCACAGGTGTCTTGCTTCTATTGAATGAATGGTTTTGGGGTTTTGGGTTTGAAGGGTTGATTCCTCTTAAATCTGATGTTTGGAAATTTTCTGGCCATGAAAGCATATGAAGTGTTTTCCATCCCATCTAGTTCTTCAAGAGTATAGAACTCATCTTCCTCCTTCTCCTCACCAGGTTCACTTACCTCAGCTTCAGTTTCTTCATCTTCTACTACCTCCTCTCTCCTCAATTGGCTTGTAGATGCTTCTAGGTCTTGAATAGATTTATTGACAATCAAGGCACATGATGTGTTTATCATTCTGCCTTGGTTGGCTTGGATAGCCCTTTTCTGAAGCAACTCAAGCTCATGAGTTTTTAAAACCCCATACAGCACATCATATGTAACTTTGTTCAAATCTCTCTCCCTTAGAGAAATGACCCTTTGCTCTAGATGATTTGGTGAAGATAGCAGAAACTTCATGTTCAATTCCTTGGTGCTGTAAACCTTGCCATTCATCTGCAACTCAGAAACTAGCTTGTGAAATCTCTCAAACATCTCAGTGATGCTTTCCTTGGGCTGTGCCATGAAAGCTTCATATTGTGTGACCAGTATCTGTTTCTTGTTCTCTCTGACCTCATCAGTTCCTTCACATATACCTCAATGTGATCCCACATTTCTTTGGTAGTGGTACATGAAGCAATGTTTGCAAACATTGACATGTCCATGGAATCTAAAATCAGCAACATGAGGTGACTATCAAGGGCAACCATGTCCTTTTCTGATTCTGTCCATTTGGATGGATCCTTAGCCACATAAGATCTTGGAATAGTAGTGGTTCCAACAGTCTTTTCAGGAATCTCCTATTGGGGAACAAATGGACCATTATTGAGAATCTCAGGATATAAATGATGAGATGCTTTGATGAACAACTCCATCTTTATCTTCCAGAGGTTGTAATTCTTTTTGTCAAACTTAGGGACTTTCACCGTTCCTGTAGTCTTTGGTGTATTCGAACTTATGATCATTTTTCTGTTTTTGAATAAACAGCCCGCTCTGATACCACTTGTTGAGTATGGAATACAGTAAAAGAATACAGATGGGGGGTGAATGGATTCTTGAACTTTTCTTGGTTGAGTCTGTGTAGCAGATAAGTGTTTGTGTGTGCAAAGATGTAGGTGCGGATAAAGAACAACACAAGTCACAATATCACTTTAATCTAATATATTATTAGATAAAGGTTGCTACAATCTGTGAATACAAATGATAGTATTCTCAGCTTCGTTTTTCTCAGAGAGATATTGCTTACAATGAATATGAAAAACTTGACTCTCCAAAAGTTAATTGCTAAGGAAGTGAGGCTGTATCCTTATAGAGCATGGATACAACCTACTTACTACAAATAAGGTAGCTAAAACAAATTACTTTCTAGTCTGTCTATCCTATTTGAGTAAGAGTCCAAACGGTTACAGATTTGACTTTGCAAAGCCTGTTCAGATCCACTTCTTTAGCCCTTTGTCTCTTCTATATCTTTCCAAGCTTCTTTGTAGGCTTTCCAGAGCACGTTACATATTGAGATCCATAAAGTGCATTGGCTTGTTGCAGGTTTCTGACTTGTACAATTTCTCCAGTATTTTGTCTCCAAGAGTGTATTCGAGAAGTGACTAAGTAAGTGATTCGAGAACTAGAATTGACTTGATCGATAACTCTGAGTTCTCGAACACTGTTATATTGACATATCTAATTACTTCTCAAATAGCTCTTTTTCATCAGGATTCCTTGAGTTATCGAATAGAACATTTGACTTATCGAATCCTCGAGATATCGAATAGCTTTCTGAGTCCTTGAGATATTGAATGGAACTTTGACTTGTTGACTCCTTGAGAACTCGAATACTACTTTTGACTTGTTGACTTCTTGAGTTCTCGAACAGAGTAATAGACATATCGAATCTCTGAGATACCGAACAGTGTATTCAGAGATATTGAATAATGTCTTGAGATATCGAATCCCTGACTTCTCGAATGCTGGACTTCTCGAATAGACAAAACTACTTCTCGAATTGGTACTTAGTCAAATTCTTCACTTTCTTCAAATCCCAACTGTGATTATTTGACAGTCTTTATCTTCTTGCTTGAGGCATGAACCTTCGAACTTCTTTCAAGCATTATTCTTGACTATATAAGTACAGTTACACAACTAGGATTTGGTGCCTATTACAGGTACTGAACAAGTAGAGACTCTACAACTAGAGGTTCCCTAAGTTAAGAGGTCATGTAAGTAATGCAAAGTATTACAAACAATTAGGCTTGCTATTTGATGTAAACAGGCATGCCTTTGTGACTAACAGAGACGCTGCACGACGTAGCGTTTGGAGGCTATGAGGTTAATGATGAACGATAGAACGTTGGGAAGGGGAACACAATCTAATGTGGCATGGGGGCATTGGTTAATATTCCCTCTGTCCCAACAAATAGTATACATTGGGGGACCGAGATGTGACACACATTTTAAGGATAGTTTCATAACTTATTTTTCAAATTTTCTTCTTTTTTTGTATAAAAATAGGTATGTTAAATTTTTATACAAAAAAAGAAAAATTTTAAAATAAATTATGGAACTATACTTTATAGGAGCCTTAAAATGCGTGCCAAACAATGAAAAAAAATTGTATAGAATCTGGTGGAACGGAGGGAGTAACATTTTGTGTGTGTATGTTTGGGGTGGGTAGGTGGCACTGAGAAAGAAAGATTTAAATTATTAAAATTATTAAAATATTAAAATTTTATATATTATTTTTAAATTTAATATTAAAATTTTTAAATTTTATCTCTAATCTTTTAGGGGTTCTAGCATTACTCGTAGAATATCAAATTAATAGTTAACATTTAGGTATAATATTTTCATTTTAGATTTTAGAAATATGACGAATAAATCTTATATGAACTTAGTCCCGATTTTTAAAATGAGGCCGCCGAACTCAGTAAAAAATACAATTTGAATTGATCATTTGGTTACAAAATTTTAACATTGTTTATAAATAAATATTTAGTAATAATAATAATAATTATTATTATTATTATAGTAATAATAGGTAAAACACCCCAAATGCCACTTGAACGGCGTTCCCACCACTTGACCCCTCCCCGTCCCCCCTTTACCCATCCCCGCAAACGCCACTTAGGGCCTGTTTGGATTGAGGGTTGGGGAGGGATGAGTTGGGTTGGGTTATAATGGGATGGGTTAGGTTGGGAAGGGATGGGTTGGGTTGAACCCTTACCTTGTTTGGATGTAAGGGTTGAGTAATGAAGGGTTCAACCCTTACCTTATTTGGATGGAGGATTAGGTTGGGAAGGGTTATAATATAATTAATTATTATTTTTTTGGGAAAAAATATTTTCAAATCAATATTTTTGAAAAAAATATTTCGGAATCAATATTTCGGGGAAAAAAATTTTTGAACCAATATTTTGGGGAAAAAAATTTCTCAATCAATATTTCGGAAAAAAATACTTCAGAACCAATATTTCGGGAAAAAATATTTCCGAAATATTGGTTCGGAAAAAAATATTTCGGAAATATTGGTTCCGAAAAAAAAATTTCCGAAATATTGGTTCGGAAAAAAATATTTCCGAAATATTGGTTCGGAAATATTTTTTTCCGAAATATTATTTTTCAGAACCAATAATTAATTATTATTTTTTTGGAAATATTGGTTCGGAAATATTTTTTTCCGAAATAATAATAATTAATTATTATTTTTTTGGAAAAAAATATTTCGGAAATATTGGTTCCGAAAAAAATATTTCCGAAATATTGGTTCGGAAATATTTTTTCCGAAATATTGGTTCGGAAAAAAATATTTCCGAAATATTGTTTCGGAAATATTTTTTACCGAAATATTGGTTCGAAAATATTTTTTCCTGAAGTACTGATCCATAAATATTTTTTCCCGAAATATTGGTTCGAAAATATTTTTTCCCGAAATATTGGTTCGAAAATATTTTTTTCCAAAATATTGGTTCGAAAATATTTTTTCCCGAAATATTGGTTCGAAAATATTTTTTCCCGAAATATTGGTTCGGAAATATTTTTTTCAAAAATACTGATCCAGAAATATTTTTTTATTGTTGTTATTTATTAGGAAGTATTTTTTTTATTATTGAAATATTTTTTCAACCATGTCCAACACCTCAAATCGGGGTGTTGAAATGCTCCCTCATTTACATTATATTAGAACTCTCTCCTAACCCCTCACCAACCACTATAAACCCAACCCTCCATTTTAAAATTCTTATCAAAACAAGGGTTGTCAAATTTGAACCACTCACAACCCAACTCATCCCTCCCCAACCCCAGATCCAAACAGGCCCTTAAAGTTGGCCTCCCCTCCCCTCCCCTCCCCTCATGCTAAAAAAATAAATAAATTAAAACTCTAGATGATAATATGTCTTAAAGTGATATTTGGAAACAATATTTCAGATTATGATATTTAGGATTATTTATTTTAAATTATGATACATTGGGCCAACACCACCCATACATAATCTCACATGATCCTCTCTGTTTCCTATATATTAAATCATATTTTTTTTAAATTTAACGCATACAAAATTAATGTCTTAAAATTTTTTATTTAAATTTTAAAAAGCTTATATATAATTTACATGAATAGTTTATTTTTTTCACGTATTTTAATGTACTCGATTGAGGTATTTGTAAATAATATTTTCTCGATTCTTTTATTTTGTATAAAAATGTTGATCCTTACATTTTTATACAAAATAAAAAATTAAAAAAATATTATTTATAAATACTTCAATTAAACGCATTCAAATGGACGAAAAAATCAAAAATTTATATAAAATAGAACCGTGGGAGTACATTAAAAATAATTCCTAATAAATTAGGAATAATATAATCAGAGCCAAAAGACCTAAAAAAGAAGGAAAATGCTAGGTATCCCAAATTACACATGTCATTATCTGAAAGATTATAATTACAATGGACCCGCCAAGACCATATAAATCTAACCAATTAAAATGTTTCATACATCCAACTCATCAATACGACATCATTTGAGAGCATTTTTTTTTGGATAACAATTTAGAATGTCTAACATTACTCAAAAAAAAAATAAAAAAAATGGACCAGTCACTAGAGTCACTAGACACTAGAGAGAGGAGTACTAGAAAGTTGTAGATTCACCAATCTTGAACTAATAGAGAAAAGAAGCTTCTGGAAGGCCAAACACAAACAACTCCTACAAAACACAAACTGAACCCCTAATCTTAAACATTACAAAAACCCCAAACACACTCTCATCTACTTCTCCTCCTTATCCAAACACAAACCCTACTTTCATTTCACTCCAATGGCTTCTGCAAATGCCATTTCCACTGCTTCAATTCTCTCCTCTCCCACTCAAGTACTTACCCATTTCATCTTTTTGTTTATTAGTATTTGTGTTTGTTTATTTTGATGTTATTGATTTCATTGTTGATTGTGTTGAAATGGGTTGTTTTGTTTTGTTGTTTTAGGGGTGCTTGAGGGGCAATAGAGTGAATCAATTGCAAGGGCAGAAGCTGAATTATAGGCCAAATAATGGTGGAAGAAGTAAGAGCAGGAGGCTTGCTGTTCGAGCTGCTGCGAAAGAAATTGCGTTTGATCAGAATTCGAGAGCTGCGATGCAGAATGGGATTGATAAGCTTGCTGATGCTGTTGGTCTTACTCTTGGTCCTAGAGGTAGTTTCAAGTTTTGGACATTTCTTGGTTTTGTTTGGTGGATTGTATAGATTGTCTCACGGAAAATGTTGTCGAATTTGTCTGAAGATTTTATCTTTTCTTGTTTTGTTTGGTGAATTGTGTACCTGGTCTCTGTTAAATGCCGTGTAATATGTGTAAAGTTTTTAACTTTTCTTGTTTTGCTTGGTGAATTGTATAGTTTTTCTTTGGGAATTGTGGTCGAATTTGAGTATACTTTTAATCTTTTTCTTGCTTTCATTGTTGAATTTGATAGTTATATTTTTTTTTCCTGGTAGAAGCTGATTGGTTATTGGTTAATGCAATTTGAAAGTATGTATAATTAGAGTAGATAGATAAATAATTTAAATGTCCCAAACATAGATAAATTATGGGGAAATCCAAAAGCTTTATATGGAAAAACTTGCATTTTGCCTAATGAACTCTGTGATGATTAGAATATCAGATTGGTGGAACTCCGTGTACCAACTTATATGAGGAGTTGATATGATCTCAGTTGCTATCATATTTCTTTGTTCTTTTTCCTTTCATATGTGACTTTTAATTATAAAATTTGCAATATCGATCTTTTTTTTTTTGCTAATTATTAAGCAAGCAGGATTTCTCCTTCTTTCAAAGGCCTTTGGCCCTCTAGAGACTAGACTCCAGGCTAGAATATTATCTATGACCCGCCTAGTTCTCTTTTGTACCTCTGATACGAAGTACCAAAGAAATCCCCATGGGGGAGATCCCTAATAAGCCTTTTAACGTCTTTGCTCATGAATGGGAGCCCTTCGAGCACCCATCTGCTCAGTGCACCACCCACAAAGCAGCCATTTACCCATGTCATCATCGCAAGAGAACCTTAGCATAGACATAGTGTGATTAAGCCTTTTAATGTCCAGCTTAGGACAATTAGCCTTTTAACGTCTTTGCCTAGGACATTAAGCCTTTTAATGTCATGCTGAGGACCTTTTTTAATGAGGTCAAGAAAGTAGAAATGTCCAGTATCATCATAAAATGACAAAACAAAATAAAATGCTAGATCTATGCCAAGAAACAACTTATATGAGGAGTTGATATGATCGCAATATCGATCTTTTTTAATGCTTCCTGGTCATTTTTCTGCTTGTTATTTATTTCGTAAAAACTAAGACATGTGAACAGGAATTATTTATCTATGCCTATGCCTGTGGACATGGACAAATGTATTGAACACACATTTTGAATTATTACATTGAATAAAACCCGTACCAAAATAAATTTTGAAATCAAGCAAGTTCATAACCGATAGTGACTACTAAATATTAATTGGTGAAGTTTCTAACTGTGGGGATGCATATACATACTGTTGTTTTTAAGTACTATGCAGTTGTTTCTTGGCATAGATCTAGCATTTTATTTTGTTTTGTCATTTTATGATGATACTGGACATTTCTACTTTCTTGACCTCGTTAACCTGGACAAATGCTGAATGGAGCTCCTTTTACAGTTCTTAAGTAGAAGTGTTATAGTACTATATGGCTACTGTTGGCAAATTATTCCATGTAGAAATAAGATCACTGATGGATTTTCTTACATTTAAGGGAGGAATGTTGTGTTGGATGAATTTGGAACCCCTCAAGTGGTTAATGATGGTGTTACAATTGCTCGAGCTATAGAGCTGCCTGATGCCATGGAAAATGCTGGTGCTGCTCTTATTAGGGAGGTTTGTGCCATCAAAAATTCGGTTCTACTCATTCAGTCTTGTGTCTTTATTGGGATGACCTCTTCCCTATCTGCCCTTAACACTTTTTTTATTTTTTTCATTTGTCAAATGTGTGAAGGTTGCAAGTAAGACCAACGATTCTGCTGGTGATGGTACAACAACTGCATCCATTCTTGCACGTGAAATAATCAAACTTGGTCTCTTGAGTGTGACCTCTGGTGCTAATCCTGTTTCGATCAAGAAAGGGATAGATAAAACAGTCCTGGCCCTGATTGAAGAGCTAGAAAATAAAGCAAGACCCGTTCAAGGTCGTGATGACATAAAAGGTAGGGATTGACAGTTGTTTCTAAATCTCAGTTATTAATACAAAGTTACATTCTCAACTGTAAGTATAATTATCAGTTGAATTTTTTTTATATATATATTATTTCAGCTATTGCATCCATCTCTGCTGGAAATGATGAGATTATTGGTACAATGGTTGCTGATGCAATTGACAAAGTTGGTCCTGATGGTGTTCTGTCTATTGAAAGTTCGTCTTCGTTTGAGACAACTGTCGATGTAGAGGAGGGAATGGAGGTATGTATATATTTCGGACTTCAATGGCACTTGAATTTTGATTTTTTAGTTATGAGACAAATATTATTGATTTATGTATGAATGTAGCTGGTAATGCTGGACTGCGGTTTTGCTCATTTGGTGTTCTTTCTTGATGTTGCAGATTGACAGAGGATACATCTCACCACAATTTATTACAAACCCTGAGAAAATGATAGCTGAATTTGAGAATGCTAGAGTATTGATTACTGATCAGAAAATCTCTGCAGTAAAAGACATAATTCCCCTGCTAGAGAAGACCACCCAGTTGCGAGCCCCTTTGTTTATCATTGCTGAAGATATCACGGGAGAAGCTTTGGCTACACTTGTTGTGAACAAACTGAGGGGCATTATCAATGTTGCTGCAATTAAAGCACCTAGTTTTGGAGAGAGGAGAAAAGCGCTGCTTCAAGATATTGCAATTATGACAGGTGAGTGGTGTATAAATTATTATAGTAAGCTGTTATAGGACTAATGGTTTTGAATACAGCAAGAGTCAAGGACAGAATTTTTCTGGTCTAAACACTTTAGAAGGTGTATCAGTTTTAAAGGTGTAAAGTGTGATACATGACAAACTATCTCTCTCTTTTCCAAACTGTAGATTTGTGAGAACCTGCAAAGAAAATCCTTAATTATTTAATACTTATTAAATAACAAATACTATTCAAGTTTGGTTTGGTGGCTGGGACTGCTAATTTAAATACTTGTGTTCGCTTTACAGGAGCCGAATACCAAGCCAGTGACTTGGGTTTACTCATTGAGAACACCTCGGTTGAACAACTTGGTTTGGCAAGAAAGATCACCATTTCTAAGGGTTCAACAACTATTATTGCTGATGCCGCATCAAAGGATGAAATTCAGGCCAGGATTGCACAGATTAAAAAAGAATTGTCTGAGACCGACTCTGTTTACGATACTGAAAAACTTGCAGAGAGAATTGCCAAATTATCAGGTGGGGTTGCTGTTATTAAGGTAGGTGCTGCAACTGAGACCGAGCTTGAGGATCGTAAGCTTCGTATTGAGGATGCAAAGAATGCAACTTTTGCTGCCATAGAAGAAGGTATTGTGCCTGGTGGTGGTGCTGCCTTGGTTCATTTGTCAGAGTATGTTCCTGCCATTAAGGCCAAGCTTGAGGATGCGGAGGAGCGTCTTGGAGCTGACATTGTACAGAAGGTAATGAATTGTGTTATTGAGAAATAAAGCTGCGAGTAGTGTCTCTGTGTATGTTACTAATTTTTTGTTAAAATCGTGATTGGAGTTGAGAGAGCATTTACTCTCGTGTCCCTAATGAACTCATTTCCAGTGTTCATTAGATGCAGCATGAGTGCTTGAGTTCTTACTTTGTTGAATATCATTAATTTCGTGATTGGGTCTCATGCTTTGTGTTATTAGACCTGGCTAGTCTATGTCTGTTAAACCAAGCATAGTCTTATTTCTGATGGTCAAGGCTTATCATAAACTACGAGCATCTGAAGAGAACACTTCAAAGCCAATTACTGTGGACTAGATTTCTACAACTGATAACTATGTAGATTACTGTCTGGTTCCTGCGATATTTTACGTTATATCTGATTGACATTTCCTTGTAGGCTCTGGTCGCACCTGCATCTCTAATAGCCCGAAATGCTGGGGTTGAAGGAGAGGTAGTAGTGGAGAAGGTGAAGGCCAGTGAATGGGAGGTTGGTTATAATGCAATGACCGACAAGTACGAGAACTTGGTTAATGCTGGTGTAATTGATCCCGCAAAGGTAACAAGGTGTGCACTGCAAAATGCAGCATCAGTTGCAGGTATGGTCCTTACTACACAAGCTATTGTTGTGGAAAAGGCAAAGCCTAAGACAGCTGCAGCTGGTATGCCACAAGGTATGACTGTATGATGACTGAATTGTCGATCCTTTAGTTTGGTAGAGTTGAGACAGCATTGAGGCGGTGTGTATTAAGCATAAAATGTGGGCTTAGCACATGTTGAGCCTGGTTTGGTCATTTGTATGGATAGCTTTATTCACTAAATTTTGACATATAATTCTTAGTACTATCTTCATAATAATCTGTTATTGTTGGGACTTGGGTGGAACAATCGAACATCTTCAATTGTGCTTGTCAACTCCCTACACAATGTTTGACTTTGGTGGTCAAATAAATTAAATTCTAGAAGTTACATGTATTTTGTAAATAAATTTTTAAAAAATATTATATTATTAAGAAGTGTATCTTATTCATTTTAAAATATAGTTTTTAGTTTAAAACAACTAGAAAAATGAGTTCGAGTTGTAATTTGTGGTCAAATTTTTGTAAATTTGACCAAACTAGTATAATAAATAAAGTAAAAAAGTAAAATTTTGCTCGATAAATTAATAATCTAACTTAAAAAATTTTAGATCCCAATTTGGTTAGTTCAAAAAATGATCAATTTCGATAAGATAATAAGATAATAATTTTTAGAAAAATCCTATATAAATATTTGGTTCCAATAATATTATAAATTAATAATTCATTTATAATCATAGAAATATACTCCCTTTGTCCCATCCATTTCTTTACAATTTCCTTTTTGGGACGTTCCACCAATTCTTTACATTACTAAAAATAGTAACTTTTAACAATAAAATATATTATTACATCCTCTACTTCACTCCACTTTTTCAACATTTTATATTATTACACCCACTACTTCACTTATTTTAACAATAAAATCACTATTACACTCATTACTTCATTTATTTTAACAATATTACATCCACTATCCTTGGTCTTCGTGTCCAGTCCCAATGTAAAGAAACTATCGGGACAGAGGGAGTATGTCTTACAATTTTTTAAAATATGATTCTAGGATTGTTAAATTTTAAATCAACATAAAATTCATTCCTATCCTTTTTTGTTGCATCCAAAAGTTTGAATGTGATGATTTCGTAAAGTATCACAAATTTATTAATCAATATTTTTTATGTCTTGATTTTTTTTTACGTGCAACAACTCTAAAAATATTGTAATGTATTTGATATCATATAAATTTACATGAATCTTTATTTTAAATCTTCTTCATATCCATTAAATTGAATTAACTGAATCAAGTATTAATATATTTTTTTCAATTGATTCTTTTTAAATTTATATAAAAAAATTAATTTTGTTTAATGTCGAAAACTTTTTATAAATTAATAATTAATAGAATTATTGGATCTCGCGTCCCGACTATATTAATTTATAGAGATTTTGCGGTACTTTTAATCCATATTTTGAGAAGGGAGGATCCCGATGAATAAGCTTGATATATGTTGAACACGAGTAGTGAACTGAAAACCCACGAGACCAAAAGAATGGAATGTTGGTTTCCTTTTTTATTTATTTTTTTTCTCGGAATCTTTCCAAACAATGTAACACTGTGTCAACGAAGAAGAAAGGGAAAAAAATAGTGTGATATGCAGGGGGTCCATAAAAACTGAAGAAATTGCGCTCACAAGTCCACTAGTGCACCACTAGTTAGAAACTGGTAACTCGAAATTTTTGTTTCTTTAAGGGAAATTTGTAACTCGATTCATTGGTAGTGAAAGTAAAATCAAAGTTATGATATAATGCATCTAACTATTTGAGCAGATTTCGCAAATCACAATACAGATATCGAATAATAGACTTATGTGAAAGTGAATTTACGAGGAATTATATTGACGGACCTGGAGAAACTGACCGCTCCAGTCGCAATCAGACATGGATGGCCCAAAACACTGTCACTTTTCCATTTATGTAAATCATTTTCTTTATTTATTTCACTATGCTCAGATTCTGAATTTTCTAATAATTCCATTTTCTTTATTTATTTCACTATGCTCAGATTCTGAATTTTCTACAAATTCCAGAAAAACACTGGTCGAAAGAAAGCTCTCAACTTTTTTGAACTTGTATATTAGCCAGTGTTCTAAAAATCGTGACTCGGATCGACTCGGTGAACCTACCGAGTCACGAGTACTCGGATTAATCGGGGAGTACTCGGAATGAGTACTCGGATCAAAAATCGGATATATTAAAAAATTAATTTTATAAATTAAAATTATTAATATAAATATATATCATTGAATAAATCAAATATTATAGCAAAATTGAAATTAACTGAAATAATGCATATTACTCCTATTCTTGTCACTATACATTTCCATAAATAACACAAAAAATATTAATTTCAATTCATACTCGATGATTTAAACTTGAAAATAAGATGAATTTCAGACTCATATAGGTAAAAATCATCAATTTTATACACAAATCGGTTATAAATAAACTATATAGTGAGATGAATGAGGGAATTTTGGAAGATTTTTGATTAAATAATTAGGTTATTATGTTGATTTAATATTTTGACGCTTTTTTTCATTTTTATAAATTTTTTACTGTTCAATCCGAGTTGGACCGAGTTTAATCCGAGTTGGACCGAGTTTAATCCGAGTTATGCCGAGTTGACCCGAGTTAAGCTCAAAACCGAGTTATCATCCGAGTAATACAAAATCAGCTCGGAAATGAGTCCGAGTCCGAGTACTCGGCCGAGTACTCGGCCGAGTCGGCCGATTTTTAGAACACTGATATTAGCAAATACCAAATTTTTCTAAATATCCAAGTTGATAGCAAAATCATCACCTGATTAGAATTTTTTAACCTGGAATAAGCAGATCACTTTTTTCTTTGATGATACAAGATTGACAAATTGTAATGAAAATGTATATAAATAAATATTGAAATTTATGTATTTAAGTTTACCAGTGAAAAATGTTACAGAAATTGAGTATCGGACAAGATTGACATTGCAAGAATTAATCGTTAAATCGGAATGATTAATCGAAATAAAAATCAGATGTATTTTAATATTATAATATTATTTAGTCTATTATTATGATTCTATTAGTTATTTATTAAGTAATATTTATTTATCATATCATAAAGCATATAATAATGTACATATAAGTTCTGCATTCAAAATATTGTAAAATTTATTGTTTTGCAAACCTTGTTATATGAATATCATAATTTCATTGATAATTTTGAAAATCATGTATATTTTGCAATATGTTCATCTTGAAAATCCTTTATGTTTTGCAATCAGAACATATATGTTTTGCAACCCAAATGTGTTTTGCAGAATAATTCATTTTGCAATATTTTGTTAGCAAAACATACAAAATTTTCAAGATTCTCGATGAAATAATGATGTTCATGTAATAAGATTTGCAAAATAATAAATTTTAAAATATTTTGAGTGCAGAACGTATGTGTACTCCAACGTACTCCAATTAAACTGTACTCCATAGAACTTTTTTCTTTGATTTATATATCATTTTAATTCTATAATTTATTATAAATATTTCAATAAAGAATTAGGTATGCACCTTGTAGAGAATTAATAAAGAATTAATCGAGTGAATCGGAATTTTGGAACAATGAACAATGTGATACACAAATTTGAGAAGGTTGTAGCCTGTAGAGCAATTTGCTGCTCTTATCAATCTGCTAGAAATAGAACAAGTTATTAGTTAAGAAATCCAATCAACTTTCTATTTTTTTGTAATTTAATCAATGAACTAATTTTTTCTCATAAAATCCCAATAAACTTTATCAAATTATGAAAATAAATTAACTATAGTTAATTATTGTTGATGTGTAATAACTATTGTTCAACCACATCTTTATTAAATAAGCAATAAATTATTAATCAAAAAATTCATTCAAATTATTACTTCATTGTAGTTTATTATTTTTTATATAAACCAAAATATATTAATAATGAAACAGGATACAACTCAAGCTAGATTTGTAATTTATTATCGTTGTAGCTAAAACAATATTCATGAAATATTAAACTAGATTAAAATATAATATAATATAATATAATAATAATTTTAATTTTAATTAGAAATCTTTCAATTGCATTGTTACTTTATGTATTTTTATATTTTAAAATTTATATTTTTAGTATATCCTTCCCTATTTTAATGAGGAAAAAAAAAGAATGATCTGATTTATCATAATTAAAATTGTTTTCTGAATTCAATAAATTTGAAAAATAGGTATGTAATATGGACAAAAATAATGTAAATGACAAAGGCATGCATGACTTTTGCTAAGTTCATCCGGTAATTTTTTTTAACATAAATAGTTGCGTTGAATTTCATGATTTTATTATAATATTGTTAATAACTAATATAAAATGAAATTTATGAGGATTCATTGCGTTGATCAAATTTTGGAGGGAAAAAACAAATATAATCAATTTTGGGGAAAAAAGGCAAATAGAAGTTTTATAATGAAATTAATTGTCTGACAATACACCAAAATGGTTTGCAAGTATGTAAAAAAAATTAATTTTATATTAAAAAATTAAACAGTAGATAATAATAATTAAATAACGGTTAAATTTAGGACAAATTTTTGCAATTTAGCAAAGTTTATTGAAATTTTTTGTGAAAAAAAAAATTAATTAGTTAAACGACAAAAAAAATGTAAAGTTGTTTGATTTTTTGACTAATTGCTCAAATATCCATACCTCAGCGTAGGCTTGTCAACGGGTCGGGTTTGGATCAGATTCGATTAAATCCATATCCATATCCATTTAAATTTGTCGGTTCGGATTCGGATCGGATCGGATCATTGTCGGATTATTAATAGCATGATCCATATCCGATCCATTAGGATTTCGGATTATCGGATTGGACCTCCGGATCCATTTAAATTTAAAATAAAAATTAAAAATTGATGTAACAAACAGTAAAATAATAAAATAAAATTAAACCAAAAAAATTTTAAAATAGCAAAAAAAATCTCAAAATATAATATTCAAGATTTAATAATAAAATTCGAATTGAAGCATATGTGATTTGTATATATATTATAACTATTAACATAAATTTAACTATTAAATAAATAAATATGAACAAATAACTTCAAATGTACATATTCATTCGTTTGAATCTAATGAAATAATGGTATATACAGAATATGAAAATCTAATGAAATAATAGTGTACATGAAAGATGAAGAAAATACTTGAATGAGAAATAAAATAATAAATCCCAGAGAAATAGATTAATTTGATTATATATAGTTAAATTTATCTTATATATTATATTAAAATTATATATAAGTAATTGTAAATGGTCGGATCGGGTTATTATTGGATCGGATAAGCTAAAATCCATATCCGATCCATTATACATTGGATCTTTATCGGATCGGATTTTTGTCGAATTGAATTTTATACAATCCATATCCACTTAATAAGACTCGAATCGGACCAGATCGAATCGAATATCCGATCCATTGAGAAGCCTACCTCAGCGTCTCAGCGAGCCCATGTTGGCTCATCCTTTCCATATCACACGAATCGAGGTGATAGACTATGACAAATATATGAGGCACAACCAAACAAAATTTTCAAGAGATAGATCAGATCGATAAGCTTGATTCTCGCTAATTTCAAAATTTTATTAAAATATTAGTTTTATAAAGTTATAAATAATATAATTAAAGAACAAAATATCAACAGATATTTACTACAGTATATGGAAATATTAATTCCAGACTCATTTTTTAGTTTCAAGAACAAAAAAATTGTGAAAAGACAAAATTATCCTTATGTTAAACCAAGTTTACCCCTCTATTAAACAAAATAAGGATAAAATTATCTTTTCACAATTTTTTTGCTCTGAAATTAAAAAAAATGGCTCTCGATAGACTATTTGTTAATTCATCTACTAGATTTACTGAATAATGACAGCCTACCGACTTTAAATGCAAATGCATGTGTAACATCCTAGTTATCCATAAATGTGAACAATTAAAACCTTTTGGTGTCACAGTCGTATATTTAATAGTATATATGTTCTTGTTTTATACTCCACTGTATTTATATCAAAATGTTGCTGCTCTTGAGGTGGTCCACTTTTTCTCCTTTAATATTCTTTAAATCTGTAGGGCTCGAATGATTTGACGCTTAGTTAAAAGTCTTCTTCATACATTTAAAAAACAACGAGGAGGCAAGATTACAAAATCTCTGCATGATTTTTTTTTTAAAAAAAATCATGTAAAAACATGCTAGTACTGTTTATTCGGTGGGTGCCTGTATTTTCCTTCTCACTTGAAAATAGCAAAACCGTTTAGTTATTACAATTATATAATTCTCTATTTAATTTTAACAATCGTCTGAGTTTCTAGTACATATTTCAAAAAAAATTATTTTAACAATTACTTGATTTTGTAGTGACATTCTATAAACTTTTAACCACAAAATTACTATTATTACTATAAGAATTTTCTTTTATCAATTAAATAAATTTAATATAATACCATTTTGTTATTTAAATAATTCCAATGACAAATTATTAGAATATAGTTCGTGCTACGCACACGGATATACTATAGTTTTTATTTAAGCATAAAATTATTAATAAAAAATATATAATATAATATTAATGATGATAAATTAATTATTTTATATTATAAATTGAATGATATTACAATATTATTACAATGTATAGTACATAATTTTTATAACTTCAACACGCATTAATAATGAATAATAATTTGAAATATAAGATAAATAGTATTATTTTCAAAAACAAAAAGGATAAATAGTATTAGTTAAGCTAAATTATAAACAAATAAATAAATATTTTAACCTTGACAATATCACAATGTTAATATAAATATGCTTATTTTAAGTTAAAATATTTGATTGTATATGTTATGTTATAATTTGTATTACTGAATTTACCGTAATAATAAGTTCAAAATTTAAAAATCAACTTACTATAAATTTTGAAATTCATTAATGAAAATTAATAGAAAAACGGGTCAAATCATGAATTTTGGATCTTTTCCAAACGTAAATATGGATACAAAACATGAAAATGGATATTCAGTGAATCAAATTAAAATTATAAATTTATTCGAAACAAAATATGGATAACAACCCTGATGAATGGATTATCAGGGTAACAACCCTGATATAGATATGGATAACAACCCTGATATAGATAACAACCCTTTTACACTTTACTTGTCAAGTCCAATTCCTTTTTCTGTACTGTTAAATATAATTAAAATTTTATTAAAATATTAGTTTTATAAAGTTATAAAAAATATAATTAAAGAACAATATAAATATAGATATAGATATAGATTTAACAGTACAGAAAAAGGAATTGGACTTGACAAGTAAAGTGTAAAAGGGATTGGATTCCGAAACTAAGAATTGCGATTGTACTGGCAAAATTTTGTTCTTTTCAAACATTTTTTTGATAAATAGGAAATTTCATTGATAATAGCAGGAGCACCCTGAACAACCGATACATGCTGAGCCTTGAACAACTGAAAAAATTAAGGTCACTGCACAGGGAACTGTCTTAACATAACTACTACAAGGACATGGTGATACACTTGAAAACGTACCACTTGAGACTAAAATACATAAAGCGTAAGTCTTGACAGTCATTAAACTCTAGTACATAAAGCATAGGCCTTCCAATTGGCTATCACTTGCCTCAGACTGATTTCCATTTAGAGTGTTCCTCAAACAACACCATTTGCAGCATTGCTTCATCTGTCTCCATTAGTTCTTTCATTGTATCATCTTCTTCTTGAAACTCTACCATCTGAGCGCCACGAGGATGCCTCTCGAAAAAGGTCCAAAATTATAGAGTAACCTTTGGCCTCCAAAATTCAAACAACACAGGCCTTGAGAGCCCCATCTTTGCCAACAGATCCGCTTCTGAATTTAAATTTCGTGGAACGTAATGGAGGGTGAAATTTTTATCCACCAATTCTTTGTAATGATTCCTTTCTAAAATAGTGGAAGTGTAGAAGAAGGGACACGTGCGTACAACCTCTATTGCATCCATTGAGTCTGAGCAGATGACAATCTTATTTGTGCCAAAATCCTCTTGCATTATAACTTTTAACAAGTGCCACAATGCACCTATTTCTGCCTCTACCGCTGATCGAACTGCCAATGATCCTGAGAATGAATATAGAAGGGCACCATCCCTATTTTTTATCCATCCTCCCATGCCTCCTGCAAAGCTTCCGTTCATTGATTGTCCCCAAGCTCCATCAACCGCACAAATAATTTCATAAGAAAGAGATTTGAAGCTCCAGAAGTTTTTATTGAGCATATGTAAATGAGTGACTATTGCTCTCTGAGGGTTTACTAACCAAAGCGGGTCCTCTCCAAAGTCTATTAATTTTACAGCTTTGCCCCACTTTTTAATTCTGGTCAAGATTAAAAATTCAACCGTTGCTTTGGCCTGTTTTGTTTTATTGAACATTGCTTCATTTCTAGATAGCCAAATCGTCCAAGCGGTTGCTGCCACTACCAATCCCCAGATGTCTTTGAGCTGATCTTTTTTCTGCATATTAAACAAAGATTCCAGTGAAAAACATCTTATCGATGAAAATCTCTTCTTAACACTCCACCAGTCACTAACAAAGTTCCACGCCCAATTTGCCAGTTCACATTGCCAGAAAAGATGATTTATTGATTCTACTTCTTTGCCACACCAAGGACATAGATTTGTGATTGTGTTGATTCTGCTGCTGATAAAAGCATTTGTGGGGAGAACTCCCCACTGTAGCTTCCATAAGAAAATATTAATTTTTGGTGGCAATTTGTTTGCCCAAATATTTCTCCATGGACCTGTCCCATGACTGTTGTGGTTAGACTGCAAAGCCAGCAAGTCGCAGAATTTTTTTGATGTGAAAGTACCATTGCCTGGTCTCCAAAGAAGTGTATCCTTTAAAATTGTTAGGGTGATTCCATCCACTACGTTCTCTAGTAGTCTTACATTTTCTGTGTCTCTATCCATAAGCCTTCTATGCCAGATGGGTGTATGGTTTCGAGCTTGCCAGGCTTCCAAGAAATTTTTAACTGAACTGAAATGCAGCTTTGAGATCCTATAAAGCCTAGGCATTTGTAATTTAAGAATGCCCAAACCATGCCAACTGTCCTCCCAGAAAAACACCTTGGATCCATCCCCTAATTTCCACATAAAGCATTCTCTTTTAAGAAGGCCAAATGTTTCACTTATAGAATTTAGGCTTACGATACTTTTAACTGTTGGCGAGCAATCTTTTCTAACTGGTAATGCTGCTAAATCAAGTAAGCATGTATTCCCATATTTTCCTGCTAGCACACGCGTCCACAATCTTGGTCTTTCATTGTAACAACGCCACCACCATTTGGCGAGAAGAGATAGGTTTCTATGTTTTAGTGGTGTTATGCCCAGTCCTCCAAAGGATTTCTTGCAACAAAGTTTGTTCCAACTTAGTAGATGAATTTTGGTAGAACTATTCCCATTCTGTGAGGTATGGCCCCAAAGAAACGATCTCCTAATTTGCTCCAATTTTGCAATGATAGTGTCTGGTAGCTTGAATAAATTAAACCAGTAGAGTGGAATGCTGTCAATGGCAGCTTTGAGGAGAATAAGTCTACCCGCCATCGAAGTCGAGTCAGTGCCCCAGGAGTCCAGTTTTCTCTGGACTTTCTTTACTAGAGGGTCCCAGTAAGTAATTCGGCTTGGAGATACACCAATCGTGGCCCCTAAATAGTTCAGCTGCCCGTTTCCAACCTGACATCCCAGGTGTGAAGCTCATACAGACAAATTTACTTTGTCCTCACCAAAACCATACAGGCTTGATTTGTGAAAATTAATTTTCAAACCCGATAACAACTCAAAGCATTGCAAGACTCTTTTCAGACCTTCAATCGATCCATCTTCATTGGATACGATTAGTATAACGTCATCTGCATATTGAAGATGAGTTAGTTAGCATCTTACTGTAAAACATAATAAATGTACGATTAAAATATTTGTTTAATCTACGTTTTTTTTTCTGAAAAATTGTTTAATCTAAGTTTACAAAAAAAAATACGGCTATTCTATTTTCTCAACTACATTTTTGATTTTGCATATCTTGAAAATATGTTTATATTCATTGAAGGTAAACTACATTTTAAATATATTAAATTTGTTAAATCAATAAATTATTTCTAATTTATGTAAATTTTAAATTAATATATACATTTATATACTGTCAAATAAGTACCGAGTACATGATAGTTTCTTATGTTAGCCCAAGTTGTATCATGTATGAGATGTTAGGCTAGAATCTTAGCTCTTTGTGTATAAATTTTTACCAGATTTATGTTTAAAATACATTAACAGGTAGGGGGTGAGAAAAAAAAATTAAAATCGAAATCGAAATCGGTTAAAACCGAATCGAAAAATCGAAACCGTACCAGTAGTTGCGGTTTTTGATTTTTAAAAATCGAGATTTTCGATTCCGGTTCAAACCGAATCGAAAAAACCCGAAACCGTACCGATTATTTATATAAATAAATAAACAATTATAATTTTTATAGATATTTAAAATTAAGCACATTCACATATACATTTCTATTTTCTGATATGTTCAAAAACTCTGTTTGCATGTTTAATGAGTATATTAAATAATTCAGAAACTTTAGGTCCACATAAATTTTCTTGCCAATTATCTGCCTTGTAGTAAAATTGTTTTTTTGTTTCAGAATGTGAGTATCTTGTTGTGTGCTAGTGTCATATATGTTGGTTAATATGTCTTTATTTTATTAGCTATGTTTTATCAATGCGCACTAGGGGTGTGCACGGGTCGGTTCGGCTCGATTTTTACCAAAAACCGTTACCAAACCGTACATGTCGGTTCGGTTCGGTTTTTACCAATTAACCGTAACCGAACCGTTCGGAACGGTTTTTTTCGGTTCGGTTAACCGTTTGTCGGTTTCGGTTTTTTTCGGTTTTTTTCTAATACTTAATACCTTAATATCATGTTAATAAAAATTTATAAATGCCATCTTAACATTTATGATAATATTTTTAATAACAAAAAAGTTTAAAATTTAATTACTAGCTTACCATTCTATGCATTAATAAGTGCAGTTTAGTGTGAAAAATAAGATGTAGTATACTAACCATATATAACCATATTAAGGCAGAACTGGACATGTTATATTTAATGCTTCTGTAATGATCGACTACCATTTGTTTACTGTAAGAAATCAGTTTCAATTGGATATGATCATTGCCCCATCATGAAAATTATAATGTTTTTGTCTTACTTTCTATATAAATTCCTATATTTATTTAAGTATATAATATAAAATTATAAATTATTAAAATAATATATTTTCGGTTCGGTTATTGGGATAAAACCGTAACCGTTAGCAAACCGTTCCGTCGGTTCGGTTCGGTTACGGTTTTTTTCGGTTTTTGTCGGTTACGGTTTTTTTCGGTGCGGTTTTTCGGTTTTTCGGCTCGGTTTCGGTTTTTCGGTTTTATTTTGCTCACCCCTAATGCGCACGACATATTTGGGATCATTTGTCATATTTCATAATGAATTGAAGTTTACTTGTGACTTGCAGAAGGTATTAATAGTTATTAATTTTTTTTCTTTTTGCATAAGGTAATACTTTTTTATTTTATTTTATTCGATTTTAAAACCGAAATCGAACCGATAAAAATCAAATTGGGGTTTTAAAACCGAAACCGGTTCGGTTGCGGTTCCGGTTTTCGAATTTTAAAACTGAGGACTTCCAGTTTCGATTCCGGTTTTACCCAAAAACCGAATCGAACCGGGGTTTGCTCTCCCCTATTAATATGACATGCATCATTATTCCTCGGAAAATGCTACAGCTCCCGAAAACTATTCTCAAAATGATTCTCGAATGTTGAATTGTTATTACATGATTGATTTTGATTTTATAAATAAGATGAGTCTTTCATACAATAATATAAATTTCATAAATAAAATAATATCATGTATTATTCAGAAATATTTTTGAGATTTTTTTCCGATGTACTCCCTCTGTCCCTTTTTAGTTGACACATTTGCAAAAAACACACATATTAATAAAGATTTAATTATGTAATTTGTTTCATGTTTACCCTTAATCTTAGCATTAAATGAAGAGTTATGAGTGTGTATATTAAATATAAAGTCAAACATTGGTATTAGAAATAAAGGGTATATTGGTAAAAATAGGTAGAGTAAATTGCACTTTGATGGCTTGTACTTTAAGTTTTTTGCACTTAGATGGTCAAAATTTAAAAGTGAACACTTCGATGGCTGTAATTTAATTTTCGTGCACTTAGATGGCCAACTTTTAAAAATGAACACTTTGATGACTTATCTTTTTTTTGTTTAGCACTTTGATGGCCAAGTTTTTTTTTATTTTGACGCTATTTTGTTCATCAAAGTGCTAAACAAAAAAAAGGTAAGTCATCAAAGTGTTCATTTTAAAAAATTGGTCATCTAAGTGCAAAAAAATTAAACTACAGTTATCAAAGTGTTCACTTTTTAAAGTTGGTCATCTAAGTGCAAAAAAATTAAAATACAAGCTATCAAAGTGCAATTTACTCAAATAAGTATTGGAACAAGGAATGTAACAATTATTTAGGGACAATTTTTTTTTTTTTGCAAATTTGTCAACTAAAGAGTTACGAAGGAGTACCTAACATTACCTAGATATTCAAGAAAGTACTGATGGATGTACGTCCGAGTACGGGCATGTCTGAGCTTAAAGTGATTTTTAGCTATAAGTCAAAAAATAATTGTTTGTATAAATCAGTTAAAAAGTAACTTCAATAAAATTACAAATTAAAATCAAGTAAGAAGAAATATTTTGAGAAATTACCAAAAATATTTTTTTTTAATTTCTTGAACAATTTTATCATATTCTGAAAGTATTTGTAAAAATACCTTCTGAACCAAAGTAATCAAATTCAACCCCTTTTTTTACATTTTTTGAAAAATAATTTGAAGTTTATTGTGATTGCATTCGAAGTTGCATTTGATTTAACCGATAAAATTTGTTAAACAACCTATTATGCAACCAAAAATCATTTTTATTATTAACATTTTAAAGTTACATTTATGGTTGACGTTGATTTCAAAAGTTGTAGAACGTACTTTTGCAAATATTTTATAAAAATTGAGATTTCTGTAAAATAATTTTTAAAAAAAAGATATTTTTACAAAAAAGTTTTTAGACTTGGGTATTTATGAAAAAATCTCAAATATTTTTTTTGAAATTTTTTATTTTTGTAATTCATTTAATATAAATTAATATCATCATTAACATGTTCAATTTAATGACAATCTTACATTTTTTTTTATCAAAACAACAAAATTTATTCAAACATATACCAACTTAAAATTTGTTCCTTTTACTTAAAATTTAAAACAATTTTAAACCATAAATCATTTTTTAATCTTAGTCAAATCCGCACTACGTTTTTATAGTATTTAGAGCATCTCCAATCCTGGTCACCTGTTAGCAAAAAATCCTAGGTGGCTTCCATTTATACTTAATACTTAATATGTAAAAAATGGGCTTCTCCAACGCCTGTTAGGAATAATTTTAGATAACAGGTTACATGTCTTCTATATATTTGTTGATCCATTCATGGTCATCTATAATTTTTCACGTCATTAGCTTTTCTTCCGGCTAGTACATCTATACATTTATTCAATTAACTTCATTCTAAATTATTTTAATTATTAAAACTATTTTATTTAATCAAATAACATATATCCTTGTATAAATTTTTTATTTTATTGAATTTAAAAATAATAAAATAACATATTTTTAAATAATAAAGTTATTTAAATTAATAAAATAACATATTTTTAAATAATAAAGTTATTTAAATTAATTATTTAATATACATATTTATACAAAAAATTTATTTTATTGAATTTAGAAAAAATTTAATTATGAGTTTTATCCATAATAAATAAATAATATCTAAAAGTATAATCGTTAGAATTTGAAAAATAATAAAATGACATATTTTTAAATATAACTAACCGTTATGGCTAATACCACTGGAACACACAGACTTACGGGTTCAACAAATTTTACATAATCATCTATTTTCATAATTTTAGCTAACAATTATGACTATCATCCTTATAGATGCTCTTAGTGCTCTATCTTTGAATGATGCAAACTTGAAAGAGTTGGACTTAATTTATTTTGGAAGTCAGGAACTATTTTATTACCCCACTTGTGCATTCTTAAATTTTTGAAATAGTCGGATTTTAATAAATTGTTACAAAAGAAGCATATGTTTAATTTAGAAAAATAAATGTATTTGTATATTTAAAAATTCTTGTAGTCATATATATATATATATATATATATATATATTTGCGTGAAACGATTTTATATCGATAATAATTAAATCAAAAAATTTGAAAAAAAAGGTTTAATTTTGATTTAAAAGAGAAAATGACCAAAATAACACATTTTGGGAGTTAACTGCCCGAAATACCCGTTTTCAAAGTCGTGACCCTAAGTATCCACGGGAGACGTCACTGGCAACGGCGTGTCCCAAGTTAATTTTTTTCCAAAAAATTCCGTAAGTCGTGGGCTGCTCTCACCCTCCCCTCCGTCGACGAATCGTACACCCCCTCCCCTACCTTCGTTTTTGAATCTCCGATCCATATGACCACATAAAAATGATGGCCACACCTTGCTCATCATTTTAAGCAATCGAGTTGTTGAAATCTGGCCTCGTAGTTGCGTGTGTGACCAGATCGAAAAACGAAAACGGAAAATAGCTTCGATTTAGGTGTTTACAATACGGCATTAGAATCGATTAATTAATGGCATAGGACGACGAGGCGATTCGTTTGGTATATAGAACTCAACGGAAAATGAATGAGATGGGAGAACGAAGGAATCGAAAAATGACGAAAAATTGCCCGGCGAATCGCCCGACAAGTCTTCTGGAAAAGACTACGATGACGTAAAATACGCATCTCTGAAATGCGTATATTACAATACGCATCTCCAAGTAGCGTATCTCACGCCACAGTGAACGCCTGATAATGGCGTGTCTCAATGTTGCGTTGTTACCATTAGCGTGTCTCCATGACGATCCATCATTAGTAACGTATCTCGTGGGTATTTAGAGTCGCGCTGACTGATGGTGGGTATTTTGGTTATGTGTATTTAATTTGTGAATATTTTGGGGCATCATTTTTTAAAAAATAAGAAATAAATAACTTTAGTTTTAATTTTATCAAAAAATGGCATGAAGCCGATCCCATACACACCTCCTTCTAGCGCCAATGATAACTCTATATCCCGATCCGGTGTTTCCTCCGCCGTCCTCAAGCCCGGAAAGCGGTGTAGCTGGTGGTTGGGACTCTGCAAAACAATGCCGGGAGGTGGGTTTGGACCCGCGGCACCTCCGGCGTGAGAATGAGTGACGGCGTTGGAAAATCAAAGATAAGAATCAGAGTATCTAATTATGGAGGGTGTGTGTATATGAGTGTGTGTAAAGAGAATGTAACCCCCAAACCTTCTTTTCTGGGTCTATTTATAGTCCCAGGATTAGGGTTTAGGGGTTGGTACCTTAAATCATGGGCGTTCAATCCTAGGTAGGTAGGACACCTGGGACGTGTAGATGCACAACACCTGTCCAGGAGAATAATTGTGGGAAAGTGTGTCAGGCCCCTTTTAGAGTGTGTCCTCCTCATTCTTGTATTATGCCCATTATTGGTAATCATTAGCTGTCATTTTTAGTTGGGACCCTTTGATGGTGACAGGAGCCTTGGGATGCCACGTGCTCTATTACCTCGCACCGGAGTAACGTCACGGATCTGGAACGGACCCGGACCTAATAATGGTGACATATCACCGGATTCAGTAGCTGTCGTAGGCCCGGATAGCAATTCCGGCTTGTAAAGGGTATCCTATCATTTATGATATGATAGGCTATAAATAGCACTAACCCGGATCCTCTACTTCGACTATGCCCGGATCACTATGTCCATATCAAAGATACGAATAATAGATGGCATGAGCCCGGGCTAGTGAAAATCCAAGTTGGCAACCGCTATGACACGTGGAACTTTAGTCCTGATTCGGGGTCCCACTTGATAGTGACAACTATTAATAACTAATGATTAACATGTGCCAACCACACTCCAGAATGGTCCCAACACACTCCACCACATTCTCCACTTGGACACATGTCCTACATCTACAAGACCCAGGTATGCACACTGAAGGGGGGAGGTCCATGACAAAATGGGACATTCTCTTTTACACACACTGATATACACACACCCTCCATAATTAGATACGATTATTCTTATCTTTCTTCCTCCAAGGCCGTTGCTTATTCTCACGCCGGAGGTGCCGCGGGTTCAAACCCACCTCCCGGCATTGTTTTGCAGGGTCCCAACCACCAGCTACACCGCATTCCGGGCGTGGGACGGTGGAGGAGACACCGGATCGGAATATAGAGTTATCATTGGCACTAGAAGGAGGGGCGAACCTCCGATCGGTGGTTAATGGCCACAAAAGGTCTAATCATTTCATTCCAAGCTAAAAGAATCAAGACCGCCACCCAAGAATTCAAGATCTGTTAATTAACCAAGTCCACTCTCAAGTTATTTCAACAAACCCAGTTCATGTTTTTTGATCTACTCAAACTACTACCGAAATCGTGCTAATCCTTCGAGCTAAAACGCATAAATTTTGGATCTGGAGCTTTTATGGAAGCATTTTTGCAAATCTGAGCAAAAGATTGTGTCTTTGACCAACTCGTTTTTGACTCAGTAAGTTCATCAACATTTGCTAACGATCGGAATATAATGGCACGAACCTCCGATTTGGTCAACGGAAGCAAAATTTTGGATCTTTTAAGTGACCGAGAAGATTTAGCAACGCAGAAATTTTCAGATTGGTTAAAAAATTTAAGTCCACTCGCAGCTAATTGCAAGGACACTCGAATACTTTCAGTATTTTAAGCTTTGATGGGAGCATTACAACAGATCTAAAACAAAAAGAGACGATGTCTTGGTTCAGTTCGTCCATGACTCAATGACTCTGCGGTGACTCGGTAACCAGGTCTTGACTTGACTCAGCAACTCGTTTTGGCTCAATTCAACCATCAGTTAACTCGATTAACTACATAATCATGGAGTAATTTTTTGTTTATAAATCTTAACAATTCTGGTAAGGAATGTGTGAATCATTACCACATCTCAGGTACGAGTTTTGAATTTAATGAAGCATTAACCTGGGCTGTTCTTTAAGTGGGAATCTAGTTGCAGTACCCATTCTTTTGTATTTATCATCTTTAAGGCATATGAATTTGCCTGAATTAGCTTGTCCCTAAACTTTTGGGTATTATGTTTTGTTGTAAAATTTCTGTACCTCGGATTAATAAGTTACACTCATTAAAATGATGATTTTATCAAAGGGCAGCGCAACCACAGGACATGTGGTGGTTAAGCTGGTTTAAACTTGATAGGCCTGGGAATTTGTTTTAAAGCAAGATTTCAAGAGATTTACATGATAAACTTCATTGTCTGAAATCTAGATTGCGATTTGAATAATTATCATTGACTGGCATCCTATGTGACATAACGATCTTGTACTTGCCAAAACAGACTCAGTTTTAATTGTAAAATATCACTGCAGATTAATCAAATTTTCCTATACACACTTATGAAGCTTAATACCATCGGATACATAATTTGAGCAACAAAAGATCTAAAACGATTATTGATAAAAATAGAAAATTTTAATAGCATTTTAGCCTAAGCTTAACATCAGACCTTGGCTTGACCTTGTCTACATGAGTTGTAAAGATTTTTTAGTTTAATAAAATTCATAATCCTACAGATATGCAACTATAGCTCATCCCCTTAATTATCTTGAAGGTTATCATGTCTATTTTCAATGTAAATGATTAAATCACTACTAAGTATATGTACTCACTACGAGCTTCAGACTTGTAGCTGATTTAGCAAATAAAGGGAGACCACTGATCTCAAAATGCTAGGCCTGCGAACTTAATATTTGGCTTTTTGCGTTTCAAGCATTCTGAACTATGCTCACATACTATACTAATTTATTGATGATTATATGAAGTCTACCATTCTCTTTTAAATGCTTTGCTACAAGTAAATGAAACAGCTATGCTAATACATGACTTATTTGTGTGGTACAATGAAGTCACCAGGAGCGAGATACAAATCGAAATGTATGACCTTACATCCTGAGAGACATAGGCCTTCTTACTTGAGTACAAATTAGGCTGCTCCGTTGAGATGAAATTTGAAATCCCTTGATTATTTAACTATTCTAAATTACTTATGTATGCTTATCTAGATTTCCAATAATTAGATGCCATATATTCGCTCCTGGTTTATTTGACGTGCTATAAATGTTTGTTGAAGTAGTTGTAGAAAAACAAACAACTTATCATTTCCTCTAGCAGCAGGAAGCCATACTAACCAAGCTATAGCTGTCAATGTGAAAGCTCCTAAAACTGTTTACGGAAATACATAGGAACTAATACGACATTTGCCAAGGAGTCATATATGAAAATGGTGTTCACAAACCCATCAAGCCTCATGTTCATATGAATGTTCTCTTTCCAGTGGAGGATGGTCTTAAGAGCTCAAATATCACTACAGTACATCAGAATGAAGAAGAGCTTTCAAGAAGGAGTGATCTCACTTCAACAAATAGTTAAAGGTCCCGCAGCAAGAAGTGTGTTGCCAAGGGATTATTTGAATCTGGTTTCATTCCTGTGCATAACAACAAACTACGGGGCAGAGCTATCTACTGGAATACCACATTGCTGCATCAACTTTTATGGACAGATCTTTGATACTGAGCGCTCCTCAGAAGATCAGGTGCTAGAAGCCAACTATTTAAGATTAAAAGACCAGTTGTAATTCTTGATGACAACAAATCAAAATCCAGCCAGAAAAGCAAGATCCAAAGGCAGAAAGGCATCATGAATTCCACAATAGTGGACAAAAGCTGCTACAACACTTTCAAATCCACTGAAAACTTTAGTACATACAGATGCAGTAGCCAAACAAGTTTATTTTATTGGTAGCGGAGATTCTCTGCAAAAATACTATCCAGTATGGACAATTCCTAAAAGTGAACTCTCAGAAGCTAATATGTCATAGTTCTGGCGAAATCAAATGGGCCTCCAAATGTTGTGCACCATGGAGCATTTCTCAGTCTTGCCAAGTCACATTACAAAGTCATCCATTGGAAGCAAGAAGATTCTCTACCTCAATCATCCCAGTCACAGCTCCTTAATTTGAAAAAGATGATATTGTCGCAGTGATATTTCAAATATGTTTCAATACAGCTTCTGAGATTGAAACACAAGGCCAAAATTACAATTTACATGTCCTCCAAATATATGATATTCAAGCTCTCGGTTAGAAGCCAAATATTCTGATGATCTATTTGAAGAAAGGCCTAAATTGCATCTTGCAAGCTCAACAACCGACAGAATATTGGGGTGCTTAATGGTCCTACAAAAATGCCGAAGAAGCTGCTGCCCAACACTTTGATCGCGTATTAAACATCGTTCAAGGATAAAAACATACAAGGATAAAATATTCTTAAAAGTCTTACTTCCAAGTCGTTCAAGGGAATCTGGATAAAGTAGTACTGATGATAAAAAGTGGCTGAATCCTGCTGGTATCGTCAAAAAGAAAAAACTTCCATCTGCAAAAAGAAAACTTATATAACAGCCTGCTCTCAGACTTAGCTGCTTGACAAGTTTTCGGAGTATTGGTAAGAATCTATACATCAGGACGATTCCAAGCAGATACTTCATATCAATATGATTATTAAAGAGCCATATAAGTTAGCTGCAAATCTACCTCAAAGGGCAGAGCTCAAGTCCAGAAGCTACACTTTTACTACATGCCTGTGCAATCAGACCACGGTTTCCCAGCTGAGTTTTTCCACTTCGAAGTATAAAGTTTCCCTAAACACATACGTTTCCTGCTGCACTCAATTTGCTGTGTTGTGCACACAATGTTTTGAATTAGTTACAGTTTCCTTGGTACTACATCACTTCTGGTTGCTCTATCCGGACAACATAAAGGAAGTCAAATCAATAAACCTTCGAAGCACGAAAAACGAGGCTTTAATTTAAGCCAGCGCCATAGGCAAAAAATCAAAAAACGAGGCTTTAAGCCAGCGCCATAGGCAAAAAAAAAAAAAAAACAACAAGGCTTCAAGCCAGCGCCATAGGCAACAAATCAAAAAATGAGGCTTTAAGCCAGCGCCATAGTCAACAAATCAAAAATTGAGGCTTTAAGCCAGCGCCATAGGCAACAAATCAAAAAACGAGGCTTTAAGCCGATGCCATAGGCAACAAATCAAAAAACGAGGCTTTAAGCCCGCGCCATAGGCAACAAATCGAAAAATGAGGCTTTAAGCCTGAGCCATAGGCATCAAATCAATAAATCATCAGAAAAATTTTGAAGGACGCAAACGTGGCTTTAAACCCAAGCTATGAGCAAACATTTCTTTTAAGTAATGGAAAATACATCTCCTTGTTCCGGACTCTTCTCTACATTCACACTCCGGATCAGGGGGCAGCTATGAGAAAAAATTTCTTTTAAGTAATGGAAAATACATTTCCTTGCTCCGGACTCTTCTCTACATTCACACTCAGGATCAGGGGGCAACTATGAGAAAAAATTTCTTTTAAGTAATGGAAAATACATTTCCTTGCTCCGGACTCTTCTCTACATCCACACTCCGGATCAAGGGGCAGCTATGAGAAAAATTTCTTCTAAATGATGAAAAATACATTTCCTTGCTACGGACTCTTCTCTACATTCAGACTCCGGATCAGGGGGCAGCTATGAGCAAACATTTCTTTTAAGTAATGGAAAATACATCTCCTTGTTCCGGACTTTTCTCTACATTCACACTCCGGATCAGGGGGCATCTATAAAAAAAAAAATCTTCTAAATGGCGAAAATACATTTCCTTGCTCCGGACTCCTTTCTACATTCCGACTCCAGACTTGGGGACAAGATTCAACCAATTGTTCTCCCAAGTTACTCAAAGTCTAAAAACTTCGAACGTGCGAAGAATCAAGTCAACTCTTAGCTCCAAACTCCTCACTATGCTCAAACCCCAGACTTGGGGCAATATTCAAACTGATTTTTCTTTAAAGCCACTAAGCAAATAAGTATCAATCCAAACTACTCCCCCATCCAGAAAATCTGCATAGGGGAGTGGGGGGCAAATGATAGGCTATAAATAGCACTAACCCGGATCCTCTACTTCGACTATGCCCGGATCACTATGTCCATATCAAAGATACGAATAATAGATGGCATGAGCCCGGGCTAGTGAAAATCCAAGTTGGCAACCGCTATGACACGTGGAACTTTAGTCCTGATTCGGGGTCCCACTTGATAGTGACAACTATTAATAACTAATGATTAACATGTGCCAACCACACTCCAGAATGGTCCCAACACACTCCACCACATTCTCCACTTGGACACATGTCCTACATCTACAAGACCCATGTATGCACACTAAAGGGGGGAGGTCCATGACAAAATGGGACATTCTCTTTTACACACACTGATATACACACACCCTCCATAATTAGATACGATTATTCTTATCTTTCTTCCTCCAAGGCCGTTGCTTATTCTCACGCCGGAGGTGCCGCGGGTTCAAACCCACCTCCCGGCATTGTTTTGCAGGGTCCCAACCACCAGCTACACCGCATTCCGGGCGTGGGACGGTGGAGGAGACACCGGATCGGAATATAGAGTTATCACCATACACACCTCAAAATTTTTACCAGGTTTATGTTTAAAATACATTAACATGCCATGAAGCATTATTTCTCAGACAGTCCGTTACTGATGGATGTATGTCCGAGTACGGGCATGTTTGAGCTTAAATGTGATTTTTAGCTATAAGTCAAAAAAGCCCTAAAAAAAAAAAAAAACTATTAAGTCAAAAAATATTTGTTTGATTTACCAAAAAAAAAAATTTGTTTGTATAAATCAATTAAAAATTAACTTCAATAAATATATAAATTAAAATGAAAAGTGGGTAGAAATATTTTGGGAAGTTATCAAAAATTATTTTTTTAAAGAATTTTTTACGATTTTACCATACTCTGAAAATATTTGTAAAAATACATTCTGAACCAAAGTAATCAAATTCAACCCTTTTTACATTTTTTGAAAAATAATTTGTTGTTTATTGTGATTGCATTTCAATTTGATTTTGGTTGCATTCGAATTGCATTTAGTTTAATCAATATAACTTGTTAAATAATTTATTATGAAGCAAAAAATTATATTAATTATTTAATTTTTAAAATTATATTTATGAATCCGATCCATACACGAATAAATGTTAAAAATAACAATTTTTTAAGTGAAGTTAACAAAAATATCAATTTCTAAGTGCATTGGCTGAAAATACCGGATTGGATACGCATTTCCAAGTTGGGTATCCCATTTTGTATAAGATACCCAACTCAGAAATGGGTATCTTAAAAAAAAATAAAAAAAAAATGTAGATACGCATTTGCCATTTGGGTATCACATATGGGATACCCAACTTGCAAATGCGTATCAAATGTATTTTTGAATACCCATTTTGTAAATGCGTATCCAATCCGGTATTTTCAACCATCTCCTTCCAGAATTGTTATTTTCGTGATGAACTTTTACAAAATGGTTATTTTTAACCATTACCCTACATACACATCCTACCATGAATATTTTCGACATTTTTTCTAATGTTACATAACAAAGTATTGAATATTCCCAAAACTCAAACGACAGGGCAGCGTCGTCTGGAATTACATTACGTGGTGAACGTGAATCTCTCTTTAATTTTGTTGTCTGCAGGAATTGACGCGGTGAGGCAACAACAAATACGGAAATTTTAAAATAAAAAGGTCTCAAGTCTACACCGTATAGAATGCTAAATAATAGAAAAATATTTAATCCATAATATTCCATAATTCCCTCCCGAAAAACCTATAAATACCCACCCGTAAAACACACAACACAACGTCAACGTACTAGTAATAACATAATTTAATCGTAAAAAGCAAAAGAGATAGAGATAGAAGAGAGGGAGCGAGATTAGAGAGAGAGAGAGAGAGAGGGAGAGAGATTGTCCGTATTTGCATCAGAGAGAGAGAGAGAGAGATAGAAGGGGTGGTGACTCGTGGAGGTATACAAGAGTAGATGCGTGTATTATTATTGACACTCACCCAAAAATGTCGACGGGATCGCGTTGGAAACTGCGTCGCCTTGGTCACCTTGTCTTAGCTTTTTCTTCCAATTATAAACCCTAACCCATCCCATCCCCCCTTTCATCTCTCCATCCCCGACACATACATACAGATACATACCCTCTGGTATTATTATTATTTTTTTTTCTACAGCATTGTTTGTTGTTTGATTTTCTTTTTTTTTCCCTAGTGTGTGTCTTTTATTTATCCTAACAACAATTGTATTGTGTGTTTTGTTTTCAGAAAAATGGCGGAAGTGACCAAGGTGCTGTATATAGTGGTTGTAAGTGATGATGAACAAGACAATAACAGAGACCAAGGAGGGAAAGAGTCGTTGTTGTCGTCGTCGTTTCGATATACACGGCCTGTTCTTCAGAGTACTTTTCAGCTTATGGGTTGCAAAGCTAGGCATGCTTTCAAGGTCCATTTCTATTTCCTTGCTTTAATTCACACTATTCTTATATTTTATGTATGTATGTATGTATGTTGTTCTTTTCAGTTTTTTGGATTTTCTGTTTATACATACATTGCTTTGATCTAACAAGATTCTAACATTCCACTCAAGATTTCATTCATGTGACTGTGTGGTGTAATTAATTCAATTAGGCTTTCATTTATTTTTAGTCACCACTTCATGGAAATTTCCCGAAAATTTTTAGGAATGTCGGTGGAAATTCGTTACCTCAAACTGCTTGTATTTGTGGATTCAGTGTAGTTTGGGCTAACAAAATGTTTTTTCATGTAATATTCAGCTACTGACTGTTGTCATTCTATTGTACACTACCAGTGTCTTGAGAATCTACTCTTTTCGTCTTTCCTTTTTCCTTATTTGTTTTCTTTTGATGTGGGCAGTGCAATTTTTTCCCTTGTCACTTCCTTTTATCCAGTCCTAACACAAAATTTGAGGACCTTATTCTGGATTTAATCGATTTAAGTTCCTTTTCCCCTTTGTAGCTGTCTATTGATAGTTTGGGCAACTCTCCATCCTTTGTATTTAGTATTAACTTTACCTAATATATAAGTTGTATTAATTAATGTGAGTTTACACTTAAACAGGTGAACCTACAGTCCTACACTGAGTCCCATAAGTGAATTTTAGACTGGTGAAAAGATTTAAGGTTTACGTAAATGTAAAAAGATAATGAAAATACATTTCTTTGTTGTTATGACTACACTTGTAATTATTCTGTCAACACTTTCAACCTTTGCCTTACTTACATTCCCACCTATGGTTTAAAAACTTTTAATAACAAAAAATATCTCTAATTTTAATGAATTAGATTCTTACTCAAATGGACAATTACAAAACTTTCCTTAAATTATGAATTCTAAGTGTAGTAGGCTACTAGTATATTCTGCTCTGCAGTTAACATGTAACCATTAAAATATTTATTGCGCGTGGACTATTATTTTTTAGGTATGTCATGCTGAATTCCATTATCTCATATCTTGCAATATATACATCTGTGTCTCTATTGTATGTTGTTATATTATAAGTTATCTGTTACACTGAAGCTGTTCTCTTGGCTTTGATTAGATTAGCAAGAGGGTGTTCGAATTGGTGCGAAATGATTGCTCTGGTGATGCTTTTGTTTCGGAGGGTCACATAATAGCAGGGCAAGAATCTTCGAAAGTACACCCGGTGAAAGAAAATAACTGTGATACTGCACAGTTTCCAGATAAAGCAAGTGGCAACAGCTGTCTGGTTTCAGGCACTGAAAGTGAACGAAAGAGCAAACCTTTTGATTTGTACAAGAGACGCACTACAGCAATTGTTAAAAGAAAAACTTTCCTTGATGTTTCTTGCAAGGCTTTAGCGGAGTACAAGTATGTGTCTCCCAACCAGAGGGCGGATTTAGTATTAGCTTGCAGGTACATTATTGCATAGTATATAGTTTTTGAAGGTGACTACGCATTGTATACTTGTCATATGCAGGAAAGATTCCCTCCGTCGTACGCTTCATGCAATTTATTGACCTAATCATTGTTTTGGCCCTTCTCAACTATTAAATAAAGTCCACTTGACTAAAATGTCATCGATTTGATATTTCTGCTCATTAACGTGGTGGGGTATTCAAGACTAAAATGTTAACCGTTTGTTGTTTATGCTCGTGTTGTTAACCAACCTACTACTCCCCTCTCTCCCTGTCGGCTGAATTGTGACAATTAAAAGAAAACCTACATTTTTCAGAATTCGGGAGCGGAAGGAATCAGTTACTGTGTTGTTGTGTGGCACTAGTGGCTGTGGCAAGTCTACCTTGTCTTCTCTGCTGGTATTCATCTTATTTCTATTGATTTCTTCCATGCAAGTGCTAAATATTTTAAACTGATGGTGTACATGTGAAGGCTATCTCTTATTATTTGCAATATGTTTTCTGATCACGTATTCTTATTTATTTTTCAGTGCTAGCTGTACTTTAAACTGTGTTATCTTTTAATCCCTCACAATGCTGTTTATCAGAAGTTGTGTTGATCACATCGCGTTTCAGTGTGAACCTACTAAACCTAGTACTTTTATGTTAAAGGAGATAAAGGAATGTGTATTGATGTAATGAGATGCAAGTGGATCACATAAGCTAACAAAAGTGTATAAATTGAACTTCATAACAAAAATCGGTCTATTGTGAAGTAACCCAAGTGATTAAACCTTGAAGTAAAGGAACTTTGTAATACGCTTGTGAAGAAGTAATTAATTTATATCTAGAATCTAGCAATGATCCTGTATCTTGTATAAGTGTCTTTTTTTAACCCTTCTATTAATGCATTGTAGTCGATCTTCTGTATCTGACAGACCATTTAGTGAGTATCTTCATAGGTACAGTAGGTCTTTTCATGCTCATGAACAATAGAATCTAGGCGGTCAATTGAAGTCATAAAGTCATCTTCGTAGTTAAGCTTAAAATTCATTTTGCAGGGTAGTAGACTGGGCATAACAACTGTAATATCAACAGACTCAATTCGACATATGATGAGGAGTTTTGTCGATGAGAAGCAAAATCCCTTACTTTGGGCTTCCACCTACCATGCTGGGGAATATCTAGATCGTGTGGCTGTTGGAGAAGCTAAGATCAAAAGTAAGGCGAAGAAGCTAGGGAGAGCTCCCTTACTAACAACGGGTGATGTATCTGATAATTCCAACAGTGGAAAGACATCACCAAAGGGAGGTTCAAACACATCGGAGTTGATCAGTCCAAAACAGATGGCTATTGAAGGATACAAGGCCCAAAGTGAGATGGTAATTGATGGTCTTGATCGGTTGATCACGGGATGGGAAGAGAGAAAAGAATCAGTTGTTGTTGAGGGCGTTCACCTGAGCCTGAATTTTGTGGTAAAACAAATGCGCAGTTGCATTTTGTAGCAATATGGTTTCCCACTACCTTTGTAGTACTTAATTTTTATATTGTTTGCAGATGGGCCTTATGAAGAAACATCCTTCAATCATACCTTTTATGATATATATTACAAATGAGGACAAACACTTGGAACGGTTCGCAGTTCGTGCAAAGTACATGACACTTGACCCTGAAAAGAACAAGTATGTAAAATATATTCGAAATATCAGAACAATCCAAGAATATCTTTGCAACAGAGCCGACAAGCATTTAGTGCCGAAGATTAACAACACCAATGTCGACAAGAGTGTGGCAGCCATCCATGCAACGGTTTTCAGCTGCTTGCGGAGGCATGAGGCAGGGGAGAAGTTTTACGATCCCGCCACAAATACAGTTACTGTTATTGATGAGGAGTACAGGAATCAGTGTGTTGCTGACTCATTGAGCTCCAAAGGAATGTATCAACTAATCCAGAGGCAAGGTTCGAGCAGGCGTCTGATGGCCCTTTTAAACACCGATGGATCTGTCGCAAAGGCTTGGCCTTTGGTCTCTGTAGATAGCAATGGGGAGCCTATTTTTGGCCAAATGACTGAAGATGAGACTGGGAACCCTATGGACGGCTTGTTTCCTGTTGGTAAAGCTGAACCTGTCAATCTCCAGTTCGGCAATTTTGGGATCAGTGCTTGGGTCAGTGATACAGGTGGTACTAGTCATGCCAGTAGTCTTGATGAGTTCAAGGGTGATGGAACTGACAATGGCAGTAAATATTATTCTTCATGCTGTAGTTCACCAAGAATGTCTGATGGACCTTCCAAGGAGGTTAGTTTAGCAAGAATCTCTAATGGACCTCTTAAGAAGTCTTTAGTAATTGATGTTTATTACTCTGTTTTTTTTTTGTGTCTTACGAAGATTCTTACCCCTTCTCTGATTTTAGCTGAAGGAAGAACAATCCGTGGATGGCAGCGATGAAGAGATTGATGTACCACCTGAGGTAGACAGTGATGAGGACTTTAGTGATGATGATTTTAAACAGGTTCAAGAAGAGGTAAAAACTTATTAAACCTGATTTTAGAGAAGAAATAAGCCTTTTTTTTTTTTTGCAAATTTCATTTTTTTTGCAAATTTCAAGGTCAATTTGGAACACTCTTTGTTATCGTCTCTCTCCTAACGAAGTTTTTTTTTTTTTTTTTGCCAAATAAGTTTGTCTGGTCTCTTTTAATTGTGAATTCATGATGGTACACAATATTTTCGCACTTGGTAAACAAATTTATCTATGGTGGTGAAACTAAAATCGTACAAGTAACCAGGTCAGCTAGCATTATTTGTCGTAATTCGGAGTTATTTGTAGCTGGGAAAAACAGAATCACTGATACGTACTTTAGTAGTGGTGTGTTATGATCCCTTGCATTTGTGATATCTTCTGATGTGTTGCAATGTTAATTTTTTTTGCTAACTTTGCACTGCATTGTTTCCATTACAGATTGAGGGATCTGTGGACGAGGAATCTACGAAGTCTGATGAGGAGTATTTGGATCTTGCGATGGAAGATGTTCAAGAGAATGGTTACTGGTCGGACAATGATGAATCCTACAAGGATGCACATTTGCCTGTCTTGGCTAAACAATCCAGTGATGGTTTAAGTACTGCAAAATACAAGCAAAATCTTGATCGATTCTTAAGAACTAAAAGCGATTCTGTGTCTGACTCAATCCGGAGGAAGGTGACATCTCCTGGAAAAGCTGGGGTTAGAAGACGGTCTCATAGCATCTCAGCTGTAGGAAAGGTTGGCTCATTTTTCAATGGTCCTGATCTCCCGGAAGCTGGCCAAAATATGAACTATACAGTGCACAGTTCTGGTATCAGTTTCTAGCTATTAGTGAATTTCTAGCATGTCTAATTTATTAGGTGGTGCTGTGTCTTGTGCTCCTTAGTTAATGTTACAACGCAGAGCACAGGTCTGGCATTTTTTCATAGTCTAGCTATAAATAGTTCCTGACATGCCTAATGTTTAGGTGTGTGCTGCTTCCTGTTCTCCTTCAGTCGACTTGGCTAAAACATCAGAGCAATGTCTCTCCTTTGTATAAATACTCCAGTTCCATCTCTAGGGCATTTCTCGTGTAATTTTGCATCTTCAGAAACCCATATATGGATTGCTGTATTTTAATAGTTTATTCTGTAAATGTTAGGATTTTCACTTGGTAACATATAAATTTGCTCATGATATTTGATTTTTGGCGTACAAAAAAATTAATTGATGGATCATTTGTAAAGCTGACTTCTGCAATTTTCAAGCATATGCTGATAAATGGCGACGATAAGCCAGGCGTTTTGGCAGTTATACTTTTATGTTGTGTTTGGTTGGGATGAATGGAATGGAATGGGTAAAATTAAAGGAAATTAGTGAAGATTAGAGAGAATATTTGGAAAAAATTGAAATAGTACAAATTGTTATGATAAGAATTGTGAAGAAAATGGGATGGTAAGGAATGGAGCATTCCTTCTCAAAATGAGATACTTGAATTATAATATCAATTGTTAGGTATGGAATGGAGGAAAGAATGAAAATTTTGAATATCTACTCTTTTTATACTTGAAATCTCATTCCATTCCTTCCAATTTCTTTCATCCCAACCAAACACAACATTAAGGCTTAACATGACAGAATTGTTATATCCTTGTTGGACGGGGATCCAATTTGCAGTTATATTTTTCAGGCTTAACATGGCAGAACTGTTTTATCCTTGTATGGCTTAGCGTAGGCCAGTCGATGGACCGGGATCTGATCCGTAGGGCTTAGCGTAGGCCAGTCATGGATAGGTCCGGATCCTCTGTCCCCTTCCTCCGTGTCCCCTGCTCTTTTTAATACAAAAAAGTGCTCTTGTGGGACCCATTTGAATAAATAATAAAAATGGGTTCCACAAAAACATTTGTATTAAAAATAACAGCAAACATAAAGGAGACACGGAGGAAGGGGATAGAGGATCCCAACTCGTCATGGACCGGGATCTGATCCGTGGCATATCTGAGGGAGAGCATATTTTAGGTCCCCTAAAATAAATGCATTTTGATTTTGGAACAGAATTCTACCCGGATACATACATTAATGTCCAAAATCAACAAAATGACTAATACAAACATTTTAACAAAATCACTAGACAAATATACCACGCTGCTACTAAAAACACAGTATACAACTTTACGCTAGCAAAAAATATGTGTAGATAAGAAGTATTTAAGTCCAGTAACAACATGGGCAAAATGCAACATTGTGCAAAGTGAAAAAATAACCGTTTTTATATATAATAGAATCTAAGTCCAATAATCAACATAGGCAAAATGCAAAATTGTGCAAATTGAAAGTAAAATACCCGTCTTCATATATATAATAGAGAGGAACAAACCAAAATTGATCAACTTGGGTGCTGCTGCTCGAGGAAACATGTAAATCTTTATCTAGGACCTGTTAGAAAATGGAGTTTTTGGAGCCTAAGTATTTTATGTTCTTGATGTTAATTTCGGATTTTAATGATTGGAAATTGTTCCTTACTATAAGGACTTAAATTTTCATATATGGATCTAAGTAATTTTCTTAGTGAAACCCATAGAGAAATAGAGTTGAAGTGGGTAGCTTGAAAGAGCTTGAAATGAGAATGTGTATTTGTCCCACATTGAAATGAATAAAGGGGGTTGTTGGCTTTATATAGAATCACACACATGGGTAGTGTACAACTACTAAGGTGTATGATGGTGCATGGTGTTACTGTGTGCTCCACGCGCACACACACGCGCGCCGCCGTCGCCCGCCTCGCCACGTCTCGACTCGGGTCGGCTCGGTCGAAGGGCGAATGTCTCGGCGTCTCGCGTACGCGAGGGATTTTATTTCTGTGTTTAAATATATTTTAATTAGAATAAATATATATATCGATTGGGATCAGATCAGTACTTAAAAAACTGATATGTGTGGATAATATATACGTAACAGTTACGATTTATATTTAATTGAAAATCAGCTGTTATAGCCGTTTTGATTATATTAAATCGACCGTTTCGTTTTATTAAATGGAATGGGGGTTACAATATTAATGAGGGTGGTATCAGTTACACTTAGCCTCTAGTATAAATAGAGACCTAAGCTACTGATTGTTATATACTGAATATACAGACTACACCTTACATTCCCTTCTCCTCTTTACACTCTCTAATCCCTTCCTGTCGTAGCTTTGCTTGTGGGTTTTTCCGGCGACTGAGGTGCTAGTCAAAGTTGAGCTTTCTGATTACTGTGATCATTTAGCTCGGAGCTGTTTTATCCTGCAGTGTAAGTGGGGGCAATTATCTCTTCAAGAGCAGTCAGGTTTTTCGAGCAAATCCTAACGACTCAGCTGTTCTCTTATTTGTTTGATATACTGCTATAGCTATGGCTACTGGTATGTCTTCTGTTCTTCCTTCGTTTTTACAGTTACTGACATGCATGCTTTTTACCTTCGTGTTTTGTTTCGTTAATTGTTTGCTTGGCCTTGGCTTGTTAAATACGATATATAATTGCCTCTATGTTGCTGTATTAGTCAATATTATACCCAACATTCTTGAAGAGATAATTTGTTATATAGTATTTAGCATAATGCTAGTCGAAGTTGAGCTTTCTGATTACTGTGATCATTTAGCTCGGAGCTGTTTTATCCTGCAGTGTAAGTGGGGGCAATTATCTCTTCAAGAGCAGTCAGGTTTTTCGAGCAAATCCTAACGACTCAGCTGTTCTCTTATTTGTTTGATATACTGCTATAGCTATGGCTACTGGTATGTCTTCTGTTCTTCCTTCGTTTTTACAGTTACTGACATGCATGCTTTTTACCTTCGTGTTTTGTTTCGTTAATTGTTTGCTTGGCCTTGGCTTGTTAAATACGATATATAATTGCCTCTATGTTGCTGTATTAGTCAATATTATACCCAACATTCTTGAAGAGATAATTTGTTATATAGTATTTAGCATAATGGTTAATGAGAGTGAGATTCCTGCTAGTGGTAGTTCGGTTGCATCTGCTGGGGTCATTGATTGGACCACCTACAGTTTTCCACAACCCGTTGAATTAACTGGCTTGCCTGAGAAATTCAATGGGGGCGTTGGCTTTTCTCGTTGGCAGAAAAGGATGAAGTTGTGGTTGATTGTAAAGGGTCTGTGGCCTGTTGTGGAATATGAGAAGCCGGTTGTGGATCAAGAGAAGGCTGAATCAGTTAAGGGTTTTGCGAAGTGGGCTGAGAAGGATGGGGTGGCTAGGGCGGCCATTTTGGCAGCTCTAACGAACACCTTGTTTGATGTGTACTCCTCTGATACCTACACCGCAAAACTCTTATGGGAGAAGCTGGACCAGACACATAATACTGACTCACAAGGTCTGGAAAAGTATTCTGTGGCTAGGTTCCTTGATTTCAAGCTGGTGGACAATAAGTCCATGACTGAGCAAGTGCATGAGTTCGAGATGATAGTGCATGCTTTGAAGGATTTCGGAATGGACCTCCCTGAAAAGTTTAAGGTGATGAGTGTGATTGAAAAGCTCCCAAAGTCTTGGGAAGAGTTCTCTCTCTCCCTGAAAAGACAGAAAGGAGAGATCACCTGGACCAACCTTATGCTGGACATCTCGGTGCAAGAACAACACAAGTACAAACAGGGACATGTGATGCCGACTGAGCACGGAAGTTCGAAGGTGAATGTAGCAACTGTAGGATAGAAAAGGAAGGCTGTCTCTAAGAAGGGTAATAGTAATAAACCTAAGAATGACAAGGATAAGGCCAAGAAACCAAAGGCAAACAAACCATGTTGGTCTTGTGGGCAGGTTGGGCACTGGAGTAAGGACTGCCCTACAAAGAAGGCGAAGAAAGCCGAGGCTGTAGCTCAAGTGAATGCTGTGCTTGGAACCTCAAGTGGGCCTGTAGCGAACATGGTTGTTGGTGAGGCTTTGGCTTCTGAAACCAACGTAGACCGGTATGTTACCTACAACCCTGTACTATTTACCACTTATCTGTCGAATTAATGGTTGATTGATACTGGAGCTAATGTGCATATTTGTGCTGACATTAGTTTATTTGTATCTTATCAACAGAGTCATAGCTTGACAGTGACGATGGGGAACGCAAGTGCTGCTCAAGTACATGGAGTAGGAAACGTGGACTTGAAGTTTCCTTCGGGTCGTATTCTATCCCTGACGAGAATGCATCATGTTCCCGACATGCGTAGAAATATAATAAGTGGAAGCTGTTTAGTAGCTAATGGTTTTGAAGTCTCTCTCAAATGTAATAAAGTAGTTCTTATTCATACTGGTACTTTCTTTGGCAAGGGTTACTTGTCAAATGGTTTATTTGTAATAAACGCTGAGCCCGTTTTGGGTGCTTTAAATAAGATTACTCCTTCTGTTAACTATGTTGAATCTTCATATTTATGGCATGCTAGACTTGGTCACTTAAATTTTGGTGCTCTTAAAAATATGATGAACTTAGAGTTGATTCCAAAACACACTATAGATAAGAATTCTAAATGTCAAGTATGTGTGTCTGCTAAACAAATAAGGAAACCTTTTCATAATATTGTTAGGGATTCAGACTTGTTAGATTTAGTACACACTGATATTTATGAATTTGGTGGTGTGTTGACTAAGGACCAGTTTAGATACTTCATTACCTTTATAGATGATAGTAGTAGATACTGTTATGTTTATTTACTTAGACATAAGGATGAAACACTTAGTAAATTCATTATATATAAAACTGAAGTGAAAAACAAACCAGTAAGGTACTTAAACGGTTGAGATTTGATAGAGGTGGTGAGTATACGAGTAACTCCTTTAATGAATTTTGTGCAAGCAATGGAATAGTTCAAGAACTTACCCCACCATACACACCTGAGTCTAATGGGGTTGCTGAGCGAAAGAACAGAACATTTAAAGATATGATTAATAGTATGCTTATTAATTCTGGGTTGCCTAAATACATGTGAGGAGAAGCTCTGAATACGGCTTGCCATATTCTGAATAGAGTCCCTCTGAAACACATGGATAAGACACCCTATGAGTTATGGAAGAGCAAGAAGACTAGTCTTAAGTATCTTCGTGTGTGGGGGTGCCTTGCTAAGGTACTTGTCCCTGAACACAAGAGAAAGAAACTAGGTCCGAAGACTGTTGATTGTATCTTTCTGGGCTATCTTGAGACCACTACAGCTATGAGATTTTTAGTGTTAAAATCTGACATAGATAGTATAGTGGCAAACACGATAGTTGAGTTTCGTGATGCTACATTCTTTGAGGATGTTTTCCCTATGAAGACTGGTGTGCCTCAAGATACTTCTAATGAAGATCCCACTCACACATCAAGTTCTATTCCTGATCATGTGGAAAAGATGACAAATGTGGGGGTGGAACCTAGTAGTAGCTCTACTCCTAAGGAGATAAAGGAACCGCGAAGGAGTAAGCGTGTAAAGGTAGTCAAGGATTTTGGAAGTGATTTTATCACTTACAATGTCGAGGACGAACCTTTAACTTTCCGACAAGCTATGGATTCTTCAGAATCTAGGCACTGGAAGGGCGCTGTAAAGAGTGAAATTGACTCTATTGTTTCTAACGGAACATGGGAGTTAGTTGATCTCCCTCCTGGGTGTTCTACTATCTGGTGCAGATGGATCTTTAAAAGGAAGTTGAACCCTGACGGCTCAATAGATAAGTACAAAGCTAGACTGGTAGCTAAGGGTTTTAAGCAAATGGAGGGCATTGATTACTTTGACACATACTCTCCAGTAGCTAGAATGACAACAATCCGAATGCTTGTAGCATTGGCTTTTGTACATGGTCTTATCATCCATCAAATGGATGTAAAGACAGCTTTTCTTCATGGTGAACTTGAGGAAGAGATTTATATGGATCAGCCTGAGGGATTTGTTGCATCTGGTAACGAAAGGAAAGTATGTAAGTTGATCAAATCCATCTATGGCTTGAAACAAGCTCCTAGGGATTGGCATAAAAAGTTTGATGAAACTATAGTGCCGTTCAGTTATGATATTAATGATAGTGACAAGTGTGTCTACACCAAAGTTAAAGGTAGTGAGTGTGTCATCTTGTGCCTATATGTAGATGACATATTACTGTTTGGAACCAATATTGAGATTATTAACGAGACAAAAGCTTTCTTGAAAAGGCATTTTGAAATGAAGGATATGGGTGAGGCTAGTGTGATTCTTAGTCTCAAGCTAACTCAGTCAGCTGAGGGAATAACTTTATCGCAGTCTCAATATATAGAGATTTATACTTGAGAAATATGGTTATTCGCAGTGTAGAATCGCTAGTACACCCTATGACCCTAAAGTTGCCCTTGTTAATAATACTTCAGGAGTACCTGTGTCTCAGTTAAGGTATTCTCAGATTATAAGGAGTTTGCAATATCTTGCTAACTGTACTAGACCAGATATTTCATACTCTGTGTCTAAGATGGCTAGATATACAAGTTGTCCAAACAGAACTCATTGGGATGCTCTTGATAGAGTACTTAGATATCTGAAAGGCACAATGTACCTTAGTTTACACTAAAGGAGATTTCCTGGTGTACTAGAGGGGTACAGTGATGCAAGTTGGATAGCTAAGAAGTCTGGTTCTAATGGAGTGACTGGATACGTGTTCACCCTAGCAGGTGGAGCAATATCCTGGAAGTCGTCCAAACAGACTATAGTAACTCGGTCTACTTTTGAGGCTAAGTTGTGTGCGCTTGATGCCACGGGGACGGAGGCTGAATGGTTACACGGACTTATGTCCGCGATACCTGTAGTAAGTAGACCTCTTCCTGCGCTAGCTATTCATTGTGATAGTAAAACAACTATTGACAAGATTAGCAGTAAAAAGTATAATGCTAAAACAAAGAGGCACATCCAAGTTAGACTAAAGTCTATAAGGGGTTTAGTGTCTGATAGGATTATAGCTGTAGCGTTCATAGGAACTCAGAATAATATAGCTGATCCTTTAACTAAAGGACTGGAACCTGCAGTGGTCCTTAAGTCGAGGTTGGGGATGGGGCTGTCAACCCATCATAGTTCATCATCAGTGGGAACCCAATACACATGAGAGGAGATCCCTTGAAGTGTATTCAATGTGGTAATAACAAGCTGTAAGGATGAATTGGTAGTACCTTTGCTACATAGATGATACTGTTGTATCTGAGTCTATCCCCTGTAAACCTAGAAGGTACTGACACTGCTAGTAAGCAAGAGTTATTATAACTCTGAATGGGGTCAAGTCATTTGATGAGATGGTTGCAGTACATCTCTGGAGATGCCCAGCTAAGCGAATGTAATTGTGTTGTCGCAATTAGAGGAAAGGGTTATTCCTTGAAGCATTCGATGAACAGGATCGAGACAAGACCATTAATGTCTCAAAGCCGTAGATTGGCACCATAGCCTTTGACTTGTCGTCGTCTATGGAACATGATTACATCAAACGGATTAAGATTCAAGGTGAAACATTCCATCTGAATCCGGTAGTCATCGAAGTAGGGGACTTAGGAGGGTTCAAACCCGGAAGGGTACCGACTCTGAAAAACAAGTCATGATGAGAAACCTGAAGCATTTCTATATGGATTTGTGGGGGATTGTTAGAAAATGGAGTTTTTGGAGCATAATTATTTTATGTTCTTGATGTTAATTCCGGATTTTAATGATTGGAAATTGTTCCTTGCTATGAGGACTTAAATTTTCATATATGGGTCTAAGTAATTTTCTTAGTGAAACCCATAGAGAAATAGAGTTGAAGTGGGTAGCTTGAAAGAGCTTGAAATGAGAATGTGTATTTGTCCCACATTGAAATGAATAAAGGGGGTTGTTGGCTTTATATAGAATCACACACATGGGTAGTGTACAACTACTAAGGTGTATGATGGTGCATGGTGTTACTGTGTGCTCCACGCGCACACACACACACGCGCACGCCGCCGCCGCCCGCCTCGCCACGCCACGCCACGTCTCGACTCGACTCGACTCGGGTCGGCTCGGTCGAAGGGCGAATGTCTCGGCGTCTCGCGTACGCGAGGCGACCTGGGCGAGGGATTTTATTTTTGTGTTTAAATATATTTTAATTAGAATAAATATATATATCGATTGGGATCAGATCAGTACTTGGAATAAATCAGAAACTGGTCAGACATCTAATACTGATGGGCCAAGTCATCAGATCCTGATGTTGGGTCCTGGACAGAATTTGATAATATATATATTCAGATTAATTAAAATAAAAAAACTTATATGTGTGGATAATATATACGTAACAGTTACGATTTATATTTAATTGAAAATTAGATGTTATAGCCGTTTTGATTATATTAAATCGACCGTTTCGTTTTATTAAATGGAATGGGGGTTACAATATTAATGAGGGTGGTATCAGTTACACTTAGCCTCTAGTATAAATAGAGACCTAAGCTACTGATTGTTATATACTGAATATACAGACCACACCTTACATTCCCTTCTCCTCTCTACACTCTCTAATCCCTTCCTGTCGTAGCTTTGCTTGTGGGTTTTTCCGGCGACTGAGGTGCTAGTCGAAGTTGAGCTTTCTGATTACTGTGATCATTTAGCTCGGAGCTGTTTTATCCTGCAGTGTAAGTGGGGGCAATTATCTCTTCAAGAGCAGTCAGGTTTTTCGAGCAAATCCTGACGACTCAGCTGTTCTCTTATTTGTTTGATATACTGCTATAGCTATGGCTACTGGTATGTCTTCTGTTGGTCGTGTTTTGTTTCGTTAATTGTTTGCTTGGCCTTGGCTTGTTAAATACGATATATAGTTGCCTCTATGTTGCTGTATTAGTCAATATTATACCCAACAGGACCAAAGTCATTAAAATCACGTACAACAATGCAATGTATGATATCTTGTGTATTTCGATTGTCGTTTCGTGTACTTTTGTATTTTTGTGTATTCATAGCTAAAATTGAAATCGATCGGAAATCATTTTGTGTACTCATAGCTAAAATTGAACCCGAAACATTTCGTTTTGACACGAAATTACACAAAATTTTCGTGTACTTTTTATTTACACGAAACGATTATATCCGAATACACGAAATACTTTTGAATATGTAAAATGAGTGATTAAAAATACACGAAATACTAATGGATTACGTAAAATAAAATACGTATATAATATTTAGTATGATATATAAAAGTAATATATTCGTGTACATTCGTGAATATTTTGTGTAACTTCGTGTTCGTGTACTTTCGTGTTTCGTGTACCAAAAATTAAAATCTAAAATTGTATTTTCCGTGTCATTTCGTATCGTATTCAGGTGTCACGTATTAAATTGTCAAACCTAGTATTAATCCATATTTCTTAATATGAAATTATTAGTAACTTTAGAATTTTGGTTTACTTTATTGGATTTGGTAATGTTTTTATTGATGGCTTTAGCTTTTAAATATTGATTTACTTAAGCCAAATCCATTAGGTTTTATAACTTGTTAGATAAAGTGATATGAAAAAGAAAAAAAATTGCTAGTTATAACATTATTTTCCAATATATAATAAAAATAAAAAAGATAATAAAGATGTATTATCAAAGGCTTCAGGATTGATTCCAACCAACTACAATTTTTTTTTTTAACATTGACTACTACTAGTACTAGCTTAAAGCCCGTGCGATGCACGAATTTTTTTATTTTAATATTATATAAATTTTTTCATTTATTTAAATTAATCTTTTAAAAGATGAATTTTGGAGGCTTACATTATTATATGAGATGATTTGATAATAATAATACAAATTTTATCTGTGATATTTCTAGAAATGGAAGGATTTTAGTTAGAAAATATAGAAAAGATGATAGGTTTTAGTTAAAAAAGGTAATTAATTAATTATTGGTAATTATAAAATTATTATTTTTATTAAATAGAATGCATGTGATATGATTAGAAAAAGATAGGATTTAGTTAGAGAAAATTAAAAAGGAAACATGTTATATGTGAAAAATATAATTGATTAGTTTATAGTAATTATAGTTTAATTACCTTATTTACTAAATACAATTGCACGAAATATTTTTAGAAAAAGGAGAAATTAATATTGTCCGTGATATTTCTATTAAAAGAAAGATTTTAGTTAAAAAAAATATAGAGGAGATGATACGTTTTAGTTGAAAAAGATAATCAGTTAATTATTAATATTAAAATATTATTAATCTATTTTATTAAATAAAACCTCCTTTGATATAATTGGAAAAATAGAAATTTTAGTTAGAGAAAATAGAAAGGTAACGTGAAAATTAAAAAAATGACATGATTTAAGTGAAAAATGTAATTGATTAGATTATATAATTATAATTTAATTATGTCATTTTACTAAATAAAATTGCTCATAATTTTTAGAAAATGAGAAAGTAATGTTGCCCGTGATATTTCTAGAAAAAAGGGAGTTTAATTACAAAAAATAGAAAAGATGATACATTTATTATTATTTTATTTTATTAAATAGAAACATCTGTGATATAATTGGAAGAAGAGAGATTTTTATAAGAGAAAAGAAAAAAGGTACCGTGTTTTGGTTGAAAAAGGTAACCGTTCATAATATAATTGGAAAAAGAGAGATGTTAATTAGAGAAAAAAGAAAAGGTAACGTGTTTTGGGTGAAAAAGGTAATTGATTAGTTAATAGTAATTATAATATAATTATGTTATTTTATTAAACAAAATTGCTCGTACTATTTTAAAAAAAGATATTTTAGTTAGATAAAATGTGAAAGATATTCTATTTTACTTAAAAAAATGAAATTGTTTAGTTATTAAAAAAAAGATATTTTAGTTAGATAAAATGTGAAAGATATTCTATTTTACTTGAAAAAGAAAATTGTTTAGTTATTGAAAAATAGAAAAGGTAATATATCTAACTTGAAAAAGGAAATTGATTAATAAAGTAAAAATTTTAGTTAGATAAAATATAAAGGGATATTATATTTTATCAGAAAAAGGAAATTATTTAGTTTTTGAAAAAGAGAAAAGATAATATGTTTAACCTCAAGAAGAAAATTTATTAATTAACAGAAAATGTAATATGTCTAACCTGAAAAAGGAAATTGATTAATAAAGGAGAAATTCTAGTTAGATAAAATATAAAAGGATATTGTATTTCAGGAAATGAGTTAGTTCTTGAAAAATAGAAAAGATAATATGTTTAAACTCAAGAAGGAAATTGATTAGTTAGTAGATCTTTAATTAAGTAAGGGTAAATAAGTAAAATCGATAGGTACCGTACCGACCAACCGACCGACTAACCAAACTTTTAATGTTTCGGCTTTTATATAATAGTATAGAGGCCATTATTCTAGAGAGTACCTCCTTATATAGAGAATATGAGAGAATCAATCTAAACCATTTATTTTTTAGGGCCCCGCCAGGGGCACATACAAATAAAATGCACCCTCACACACTGCATCTCAAAAAAAAATTCTGATGAACAGTACCTGTTGACTGGGCTGCCATGTCAGCAACCTGCCACGTGGTACTGCCACGTGACAGGCTGTTGACGTGCCATGCCACGTGGCACTGCCACGTCAGCAAATGGGGGGTCCAACTGCTAACGTGGCAGTGCCACATGCCACGTGGCAGGCTGTTGACGTGGCAGCCCAGTCAGCAGATACTGTTCATCAGAATTTTTTTTTTTTTAAAGTTGTGGTGTGTGAGGGTGCATTTTAATTGCGTGAGGGTGTATTAAATATGTGATCTAGAATGATTCTCTCTAATTCTCCATGTAATAAATTCTCTCTAGAAGGGGACTCATAGTATAGATTTACTCCCTCTGTCCCATCCATTTCTTTACAATTTCCTTTTTGGGCCGTCCCACCATTTCTTTACATTACCCAAAATAGTAAGTTTTAATACTATTACACCCACTACTTCACTTATTTTAACAATACTTTACACTATTTCACCCACTACTTAACTTATTTTAACAATAAAATCACTATTACACCCACTACTTCACTTATTTTAACAATAAAATCACTATTACACCCACTACCTTATTTATTTTAACAATATTACACCCACTTTACACCCACTATCCTTGACCTCCGTGCCCAGTCGCCATGTAAAGAACTGGCTGGGACGGAGGGAGTATGTATTAGTTACTAATCATTATTAATAACCTTTAGTTCTCTGTCCCTCTCATTTCTTTACATGTTTTCAGTACTGCTTGATACGTATTTTAAGGTGTATATAAAGTATAATTTCATAAATTATTTTTAAATTTTTTTTTTTGAATAAAAGTTTAAACATTAAATTTTTATTTAAAAGAAAAAAATTATAGAATTATACTTTTTAGAAACATTAAAGTACGTGCCAATAATTCAGGGGGACGAAGGGACTATTATTTAACTACACTTACACATAATCATAATCGGATAATCATTTGGCTCGCTGCTAGGATTACTTTTAAATTCCAAAGGATGTCGATTACAATTAAAGACTCTAACTCTAATATATTAAGGGCTCGTTTGTTTGGATGTAACTCAAGGATGTAACTTTAAGTACCTTGGAGCTTTAACAAGTTACAACGTTTGGTCGAATGATTTTTAAAAGGGTTTATCTAGTGTGTGCCCAAGGGCACATGCTAAGAATCCGTGTTTGATGTGTTGAAAAATTTTGATTGGTGGAGATTTTTGTGCATGCAGGGCCCATCATTATTAATGAAATCTCCATCAATCAAAAGTTTCTAACTCAAAGGTACTCCGAGTTACTACAAAATGGTGGAATACCTAGCATAGGCGTGGTCACCGTGAGTTACGTAGTAAATATGTTTAACCTTTTTTTTTAGTATTATTTTGTATTCATAATTACACATCCGCTTTTAATAGGTAATTATTTTTCCTTAATTTGAGTAACTATTTTAATTTTTATTTAGTAAAATATTTTTAATATGCTCTAGATTTTTTTTCATGATTAACTATATAAACTTTTTAATTTTCCTGTAAAATCAATTTTACAAATTGGGTTGCTTGATTTGGTTTAGGTAAATTGTTAAAAAAACATTTAAATTTTTAATCTGTATAATAAATTTATATTTTCTATATAACAATTATGTAATAAATTATAGAATTTAATTTATTTAATTTTATTATAATTAAAATAATATGATTTATTTTTACTATAATCTTTAATAGATATATGTTTTTTTCTACAACATATTATAATATTTCTAGTTTTATTTTATATATTTATATTTAAGACATTATTATGCTATATGTCAATAATTTTAAAATTATTATTCAGTTTTAATTTGTATATATATTAATTTTAACTCCACATTATTTATTATATTTTACATCAATTATTTTCTATTTAGATTTAATCATATTATAATATTATATATATATATATAATTCAATTCTATTTCATATTTATAATTTAGTCATATTTGAATTAATTAATAATATTATTAAAATTTAATATTACTATTAAAATTTATTCATGTAAGTATCAATTTTAATTTAAAATTTAATAAAATTATTTTAATTTAAATCACTTCTACTAGTATACAAACATGAGTAACCAAACACAGATTTTAATATTTCTAGGAACTACACGTTGTATCCTAGTTCCAAGGACTTTCTAATTATCTAAGAAACGAGGCCTAAGTGTAATATTTCAAATTCCAAAAATATTAACACAGGTTAAAAGTTGAAATTTATCAACATCATATACAAATTCTAATAATTATAATTTTAAAATATAAAATTCGAATCTAATCAATATCATATTATTATCCAATATTAAGAACATCTCCACTAATAAAGAGTCTTTATAATATCTACGTGACATTTTTTTTATAGATAATATGTACTTCAATATATCAAAATCCTTAGTAAAAATTATAAATAATAAATCTTAGTAAAAATTATAGACAATCATCTTATATTGACTATTTTAATTGAATTTTGTTGAATCAAATTTCCCCTTAGCATCAACAATGGAATTATGTATATTGGTTATGTAAATTGATAATTATGTAAAATTTGTTGAACCCAACATATTTCAATAGTATTATTAAAATGATCGGGTATATGTTAAAAATACAAATAAATGATGATGTCATGATTATGCGTTCAAATTTAGAACTTTTGTAAAAAATTTAGATATTGGCAATATATAGCCAAAAAGATGGGCTGGATATAAGAAATCAAGATTTTAAATGTTTCAATTTTAATATAATATTATAGTTAAAAAAATTAAAATTAATAATAAAAAATAATTAAGGAACAAACAACCAAAATTTTAAGGTTTCGTATTTAATATTATAGTATAGATAGATATATATTAACATTCTAATACAAATATAGGTTATTGAACTTTAGGTAAAATTTTAATGTAAATAATAGATTTTTAATATTTGTAAAAATCTTAATATGAACACTTAAGTAACATAAACATAATTAATATCAAATCATCATTGTATTAAAAATTATTCGTAAGTGTTGCGAGAGTTATAAAATTGTACAAATAAGATTTTAATACTCAGAGATAGATAAAATAAATTAAGCATATAAATATATATTAAACTCTTAATTATTATTTTTCCCTACATTTTCAAAGTTAGAATTTCTAAGTTCTTCAATAGAATACTCCCTCTGTCCCATGTGATTCTTTACATGGGGCTGGGGCACGGAGATTAAGGATAGTGGATGTAATATTGTTAAAATAAATGAAGTAGTGGGTGTAATAGTAATTTTATTATTAAAGTATGTAAAGTAGTGGGTGTAATAGTATAAAGTTTGAAAAAGTGGAATAAAGTAGTGGATGTAATAATGTATTTTATTGTTAAAAGTTACTATTTTTAGTAATGTAAAGAATTGGTGGGACGTCCCAAAAAGGAAATTGTAAAGAAATGGATGGGACAGAGGGAGTATTAGATTTCTCTAATAAAATCCAATTAAGCACGAAAAAATAATTAATCTAAGAATAAAGGTATATATATAAATTGTTTATGAAAAATAATAAACGAAGTATTACATATTGTTAAATAATAATTATCAAATTTTAATAATTTTTAATTAATATTCGATTAACGGACCGATACAATGGCTCCAAATAATTAACCCCTAACTATTTTAATACATTTAAGGTTCAGGCAATAGAACCGAAAAAAATTGTAAATTCTCAAATTTGCTTATTGAATATTTGAATAATTGTTTAAATTTTGATAAAAACTTTTTGGAAGCTACGTCACCACTTTTATATGTTTTGATATGATATATTGATTTTTGGATTTTTTGACCGTTTTTTGAATTTGATTTAGTAATTGAATACGTATTTAATAAATTTTAATAGTCCGAAAAATCGAAATGTTACACATTGGATCCTACTTTTTGGTCCAAATATCATTGAGACATTGCTGTGTATAAAGCAATTCTCACATGAGATCGACATCCGTACACCAATACGTAAACATGGTGAGGTGAGTCTGTCATTTGTGCCCACCAGAGACTGACTAACTTGGTCTCATTGCTGCCTGCTGGGACTACAAGCTGGAAAATAGAAGGTCCCATGTTCATCATGATCTCCACAATCCAGCTCAATAAATTGATATTGTTAGTACAACAAGATCTCTCTTGATATGTATGTGACCTCTATATTATTGTACCCTTTTTTTGCATGCAGTGCATTTAGGACCACTGACTGGTATTACGAATGTCTAGATTTGAAGCTATTTCTTTTATTTTTCTTTGTGTTTTGAACTTGCATTATAAACTATATAAACCTGAGTCTCGTGTTAAGTTAAATGGATAAAGTACATATGATCCTCATTACACTGACCTTTTTTTTTTGACAACTTACACTGACCTTTTAATTCTTGTTTCAAAATATTTTCAGCTAATCGAAATCACAATAACACACCCGATCTTCCCACTAACATGTCTGATATACTTATTTTCTTCTGTGGAAAAACATAATTAAATATTACAAGCCCAACATTTCGCCTTTTATCTCTACACAGAAAGTTTATTGTTTCAAGGGGAATAAACATAAATATTACAGTATGTCACTGTGTGTGTAGTGTCTGCTTGCACGTGCACGCACTTTAATCTTTTACTGTTTCTAGAATGGGTATTTAATTATAACTTATAAGCAGTCGGTCCAAGGTTGTCGGTACTGACTAGAGCTTAATCGGATAGGTGGGGATTAATCGGAGGATAAATCAGTTGCATTTAAATATTGTTTTTAATATTTTTAATTATTAATTAAATATTTTTGCCATTTTTTTTTGCCAATTTTAATAGTCTTTCAGTCGATTTTTGATCGTCTAGATTGCCTTTTAACTGTCTAAACCGATTTCAACCGTTTTTTGAGGTCAAGGGTTCGACCCCTGGGTGTGTGTGAGTTTAGATTGTATTAGTTTCCTTTCTTTGTATTTGTATTTGTATTTGTATTTGGCCGGGAGTCCTTCGGAAACAACCTCCCTATTGTATAGGGGCATGGTCTGCGTACATTTACCCTCCTCAGACACCACTTTGAGTGGTATTATAACTGAGTAAGCTAAGTTTTTTTCTATGTATCCCCGTCTCGGAACTTTTTGGTAACAGCTAACACCTAGGCCACCGATTTTTAAAACCTGATTATAAGTAGCTAAAAACATGAATAGCTAGTTGAATACTATGTTCAAAAGTTTGCTAATGCTATCCATGATTAAATAGCGAAGTACAGCTCCTTTGTGTATTAAACCAAATTAAACTAATTATAAGGAAGATTAAAATCATTGTAGTCATAATATCCAGTTAATGCTAGTGAAATTGATACTTGCAGCTAGCAGACTAATTAGCAACCTTTGATTACTCTTCTGGACCAGAGGATTTTCAAGTGCGAAACATTAATTTATTTAATCATCTATCATGAGTCATGACCTATAATTTTCAAAATATCCATCCATATTCTACTGCAACCAGTTTTTGAGTAGGAAAAACTATTTCTAACAACAGAATAGATAAATTTGTTCCACATATTTTAATTTAACAATCTTCTGGTAGTTCTTTTCTGGTAGTATTGTAGCAACATTGTTCAAACTTTCATACAATTTTTTATATCATTCTTATAATCTTATTCCTAATCTAGCTGAAACAAGAACTAATTTATATCACTACAAGAAAAAAAACGGTTTCGGACCACATTTTCAGTCGAAAAAAACCTTAAACGATCGGTTTTGTAACTTTCTTTGCTTCATTTGATTGCAAATGCTGTTGATTGATGAATGACTTCACAAATGTCATTTCACATAAATATCCTTATCTGCATGAATTTTCTACATTAACTTAGGAACCAATGCAGTTAGGACATGCATTAGGACCAGTTTTAATAAATTTAGTTTCTTTAAATAGTTTGCGCTATTTGCTAGTTTTTTCAAATAGTTGAATGGAATAACTAATAGGATCATTTTAATAAATTTAGTTTTTTCAAATAATTTACGCTATTGCTAGTTTTTTCAAATGGTTGAATGAAAGAACTAAAACGGATTAGGAAATGGAATGATAAATTGATATATACCCCAAAATAATATATTGAATATATTTTTTTAGTTGAAAAAATAATATTTAACTTAAAAATATGAAAATGGAATGAAGATATTAATAAGTGAATTGATTAATAATCTCTATACTTTATTATTTATGCTCCAACTCCTATTTTAATTCAAACATGTAGATTACGTCTTTATCTATATGTAAAAAATGACCAAAAAATTGGATAATTATAATTGAAACTTAATAAAACAGAGGTTTGCGTAAAAATTGTTCTAATATTGAAAGATACAAACACGAAAACTAACCGACATCAAATGGTGTCTCCTCTGGGCGCTTGATTTGATTTGTTTGTTGCTGCACCTAGGATGGGAACGGGTCGGGTTCGGCTCGGGTTTTGTAAAATCCAAATCCAAATCCAAATATTTTCGGGTTTCAGATCGTATCGGGTTTCAGATCCAAAACTCAATATCCAAATCCAAATCCGTCGGATTTCGGATCGAATCGGGTTTTTTTCGGGTATTCAAAATTAAAAATAGTGTAAATAAGTTGCTTAACAAAAAAATAAAAAAAATTGTGTAAGTAAGTTAAAAAATACCGCTACATCCATGACAATTTATTTTCTCGATCTTTCCATATCTTATGTCTCAAAGATATGTGTATGTATAATATGTATTTATAATATACATTTATATATAATATATAATATATAAAATATAAAATTTAATAAATAAAAGTCGGGTATTTTTCGGGTTTCGAGTTCGGCTCGGGTTTTGATCGGGTTTCGGGTTTCGTATCGGGTTTCATGAAATCCATATCCATATCCAAAATCTTTCGGGTTTAAAATTTAAATCCATATCCAAATCCAAAATATCGGGTTCGGATCGGATAAAAAATCGGATTTCGAATCGGGTATCCGTCGGATCGGATTTTTTTCCCATCCCAAGCTGCACCTTTGTAGCTAGGTGAGCTAGCTCAGTGCTCTCTGACAGTTGTTCATTTCATCAAGTGTATTGCAGAGCATAAATTGATCATGGAGGGGAAAAAAAAGCAGCACAAATTCATATATCATATGACTTGAAGTTTGACACATATATCTCAAATTATCAGGCAAAACTTTCAGTGTTCAAATTGAAAGGCATCTTTGGCATCAAATTAAAAACATATCAATGAATAGCAAACATACTTGAAAATCCATCTATACTTTCATAATTTACTTAATTTGACACCAAAATAGCATAAACATATCAAAGAATAGCATACATAAGAACTCAATGCTTTCATCATATCATGATTATTCCTCGGTGGATGACTAAAAAAATTCAAAACTTGATTAAATTTAAGTATATCGAACGTTGAGAAAGCTGGTTCCCTTGGGTGGTCCACGTCCTTCAGGAGAAAGCCACAAACGTCGCCGACCAGCTCCAACCACCACACATACACATATATATGATGTGTGCCATTCTAGTACGTTCACCTGCATAATTAATTACACATTTATATAAGCTTTCAACTGCAAAAATATAACTGCATGTTTAATATTACTTGCTAGGTTATTCATTGTATTATACGTACACACAAATCATTCAAAATTTCAGAATAATTACTTCCAATGAAAAAAAACTACGATTCCATAATGCATGATGATGAATTAAGTTTGTATTTTGTATTTAAAACTTTGGAGGAAACATAATAATTAATTAAGCGATTAGAAACTGACCTGATCAACAGAATCTGGTCGAATTCAGTAAGCCTACATTCAACTACAATGGGTCGAATTTAGCACGCCTACATTCCACACAAAACGGTCGAATTTAGTACACATAAATTCAATGTAACCTGGTCGAATTTAGTATTCGACCAACGATGGTCGAATTTAGCCGTGTGGGGGAAAAATGGGATTTTCTGAAAATTTTGGTGAAAAAATCCCGCTTTAGGTTTCCCGCCCATTTTTCACTATCGACTGCAATCGATCGAATTTAGCCGTGTGTGGGGAAAAAAGGGCGGGATATTTCCCGCGTGGCTTTGCCGGCAAGATAAATTCGACCGTCAGGGGCATTTTTGTCGAAATTAGTTGCTAAAATCGACTGAATATTTTCGACTGGCAATTTATCGACTGAATGCGGTTGAATTTAGCCGCCAGTGCTAAGTTCAACTGTTTGCGGTCGATATAAGCCGCGGTCGAATTTAAACAGTTGAATTTAGCCCTGCTGTGTTGTAGTGCTGATAAGAAACTGACTTGCCAGCAGATTTAAAGACAATTTAATCAGAAGATGTGAAAACATAGTTGGAAAGATGCGCTCCAGATCTAGGAGGTTGATAGAGAAGTATAATCATGGTACTGGTAATCTTCAATGCCGCTCTGATCAAAATGAGGGACAAACTAAACCAGTCCATATCATATGCATGGGGACCAGGTACGTAATTGTAAAAGTTGTGTATCAGTTATAGGTCCATTTCAGTTAAAAGAGATGAGTACATATATAATTGCTCCAAATTGACAACTATAACTCCCCAAAAGTCATCAATATATAAGTAACCATTAATGTTCAATTTACTAAAATTAATCACGAACAAGATCATCACAAAACAGCTTGATTCAGTTTAATCTCAATTGATTTGTAGGATAAATTATGCGGACAGTACCCAACAGCGAAAATTCAAACCAATGAACACTAGAAACCAACGTACAGTATGTTTTATTTTGTAATTACAACAAATTTTAGAACACCTTCATTTTGCTGAAAAAATTAATGTCATTGCAGGAGAGATGATATTTCCACATGGTATTGATTTCCTCTTGTACCCTCAATATTCTCAAAGATTTATTTCAGAGGGAGTGTTAAAATATAAAACATGTTCCTAATAATTAAGTCATCCTCCTAATATTGAGTATTTATGATTCAACAAGAATATTGATAATACTAGAAGTATATACTAACTATACTATCAGATTATCAGTAATACGAATTCTTGTTCGATATATAGTGAGGTAAAATGTATGTCAAGCTCATTAGTGTGTAGGATTTATATTAATCAGTTGAATTATTACCAGGGACGTCCTGAGTTGAAAGATGTTCTATGCGATTTTAAATTTTTTTTACCCCTGTAATAAAATAAGTTATCTCATTTTAGTAACTACCAACAAAAAAAATGATAATTCATGATTTAAAAATTATTCTTCTCGCATTTTTGCTAGCAAAATCATCAATGAAGCATTCAAAATTAGAATGTGTAAGCACATACCTCTCGATTGATAACATAGTCAACCCATTCAATCGTTCAAGTGATATCCTATAGCGGAGATACGACTTAATCAATTTTAACTTTGAAAAATCTGTTCTGCAGAAACCACTGTAACTGAAATGGTTAATTATATTTTGTAAGCAATTGTGGCAGTCAGATCGCAACCTTCCACGCTCTTCAAAAAATTCAACACCTTTTTCACTTCAATAGGTAAGCATTCTTTTATAATTCTTAACTTAAGAAACAGGACATTTTCATCAATATCAGAAACAAAATCATGCTTTAAAATTTTTTCAAGATTCATGCAAGAGGTCTTTAAACTATCGTCACTTAAGCACTTCAACTTAATTTGTCAAATTAAATAGAAACCCAAAAATCTGCTCATATTTTTGAAATTGTTCAAATCTGAATTAGAGTGATGTATCAACATGATCTAGCAAACATATAAGGTAATTCACTTTAAAAGATTGCTCGGCTGATAAATGACATTTTTATTTTTGATTTTTAATTTTAAGCTATTCTGTAATTTTTTTAAAACTACTCTCTAAATTTTTTTATTAAAAAATTGCCCTTAAATGTTGGATGCCCCATGGCTTGTATTGCTTATCCTCTCCCCTGATTATTACTTTATGCGAACCCTATAATTCGAACCATTAAATTCTTAATCCCTTTTTAGCTTGAATGCTGTCCCTGCAATAAATTAAGCTACTAAGTAATTAGCTACCTAGCATACCTAAAAGAAACCCTAATTATTTGAAACTAGCTATAGTAGAAGTCCTAAAAACACAACAGAAAATGAGAACATGTACATACAAGAAGGAGTTGAAAAGAATAATACCACATTAATGGTTACAGTTGCTCATCTGATAGGAACTGATGAAGAAAAGTTCTTGAAGGGATGAAAGATCAGCCATTTGCGGACGTGATTAGTCGGTCACTCTCAGTACAGGCCCATAGGTCCTAGGTTCGTACGGGATGTTTAGTCGTTCCATTGCCAAAGCAGCATCATCAAGATTCTCATTACCAAAATTCCCAATTGGCAGCCACAAAAATGTAAATATAATTAATATCTACATTAACATCATGACCAACAACTTGCATTTGCATGTGAATCTTGATGATGCTACTCCAGAAAACAACGACTGTTTCTTAATTTCACTTATGCAACACAGGGAAGGGCAAATCCAGAAAAACCTATATATGGTGGGACTATATATCACTTAAATTTATGAATGATAAAATTGGTTGTCACAACTTAAGATTTTTTGATCATATTTTTATACATATATGACATTTAAGCTTTAGTACTCCAACCATGTAATCTCCAAATTATGATAATTATAATCATTTAACTATAGATACATAAAAAAAACAACTTAAATTTGAGGGCATTAAACTTTTTCTAATAAGGGAACTTCATAATACGCATTCATATCTTAAAGTTTTAATGATAATTCGCTAATTAATTTTTGCTTTTTTGGGGAACGTTTTCCTGTAGACCGCTACATAGATACGCCCTTGAACACATATATAATCGAAAAGTAATAATACGCACGCACGGTATAAAACTTTTGTATCTAGGTAATTAGCAGAGAGAAGCTAAAACCCTTGTAGACTGTTTTGGAGTCTAAATTTGCCCTTTAACATGTTTTAAGCATGGTTCTAAAAATCCCCGATTTAATCGAATAATCCCCAATTAATCCTCTATAAGGTAGCTAACCGATTCGATTTTTGAAATCCGATTAATCCTATGAATTTATTTAAAATGATATGTTTAACTGTAAATTAGACTAATATATTAAATATTATTATAATATCCGATTAATACTCCGATTAATCCTTCCAATTAATCCCCGATTACCCGATTAATCTTAAATCGGTACCTCAACCGATTTATACCGATTACCGATTTTTATAACCATGGTTTTAAGTTGTAAGTGAACCCAAGGTCCCAAAACAACAAGAATATACTGTTATATACACTTGTCAAGAAAAGGAATATATATACTATAGGTAAGTATCTAACTATATACACCACCAAACAAACCCTACTTTCTATTTTAAACTCTGTTGTGAAAAAAATTAAAAAAAAAACATAAAACATAAAAATAACATAAATTGATACAAACATATATACCTTAAAATTTGAGAGCTCTGAGTAACTTGACGTATATTTGGCCAGAAAAATCCACACATCTAAGTTTATTCTTGGCCAAAGAAAAATACAAAACCCAGTACACAAACATATGTACATAGGACATCATATCCTGTCAGATTGGGGAGATTTATACCGCAACTTCTAAGGTCGATCGGGTGACTTAATAATATCAATCAAAAAAATTAGATCAACACAAGTAGACAATAACAAGCTAATCAAGATCTTACAATAGAATTAGATATATACTATTTGTATAAAAAGAAAGAAAGAAATATATGCATATATACATATGCCGAGATCGAGTTAAGCAAAAACTTTATAGAACTATGTAAGATAACTATCGGATGGTTGTTTATAAGAGATAGTTATCGGGCCGTGGTTGAACCTCTGTATTTTTAAGTTTGCGGCTGAGGAAAAGGAGATGAGTAGCAAACGAGAGTGAGAGAGAGAGAGGAGAGGAGAGAGGAGTAGTGCTGTGTGCATTTGTTTGAGGAGGAAGATAATATATTATACAAGAATGGAAGAAATGGTTCTTTGTTACTTAGTCGGTGTTTGGGGTATCTTAAAATAAGTAACTTATGACTTATAAGCACTTATGTCATATAAGTGATAAGTGGAGCAGAGATTATAAGTCAGTAGAGTGTTTGGTAAATCAGAACTTATAATCAGTAGACTGTTTGGGTAAATCAGAACTTATAAGTTAACTTTTTTTAATAATTTTCAAAATATTTGTTTTTTATATATAACAATGGATATCAATGGATAGATCTCGATGAATAGAGAAATTTGATATATACATATCAATTTTCTAATGAATGGATCGAGAGATATATGGCTTTGAAGATTCGAAGGATATTATATATTGCGTATATCGAGAAATAAGTTATAAGCATAAGTTGAATGTTAGGATTTCCTAACATTCAACTTACGGCCTTATAAGTTATAAGTTGAGCTAAAACTTATTTTGGCAAACACCCCTCATAAGTGCTTATGGCCTTATAAGCCATAAGTTGACCACGATAAGTGGAAACAAACAGCCCCTTAAAAAGAAGATTTAATTGCATTTTGCATCCCCAACTTTAGTCCAATTTCAGTTATGTATATGTAGTTTCATAAATTGTACTTTGCATCCCCAAACTTTAAATCAGAAGTCAAATCACAATCCCTTATACATTTTCTATCAAAAATAATATTGCTTTTAACGCAATATAAAATGATTGCAATGATGATATAAATTATATATTTTAAACATGTAACTAATTTTATACTTTAAAATTCTTTAAATTATAATTTAATATTATTTTTTCACCATTAATCAATTATATTATATTTGTAAAAAATTAAACTATTACGTTTTCATTAAATAAAGTTGCGACTATTATGATATATGATACATATAAAATCATTGAAATATATTTGTACCATCTTAAAATATAAATTATATAATCACTACACAATTTTATATCGTATTTGTCAATACAATCGTTAAAAGAAATATTATTTTTGATAGAAAACGTATAAGAAATTGTGATTTGATCTATAATTTGATGTTGGGGAATGCAAAGTGCAATTTATTAAATTACATATACATAATTGAAATTGAAGTAAAGCCGGGGGATGCAAAGTACATTTAACTCTAAAAAAATTAATTTGTTTACAATTATATTTGAGTTGGCCAGTTGGGTAATTCTAATTGGCTACTGCGCGTATAGCTGTATTATGTGGTATTGCGTTCGTCAGATATTTGACTGCAGTTACATAGTGTAAACCCTAGTTGCTTTCAAGTGGGCATCTACTTCATTACCCTGCCTTGCCGGGTAGCCTTGTTACCCGCAATCTATTACTCCCTCCGTCCCTTAATGTTTTTCCTGTTTTGACTGGACACGTTTGCCAACGCACACTTTTGATCGTTAATATTTTGAATTTCGTATTAGTATTAAATATAAAAACTTTACTGTATTAAAGTACTCATAAATACGAATCCAACAAGATCACTCATGACTATATTTGGTCTTATAGATTAGACGTAAATTAGTAATTTGTCTCATGTTATGAACAATCCTGACATTTTAAACAAGAAAAACAAATCGGGACAGAGGGAGTACAAATGATCCAAGAACCATACAAAATCTTAGTGTTTGAATTTAAATTTTTAGTACCTAATACTGTGTTTGAATTTATTTTTTAATGTACATCATCCTACAAAAATATATTACACAATCAAATAAATAAAATAATTATTATATAATTAATACCTTGAGTTGGGTTCAGTGGAGATCATATTTTTTGTGGAGTCCACATTTGTTCTACATACATTCATCATCAGTATTTTACATTGCATTTAACAATTTTCATCGATCATCACCAAGATTAGTTAGGATTTTTTCAACAATATCGTCGAAATGGCACGAAATCCATCACAAAAATACATTATATTGTCCGCAACGACAAAATATTAAATTTGCAGAACAAATTTTATTTTGCAGATTCAAGTATTAGAGAACAAAGCGATTTAAATATTATACATCAATTCAAGAGATGGTTAGGCGTGTTTCGGAACAGTTTATGGTCATATTCAGAAGGAAAACCTTTTTGCATTGATAAAACATTGTTAAATATAGATGAATATATGCAGAATAAAGGTGGACTACAAGACTTCACAAAAAAATATCACTGAACTTTCTTCTTAATACGTTAATATATTATAATAACATAATTAATTTAGAGTATACAATTTGATGTTAATAGTAAAATTTTATAAATAATATTAATATAATATGAATTAATATGTATAAAATAAGTAATTATCAATTTTTATAAACAATAATGAATAAATTAAGTTTTTAACTTTTCGTTTCGTACACGGTTGTCTCCTTTACTTTTATGTATACAATTTTATCAATTTTTTTGTCGTTTCGTGTTCTATCATTTTATCATATTTATGTTTAAATTTCAGATACATATCACCAAAACTTGTTTCGTCTATGAGGTATTATTCAAAATTTACGATATTAAGAGCATCTCCAATACTATTTCCTTGTTAGTTAATATATATATACTAGCTTATAGCCCGTGCGAAGCACGGGTTACTTTTAAATACTTTTAAAATTATATAATTAAATAAAATAGAGAATAATTTATTACGAATTTATTAGTAATAATAATAGTTTAATAAATGATATGTATTGATTAGAATTAATAATATAAAATCTTAATGTAAATTTGTTGTTGATGGGATTTGAACATTGATCTTTGGAAGATGGATTTAAATAAAGAATATTCCTTATTATTATATCTAACGGTTATGTGAAAAGTATTTATGTTTGATATATGGTGTTGAAAAAGAAGAGAAAAGCCGAAGAAGATTGTGTATTGAATTGATGAAGATTGCGCAGTTGAGGTTTAGAAGAATTAGAGTTCTGTAAGGCAACGGAGGTTTTAAGTTTAGCTGTATTAGTAATGGTGTAAATATAAAATACTACTCTGTATTGGTTTAACGGAATTCATTTGATTTGTTTTATATTATAAATAATTTAAAATTAAATAATTAGAGTGAAAACCAAAACTTTGGAGAAAACCAAAACTTTCAATATTTCGGCTTTAATATAATAGTATAGATATATATATGTGTGTGAGAAAAATGACCCTGAGGTTGACCTCGGGACAGTTACCTGAGGTTAGCTTGTTCTTTTACTATAAGGGTGAATGACATTTTTGCAATAATAAAAACTACCCTCCTGTATTTACAAAAATAACCCTGACTTATATTGTTTTTTGTTTTAACCTCAGGCTAGAACCCTGAGGTTGTCCTCAGGCCCAGGATACTATATATATATATATATATATATATATATATATATATATATAAAGTAGAACCTCGATAAATTAATATTCGATAAACGAAATATATATAAATAAAGTGGAACCTCGATAAATGAATATTCGATAAACGAATAATCTCATCAAATGAATAATTTTATCTGATCCCGACATAATAGAAACAATGTATTTTTGATCTCGATTAATGCATAAAATTTTCCAGTCCCGAGCGTATTCATTTATCGAGTTTTAACTATATATATATATATATAGGGTTGGACTCCATAAAGAACACTTTAAATAAAGAACAACAAAGAACACCTCATATCTAATAGATCCATTGCCCCTGGCGGGGCCACCCAATACAAAAAGTTCTTATTTTTTTAGGCTCTATCCATCCAGCAAAAAAAAAATGAAAATTTTACTGTTCATCGATGACGTCATCAGTGACGTCATCATGAACAGTAAAATTTTCAATTTTTTTTTTGCTGGATGGATAGAGCCTAAAAAAATAAGAACTTTTTGTATTGGGTGCCCCTGGCGGGGCCAATGGATCTATTGGAATAAATGATTTTAGAGTGTTCTTTATTGTTCTTTATATAAGAGTGTTCTTTATGGAGCAAAGTAAGAGTGTTCTTTATGGAGCAAAGGCCTATATATATATATATATATATATATATATATATATATATATAGGCCTTTGCTCCATAAAGAACACTCTTATATAAAGAACAATAAAGAACACTATAAAATCATTTATTCCAATAGATCCATTGGCCCCGCCAGGGGCACCCAATACAAAACGTTCTTATTTTTTTAGGCTCTATCCATCCAGCAAAAAAAAAAAATTGAAAATTTTACTGTTCATGATGACGTCACTGATGACGTCATCGATGAACAGTAAAATTTTCAAATTTTTTTTTTTGCTGGATGGATAGAGCCTAAAAAAATAAGAACTTTTTGTATTGGGTGGCCCCGCCAGGGGCAATGGATCTATTAGATATGAGGTGTTCTTTGTTGTTCTTTATTTAAAGTGTTCTTTATGGAGTCCAACCCTATATATATATAGGCCTTTGCTCCATAAAGAACACTCTTATATAAAGAACAATAAAGAACACTATAAAATCATTTATTCCAATAGATCCATTGGCCCCGCCAGGGGCACCCAATACAAAAAGTTCTAATTTTTTTAGGCTCTATCCATCCAGCAAAAAAAAAAAAAAAAATTTTGAAAATTTTACTGTTCATGATGACGTCACTGATGACGTCATCGATGAACAGTAAAATTTTAAAATTTTTTTTTTTTGCTGGATGGATAGAGCCTAAAAAAATAAGAACTTTTTGTATTAGGTGGCCCCGCCAGGGGCAATGGATCTATTAGATATGAGGTGTTCTTTGTTGTTTTTTATTTAAAGTGTTCTTTATGGAGTCCAACCCTATATATATATAGGGTCTTACTCAAATAGAAACTAGAAACTAAACCCTAATCTAATATTTAAAGCTAATCTAATGACCAAACTAGGGGGACCCCAATACAAAAAGTTCATAATATTCTAGGCTCCATCCAGCAAAAAAAAAAAAAATACTGTTCACTGCTGACGTGGCAGTGACGTCAGCGTGAACAGTAATTTTTTTTTTTTTTTTTGCTGGATGGAGCCAATAATTTTAAACACTTTTTGTGAAGGTGCCCCTGGCGGGGCCATTAGAATGAATGAAATAAAATTTATTTAATGTTAGTTTATAATTTTTATTTAAGAGTTGGTTTCTATTTGATACTTTGCCTATATATATATATATATTGGGTTGGACTCCATAAAGAACACTTTAAATAAAGAACAACAAAGAACACCTCATATCTAATAGATCCATTGCCCCTGGCGGGGCCACCCAATACAAAAAGTTCTTATTTTTTTAGGCTCTATCCATCCAGCAAAAAAAAAAAAATGAAAATTTTACTGTTCATCGATGACGTCATCATGAACAGTAAAATTTTCATTTTTTTTTGCTGGATGGATAGAGCCTAAAAAAATAAGAACTTTTTGTATTGGGTGCCCCTGGCGGGGCCAATGGATCTATTGGAATAAATGATTTTATAGTGTTATTTATTGTTCTTTATATAAGAGTGTTCTTTATGGAGCAAAGGCCTATATATATTATTGTTTTTGAATTATTATTGGAGCACAACCAGGTTTAGCTATATTTTTAGTTAATAATTATTATATTATTTTACTTAATTAACTTTTGGAGATGCTCTAACTGCCACATCTAACTTGCACTTTCTCGATTTTTAGAAGCTTCTAATTTAGGACCTTCAGGCTATGGAAAATGTTTTCATGCGTTTGTTTAATTTTTGAATTGTGTTTTTCTAAATCTTTTTGTTTTGTGTGTTTTTTTGCTAAATGTGTTTTGTAGTCTTTAAAAAATAAACATTCTCCAAGAAAAGAATACTCTTGTGAGTCGTCATTATTTTTTGAAAAATAACTACTTTTATCACAAAAAAAGATTTATTTCTCAAAATAATTTTTTCTCACCCTTTTCCACAAATTTTCTTCATAATATTAAAACAAAGGAAATTAATATTTAGGAAAAAAATCCAGACAAAGATTTTCAGAAATGGAGCCAAGATATATATGTAGTAGTAATAAAATAATTGTAATATTTAAATTCATCTAATCTTCTTCTAATTTGTGAATGTGGAAATTGCATTATTTTTTAAAAAATCACCTCTTATTAAAAGTATATATATGTGTGCAATCTACATATTTTGATATTAATGATAGTTTTTTTAAAATATTAATGTAATTGTAAAGTATATTCATATACATATCAATCAACCAAAATTCAAGTAGCGACTAGTTACAATATTTAATATTTGAGTTTCATTAATACTAACTTATATGACAAAACTTAAATTATTTTCAGTATTTCTTATTTTACTATTTATAATTTTTAACATTTTTTAATTCAATATTTATAAATTTATATATTTATTTTTGTTAGAAAAGACCATTATACAGTACAGTGAAAACAATATGAGCTTTTCTTTAGGGAAAAGTTCAGTACATTAAAGATTCATAATATCCATCTAAATATATTGAACAATTTCAACATGGAGTAATTTTTCTAAATTTGCTCAACACCCAAAGATACTAAATTAGTAAGGTGATAGGCTATACAATTATAATTAGAGTAGTGCTACAGGTACCAAATTGGGTACCAAAATTGGGTACCAAATGACATGGCAACTGACACTTGTCAATTTAAAATATTTTGATTGGAGAGCCCTGGCGGGCCCACTATAACTAACCAATTAAAACAAACCACATCATTTGGTAACAATTTTTGGTACCTAATTTTGGTACCTCTAGCATTTTTCTTATAATTATGATCGAGTAATGCTAGGAAACCAAATTTTTTAAAAAAATGCTTCTTCAAAATGGTGTGACAAGGTGGTGATGTATTAAAATGGGAAGATTTAATTGGTGATAATGTGCTAAAATGGGAAGGTTTAATTGGCTATGTAACTTCTACCACATCATTTTGAAATTTTTTTTGAGAAATTTATTTGATTCCTACTCCCTCCGTCTCTTTTTACTTTGCCCGTTTGACTAAAAACACGGGTTTTAAGAAAAATTGGGTATTGAATATTATTTGTAAGAAGTAGTGGGTATTGAATATTGTTTTTAAGGAGTAGTGGGTATTGAATATTGTTTTTTTGGATTAGTGGGTGGAGTAGTGGGTATTGAATATTATTGTTAAGAAGTTGTGGGTGGAATAGTAGGTATTGAATATTGGTCCTGTTTGGCAATTAGCTGATAGCTGTTAGCTGATAGCGGATTGAATTAGCTGTTTTGACTAGCGGATTGAATTAGCTGTTTTGACTAGCGGATTGAAATTAGCTGTTTTGAATAAAAGTGTTTGGTAAATAGCTTTTTGAATAACTTTTTGTGACACATAGCAAACCTCTAATTGAAAAAGCTCCTAAAAGGAGCTTTTTCAAAATTAGCTTTTTGATCCCAAACATCTAACTCAAACCTCTAACAACCAAACACTCACATTAGAGGTTTCATTTGGTCAAACCTCTAATCTACCCCCAAACCTCTAATTTTATCCCAAACCTCTAACTTCCAAACACCTTGAAATTTTGGAGTAGTGGGTGGAATAGTGAGTGTTGAATATTATTTGTAATGATTAGTGGGTGGAGTAGTGAGTATTGAATATTATTTTTATGGAGTAGTGAGTGGAGTAGTGGGTATTGAATATTATTGTTTATGGCTTAAAATAGAAAGGGGAAAAGTATTTTGATAGTCCCGATTTAATAAATGGGAAATGTTTTTAGAGACGGAGGGAGTAGCATTTTTCTTATCATCCTTACGTGAGACTTGAAAAGACCTTCCGGAGAAAGACGATGAGTTAAAAGTTTGCAATCCGATTCAATGAAAGACGTCGCTGCATAACCATACATTCGACCAAGTCTCAAGACCATAATTAAAGTTTGCCATAATTAAAGTTTTGCATTCCACTACCTCTCGAGGCCGAGGCCAAAAAGGCTCGGCCTCCTTGTAGCACAAAATAAATTAGTTGTGATATTATCAATTTATTTAGAGTTTATTACATTTTGTAACCCTTAAATATTTGCCAAAGTCATATAGGTACCTTTATTTTTTTTTGTGGCACTTCACCTTCCGTACTTCCTTTTCTCTTTCAGTTTACAACCCCTAAACATGAATTCATCTAAATGTCATTATTTGTAGGGGGTATTTTAGTCTTTTTTTAATAATTATATTTATTTTACATGAAATACATAATTTATTTTACATAAAAAAATTTAATTTAATTTTATATTAATATATATAATTCTTTTCATTTAAAAACATTTATGCATTTATTTAATTTAATTGAATATATAATGCGATGATGCAATTGTAAACTATTTTTTTCTTAGAAATAATATAATGCAGTTCATGATTATTTTATTTAAAAAATTTACGGATTTCTCTTCATCACAATTTCTATTGGACGGTTAAAATAATAAATTTAAATTTTTTTTAAATAAAATAATGTTAAACTGCATAATATTATTTCCAAGAAAATAATACTTTACAATTGCATCATTGCATTATTCAATTAAATCAAATAGTGCATAAATATTTTTAATTAAAAAGGATTATATGCATTAATATAAAATTAAATTATAATATTTGTATTTAAAATAAATTATACATTTGATGTAAAATAAATATATTTATTAACAAAAGACTAAAATACCCCTTACAAATAATGACATTTAGATGAAATCATGTTCAGGGGTTGCAAACTGAAAGAGAAAAGGAAATACGGGAGGTGAAGTGCCACAAAAAAAATAAAGGTACCTATGTGACTTTGACAAATATTTAAAGGTTACAAAGTGCAATAAGCTCATTTATTTATTGACTTGTAACTAAACTTTTTTTTTTTGTTAAGTTGGAGATGAGGTTCGAACCGTGATCAATGCTTTGGCCCCTCCCCGTAACTAAACTTTTTTTTTTTTGTTAAGTTGGAGATGAGGTTCGAACCGTGATCAATGCTTTGGCCCCTCCCCCCACCCCCCACCCTTTTTTCTCCGTCCCTCCCTCCTCCCTCACCACCCTCCTCCCTCGTCCCTCGTTCCATTCTCCGATCCTCCCCAATCTTCTCCCCTTTTCCAGTTTTCAATAAAAATCGAGTCAAAGCCAAATATCTTAGAATTTATTTCTCAGATCTATCTTGGTTTTGAGTCCGAATCCCCAAATAAAAAATACCTTTAGATTCAAATTCTCCTCCTTAACATCATACCAAAATTTGGTGTCATTCCGAGGTCTTTGAATTTTTGGTTTTTCGTCTCGCCCTTTGGCGTGTGTCTCTCCTTCTGGAGTGGTTTGGAGTTTTTATGTATTTAATTAAGTATGTATCTCTATGTTCGTGGTTGCATCTACTGAGAATAACTTTGTTGATGTCTTGGGGGATCTGGAAAGATTGCATCGAAATTAGGACGGTGAAGATTATTGCAAAAGCTCACCACTCACAACCAAAGATGGTTCATCATTTTTTGGAGGTTTCCACTTTCGGCATGTCTATAGCTGGTGTCCGGCATGTAGATAGCTGGGGTGTTACTTATCCTTTGGGGGTTTCCTTGTTCGGCATGTCTATAGCTGGTATCCGGCATGTAGATAGCTGGAGTGAGGATTCTGAACACCGGGGTATCAACGGTTCTTATGTGATGTGGTCAATTGTGATATCGCTGTCTTCAGGAATTTTGGCGCAGTTTGGATCACTTAGGATGTTTTCGAATTTGTTTTTAGTTTCAAGAACTTTTATGTTCATCTTGTTGAACGATCAGAAAACAGTTTATTTGTTTTTCTCCCTGATCGTGTTGATAGTCGGGGGTTTGTCCCGCTGTTATTTGATCCAGTAATATAATTCTATGCTTTTCGTCAAAAAAAAAAAAAAAAACTCAAATGCAAATAAATAATATCCATAGTAATTTTTTTCCTCGATAAATCATCTAACAAACATCAAATTTCCAATAAAAACATCATTTTTGGACAAATTTTTATACACAAACATTTTATTGTATTGGAATATTCAAAAATTTGTAATCTTGTCAACTAACATGGTCTTGGTATTAATATCATTTTACCTACTAATAAAAAGGTGTTTTTCGAGTCCTATGTTATGATGTGAAAAATGCATTCGCTCTTTTCTTTCTGACATGGCTCTAAATAAAGTAAGAAAACAACATATATGATCTTAATTAAATAATGTTTCTCTTTTTAATTTTAAATAACAAATATTATTTTATTTGCATATTACTCTCTCGTCCCAATTTATGTGAATCACTTTTTTTATACGTATTTTAATACGTTTGGAAGAAGTATTTGTAAGTAATAATTTTTAATTTTTTTTGTTTTATATAAAAGTAAAAGGTTTTTTTTATAAAAAATGAACAAAATTGAAAATTTTTATTTATAAGTACATTTACCTATTACATTGAAATACGTGAAAAAAAATAAAAAAAACCGAAATAATATAATTTTTATTTATAATATGTTACATTTTCATTAGTATTTCATTTTCACCTGAAAAAGTGGGACATGTCCGTACAATCTGACAACTGACATGGCCGGTGCAGATTTTCTCTAAATTTTGTGGGACTTCGTGTCTTCGTTTTTCTGCTGCAACTTGGACTCGTGGCCTCATGCCTCCCTCCACTTTTCAGCGAATAAATGATTCCCCATTCATCATTGTACTTGTTTTAAATTATTTATTCTGTTTTTAATTGAAAAATGTTTATACTGTCCACTGGATGAGATATTAATTAATTATTACATTTTTTATTAATTTTAAAATTCACTTTTTCTAATAAAAACTTAAAAAGTACTCCGTACTAATATTTATAAGGTTTAGAGATTATATTTCATACAAGAAGGAGATGAGTAATTTAATTTCGAACCAGACATATTTACAGTGCGGTTAAAAACAAAATTTAGTTGTTGCATCTATGCTTACTATTATAAGTAAAATAAAATATATTTGATTGGTTGATTGATTAACGTTTCCAAAAAAATTATTAATACCTTACCAAAAACAACAAGCTAAAAAATTATATTAAAAATATTAATTTAATTTATTTATTATAAAACAAGGTATATTTGGTTAGTTGGTTGGTTAGTTAACGGGTTTCAAAAAATATTGTTAATACCTTCCTAAAAAATAACAAGCTAAAAAATTATATTAAAAATATTAATTTAATTTTTTTATTATAAACAACAAAATTTTTCAATAAGATACAAAAATTTATTTTTAAAAAATTTAAAAAACGTGTAAAAAATCTATACTATACTATCATAAGTAAAATAAGGTATATTTGACGTCTTCCAAAAAAATTGTTAACACCTTCAAAAAAATAATAAATTAAAAAAATTATATTAAAACTATTAATTTATTTATTACAAACAACAAAATTTACCAAAAAGGCACAAAATTATATTTTTAAAAAATTAAAAAAAAACGTTTTAAAAATTTCAAATTCAGTTAAATTATATATAATTTATTAAATATAAAAATCCGTGTTTTATAAAATTATAAACGTTTTCAAATATATCCTAATTAGAATCATCACCCACACACACTTTTTTCTATGATTATTTCTTCTATGATTTTGGATTATACTAAATAATTTTTTAGAAAATATCTATTGAATTCTTAAAATACTTAAAATAAATTTAAAGTAAAGTTAAATTAATGAAATTTATTTATGTCATGAAATTAAGTATGGAACATAAGTAAATTTAAAATTCAAAATAAAATTTATTAGAATAAATTAAAATATTATATTAAATTAAATAATTAATTTATCAATTCATAATAAAAATAATAATAATAATAATATATGATAGTATTGCACGGATTATATGCTTGTACTATAGTATATTATTTACTGATTGTTCGTTCATTTCCTAATTATAAAAACATTTCTTGAATAATATAAATATTTTCTCAACTTTCGATTTTTGATTTTATTTTATGGCAGAGAAAAATTAGTTTTTTTTTCAAGTTACAAGTATCGCATCGATTTGCAGAAAAATCACATGATATCACATGGGCTTGTTTGGTTGATATCACATGACATGACTGAGCCAGGGAGGCGTGTGGATGGGCCAACAAAGACACGTGATAGGTGATGACTTCAACCCCGCGGCCCGCATCACCACACATTTTAATATTGTCCAGAGTTACATAAATGATAAAGCCCATCACCTTTGTCTTTTCTTTTTAAGAATCGTCCATTTCAATATTGTTTTAGAAAACCTTGATTGTTCGATTGTAGTTCTCTGTTTTATTTTTTTTTTCTCTCCGAAATAATGATGCTTTAGTATATTTAGATACTAAATTTGGAATTATTTTTTATCTTAATTTTTGTAAATATGTGCAGCATGGGTCCATAATAGAAAATTCACTAAAATATTAAACAGTTTGGATTAACTATTAAGTAGTGCGATTGCATTGGATCCACTGAATTTAGAGGTCCAAAATTATAAAATTGTACATCAATATCTGAGTATAAGTCTATTTTTACATGTGTATTTTGAGATTTTTTTTCTGCTCTATTCCACGTCTAGTACTCACAATTTACTGTACTATCACAAAAATGGGTCCGGATCCTCTGTCCCCTTCCTCCGTGTCCTCTTTGTGTCTCCTGCTCTTTTTAATACAAAAAGAGTGTCCCTGCGGGGCCCATTTTAATAAATAATAAAAATGGGCTTCACAAAAGCATTTTTTTTTTTTTTAAAATAACAGGGGACACAAAGGAGACACGGAGGAAGGGGAAAGAGGATCCCAGCTCCACAAAAATGCACATCAACTTCTTTCAAATTTCAGCGCCCAGTTCTCACATTAATTAATTATTATTATTATTGTCCCAACTTATTGTCCCAACTCTTATCTTTTAATTTGATACTCCTTCTGTTATATCCATTTCTTTACAATTTTTTTTTTGGGACTTTACATTACTAAAAATAGTGACTTTTAATAATAAAATACATTATTACATCCACTACTTCACTCTACTTTTTCAACACTTTACACTATTACACCAATTACTTTACTTATTTTAACAATAAAATCATTATTATACCCACTACTTCATTTATTTTAATAATATTACACCTACTATTCTTGAATTCCATGCCGAGCCCCCATGTTAAGAACCTAATGGGACAGAGTGAGCATTCCACTTCCTTAAAGGTAATTTCTTTGCTTCTTGTTTATATGTTTGATAGTATCACAAAACAAAGATAATTTCTTTTCAGGTTTGTTGTAGACATATATAATTGAATCAAATAATTACATTTTCATTCGTTTTTGTTGGACTGGTTGAAAAGTTTTTTGAATGGTGATATTGTAATATCATGTCTCAGTTATTGTTTTTTAGAGTTTTTGATTTCTTTTAATCATCACATTAACTTGTTTACTATAATTTGATAAAATAATTATGGCATATTTTTCTCAGTTGTGATATTGTGGGCATATTGATCGATTTTGTGATGGGCATACTGATTTTGATTTAATTATTTTGGGATTGAAAGAACTATTTTTACATTGCTAGTTGACTTCACTATATATTCATGTTTGTTACAATATGGATGTCTCTAGAATTCTCATGTATAGACTTTTGGCCTTTCACTACTAAAACTTTTGGTCTTTCAAATCTTTATAACTTAAGACCTTAGACTTTCTAGTTCCTTGTAACTTATATCTTGAGAGCCTATAAATAGGCACCTTGTTCCAAGTTGTAAGATATACTTCAAAGTAATAGAATTTCTTTTCTTGATCTCTCTCTAAATATCTATTATATATTATTAGTTACAATATATTCACAACACGTTATCAGCACGACTAGCCCTTTCGCTCCGTCAATACGATGGTGGACCTTATATCCATGAAGAGGATTAACTAGAGGAAGTGGTTGATTGTTTAAGGTGCGTTAAGAGGCACAAGTTATTCTTATGATCATCGACTAAAGGTTGTTTCTTGTTCATTTCAAATTTTGAAGTGAAAAATCCAAAGAAAATTAGTCAATATTTATTTTAAGATTAAAAGGTACGCATCCCCTTTATCGTCCTCTTCTTTTTCATTGCATTATTCTAAATATGTGTTTGTATGAGTTACGCTAACTTACATTTTCTATAAAAATTATATTAAATTTGTTTTACATCGGAATCAATATGTAAAAAAAATAAATCACATAGCCGTCAAAGTTCTAGTTAAAGTTTCCTCTATTTTGATTGCAGTAGCACTTAACAGCACCTCAATTCCATATGTAGAAAACAATTTACATAAGATTCCACATGTAAATTTGTGAAATTTTGCCATATGTATAAGTAGTTGGTATGATTTCAGTAATATGACACTGTGACCTTATACGATCTTATAAAATTAAAATTGCATCTGAAAATAATGTGCAATATCAATTCGGAAAGATCTTCTCGAGGCCTTTAAATTCTGATCAAAATTTATTGCCCTTTAGCACGATTACTATCTCTATAAGTTTAAATTGAAATCTGATCATGGGCTAATTTGTATTGTGTTGTTGCAGCCCGTGTTTTATTTAGTTATGATATCGTCGCATCTTTGATTTTCATGTGCTTTAGCATCTTGGAAAGATTATTAAATTATCTACAACTTTCATGTTTTGCATCTTTCTAAATAAAGTCATTTAGATATTGCAAATTGTCTATCATTCGGACCAGTTAAATCTAATACTGTTATTGTGCATTGTGTTATTTTTGGAGTAAGATAATGTTTTGTGCTTATCTGTACACGCAGTTATGTTAATATGTTCGTATACGTTGAGAATTATAAATCTATATGTGTTTTTAACATGATTATTATATTATTTATATGTGAACCTTGATTTGTGTGTATCATTTTATGCATTTATAGAACTCATATGAAATTATTTTTGCAATATGATTGCGGTCAAAAATATATTAAGTGATGGTATAGTAGATTAATACAATAAAAATGATATATAAAAATGTATTAAGGCATCTTGTGATTCAACTACACACAAAATATATTTATTATACCATGTCGACATACCCACATATTAGAATGTTTTACGTATTATGCATGATTCCGATAAATGATAGTTTTATATTATTAAAAAAATAAAATTTATGAAGTTCTACTTGTGATGTATGTGTTACATGGTAGTTGTACAATATCATTTAATGATTTATTAACTTGAAATTAATTGTGTTAGGAGTTGTCCCACATCGGTTGTGGAAGGGGCAGATTGCTAGAATATAAGCAGCCAGATAACTCCATTAGTATGAGGCCTTTTGGAAGTTACCCAAAAACAAATCCGTGCGGGCCTGACCCAACCCAAAGCGGACAATATCATACTAATGTGGAGTTAAGGCCTGCTTGGCAAGCCCAACAAGTGGTATCAGAGCTATGGTTGTAACGATCCAAAAACAATCTCAATGGGCTCTAGAATGGATCCAAGAAGAGGCAGATGGGCTATCCCAGGTTGGGCTTAAGGGGGAGCAGGTGGGCTTTCCAGTATGGGCCTAGGGGGAACCAGATGGCCAGGAACTTTCAGTATGGGTCAAGGGGAGCAGATCACATAGAATGGTGCCAGATTCGACACCTGTTGGGTTTGTGGAGTCTATCAGGTTTCAGAATTGGAATTGGATTCTGACTTGAGTTAGGAATCCTGAATTGGACTCTAATTAGAGTTAGGATTAGAGTTAGGATTTCAGAATTAGACTCTGATTCTTAGACCCAGTTTCTTCTCTTATAAATACTCATGTAATTGTAATATAACAACACAACACAATTGTGAGAGATCAATACAAAATTAGTGCGGCTTGTGGAGTAGGAATTTCCGAACCACGTTAAATCTTTGTCTTGTGTGATTGTCGTTTATTTTCTTGTTCTTGTTTATTCGCTTTGGGTTTTGCTTTCGTTGTTGTATACTCAACAACTGGTATCAAGAGCCTAGGTTTTCAGGCGAGTGGGAGCGATGGCAGAAGAAGGGAAAGTAAAGATCGACAAATTTGATGGCAAAGATTTTTCGTTTTGGAAGATGCAAATTGAAGATTATTTGTATCAGAAAAAACTACACGAACCACTAGAGCAGAAGAAGCCAGATTCAATGGATGAGAAAGATTGGAATCTATTGGATAGGCAGGCTCTGGTGTTGTCAGATTGACTTTGGCGAAGAACGTTGCTTACAATATCGTCAAGGAAACGACAACTTATGGATTGATCAAGGCGTTATCAAATATGTATGAGAAGCCGTCTGCTTCGAATAAGGTATATTTGTGTCGCTTGTTGTTTGCCACAAAATTGAATGAAGGTGATTGTGTTGTTGATCATGTGAACGAATTTAATTCTATCCTATCAATATTGACATCAGTGGATATTAAATTCGATGATGAAGTACAAGCCTTATTGTTGGTATCCTCGTTACCTGACAGTTGGTCAGGATTTGTCACTGCTATTTGTAATTCATCTGGGAGCAGTAAGATGACTTTTGATGGAGTTCGAGATGCGATTCTTGGAGAAGATATTCGTAGGAGAAACTCAGGAGAGTCGTCAGGTTCCTTAGGTTCCTTGTTGAGTACTGAGAGTAGAGGCAGAAAGTCCGATAGGGGCAGAATCAGGGGTGTAGCAAATCGAAGTCACAGAAGAGAGGACAGTCCAAAGATCGCAAGGAGATTGTTTGTTGGAATTGTCAGAAGAAAGGTCACTTCAGAAATCAGTGTACGGCTCCTGCAGCTCCTAAAGGAAAGAAGAAAGAGGATAATTCAGCTAATGTAGTTGAAGAAGTGGCGGATGACGATGCTTTGATTTGTTGTGTTGAATGTTCCGTTGAATCATGGGTTATGGATTCTGGTGCATCATTCCATGCTACCCCTTGCAAGGATTTGATGTTAAATTTTAGACTTGGAAATTTTGGTAAAGTTCGTCTTGCTGATGATGAGACTTTGGATATTGCGGGCATGGGAGATATTAATCTCAAGACCTCTTTGGGGACTAGCTGGACGTTGAAAGATGTGAGATACATTCCTGGACTGAAGAAGATGTTGATATATGTGGGCCAGTTAGATAAGGAAGGGTATTGAGTTACTTTCAGAGACGGATAGTGGAAGGTTATAAAGGGGAATCTAGTTGTTGCTCGTGGAGAGAAAAAGGGGACGTTGTACATAGTTGAACAATCTAGCTATGAAGCAAATGCAGTTGCTGATGAGATTGGGTCTTCAACTTTGTGGCACCAAAGACTTGGTCATATGAGTGAAAAGGGTATGAAGCTGTTAACTTCGAAGGGAAAGATTCCAGAGCTGAAGAATGTGGAAGTTGGGTTCTGTGAGCCATGTGTTCTTGGGAAAACAGAAACGAGTTACTTTTGTAAAATCAGGGAGGACACCCAAGGCTGAGAGGTTAGAGCTAGTTCATACAGATGTATATGGTCCAACAGCAGTTGCGTCGTTGGGAGGATCTCGCTACTATGTCACTTTCATTGACGATTCCACTAGAAAGGTATGGGTTTATTTCTTGAAGAATAAATCAGATGTGTTTGCTACTTTCAAGAAGTGGAAGACTGAAGTTGAAAATCAGACCGGTTTGAAGGTTAAGAGTCTGATGTCAGATAATGGTGGTGAGTACAGTAGTGATGAGTTTAAAAGCTATTGCACAGAATATGGGATTAGAATGATTAAAACAATTCCAGAGACACCGCAACAGAATGGTGTTGCAGAGCGCATGAATAGAACCTTGAATGAGAGGGCCAAGAGTATGAGATTGCATGCAGGGTTGCCAAAGACTTTTTGGGCAGATGCAGTTAGCACAGTAGCGTATCTCATAAATAGAGGACCTTCAGTTCCTTTGGGGTTCAAGATTCCTGAAGAAGAGTGGCAGAAAAAGGAGGTAAATCTTTCACACTTGCGAGTTTTTGGTTGTGTTTCTTATGTGCGTGTGAAAGATTCTGACAGGGATAAGCTTGATCCGAAAGCAAAGAAGTGTATCTTCATTGGTTATGGCTCAGATGATATGGGTTACCGTTTCTGGGATGAACTGACGAAGAAGGTCGTTAGAAGTAGAGATGTTACTTTTAACGAAAGTGCAGTGTACAAGGATAAGCTTGCAGTCGATTCTGAGTTTGCAAAAGAAAAATCTGAGAAAGAGAAAGCAGTGCTTGAAGATATTACAGAAGAAGATCGTGCAGGAAATAGTGGGAGTTTGGGGAATGGTGATGACACAGTTCCAGTTACTCCACAGGCTGAGGTAAGAAGATCTAGCAGAATTGTGAGGCCACCACAAAGATTTTCTCCTTCAGCATATTATATGTTATTGACCGAGGATGGAGAGCCTCAGTGTTATTCATAGGCAGTTCAGGTGGATGATTCAGTTCAGTGGAAATCAGCCATGGAAGAAGAGATGAGTTCTCTTGAGAAGAATGAAACTTGGTCTTTAACAGAATTACCAGCAGGAAAGAAGGCTTTACAGAATAAGTGGGTGTTCCGGATCAAAGAAGAACCTGATGGCAGCAAGAGATACAAGGCGAGGTTAGTAGTCAAGGGTTATCAACTGAAAAAGGGTACTGACTATACTGATATATTTTCTCCGGTTGTTAAGATGACTATAGTTAGAATTGTGCTAAGTATTGTGGCTGCAGAGGAGTTACATCTAGAGCAACTAGATGTTAAGACCGCGTTCTTACATGGTGATCTTGAGGAAGACATCTACATGGTACAGCCAGAGGGATTTCAGGTAGCTGGGAAAGAAAACCTTGTTTGAAAGCTTATTAAAAGCTTGTATGGTTTGAAGCAAGCACCAAGACAATGTTACTTGAAGTTTGATAGCTTTATGATGAAGAATGGGTACACTAGGAGTGCTATGGATCATTGTTGTTATTTTAAACAATTTGATTCATCTTATATCATATTATTGTTGTATGTTGATGACATGTTGATAGCAGGACCAAACATGAGGGAAATCAACAGGTTAAAGAGACAGATGTCTAAGGAGTTTGAGATGAAAGATATGGGTGCAGCAAAACAGATACTTGGTATGAGCATCATAAGGGATAGTTCTGAAGGTACTTTGAAATTATCTCAAGAGAAGTATATTGAGAAATTGTTGCAGAAATTCAGTGTCCAGGATGCGAAGACCAGAAGTACACCGTTGGCGACTCACTTTAATCTCACGAAAAAGCAATCACCTAAAACGGATGAAGGCAAGAAAGATATGGCTAAAGTTCCGTATGCATCTGCAGTTGGCAGTTTGATGTATGCTATGGTGTGTACAAGGCCAGATATTACTTATGCAGTGGGAGTTGTTAGCAGGTTCATGTCTAATCCTGGAAGAGAGCATTGGGAAGCAGTCAAGTGGTTGTTGCGCTACTTGAAAGGCACATCCAAGGTTGCGTTATGTTTCAGCAAGAAAGATGTTATCTTGGAAGGGTTCTCTGATGCAGATTTGGGTGGATGTTTGGATACAAGAAAAAGTACTACAGGATATATTTTCACTTTGGGTGGCACAGCAGTTAGTTGGATGTCTCGACTTCAAAAGAGTGTTGCTCTTTCAACCACAGAAGCAGAATATATGGCTATCTCTGAAGCTAACAAGGAGATGATTTGGTTGAAGAATTTTCTTGAGGAGTTGGGCAAGAAACAGGCGGATAGTGCTTTGTATAGCGACAGTCAGAGTGCTATTCATCTTGCGAAGAATCCTGTGTTTCATGCTAGGACGAAGCATATTCAGCTAAGATATCACTTTACAAGAGAGTTGATTAGCAATGGTACTTTGTCCTTGAAGAAAATCCTTGGTTCAAAGAATCCTGCAGATATGTTGACTAAGGTGGTTACTAATGAAAAGTTGAAGCTTTGCATAGCTTCAACTGGCCTTCAGAACTGATTGTTGAGAAGGCACTGCACTAGTTAGAGTTATTGATCGAAGGATTATTTGTTACTAGATTTACAAGAGTGAAGCGAAGATGTGGTTAGACTCCAAGTGGGAGATTGTTGGGTTTGTGGAGTCTATCAGGTTTCAGAATTTGAATTGGATTCTGACTTGAGTTAGAATCCTGAATTTGACTCTAATTAGAGTTAGGATTTCAGAATTAGACTCTGATTCTTTGACCCAGTTTCTTCTCTTATAAATACTCATGTAATTGTAACATAACAACACAACACAATTGTGAGAGATCAATACAAAATTAGTGCGGCTTGTGGAGTAGGAATTTCCGAACCACGTTAAATCTTTGTCTTGTGTGATTGTCGTTTATTTTCTTGTTCTTGTTTATTCGCTTTGGGTTTTGCTTTCGTTGTTGTACACTCAACAAATTGATATTATATGTTACTATTTATAATGGTGAGTTTGACCAAAACTTGAGTTCAATACTTTTTATATCAAAAAGAGAAAAAATTGGCAACCAGAAGTTGTGCAAATATGATGACACGTTTTTTATGTGTTTGGTTCCGTAAAATCCTTGAAGGATGTATTCATATAAACGATAATAAAATTCTTAATTTTTTTGAATTGTATCCTGAAGATACAATACCTTTTGGAAAAGGTTATGAATTAAAGAATCGTGAATTGACGTCCTGATTTTTATGGTTAGTTAAGATATTAAATATTAGTAAAAGTTTATGAACTTCCTCAAGTAGTATTCATTTCATTCCCTGAAGTGAATGTGATAGTATTAAGAAATTAAATTTTATAAACTTTGTATTGTTATGATCTTCTAATGTGAAGTCATTTTAATTGTATTAACATATGCATAAGAAATGTTTAAAATAAAGTTGACTTGTGTAAGTAATATAAAACAAGCATGAGCCATCCAAAAGGGGAGTATTGTATATATTGGATGTCTCGTTACATTTTCTATATTAAAGGCTCTAGAAGAGCATGTATATTATTATCATGGTATTGAATGAAAAAAAGTCTAATATTATTGATGTTATTATACTCTCCCAAGTGAAAGAGAATTGAGTCAATCGACTATGCGGTTCTGATATTTCATATTACATAGAAAAACCGTTGAGATATGTATTAAAGTAAACCAGAAGTTTACCGATAACTTTAAAGTTGGTGTGACTAAGCCATGCCAATTTTATAAAAGATGTGAATATTAATTGAAATTATATATATATGGACGTTTATCGAATAACTAGAAGATTCTTCTCAAAATATATATGTTAATAAGGCAAATTGATCATGAACTATATGGTTACATGTCTAGTTGTTATATACTCACAACCTGAAGTTTGTGAGTCTGATAAATCAAATCAAGAATATGCATTTGGTGAGTGTACTACTCAATTGTTCAATGAAATTTATCGTCCATTGAAAATTATCGAATATATTGTGGCACATATTGATTCACATCTAGCCATCTAATTATCATAATTTCTCCCCGTCTTAAATAAATTTTTGGTCAGCTCGGATTGTTCCACCACAACACTGAAATTGATGGTTAAATTGGATATACATTATATATGAGTGGTTATTAGTTTGGTACCATCTATGTGTATATGTTTGTGACTCGGTCTAATGTGTTTGTTTTCCTAAAATCAGGGGGAGAAACTATGTAGATGGTGATATATTAGTTATCATTGCCTCGTCTTGATCCTCATAATAAAGAATATGAACCAGAAGTTCATAAGATAATTTATTTACATGTTGCCAGATATTTATATGCTGACCTGAAAGAGTGACTATATTACATATACCAGCTACACATGCTCCAAATGAATATGTCCCAGAAGGACAATCTCAAGAAGCTAATGTGTTTAAAGAACGCCTGAAGCGTGATAGACCATCGGGTTCCATAACAAAATTATAAATATCCTTAGAAGTAAAACGGAGCAGTGATTGATGATGGCTAAATCGGAAAGTGGATAATTTTTTTTGAAATGATCTCCAGAAGAGATTTTAGACATGAAAAAAATGATGAAGGTACCTGAAAAATTGTGAGATCTCAATAAATTGTATCATGTCTAGAATAAAATGGAACCATTAATCAAATCGACATCGACAATATGATTGGCCAAAGATATAAGAAAAATGATTAAATCGAGGCAAAATCTCTTGCAAAGAGAAAAGTATTTGGACCTAAAGTCCGCACACCAGAAGTTGTGAATGTGGCATGCTATAAGAAATATTATCTATTAAAGTAGAGAAATCATTTTGAAACTGCAGTTTACACACCTAAAGGTGTCATGTCAATGGGATGTGAGCAGATACATGTGTGGAAACGAAAGAAATTATTTACGAAAGATAAGCTCACGTAGTTGTACAATGATCTTGTATTGATTACGAAGAGATATTATCTTGTGATGGATATAACTATATGATGTGTAAAAGTCTGGCAATATAAGATTAAGTATATATACAAGACCCACTTGACATAATCCTGGAAGGATATAAACTGCTGTAAGCAGTGAATTAAATTCTCGAGAACTAATCCTATCAAATTATAATTGGATATGGACCTGAAGTCCAATATTAAATTATTCCGGAATGAGATGTTTTATGTATTCTAAGATTATAGGTGATAACTCATAAAAATCTCTGGCCAGAGTGGATGAACATTAGAATGTGTTTCTAATTGACATTCGAATGAGTTTCACCTCGTAAACAAATACATTGAGATTATTTGTTTGTTTTTTTAAGATGTGAAGTTTACCTATTACTCAAGAGTTTTTCTGAAGCAATACACATTTTGTGGGAGAGACATAACTTCTTCCGTGAAGGAAATTTAGTCACCATTGTGACGACTTGAAAAGGAAATTATTGGTCCTGAAGTACCACATATCATAATGCAGTAAGATACTAATTATCTTGCTAATTTTACATGTCCTGATATAATTAATTAATAAATTTACTAGAAGACTTTAAAACATGTCCAATTTGAAGGAATGAGAATTTTAAAAAGAAAAATTTGATCTCCACTAACCTAAGAGTTTAAATTGATTTGCAGGAGCAAAGTGGTTATTTTGATTCTCATAATTTTGATCTCATATTGAATATGTACTAACATATGGTGGAGATATTATTATTTTGCATGCTATGAAATTAACAATTGCAGGTAGTTCTTGAAATGATATCGTGGTTCTAAAAACTTATGAAGATGGTCGTATTGGAGATTCGATATAGCACAACAAGATGTAATTTATTATGGATTGAAGCTCTACAAAGTTGATAATGTGCTGGCTACACAACTCAAAAGATTTATTGGCCAAGGCGTTGCAAATAACTACATTTGAAATTTTTTTATCCTCATCAACTCAAAGATGTTATGCAATGTTATCGTGAGGGGGAGACTACACGAAGCTGTACTCTTTTTCCTTAGCCATGGTTTTTCCCAGCATAACATGTATTGCGCAGTTAAAGGGATGTTATATTAAAGGCGATAAAACTAAGCACATTTCTCCCAAATTATTCTTCACACACGACCTTCAAGAAAATGGAGAGATTGAAGTTCGACAAATTTGCTCGAGTGACAATCTTGCAGATCTGTTTACAAAAGTCATTGTCCCCGATAATTTTTGAAAAATTGGTATATATGATCAGAATGCGCTGGCCCAAAGATTTGAAATAATTTTTCAATATCGATGTACTCTTTTTCCTTTAATAGGATTTTTTTTCCATTGGGTTTTTTCCTAGAAAGGTTTTAACGAGGCACGATTATTGAAAGATAGAAATCCAAGGGGGAGTGTTACAATATGGATGTCTCTAGAATTCTCATGTATAGACTTTTGGCCTTTCACTACTAAAACTTTTGGTCTTTCAAGTCTTTATAACTTAAGACCTTAGACTTTTTAGTTCCTTGTAACTTATATCTTGAGAGCCTATAAATAGGCACCTTGTTCCAAGTTGTAAGATATACTTCAAAGTAATAGAATTTCTCTTCTTGATCTCTCTCTAAATATCTATTATATATTATTAATTACAATATATTCACAACAATGTTCTATTATTTCGCTAGCTCTATTCTATTAAGTTTTTTTTTTGTTAAGAAAAATGTCTACTAAGAAATATCCTTCTAGTAATAAGAAAAGAAAAAGTAAAACGGAAGAAGAACAGAAAATAAAATGGTTAAAAGATTCACTTGAAAAACTTTGGAAGAAAGTCAAGCTACCAAATGTTTTTGTGAAAACACAAGTAAATGTGGAAGTGCCTAAAGTTGAATTTTTTTTTCAACAGATGATAATTTTTTTAATATTTTCTAAAAAAGGACCCAATTTTTGTTTTACACAGGATCCAAAATCTATAAATATTATAATATAATTATAAAATATTAAAATTATTCAATTTTTTTATTTGGTTTGGTATGAATTTTTTGTAGGGGAGCACAATGCCTTTGTGAAGAATTTAATCCATTTATTATTGTTTTGCGAAGGAATATTTTTATTCAAGATTTTTTTTTTGAATAATTAGGCTTTTATGCCATATAAGTGAGTATCTGTTCTAACAAATCTCGGGGTGGGCTTCAATGTAAAAGATGAAGATATTACCAAGCTATATATACAAAAGTTGTATGTATATTACGTTAATGATGGCTACTCCTTTCTTTACCTTGAAACCCTAGGAGAACAAAATGTTGAGGGGATTGAATAAACATCGTGAGGAGTTGAGGAACTTCCTTACTGTTAACAAGGTTGAAATGGTAGCTATTCTCAAGACTAGTGTAAAGGAAAGGAAATTCTGCTATGTTTCTAGCTAGATCAATAAGACCCCATTGACATTGGTTGACCAAATATCAACACCATGCCAATGGCCGTTTCTGGTTGGGTTGGAAACTTGGAATCTTGCTGTTTGGAGAATATCAATAGCTGATTCTTCGGACCAATTTTTTCTTGTGATGTTACTCATATAGCCACTTCTCTCTCCTTTAGAATGGTTTTTGTATATGCGTTCAATGAAAGTATTGATCGAAGGTTACTCAGGGATCAAGTTAATGTGCCTCAACGATGGAATGCAGATATACAGGATTTCTTGGAATTCATTTTCAATAAGGAGTTGGTTCACCGTCATACTGTTGGAGATCTCTTTACTTAGTAGAATAAGCAAGAAGACTAGACAATATTTAAGAGACTTGACATAGTTCTTGTTAAAGATCCCTTAAAATCCTTCTTCAAAAACATGGTAAGACCAGTGACAATGCATTACTAGAATTGGTAGATATAACATCACACCTTTAACATTAGTTAGAAATGTCTCTGATGTTAAAAGTATTTTTGACATCGGTTGTTACTTTACCGATGTTAAAACATATTTTAGACATCGCTTATAATAACAACCGTTGTCTAATCTCCTTTTTTAAAAATAAAAAACTGACGCGTACACCATACCTTCCCCCTTTATATACAAAAAAAATTTTATTTGCCCCCTTAAACGAAATTTCACTTCCCCCAAATTATTTCTATCTACACTCAGCCCACAGAACTCGAACTCAATCTCTCTTTTCTCCCCCCTGCCGCCTCTCTCACCCTCAACCCTCTCTCTCTCACTATCTCCCTCTTTCTTCTCTCTTTTACCCTAATTTACTCAATTATAAACCCTAATTAGTAAGAATCCAACTTAATTAAGCACGAATCGAAGGTTGGAGCTTGGAGTTTGAACCCTAATTAGTTCGATTTAGGACTTTTCTTCACAGACCCGGAGCTTTCTTCACGGTAAGACATCTAAAACCCTAATTTACATAATTATAAATTATGTGGTATGATTTGAGTTGTTGCTGGGTGTTTATATAAACCGTGTGTGCATATTCGTTGTGTGTGTGTGTGTATATATCTGCGATTGGGTGTGTGTGCGTTGCGAGGCTTTTATTCTTCTGGGTTTGAGCTCGATTTCAAGCTTGGTTCAGTGGTCTGGTGTTGATTTGGACTGGGTAAAGCTGCGTGTGTACGTATCAGAGTTAATACCTTATGAATGAATTGGGTTCTCTGTTTTTGAGGTTGTAAACTTGGATTTTGATACTTGTTAGGTTGTAGTTTGCTTCGTTTTATCCAGTTAAATTGTATTTCTTATGTTAGTATGCTTCGAATCAAAGTTTTAATTTAACGGTTATTACAGTTGCTTATTATATATATTTGTGTTAATCGTAGCTGAACGAGTGTATTAAGTATTTGCAGGCTGTAAATTGTAGGTAAACATAGTTCTTGGTTGGAGGAGGCTGAATGGAGTCGTATGTATGCTATGGCAGTAAGTCGAAGCAAGGAGGAGGCAGAGTATGTGAGGTTGTGTTAGGAATGTATGTGTGTATTGATTGTTGGTGCAAAATGATTGTGGCTGAGTAAATTGTCAATAATTCATGGACTTAGAAAAATCTTTTGTTGATGAAACTTGGCTACAATGTTTGCTTTAGAGTCTAGTTTTTAATGGTTCAAGTATTAAAATATGATGCTGGATGTTTAATGTTTGAAGTAGATAGATTTGTTGAGATGGATGAAATTTATGTAATGGCTAAGCTATTTTGAATTTGAGAATTCTTAGTATTTTTGGTATTTTTTGGTTTTGGGTTGAGATTTCAATTTTTGGTTATGCACAACTGAGTAGAATTTTTGGTCTTAATGATCAAAACACATCGAGCATTGAGTAATAAACCGATGTTAAAGGTTAAACATCATTTATGTTACAAAAACTGATGTTAAAGGTTGTATTAAACATCATTTACTTAATTAACTGAGTCAAAGACATCGGTTTCTTTAAGAAACTGATATTAAAGGTTGTATTAAACATCGATTAGTTAATGAACTGATGTCTAAGCTGATATTAAACATCAGTTCTCCTATAAAAACCGATGTTAAATAACAGTAAAGACATCAGTTTCTTTAAGGGAACCAATGTCTATAGTCATCTTTAACATCGGTTAGGAACCGATGTTAAAGACCCCCCCTTTATCTACACCGACAAAGACATCGGTTCTGAAACACTTTTAACATCGGCCAAAAACCAATGTTGTAGGGGTTTTTCCAGTAGTGATGTCAGGTTAGCTCGACAACATCTCAGCTCTATTCAGGAGGCTCTTGCTTCTAACCCTTCAGATAATCGGTTGCATTCTACTAACATTGTTGCTTGCAAGAACCTTGATAATGCACTTAAGATTGAAGAAAAACTTTGGACTCAAAAATCCAAAGTTCGATGGTTAAAGGATGGTGATGGTAATACTGCTTTTTTCTTTAATCAAGCTAAAGATAACTGAAATAACAATACATTGTTTTTATTGTGAAATCTTTGGGTGATTTGGTGTCAGGCCACAAACAGGTTGTTGGGATTGCCTTTCAATTTTTTTGAGATTCATTAGGAGTGAAGGATAGGGAAGTCCCCATTGATTTGGAGGACATTGGTTGTGACTTCTTAAATGCTAATCAAATGGATAGTTTAGTGTAACCAGTCACAGATGTTTTAATTTATCAGACATTGAACATAATGAAGAAAAACAATGCCCCAAGACCTGATGAGTTTGGGGTGGAGTTCTACTTATCTGTTTGGGACATAACGGGACAAGACTTCTACAAGGCTGTCAAGTACTTCTTCAGTGCTAATTACCTTCACAAAGGCATCAAGTCTGCCACCATAGCCCTCATACCTAAAGTTCCAACACCGTATGATATGACGGGCTTCAGGCTGATCTTCTTGTGTAATATCGCTTATAAATGTATTGCCAAAATATTAGCTACCCGTATGAAAAAGCTGATGGCTAGTATCACTAATACTTCACAAAGTGCTTTCATCCCTGGAAGGAAGATCTCTGATAATATCTTTTGGAATAAGAATTGTTTAGGGGATACAAAAAAAATACTGGAACACCTAGATGTGCTCTTAAGATAGATCTAAAAAAGCCTTCGATTCAGTTCATTGGAATTTTTTGCTAGCCTTTTTATACAAATACAATTTCCCTCCACAATTTATCAATGGATTCATACTTGCATATCCACGTCTAGATTTGCAGTAAAGGTGAATTGCACACTCACTGAGTTTTTTTTGAAGGAAAGAGAGGACTTAGACAAGGGAATCCTTTATCCCCTTACATATTCACCTTAGCCATGAACATCCGTTCTTGCCTGCTCAATAACCTGAACTATCCCTTCAAACATCATTGAAATGAAAGACGCTGAACATTATACATCTGTTCTTTGAAGATGATGTCATGCTCTTCTCAAAAGTTGATATTACATCCATCAAGGTTCTCATGGAGTGTTTGGACAAATTTGCCAAATGGAGTGGCTTAAAACCTATTCCTAATAAGAACAGTTCCTTTTTAGTTCCTTTTTTAGGAATGCCAGCCCTGCGATTTTGGAATGATTTGACAGAGTTAGTTGGTTCCCTAGAGGTAATCTGCCAGTTAAATTCTTGGGTGTCCCACTCATTGCATCTCGTCTGTCTATTCAGAATTGTGTCCCACTCCTGGAACGCCTCTCAAAAAGGATTTTAAAGTGGACCACTCGGCATCTTTCGTACTCTGGTAGACTTACTCTTCTCAAAGTAGTTCTCTTTGCAATACAATCCTTTTACTTCATTGAATTTGGATAATTAAAAAAAGAAGCCTGGACTCAGCATTTTGTAATCCCTAATAAAGTCTTCAGAATTATGCAAAAATTGTTTGCAAGATTCCCGTGGAAGGGAAACACAGATTCCAAAGGAGGTGCTAAAATCTCCTAGAGGAACTTATGCTTACCCATTGAGGAAGTAGGCCTAGGTGTAAAAGATCTTCGGGAGTGGCATACTACCCAGTTTCTTACCTTGATCTGTACCATTCTAAATGAAAAATGCCAAATTGTTTGGTTCATGTGGGTACGGATGTATTTGTTGATTATAGAAGAAGATTCTGGCTCTCAAACTTGTTGCTGCTAGGCATCTTCGTGTCCAATTGGGTAATGGCAACAACACCAGATTTTGGAATGAGCCGTGGATGTCTGGAGGCACTATTGTAAACTCACTCAAATTCAAAATGGAATGACAATCAAAGTTATTAGGTGGCTTCTTAGTGTTAATAACAGTACATTGCCCTCTCCCTCCAATGACCTGATTGCTACTATTGGAACATGACCAAAATCCAAGTGATCAAAATCATTGATAATACAAAATCTAAGGTAAAAATCGATTCTAAGTTCTAAGATATTTTAGTCTTCACTATGTGAAAAAAAATTCAACTCCACAAATAAGAAAGTTATTTACTTATAGTATTTTTGTTGTGGACTTGATTCTAACTGATCGATCTTATTGTCTATTGCCATTAATATAAAAAGTTATTATAGTATTAGTTGAAAACAGGTTACATATCTTATTAATCCAATATAAACTCATCTATTCACAAACATGAATTCCTATGAATTAGTAAATTATGTATTATAAAAGTTAAGGGGTGAGCAAAAAAATTGAAAAATCGAATAACCAAACCGAAAAAGACCAAAACCGAAAACACCGAAAAAACCGTAACCAAATCGAACCGACGGAACGGTTTGGTAACGGTTACGGTTTTATCCTTATAACCGAACCGAAAAACTAAACCATAGTATTATATACATAATTAAACTTTTATCATATAAAATATATATAATTGCCAAGATTCAAGAGAGAACCCTCTTAAATAGAGAACCGAGATAACCACTTTCAAATATTATTTTTAATATCAATTTTTTTAAAATATTTTTATATCCCTACCATGCTTCCAAAAAAATTAATTACAAACAATTATTTGTTTATTAATAAAAAAATGATTATGATAAATTTCTAGATCAGTTCTTGAATCTCAAAAATTTTGTGAATCTATTTTTGAATTTCAATGAAATTTTTTAAAATTTTTGTATAAATCCTTTTCAATATTTAAACAATTATTCAAATATTGATTTTAAAAATTATATAATGACGATTAAAATGTGTTAGTACGTGAATATAAATTAAAAAATATTTAAAATCTAATTTTGAATCTCAGGGTTCTCTGTTTTTCTTTTTAAAGAAATTCTCCTGAAACCTTACTCTATATATAATACATTATTGGAATATTTACAAAAATATATATGTTTTTAACTTTCTTTTACATTTTTACTATCTTTAAAATTGGGTTTCAATTGTATACTTTCAGTTTTCTAAACATGCTACCGTATTTGTTTTTAACTTCTATTTTTTTTAAATACCACCTTCTATAAAAAATATGGTTTGCAACCTTTACAACCTCATTTGTAACTTCAGCCAGCCGTGTGAGTTTTCAATTATCATTTTTGATCAATTTTTTGAAATATATATATACTAGCCTATAACCCGTGCGATGCACGGTTACTTGTAAATATTTTAATTATATTTTATTATTAAAGTTTAAGTTGTATATATATTTTTATTAATAAAATAATTTATAACTTTATAATCCCATGTATATAAATATTATTAAAATTATTTATTTTGAATTATTATAGTTGTATTTTGAATTATTACATTTGTGTATGTGGTGCATATTAATATTAATACATATTATTTAGGCTATGTGTGTTTTTTTTTAATTTTATTAATAATAGAGATTTAACCAAACCAAAGAGTGACAAAAAAAAGAGTACCAAAAAAGAGTGACAAAAAAAGAGTACCAAACCAAATAGACCCTGTTTTGCTTATATTAGTATAGTATAGATGTGGTGCATATTAATATTAATACATATTATTTACGCTATGTGTGTTTTTTTTGAATTTTATTAATAATAGAGATTTAACCAAAGCAAAGAGTGACCCAAAAAAGAGTACCAAAAAAGAGTGACAAAAAAAAGAGTACCAAACCAAATATACCCTGTTTTGCTTATAATAGTATAGTATAGATTATTATATTTGTGTATGTGGTGCATATTAATATTAATACATATTATTTAGGCTATGTGTGTTTTTTTTGAATTTTATTAATAATAGAGATTTAACCAAACCAAAGAATGACTAAAAAAAGAGTACCAAAAAAGAGTGACAAAAAAAAGAGTACCAAACCAAATATACCCTGTTTTGCTTATAATAGTATAGTATAGTATAGATAGATATATTTCAAAAAACTGGTCGAAAATGATAATTGAAAACTGTAATTCAGTTTTCAGTTTTCGGTTGCATATTAGGTTGCATATGACCTCATATGCAACCTAATATGCAACTTCGATGCTATATAGGGGAGCAGACGAATTTTCAGTTTTCAGTTGTAACTTTTGCAACCTCATTTGCAACTTCCAGTTTTCAGTTGCAACCTCATTTGCATCCTCATTTGTAACTTCCAGTTTTCAGTTGCAACCTCATTTGCAACTTCCAGTTTTCAGTTGCAACTTTTGCAATCTCATTTGCAACTTACACGGCTGACACCACCCTGAAGTTGCAAAGGTTGCAAAACGTATTTTTGAAATTAAGAAAATATGAATGATACCGACAAAATTTTAGAAAGTTGGACTGTATATTTTTAAAAACCCAATAGTTAATGGGGGTAGTTTTGAACTTATCCCTACATTATTTACTATGACATAAAGTGACAGAAACTTCTTATACATTAATTACCAATATTATATCATAATCTTTAATGTTAAATTTGAGTATATATTCACTAATTTTATGATAATAAAAATTGTGTGGTTGTAAAAATCAAACCGAATCGACATATGCATTTTTTATAACGGTTTTCGGTAAAAACCGAACTTAACTGACTAGTGCACACCCTTAATAAAAGTTGTTAGAGGCCCAACTTCTTACTGGGCTGGACCGAAGGCCCAGTCACCGAATGAGGAGTATTGGCTTGGAGAGGCTCCAGACTGGCGAAGGCCCATATCATTCGGCCCAGTTATTTTCAACGGTCCATTCAGTTGTGTATCCCTGGGAACGTGGGAACGTGGGGCACGTTCTCCATTCGTCCTACTCTCCGATAACTGCCAGCATAGAGAATAAAAAAGGGGAACAGAGGTTTGATATCATTCATTCAATCACTTACACACAATTTACACGATACAAACACTCTGCGTTTAATATTACTCATCAAAAAACCAGTTAACTTATTCTCACACCGGAGGTGAATCGGGGGGCCACACCCTCGCATTCTTCTTCAATTGCAGGTCCGACCGAACGGATACATCGACGGAAACTGGTTGTAACATTTGGCGCCGTCTGTGGGAAACGTAGAGTTGCGTTTGTGTTGAATTATACAGTTAGTAATGACGAATGAAACCGAGATACCAACAGCTGACGATAGCACTATGGCCGGAAATACTCGCGTCACTCCTCCCATCACCCCAAGGCTTTTAATTTTCGACGAAGAGGGGGACATACCGTCTCCCGAAGAACAACGGGAAATTCTGATGAAGTGGCGAGAAGAACAAAAAGCCAAGGGGAAACGGAAAGAGATAGAGAAAGAAAAAAGCAGCAGGGAGGCCGAACGTCTGGCCAAAAAGAGGGAGGCCGACCGTTTAAGGTTAGAGGCCCTAAAGCTCCAAAGGGAGGAGATCGAGCTACAGGAAAAGGCACTCCGCGAGGCTCTAGAAGCCGAAGACCCGGAGTCGGAAGACCGAAGAGACAAGAGACCAAGAACCAGAAATGATGAAGATGAGTCGGGGGACTCTGAATCAAACTCGAGGAGAACCCGGTCAAAAGTGGTTTATTCCTCCGATTCGGAAGAGGACGGTCCACACACGGACGATCGCATCCGAAGGATTGAGAAGGCCATGTTTGGAGAGAGAAAGGTCAGCCACGAGCCAGTGGTGACCGAAGACGTCGAACACTTTCGACCGCCTCCCGGAAGGCAGTTCCCGAAGATGAATGAATTTAACGGAAAGGGTGACCCCGAAGATCATTGTGAGAAATATGAATCGCTCATGACTGGGATGGGGCACTGCGATGTGATGCTCTGTAAGATGTTCAAGTCCTACCTGAAGGGGAATGCATCCATGTGGTACAGGTCGCTAAGACCTAGGTCGATAGGCTCGTATGAACAAGTGAAGAAAAAATTCTTGAGGCACTACTCACATTTGTGCCGAAGAGAGAAGGATACTGAAGCCCTGATCCACTGCAGGCAGGGACCGAACGAAGACTTGGGTGATTACTTGGCAAGGTTCAAAGAAGAAGCCGGTATGGTAACCAACTTGGACAAGGTCAAGGCGGCTGGTTTCCTCGCAGCAGGCCTCGACCCTGTTAAAGGTAAGAAGCTTCGGTCTTCTCTTTATGATATGCCTCCTAAATCTTTAAATGATATATATGTGAGAGGAGAGGCCATTAGAAGAAAATTGGAATCAATCGGGGGGTACAAGGAGAACAAGAAAAGTGACAGGTATGACAGGAGAGACGACCGAAGGGATGACAGATATGACAGAAGGGACGACCGAAGGGGTCGAGGAGATGTTAAGAGCAGGTTGAATGATACGAGGCCCGACAAAGGAGCCGAACGAAGAAGAGATAGAGATAGTACTGTGTTCACACCATTAAACACACCTATCTCGAAGATTCTCCATGAGATAAAGGGTAAACCTGGGTTTGTCAGACCACCCAAGTTGAAGACCCCTGAGAATAGAAGAAGCGACAGCAAATATTGTGACTACCATCGGGACAAAGGTCATAACACCGACGAGTGCTATCATTTGAAGAAATTAATTGAAAGGATGATCAAGGATGGGGAACTGACCCAATTTGTGGGCGACTTAAGAGACAAACTCGAATCCAAGGAGAAAAGGAAGGAAGCGGAAAGTTCCGAAAAGTACCGAGGGGAGGTCAGAACAATTTCCGGAGGAACAGTGCTTGATCGGGACAGTTAGACAGCAAGGAAAAAGTATGCCCGACAGATCTATAACCTATATCAGTCAAGTTCAGCCAAGCAACCGCTACCTATCTCTTTCACCGAAGATGACTACGAGGATGTGATATGGCCGCACGAAGACCCACTTGTTATAAACCCAGTAATCGGGGAAAACAAGGTATGGAAAGTGCTGGTGGATGAAGGGAGCTCAGTCAACATTCTATACCACCGAACGTATTGCAAGATGAATTTGGGAGGCGAACAGCTAGAACCATGCCACGAGGCACCTTTATATGGCTTCGGTAATCAGCCTATGCCGATAGAAGGGACCATCACCTTGTCTGTCATGATGGGAAAAGCGCCATACACTGTGGTGAAGGAAGCAAAGTTCTATGTCGTTCGGGTGGATAGTCCGTACAACGGAATTCTGGGAAGACCAGCCTTATCTCTGTTCCAGGCTGTGTCCTCTATCCCTCATCTGAAGTTGAAGTTCCCAACAGAGCATGGAGTTGGGGAAATGAGAGGCGATCAGAAAGCCGCCAGAATAATCATGTTGGAGGACTTGGAAAAAGACAAAGATATCGAGATGACCGAAGCCGGAAAGAGGAAAAGAAATGAGACCGAAGCTGGGGGCAGCCACCAACTGCTGAACATCGAGTTGGAAAAGTTTGGGGCCGACCTGTCAAGCCCGATTGCTGAGCCGGCTGCAGAGACCGAAGAGGTGGAACTGTACGTGGGTCAATCGGGGAAGATGATCCAAATTGGAAAGAGCATGGAGCCGAAATTAAAAGAGAAAGTCATCAAGGTCATTAGGGAATTCCACGACGTATTCGCGTGGAATCCCGAAGATATGCCAGGCTTGGACCCTGCGGTCGCTAAACACTGCTTAAATGTAGCTCCCGAAGCCAGGCTTGTAAGACAAAAGAAAAGGAATTTCGCCATGGAAAGGCAGAAAGTAATTCAAGTTGAAGTCGAAAAATTGCTGGAGGCAAAATTCATCGAAGAGATAGACTATCCCGATTGGTTGGCAAACATAGTGGTGGTGAAGAAATCTAATGGCAAGTGGAGAATGTGTGTCGACTACACCGACCTGAATAAGCATTGTCCGAAAGACCACTATCCCTTGCCGAACATTGATCAACTGATAGATGCTACTTCGGGGCATCAAATACTCAGTTTCCTGGACGCATTCTCAGGATATCACCAAATTGCCATGAATGCCGAGGATGTTCCAAAGACAGCATTCATCACACCGAACGGCACTTATGCCTACATAAAGATGCCCTTCGGCTTGAAGAACGCCGGGGCAACATTTAAAAAGATGATCAACAAAGTGTTCAAAGCCCAGATCGGTCGGAACATGGAGTGCTACGTGGACGATATGATTGTTAAGTCCCTTTTCAAGGATCATGCCGAGGATCTGAGGGAATGTTTTGAAACGCTCAGAAGAAACAACATGAGGATCAATCCGAACAAATGTACGTTTGGAGTAAATAGTGGGAAGTTTCTGGGATACATGGTTAGTGCCAGAGGAATTTAAGCAAACCCGGAGAAGATTAAAGCGGTCATCGACATGGAAGCGCCGAAGACCATCAGGGACATTCAAAAGCTAACCGGACGGTTAGCAGCCTTGAGGAGGTTCATTTCCAGATCGGCCGAGAAGGCCTTACCATTCTTCGAAGTTCTTCGGGGGTCCAAGAATTTCGAGTGGGGGCCAAGTTGCCAAAAAGCATTCGAAGAGGTTAAAGAGTACTTAGTGAAAGCCCCACTCTTAATGAGACCCGACCCGAAAGAGACATTGCAGCTGTACTTGGCTGTGAACGACCGAACACTCGGAGCCGTGTTGGTCAAAGAGCATGAAGGGAACCAGCATCCGGTGTTCTATGTCTCTCATATTCTCAAAGATGCAGAAACAAGATATCCGAATGCAGAGAAGTTCGCCTACGGACTGGTAATGGCCGCAAGAAAGTTAAGGCACTATTTCCAAGGAAGGACGATCAAAGTTGTAACCGATCAGCCGCTAAAGAAAATCCTACAAAGGCCAGAGGCATCGGGCAGAGTGGTTGCTTGGGCAATCGAACTGGGGGAACATGATTTGGAGTATACACCAAGGACTTCGATCAAAGCCCAAGCACTGGCGGATTTTATGGTAGAATGCTCTTTTTCGGGGCCGAATGACTTAGCTCCTGAAGAACAAATGATTCAGACACCGGGAAAATGGAAGTTGTTTGTCGATGGGTCGGTCGCCAAGGAAAAGTGCGGGGCAGGGCTAATTCTTACAAGCCCAGAAGGATTTGAGATTTGTCAAGCTATCAGGTTCACTTTCCCGTTGACGAACAACGAAGCCGAATATGAAGCACTCTTGGCAGGGCTAGATCTGGCAAGGAGTCTAGAAGTTAAGCACATCAGGGCGTTCAGTGATTCCATGTTGGTGGTAAAGCAGTTCTCAGGGGAGTATGGGCAAAAAGATCCCCGAACCAAGGCATACGCCCTTAAGATACGTGAACAATCTTTGCTGTTTGAAACTTTCGAGTTAACTCAAGTAGCCAGAGAGAACAACAGTCGGGCAGACGCCCTCTCGAGGTTAGCTTCGGCAGAAACCCTGAACCTAAATGGGTCCATCTATCTGACCGAAGTAAAGACGCCTTCGATAGACAAGAAGCAGTGCATGGAAATTCATCAAGGGGTCAATTGGATGACTCCCATCAGGGCCTTCTTGGAAAAAGGCATCCTACCACTTGACCGAAGGGAAGCACAGAAGGTGAAGTATCGGTCGGGAAGTTACACTCTGGTCGGGGGCCGTTTGTTCAGACGATCGGTAAGCCAGCCGCTACTTAGGTGTTTAGACAAAAATGAACAACAACTTACTTTGGAGACGGTTCATGAAGGGATTTGTGGAGAACATTTGGCAGGACGATCCTTAGCCTTCAAGATCCTTAGGCAGGGATTTTTCTGGCCTAAAATGAAAGAAGACGCAACAGAGTATGCAAAGAAATGCAAGCAATGCCAGCTATTCAGCACAATCCCGAAGCAGCCTCCCGAAGAGATGTCTTCAGTCCTTAGCCCGATCCCATTTGCTATGTGGGTGGTCGATATTGTGGGGATCCTACCCACCAGCACTAAACAAGCGAAATACTGTATTGTGGCAATCGACTACATGACTAAGTGGATAGAAGCAAAACCCCTTTCGGCCATTACCGAAGAAGCCGCGAAGAAATTCATGCTGGAACAGGTCATCTTGAGGTTTGGCATACCTATGGTTTGTGTGTCCGATAACGGTACTCAGTTCATTGGGAGCAAATTCCGAAAATTCCTGGCTCAGTTCGGGATACAACAGAAGTTCAGTTCAGTAGGGCATCCCCAGGGAAATGGGGCGATCGAGGCGGCCAACAAAATCATCTTTGATGGAATCAAGAAAAGGCTAGGGGAAGCTAAAGGACTTTGGGCCGAAGAACTACCATGGGTCCTATGGGCTTACCGAACCACCACGAGATCTTCAACCGGGGAAACGCCTTTCAAACTGGCCTTCGGAACTGATGCCCTTCTACCTGTCGAAGTTGGCCTGGAGTCTTACCGAACAGAAGTGTTTAACGTGGAGACGAATGAGTTCGGACTCCGAGCAAATGTGGACTTATTGGAAGAAGAAAGAGAGGCTGCCTACCAAAGAAACTTAAGGTACCAATTACAGGCAGCCCAGTATTATGATTCGGAGGTGAATCGGGGGGCCACACCCTCGCATTCTTCTTCAATTGCAGGTCCGACCGAACGGATACATCGACGGAAACTGGTTGTAACATTTGGCGCCGTCTGTGGGAAGAAGAGATCTTTCCGAGCCGGGGACTTAGTGCTTCGGGAGTTAGCCACATCCATGCCAGCCAAAAAAGGCAAGCTTATGCCCAACTGGGAAGGTCCATACGTGGTAATTGAAGTGGTCCGATCGGGCACCTACAAATTGGCTCATCCAGACGGTAGCCCAATCAAAAACACCTGGCATGCCGCCCGCCTTCGCCGTTTCTACCAGTAAGCTTACTGGTCCAATTTCTATTGCTTTTTACTTCAGTATTTTGTCTTTATGCAACTTTATTCTGAATTCCATAAGCTAGCATCAATCTGTAATCAAGTCTATGTAAGAATTGCATGATCAATGAAAAGATTGTTTTGCTCCATTTTTTATCTGTTATTGTTAAGCTAAGTACATTTACAGCCAAAAAGCTAAGTACGCAATGTTGAGTATTGAACACGGTAAAAGAATACAGAGGGGGGGGTGAATGGATTCTTGAACTTTTCTTGGATTGAGTCTGTGTAGCAGATAAGTGCCTGTGTGTGCAGAAATTAAGGTGCGGATAAATAAACAACACAAGACACAATATCACTTTAATCTAATGTATATTAGATAAAGGTTGCTACAATCTGTGAATACAAATGGTAGTATTCTCAGCTTCGTTTTTCTCAGAGAGATATAGCTTACAGTGTATGAAAAACTTGACTCACAAAAGTTACTAAGTTATGAAGTGAGGCTGTGTCCTTATAGAACATGGATACAGCCTGCTTACTACAAATAAGGTAGCTAAAACACATTACTTTCTAGTCTGTCTATCCTTTTTGAGTAAGTGTCCAAACGGTTACAGATTTGACTTTGCAAAGCCTGTTTAGATCCACTTCTTTAGCTCCTTGTCTCTTCTATATCTCTCCAAGCTTCCTTGTAGGCTTTCCAGAGCACGTTACAGGTTGTGGTCCATAAAGTGCATTGGCTTGTTGCAGGTTTCTGACTTGTACAATTTCTTCAGTATTTTGTCTCCAAGAATGTATTCGAGAAGTGACTAAGTAAGTGATTCGAGAACTAGAATTGACTTGATCGATAACTCTGAGTTCTCGAATACTGTTATAGTGACATATCGAACCACTTCTCGAATAGCTCTTTTCCATCAGGATTCCTTGAGTTGTCGAATAGAGCATTTGACTTATCGAATCCTCGAGTTGTCGAATAGCTTTCTGAGTCTTTGAGATATCGAATGGAACTTTGACTTGTTGACTCTTTGAGAACTCGAATACCATCTTGACTTGTTGACTTCTTGAGTTCTCGAATAGAGTAGTAGACATATCGAATCCCTGAGATATCGAATGAGATATCGAACAGTGTATTCAGAGATATCGAATAGTGTCTTGAGATATCGAATCTCTGACTTCTCGAATGCTGGACTTCTCGAATAGACAAATATACTTCTCGAATTGGTACTTAGGCAAATTCTTCATTTCTTCAAATCCCAACTGTGATTATTTGGCAGTCTTTAACTCCTTGCTTGAGGCATGAACCATGGAACTTCTTTCAAGCATTATTCTAGACTCTATTTGTACAGTTACACAACTAGGATTTGATGCCTATTACAAGTACAATACAAACAGAAACTCTACAACTAGAGGTTCCCTCAGTTAAGAGGTCATGTAAGTAATGCAAAGCATTACAAACAATTAGGCTTGTTATTAGATGTATACAGGCATGCCTCTGTAACTAACAATCTCCCCCAAATTGTGAGTGAGACCCTTAGTCACAATTTCATGTCTGATAACAAGCCTAACATACATTAAAGATAAAACTTTTAAAAGTACAGGTGTGATTTGATTGAACACATAAATGAAATTACAAGATAAATACTTCTTACAGTATGATGAGGTACTAGTCGTTTTCTTTTGATTGCATCTCCATTGCCTTGGCTTGTAGATCATCATATGCTTTCTGTTTCCTTTCTTTCTCCTTTCTTGCAATCTCATCTACTGCTCTCATGATTTCTGTCATAGCATCCAATTCTTCAATCATAATAGAGTTTTTGAAATCTTCAAGCACTGGCTTCAGAATGTTGGCAGGATAGTGACTGAGTAGGTTCATTCTTATATTGACATTGTCTCCATTTCTCCTCCTATACTTCACCACATAGGGATCAAACTGAACTCTACACAATCCCTTTGCCCTTAGCTTTTCTGCTTCAATCTCCAGTCTATCAATTTCTTTCTCCCTTTCTAACCATTTCTCATAGCAGCCCTTCCTTATCTTCTCAGCATATTCTTTCTTCATTTTCACAAAGTCAATCAATTCCAGCTTCCATACTTTCTCCACCTTGTCCTTAGAATCCAGCAATGCAATGATTCTTTCTATCTCATACAATTTACCCCAATGTTGACAACCCCCTTGTTTGAATTTCATTTCTTTCCCATCAGTGTACTTGATTACAAGGTGATCATCCACAATTGTAGCATAACATATCTTTTGAGCTCTTAGAAATAGCAGTTGCTCTTCATCAAAGTCTTCATCAAGTGGCTGGAGCTTTAATCCTGGAATGATTGTTAGGGCTCTAGATTTGGATAGCTTCACTCTCCTTGCAGCATGTTTAAATTTTATCCTCTTGACATGGTTGCTTGGCAGAAATCTTTGACCTTGGTTGGTAGACCATAGTAGTATTCCATTAGCAGATTGCTTTCTGAAACATACACATGGTTTCTTGACTTGAATCTTCTTCTTTTCTTGAGATGGTAAGACAGTTGCAGAAGCCATAGATGTAGATTTTGCTAGGTCACTACTAACAGTATTCACCCTAGACTTAGAGTCTTGTGTTGTGGTGAGATTACTGCTAGCATTGCCTAAGGCTTGCTGTCTTCCACTCTTTCTCACATATGTTTTACCCTGGTCATCATCATTCTTTTCATCCTTGTCCCCCTTTTTCTTCTTATCTTCATCACCCTTATCTCTCCTGTGATGTCTTCTCCTCCCATCACCTTTGTCTTCAGAATCATCATCCTTATTTCTCCTAGGTTGAGCCATCTCTGGAATTTCACCAGTTACAATATAGGTTCTGAGGATATGCAGTGCCTCAATTTCTTCAGCATTTCTGGCTCCAACCTTCTTCTGTAATTGATCAATGATAGCAATGATCAGTCTGTGATTTCTGGAGGTGAGATCATGAGGAATGACCAATTGCTTGATATCTTCAATTCTGGTACCAGACTGATAAATAATTGTCCATGGCTTCTTGATCACTTCTGGTAGCCTTGTAGGTTGACCATTCCTCAAATCATCAAACAGACTCTTGCTGTTCTCATTTTTCTTCTCAATGATCTCAAGTATGGCATCTATCTCTGAGTGCTTTAGGTCTTGTAGAGTCTGGTATGTTAGATGCCATATCTTTAGTTTGGAAACCATCACTATCTCCTTGACCCATATATTGTTGACTTTCTTGGGGATGACAGTGATGTAGTCTATCTGCTTCTTCACCTCCCTCAGATAAAACTGAGTGTCACCAACCTGTTCCCTTATGGCTTTCAGAAACTCCAAGAAGGCTTTATCATGATAGTCATTGGAGTTAGCAACTTCTTGTAGCTTGGCCTCAGTAACAACTTTGGCTTCTACAGGCTTGGCACTCTCAGATATAGAGATTGGAGGTTTGTCAGATGGTATACTCCCTGCAACCACTGTGGTAGTTATGGATTGCTTTTGTCCTCCAGGAGTAGTGATGTGCACAGTTGGTAAGGTGACAACTGGCAAGATAGATGGAGGCTCATCTACTTTGGCTTTTCCCTTGCCAGGCACATTTGCTAGAGACTTAGAAGCCCTTTGTTGACCACCCTCTTTGATTATTATGCCTTTCTCTCCCTTTGTCTCCCCCTTTGAATTTGAGTTCCTAGCCTTCTTCTCCCCCTTAGGCTTGTTGTCAGGCACAGAGGCTGTAGAAATGTCCTTTGGGAGTGAAGATTCATCAGGTAGAGGGAGACCCATATGCTTCATTATTGCAGCTAACATGGATTGTTGATGCAGAAGGACATCAGCTGTGGTGGATGCTTGAGTGTCCAACTGATCATTTAGCAATGCAACCTTTTCTGTGAGATGAACATTGGTCTTGGTGAGAGTAGCTACCTCCTGCTCAAGAGTGTTGACCTTAGTGAATAACTCATTGGCCTTGAAGCCAGATAAAGATTGATCCTGCAGCCTCTTCACTTCATATTTAGACAATTCATGCACAGGGACATCAGTCACTAGTCTATCTCCATAAAGATTTTTGAACATTATCCTCAGCATGGCATTGGCATCTGTAGTCTGGTCAGATAGATTCTGAAATTGATGCCCCAGACCTGTGACAGCATCTTTTAGCACAGCCAGCCCATTGTCCACCTGAGTGCAGGTAGAGTTGCAGTGTTTGATGTCCTTGAACACACTGTCCAATTGAGGAAATTTAGCATCAAAGGCCCTCTTGACTTCTGCTACTGAAGTGGCTGTCTTATCACACACCCTGTTGACTTCAGTTTTGACTCCCTTGCCAAGATAGTGTGCAGCCTTGAGGAAACCCTTGTAGGAGTCATTTACAGCTTCATACACTTCACCAGGTGACAGGGATTTTGCATTGGAGCCCAGTGAAGTGATGTATTCCTCCCTGAGATACTGAAGTGCTTCATCGAGAGTAATATCATATTTTCCTTGCAACCAGGCATCTATGTTGCCATCTCTCTCAGCATCATCAATGATCTTTGACTTCTGCACTTCCACATCATCCCTATGGCATAACAGAATAGCCTCATAGTCTGGATTGGGCATGTCTGCAGTGAGAAGGTGCTGAGCAATCTTTGTGAACTCAGGAATCTGATCCACAATTAAGCTTTGAAGTGCTTCAACCGTCAATTGTTGTGGAACAGACCCTGATCCTGAAGCACTGTCATGTTGCACAGGCTTCAGCCATGTTGACATGAAGTCAGAGCTAGAGCTAGGCAAGCTAGTCTCCTCAGTTACAGATGCAACTTCTGTAACCGGATGGATTGACTCTACTACTGGTGTCACCACAGAAGTGGGATGAATTACACCAGCAGTTGACACAGGCACAGAGTCTCTAGTAAAAACTAGGGGAACCTCTGTGTTTGTGATGGTGTCATTAGGATATGCCTCAGCATGCATTCCCTCACCATCTAAATGTGGGTTCTGAGTGGTGAACAAAGTGTCATGCACTAAGTCACTTGAAATTATTTGCTCATCAAGCGAAAAGGATTCTTGATGATCAATACCTTGCATCTCAGTTGTCTGAGTTGCAGGTTCCAAAGAAATTTCAGAGTTAGATTCTGGAAGAGAAGTGTGTTTTAGAGTAGATTTTGGCAACTCCCCCTGAGAGATAGAGGAAGTTTCAAAAGTGATGTGCTCTCCACTCAGTGTTGTGCCAGCCTTATCACTCCCATGTGCTGACTCTATACAAGAGGGTGCATTGGGGAGAATGCTTGATTCTATAGGTGCACCCTGTTGAGAGGATACACCTAGTGAGCTGTGTGCCCCTGATTTTACAACTTCAGCCATTTGTGTGACTGAAGAGGTGGTCTTAGTTTTCTTCTTCTTTGTTCTGTGTAAGGGTGACTCAGGTTCCTCACTTCCTAGACCTAATTCAACAGCTAATGCTGCTTCAGACAAGATATTTAAAGGTGCAGACATTACTTCCTTTCTCTTCTTTTTACTAACATCACCCTTTTGAGAGGATGATGCAGTTGGCTCAGTAAGAGGTAGAGTGTTTGGTTGAGAGGGTTAGTTAGCAGGCCCTGGGTTAGCATTTTGTTCTACTTGCTTGGGCTGTGCTAACTTAGATTTTGCATCAAATGTTGGCATGTTGTGGGGGTAAGTCCTAAACAAACTCTCCATATGGGGAGTTATGTTCAGTCTTACATCCACATCATTCCTAGTTTCCAAGTTACCAAAAATGAGTTTGGTCATGGAATTAGGATAGCCTATTTTATTTTTATCAATCCCAGGCAATTCAATCAATGAAGCATTTTTATAATTAAGTACAGATTGAATAAAGCGAGGGAAGAAAATATCAGTACCTCTCTTGGTTGTGTTCTTACCAAGTCTCCCATATAATTCTTGAAGTATGATTTGGCCAACATCTATCTTCTTTCCATAGGCCAAAGCATATCCAATTTGCTGCACAGGTGCACTGATTTGATCAAAGCTTGATTTCCTGGCAGTGAAGACTTGGAGAAGAGTTGCAAACACATAGCTCCACTCCTTTCTCAGATTCTTTCTGTTTAGCTTTCCAAGGTTAATCCCATCTGAGTAGTTTATGAACTCAAAGAATTCCTCCAACTCTGCGTTAGTGGCCATTCTGTCAAATGACTCTTGTTGTAGTCCTAGTGCTTGGTTCATGTCTGCAGTAGTGATAGTGATTTCCTTATCTTGAACCTTGCAGTAGATGACATAGGAAGTGATTGCGTTTTCCAGGGCTACAACCTCCACAATAGCAGTACTCCAGAATTGTTCCAGAATATCGAGATACAGAGTTGGGTTGGCAGAGAGTGCATCCTTGATATATGACTCAGCCATCCATTTCACAAAGCACTTGAAATTTGCATTGGGTGCTTCAACATCACTAGTGAGAGCGATGAAGTTGGTGTTGAACTTTACTGTTGCCATTTGTGTAGAAGAGAGAAAAGAAATTGAAGGTTGAAGAAGAAATTTGGCTTTTCGTAGCTAGGGTTTCAGGGGTTTAGAGAGTGTAGATGCTTGAGAAATCGAATGAAATGAATCGAATAGATGTGAGATTGTATAAGTATGAAGTACTTGAATTGTCGATTAGCAGACTGTTTTGTATCGACAAGTCAGGCATTCGAGAAGTAGAAAACAACTATTCGAGAAGTCAAGAATGGCTTAATCGATAACTCAAGCAGATAGAAACTCACAGCTGGCAGTTATCTAACTTAGAAATAATTCTAAATTAAATAAAATGTGTTTTTATGAGTGAATTAAATTTTTAGATAAAAATCCAAAATCGGTTAAAATTCAGCGAGAATTCAGCCTTTTCAAATGATTCGAGAACTCAAATATAGTGTTCGAGAACTCAATCATTCGAGAAGTCTAGAATTCCTCTATTCGATATCTCAGAAAGACTCTATTCGAGAACTCAAGAGTACTCTAATGAGACTTATTAGAGATGTCGAATAGTGAATCATTCGAGAAGTCTGACTTATCGAACTATACCCATCACTCATAAAAAATTTGATTTTCACTATCTTGTAAAAATTTACCAGACATATTCATTGAAAAATATCCTAGCAAATCAAATAGTGATTTTCTCAAAATTTCATAGAAATTTTAAGTTAATAAAAATATGATTTTCAACATATGCAACAGATTTGAAATATTTATAAATCATATTTCAGCCAACACTTACTTCAAAAATATTGAGGATTTAGATAAAGTAAGTGTTTACTGCTGCAACAATCTAGATGATGTATTCACCTAGCCAGAATCTGAAGAATTCAGCATTCCAATCTCACTTACCAACCTTGTGAAGGTGGCTTCATCTAATGGCTTAGTGAATATATCAGCTAGTTGTTTATCTGTAGAGACATAATGCAACTCAATGGTTCCATTAGTTGCATGTTCTCTTATGAAATGATATCTGATGTCAATGTGCTTTGTTCTAGAATGATTGACAGGATTGGCAACTATAGAGATTGCACTTGTGTTGTCACACATGATTGGAATTCTTTCCAACACAAGTCCATAATCTCTAAGTTGATTTCTAATCCAAAGCACTTGAGCACAGCAACTTCCAGCAGCTATGTATTCAGCCTCAGCTGTAGAAGTTGACACAGATTGTTGCTTCTTGCTATACCAAGAAACTAACCTTTGTCCAAGAAACTGGCAGCTTCCTGAGGTGCTTTTCCTATCCACTCTGCATCCAGCATAATCAGCATCAGAGTAGCCAACCAGATTGAACCCTGTGTCCTTAGGGTACCATAATCCCAAGTTAGGAGTGCCCTTCAGATATCTAAAGATCCTTTTTATTGCAATCAAATGTGATTCCTTTGGATTTGATTGAAACCTTGCACACAAGCATGTAGCAAACATGATGTCTGGCCTACTTGCAGTGAGGTAGAGTAGAGAACCAACCATGCCTCTGTAGACTGAGATATCTACTCTCTTGCCTTTAGCATCTTCATCCAATTTAGTGGCAGTGGCCATGGGTGTCTTGGCAGGTGAACAATCTTCCAAGTCAAACTTCTTCAATAAATCCTTGATGTACTTGGTTTGACTGATAAAGATACCATCCTTCCTTTGACTGACTTGCAACCCTAGAAAGAATGTCAACTCTCCCATCATACTCATCTCATATCTGCTCTGCATGAGTTTAGAGAATTTCTCACACAGTTTCTCATTTGTAGAACCAAAAATGAAATCATCCACATAGATTTGAACTAGGATCATATCATCACCATGCTTCTTGTAAAACAGTGTCTTGTCCAATGTGCCTCGAGTGAATTGATTTTCAAGAAGAAATTGTGATAGAGTATCATACCATGCTCTTGGAGCTTGCTTAAGTCCATACAGTGCCTTAAGCAATCTGTAGACAAATTCTGGGAAATGTGGATCCTCAAAGCCAGGTGGTTGTTGCACATAAACCTCTTCTTCCAACTCTCCATTTAGAAATGCACTCTTGACATCCATTTGATAAACTTTAAAGTTTGAATGAGCAGCAAATGCCAAGAATATTCTAATGGCTTCCAATCTAGCAACAGGGGCAAATGTCTCATCATAATCAATGCCTTCCTGTTGAGAGTATCCTTTTGCAACCAGCCTTGCTTTGTTTCTTATTATTACACCATCTTCATCCATCTTATTCTTCAGAACCCATTTTGTTCCAACAATGGTTCTATTCTTTGGTGCAGGCACAAGTTCCCATACTTTGTTCCTTTCAAATTGATTCAGCTCCTCTTGCATGGCAATAATCCAATCTGGATCCAACAATGCATCATCAAGTTTCTTAGGCTCAACTTGTGATAGAAAACATCCATAGAGGCACTCATTTTGAGTTGCTCTTCTAGTCCTTACTCCTGCATTAGGATCTCCAATGATTTGCTCTGCAGTGTGTGATCTATCCCATTTCCTTGAGTGTTCAGCCTGATTTCTCATCCTTGATGTTGCTTCATCATCCTCATCATGATCATCCTCATTTCCTCCCCCTGTGAAGTTGCCATTACTCACAGGTGTGTCTTGGATGCTTGTTTCTTCACTATTGATTGGCACAAATTCTTCTCTTGTATCATTATTCACTTGAGTTTGTTGAACTTGAGTTTCAACTCCAGTTTCAGTCTCTTCATCAGAATCATCTAGATTATCAAACTTCAATGGATCTTTGTCTTCATCATTGGCTTCTTCTAGTCCAGGTAGTTTGCTGTCATCAAATGTTACATCTGTGCTTTCCATAACTTTCTTTTGACTGATGACATAAACCTTGTATGCAATTCTTTCCATAGAATAGCCAAGAAAAATTCCTTCAAATGCTTTTGCATCAAACTTTCCAACATATTCAGAATTGTCCTTAAGTACAAAGCATTTGCTTCCAAAAGTATGAATATACTTCAGTGTAGGCTTCTTTCCAGTCATCAAGTTGTAAGGAGTCTTTCCAGTGTTTTTGTTGATGAGGGTTCTGTTCTGAATATAGCATGCAGTGCTCACAGCCTCAGCCCAAAAACATGTGGGCATTTTTGCATCAAGTAACATTGTTCTAGCAGCCTCAATTAGAGTTCTATTCTTTCTCTCAACAACTCCATTTTGTTGTGGAGTCCTTGGAGCTGAGAATTGCTGAGAAATGCCATTCTCTTTGCAGAATGCTTCAAGTGTGGCATTTCTGAACTCTGTTCCATTATCACTCCTCAATGCAATCACACTTGCATCGTTTGCCTTTGCTTCCTTGTCAACTTTCTTTATATGCTCAATGATTACTTGTGGAGCCTCATCTTTTGATGCCAGAAATTCTACCCATGTATACCTTGAAAAATCATCAACCATTACCAGGGCATACTTCTTTCTTCCAAGTGACATTATGTTAACAGGCCCAAACAAATCCATATGGATAAGTTGTAGTGGCTTGGTTACAGATGTCACTGTCTTTGACTTGTGGCTTGATCTCTTCATTTTTCCTTTTTGACAAGCCTCACACACTCCTTCTTTGCAGAATTCAAGTGTGGGCATGCCTCTCACTAACTCTCTTTTGACTAGAGAATTAATGGCCTTAAAGTTCAGGTGTGATAGTTTCTTGTGCCACAGCCAACAATCTTCATTTGATGCTTTTGAGTAAAAGCAACAAATTTTGTCCTTGTTTGCAGAGTCCATATTGGCTACAAACAGGCTTCCCTTCCTTACTCCAGATAGAGCAAAATCACCAGTCTTCTTGTGGGTGATCAAACATTCATCTTTGTCAAAATTCACTTTGAATCCTCTATCAGTAAACTGACCAACACTTAACAGATTATGCTTGAGCCCCTTGACTAGTGCTACATCTTCAATGATGACATTTCCAACTTTCAGCTTGCCATATCCCAATGTGTTACCCATGCTGTCATCTCCAAAAGCAACCATTGGGCCAGCCTTTTCCTCATACTGTGATAGCAGGGCCATATCACCAGTCATATGATTTGAGCATCCACTGTCCAAAATCCACATGACCTTCTTCTCACTTTCTTTGCCCTGCAAACACAAAGGTATTACTTTTCCTTTGGTACCCAAACAAGTTTGGGTCCATGTGACTTAGAGACAGTTTTATCATAAACAACATGCTTGTTAACTTTCTTAGTGTCAGCCTTCTTGTCACTGTTGGAAGTCTTAGAACCTGAGGTTTCAGACTTAGGTGACAAAGGTACCTTCCTAGCTTTAGGAGGACTTGAAGACTTTGACCTTGTGTAGTGTGTGTGAGAATTGTGACTGATACAACCATCAATGAACTGTCTTCTTAAATTAAAACAACTAGTCATAACATTCATATTGCATGGCATACAGTCAAATTTATCACAGAAGGGTGCATCTCTATGTCTTAGAGGCACAGAACAATCATAGAAAGGTTTAGACACACTACCAACAGGTTTCTTGCATGCATGAGTTAGATGGTTGGTACTGAAATAGTTCTGACAAGTTTTCCTAGGGGCATTAGGCATATAAGCATAGTTGTTATCCTTGTTAATCCCTAACTTGCCATTTCTGTTCTGTTTCTTTTTAGTCACTTCCTTTTCTGATTCACTCTTCCCAGCTGATACAAACTTAACAAACTTCTTAGGTCTTGGCCCATCAACTACTGGCTTCTTGGTCTTTGACTTGGCACTCTCACCCTTAGAGGATGCTTGCTGTTCACTAGATTGTGCCTCATCCTCATCATTCAACATTTGCTTGATGAGTAAGGCATCCTCATCAATTTCAAATGTTGATTCCTTAAAAATTGGATTTTCAGTTTTTCTCAAAATGTGAGGCACTTTCTCATGAACAGCTGTGTCCTCTTCGATGACAGCATAGCCTTTCCTTTGTTTGAGAGAGTCATAGTCAAGTCCAATAGCTGCTTTAGGTTTAGCTTCAATTTTCTCACAGTAGGATTGCACTAAACCAGATGATTTCTTGAAAGTTTTAAGTTTGAATTCATTCTCAGCTAATTCATCCCTAAGAGCCTTCTCTACTTGACTAGCACATAGAACCTTGTTCTCCAAATATTCAACTTCTTTCTTAAGGTTTTCTACTTGCATAGCAGTTAGCTCAAGTTCCTCATTCTTTTTGGTTAATACTTCATTTCTAGTAGACAGTTTAGCAATCTCCTCATTAGCAGCAGTCATACTAGTATGAATATTAAACATTTCAACAGATAATTGTTCAATCATTGATTTGTATTCAGAAACAGACATGTCTATAGTAGTGAGAGATGGTACCTGAGAATCAGATGAAGATGAGTCATCCTTGGAGTTGGCCATCAAGGCATAATTGCAGAATTCTTGTTCCTCTTCATCACTCTCAGAATCATCCCAACACTTCCCTTCAGCTATGTAGGCCTTACCATGTGTCTGCTTTTTCAGAAGGGCCTCATACTTAGCTTCTAGCTCAAGATAATCTCTATCCTTCTTTTTAGGCTTCTTGCATTCACTGGCAAAATGCCCTAGGTCATTGCATCTATAACACCTTACAGATGACCTATCCACATAACCGGTTTTGAACTTATTTCTGTTTGGTTTCACAGGTGCCTTGTTCTTGTTGGCTGAATGGTTTTGAGTTTTGGGTTTGAAGGGTTGATTTCTTTTAAATCTGATGTTTGGAAATTTTCTGGCCATGAAAGCATATGAAGTATTTTCCATCCCATCAAGTTCTTCCAGAGTGTAAAACTCCTCTTCTTCTTCCTCCTTTTCCTCAACAGGTTCACTCACCCCAGCTTCAGTTTCTTCATCATCTGCCACCTCCTCTATCCTTAGTTGGCTTGTAGATGCTTCTAGGTCCAGGATGGATTTGTTGACAATCAAGGCACATGATGTGTTTATCATCCTACCTTGGTTTGCTTGGATAGCCCTCTTCTGAAGCAACTCAAGTTCATGAGTCTTTAGGACTCCATAGAGTACATCATAGGTGACTTTGTTCAAATCTCTCTCTCTTAGGGAAATGACTCTTTGCTCCAGATGATTTGGTGAAGACAACATAAATTTCATATTTAACTCCTTGGTGCTGTAAACCTTTCCATTCATCTGCAACTCAGTAACTAGCTTGTGAAACCTTTCAAACATCTCAGTGATGCTTTCCTTGGGCTGTGCCATGAAAGCTTCATACTGTGTGACCAGTATCTGTTTCCTGTTTTCTTTAACCTCATCAGTCCCTTCACACAACACCTCAATGTGATCCCACATCTCTTTAGCAGACGTGCATGATGCAATGTTTGCAAACATTGACATATCCATGGAATCAATGATGAGCAACATGAGGTGGCTGTCAAGAGCAACCTTCTCCCTTTCTGACTCTGTCCACTTTGATGGATCCTTGGCCTCATAAGCTCTAGGGATTGTTATGGTTCCAACAGTCTTCTCTGGTATCTCTTGTTGTGGAACAAAAGGACCATTCTTGAGAATCTCAGGATACAAGGGATGAGAGGCTTTGATGAACAACATCATCTTTATCTTCCAGAGGTTGAAGTTTTCTTTATCAAACTTAGGGACCTTCACCGTTCCTGTAGTCTTTGGTGTATTCGAACTCATGATCGTTTCTCTGTTTTTGAATAAACAGCCCGCTCTGATACCACTTGTTGAGTATTGAACACGGTAAAAGAATACAGAGGGGGGGGTGAATGGATTCTTGAACTTTTCTTGGATTGAGTCTGTGTAGCAGATAAGTGCCTGTGTGTGCAGAAATTAAGGTGCGGATAAATAAACAACACAAGTCACAATATCACTTTAATCTAATGTATATTAGATAAAGGTTGCTACAATCTGTGAATACAAATGGTAGTATTCTCAGCTTCGTTTTTCTCAGAGAGATATAGCTTACAGTGTATGAAAAACTTGACTCACAAAAGTTACTAAGTTATGAAGTGAGGCTGTGTCCTTATAGAACATGGATATAGCCTGCTTACTACAAATAAGGTAGCTAAAACACATTACTTTCTAGTCTGTCTATCCTTTTTGAGTAAGTGTCCAAACGGTTACAGATTTGACTTTGCAAAGCCTGTTTAGATCCACGTCTTTAGCTCCTTGTCTCTTCTATATCTCTCCAAGCTTCCTTGTAGGCTTTCCAGAGCACGTTACAGGTTGTGGTCCATAAAGTGCATTGGCTTGTTGCAGGTTTCTGACTTGTACAATTTCTTCAGTATTTTGTCTCCAAGAATGTATTCGAGAAGTGACTAAGTAAGTGATTCGAGAACTAGAATTGACTTGATCGATAACTCTGAGTTCTCGAATACTGTTATAGTGACATATCGAACCACTTCTCGAATAGCTCTTTTCCATCAGGATTCCTTGAGTTGTCGAATAGAGCATTTGACTTATCGAATCCTCGAGTTGTCGAATAGCTTTCTGAGTCTTTGAGATATCGAATGGAACTTTGACTTGTTGACTCTTTGAGAACTCGAATACCATCTTGACTTGTTGACTTCTTGAGTTCTCAAATAGAGTAGTAGACATATCGAATCCCTGAGATATCGAATGAGATATCGAACAGTGTATTCAGAGATATCGAATAGTGTCTTGAGATATCGAATCTCTGACTTCTCGAATGTTGGACTTCTCGAATAGACAAATATACTTCTCGAATTGGTACTTAGGCAAATTCTTCATTTCTTCAAATCCCAACTGTGATTATTTGGCAGTCTTTAACTCCTTGCTTGAGGCATGAACCATGGAACTTCTTTCAAGCATTATTCTAGACTCTATTTGTACAGTTACACAACTAGGATTTGATGCCTATTACAAGTACAATACAAACAGAAACTCTACAACTAGAGGTTCCCTCAGTTAAGAGGTCATGTAAGTAATGCAAAGCATTACAAACAATTAGGCTTGTTATTAGATGTATACAGGCATGCCTCTGTAACTAACACGCAATAATAAGCTTAATAGACCCATGTTTGGGGCCGACCGTATAAAACATGCGCCCTTTAACTTATTGGTAGTATTCAAGTACATTGTGTTCTAAACTACAAATACTTGACGAATCCAAATTTGGGGCCGACCGAATGAAATTTGGCCTCTTACAAAATTGTCTTAGTATTTAAGTTACTTTGACATTAATTAAGGCCGTGAGGAAATATTTTTCAGCCGACCGAACGAGACCTTAATCATTTACAAAACCCCTTAAATACTTGGGGGCAGCTAGGTTACGACCAAAGATGCACAAAAAGGCAAGAATTATGCTAAGGCAAAAATGGCCGAAGAAGCATAAAAATACAAGTAATTATGCTAAGGCAAAAATGGCCGAAGATGCATAAAAACACAAGTAATTACGCAAAGGCAATATAATGCCGAAGACGCATAAAAATAAAAATAAAATAATCATGCCAAGGCAAATCAAAGCCGAAGACGCATGAACAGAAACAGGAGCCAAATTGAGGCCGAAGCCGAAGACGCATAAAAAAGAATATTATGCTAAGGCAAACTTAAATAAAACAAGCCCGAAGGCAAAGTAAAGTATTACATCCCAAGGGCACGAATAAAGAGCCCGAAGGCAAAGTTAAACAGTACACATTCGAATATATTAAAAATCTACAAAATTACAAGGCGTCACCAGCTGAAGGATCGTCGGAGAGAGATTCATCTTCGCCCGAAGAAACCTCCAAGGGCTGATCAGTGTCCTCCCGACCAACTGGATCCTTCATCCCGAGTGAAAGATCGATCAGCTGGGTATGATCTAGGCCCAGAGAATGTGCCTTCAGCACAGCGCCGTCATATCCCATCTGATAGCATCTCTCTTCGGTCAGCTCCAGGGTTTTCTTCAGCTTCCGAACGCTCTTCCTTGTAAGTTTGAGCTGCTTGTTTCTCCACTCGACGCGCGCCCGGAGGGTGTCCAGCTCCTTCAGCTGTTCCTTGAGAGCCTCATTATCGGCGGACAGAGTCTTGGCTTGACCGGTGACCCTCTCCAGTTCAATGTTGGAGTTCCGAAGGTCCTCTTCAGCCTTGACTGCCCGAACTTCAGTCTGGTTGGCCGCCTCCAGCTTTTTCTGTATACCCTCCATCCGTTCGGTCACAACGGCCGACCAAGAGACCCCCTGGAAACAAACAAGGGAAACGAATTAAACACTGAATACAAGTGAAAGAAATAACGCCGAAGGAGAAAAAGCTTACCATGGAGAGCAGAGCCAGCATTTCAGTACAAGCCTCAAGGTCGTTTGCCTTAGCAAACGTGGGCCTGTCGGCTGGCAGAATGAGACCCCGGCAGAGATCGGGACCTACTACGGTAGATAGCTGGGGAGCAGGGACAATGATTTGATCCGACTCAATAACTCCCCAGGGAGGATAGTACACTTTCAGTCCGGCATCTCCCGACCGGCCCCTTTTTCGGGAATCGGCTGAGGGGGTCTGGACGATACCATCCCCTTGATCTCGCGGAGGAGAGGAAGCCAATGGAGCTTCAATTCTCTTTCCTGGATCGGAAACAGATTCCAGCTCTTTGCCGGCCGATTGGGCAGCAGCATCGGCTTCGGCAGTAGCAGTTATTGAAAGCTGAGCCGCCTTCCTGCGTTTGCGCTCGATGATATCCTGAAGAGTAGACACTGCACGAAAGTATTAGTGTTAAACATGGGAAACCGGAAAGGAAAATACAATAATAGAAGCATTCGGATGGAAAAGAATAAGGCAAGGATAAATGTTACCACTACCCCAGAGGGCGACCAACCAGTCGTTATCCCGGCTGTCCGATAAGGGAACCCTATTCATATCGAGTTCACAAAGAAGACGATAATCATGTTTGTCCGCTTCCAACATTTCGGGATACTGCAACCTCGACGGGTCCAGATCCTGCCAGCGGCCGTACTTCTCCACCTTCGGGCCCGAGATGAAAACCCACTTCTCATGGGCCCCCCTATTGTTGGAGTTCGTTTGAGCCCAATCGGCCTTGCCGGTCCGACGAGCGATAGTGTAGAAGCCGTTGCTTTTGGAATTCCTCCGGAGCTCATAATGATGCCAGAACAGGGTTGTCCTCGGAGTCATCCTTTTAGCTAAGCATCGGGCTTGGAAGGCGTTTATATGGAAAAAGCTGTTCGGATCCAGCTGCCCTATGGCGATCCCAACTCGCCTCAGCAATTTTTTCAGTATTGGCAGCATCGGCAGCCGAAAGCCACATTTGAAGGCCATTTCGGATATGCCGGTGGCCACGCTTCCGCCGAAGAGAGGTGGAACCTCAGGGTTGTGCCAAATACGGTCTCTTTTCCTAGGTGTGAAGAAGTACCAGACCTTCCTCTCTACTTGGTATTTGGAATGGAATTCTTCTATTTTTTCCTCGGTCAGGTGCGACCGGAAATTCGCCGCAGGATACACCCCGACGTCACTAAATGGTGATACCTCCGAAGGACCGGCACCTTCGGTTGACCGATCCATGTCCCTGCATTCGGAAATGAAGAGACAGTTAGCCCCGTACTCGGATAAAGAAAAAGGAATTCAAAAGGAAAGAAGGGCCGAGTACAGTAAGCCAGGATCGGTCGGGACACCTACGGCCTAGGTCGAAGGGATTTGAAGGCCTAAATTTACGGGAGATTAGAAGGTTCCTAAGAGTTCTAAAGCAATCGGAATGGTACGAAAAGTGTTTTCAAGATTCGAAGACCCCGAAGGAAGTTCTTGCCCAGGCCGTTCTCCAGACCAGTTTCGTAATCGTAGGGGGAAACAATTAAAGGATAAAATGGTACACCAGAGGCCACATAACTACTTGCAGGCATGAACATACAATATTTGAGAATCACAGGCAAATTCATGCGCATATACATATAAGCACATACACGAATATAAAGAGTGCAGAACAGTTATGGTAAAGAAGCGAGAAGGGAAATGTTACTTACTTGTTTGAAGATCCTTGACGAGGCTGAGTTCTCGAGGGTAAATTGCTTGAATGTAGATGTCCACCGGAGTCGGGGAAGAGAAGATGACCGGCGATGAATCGACGTTTCCAATCGTCGTTTGTGAAAAGCTCTGAGAAATAAAGGTTTTGGCTCTGATGTTTTGATTGGTAGGCGTAAAATTGGGACTGAATGGGTTTAGAAAGGTTATATACAGGGATGTGACGTTTGGACAGAACCGTTTCATATTCAACGGCGGGGATTGAAGCACGAATCTCGAGGACAGACAGCTGTCAGCCATAAAGGGACACGGCTTCCCAGGAGGCGTCTCGGCCTTGTCCATCGCCATTCTTATCCGAAGGGAACGTACGAACACAAAATTCCGAAGATGGGCTTGGGCTTTAGCCTTCGTCCTGAGGATAACTCCGAACGAAGCCTAGGGACATGTTAGAGGCCCAACTTCTTACTGGGCTGGACCGAAGGCCCAGTCACCGAATGAGGAGTATTGGCTTGGAGAGGCTCCAGACTGGCGAAGGCCCATATCATTCGGCCCAGTTATTTTCAACGGTCCATTCAGTTGTGTATCCTTGGGAACGTGGGAACGTGGGGCACGTTCTCCATTCGTCCTACTCTCCGATAACTGCCAGCATAGAGAATAAAAAAGGGGAACAGAGGTTTGATATCATTCATTCAATCACTTACACACAATTTACACGATACAAACACTCTGCGTTTAATATTACTCATCAAAAAACCAGTTAACTTATTCTCACACCGGAGGTGAATCGGGGGGCCACACCCTCGCATTCTTCTTCAATTGCAGGTCCGACCGAACGGATACATCGACAGAAACTGGTTGTAACAAAAGTAAAGAATTAAAAGTAAATTTTTTCAATCAGAATTTATTATTTAAAAATCGGACCAATGAAAGCAGTTAAAACAAAGTTTTTGAAAAACATGGAAAGAAAGAGAAGGTAGGCAACTAGCTAGGCATCAAGCCGTCAACTGAAAATCCAGATATATATTTAATTCATATGATTAGTACTAGATGTATTGTCATAACTGATTCCAAGCATAGCATAGAGCTTGGATGTACAAATACTTGATGCTAAAATAATATATGATGTATGCATTCATGGTTCAGATTGAATATCAATGTGATCACTCCCAAGCTTGTTAAGGATATCCATTTCCTCCTTCATTTTGGCCATTGCAGCTTGAGGGAGGGTAACAAGTACCCTCAAACCACCCTTTTCTTTTATAGCAGCTGAATTAATTTTACAAGGAGGTAATAACACACAGAGATTTAATAAATTGTCCCACGGTATTGGTACTATATTTACTACTCCTTTCCAGCCAAAATCCACTTCATCTAGCAATCCTATATGTCTCCAGTCGGTTAATGCCATACATGATGTACCTGTTGGGTTCTCATCCTTGATATTATTCTGCAGCATTGTTTCTATCTTAGATAGCACCTTTTCAACAAAATCTGTGCTAGAATTCAATAACTGTTTGCTCTCTTTGATCATTTTGGCAACTTTAGAAAGAGGAAATTTCTCCAAGTCTCTCATTGTCAATACTACTTCTGGGGAATATAAAATAGCATTGCCATAATATCCTGCATTCAAGGGTGGATTCATCCTTCCTCGTATCCCCATAGTCATGCAAAATATGGTTTTTCCATTAGAACTTAGTTGTAAAGCTCTGGCTCTAGATCTCCAGACATAGGCTCCAAGAACTTCGACAGTGGTGAAGTTTTCCATCTCTACTTTCTCCAGTTCCCCTAACAAACTCGTTTTAAGTCTCCCTATTGCTTCTTCAGTTACATTGAAGAATTCATGTGCAACATTAGTACAAGGCAGAAACGGTGAGCTTGCGAAAAAAGACATGCCTACAGGAGGCGATATAAGATTTTTACATGGTGTCCCTACTAGCCTTTCCCTCTCCCACACAGGTTTTACTGTTGGCTCACTTTTTCCACTTGCTAGCTCAGCCATAGCCCTGTAAAATTGAATTGCACCAGATCCATCGAATACTGCATGTGAAAATCTCATCGTAATCGTAAATCCACCACAAGAAAATTTTGTGACCCTCAAAAATAGTGGATGATAACCATATTCACTTTCACTAGGCCAGTTAAAAGACAAAAGTTTGACAGTTTCAGAGTCAGTCCCATCCAGATAATGAAGCGAAGAAAGTTGACAATCAGCATAAGCTTCCAGAAAAGGCACACCATCTGCATTGCAGGTGATTTTGAGTTTTCCATCCGTCTCTCGTTTGAGCTTCCCGGCTAAGGGATAGTAGTAAACCAAAACCTTCGAAAGGGCTTCTTTGATAACCAAAGCTGGGTCTGATTTAGTGTTGTTGCTCGTCTTGTATACGAAGACTATTTCAAAATGTGACTCATGAACATGATCATTGTCTATGGTAGACAAAGAAAGAACTTCAAAAGGGGTAGAGTCTGCAGGTTGCACCAGTATAACATCTTTCTTATGAATCAATAGAGAAGTTGCCATTAGAAGAAGAAAGACAATTTTGGCTTGCTGCATAAGCTGTGAATGTTTTGAAAAAAAAAATCATGGTCTACACTTTTATAAGGGGAACATATTCATTTAGGATTTAAAAATATTTAAACAGATCAATAATAATCCATAGATTTTTAAATAACATAAATTTATTTAATTTGGATTTTGGTAGATTTCTTTTTATATTTTAAAATTTTCAGTTATTTTTTTGAACTCTTTAAAAATATGATAAAATCTAATGATATTCATTAATGATTTTTAAAATATTTTGAACTTTTGGTGTATTAAATCAAGATTATAAATAATATAATATTAAATCAAGATTTCATAAAATACCTTAGATTTTGATAGATTTTTTCTGGATTTGATTAAATCAATCTATCGATTTCTATATATAAAAGATAATCACCAAAATGCCCCATTTCCAAGAGCCATGGCCCTCACATGCCCCCCCTAATGCTGAAAAGCGTCTACCGTATCTGAATTTTCAAAAAACTGAGCCTCTTGCGTAATTGCGTGTGCCGTATTACATGTATTGCGTGAGACCAAATGCCGTATTAGCCCTGATGTTGCACACAAAATGCCGCATCAGGGGCCTGATACGTTAGACAAAATTGCGCGTCAGGTAATACGGCAGACGAAATTGGGTATCTTCGGGATATTTTGGGTCGCATTTTTCAATTGGGGTTTTGGGTCGCATTTTTCAATTGGGGTATGCAGGACCTTGAAGATTGAAAATGGTCCATTTTGGGCACTCACCCTATATATAATAGGATTGGGGTATGCAGGACCTTGAAGATTGAAAATGGTCCATTTTGGGCACTCACCCTATATATAATAGGATGCCACTGTTTTCTTATTCAGAGAAAAAATTTAAGTAAATTATGTTCTTGTAGGGAATTGAACCCATATCCTCTCCAAATATACTCGTCCTTATAACCATTGAGTTACATAAGTTTTTGAGTTTGAACTAAAAAACATATTACATAAACCTAGTCTCTCCCTTTTTTTTTTTCCTATTTTCTATATATAATCTCCAAATAAACTCTTCCTTATAACCATTGAGCTACATAAGTTTTTGAGTTTGAACTAAAAAACATTTTACATAAACCTGATCTCTCCCTTTTTCTTTTTCTTCCTATTTTTCTATATATAATAGGAGAACATAAAGATATTATAAGGGCATTTTGAGCCAATAAACCCCCTGTGAAATTACAATTTTGACCTTAGATATTAGAAAATTACATGAGCCAATAAACCGCCTGTAAAATTACAATTTTGACCTTAGATATTAGAAAATTACATGAAGATACCACTGTTTTCTTATTAAGAGAAAAAATTTAAGTAAATTATGTTCTTGTAGGGAATTGAACCCATATCCTCTCCAAATAAACTCGTCCTTATAACCATTGAGCTACATAAGTTTTTGAGTTTGAACTAAAAAACATATTACATGAACCTGGTCTCTCCCTTTTTCTTTTTTTTCCTATTTTCTATATATAATAGGAGAACATATGGATATTTTTAATAGGAGAACAGGGATATTATAAGGGCATTTTGAGCCAATAAACCCCCTGTGAAATTACAATTTTGACCTTAGATATTAGAAAATTACATGAAGATGCCACTGTTTTCTTATTCAGAGAAAAAATTTAAGTAAATTATCTTCTTGTAGGGAATTGAACCCATATCCTCTCCAAAAAAACTCGTCCTTATAACCATTGAGCTACATAAGTTTTTGAGTTTGAACTAAAAAACATATTACATAAACCTGGTCTCTCCCTTTTTCTTTTTTTTTTTCCTATTTTCTATATATAATAGGAGAACATAGGGATATTTATAATAGGAGAACATAGGATATTATAAGGGTATTTTGAGCCAATAAACCCCCTATGAAATTACAATTTTGACCTTAGATATTAGAAAATTACATGAAGATGCTACTGTTTTCTTATTCAGAGAAAAAAATAAATAAATTATGTTCTTGTAGATAATTGAACCCATATCCTCTCCAAATAAACTCGTCCTTATAACCATTGAGCTAAATAAGTATTTGAGTTTTAACTAAAAAAACATATTACATAAACCTGGTCTCTCCCTTTTTCTTTTTTTTCCTATTAATTTACTTTTGAGTAAATATGTTAATGATAACCTATATTGTTTATAAAATTTTGTATTTTCATTATCAAAAAAATCATATATGATTATTTATACAACCAATTTTATAGATTTTTGATATCAAATTTTGATAACAGTATCGTGTGTGATGTACATTTATTTTCTTTTACTTAAATAAATGTTTCCTACGTATAATGTTAACTGAAATATATATTTTATATCTTTATATAATAGTGTTTTCTTTCTTATACTTGATTTGAATTAGTTAGATATTTAATACATAAAACATGGTGTATAAATTTATATGACATAAATAACGTATTACAAATAATTGACCTATTTATTTATTAATTTTTTTAAAAAATTAATAAAATCAGAGTTAAAATTATTTTAAAATTAGACAATAATCAATGTCATATAACATGAATTGATAACATGTTTACCTGACATCTACGATAATTATCGGATTATACATTTATAAATAAAAGATAAGATTTTGAAAAATAATAGATAGTACAAAAAATTAAATAAATCAAATAGTCAAGTTAAAAAGAACTTTCTTCAAAAGTAGGATCATAAATTATATATCAAATATTAGGATTACTTCATGTTTAGATCGATTAAAGATAATACACTCACAGAATAACTTATTCATATTTTGAGTAATTTATATTTGCCTATATCTGATTATCTGCTGTGTACATTATGTGTTGGTGATAATATGATTTCGGTTTGCTATGCCTTTCGCAGGGTCGTATTAGCTCAACAATATGCAGTCATCAGAAACACTTTATTTGAACAAAGTTTTAGTCGACTAAGGTCATTATTAATCACTGTGAACAGTTCCCAACTATTGTAGTGCTTCTACACTTTTGTCAAACAAGATTCCTTAGTTGTTACTTCTGAGAGTACAGGTGTTCTGACTACTTGTATAGTCTTACTCGCTTCAACTTAACATAAACACAAATAAAACATTTCTATTTATTTAGTAATTTATACATGATAGTTTGTTAGTTGGTTCTGCTTCCTTTTTGAACAAATGAGGGATATTTATTTCCTCAACTGTATAGTCAATTAGAGGACGAAATGCTGGTCATAAGAGCGAGTGTAATTGAGAGTTACAATTGGTGTAATAGAAAAAATAAAAAATTACACAAATTTAGAATAACAATGCGTAACTAAAATAAAATGATCCAAGATATAGAACCAACTCTAAAAAACAACAACTAATTGTTTTTATCTTTTAATTATTAAAAAAGAAAGGTTTACACGGTTATCATTTCAGTTACCACGTTACTTAACTAAAATGTCACACTTTTGACTTGTAAAAATACATTCATTGTGATAATTTACACTGCTACAAAAAATGTATACCCAAACCAACTAATTTCATCAAAATCAAGCCCCAAACCTTTTGGAACGCAAACTTTTCATTAACAAGTTAAACCCTTTATTATCCTACAAACAAAGCTAACTCTGGAATACAATTATAAATTATAAGGGCATGCAATGTTATCCTCATGGTTCAAACCCAGCCACGATCTGATAAGTTACAAGGTTCGCTACTACTCAATATGAACAACTCTAAATTCTACGTACACCCACATTTCTGATGCAAAGTACATACCCATTCGCCAGCTAAGCTCCTTTGTACCTAATACAAATATTTTGTAAGGATCGGGGACTCCACTAATCTAACACTCTAATAATTATGATTACTCCCGACCTTATAATCAGCACGTTACTAACCCATTTTCTACAAATTTCATTACAACAGTATTACTGGTGTCTATATACATGTCCGTGCCTTGCACGAGCTGTTACGCTAATAGCATATTAAGATTGATATTTTTAATGTTTTTTTCTATGCCTTTTGAGATTCTGAAGTACTTATCAAAAACTCTACCTAATTCTTTTATGGATTATTGTGAATACAAAGAATCTTTAAATTTGAATGAATATATGATTCTATACACTTGCGGAGTTGGTGAAGCAGATTAAATATAAGGGCTTACTTTTACTGAGATTACCTTAGGTAAGTTTTCTGAGTTAATTAAAAAAATAATACAAAAATAAGGTTATTTTTGTAAATACAGAAGACCATGTTAAGTTATTACAAAATTGCCCCTGCAAAGCCAATTATTTTATACGGATTATCTCAGGTAAGTTCCTGAGGTAACCTCAGGAACATTATTCTCTAAATATAATCCATAATAAAACGGTAAAAAAGCAATTTATCTTCAAAATTTTAAAATTTAGATCAAATAATCTTGATTTTAATGAATTGTTAAAAATCCAAATTCAATAACTAGAGATTTTTCAAATCATAAAAGCTTATGTACAACCTAAATTATCAGAAAACGTTTTTTCTTGTAAAATTCTTTGTCCAAATTCATGTGTAAATTTGTTAAATGATACAGTATTAATTCCTGCATAAGATTTCTGTTGGGCCTTCTTATTTAATAGGAGTATATTTCAGTAAGCCCATAAACGAGGCCGACAAAGTTGAATAGGAATGGGTAATAATGTTATAAAAGTCAATGTTGGATAAAAAGAGTCGGTGGTATTAAATGTAGAATGATTTCTTTCTAACTAATACTCCCTCTGTCTCTTTTTATTTTTCTTATTTGAAATGTTGGGATTGTTCATAACACGAGACAAATTACTAATTTACATCTAATCTATAAGACAAAATATAGTCATGAGTGATCTTGTTGGATTCGTATTTATGAGTACTTTAATACAGTAAAGTTTTTATATTTAAAACTAATACAAAATTGAAGATATTAACGATCAAAAGTGTGCGTTGACAAACGTGTCCAGTCAAAATAGAAATGATATTTAGAGACGGAGGGAGTAATGTACTTGACACGCCGATATATACATGAATTTTCAGAGCAAGGTGGAGTATATATTTTCACAGGAGAACAATTCACATTGAAAAAATAATTTCCAATTTTTCTTCTATTTGAGCAACACGGAACAATCTATATACTTATAATGCCCGGAGATCGAAAATGCACCAGAAGAGTTTAAGGTATTTTTCATGAATTTATGTTTTTTATATTTTTTTATTAAAATTCTTTTCTTGCATTTAATACTTATTAATGGCATTTTAATTAGTCACTAATTACACCTATTAAACATATATTAAATTTGCTCTATTCAATTTTCTTGAAAATTAGTAAACTTTATTGGAACGTTATAGTTATTATTTCAATATTAAATATTAATTATATATAGTTAAGTTCATTTTTAGGTGAAATGACCATTAAAAATTGTTTAGATTGCGTTTTTGTATTCCCTATTTAAGATCACTCTAATTTCGTTTCGGATTACTATAGGGCAAACGACTTTAATTTCTCAAGAAATTTTTATTATCAATGATCGTGAAAGTTGTAATAATTATGGAAGTACAAGATCTTTACTTAATATTTGGAATTTATATACAAATAATACAAACAGATTTTTAATTTTTCACATGAATAAATTACACATGTATTATGATCAAATCGATTAAATTTAACAAACCCAACCATTTTATCGGAAAATAAAATCGATAAAAAAGCTATACACCCATTGTTTTAATATATTGTATCAAAATAAATTAATATTCTAATTAAATAAATTCTTACACTATTACTGTATTATTGATTATGGCCTGATTTAATTGAGAACAATTTATACGTGAGAACAGTGAAAAGTGCAGGACAATTGTTCTGCATATTTTTCACCCCATTTTTATTTTTGTACTGTTCCGCTGCAGAACAATTATGTTCTCACCGTTCTCATGTTAATATGTGTTCTCATCAGAGCGTGGGTGTCGACTTTAAAAACGTTATTAACCATAACTTCTCAAACAATCTTATTATCAATGATTGTGGAATTCGTAATAAATTATGAAAGTACACAGATTTTTACTTAATATCTAAAATTTGTATACAAATAATATATACAGATTTTTTACTTTTACACATTATGACCAAACTAATTAAACTGAACAAACCTAATCATATTATCGGAAGATTAAATTAATAAAAATTTTATACACCCGTTGTTTCACTATATTTTGTAAAAATAAATTAATATTCTAATTTAAAAAAATTTACACTATTATTGTACATATATATTCTGAGAGGGGTGTCGACTTTAAAAAACGTTATTAAGTTACATTTAATATTTGTAACTTTTGATCGTAAATATTACGTTCGTGTTGTAATTTTGATTTTTATATGTTTGTGATATTTTTAAGATTATTAATAATTTAGATGTATAATGTGAGTATTTTCCAACTAATAATTCATGTAAATTGTTATGAAGCATGACTTACAAAATGAATTCTGTTTGTTTGTTATACAACCAAATTTATCGATAAGTTAAGTCAGTCACACCTCTTATTACATTTACATTCTGCTTTATTTTTTTATTGTACAAATAAATCTATCAACAAACTAAACAATCACGTCTCTCGTAATGCCATCGACAACAAAAATGATTCAAAAATGTTACTTTAACTTATCCATAGTCAAATTTTACAAATGTTAATTGATTTTAAAAGCATTTGTTATGCAAAAAAATAGGTGTCATCAATATTTTTGAAAATATTATTATTAATAGTTAAGAAATTAACTTAAACATGTTTTTTTCCTACTAATTCTTTTTCTCTATAATTCCTAAACAATCAAATTTAATTACATTTTATACAAGTTTCAATTCATTATATTAATTTTTAAATAATAAAACTCAACTAACAATGATGTTAGATGTAAAAAAATTTAAAATGTTTTCGTACCGCGCGTAGTGCAGCTTTGTTACCTAGTTGAACTAAAACTAAAACTTACTTTGTGGCCCATTAACATATTATTACTCAACTCCTTTCAATTTTCCACATACAATTATTATTATTAAATATTAGCTTATAACCCGTGCGATTTACTGAAAATTTTAAAGAAAATTATCTTAATATTTGATATCTTCATCTTATTATTCACAATTCTAATATTTACTTTTTAATTAGTAAAAAAAATAAAAAATGTAATAAAATATAATAAAACGTATTTCATATTATTTTAAATGATAGTTTTTTGCATGTATACTGAAAATAGATAAATAATTTTTTAAATTTAATATGTTGTTCACGGCAATTGAACCTTGAAATTATTGGAATAGTTTATAATATAATATAAATGTTTAATAATAATACTGTATGGTGAAAATAGATAATATAAACTTTTAACTAAAATATGTTGTTGACGGGAATCGAACCATGAACTTTTAGGACACTACTACAGAATACGCTTTTAGCGTCGGTCAAAATAGGCTTTAGGCGTCGGTTATTGGGCGTAGTATATGAAGGCGACGCTATAGGTATAGGTCTATAGAAGGCGACGCTATAGGTATAGGTCTATAGCGTCGGTTAAACGGGCGACGCTTGAACATGTTTGTGTCGGTGGTAGAACCGACGCTAAAAGGCTGATAACCGACGCTATAGAACAGGCAAAAGCGTCGGTTCGAAGAAATGCCGTTGCATAAAGTATAAAAATTTAGCGTCGGTTGTTCTTAGAACCGACGCATGAAGACAGCAAAAAGCGTCGGTTAACTTAAATGCCGACGCATATGTATATGACCTATAGCGTCGGTTCTGTAAAACGCCGACGCCTAATCTCTTTACATTAAGCGTCGGTTATATAAAGTGACCGACGCCTGTTGCCTTTAGTTTTAGCGTCGGTTCTGTCAGATGACCGTCGCCTATCCTCTTTACTTTTAGCGTCGGTTCTGACAGATGACCGTCGCCTATCCGCTTTTTTTTTTGTTTGATTTGTGTTTCCATATGCTACCTGCTCTACAAATCATAACACAATCTAAATCAGAACACAATCTAATTGATAATTTGATTAAAATAAATTTAAAATATTTAATGTTCATAATTTTACCATTGGAATGTACAAATCTTTATAGTACTTATTGCAGCTATTAATCTTCTATTATACTACAAAGGTACTCACTGCAGGCAGCTATTCTTACAGATTTAAGCTGAGTTACAAGAGCATTATGCCTCTACTTGACAAACAGTTCAAGAAATGCATGTGTCACCAAGGTTTCCCAAACTCGACAAACAGTTCTGACATATGAAAATAGAAGAAATCCTGGCCAGCCATCGTAGTAGACATTGTAAAAACACATCAGTGGATTTGAAACTTCTAGGAAGAAATTCATCCCTACAAACACAAATAAACAAAATGTACATTAGATATGCAAAGAAGGCATAACAATTGTACATAGAGTAAGAGGAGCTAACAACAATCTAGATATCTATTAATTATATCAGAAATGATAATATGTGTAACTTGCCACAACTCAGTAAAGCTCACATGTAGGATTGTTTATAAACCTTCCATTTGTTGCTCTTTAAGGTGAGCATAAACCAAACCAAAGTAAACACTGGATTAAATAAGTGCGCACCAAAAACAAGTCCAATCCACGATTTCGTTTTAGTTAGGTGTCTAGAGTTTGTTGCACCAAAAACTGCAGTTATATTAACAAAATTAAAAACGTAAATTATATCATTCGGTCTTCATATATAGTTTCTGCGATCCAGGTCTGGTCTATTGCAACTGGTTTTGTCGTATTTGGTAGACAATCTGATTCTTGCAGACCATGCTCTGGAATCATATGAAGTTGATGATCTATAAACTGGTTTATACGTATCGTGATGCAAGTATAACAATGCCAATTTCCAGTCACTCTTGAGTTGCTGAATATTTACCGGCTTTTTTGTATAAGCATTGGGAACAAAGCTATTTATCAGATTTTAAACTAAAGTTTCCACCACATACATATTAAGTTTGTAACAGGACAGAACAACAACATACATAGTAAGAGCTTATAAATCAACTTTACAACAACATTATATCCCTCCTACGAACACGTAAAAGACTAGTTAGCCGTCCACTTATATTGTTATGCTTCTTTGTGACCTTTACATTTTTTTTCATCATTTTGGTTTTCAAACCTTAACTGCAGCATTTGAAACCAAATCGCACAAAATTGTACCACGTTTACCATTCTGGGTGAACTAAGAGCATCCTTGATAAGAGTGACTTGGTGCATTTAACCACTAAAAACTCCATAAATAGACAACAATACTCCCTACCCAATCATTGCCGATAGGAATGCATCGTGTAATGCAAAATGGTTGGCAACTTAAAAGAAGATGTCAACTCAAAAGTAGTTCTCATTTATGTTTTGGATGTTTTCCAGACCAGTCTGGTGAATTTTTTCTACATTACTTGGGCTCTATCAATCTTCACGAGTTTATGCAATTTGTTGCGGACTAACTACAGAATACAGACAAATCACACTGTAAAGGGCTAAAGGCAGTCAAAGTTGAAATACACAACTTGGTATTCTTTATCAGATTCTAGTGCCTAGTGGTAAGTACTCGACAGGGACCCATGTATCTCCACAGAAACAAAACTAAACAAATTCTTCTCTATAATTCATCTAGGTAAGAAAATTCATGCACTGTATAAGAAACAACAAACTTGAAAGTTGAAACCAACTGCTTATAAAGTTAAAGGAATTGGTAAGCAACTCTTCCTTGGTCCGCAATAGTTAAAAAAGTTAAACGAGACATGAAGTTTATGAAACCCACATGCAGTATTCATAATTCTATTAGTTTGTTCACATAAACTGTAAAGTTCCAAGAACCAAATGGTGACTTGGCAAAAGTAAAGTTACAAAGAAGAGAAGCAGCTGACACTAAATCTCATCGTTCTTTAGTAAATCTTGTAGGCTCTGTCCCTTTCAGTGCATGCATTTAGATGATGTTGAATTGGGAATTAAAATTGCAAAATTTAGACTTTGGATTACAAATTGTTTATCATGTAATCGGGTGTATGACATAAATTTGGAGTCAACAAACCAAAAACTACGATAGAATTTAAGAGTCATACACAAACCAGCAAATATGAAATGACTTAATTGACATAAACTCATAGTCATAGACTTGAGGACTTGTGCATCGGTGTTGTGAATTATATAATTACTCAGCAACTGCCGATATTGGAACTCAATTATTTATAATGTTTTTAGATGGACATGTTTGGTGATTTTCCAGAATTCAAGTTGGGTAATTTGAGTTGACAGATATACATTGACATAGAGAGATTACTTACGTTAATTAGTTCCTTTCGAGCCTCTTGAATAACGAGCTAATACTTTCTTTTCTCAGGTTAGCCCAGAATTATATGGAGATAATTACCCTAGATTCTATGTAGTTTGTTCTATACATTTCCTGTTGAATTAAAACTACTGATATTAATGTTTGTTGATATGAACATTTTAATTAGTTTTATGCTCTTCTATAGAAGCATTTTAATTAATTCAGAATCTGATCTCTTGGCAAAAAATGGTGCAAATCAGTTTAGCTTATTATCAGAATGGTGCACCTACAGGAATTAGAGCACACATCCTAGTCTGTTTATATAAAGCGGCATTGGAAGATCATATCAGCTTCTCTGTTTCTCCCCTCGGTTCAGAACCCTACTATTTATCTCTCATCCAGGTCCTGTGAACTTTGGCACTCATCAAATCTCAGGGATAACCCCAATGTACGAGGATTTGAATGAAGATTACATCACTGGTTCGGGAGAGCATCTTTATCACTTTGCAGGAGATGGTTTTCTAGGCTTCAGTTTTTAGCTCCTATTAAGTATTGCTAGATTCACTCTTGTTTAGTCTTCCTAGCTTATTTAGCCCGGTGTACTCATAGTAGATGAGTTCTTTTGTCACCTCTTCTCCCTTCAGAACAGAGGTTCCCAAATGTACTCTCAGACTATCAACACAACCATTCTCAATTCATATATACAATAAATCAACCCAACTATCAACACAACCATTCTCAATTCTATACAACAAATCAAACCCAATTCATGTATAAGGAATCAAAGATATAGTATACTCAGAATAAAAACCCAGAAATTACCAAATTAAAACCCCTAAAATGATAAACCCCACACAACAGAGAACAGAGATTCACATATTTAAAACCTTAAAATTAACCTCAATTGACACTTACAAATTGAATCAAAGCAGAGAGATGTGGAGATGTCCAGATGAACAACAGAGTCGAGAGATGCCGCCTCGCTCCAGAGAAGTGAACATACAGGATCGAACAGAGAAACAAACAGAGTCGTACGTACGTGATACTGATGAATTGGGGATGAGTTTTTGGGATTAGTACTTAGTAGGAGATTAATTAGTAGAAAAATAAATTTAGAATACACTCAAAATAATTCCCTCAATAATTTTAAACTAAATAATATCGAAAAGATAATAACACAAAAGTTTTCGAGATTTTTAAATATTCCGATGATTTTATAAGATTTTTTCAAAGATCAATAACACATGTTTTAAATAGATTTTAAATCATAAAAATTTAAATAAAAAAACACGGACTCACAATTCATATATAAATCATCATATAACGGAGGTGTTTGGGAAAATTTTTTTTCAGAATAAGTCAACTTATTTTAATTACTTTGTTAGAGAATTCTATTTTTTTCTGAAAAAAGTTAACTTTTTTCTGAAAAAGTTAATTTTTTTTCAACTTATAGAATCTCAAACATACATTAAATACTTGTATAAAACAAATTATCAAAATATAAAATTTTTACCGGAAAATAAGTCCATAATGACTTATAAAAAGTTAATTTAGCCAAACACGCCCAACATGTAAACAAGATACCACATATATTTTAAAATAAAATTAAAGATTTCTAACTTTTTTCTAAAAATAGTTAACTTTTTTTTTCAACTTATAGAATCTCAAACATACATTGCATACTTGTAATAAAAAAATATCAAAATATGAAATTTTTACCCGAAAATAAGTCTAAAGATTTAAATTAACTTCATCCAAACATGCCCAATATTAGCTAGCTTTAAGTTATTTTTTAAACTTTAAATCATTTTTTGACTTATTACACAAACACGAATTTTTCTAATTAAAAAAACACAAAGAAGTCGGGCTTAAACTTATTACTTATGATTTAAAGTTGCTTTAATTAACTAATAAGTGTAAAACGAAAATTTTAAGTCAATATCTGTTTGGGTACGATCTTATAACTAGTTTAGATGTTGAAATTTCAATTGCAATAACATGCCTTCTAGTATATCACAAATTATTATGTGGGTGTTTGGGTGAGCTTATTTTTAAGAAAAGTTGATTTACTTTAAAAAATAAGCTATGATTTTCCTAGCTTTTTTATTAAAAAAAATCACTTTTTTTGGTAAAATTTAAATTTAAATTTTACTCCTGTAAAAAAAAACATCAACAAGGAGCAAGGACTCGAACCCAAGTCTTCTTGAAGGAAAGCACGCACAATTACCAACTGGACTAGAGGCCAATTGTTAAATAAAGCATATTAGTTACCTTTTATTACCCAGATAGATATTTAAAGCTTTAGGCGTCGGCATTCCTAGGCCCGACGCTACAGGTCCTGCATAAATTGTCTTTTGCGTCGGTTAAGTAAACGCCGACGCTAAAGGCTTGGCTTTTAGGCGTCAGTTGACTAAAGACCGACGCTAAAGGCTTGGATTTTAGGCGTCGGTTGTCTATGCGACGCTAAAGGTTGGTTTTAGGCGTCGGTTAAGTAAAGACCGACGCTAAAGGTTGCGTTTTAAGCGTCGGTTGTCCCATGACCGACGCAAAAGACCCAGTAAAAATGACTTTAAGCATCGGTTCTCTAGATAACCGACGCCTAAAGTATGTATAGGCCACGGTTCTCTAGATAACCGACGCCTAAAGTGCGACGCCTAAAGCATATTCTGTACTAGTGGGAGTAGTTTATAAAATGATATAAATGTAATAATAATATGTTATTGACGGGATTCGAACCTTTAAACTATAGGGTGTTGGCCCTATTTATCATCATTTGAAAGTAAATGGTCCCAAATATCACAATTCAAAAACTTGGCCCCAAATATTACTCCAAAATACAGTTGTGTGTAGCGTTTTGGATTTTTTTTATTTAAAAAATACTGAAACGTCTAGCATTTTGGAGGAGATCAAGGAAAAACGTTGTTTAAATTATTGTTGGGGGAGAACCCTAGACGACACAACGTTTGGGGGGAACCGCTAGTTGAGATTGTGTCGGGAGGAAGGCCACATTGCATTTTGAAATGTTTTTTACTTTTTTTTTTGTTTTTTGTTTTTTATTTTTGTTTTCTCCTAAATATATATTTACAAATAATATTAAAAAGCTTATAATCAAAAGGACAATTTAAAATGTGTTTTTGTATTAAGTTTGGTGGACTGATTTTTAACCATAAGTTCGTATACGGTTTATTCGTCGTTTCGATTATTTCTAAACCCAGAATGGAATTATTGAACCCTAAAGGTTAACTGTTGAAACCCCATGGGAATATAAATAAAATTTAAAAATTTTAATTAAAGAATTGAATCAGGCGGCCTGATTTTTAAATGCTAACGCGTTTATAAATTAGGATAATTTAGGATGTAGGGTTGTAAATTAACAATCCTAAACCGTAAACCCTAAATTCGCATACGTTTTATTCGTCGTTCGAAATATTTCTAAAACCCAAAATGAAAACGTTGAACCCCAAAAGTTAATTATTGAACCCCTAATAGTAATTAAAATTATATTTTTTAAATTTAAAAAATACAATTTTAATTGATCATTTATTTATAAATTTTTAATATTATTTACAAATATATATTTAGAAGAAAAAAAAAATCCAACCCCAAACGCCACATAATGTGGCGTTCTACCCACCCCCCACACACAAAACGCTAGACGCCTTAGCGTCTTTGACAAAAAAAATAAAAAATATAAAACGCTACATGATGTAGCGTTTTGGAGTGATATATTTGGGACCATTTGTCTTGAAATTGCGTTGTCGGGGACCTTTATTCTAAACTATAAGATATATTATAAAAAGAATATTCTTTTAACATTACATCCAAAGGTTTTTTTTATTTATTTTATAATCTAACGGCTATTATTGAGTATACCAAATTTAGTGTACCAAATCAGCAACCCTTGAACTTTTATGAGTAGTTTATAAAATGATATAAATGTTTAATAATAATAATAATATGTTTTTGACGGGATTCGAACCTTGAACCTATAAAAGTATTTTATATATTATTAAAAAAATTTATTTTAGCATTACATCCAACAGTTCTTTTTTATTTATCTTACAATCGAACGGCTACCAAATAAAGTGAGCAAGCAACCAACCAACCAAATATACCCTAGTTTGCTTATAATAGTATACTCCATCTGTCCCGCCGAATTATTAACATTTCAAAATAGGGCTTATAATAGTATACTCTCTCTGTCCCGCCGAATTGTTAACATTTCAAAATAGGGTGTCTGACACGTATTTTAAGAACATTTCAAAATATGGTGTTTGACACGCAGGTGGATTTTAAGGCCTTGTTTGGTACAGGATAACCCACCTATGTAACTTGAAGTACCTGAGAAGATTAACTAGTTACAGTGTTTGGTTGTGCAATTTTTTAAATGGATAAAGTAACCCCACTTCCCAGTTATTTAGAGTTACTACAAAACACGGTAACCTAGTTACCTAGCCTACCCACGATCACCTTAAGTTACGTAGTTGTTTATCACTTTTCACTTTTTTTTATTATGAATTTTCATTTTTCTTCATTAACAACTTAATTTTCCCCAATGAATTTGGAACTTTTTATATACCATTTTTAAGATATTATGATTAGTTTTTTTTTCTTGTTGATATCATTATAATTGGTATTGTTATTAAAGGAATTATATATACATATATATATATATATATATAGCAATTTTTTAAATTGTTTATAATATTTTTTTATTTATCTTAAAAATGATTTTAATTTTTTTTATCGATCTTTGTATTAGTTTTTAATATACAATTCTCAATAATAGTTTACAAATTATTCTAAATAGTTCATATCTCTATAATAGTTTATAAATTATTTTTTATTTACATTTATAAGTATTTACTGGAAGTTACACATGAATGGAAGTTACAAAAAAAATTACCAAACACATACTTTTCATAAGCACAGGAACTTTAAACTATGATTTAGTTATAGGGAAGTTAAAGTATCCTGATAAACAAACGAGGTCTAAGAATAGTTCCATAACTTATTTTTGAAATTATTTTTTTGTATAAAAATGGAACAATCCTATTTTTATAAAAAAAATAAAATTTTAAAAATAAGTTATGGAACTATCTTTAAAATTCAGCTAAATGCATGCCAGAAAATGACAAAAAAAGTTTCACCTAAATGCATGCCAGAAAATGACGAAAAAAATGTTAAGAGTTGTGTTGTGGAATAAAAACTAGGTTTAAATTATTGCGGCTAGGGTTTGTGTATTTAAGGCTAGGGTTCGTGAGCTTCGTGCTTTTATGGCTGCTTCTGCGTTCGAGACTAACGGTCCTCACAGAATGCCTACGTATCTCTGTATTAGAGAATCAAGCCAAGAAAACGTAGTTCTAGGTTGAAGGGTCTGACCCTTTATATAGGCTGAGAAGCCTCAGAATTAGGGTAGGGTTAGGAGACTTGGTGGGCAAGTCATCCTTGAGGAAGGTTCTAGACTCCTTCCTTGTAGGAGTCAGTTTCCTTGTATGATTGTGTGGCTTGGAGGCTACTTTTCGTAGGGATAACGTCCTTATCTGACTTGTATCTCCCAGCTGTTAATTACCCCTAAATATTAATTACGAAATTAATATTATAATTGGAGTTTGGGCCCACCTGGTGGGCCCCACGTTTGGACCATTCTAGGTCTAATTAATGCCACATTAAATGTGTCCTTAGGGCTTACTTTTAGCCCATATCATTTGCCCCCCAACTTCTAGGAAAACTGATCAGGTTTTCCTTTGAAGTTATAGCGGTCTTTTCTGAGACTTGGGTCAGGGTTTATTGCTCGTACGCGAGTATTTTCAACAATATCATCTTGATGCAAAGCGTGGAGCGACCGACGCATTTACGACGATGTTAAACGGCACTAGACAGCGCTAATCAGCCTTAAATAATGTTAAACAATGTTTAACTGGCATAAAACGACACTAAACGGTGTTTAATGGCACTAAACGGTGCTTAAATGTAAAATTTTTCCGAGTTTCTGGAATTTTTAAGCTTTTCTCTCTCTCTTTTTTTTTTTTTTTTTTTTTTTTTCCAGCTCATTTTCGAGCTCAAACTTCGAGCTCAAAGTGTCCCAGGTCGTGGGCTTCGAGCTCGTTTTGCAGTTGATTTTCGACCAGGAGTCTGCGACCTCAACTCAATGTAATTTCGACCTCGAATAAGTCCCAGGTCGAAAGGATTTCCTATGTTTCTCAGTTCAATTTCGACCTCGAATTAACGACCTCAAATGAAGAAAAAACGACCTTAAAAAGGGTCCTAGGTCGTGTGGTTTTTCTTGAATTCCTAGTACAAATTCGACCTCGAACTTACGATTTCAAACCCTGTTATAACGACCTCATATTTACGAGCTCGAATAATGTTTTAAACGATCTCAAACTTAATCCTAGGTCGTTAGGAATTTCCAAATTTTCAAGTTCATTTTCGAGCTCAGAATTTCGATCTCAATTTCAGAGAATATCGACCTCAAAATGGGTTTCAAGTCGTATAGATTTTTGGTGACTTTCTGTTCTTTTTCGACCTCAAACTTACGAGCTAGCCCCAGCATATTTTCGACCCCAAAGTGGGTTTTTACTTGACTTTCCAGGTCGTTTGATCGAGCTCGAAATTGTATTGTCAAATGAGGTCGTTGGTCACGACCTCAGACAACCTTTGCTTAGGACGCTTATTTTGCTTTTGGGCCTTAATTCTGGGCCTCTCCTCGTGGGCTCTTAATTGACTTTGACTTGGGCTTCAACTTTTGATCAATATGACCTTAGATTAAAACCTTAATTAGGTTCATCAACATGGGTTGGGCCATGACAGGCCTTTAATTGTTTTAACTAAACTTGGGCCTTAACAAGCCTAGTGTTGTTGGGCCTTTTTAAAGTCCACTTTGTGTTGACAGCCCATAAGAGTTTTGAACAGGCTACAACCGGTTGATATTCATTTTAACCGGTTGAAATCCCCTAACTTTTTGCTTATATAAAGGCCAAAGTTTTCACTTTCACTTCATCACAAAAGTTTCTAAAAAAACTCTCTCAAAAGTTCCTAATTTCCTTAAGAAATTTTCTCTGAGTTTGATCCTCTTTCTTTGAAGATTCAAAGGCATCCTCCAAGTTTTCTGGCGATTTTCCTTCCAATCTTTGAAGATTTGAAGATTGCTCAAGGATTTCTGGGAATTTTTCCAGAAATTTTCCAGTTGTTGTTGAAGATTTGAAGAACACTCAAGGTACTTTCCAGAATTTCTAGTTTTTTAGTTTGAAGATTGCCTTTTTTCTGGGTTTTTCCTTCAATTCCTTTGAAGATTTGAAGATTGTTCTAAAAACTTCTTTGTTCTTTGCAGATTTTCTTTGATCATCATAATTTTTCTTTGAAGATTTGAAGAAATGGCTGAAGATCGTGCTACTCAACGTTTCCAGAAACTGCAAGTGGCCTCAAAAAGAGGTATCACCATTCGTTCTTCCTTCATGAGTTTACAGGATATGATTTTAAATCGTAAAGAAGATTTTCCATCCCTGTCACACCTTGATTCCTATAATCATAGCAACATTTTCCATGACATAGAAAAAATCACTGACTATAATAGGATGTATAAAATAGAATATCCCTATAGGCTTATCCCAGCTGAACCTGGGGATCGATCTTGCCATTGGCGCCCCAATGCACTTTGTATTTACAGGGGTGCCATTGTTGCAGGGGTTCGATTCCCTTTTCATGAGTTTATCCCTAGGCTTTTAGCAGATGTAGGAGTTAACCCTTGTCAACTTCCTCCCAATTCTTGGAGGGTGATCAACTGTTTTCTGGTCCTTTGCCTTAAAAACAAATTCCCTCCTTCTGTAGCTCTTTTTAGGAAAATATTTCAATTTAAAAATTCTGCTGAATCTACCCCGGGTTGGGTTTACATTAGTCACCGTTCTTCTACTCCTCCAATCTTTCACCCCCAATCTATTCCTGACTCCAACCCAAAGTGGAAGAAGGAGTTCATGTACCTGATATGGGAAGGTGGAGATTGGGGCAATGTTTTTCGTAGTACCTTTGGTAAGGTAGTAGATGGAAGTGCCAATGACATTGAGCTGAATGAGGAAGAGACCCTTGCCTACCAGGAGCTCATCAAAGATAATTATTCTACTATGGCTTGGGATCTCCTGAATGAGTTCCAACTTAAGACTTTGGGACTTTCCCGAGTGGGCAATAAGGGTAATTTCCTTTCTTTTTGCATTCCTTTATTTGAATATGATTATCTCATACCTATTATTTGTTTTTTGTTTTGTAATTGCAGCTGCAGCTTTTATCAACAAGACCAATGAGCCAGAAGATGGGGACACTGCTAGGCTGAAAAGGGCTCGTTCAGGGAAAGATCCTCGAGCCCCAACAGCCTCGGATGCCTACTTGAGGCCCCATGTGGCTGATGTTGAGGAGGTAGATGGCTCCTCCAAGAGTGCTTGGCGCCCCAACTGGGGTATTAGGAAGAAAGACTCCATTGTTGGAGACTGCAGGCATGCTATGGATTGGTCCTATCACTCCATCACCCCTGGTGACTTCAAGGACTATGTATCTGGCTCCACTCTTGAAGGAGCTGAGAGTGCTGGAGCTCAGGCCTTCGCAGCTGTAAGCTCCTTTCTATCCACTCTTTTATGTACTTGTTTTGTCACCTGAACCGTGGTTTTAACTTTGTCTTTTGCAGGCTAATGCCAACTTCCAGGGAGTCGTATTCCAAGCTAAGACTTGGCGTTCCAACTACGAGACTTACAAGGCCAAGTTTGATGACTCCCAGGATGAACTGGGCTCTGTCAAGGCCACTTTAGCGAGGAGGGAGAAAGAGCTTTTAGAGTCTCAGGCTGAAAATGTCTCTCTCAGGAAGGACAAGGACGACCTGATTGACGAATACCTTGCCTCCCAGGAGTATATGGGCTTCATGGAGAAGCATGACGACTCTCTATTCCCTTATCAGTTTACTCAGGGATGGGATGAAGCTCTTGCTGAGGTTACTAGGAGATTTCCTGGCACCCTTAGTGTTTCAGACTTCCCTAGCCCTCATGCTCCTATGGCCTTGGCAGTGCAGGACACACGGGAGGAGGACCCAGAGGATGATGAGAGGATCCTAGAGCCAGATTCCTCTGCTCACCCTGGTGCAGCCGGAGAGGATGAGCATACTGGAGATGCTTAGTAGCTGACATCTTTATCTTTCTATTTATGCACTCTGCCTTCGGGCACGACTTTGTATTTTCGTTAACTTATTTTGAACTAGTTGGTTATGTATTCTGCCTTCGGGCATAACTTTTAAATTCGTAATCCATTGTCCTTAATGCTTCTCAACTTATTTATACTCGCATGTGTAGTCTAGCATTTTGTGCATAAATATCAATGAGTAGGGTTCATATCTTATGCGAAAATGTAGGATAGTCTTATTAATATGAAGAAACGGGCACAGCCCTTACATAGATACTCTACTTCCAATATCTCAAGTTTTTTTAAAAACTTGGAATGGTTTCATCAACCTTATTTCTACTTCTATTACATAGGCAAAAAGCTAGGTCCTTTTCAGGAGAGCTTAAACATAGTAAACCTTGAGGTTCAATGCATGCCAAGTCCGGGGCACCTCAACCCCGTCCAAGGTTTCCAGTTTGTAAGATCCTCGTCCTAGTGTCTTCTTGACTCGATACGGCCCTTCCCAGTTTGGGGCTAACTTTCCTTTCTGACCAACTCCAGAAGCCTCGATCTTCCTAAGAACCAAGTCACCTTGTTGAAAGAACCTCTCCTTAACCCTGTGGTTATAGTAGAAAGATGCTTTCTTTTGATGCTCCGCATTTCTGGCATTTGCCTCGTCCCTGACTTCATCAATCAAATCTAAGGCGAGCCTCATGCCTTCTTCATTAGTCTCTGGCTCGAATGCTTCAATTCTAGGTGATGCATGCATGACTTCTAGTGGTACGACTGCCTCGGCTCCATAAGCCAGTAGGAAAGGGGTTTCCCCAGTTGTTACTTTGCAAGTAGTACGATATGCCCAAAGTATAGGCAGTAATTCATCCACCCAAGTATTTCTCGATCGTTCGACCCTCTTCTTAAGTCCATCAAGAATAATCCGATTAGCTACCTCAGCCTGTCCATTAGCTTGCGGGTGAGCTACCGAAGTAAAACGAAGCTCGATAGCATTTTCCTCACAGTACTTTCTGAACTCTTCATTGTTGAATTGTGTCCCATTATCTGTCACAAGGATTCAGGGAATTCCATACCTGCAGATTATGTTCTCCCAAAAGAACTGGGAAACTTGCTTGGTGGTTATCTTGGCTAAAGGCTTAGCCTCAATCCACTTAGTGAAGTAATCAATGGCGACAATCAGAAACTTCCTTTGTGCTGAAGCCATGGGGAAAGGACCAAGAATGTCCATTCCCCACATAGCAAACGGAATGGGAGAGCTGATTGAGGTTAACCTTTCAGGCGGCTGCCTTACAACAGGGGCATGTTTCTGACATCTATCACACTTCTTGACATAATCCTGGGCATCTGCTAACATCTCCGGCCAATAGAATCCCAGGCGGGTAATCTTGTGAGCTAAGGCTCTGCCCCCCAAGTGCTGCCCACAGATCCCTTCATGAACTTCTTCCAATGCTTCTTTTGCCTCTTGGGGCCTTAGGCACTTCAAATACGGGATGACAAACGATCTCTTGTATAAGATGCCTTCAATCAAGGCATATCTCAATGCTCTCACTGACAATTTTCGTGCCTCCAAGGCATCATTAGGGAGCCATCCGGTTTCTAGGTGAGCTTTAATAGGATCTATCCAACAGCCTCCAACATCGATAGGTGCTACCAACTTAGAATTGATGGTCGGGGCCTTCAAGACCTGGAAGTAAACACTACCTGCATAATTCTCTATTTCAGAAGATGCGAACTTAGAGAGGGCATCGGCCTTAACGTTCTCTTCCCTAGGAATGTGCTCCAGGTAGCACTCCTCAAACTGAGTCATAACAGCTTTCACGACTCTGAGGTATTTTGCCATAGTTTCATCCTTGGCCTCAAACTCACCATTCACTTGCGAGACTACCAGTCTTGAATCTCCACACACCTTGAGGTTCTTGACCCTCATGACTCTGGCCAATCCCAATCCAGCTATTAATGCTTCATATTCAGCTTCATTGTTGGTTGTAGGAAAGTCCAACTTCAAAGCGTATTCAACCGTGAACCCATCGGGGCTTTGCAAAACCAAACCTGCACCACTAGATTTTGTTTTTGATGCTCCATCAAAATAGAGCACCCAATACTCTTTCTGATCAGGTACCAGTTCTTCATCTTTACTCTCAACTCCAGGGGTGGTTACTATCTCCTGCCCCCCGACTTCTTGGTTGCCAATGGTACATTCAACCACGAAGTCAGCTAATGCCTGAGCCTTGATGGCTGTCCGAGGCTTATATGCAATGTCAAATTCTCCGAGTTCGATTGCCCACTTAATTAGCCTTCCACTGACCTCCGGGCTATGCAGGATACTTCTCAATTGCTGGTCCGTCAGGACTTCAATCTTGTGTGACTGAAAATAAGGTCGCAGTTTCCTTGAAGCCGTTACCAATGCCAAAGCAAACTTCTCAATGGTAGAATAGTTCAACTCAGCTCCATGCAACACCTTACTCACGTAGTAGATAGGTTTCTGAACCTTGTTCTCTTCCCGTATGAGGACGGCACTCAATGCTTGCTCAGATACCGCCAGGTATAGGTAAAGAGTCTCTCCGATGCTAGGCTTGGCCAACAACGGGGCTTCAGCCATGTATTTCTTTAATTGTTCAAAGGCCTCTTGGCTTTCAGGTGTCCATTCAAAATTCTTTACCTTCTTTAATGTTTGAAAGAAAGGCAAACACTTATCACCAGACTTGGAGATGAACCTCCCTAAGGCTGCTACCCGGCCTGTCAACTTCTGCACATCTCTTATAGAACGTGGTGGCTCCATGTCTAAAATCGCCTTGATTTTGTCAGGATTGGCCTCAATGCCTCTCTTTGAAACCATCAGCCCTAAAAACTTTCCCGATCCAACACCAAAGGCACACTTAGCGGGATTCAACATCATCTTATGGTGCCTCAACACTTCAAATGCCTCTTCGAGGTGCTTAATATGATCAGCCTTGAGTAGGCTCTTGACTAACATGTCATCAACATACACCTCCATGGTTTTTCCAATCAAATGAGCAAATATCTTGTTCACCAAGCGCTGGTAAGTAGCTCCTGCATTCTTTAGACCAAACGCCATAACAAGATAACAGAAGACACCAAAGTCAGTTATGAAAGATACCTTAGGGATGTCATCTTTGTGCATCTTGATCTGATTATAACCGCTGAATCCATCCATGAAGCTTAACATCTCATGTCCAGCTGTGGCATCTATTAACATGTCAATCCTCGGAAGGGGGAAACAATCTTTTGGACATGCATCATTCAGGTCAGTGAAGTCTATACACATCCTCCACTTCCCATTCGCCTTTTTGACCATCACAGGGTTTGCTAACCATTCGGGAAACTGAATCTCTTCAATAAAACCAGCTTCCAAGAGCTTATCCACTTCTTGCTTAATGGCCTCTTGCCTCTCCGGAGCAAAGTTTCTCTTCTTCTGCTTTATTGTCTTCCTCTTGGGGTCAACATTCAACTTATGAGTTATAAGTTGGGGGTCAATCCCTGGCATATCAGCTGCTGTCCAAGCGAACACGTCGCTATTCTTTTGTAAGAATTCTATCAACTTGCCCTTCAAGGGTTCTTTCAGAGATGCTCCAACATAAGTAACTTTTTCAGGATCATTCGGCTCTAGGGGTATGGGAATCAAATCCTCTGCTGGCTTCCCTCTATGCTCTTCATCGTCACGGACATCCATGTCTTCAATTGGAAGGACCTGCCCCCCGACTCCATCGGCCCTCAAGGCGGCTACATAGCAACTTCTTGCCATCTTCTGATCACCCTTTTGTTCTCCGACACCATTCCGTGTCGGAAACTTAACCTTCATATGATAGGAAGAGGCCACAGCCTTAAACGCATGTAATCCAGTCCTTCCAAGGATTGCGTTGTATGTTGAAGCTGCCTTAATCACCAAGAAATTCAGCATCTGAGTCGCCTCCTTAGGCTCCTGCCCAATAGTCATGGGCAACTGAATAGTCCCTTCAACGTTGGACTCCACTCCATTAAATCCGTATATAGGCATGTTTGCAGGGGTCAACTGAGAGTCGTTGTATCCCATCTTCACAAACGCATCATGAAACAAAATATCCACCGAAGCTCCATTGTCTATCAAGACTCGTTTTACTTCTGAATTTCCAATCACAGGAGTTATGACCAGTGGGTCATCATGGGGGAACTTCACCCCTTCCAAGTCTGAATCATCGAAACCAATTACCATCTCAGTTTTGGCACGCTTCGGGGCTTCTCCCACAATGTGCATTACTTCTCTTGCGTATGCCTTTCGAGAGTTTCGAGTTGTACCGGCCGCTGTAGGACCTCCCCAGATCATGTTGATAACTGGCCCTCGGGGCTGCGTGCTACGGTCACGATCATTATCCCTTCTGTCATTGTTTCTCCTGTTGTAATCCCCTCTTTGGGTTCCTTGATCTCCACCCTTTGTGAAATTGTTCAGCTTTCCTTTACGGATCAAGAATTCAATCTCGTCCTTCAACTGTCTGCAATCATCCGTGTCATGTCCTACATCTCGGTGGAACCTACAGTACTGATCCTTATTCCTCTTTGCGGGGTCTCCCCTGAGTGGCTTCGGCCATCGGAAGTCTTTATCCTTCTCAATTTCCAACAAGATTTGACTTCTAGGGGCATTCAACCTTGCATAGTCAGAGAACCTTGGTCCCAAGTTCTTTTTTGGTGGCGAATCAGAGTCTTTGCTAGTTCGGGGATACTTGTCCCTAGCATCGTACTCCTGCCCTTGCTTACGCTTTTTTGTATCATTGTTCCCCTGGCCATTGCCTAATGTGACTTCCTTCTTCGTGCTATCCTCGGCCTTGATGTATTTAGAAGCCCTTCGTTGGAGATCAGCCATATTCTCCGGGGGATGCTTTGCCAATGATCTCTTAAAGTACAGGTCGGTGGTACCATGCTCCAAGGCTACCATTGCAACTTTATTGTCCAGATCAGTGATGTTCAGAGTCTCCTTGGTGAACCTCTTAAGATAGTCTCTCAGACTTTCGTTCTTCCCTTGTACTATATACATAAGAGATGCAGAGCTTTTCTCATGCGTTCTTCCGCTGATAAACTGACTAATGAAGGCAGCACTCAATTCCTTAAAGGAACCAATCGAGTTTGCAGGAAGCCGACTATACCATCTTTGAGCCATGCCTGACAAAGTTTGAGGGAAAGCCCTACACTTCAAAGCGTCGCTTGCAGGCTGCAACAGCAGTGCGTTTGAGAACGTTCTAACGTGGTTGGCAGAATCACCCATTCCATCATAGGCTTTGATTGTTGGCATCTTAAACTTCTTTGAGATACGAGCATTCATCACGTCCTCAGTAAACGGAGGTGTGGGATCATCAGGGTCCCCAAGCGGCATCAGATCCTTGGGGTTGCTTTTAGGGGTTTCCACCCTTGTAGTTCTTTCAGGTGGGACGGTAGTCCTTCTTTGCCTCCTTAGAGGCCTCTCCAGATCTATGAAGGGAATCGGTCCTGACGTGGGAGGTGGCAAAGTCTGTTTTGATCTGGCTTGCTCCCTGGCCATATCTTCCTTTAACTTTAAGATCTCGGCTTCATAAGCCTTAATCCTCTCAGCAGCTGTTGAAGGGAGTCCATCATGGATAGTTCGAGTTCTCCCCATAGGCTCTTTACTTGCACGTCGCCTCCTCGGGGCTTCATCACGCTCGTAATCATCGCCAGAAGATGATTCATCCGTATAAGGACCAGAAAAATCGCGATAATCTCGATCTCGAATATACAGGGCATGCCCACTCGGTCCAGCTCCGTAATTGGTCATCCCATACATTGGATTGGTGCTTATGGGGAGATCCGTAGTGTGGATCTGAACCCCTCGTGTAAGGTTGTTGGAGTCTACCATCAGGGAAGAAATCCCCGGGTCAGTCCCTGGAATTGTGTGGACGATCGGAGGTAGCGTACTCTCAACATGGGTAGTCGTCCCTAGGGGTTGAGAAACTTGATATGGAACGATAGTCCCAGATGTTGGAGGTACTTGCTCAGATGTCGGTAGCACTTGTTCAGTACGGGGCGGAGCAGAGCTAAGAGGTAGAGCCTCGGTAGCGATTGGCTCTGTAGTGCTTGGTGGAGTTCTTCGTGTTTGAACCATGGTTGATGTCTTGTTCCCACAGACGGCGCCAAATGTTGTGGAATAAAAACTAGGTTTAAATTATTGCGGCTAGGGTTTGTGTATTTAAGGCTAGGGTTCGTGAGCTTCGTGCTTTTATGGCTGCTTCTGCGTTCGAGACTAACGGTCCTCACAGAATGCCTACGTATCTCTGTATTAGAGAATCAAGCCAAGAAAACGTAGTTCTAGGTTGAAGGGTCTGACCCTTTATATAGGCTGAGAAGCCTCAGAATTAGGGTAGGGTTAGGAGACTTGGTGGGCAAGTCATCCTTGAGGAAGGTTCTAGACTCCTTCCTTGTAGGAGTCAGTTTCCTTGTATGATTGTGTGGCTTGGAGGCTACTTTTCGTAGGGATAACGTCCTTATCTGACTTGTATCTCCCAGCTGTTAATTACCCCTAAATATTAATTACGAAATTAATATTATAATTGGAGTTTGGGCCCACCTGGTGGGCCCCACGTTTGGACCATTCTAGGTCTAATTAATGCCACATTAAATGTGTCCTTAGGGCTTACTTTTAGCCCATATCAAGTTGGGTGGAACAGAAAGAAGTATAGATTTCTACGAAAGAACAAAAATTAATTTGTTAAAAGATTATAGTACAATCCTAAATTTTATCATTTTAAATCCTAGCTTGCAGTGCCTCCTTACGGAGTCTATGTCCGTCTAACCCATCAATTCAACCAAATTTTCTGTTCGGCATATGTTTGGTAACTGAAATCATGCTCTTGTCGTGGCCAATATGAACAATAAAGTGGACAAACTATGGGGGTGTTTGGGGGAGCTTATTTCCAGAATAAGTCAACTTATTTTAAGCCAATGTTAGAGATTCCTAACATTCCAACTTATTTTCCAACTTATTTTTGGAACTTATGAAATCTCAAACATACATTAAATACAACCATAAAAACAAATTATCAAAATATGAAATTTTTACCCGAAAATAAGTTATAAGTCGGGACTTATAAGGTGAGCCAAACACCACCTATAAATGTTTAAGCTGTCATAACTGAAGGTGGCTTCTTATTTTAACAGTTTTGTTTAGCAACTGTCATCATCGAATGTTACATCAAATATTAAACTCACGGCATTAGCTTGCATATTACAACCTAATTAAAGTGTAAAGTTATATCAGTAGTTTTGTTCCGTTCCTGCAACATATCCGATATTGCAACACTGTTGTAAATTGCTGCAGTAGATGTAATTTGGATGTATTGCAACCGAGATGGGCAGAACATCGAAGCCAAGCATTATAATCCAAAACGACCGCCTGTAATTTGTGATGTGCTCTCATATGTTTTGTACACTTTCTATTCGACGTCGTACAAATATTTTATCATTTCTCTCTTTTGCTTAGAAACATAGTAATGCACTTACTTTGCAGATAAAGAAAAGTGATACGGTTATACAAGTACAAGTTAGCTACAACAAAGATATGGGTGATGCAGAGGCTGCTGTGGAAGTGAAGTGTCCAGAAAACGAAGCTACACAAATGGTTGCAAAACCAACTTGCAAAGAGTTTGTGGCAGAGGCGAAGAAGATCAGTTTAATTTTTATGCCAATGTTGATCGTTACAGCCTCGGATTACTCATTAAGATTTCTATCCACTTTAATGGTTGGCCATGTTGGAAAACTTTATTTCTCGGGTGCTGTCATCTCCACATCTATCACAAACGTTATCGGCTTCAGTTTTATTGTGAGTTTAGTCTTTTACCCTCTTCAATCTTCTGCTTTTGATTGATTCATAAGATTAGCAAATGAGTCATTCTAAGTGTAGATTTTATCAACACCAAGTATGATATAGATATTAAGCTCTCCTCCTAACACACATCATATAATTTGGTAGATTTGGTAACTTGGGAATGTAAATAGTCTCAAATTCATGCATGCATGCATGTTATAACTGATTGATTATTGACTCTGTCAAAAAACAGTATGGAATGGCTGGTGCACTGGAAACTTTATGCGGTCAGGCATATGGGGCAAACCAGCACAAAAAGCTTTCCATCTATACTTATGGGGCCATAATTACTCTGCTTATACTTTGCATACCAATAGCTATCCTATGGCTCTTTATGGAAAAACTCTTAATCCTAATCCAGCAAGACCCTCAAATTTCACGTGTAGCCGGAAAGTTTTCAATCTGGTTGATACCAGCTTTATTCTCCCATGCTATTCTCCAGCCATTGATTCGCTACTTTCAGTCTCAGTACTTGATTCTTCCTTTGCTAGCAACATCAGTAGCAACGCTGGCCTTTCACATCCCAATGTGTTGGGCATTTGTATTTAAGTTCGATATGGGAAGTAATGGAGCGGCACTGGCTATAAGCTTGTCATGTTGGCTCAACACCATCTTTCTTGGACTTTATGCCATGTATTCACCGAAATGTGCTGATACTCGTGCTCCATTTTCTATGGAGGTTTTTAGTACGATTAAGGATTTCTTCCAGCTTGGTATCCCATCTGCTCTCATGGCTTGGTAAATATGAATCATAGCCCATGCTTACCAAAAATTTTAAATTATGTCACAACTGAGCACTATTATTGTTCTGGAATATTTTTTATATAAATTTTATCCAATTTTGATTATTACCTCGAAAAATTTTGGATTCTCTGCTCATTAGCTTCACCAATATTAATTTCTTCAATCTCTCAAAGAATGCACTCTTACATTTTTCAACATATGGTTCCTTGCAGTCTTGAATGGTGGGCGTATGAGATTATTATACTGCTTGCTGGAATCATGAGGAATCCCGAACTGGAGACTTCAGTGCTGTCAATATGGCAATGCTTCTTCTTCGTATAACTTTTGTAGTGATAATAAGAATTTGTTAATACTAATACAGTTAAAAAATTAAACTTCTCACTTCTGTTGATCAATCTTATTTGTAACAGTGTTACAGTAGCTATCCTGCACTATCTAACCCCATACTCTCTTGGGGTTGCTGCAAGGTGTGTGGAAACTTTTTTAACAGTATGTGGAAACATCTGTATGAAACTGTATTGCATGTACTTGATAATTAGAAAATCTTCTACATTTGCAGTGTTCGGATTTCAAATGAATTAGGGGCCGGAAATCCAAAGGCTGTTAGGAGGACTGTCTGGGTAGTTATGGTTCTTGGAGTTACAGAGGTGAGCATTTCTGCGGCAGTACTTTTCTCCCTTCGTTATGTTTTGGGACGTGCTTTTGTGAGCGATAAGCAAATAGTGGATTATGTGAGGAGGATGACTCCGTTTATATGTCTCACCATGATATTGGACAACTTTCAAGCAATACTTTCTGGTATTCAGCATAAGACTCATATCTTTATATAAGTAATTGATGTGTAGACTTTCCTAATATAAAGTGCTGACATCTTCCTTATTTAACCATGTTATTTGTGATTGTAGGAGTTGCAAGAGGAACCGGGTGGCAGACGTTGGGGGCTTGTGTTAATCTCGGGTCGTACTATGTAGTTGGAATTCCGGTGGCTATATTATTGGGTTTCCAGGCACATTTGAAGGCCAAGGGTCTTTGGATTGGTATAGTAGCAGGGGCACTGGTGCAGGGTATTCTGCTTGCTATTATAACATGTTTTACAGATTGGAAAAAAGAGGTTCCAAATTTTACTTATTTTTTAACGCATTATTTTTTTTTCATTTTTGTTTGAAAATCAGAATGAAAGCGAATTGAAACATATGAATTCAACATAATTTTCTCAAGGAAAAAAAAGGGTCATGAAATGGAGTGCAAAATGTAACACATATTTTGCAGTGAACATTTCAGCTAATGAATTTATATGTTCTATTACAGGTAGAAAAAACTCGGGAAAGGGTGCTTGATTTAAAAGTTAACACAGACGAGAGAGGGAAAGATTTGCCATTAGGCTCACTTCAATTGGAAGAGAGGACCAGTTCTGAGTAAATTATACTAATGTTTATGTCAACTCCAATGCTAAATGTATATATATTTTTTATGTAGAAGACAAGTACTTGTTTAGATGCCTGTTTTGATTGCAAAAGGACATAGAAAGAGTATCAAACATAATATGTTTGCAATAGCAGCAACAGATAGTTGATTGGTAGCCTAAATTCTTTTGTTTGTCCAATCCTGTTTTGTTCCAAACATTACCAGTTATACACTTGTGAATAGCCAAAATCAAAATATACCCCGTTAGGCTGTTAACAAAGAATATGTATCGCGTCTCAGAACCTTTACAAACGATTATTTAGCAAATTTTTAAAAAGGGTGATTCGATAACAAAAAGAAAACTCTGCCAAATGATAATGGCTAGATCAACTAGCTAGCAAATCTTGAGACTTGAGTTTTGAGTGAGAACTACTATGCTTTACTGTCCTTTTTTTTTTTCTTTTTCTGGAATGTGTTTTCCTCCGCAAGCAAATTCTAATGCATCTTACAAGCTCAAAATGGTTATTGGACTAATAAGAATTAATATATCAAAGTCAAGTAACGCGTCGAACCTAATGAAATGAGTAGCACAAGGTGTTCAAAGCACAAGATCTTAAGTCATCTCAAATACTAAGATCAGGTACGCAGCAAACTTGATACTATTCTTATTTCGTACAGCTCGTACATGTTCTATTAGTGGAAACAAGGCTTACTGCACTGTGTCCCAACCTGTTTCAAGCATATTAGAAGTTGGATTAGATAAACAAATACTTGATGCGATAACTATAAATATCTTTAGATAATTAGACTGTATATCAATGTTATTAACCTAAAGCTGAGCAATGGATTCGATTTCCTCCTTCATTTTGGCCATTGCAGTCTTAGGGAGGTTAACTAGTACCCGCACACCACCTTTTGCTTCCTTCCGGCAATCCTAAATGTCTCTAATCTTTTCATTCGACAGGTGACTGATATTTTCTGTAAAAAAACTCTCAAGATTTCATTAAAGAAGAAGCAAACTGTACATTCTGTTTTTGTTACTTTATACAATCTGATATTTTGACTATATATACAGAAGAATAAAATCTAACTAACTTGCTCTAGCTCTAACTAACTCTGACTAATTTACAGCTCTCATTCTGCTGAGCTGGTGATGAGCGGGAACTAGATGATGTGGCAGCTAGATGATGTGGCAGCAGTATCAATATTACTAATATCCCCCCTCAAGTTAGGTCCTAGGTGAGGATCACAAAGGCCTAACTTGGAACCAAGAACCTGAAGCTGAGGAGATGGTAATGTCTTTGTAAGAATATCAGCAAGTTGATGCTTTGTGGGAAGATAAGACAACTGAATAGACATTCTAGTACTTTATCCCTTGTGAAATGACAATCCACCTCTTTGTGTTTGGTTCTTTCATGAAATACAGGGTTTTTAGCAATATGGATGGCTGATTGATTATCACAGTGTAATGTGACTGGTTGAAGATTAGTAACTCCTAATTCAACTAACAATCTAACTATCCAGGTAACCTCTGAAGCAGCAGCTGCCATTGCTCTATATTCAGCTTCTTAGCTAGATCTGGAGACAGTAGACTGTTTTTTAGATTTCCATCAAATAGGAGAACCACCAAGTAATAACACATGATCAGTGATAGATCTTCTGGAATCTGGACAAGATGCCCAGTCAGAATCTGAGAATGCCTGAAGAGTTAACTGTTCAGGATTCTTCAATAAAATGCCCTGACCAGCAGTGAAAGCAATGTATCTTAAGGTATGATGTAAAGCTTGATAATGAGTTTTCCCGGGATTTTGCATGAACTGACTTAATGTCTGAACAGTATAACTCAAATCTGGCCTTGTATGTGTGAGAATGTTTAATTTGCCAATGAGAGACCTGTAAACCTCAGGTTCAGATAATAAGTCACCTTCTGAAGCTTGTAATTTAAGATTTAATGGCAAGGGTGTGACAGCCTTTCTAGATACATCCATATCACAATTCTGAAGTAAGTCTCTTGTGAACTTATTCTGACTCAAAACTATACCATCCTCCAGATATGTTATTTCAAGACCCAAGAAGTAATGTAGAAGGCCAAGGTCTTTGATAGTAAAGACTGTATGTAAATGACTTTTAATGGACTGTATATGTGTAAGATTACTGCCAGTAATGATTATGTCATTAACATACACAGCCATTATGGTGATGTCTTCACCAGATTTGTGAATAAAAAGGCTATAGTCATTTTTTGACTGATAGAAACCTTGATGAATTAATTCATCTGTCAATTTGGCAAACCACTGTCTAGAGGTTTGTCTAAGGCCATATAAAGATTTCCTTAATCTACAAACAAGATTCAAGGGATTATCTATGCCATCTGGCACCTTCATGTAGACTTCCTCAAATAAATCCCCATGGAGGAAGGCATTATTAATATCAAGTTGATAAAGCTTCCATTTCCTACTTGCAGCTGCAGAAATCAAACATCTTACTGTGGTCATTTTAACTACTGCTGAGAATGTTTCTTCAAAATCAACTCCAATTTTCTGATTAAAACCTTTGGCTACTAATCTAGCCTTGCATCTTTCTAAAGATCCATCTGCATTTAGCTTTACTTTGTACACCCACCTACATCCAATTGCTTTTTTTCCTTCAGGTAAAGGTACCATATCCCAAGTTCCATTAGATTCAAGAGCCTCAATCTCTTTTTTCATTGCAGCTACCCAAATAGGATGTTTAGAAGCCTCTAAATAACTAGTAGGTTCAGTAATAAGGCTTTGTTTGGTTAACATAGTGAAGTGAGATTGTGGTAATTGAGTACTGTCAACCAAGTTGCACCAGTGTGGAGAAGAAAGAGGAGTAACAGTAGCCATATTGCAATAAAAATCACTCAAATATGCAGGGGCCTGTTTTGTTCTATGAGATTGTCTTAATTCAGGAATAGACAAAACAGAATCAGATGTATTATTTGATATAGTATTAAACTGTTGTGAATCTGAATGTGACAATTCATGTAAATGTGATGACTGATCTAAGCTATTGGCTGTATGAGGTGTATGAGATGTTTGAGGTGTTTGAGGTGTATCAAAACCAGAATAATCAACCAAATCTGGAGTTGTCACAGATGGTAAAAATATGTCATCCAGAAATTTGGAAGTGGAAGAGGATGAAATAATGTGGAAAGGAAAGATAACCTCATGAAATAAAACATCTCTGGATATAACAATTTCATTGGCTTTAAGATCATAAATTCTATAACCTTTTTGAGTATTAGAGTATCCTAAAAATACAGAAGCAACAACTCTAGGATCAAACTTTGTTCTATGAACTTTAGAATTTGACACAAAGCAAAGACAACCAAACACTCTCAAATGATCAAGTGCAGGTGAAGAATTATAAAGTTTGTAATAAGGAGTCAAATTGTTTAGACATTTAAGAGGCATCCTGTTTATGAGATATGTAGCACATAAAATAGAATCTCCCCAGAATTTATCAGGAAGTTTGGCTTGAAGAAAAAGAGATCTTGCTGTTTCCAGCAAGTGTCTATGCTTTCTCTCCACAACACCATTTTGTTGTGGAGTATAAGCACAACTAGTTTGATGAATTATTCCCTTGGATTTATACAATTTATCTGATAGACCAGCACTTAACTCTAGGGCATTATCAGATCGAATACACAAAACTTGAGCACTGAATTGTTTTTCAACATAAGCTAAGAAATTACCAAGATGATGGGAACTTCAGATTTAAAATTAAGTAAATGTACCCAAGTAAATCTAGAGAAATCATCAACAATAGTCAGAAATTGAGTACAACCAGAGATAGATTTAGTTTTGTATGGACCCCATACATCAATATGTAATAACTGGAAACATTTCTCGGTTTTAACATGACTAAGAGGAAAAGGTTTTCTGACTTGTTTAGCTAAAGGACAGACTTGACAAACAGTTGAGTTTACACATTCTTGAACATGAGAAGAAGGTAAAACAAATTTGAGCTGAGAAAATGACAAATGTCCCAATATGAGATGCCAAAGTTTGGTCTCATCACATCTTTAGAAGAAACAGCATGGCAATACTTTTCTGAAGAAACAGGAACAACAGAATTCTGCACACTGTATAAACCATTTGAGATTTCACCAAGAAGAATCTGAGGCCTTTTCAGAGAAGGGCCCTGAATGAAACACTGATTTTGATTAAATGACATTATACAAGATAAGTCAGCACAGAGTTTAGTAACTGAGATCAGCCTAAAATGGAATTCAGGGACATGAAGAACTTTAGTTAGGGTTATATCATCATTTAATTTGACTGAACCTATATGATGAACTCTAACCTTCTTCCCATCAGGAATAGTAATAAAAGTATTTTTACTTTGCACATTCTCATAATGTGTAAAAACATTAATATCAGGGCAGATATGGTCAGTTGACCTACTATCAATAATCCAATTATGATTTAGACTGGATAGTAAGCAAATTGTACCTGCCAGAAGTGCATGCATAGTTTCATCAGTAGCTTCTGATGAAATATGCTGCTGATTAAGCATTTGCAAGAGGTTATTGTACTGCTCCAAGCTCACAGTATCAGTGATTTGAGACTTGTTTTCAGGTGCATTATCAATATGTATATCTTCACTTGTCTGTTGTGCTATTGCTGCCACCTTTCTATCATATCTTGGTTGAAAACCAGGAGGATAGCCATGTATTTTAAAACATCTATCAATGCTATGTCCAGGTATCTTGCAATGATTACAGAAGTAATTAGCTCCAGGTTTGTTTGATCTCTTGAAAGTAGCATTACTGCTAGAAGTAGTATTACCGCCAGAAGAAAATCTTTGAGAATTCTGACCCTGAAACTGAGAATTAGAGTTAAATCTTCTTTTATCATCATAGAAAGCCATTGATTCAGGTTGAATATTAGTGATTGAGATCTCCTTGTGCCTTTCTTCTTGTGCAAACAGCCTAAATGTTTGAGAGATATTTGGAAGAGGCTGCATCATTAAAACATTTCCTCTAACTAGAGAAAACTGTTCTGATAACTTCATCATGAATTGCAACACTCTTTGTTCTTGTTGCTTTTGTACTAATCTTTGTGAGAGGTTGCAAGTACACTTCTGACAAGTGCAGTAAGGCAACGGATTAGCATCATTCAATCCATCCCATAGAGTCTTGATTTTAGTAAAAAATTCTGACACAGTGTCATTCCCTTGGTTGATCTCCAACAATTGTTGTTCTAGAGTGTACACCTGAGTCATGGAGGTATATCCATACTTGTCTTCTAGATCTTGCCAAATCGCCCTTGCAGTTGGGAAAAACAACACACTTTTTGCAATAGTATCATCCAGATTAATTATTAACCATGAGATTACAAGATTGTTGCATCGTTCCCAGGACTTATAATCAGCAGCAGTTAGTTCAGGTGTAACAATAGATCCATCAACAAAACCAAGCTTGTTTTTAGTAGAAAGAGTAAGTATCATTGATCTTTTCCAACTATGAAAGGCTTTGCCATTAAATTTCACAGAAATAAGTTGTGTTATTGAAGCATCGGAAGGATGTATATAGTATACACTCGTAGTATCTAGATTATTCGATGTCGCCATGATTTTACCAGAAAATTCAGAAATAAAACTCTTGTAAACAATTGATCAAACAGTTTGTGTGCGTGAACAAAGCAACACAATTTCAGAAGGTAAGTATCAAATAAGCAACCGCAAACACAGATTTCAGAGTATTTTCGATCCTCAGTGAATGATAATCAAGAACAGAACGATACACAATCATAAACTATATATCGCAAGTTGAATCAAACAATGTTATGCAAAATTCACGCAAGCGCACGTTGTCACAAGTAATATATGATTAAAAATCAAGTTCGTTCCCACAGAGATCTAGAATGGTGTTCAATTCAGTAAATATGCCTATGCAACAATGTATGGTTTTAATCCACTGCTAAGACAAATAACAAATTGTATTTTTACTAATTACTAAATTAAACTAAGATGCAAAATTATAAAACTAAGAATTAAATTAACTAATAAGAATAGAAATCAAGTTACTTATGAGAATTAAAACATGGAATCCTAGTTTCATCATCTACTTCACTTAGAGTTGCAGCCTTTAATTAAAACATGCGATGGTTATGATATCTGATCGGACAACACGAAACAAGTATACGCTACCTGTCAGCATACGCATACCAAACTAAACATACATCCACAAAAGAGATAGAAGATGAATAGACACCAATTATGCTTAGACCCTATATGTCTATAGAATTTGAAAACATAATGGTTGAAGAACAAGTTATCCATAAAGATCACATAGGGCGGTATAAGTATTTTCATCTCACACCACAATCATATTGATAACAATTATGAACCTATGCTAGCATGGCAAGTTCTAAATCTCAAGATCCACTTTCACTTCACAAGAGATTAACAATTCAATTTAGATGTTAGCTACGCATCCAAAAGCATTAAGATTAACCATACGAGGATATCAGTATTCACCACACATAAATCTTTAAGGCATGCAAACCACTAAGCTACATAGATAAATTCACTAGGATCCCACGACAACGATTAGCCCATAATTGAACCGTTCATCATCGTGGGATTTGATGAAAACATGATATAAAACAAGATATGAATAAAAGAAGCAATAATATTAATAAAACTAAAGTTTGAGAAAACAAATCTAGAACAAAGGATGAAGTAGATCTAGATCCGTTGCTTGTCACGAGCGTTGAACCCTTCTCTCCTTTTCTCCCTTGCAGATCTAAGCTAGGTTACAATAATAAAACTATGATAATCTGTATATCCCTATTACAATGGTAGGATGTGTTTAAATAGGCTCTAAAAGTCTTGCCCAGCAAGAAAATACCCAAAATAGAGTTAAAACAGAATTTCTGCAAAAGACGTTTCCTAAACTGATTCTGTTTTCTAGGGAAATTCGTAGCTGACTTTTCTTCTGTTTTTCTGGAACGTTCCAAACGTAATTGGGCCTCTGGACCACCTTAGAATGATAGAGAATCTCGTTATCTTCGCGTGGACTGCTTACGGGCTGAAAACAGACTTATAGAACTCAAGATATGGCCCAAACAGTGAATCTCACGCGTGCAGCCCAATAAATCCGAATTTTAATCAATTAATTCCCAAAAAATAATAAAAGCATCCACCTTAGTCAACCTTCTCGTAAATCTGCACAACTAAGCAAAACACATCAAAACTACCAGAAACTTGAGCCCAAGACAATCAATTTAAGTCGATTTAGAATGCTCCAAGTGGATATAAAAGCCACTTATCACACCCCCAAACTTAAACCGATGCTTGTCCTCAAGCATAAACAATTACAACTAACTAACTAACTAGTACCACTTCCGTAGGTGATCACGGTTGCATTTGGCATATGCAACAAGCCCTTTAAACCCCTAGGCAGCCCTAGTGGACGAGTAAGGTCTCGTGAGGGCCTATAGCGAATGTACCCACAAAATCCATTTAACCTAATGCAATGCAATGCATGAATGCAACTAATATGAAAATGAAATTAATCTAATACTAATATCCTACCATACCTTCAAATCCTCTCATGCCATATCAACTTAAGAATCAAAGTAAATACGCAATGTCTTGGTGTCGAAAGTGCAAGCATTCACATAGTCTACTCAATGAACATGCATAAGTTCTCACAAGCCCATGTCAAGTGTAAGAATAAGTTAGTAAACATGCTAAGCCTACAAGAGTACATCTTTGAGACAAAACTCGGGATCTCATACGCAAAAAAACAAGTAAACACTCACAATCCACTCACAAAAGAATACTCTCTCAAGAACAAGGGTAAGTGTATCACTCAATTCCAACAAAATCATAAACATGCTTGACATTTGGTATCAATCTAACTCTTAACACAACATACATCAATGACGATAATCAAAAGGTCTTTAATTGGGTTGTAATGGGGCTAGGGACAAGGTATGTCAAATAAGCCAAAACAGGTGTAGTGTCAAAAGCTAGTAAGTACCATAATAAATCACACATAACACCATATCCTTCCTCCCCACATAATTTTTACTAAAACAAACACTCGACTAGTCGACTGAAATAGGATCACAACAATACAAACATGCTCTCAATATATTTTTTTTTTTTTTTTTTTTTTTTTTTTCTTTTTTTTTTTCTTTTTTTTCTTTTTTTTCTTTCTTTTGTTTTTTTTTCTCTTTTTTTTCTTTTTTTTTTTTCGAGAGCTAAATAGAACACAAACAATAATATAAACAATAACAATGATCCCATAATTTTATTACACATTTCGACTATCAAGTAAACAAACCAAACCCAATTTTCAATATTTCCCCCAAAAATATGACCAACAATAAACCCCTCCTTGCACACCTTATTACTCCCTTAAGCACTCTACTAGCCTTTGACAATGTGGGTTCAAATTAATGTAAGGCCAATACAAGAAAAAGGTCTAGGCAAGTAATGTGGTATGTCACCGAAAAAATAGGATTAAGCTCAACGTGTTAACTAATCGATCATGTAAATATGGTATGGTAATATGGGAAAATATGCGGTTATTCCTAAATGCCTTTATCATTTTAATCGTCAAATAATGTCATGCGTTTCAAGAAAGACCTCAAACAACTGCTAGCAATGCAAACAATCCGTGGACACTCAAGCAAACGAATAAATTGCAAATATGCAATATGCAATAAGGCTCAAAATCTCACTTGGTGGAAAAACATACTCAATCCCAAGCAAAAATCTCTCTAACGCACCGACTTGTATTCAAAGCATGCAAACTAAATCATCTTGCACATATTCATGTCCTTCTAATCACTTACAACATTCAATAAGTCTACTAGCTTCAACTTACTAGTGTATGTGTGTGCACAAGAACAAAGCATACCACTTCTCAATCAAAAGCGTCAACAACACAAAATTCCTATCAAGCATGGGTGCAAATGCAAACTATTATGAACTCACATGATATACAAAAAAAAAAAAAAATAAAAACAGAATGTCCTATATGAAACAAACGTAGATAACACAAACATATATGCATAATTTACTACTACTAATATGCAAAGCATGAAATCCTACATGAACACAATGACTAACAATCACATATATATACACTACTTATCCCTCAAACCACCCCCAAACTTAAAATATTCAATGTCCTCATTGAATGGAAGTAAATACAAGGGAAAGCAGAAAACATACCTGAATATCGAAGCAGTCACCCTCCTCGGATGAATCTGGTGGAGGATATTGCGCACGAGCTCCATAGACTGGCCACCTTGCCTGAATACTACAAAACCCACAATTGACAAGAACACAAATTCGTAATAAAAATAAGATTAGAGAAAAAGATTTACCCAATACGAATCAAAGAGGTGAACTTGCAATTAATTCCTCTTTAGAATTGAATTTATTAAAGATTTAAAATAAAATAGAAGAGGAATTGGATTTGTATGTATAGGTGGGTATATAAAATAATAATAATAAAAATAATAATAATAATAATAATAATAAAGAAAATAATAAAGAAAATAATAATAATAATAATAATAATAATAAATAATAACTATAATAATAATAATAATAAAATAAAAATAATAATAATAATAATAATAATAATAATAATAATAAATAAGAATTAGAATAGAAATAGGTTTAGAATTTTTGGAGAAAAGATGGGGGGTTTTGGAATTGAAATAGGAAAAGAATAGGTTTAGAATGGGGGTATAAAAAGAATGAGGGGGTGAACACTTTTTTTTTTTTTTATATATATACATACAGCACACACACAGCAACTGACAAAGAGGCGAAACAAAAATTTTTTCACTGTACCACGCGCCAACTGCCAGCGAGTGACGCAGACTGCCCCACATCCAGTCACGCAGGCGCAGCCTGCGCAACAGGCTTGCAGCCTGCCCTTAGTCCAGTAACGCAGGCGCAGCCTGCGTTACACTCCCGCATTCTGCCCTGACACCAGTAACGCAGGTGCAGCCTGCGTTACACACCCAAAATTCGATTTTTTTCATTTTTTTTTTTTTTTTTTTTTTTTTTTTTTTTTTTTTTTTAATACAACACTCAAAATTTTTTTTTTTTTTTTTTTTTTTCCTACACTAATGCATGGGTTGCCTCCCGCGAAGCGCTTCTTTAACGTCAATAGCTTGACGTTACTTCCTCAAATCAAGGCGGTTTCAAAAGAATAACCGAACCATCTTCAACAGACAAACCATTCATACGAATGTTGACATCTTGATTGCTTGCTTTCCACAAATTACTTCCATCAGATTTCAACTTAATTTTACTACCCAACGGCCAAATCTTCTTCTTTTTCTTCTTCACACCTCGAAAATGCTTCTCCGACTCAACTGTCTGAACAAAAATTTCCTCATCCTTAACATCTGCTTTCCACCTTCGCAACACTTTATCATTCCCTTCTTCAAAAATCACTAGCTCATTATTCAAAAGGACATACCTCAAATGTGGTGGAAGTTCTCCAAGCTTTACTTTCGAAAGATCACGAACCGAAGAACTGTCCGATTTCTCGCTCAACAATTGATCAAACTTCTTTCTCTGACCCGTATCAACTATTTCCACACTGCAACACTCTTCATCCTCTGTTGGAAATTTCATGGCCTTGAACACATTAAAGGTGACACTCTGATCTTGCACCCTCATTGTAAGCTCTCCTTTCTGCACATCAATCAAAGTATTTCCTGTAGCCAAGAACGGTCTTCCCAAGATTATGGGAATCTTCTTATCTTCTTCAAAATCTAGAATCACAAAATCAGCAGGAAATATGAGTTTATCAACTTTCACCAAAACATCCTCTACTATGCCCCTCGGATAAGTGATTGATCGATCAGCCAACTGCAAAGAGATGTTAGTTGGCTTTGGCTCCGGTAGACCAAGTTGCTTGAAAACAGACAAGGGCATAAGATTAATGCTAGCTCCCAAATCACATAAACACTTGTTGAAAGAAAGATTGCCTATAGTGCATGGAATAGTGAAACTTCCTGGATCTTTAAGTTTAGGAGGCAATTTCTGTTGCAGAACAGCACTACACTCCTCTGTCAATGCCACTGTTTCAAAATCTTCCAATCTTCTCTTCCTTGACAAAATATCCTTCATGAACTTAGCATATCTTGGCATCTGCTCCAACGCTTCAACAAAAGGAATGTTAATGGACAGTTTCTTGAAGACATCCATGAATTTCTGAAACTGTTTTTCTTGACTTTTCTTCAAACGTCCCGGAAATGGCGGAGGTGGATAGATCTGATTATTCATTGAAGATTTCTCCGGAGTAGACTTTTCAACAGGTTTCTTGCTCCTCTCACCATCTAGCTGATCAGCCACTAAATCAGATTTCTCAATTTCTTGCATTGCAGATTTTTCAACCTGCTGATTCTGAACATCTTCATCTTCTTCAGTTGCTGATTTAGGATCACTCGTGACTTTTCCAGATCTCAAAGTAACTGCATTGACCTGTTCTTTGCTTTCCCTCCTGCCTGGATTAACCTCCGTATCACTAGGAAGAGTTCCTTGATGCATATTTACCAAGGCACTTGTAATCTGCCCCAACTGAGTTTCCAAAACTTTCTGGCCAGCTTGCAGGTTCTTTATCATCACTCTCATATCATCTATCTCATTAGAAGATTGCCCCGCATGAGCCTGGGGTTGCTGCTGAAATCCCGGAGGCTGAAATTGTTGCCTTGGAGCATACTGCTGCTGATAGCCTTGATTGTACGGCTTCGCTTGCTGATACGACTGTTGAACATTCTGATTGTTGCTCCAGCTGAAATTGGGATGGTTCCGATTATTAGGATGATAGGTGGTTGGAACTGGTGCAGCAGGTCTCTGAAAATTACTCACGAACTGTACTGATTCAGAAGAGATAGCACACTGATTCGTCTCATGTGCGCCCGCACATAACTCACAAACACTAGCCACCTGTTGCACTCCATAATTAGCAAGAGAATCCACCTTCATAGCAAGATCCTTCAACTGAGCCGTAATCATTGCAGCTGTATCTACTTCAAAAATTCCTGCTGCCTTGCCTTGAGATAGCCTTTGGGTTGGATTTTGATATTCATTGGCAGCCATCATCTCTATAAGATCATAAGCTTCATCATAGCTCTTTGCCCACAGAGCTCCTCCTGATGCTGCATCTAGCAAAGGCCTAGATTGTGCTCCCAAACCATTGTAAAAACCATTAATAACCATCCAATCAGGCATGCCATGATGAGGACACTTCCGTAGCATCTCCTTGTAGCGTTCCCAAGCCTCACACAAGGTCTCTCCAGATTGCTGTTGGAATTGAGTCAACTGGTTCCTTAATGCTGCAGTTTTCGCCATAGGGAAGAATTTAGTAAGGAACTTCTGAGCAAGATCTTCCCATGTAGTAATAGAACCAGGTGGTAAAGAGTGTAGCCAGCTCTTAGCCTTATCCCTCAGAGAGAATGGGAAAAGCCTCAACCTGATAGCATCATCCGTCACACCATTACACTTGAAAGTGTCGCAGATTTCGATAAAGTCCCGAACATGCATGTTGGCATCCTCCGTAGAAGCACCCCCAAACTGGACTGAATTCTGCACCATCTGAATTGTGCCAGACTTGATCTCAAAATTGTTTGCTGCAATAGCTGGCCTAACAATGCTAGACTGGATATCATTGAGTTTCGGCTGAGAATACTCCCTCAAAGCCTTAACTGCTGCTGCATCTGCCATTGCTACTGTAGTTTCAGCTTCCTCTTCCTTATTCTCTAAGTTCTCTACAAGATCGTCTTCCGCCAGTTCTTCCAAACGAGCTTGTAAGCGTGTTCGCATACAAACTCAAGTACCTGAAACACCACGAACAAACAAACTAAATAAGAATCCGAGTCAGTGAACGCTAACGACCACTGATGACAAGCACATAAACTAAAAATAAAAACACCGATGATCCCCGGCAGCGGCGCCAAAAACTTGTTATGCAAAATTCACGCAAGCGCACGTTGTCACAAGTAATATATGATTAAAAATCAAGTTCGTTCCCACAGAGATCTAGAATGGTGTTCAATTCAGTAAATATGCCTATGCAACAATGTATGGTTTTAATCCACTGCTAAGACAAATAACAAATTGTATTTTTACTAATTACTAAATTAAACTAAGATGCAAAATTATAAAACTAAGAATTAAATTAACTAATAAGAATAGAAATCAAGTTACTTATGAGAATTAAAACATGGAATCCTAGTTTCATCATCTACTTCACTTAGAGTTGCAGCCTTTAATTAAAACATGCGATGGTTATGATATCTGATCGGACAACACGAAACAAGTATACGCTACCTGTCAGCATACGCATACCAAACTAAACATACATCCACAAAAGAGATAGAAGATGAATAGACACCAATTATGCTTAGACCCTATATGTCTATAGAATTTGAAAACATAATGGTTGAAGAACAAGTTATCCATAAAGATCACATAGGGCGGTATAAGTATTTTCATCTCACACCACAATCATATTGATAACAATTATGAACCTATGCTAGCATGGCAAGTTCTAAATCTCAAGATCCACTTTCACTTCACAAGAGATTAACAATTCAATTTAGATGTTAGCTACGCATCCAAAAGCATTAAGATTAACCATACGAGGATATCAGTATTCACCACACATAAATCTTTAAGGCATGCAAACCACTAAGCTACATAGATAAATTCACTAGGATCCCACGACAACGATTAGCCCATAATTGAACCGTTCATCATCGTGGGATTTGATGAAAACATGATATAAAACAAGATATGAATAAAAGAAGCAATAATATTAATAAAACTAAAGTTTGAGAAAACAAATCTAGAACAAAGGATGAAGTAGATCTAGATCCGTTGCTTGTCACGAGCGTTGAACCCTTCTCTCCTTTTCTCCCTTGCAGATCTAAGCTAGGTTACAATAATAAAACTATGATAATCTGTATATCCCTATTACAATGGTAGGATGTGTTTAAATAGGCTCTAAAAGTCTTGCCCAGCAAGAAAATACCCAAAATAGAGTTAAAACAGAATTTCTGCAAAAGACGTTTCCTAAACTGATTCTGTTTTCTAGGGAAATTCGTAGCTGACTTTTCTTCTGTTTTTCTGGAACGTTCCAAACGTAATTGGGCCTCTGGACCACCTTAGAATGATAGAGAATCTCGTTATCTTCGCGTGGACTGCTTACGGGCTGAAAACAGACTTATAGAACTCAAGATATGGCCCAAACAGTGAATCTCACGCGTGCAGCCCAATAAATCCGAATTTTAATCAATTAATTCCCAAAAAATAATAAAAGCATCCACCTTAGTCAACCTTCTCGTAAATCTGCACAACTAAGCAAAACACATCAAAACTACCAGAAACTTGAGCCCAAGACAATCAATTTAAGTCGATTTAGAATGCTCCAAGTGGATATAAAAGCCACTTATCAAACAATTTCCAAACTAAAATGAAGAAATCAAGTACGCAAATGATCAAGATTGCGAAAGAAAGCAAAGAGAACACCTGGAGATCAATGGAGATCAATGATGAAGGTAAACTATGTAACATCCGCCATTAAAATTTTTGCAAGCTCTGATACCATGATATTTTCTGTAAAAAACTCTCAAGATTTCATTAAATTAAAGAAGAAGCAAACTGTACATTCTGTTTTTGTTACTTTAAACAATATGATATTTTGACTATATATATAGAAGAATAAAATCTAACTAACTTGCTCTAGCTCTAACTAACTCTGACTAATTTACAGCTGTCATTCTGTTGAGCTGGAACTAGATGATGTGGCAGCAGTATCAATATTACTAATAGTGACCTTTGCTGATCTCAAGTCATCTTACTGCAGTATTTTCTTTTCTTTCTTATCCAACATCCTTCGAACAACATCAGTACCACAAGTCAACACTTCCTTGCTCTCTTTAATCAATTAGCAATGGTTAGCAGTTAGCACTAAATGAGATGAATAACAATTAGAAATGGTTTTACCTTCAGAACCTACTCAATCAATCATAAATCTCTAGATCCGGAGATACAAAAATGAGTCCAAATCTTCTACACCACTTTAGGTGTGCCACTCCATGTGCAATTGTTTTTTATTGGGTGGTTGGTGTGAATGCAGGGGGTCCCATTCATTAATATAAATGGGATCCCCTACATTCACACCAACCACCCAATCAAAAATAATGGCACATGGAGTGGAACACCTAAAGTGGTGTAGAAGATTCGGACTTTACAAAAATAAGGCTCCAAAAATATCAGCAATTAATGGTAGAGTTTCCTTTCTCTGTTTTCTCAAGTTCCCCTAACATACTCAATTAAAGCCAGCCTACGGCTTCTCTAGTTAAAAAGTAAGATTCGTGTGCAAGTGCTATCAACAATGGCTGAACCGTCCATAGTGTCAACAATGGCTGCACCGTCCATAGAAGGCTGCACCGTCCATAGGATTTCAGCACCAATGTATTGACTCTGTGTATCATTTCTCCTATATATAGGATCCTTTAGATTGTAATAAAACAGAACAAATATATACAATATTTCTTCTCCTGTCAATACTCTCTCTCTCTCTGTATGCTATCATATTATAACATGGTATCAGAGCATGTTCTATCCTAGGGAAACACATTTCAGAAGAAGAACAAACTATCAAGCCCAGAAGGAGGTGAAATTTTTGAGTTTTTTGAAGGTGGTCGAAACTCAGTTTTGAGCATACCATTAGATTGGCCTCACTGATACGAGTCCAGAGGTATCTTCCGAATTCAAAACCGACGTCAGACGAAGCCGTACGAGCTGCCGGAAGTTTTCAATGAAGAAGATGATGAATAGTGGCTGAAGACACTGTTCATACATACGACACTATGCATACATACGGCACTGTTCATACATACGGTACTGTTCATACATATAGTATTGTTCATACATATGGTACTGTTCATACATACGGTACTGTTCATACAGTACTGTTCATACGAGATGAAGAACTGTTCATCGCCGGAGACAATGGCTGAACAACCAGAAACCACAACACAGTTAGTCTCTATGGAACAAATGTTCCAATTATTTCAGAAACTACAAAAAAATCCAAACCTCCCAGAAACCGGAATATCACAGACGGTGCGTGTTGCCGAAAAACTAAATTTCACTAATTACACCAAATGGTGTAAATTAATGCATATTGCTGTTGGTGGTCGAGGCCGGCTCAACCATATCACAACCAATCCCGTTCCACCAAATGACCTTGAGTACCAACAGTGGGCTCAAAAGGACTCGATGGTCTTGTATTGGATCATTGAGAATATTGATGGAGATCTTGTGAACCAATTTCTGGATTACAAGACTGCCCGGGAACTATGGAAGGGAATTGAAACTCTCCTTAGCAGTGGGAGAGACGAACTCCAGATCTATGATCTAAGTTCAAAGGTAGCAACTATGAGACAAGGAAGGGACACTATAGAAATTTATTTCAGTAAACTCAACACTCTGTGGAAGGAAATAGACAGGAGAATGCCCAACCCCATGAAGTGTGCAGAGGACATTACTTTATTTAATTCCTTCATACAAAGACAAAGATTGTACCAATTTCTGGCCGAAGTAAGCGATACTCTAGACAAAGAAAAGAGGGATATATTATATCAAGATCCACTACCCACCATTGACGCAGCCTACGCATCCATAAGACGGGAGATCGCCCGTCGCGGCATAATGGCTAGCAACTCATCATTGGGACGAGAACCTTCAGAGATTGGTAGTGGGCTCCTCGTGAAACACCGGTCGGAATCCTCGTCATTCCAAAGAGAGGATAAAACCCAGCTCAAGTGCAGCCATTGTGGTGGTACGAAACACACCAAGGAGGGGTGTTTCAAAATCATCGGGTATCCAGAATGGTGGGATGACCTGAAGCAGAGGAAGCTCGCCTCCAAAGCTACAATTTCCAGAACCGGCGGTAAGGCCAACCTAGCTGTAGGTGGTCCAGATGGTAACGGCGACAAACCCCTCACAACAGCGCTACATACTGATTAGACAGCAGGTACAGTCCGTGAAAGCAAAGTCAACGGGAATCAAAATTCTTTGGGCCTCCTATGCAACCAAATATCCAATCCATGGATTTTTGATTGTGGGGCCACCGATACAATGACCAATGATTCTACCGATATTATGTCCTCCAACAACACTTATCGTACCCAAATCCAAACTGCAAACGGAGAATATATTCCCGTTACCCAGGCCGGGATTGTGGATGTTACCTCTAATATCCATTTACAAAACTGCCTCTTAATTCCTAGTCTTACTCATAAGTTTTTATCTGTTAGCCAGTTAACTAGGGAACTTTACTGTATTGTTCTAATGACATCATCTGGTTGTGTTGTGCAGGATGCTCAGACGGGACGGATCATTGGTCATGGTACTGAACGAGGAGGATTATACTATGTGAATGAGATGACTCAAAACGGTAATGCTTTGCTTGCTCATGGATCACCAGAACATCAACTCTGGATGTGGCACCGTCGGCTAGGTCACCCCTCCATAGGTTATCTCAAACGATTATTTCCCTCTTTAAAGAACATTACCGTAGATTTAAACTGTGAATCATGTGTTTTAGCTAAAAGCCATAAGCACTCATATTATCCTAGTATGACTCATAGTACTCAACCATTTGCCTTGATTCATTCTGATGTATGGGGACCAGTTCCAGATTTTACCCTTCATAATTTTTCATATTTTGTTTTATTTGTGGATGATTGTACTCGTATGAGCTGGGTGTATTTTTTAAAACACAAGTCCAAAATGTTTGATGTCTTCATTAAATTCTACCACATGATTTGCACTCAGTTCAAAGCTCGGACAATGGGGGGGGGGGAATACATTAACTTGAACATGAAACAGTTCATTATTGACTATGGCCTCCTCCACCAAACCACATGTTCTTACACACCTCAACAGAATGGTGTAGCCGAGCGGAAAAATAGAACCCTTCTTGAAATTACCCGAGCCCTTATGATTGAATCTCACGTTCCTGTTCACTTCTGGCCCGAAGCTATTGCTACTGCTACCTATCTCACCAATCGCCTTCCCACAAAACCCCTCAATTACGGCACACCCCTCAATACTCTTGGGTCACACGTCTCAATTCCATCTTCACATTCCTTACCTCCTCGAGTCTTTGGATGCATTGTCTATGTTCATCTTCAAAAGGGGGTGCGCACCAAACTAGAACCCAAGGCTGTTAAATGTGTCTTTCTTGGGTATGGGGTTAATCAAAAGGGGTATCGGTGTTATGACCCTATCCAGGACAAAATCTACATTACTTTAGACTGTGAGTTATTTGAACAATCTTACTACTATACCCAGCTTAGTCCTCAGGGGGAGAGTTTGAGTGATGACCTTGATGACCTTAGCTGGTTAACATATCCAGAAGTGATGAATCCAGATCCTACAACACAAGTAGGTAATACCACCGATGTTGCTCATGAAGCATCAGTATCTCCTCCTCCATCAGTATATCCTCTTATGTCCACTCCAGTTCCGTCTAGTGAGCATCCTTCTGATGACCTCTCCTCAGCAGAGGTTAATTCTGAGAACTCTGGAACTGATGCTATTACTGAAACTAATATTTTTCCTAGTGATAATGTTCCAAACAGGTATCAGTTACCCCCGAGAAGTACAAGAGGAGTTCCACCGAGAAGGTATGATCCAGAGTATGAGGCCCAACGGTCTAAATATCCTGTAGAGAGAATCAGCAATGAGAACTTGTCTAGCTCAGCCATGGCTTTTACCGCCTCTGTATACTCAACTGACATTCCCAAAACAGTGGAGGAAGCCCTTGGAAATGAAAAGTGGAAACAAGCTATGGAGGATGAGTATTCAGCTCTACAGAGAAACAAAACATGGGAAAAATGCATCCTACCGAAAGGAAAAAAAAGGTAGGTTATAGATGGGTATTCTCTATCAAATACCGAGCAAATGGAACTGTTGAAAGATACAAGGCACGACTGGTGGCTAAAGGATATACCCAGACATATGGAATTGACTACTCTGAGACCTTCTCTCCTGTAGCCAAGATTGATACAATACGGGTCTTGCTTTCAATAGCAGCAAACAAGGAGTGGCCCATATACCAGTTTGATGTAAAAAAATGCTTTTCTTCACGGAAGTATTGATGAAGAAGTATATATGGAGGCACCACCAGGGTATTCTCAGGAATTTAGAGATGGAGAAGGATGTAGACTGAGGAAGGCACTTTATGGGCTAAAACAGTCCCCTAGGGCATGGTTTGGAAGATTCACAAAAGCTATGAAGAAGTTTGGGTACAATCAAAGCAACTCAGATCACACCCTATTCTTGAAGAAGGTTAGAGATAAAATCACTTGCTTGATAATTTATGTGGATGATATGATTATCACTGGAAATGATGAGAAAGAGATCACTGACTTAAAAGGAAAACTATTTCAAGAATTTGAGATGAAAGATTTGGGGACTCTCAAGTATTTTCTTGGCATAGAAGTTCTAAGATCGAAACAAGGAATTTTCATTCACCAGAGAAAGTATATCCTTGATCTTCTGGTAGAAATAGGAATGCTAGACTGTAAACCAGCTGAGACACCGATCGTTGCTAATCATGGTCTTCAAGTTCTTGAAGGAGCAAAGCTGGCTAAAAAGGAACAATATCAGAAGATTGTGGGAAAACTCATTTACTTAGCTCACACAAGACCAGATATAGCTTATGTTGTAGGAGTGGTAAGCAGGTTCATGCATCTCCCACAAGTACAACACATGACAGCAGTAATGAGAATTTTGAGGTACTTAAAGGGTACAAGTAGCACAGGAATTTACTTCGCCAAAAATGATCATCTGGATCTAATTGCCTACACAGATGCAGACTGGGCAGGAGATCGTGACGGCAGGAAATCCACTTCTGGGTACTTTACTCTAGTAGGTGGTAACTTGGTCACCTGGAAAAGTAAAAAACAAAAGGTGGTGGCCTTATCAAGTGCAGAGGCAGAATTCAGAGGAATTGCAAAAGGAATAACTGAAATCCTATGGATTCGGAAACTCATGAATGAACTTGGTTTTCCACAGAAAATAGCATGTAAGCTATTTTGTGACAATAAGGCAGCTATAAGTATCTCAGAAAATCCGGTCCAGCATGACAGAACGAAGCACGTCGAGATAGATCGACATTTCATTAAGGACAAATTGGAAGATAAGACAATCAAACTTCCGTTTGTTCGATCAAAGGATCAATTAGCTGATATCCTGACAAAAGCAGTCAATACTAAAGCTTTCGATGAAACTTTACGCAAGTTGGGAATTGAAGCACCGACTGCTCAACTTGAGGGGGAGTGTCAACAATGGCTGAACCGTCCATAGTGTCAACAATGGCTGCACCGTCCATAGAATTTCATCACCAATGTATTGACTCTGTGTATCATTTCTCCTATATATAGGATCCTTTAGATTGTAATAAAACAGAACAAATATATACAATATTTCTTCTCTGTCAATACTCTCTCTCTCTCTGTATGCTATCATATTATAACAAGTGCAACAACAGTAAAAGGTGGAAATGGTGAAATTTGCCTGTGAAAGCATCCCTATAGGAGGCAATCGTTAGATAATTGCCCTGTAAATATAGAATATCGTTTAATAACAACCCTAACGGGTAAAACTCGTGCCGTTCTCGGGTCGTGTTCACAAGGCCTAGCCAAAATGTTGGCAATTTTAGTGTCCATCGCCATCCCAACTAAGTAGTGCAGATAAGAAAGTGCACAATTGGCGTTGGTGTTTGCCTCTAAAAAGGACCCGTTTTACGAATTTGAATCATGAACAGAAAAAGTTTCGTGGGCTTTCAGTGCATGATCAATTAATTTTTTTCCTTATGTATGTTGTATGTGCTATGCATTCCTGCATATCATTTTATCATATATTGTGGTTTCATTACATTTTGTTCTAACAAAACACCATGGTAATAAATCAATTTTCACAAGAGATTATTGTTGCTCATAAATTAATATCCTAATTGCATCATCATCGACGAATTTGAACATATGATGCAAAAAGAGTCAACTTAACTAAAGCTACTTAGGTCCCCGAAGGCCACTTGGTGTGTGTTTGGGTTGGAGTTTGGGGAAGCGGGGGATTGGGAGGGGTTAAATTTTTTTAAGAATCTTGTCTGATTTTTTTTTTAAAGACACAAGATTCAACTTCATAAATATTATTTATGGGGTGTGTTATGCCCAAAATTCGGTTCGGATATTCTAAAATGGATTCGGGTCAGATACGGGTTCAATTTGGGGATTTTCAGGATAAATTATGGTTTGGATAAAGATTTGGAAAAGGAGGACGCGCCCTCACTTCCTATATGTGGAGGGCGCACCCTGAGAAGCATAAAGGTAGAATGAAGACAATTATCAACAGGTTTTACAAAGATTATTGAAGAATTCCCTCCTGTCGTATCTCAGGAGGGGGATGTCCGTCGCAGAAGGCCTCCAGGGGTTTGCCTGGATATAAGGACCCTTCTTAGATGCTAAGGGATGCATCCGTGCGCCCTAAGGTGGAAAGACGGGGACTTTCTGGTGTGTGCTTTGGGAGCTCTGTTCCTGTAGCCAATGGGCGCGCCCTCATTGGGGAACTTCGGAGTAATCCTGCACTTTGCACCCAAAAGCTCTGGATCACCTGTCCTGCTATCTGGTGGGTGCTTCTCATTCGGGGGACAGGGATGCATTCTGCACTTGGGGTAAACCATGGCTATACCTGCATCCTTGAAATCAAGAAATAGCTTGTAGCAGATAGGACTAGTCCTCGACGGGGGAAGTTTCCTTATCTGTGAAGTCTTGAGATCTTGGATGAGCCTTGGGCCTTTTGTGGTTAGGCCTCATAGTAGAACATTCCGGAAGCTAGTTCGTCAATCCAAGCCCATTTGGGTTTCTTGCTCTCCAAGAACTACGTGGGCTTGATCCTCTATAAATATAGAGGTACGTAGGCAAATTGAGGGGGATGGAAGCGAAGAGCTACGAGCCACCACCAAGAACCCTCTCAATCTCAGCCCCCAATTCATTACAGCCACCACACTCCGGCGACTTTTCCGGCGAAGAACCACCACCATAGATCTTGATTCCGGCGACGAACCTCAAACTTTGTTGTTACCAAATTCCTCCGTCAACAAATTGGCGCTAGAAGGAGGGGAACCAATCAAGATCTACATCTTAGGAGGAAAGATGTTACACCAAATCTAAGGTTTTAAAGATTTTGCATTCAACAGGTTGCGATTCTCATCATGGTTTGAAAGATATGGTCTCAAGTATGGCTTAATTGATGATGGGTCATCGATCTTGGAGTTAAAATATATGAAAATTCGTATGTATTGTGCTGCAAGCGCTACCTACGCTGTTTGGGTCATATCTTAAGTTCTAGAAGTCAGATTTGGACGATTTTACAGCCCACACGAAGCTTATTAAATTCTCGATTACCCAAAGGTGTTATAATCTGAAGAATTTTGTTGGAATCAGTCCGAAACTAGAGAGAAAAGACAACTACGAATTTTCAATGAAGAATTCTACTTGGTTTAGGAAACCTATTGGTAATTGGTTTAGGATGAAATCCACATCCTATCCTGAGAAGGAAGGCTGCTGATCAAGATCAAAATCCAAGGAGGATGGATTTCTCATCACGATGAAGGCTCTTATGAAGCATCAAGCAAGATCTGGGGGTAGCTTCCGATGAAGGTGCAGGCCGGCGGCTACAAGGAAGATTCAAGCATGGCGATCTCTAGTAGGGGGGTCGAACAAGATCTGAAGAAAGGTTTATCGAACACGACCTGAATTTCCGACCAGCCACATTGAACTAGGTTTCCGGTGAGGAAATTCTAAATATGATTCAAAGAAGAATATTCCAGGGAAGAGGCGCAATTGTCGGGATCTCGTCCTCATCATCAGGACGCGCCCTCATCATTAGGACGCGCCCTCAACACTTGTTTTGTCGTGATTTCCACTATTTATTCCTTCAACTTTAGCAGGAAGAAGATTGTGAAGGAGAATCCCCAAGAAATCTCAAGGCGCACCTAGAGGGTGGTATCCAAGGTTCAGATGATTTCCAACAAGTTCTGGGAGAATTCAATGACTAAACATGCTAGCCCTCTCTCAGGACTAGCCCTCTCTAAGGATGCCTCCTCCAGGTAACATCTAAGACTTTCCGTTAGACGAATAGTTGCAGGTGGGACATCTACTTCAGAAAAGATCTCAAGAATATGTCGAGTGCAAAATTCCAATTTGTGAAGATGCTCCTTCAGAATGTTAGATATTCCCAAGAGGCATCTCCCTCTGAGGGCGCCCTCGTGTAACATAGGTCAGGGCGCGCCCTCAGTGAAATCTGGCGAGATGAGGTGAACCTTGCTGAAAGAGGAAAGCTGCAAATGGTGAGTTTTGCTAATTCAAGCAGAACATGTCTCAGAAGATTATTACGAAGCACGCCTTCCCCTGACTGGGCGCGCCTCCAGGTAATATACAACCTCTATATTATTTTGCTCTATATATTTATTGCATGTATAAAGTTACAGGAGTTTACCTGATGAGAAGGCCTCCAGGGGTTTGCCTGATGAGAAGGCCTTTAGGGGTTTACCTGATGAGAAGGCCTACAGGGGTTTGCCTGGCCAAGAGAACGGAGAACACTTGGAATCGAGGCCCCGTGATCCACAGCGCGTGCCCCCTGATTACAGGTCGAGGCCCCTTGGACATGAGCATGCCCTTCCTCAAAGCCGTGATCCACAGCGCGTGCCCCCTGGTTACAGGTCGAGGCCCCTTGGACACGAGAGATCCCTTCTTGGAGATTTTGTTGGAAGATAATGAAGCTAATGATATAGGAATGACGTTATATGGCCTAATTGCCAAAGTGAGGCTCGACATATTGCTGAGGGCGTGCCCTCAAGAGAGAAAGGCCCTACAATTGTTCCTGTTGGTCCAGGAAAGTATTGCAGAAGGGGGGTTGAATGCAATACTAATAAATTTCAAAAACTATTTCAACAACTTAAATAGAATTTGTGATTTACTAGTAGAAGAAATGCAAACACAAGTAAAATCAAATACGAGGATTTCACAAAATAAATGTTTTATTTATTTTGCAAAGTTTTGCTACAACCTTAAGAACAAAATAGTTCTCAAGCTACAAAGACTCAAGAGATTACAGTTGTTGAGCTATTTAATGTATAAGTAGAATGCTCTATTTATAGAGTGATAATCTACTGTACTATCACCATCAACATGGGTTGTCGAGTTGCTGTTATATTCCTTTTGCAGCTCATTCCATGATTTATTCCCATGTGATCAGCACAAAGTAACTTAAAGATGCTTTCCACATTTGAGCCACCCAGATCTAGCCGTATTCAATTTTATCTGTTCTAGACTTTACAGGTTGTTCCATGTGATCTCTCGAGCTTCAGTTATAGACTTTCCAAGCTTGCTGTAAAGGTTGAATATTACAACACGCCTGCTTCTTTTGAACATATACTCTGTCGTTTAATTTGACTTAGAAAATTCCTAAATCAAGCTGATTCTATATGACAGTATGTTTGCCACAAAGTTTGCTGTCAATGGATTACGCTTTGTTTTGACAGTATGAATTTCCCGCAGATATTACTGTCAAGAATTTTGCTTTGGTTGACAGTATGAATTCCCGCAGAGATTGCTGTCAAGAATTGTGCTTTGATTGACAGCATGTTTTTCCCGCAGAGATTGCTGTCAAGAATTCCAAACTCACTGTCGCAAACTGTATATCAAAGTTGCTGTCATTAGAATCTCCGCCAATGTTGCTGTCAAGTTGAAACTTGCTGTCGACTTCGTGAAACTTGCTGTCGACCTAGGCAACATTATGTTTCCTTGTAACCTTACTGTCAGGGCTTGACAGTAACTTTTATTCCTTCTGTCGAACTTATGTATTTCTTGAGGCTTGAACATAATCGAACTTCTTCCAAGAACTACACTTATTACATGACAGTATTTATTTAAATTACAAGAATACATTTCAGGCTATGACAGTATGTTCTACTTAGTAAAAACTAAGTATACCAATAAAACTAGTTAAGTTGTCTATTCCATCACCCATAAATCCCAACAATCTCCCCCAATTTGTTTTTATGGACAATAAGGACAAATTTACAAATATCATGCTGACAACTTAACTAACATAGATCAGAAAGAATAAACTCTTCATTTCTGACCAATGATTAAACTGAATTGTTTTCAAACAATATATCACAAAAGTTCACAAAAAAAACTTTACTTATCTTGATTTGAACTTTTCACTTTGCTCCTTTTCCCTTAGAGCTCTTCTGAGATTTTCAATTAACTCTTTTTCTTCAGGGGACTGTGCATCATCTTCATTTTCCACAATGTATTTTCTGATCATTGAGGAAGCAGTGTTTAATGTATCTCTGAGTTCCATCCAGTAAACATTTTGCTTTACAATTGATCTGAATTTTAGCACATCTCCCTCCATCTTGAATCTCCTGCCAGGAAACTGATTTAGAGTTTCCCTTCTTTGTTTGTCCAAGCTGGGATCCTCTCCTCTCCTCTGATCAAGAATCATATCAAGCTCCCAAGAACACAGTGTTTCAAGACTTTTAGTTGATCCAACCACTTGCCAGTATAATTCTTTTAACACACTGGTCTTCAATTTAGAGAAACTATCTACATAAATTTCTTCTTTGCCATACTTGATTCTCAAAGGATTGTCCAGTACACATGGCTGATAGTTGGATTCTTCACTGTTGATCTTATTGATTTTGCTGTAATTTTTCTTCATTTCAGCTTCAATCTCATCTTCTATCTGTTGACGAGATTTTTTTCTTGATGCTAATTCTTCTTTGAACCTTTGCTCTGCTTCATACATCTTCATTTCATGTTCTGAATAAGGTTTCTCCATTTCTTTCCAGTTATACTCAGGAATAGGATTGTCTTCTTCATACTCCAAACCAAGGATTTGATAGACATCATCATCATTGTGAAGTGTCCAATCACCAAACTTCTCAATAAATTCAACATGCCTGGCTTCATAGTACTTGAGAACTTGATCCATGATCTTCTTTGAAACATTATCATAGGTTTGCAGTAGCTCAACCATCCTTTCCAGATTGAAGAAATCAATTCTTCGTTTTACTGTTTCAGTAGTTTGAATGAGTTTCTTGGAGATCACCTTTGATTTTGATATCTGAGTGAAGTCAGATTCCACTGTAATCAACTTTTCATTGTTTTGCCATAGAATGTACCTTGCAACTTCTTCTTTTGGTCCATCAAATTCTATGGATACAGAGGTGATTGTTTCTTTGGCATTCAGCTGCATCATTTCAAAGCTATTCATTCTTCTCCTCATGATAGGTTTCTTGAGTCCCAACCCTGTAGCTTTTCCTTCTCCTTTGTAGACAGTCTTTCCCTTTGTTGGTCTTTTTGATTTTCTCTTGATTCTTACTGTCTTGAATGATTTGACAGTAGGATCGTTGACAGTTTCTTTTAAAGGGCTTCTGACAATGTCTTCTTTGACAGTATCTTCAATGACTGTTACTTCATCCTGACTGACAGCATCTTTATTGACATCCTTGACAGCATCTTTGTTGACAGTATCTTTTTCAAGATGTATATTGTCAATTTCCATTTCTTCTTGATTTCCTTTCAATGCTTCAAGTACCTCTTCCTCTTTCTTCTCATCAACTTTCTTGCTTGAGCTAGAATTTTCAGAAATTTCCTTTGATTCTGCTTCTTTGACTTGAGTTTGCTCTTTTGAAGAGTCTCTCTGTTCTGTTCTCTTAGGTACTCCAGCTTCACCTCCATCCTGATTGTCATCATCATCTTTTTCCAAGGTGTCATCAAAAATGCAGTTTCCTCCTTGAGCATTTCTTCTTGAATTTGCTTTGGCAATGAGCTTTTTAATTTTGGCACTGTACTCCATGTTTCTCTTTGCCAAAATCTTGTGAATATCTTTAACTGCCTTAATCCTTTCCTTGGTGATGGATGCATTCAGTAATACCTTAAGTACATCCATGATGACTTTGCTTTGTAAAGACGTTTTGCCTTCAAGAGTTAAGAATCCAAGACCTTTAGCTCCTTTGGCTGTTGTCTGTTTAAAGCTTACACCATATGGCTGGAGACTTACTTCTGGAAGTTTGTTGTTGACCATTGTGCCCAGTTGCATAAAGAGACTTTCATCAAAGATGGTAGAGTTTTTCTTCACTAGAATCCCAAGGATATATTGCACTCTGGCAGAGAAAGTTTCCAACAGTTGAGTTGTTATGAATATTGAATGCCCACTTTTCAGGTACACATCAACTGCCCACCTCTTCTCTGAGCTAATCTTTACTGACAGATTTACAATCTTTTCTCTCAAAGCTTCTGCCAACTTAGCAGGTTTTCCTTTAGACACTGTGATTGCTTCATTCACCAGATTTTTGAATTCCTCATCCTTATTATTCAAGGTGCTCTCCATGTGGCTTACTGTTATTAAGTCAGCTTCTTCTTGGGAATATGTACTTCCATCAGTCCAAAAGATAGGCTCTGAAGAAAACATATATTCAGGCAACTTGTCTTTGCCTTTACCCATCCTATTTGATTCCTCTTTTTCTCTCCATAGCCTCTCCAATGTGGATTCTTTCTTCTCAGGAACTGGTTCATTGATTTTGATTGAGGATGCTCTATTTCCTTGTATTTGACTTAATACCTCCTTGGATACTAGCATTTGTTCCCCATCTACTTCAGCTTCAAAAAGCTCCTCAGTTCCAGAGACTATTCCTACTCTCTCTTGCTCCCCCTTACTCCTTTGCTCCCCCTGTCTTTTAGCTTCCCCTTGTAACTCCTCCTTTCTTTCTGGTTGCTCAGCCTCTTTCTGATCTTTTCCTTTCTCCCCCTTAGTTAAGTTTGCAGCATGAAGTAATGAAGAGAGTGACAGTAGTGTGGCTTGAATTTCAGCAAAACCAGTCTTCACAGTAGATGACAGGTTGTCCAGTTTGTTTTCCATTGTAGCACATCGATTCTCCAGTGCTTGGAGCCTGTCATTTGAGGATGCAGAAGGACCACCAGACCTAAGCCTTTTAGGAGGTAAAGGATAAGTCTGGGGCATGGAGGCTTTTGGGGTTCTCACACTCTCAGTGTTTTTATAGATGATCTCATCATCTCTCACAAAAATTCCCTCAAGACCTAATGCCTTTTCTGTATTGGCTCCCTCAAATTCACTCTGGACATGCTCAAGTCCCTCTCCTTTTGCCAGCACATTTGGCTGCCTCTCGTTTTTAGTCTCACCTCTCTGTTCTTTTATCTCTCTTTGATGTTTCACTCCCTCACTCATCCTAGATGCAGTAGTATGAGCAGTACTAACATGCAAAAGAGTAGATTTTACCTTGAAGGCCTTTGAAAGGGGCAAGTCATCATCAGAGATATCTTCCACTAATCCTTCTTGTAGTTGTGGTTGAACAGGGATGACAGCATCTTTTGAAGGACTTTTGACAGTATCTTTTGTTGGAATGGTACTGTCACTTGAATGTTTGACAGCACCTTCTGATTTGTCATTGACAGCATCTTTGGCTGTGACAGCAACTTCCCTAGGGTAAGATGCTTTAAGGGAATCGATCAAGATGCTGGCTGTTTCAATTTCTGACAAATTTGCATCTTGATCTAATCCAGTGTTTGATGGAGTGGTATCCATTTCACTTTGAGAAATGGGTTCTTGTGGACCACTAGATGGGGGCTCATCCATGATTTGAGATGGATGATCAACACCTGAGGGGTTGGTACTGTCCCCCTCTCTAGGTTGATTAGAAGAAACAACAGATGTGGGAATGAAAGAAGAAGATTGAATTTCAGATTGATTAATTGGCTGTTCTACAGAAAACGATTGTGGAACATCAATAGTATGAGTGAATTCCTCACTGTGCTCTATCTCAATGTGTGTATCTTCAAATACAGGTTCCTCAAGAGTGAATTCTTGAGTTTGTGCAGACTCTTTACAAGGTGCCTTGGGAGACAGGCCAATTTCAATAGATGTCCCTTGTTGAGAAGAAACACCTAGATGTGAGTTCATTTCCCTATCATCCTCTACAGTCTTTTGGGAAACTGTAGGGTGGCTGACAGTAACCTTGGCCCTTCTAGCTCTCTTCTTCTTAGGCTCAGAAGGGGCTACTGTGGGTTCTTTTTCACTACCAACCTTATTTGCTGCACTAGGTGCAGTGACTCCCTCTTGACTCTCAACTTGTTCACCAGTTGCACTCTCTAGGGTTCTTTTCTTGGATTCCTGTTTGGCCATTTTAAGGGCTTTTGGTAGTCTAGAGTCCCTAGGTGGAATGTATGGTGTGGAATGTGGGTTAACTGAATTTGGGTCTAATTCAGCTTCATTCTCTATTGTGAAAACAGTGTAACCTGTTGGAAATGGAAAATCAAGGTTGGGCACTTGATTTACCATGTGTTGTGTGAAACATAGTGGAATATGTACATTCAAATTCTGTGTGTTAAGAGATGTGTGAGTGTTTTTCTTTAAAACAGGACATTCTTCAAAATCAGAATTGTCCTCAATATTTCCACAAATACTATTAATACACATAGTTAAAAAGCGAGGATAGATGGATACCTTCTTGCCTATTGCGCCTTTCAACTGTGTCATTATCAGTTTTCCAATGTTCACCTTGTATCCATGAACTAATGAATGAGTGAGCTTCTTGATATATGATGGTATTCCATTCCATCCTGTAGTCTTGGTAGAGAATACCTTCACCATTACATCAAAAATCATACTCCACTCTTTTCTTAGAAATTTCCTGTCCATTTCTCCTGTTTGATACCACTTATCAGAAGTTTCTTCAAGTTTAGAACCAGAGTACCCAATCTTCAGAAAGAACTTCTTCAGGATATCATCAGTTGCTAGTTCCGTAAAGCTTTCTTCACTGGTCAACACAATGCCCAAAGCCTCATTGATGTTCTTTACTGTAAGAGAATAACTTGCATCATCTATATTGAACTTAATTGATTCATTCTCTCCAGTTCCTTGAGCACTTGCTGATTTCCAGAACTTTTCAATTCTAACAGTATCAATTTTGGGGGAAGAGGTTATTGCATGACCTAGGTAGGATTTATTCAAGAACGAAATAAGTCCTTTGAAGTTTTCACCAGCATCACTAGGAGAAAAAATACCAGCAAAATTGGTTTGAGCAATGCTTTGTTTAGGTGCCATTGTTGAATGCTTTGAAAAATGAGAGAGAAAAATGCGGTTTTTGGATGCAGAAGGTTGAGAGGTTTTTGCAAATGAAAGTGATAGTAGATTAAACGGTAGATTCAGTTTCTAATATGAATCGATTTAACCTCTCTTAATTGAACGTGTGATAATGATATTACCCATTAACTCCACTTGCTATATTACGTGGCAGTTGCTATTAGATCGTGGATTGGTGAAAAGAAATATACGTATGTATATATATATAAAAATTAATATATATATATCTTTCCACTATCTTTGACAGCAACTTCTCGTGACAGCAACTTTCATTGACAGTAACCTGTGCGCTTTTTCTTTCTCTACCAATTCTGACAGCAATTTCTTGTGACAGCAACTTTCATTGACAGCAACTTGTGCGCTAACAATATTTCTGTCAATCAGCTTCATGAGTGACAGTAAGTTTTATCTGACAGTAAACTTATCATAAGATTATGCTGTCAGTCACTGTTCACACATAACTTAAGTTAAGGATACATGATTTCTTAAAATCATTTTAAGACAGACATGCAAAACTATTTTAGCATAGTCATAGCAAGCATGATATCTAAAAATCCTTTTAGCATAGTCATAGCAAACATGATATCTAAAAATCCTTTTAGCATAGTCATAGCAAACATGTTGTCTGAACAAGTATCACAATGTACCTTAACTTCTCATGACAGTACCTTTAAAAGTTTCTGTCATGAGCTTCAACTACTTAGAATTGATAAACCAGTTAGATTATCATACCTGATTTAGCATTCCCAATTCACTCACCAACCTGGTAAATGTTGCTTCATCCAGTGGCTTGGTGAATATATCTGCAAGTTGCTTATCTGTTGGAACATAAACCAATTTTACATCTCCTTTTTCAACATGCTCCCTGATGAAATGATGCCTGATATCAATGTGCTTTGTTCTGGAGTGTTGAACTGGATTGTCTGATATGGCTATGGCACTAGTGTTGTCACAGTAGATAGGAATATTTGACAACTTTAGTCCATAATCCAATAATTGATTCTTCATCCAAAGTATTTGTGCACAGCAACTTCCAGCTGCAATATATTCAGCTTCTGCAGTTGATGTAGAAACTGAGTGTTGCTTCTTACTGAACCATGACACCAATCTCCCCCCAAGAAATTGACAGCTTCCTGTAGTACTTTTTCTGTCAATTTTGCAGCCAGCATAGTCTGAATCAGAATATCCAATTAAATCAAATCCAGTTTCCTTAGGATACCAAAGACCTAGATTTGGGGTGCCTTTGAGATATCTAAAGATTCTTTTGATTGCAACCAAGTGTGATTCTTTTGGATCAGCTTGAAACCTTGCACAGAGACATGTAGCAAACATTATATCTGGCCTGCTTGCTGTTAAGTACAGCAATGATCCTATCATGCCTCTGTAGGTACTAGAATCCACTTTCTTGCCTTTAGGATCTAACTCTAATTTGGTGGCTGTTGAGATAGGTGTCTTGGCAGGTGTTGAATCCTCTAAGTTAAACTTCTTGAGAAGCTCTTTGACATACTTAGATTGACAGATGAAGATTCCTTCCTTTTTCTGATAAATTTGAAGACCAAGAAAGAATGCTAATTCTCCCATCATGCTCATTTCATACTTGTTTCTCATTAGAGATGAGAACTTTTCACACAATTTTTCATTTGTTGAGCCAAAGATTATGTCATCAACATATATCTGCACAAGAATGATGTCTTTGCCATGGTATTTATAGAATAAAGTCTTATCCACCATACCTCTAATAAATTGATTTTCCAGGAGAAAAGTGAATAAAGTGTCATACCAGGCTCTTGGTGCTTGCTTTAAGCCATATAGAGCCTTGAACAGCTTGTAGACAAAATTATGCAGTTTGTCATTTTCAAATCCAGGAGGCTGTTCAACATACACTTCTTCTTCTAATTCTCCATTTAGAAAGGCACTTTTAACATCCATTTGAAATACCTTGAATTTGCAGTGTGCAGCAAAGGCTAAGAAAATTCTTATGGCTTCAAGTCTGGCAACGGGAGCAAATGTTTCATCATAATCTATCCCTTCCTGTTGACAGTAACCTTTGGCCACTAGCCTTGCCTTATTTCTTGTCACATTTCCACTCTCATCTATCTTGTTTCTGAAAACCCATTTTGTCTCAATGACTGATTTTCCTTTTGGCCTTGGAACTAGTTTCCAAACATTGTTTCTTTCAAATTGATTGAGCTCCTCCTGCATGGCCATCACCCAATCAGAATCCAACAATGCTTCTTCAACTATTTTTGGTTCCATTTGAGATAAGAAACATGAAAACATGCTTTCAGCAGAGATATTCCTCCTTGTCCTTACACCAGTAGTGGGATCTCCAATAATTAGATTACTGGTATGATCTCTGTTCCACTTTGTTGATTGAGGCAAGCTACTTGTTTGATGAGATTGTCTTTCATCAATATGAGGATTTGATTCTCCACCATTTTCATTATTCTGCTCATTTAACTCAAATTCTCCAGTCTCACATTCTTGTTGATTGTTGCCTGAAATTGTCTGTGATTGAGCTGAAGTTTGATTTAGATTATGACTATTGACAGATTCTTTCTCATATCTCATTGATTGAATGAGACTTGGTTCTTCATCAACATATTCTTCCTTTTCCAAGTATCCTTGATTTTCAAATCTGAAGGGTTGCATTTGACCATCCTCATGTAGCCCTGGAAACTTAGTTTCATCAAACGTGACATTGACACTTTCTTCAATTGTTTTGTGCTCCATGATATAGACTCTGTAGGCAGTCCTTTCTATCCCATATCCCATGAAAATGCCTTCATATGCTTTAGTATCAAACTTGCCTTTTCTTTCATGGTTGTCTTTCATCAAAAAGCACTTGCTTCCAAAAATATGAAAGTACTTGACAGTAGGCTTCTTTCCTGTCAAAAGATAGTAAGGAGTATTGCCATGAGCCTTGTTGATTAGTGTTCTGTTCTGTGTGTAACAAGCAGTGTTGATGGCTTCTGCCCAGAAATATGTTGGTAACTTAGCATTACTCAACATAGTCCTTGCAGCTTCAATAAGAGTCCTATTTTTCCTTTCTACTACTCCATTTTGCTGTGGAGTTCTTGCAGCAGAGAATTGTTGAACAATTCCTTGATCTTTGCAGAAGTTTCCAAGTGTAGTATTTCTGAATTCAGTTCCATTGTCACTTCTTAGAAATTGAACTTTTGCTTCAGGGGTCCTGTCAAGTACCCTTATGTGATCAATGATTTCTTGAGCAGCTTCATCTTTTGATTCTAAAAATTTCACCCAAGTGTACCTAGAATAGTCATCTATCATGACCAGTGCATATCTTTTTCTGGATAGTGATTGAACATTCACTGGTCCAAAAAGATCCATGTGAATCAACTTGAGTGCTTCAGTGTTAGTGTTGACTTGCTTTGATTTATGCATTGCTTTCCTCAATTTTCCCATTTGACAATCTTCACACAGTCCTTCTTGACAGAATTCCTGTTGAGGTAGTCCTCTCACCAATTCCTTCTTCATCAGCATGTTCATTGTTTTGAAATTGAGATGAGAAAATTTCTTGTGCCAAAGCATGCTATCTCCAACACTTGCTTTGCTGTAGAAGCAAAATATTCTTTCCTCATTTGTTGAGTTTAAGTCTGCAACAAATAGGCTTCCTTTCCTTACTCCTTTCAGAGATAGGCTTCTATCCTTCTTGTGGTGAATTGAACATTCCATCATGCCAAAGTTTACTTTGAATCCTTTGTCAGTGAATTGACTGACACTGAGCAGATTATGCTTCAAACCTTCCACAAGAGAGATTTCTTCAATGACAACATTTCCAGCTTTTAAACAGCCATATCCCACAGTGTAACCTTTGCTGTTGTCTCCAAAGGTTATTGTTGGGCCAGCCTTCTCAACATATTGTGATAGCAGGGATATATCACCAGTCATGTGTTTGGAGCATCCACTGTCGATTATCCACATGACCTGTTTACCTTTCTTTCCCTGCAAGTCAGAAAGATTTTAATTTGCATTTGGTACCCAAGTCTTGTTGGGTCCTGCATACTCAGTATCATCAGAAACTTTATCAATATTTGACACAATATTATCAGAAGATAATTCCTTGACTTCTTTTATTACCCACTTAGTTTTTGTCTTTGACTTTTTCTTAGTGAGAGCAGACTTCTCACTTTCTTTAGTGGATTCAAAAGTCTTTGCAGTTTGCATATAAGAACATGATTCATTAGATGAAATTTGCAAATTAAAACATGTACTCATAGCAGTAATTTTGCATGGCATACAGTCAATGTTATTACAAACTACCAATTCTCTTTGCATAATGGGGGTTCTGTGTAAGTTCCCTTTCAACTCTGTTGCATTAGATATGCTACTAGTTGATTTCTTACAAACATGAGTTAAATGATGTGAGGAGCCACAATTATTGCAAAGTTTCCTTGGTGCCTGCTTAACATATGCATAATTATTCTTTTTATCAATGCCTAGCTTCCCATTTCTGTTTTTGGACTTGGAGACTACTGTCTTGACAGTCTGTTCAGAAGATGCTGTCGAACTATTTTTGACAGTATCTTTTGTAATTGCTGTCTTGACAGTAGGTTTGAAAGTTACTGTCTTGAATGATTTCTTGACAGTATCTTTTGAACACTTGGTTGGGCTGTTTAAGACTGTTTCTGTCATAGACATTATGATAGAATCTTTTTCTTTACTATCAATCCTCTCATCTTCATCACAGAGTTCTTGATTAATAATTAGGGAGTTTTCATTAACCTCAAACTCTGTACTTTTGAAAATTGGGTTACTCACATTTTTGAGGATGTGAGGTTTTACAGTATTATTATCATCAATTTTCTGTATAACAGTCTCTTTACCAGGTCTCCTGCTATAATCATAGCCTATGCCTATCTTCTTACCTTCAGTATGTTTCTCATGATACTCTTGAACTAATTTAGAGGAATTTCTAAATGCCTTTAGCTTAAATTCATTCTCAGAAATCTCTTTTCTTAGATAATCCTCTATCTCCTTAGCACAGGTTAAATCATTTTTTAATCTTTCGTTTTCCTGAGCTAAAGAATCAATAGAACTGGTCTTAAGCAACAACACATCATTATTAGATCTGAGTACTTCATTTTCTTTAGTTAATCTAGCAATTTCTTCATTTGCAGCAGATAAACTAGTATGAATATTAAACATTTCAGTACTCATTTCCTCAATGGTTTGCTTATAGTCATTTAAAGACATATCTAGTAATACTAGAGATGGTACCTGATTTGACGAGGTTGATGCTTCTTCATCCTCTCTAGCCATCAAGGCTAAATTCACAAATTCCTCTTCTTCTTCATTATCAGATTCATCCCAGCATTTTCCTTCAGCCACATAGGCTTTTCCTTGTCCTTTCTTAAATTGACTCCCAGTTCCTCTCTCCATTCTTTGTATTTGTTTTGGTCTTTTGCATTCAGTAGCAAAGTGACCAAGTTCATTGCAATTGTAGCATCTAAACTTTGACCTATCTACCATTCCTGTTTTGTATCCTCCCTTGGTGCCAGTAGCAGATTTTGATGAGCTTCCTTGGTTATACTTTGGAAATTGACCTTGAGGCTTATATGGCTTGTTCCTCCTGAACCTTATATTTTTGAATTTTCTTGCCATAAAAGCCATGGTTGGATTATCCATTTTCTCCATTTCTTCTAGAGTGAAGAATTCTTCATCTTCAACATCTTCTAGTTGAAGGACAACTTTTTCTTCATCTTCAACCACCTCTTCAATTTTCACAGATGAAAATTGAGATTGTTGATCATTTTGAATTTGCTCACTTGCTTGAAAATATGAGGGTCCTTGAGCAACTAGAGCACCAGCCATGTTCGCCATCAATCCTTTGGATCCACTTTGTATAGCTTTCTTTTGATAATATTCAAGTTCATAAGATTTTAGAACTCCATACAATGTTTCAAGAGAAACAGAATTTAAGTCTCTCCCTTCTCTTATGGCTGTTACTCTGTGCTCAAGATGTTCTGGAAGAGTTAGCAGAAACTTGATATTGACTTCCTTCTTTTCATAAAACTTTCCATGAATTTGAAGTTCAGCTATCAGTTTGCTAAATCTTTCAAACATGTGAGTTAGATCTTCTCCATGCTTGCCCATAAACGCTTCATATTGTGACACCAATATTTGTTTTTGATTTTCTCTGACCTCTTCACTTCCTTCACATAACAGTTCTATCTTTTTCCACATATCCCTGGCAGAGTTGCATGCTATTATATTTCCACTCATAGCTTTATCCAGGGTAAGTGCATCTAGTAGAATGAGTTGCAGATGATCATCCAGTGCTACCTTTTCTTTTTCTGAGTCATTATACTCAGACGGCTTCTTAGCAACCCAATGAGCTGGGATTACTACATCATTCACTGTAGCAGCTGGAATTTCCTTTTGAGGAATGAAAGGGCCATTTTCCAGAATACCTAGGAATAGTGGGTTCTGACCTTTGATAAATAACATAATATTCTTTTTCCATATGTTGTAGTTTTCCTTATCAAAAGCTGGAATCTTGATATTACTTGACCTTTGAATACTTGCCATTTGGATCTCAGATATGTGTATTAATCTGTTTGCTCTGATACCAGTTGTTGGTCCAGGAAAGTATTGCAGAAGGGGGGTTGAATGCAATACTAATAAATTTCAAAAACTATTTCAACAACTTAAATAGAATTTGTGATTTACTAGTAGAAGAAATGCAAACACAAGTAAAATCAAATACGAGGATTTCACAAAATAAATGTTTTATTTATTTTGCAAAGTTTTGCTACAACCTTAAGAACAAAATAGTTCTCAAGCTACAAAGACTCAAGAGATTACAGTTGTTGAGCTATTTAATGTATAAGTAGAATGCTCTATTTATAGAGTGATAATCTACTGTACTATCACCATCAACATGGGTTGTCGAGTTGCTGTTATATTCCTTTTGCAGCTCATTCCATGATTTATTCCCATGTGATCAGCACAAAGTAACTTAAAGATGCTTTCCACATTTGAGCCACCCAGATCTAGCCGTATTCAATTTTATCTGTTCTAGACTTTACAGGTTGTTCCATGTGATCTCTCGAGCTTCAGTTATAGACTTTCCAAGCTTGCTGTAAAGGTTGAATATTACAACACGCCTGCTTCTTTTGAACATATACTCTGTCGTTTAATTTGACTTAGAAAATTCCTAAATCAAGCTGATTCTATATGACAGTATGTTTGCCACAAAGTTTGCTGTCAATGGATTACGCTTTGTTTTGACAGTATGAATTTCCCGCAGATATTACTGTCAAGAATTTTGCTTTGGTTGACAGTATGAATTCCCGCAGAGATTGCTGTCAAGAATTGTGCTTTGATTGACAGCATGTTTTTCCCGCAGAGATTGCTGTCAAGAATTCCAAACTCACTGTCGCAAACTGTATATCAAAGTTGCTGTCATTAGAATCTCCGCCAATGTTGCTGTCAAGTTGAAACTTGCTGTCGACTTCGTGAAACTTGCTGTCGACCTAGGCAACATTATGTTTCCTTGTAACCTTACTGTCAGGGCTTGACAGTAACTTTTATTCCTTCTGTCGAACTTATGTATTTCTTGAGGCTTGAACATAATCGAACTTCTTCCAAGAACTACACTTATTACATGACAGTATTTATTTAAATTACAAGAATACATTTCAGGCTATGACAGTATGTTCTACTTAGTAAAAACTAAGTATACCAATAAAACTAGTTAAGTTGTCTATTCCATCACCCATAAATCCCAACAGTTCCCTTGATTTCTCATAGTGCAACTGGTGGAAGAAAGGGTGAGAATCCTCAACCTCAGGGAAATGCACAACTTCGGGAAAATCCTCCAACATAGGACGCGCCTTCATGGGGCTCTCCCTCAGAGGACCGTTCCAGTTAGGGCGCGCCCTCAAAGAAAGATGCAAATTCTCAAGCGGACTCCAATATCTACGAAGATAATTTAATGCTTGGACTCCAGAAGCAAGGAAGTTGAGTTGCGGCCCCACGAACCACAGAGTGTGCCCCCTGATCACCAGGTTGAGGCCCCAAGGTCATGAGCGAGCCCCACTATGAAGAAACAATACTTTGCTACTAAGGACGCGCTCTCGTATCTACAATGACCTGAATGATAGGCATCAGGGCGCGCCCTAACTTATCAACCTCATGTTGTGGCTTCGTCTGCAAGTATGAGCGCAACGATTCATGGATTATTTTTTTTTTGCTTGAAGAAAATTGTGTTGATGTGTGGCCCCATGAATCTTAGAGTGCGCCCCCAGATAGGCAGGTTGCGGCCCCAAGGTTATGAGTGAGCCCCTCTACACAATAATGATATTCATCCAGACTAGAAGAGACTTTGTCATCGCCCTGAGCAACTCCAACGGCTCTCTCTTAAAATTCCCCTCTTAGGATGCCTCTTTAAGAGATGATCTTCAAGGAATAATATACTGATGCTGGGGGGTAGTACTGAAGCACCTCCCCTTTAATGGATGCCTCCTAGTGAGATGCCTCTTTGTGAGATGCCTCTTTGTGAGATGCCTCTTCGTGAGATGCCCTTTAATGGATGCTTCCTAGTGAGATGCCTCTTCGTGAGATGCCCTTCATAGGATGCCTCCTAGTGAGATGCCTCACATTGAGATGCCCCTTCATGGGATGAGATTTGAAGTAGCCCGTGACCGGAGAATGCACTCTTTCTACCAGAAGTTGATTGAAGTAGAGCGATGCCTGAATAGTAGACTACAAGGTAAATTAATTACCTCCTAGTCTAGGGGGTAGTCCATGTACACTTTCCCTAGTATTAGTTGAGTGAAATTTTCAACTTTTTCGAGAATGCAAGATTGTGTCGGTAGGACACGCCATGCACGGGGTCTGTTGGAGGATTGAAAGCATTTGCCTTGGTAGAAGTCTCCTCCATGTTTGAGTAAGAATTGCTCTCACCATTGTCTTTAGTGGGTGGAGTTGGGATTTCGGCCGATCGCAAAAGTCTTCCCACTTTTGAGGATGCGCCCTTCATCTCAACAGCCTTTTGAAGCCCCAGTGCAATCCTCTTAGATTTGATGGTTGCAGCTTCCTGAACTCTGAAGTCATCAATCCAGTTGATAGTATCTTGATCAAATTTGGATATGTCTCACAATCAAGGTGGAGGTTCTCATGAAGAGAATGGTTATGATTTTGAAGATAGCTTGGGGGTAATCAAGCTCGTCACGAAGCTTATATTCCGGAAGAGATCCCTGATCCCCCACACCACCGTGGAAATTCGGCTACCGGCGGATAGTTGCCCATTCTTATTAGCAATGTGGAGCTAATGGAGCAGTTATATCATATGGGAACTGCCATAAATAACTTCGGGGCAAGATTGGATTCGGTGGAGCACGAGCAAGGAAGTAGGAGAAAATCTCGGAGTACTTCATGGAATCACCGTTGAACAAGGAAAGCTTTTCAAGTTAAGGAAAGCTCTCGAAGAGGTAAAGAAGTGCAGGATGCCAGCTGTTCAGGAAAAAGCGCCCCCTCACCCACATCGCTCAGGGAGCGCCTCCAGTGAGACTCAACATGATGAAGAGAGGCTTGCTAAGGAAAATATTGATTTTGTTAGTTTGAAAGAGCGCTTGGGGATAAAAGATAATGATGATGATCTGATGATGTTGCTCCTCGAGCACCAGAAGAAAGAAATACTTTAAATCAAGGCCTCGTGATCCACAGCGCGCGCCCCTGATCACAGGTCGAGGCCCCTTGGACATGAGTAAGTTCTTCCTCGTGGTAATACTGGAAGAAGAGGTAGCCGTGATAGTGGTGATAGAAGAATGGAGATATGTCGAGGAGATAGGTGACTTCATAATAAGGAGGGCGCGCCCTCAGGTGATAGATCACCTTGTATTGTTCAAGTTCCTGTAAGTACCTCTAGTAATGTGAGGTCGAGGCCGCGCCCTCCCTCGAAAGGAAAGTCTCAAGGAGGTTCTCAGGGGAATTCACAGATTAAATAAAATCCACAAACTCAAGGTCAAAAGGAACAAACTTATACTCAAGAGGTAATTCTCACACAACTTCATGCCGGAGTTCCCGAAAATGCTCAGACGACGGCTCAACCTCTACCCTTGGGGGGTACTCAACTTATACTCAAGTGTGGGCATCTTTAATGTCGTCGACTTGAAGAGGCTTCTTTCTCACTTGGATGGAGGAAGGATATCTGCCACGACACAAACTCTTTCTCCATTTTTAACAGAGGGACAGTGCTTAGCAATGATTTCAAAAGCTTGGGTCTGGAATGATTACCTATTGGGAGACGATGAAGACTTTGTTCTTAACAAAGTTGCAAGCAACAGTGAAGTATGCTCTTCCCGTTACAACTCTGGCCAACATCAAGCTAAAGAAGGAGAAAATCTTCAATCTTACTTTAAAAGATTCAATGCAGAATCCGCTTTGGTTAGAGGAACAACCGATGAGACACTTAAGAGTTTCTTGATAGCTGGTTTGCAAGTAGAGACGGATTTCTGGAAGCGTCTTCAAGAAAGGGATTCAGCTATGTTGGTTGATGTTTTTGCACAGGCTGAATCTTTTAAGATAGTGGTGCAATCCTTGGCAGAAGATCGGAAGACATAAGCTCAGGGAACGCTAAGGGGAAGATTACAAGTCCTGTATATCGTACCGGAATCGGCGCTAACGAAGTGTATGCAGCTAGTGTTGGAAGAGAGTGGGGAACTCCAGATACGTATTCTTATTATCGAAGGACAAATAATTGCACTCCGTTGGCGGCTTCGATTGAACACATATTTGAGGTGAACAAGAATAAGGGGCTTTTTAAAAAGCCGGTTCCTCTGTCTGCCTGGAAGAGTAAGGATAAGAAGAAGCACTATGAGTACTATGAGTCGACAAGTCACAATACTCATGAATGTCGTCAGCTGAAGGATGAAATTGAAGATCTGATCAAGGAAGGATACTTGACCGATTGGATTGTCTGAGAAGTCAAGAAGCATAAGGAGAATCCTGAGAAGAACGGAGGGCGCGCCCTCCGTAATGAAGACATGCCTGAAGAGAAGAAGTTTGCTAAAGAGGGAAGTATCTACACTATCTTTGGAAGACAACATTTTGGGGGTGATAATAAAAATGCTTTGGAGAGGTATGCTAGAGACGCAAGGCATAGGCCTCTTACTGACGTGAATAGCTTGGAGTTAAGATCACCTAAGTTGTTTAAAGGGAAGTTTGCGGGTATCACTTTCACGGAAGATGAAGCTAGATGGGTGCACCACCCTCATAATAATGCCTTGGTTAATTATGGATTGGCTCTAAGAACGTGCATCGGGTTTTTGTATACAATGGAAGTTCGGTGAATATTCTGTATTACGACACTTACAAGAAGTTGGGATTCCTAGACAAGGACATGGCACCAAACAATGCATGGATTTATGATTTTTCCGGAGAAGTTGTGAAAGTGATCGGTGCAATCAGGTTACTAGTAACTTTTGGAGAAGGTTCTCTCTCAGTAACTCGAATGATGGAATTCATGGTTTGGATCAGGAGTCAGCTCACAATGCCCTAGTAGGGCGCCCCTTGTGGAAAGAAATGAAGGTAGTGACGTCCATTTTTCATCTTACTATGAAATTTCCCACACCAAATGATGTGGGCACTGTTCGGGGATCGCAACATGATTCAAGGGAGTGCTACCACAAGGCAATTAAAGGTTTCAGGAGAATAAAGGGATGGAGGGCGTGCCCTCATTGAAAGAAGTTCTGGAGGAATCATGAACAACATCAAGGGATGAATTCAGGCTCACTATTTTATTCAAGAATCAGAGGATGAGGAGGCGTCCACCCAGAGGGCGCGCCCTCAGCATTAAAGGTGAAAAGATCAAGGGAAGAAGAATGTTATTGGAAGGCTTGGTGAATGCTCTTGTCGAGGAAGACTTCCCTCTTAAAGAGGATGTGCCCTCCAAGGATGGTGCCATGATTGAAGACCCTCAAAATCTTGATTTTGATATTGATCCAAGAATGCCTCAACCGGTGGAAAAGACAGATTCGACAGAAGATACAATCTCAATTTTGGTGGATGTTGGAGATTCAAGTAAAATTTTGAAGATCGGTTCTTAGTTGAATTCTAAGTAGAGAGAGCTATAGCGTTGAAGGAAGATGTGGACAGAGTATTAAGCGTTGGTTTGATTAAAGAGTCTTACTACCAAAGTGGTTAGCTAACTCGATTTTCGTTAAATGGGAAATGGAGGACTTGTGTAGATTTCACTGATATAAACAAAGGCTTGCCCAAAGGATAGTTTTCCTCTTCCTCGGATTGGTCTGTTGGAAGATGCAACAGCACGGCATGTTCTTTTGAGTTTCATGAACGCTTATTCGGGTTATAATCAGATTTCCATGTATGCACCTGATCAGGAGCACACTTCTTTCATCACAGATAGAGGATTATACCGCTACATTGGAATGCCCTTTGGCTTGATTAATGTAGAAGGAACTTGAGAAGACCATGGAAGTATAAATGGATGACAGTTGAAGGGGTCCGTACGTTTTAATATCATAAGGCGCGCCCTCTGAAAATATATATATTTAGCTTTAGTGCGAGCCCTATGAGAGGTTTACACTTGTGCATAATATCTTTTGTTTCTTACGCCGAGTTAGCTCAAGTAAGCTTAGAGATGTGGTGCATTTGTGTTATTCCTCTACGAAGAAGTTAAAACTAGAGTTGTCCATGAGATAAAATTTTGGATTGAAGAAATTAAGGACGCGCCCTCCGCATAGAATCTTGAAGATAAAAGGAGTGAGGACGCGCCCTGGAGAAATAGAGCTACAAAAATTTTGGTGTCATTTAGATTGAAATTCCATGCTTTATCTTTGATTTTACATGGAATTGGGGGGTAGTTGTTATGCCCAAAATTCAGTTCGGATATTCTAAAATGGATTCGGGTCAGATACGGGTTCAATTTGGGGATTTTCAGGATAAATTAGGGTTTGGATAAAGATTTGGAAAAGGAGGACGCGCCCTCACTTCCTATATGTGGAGGGCGCGCCCTGAGAAGCATAAAGGTAGAATGAAGACAATTATCAACAGGTTTTACAAAGATTATTGAAGAATTCCCTCCTGTCGTATCTCAGGAGGGGGATGTCCGTCGCAGAAGGCCTCCAGGGGTTTGCCTGGATATAAGGACCCTTCTTAGACGCTAAGGGATGCATCCGTGCGCCCTAAGGTGGAAAGACGGGGACTTTCTGGTGTGTGCTTTGGGAGCTCTGTTCCTGTAGCCAATGGGCGCCCTCATTGGGGAACTTCGGAGTAATCCTGCACTTTGCACTCAAAAGCTCTGGATCACCTGTCCTGCTATCTGGTGGGTGCTTCTCATTCGGGGGACAGGGATGCATTCTGCACTTGGGGTAAACCATGGCTATACCTGCATCCTTGAAATCAAGAAATAGCTTGTAGCAGATAGGACTAGTCCTCGACGGGGGAAGTTTCCTTATCTGTGAAGTCTTGAGATCTTGGATGAGCCTTGGGCCTTTTGTGGTTAGGCCTCATAGTAGAACATTCCGGAAGCTAGTTCGTCAATCCAAGCCCATTTGGGTTTCTTGCTCTCCAAGAACTACGTGGGCTTGATCCTCTATAAATATAGAGGTACGTAGGCAAATTGAGGGGGATGGAAGCGAAGAGCTACGAGCCACCACCAAGAACCCTCTCAATCTCAGCCCCCAATTCATCACAGCCACCACACTCCGGCGACTTTTCCGGCGAAGAACCACCATCATAGATCTTGATTCCGGCGACGAACCTCAAACTTTGTTGTTACCAAATTCCTCCGTCAACAGGGTGCGGTCTGTGGCAAACGGTTGCCACAGATCGGTTATTTGGCATACTGTTTCAGAGCCGTTGGATCGTTGATTCAACGACTCTGATTTAAAAAAAAATTCGCACCGTACCGCATAAACTTTCTGCGGTACGGAGTAATTACCAAAATATCCCTACTGTTCACGTACCGCAGAAACTTTCTACGGTACGGTGAACAATAGATTTTTTATGTGAAAACAGGGGGGCATTTTGATAATTATTTCGTACCGCAGAAAGTTTATACGGTACAGTGTTGCTTTTTTTTAAATCACAGCCGTTGGATCAACCATCAAACGGTCCAGAAACAGTATGTTGAATAAGAGGTCCCTGGCATACGTTTGCCAAGGACCGGGAGCCATTATTTATTGTGTAAGTTCGTGATTATAGTTGTGACTTTAGTTAGAAAACAAGTCAAATAACACGGCAGCAATTAGCTGGGGATTGATCATTATGACTTACTATGAGGCTACATAAGTCAGAGTCTTGAAACGTGCAAAAACGACCCGAAAACAACTCTCAGCCGTTGTGAAAAGCTAAGAGCATCCCCGATTAAAGGTGTTAAGAGGAATACCAACGTTATGTCATAATATGTCATGATACTTTTTTTTTTTTGAAACAAGTCATGATACTTTTTTTAGCATTTTATTGAAATTGTTATGATAACATTAGATTGTCAAGTGAAATGATATGGGATGACAATTTCAGATGTCAAAAATTGACATCAATTATGGGTGTTAACTTTATTTATGGATCTAATGATGAATAAAGTATTATTTCTTTAAAATATTTATGTTATACATTATTTTATGATGTTAACATTTATGGATATTAAATATTGAAATATTTTCTGAAAGAAGAGTAACAAAAATGACGTGAAAGAGAGAGAATATAAAAAATAATATTTCTTAATGTATGATAAAATTAGCATCATATGAAGAATGCCGATCATTAAAAATGCTCTTAGTAGGCGCATACGTACACGGTACACCAGCCTTCGTCCTTTAATGTTTTTTTTTTGACTGAACACGTTTGCCAACGCATACTTTTGATTGTTAATATCCTGAATTTCATATTAGTACTCCCTCCGTCCCACAATACAAGTCTCTTTTGAAAAAATTACGCATCTTAAGAAAATATTAATTAGATGATACATTTCCTCTTATGCCCATTATAAATGCATTGACTTTTAAGAACATGAGCTATTTTATACTCTTGGTCATTCCTCATTAATTGCTATACAATTTTCAAAAAGGGTAGTTTAGGAAAATTATCACAAATTTACATTGAAAATTGAAAATGGACATGTATTATGGGGAAAAAAAATCTCTCAAAAGAGACTTGTATTGTGGGACGGAGGGAGTATTAAATATAAAAATTTCACTGTATTAAAGTATTCATAAATACGAATCCAACAAGATCATTGATGACTATATATATTTGGTCTTATAGATTAGACGTAAATTAGTAATTTATCTCGTGTTATGAACAATCCCGACATATGAAACAAAAGAAATAACAAGAGAGGGAGGGAGTATATGTTTTTGTTACCTGCAGGTAGGGGTGAACAAAATTTACCCAACCCGCTCTTTATTTCGCCCGACCAACCCGCCCGTCCAAATCCGTGGGTTGAATGGGTCGATTTTTAAAAAACTCATACTAATTCGGTTGGGTTATGGTTTAATAAATTTTAACCCTAACCCAACCCGTCTCAACCCGTTTACATACAATACATATTGATTAAATATTTTATACATTTTTTTGCATTCATTTTCTGCAGTTTTTGCATTTTCTACATTCTGCAACACACTCTGCAACATTCTGCAACACATTTTCTACTTTCTACAACACTTTCTACATTCTGTAACATTCTACAACACATTCTGTAACACATTTTCTACATTATGTAACACATTTCTACATTTTTTGGGCAGAATTTCTGCATTTTCTGGGCAAATTTTTTTGCACTTTTTGCAAAATTCTTTCGATTTGCAACCCGACCAACCCGCCCTAACCCAACCCGGACGTTCAAAACCCGACCAACCCGCCCCATCCAAAACCGTGGGTTAAACGGATTATTTTTTAAAAAACCCGTATTAATTGAATTACGTTGTTTTTTTCCCTCAACTCGCCCCAACCCGTCCCGTGTTCACCCCTGCCTGCAGGCTGCAGGTTGTATTAATGCTTAAACCGTGCATGCTCATATATACGTGGAGAGAGTATACATAATTAATTAAGATCGCGGTTCGGTTTAACTAAGATTTTATTTTTTAGGGAGGGTTTAACTAAGATGATGGTGGCATTATTGCATTAACTTTCATTATTCCTACTATCTAGATCGAGTACCTGCAGTAAGAAAAAATGGTCGTTAATGTGATAAAAATGATCGTAAAATTGGTCGATGACTGATTGACAAAAGCCATTGCACTACATTTCTGACTGATAATTATAATCGACTGAAATGACTATTTAATAGTATCATTTCTGATCAATGGTGGTAAAAAAAACTTTCATTACCGATCGACTCTTGACTGTTATATATTGATATAGATCAATCGTTCATGACACATTATTTTTATTGTGACATAAATACGTAAAAAATGAAATGATATATTTGGGGGAATGAGAAACAAAATTATTTAAATTCAGTAACTTGATCAGTAAAAAGAAGTTTAGTTCTTTAGATATTTAAGATAGGAACTCAGTTTATCTCAAATATATGTTATAACATATCATATTATGAAAAAATTACATTGTAAAAGTAGGATTTTTGGTATGAATGTATAGGGATCAATATTTATTGCTTAACATGATTATTAACTAAATCGGCTAAATCAAGAAATAGAAAACAAAAAACTCCGGATTAATGCTGGTATTTGATTGCAGGGGATGTGTAATTAACCCCCAAACGTGCTCTCGGTATCCTTATTTTACTTGGACATTGTTTATAGAAATTGGAAGCAGCTGCTGTTTGTTAGGATCAGGCTTATCACTACGCTACGGTCCGATTTAGGCCATGCCAGCCAATCCCCCCACAACATCTGCCCGTCACTATCCGGTGACAACACAAATGCCTTTTGCGCTAACACTGTGTCTAATGGGATTCGAACCCGCGACCTAGCTCTGATACCAATTACCAATTGTTAGGATCAGACGTTTACTACTGTGCTAAAAACCTCGATACTTGTAACAAGGCGCAACATTATTTCCTTTAATTTTAGCCAGTGTGCCTAGCGCCACGGTCCAATTTAGGAAGATGCTGGCCATGCCACACACTGTTAACTAGGTATGAACATTTCTTCTGAAAATTTTTGTCTGTTCATCGTCTCAGATTTGAAATTCGATTCTCAATCATCTGAAAATTTATAGATCTATATAAACTTATAGGCTAGTTTACTCAAAATAAAAATTGAAAAAAAAACTAAAAGTAACAATTAATAGCTAGCTAGGCCACGCTATTTAAATATTACTGACAGATACAACTAGTAAGAAATATCTAAAACCCTTTGGGGTTGAGGACGAGGCTTGAACTAATCAAACTTAGATGCGCGCGGCGAAGTGGATTCCTCAACTTCTGTATACTCCCAGCTCTAGAAACTCAATACGTAACCATTCGGAATCTCCACTGGCTGTCCTTTTAAAGATTGTTTATACATAATCTCTTTAATACTGTACGTGTCAACGCTTTCAATTCCTATATATAGCATACAATGCCTCCCCAACCTCTATATATAACCCAAACAAACCTAGCTAGATCACTACTACATCTTGAAATACATATTTAATAGCCAGCACACCTCTTCTAAACAATGGGTGATAAAGAAGGTTCTCCCGGAAGCTCAATGCATGGAGTCACTGGCAGAGAGCCGGTTCTTGCATTTGCCGTGGCATCACCTATCGTGCCAACCGATACCACGGCAAAGTTCGATTTGCCTGTGGATTCGGAACACAAAGCCAAAGTATTCAAGCTTTTTTCCTTTGCTAATCCTCATATGAGGACATTTCATTTATCTTGGATTTCTTTCTTCACATGCTTTGTATCCACTTTTGCTGCTGCTCCGTTAGTCCCTATTATCCGGGACAACCTTAACCTTACTAAAGGTGACATCGGCAATGCTGGTGTTGCTTCTGTTTCCGGAAGCATATTTTCTAGGCTTGTTATGGGTGCTGTTTGTGATCTGTTGGGACCCCGATACGGGTGTGCTTTTGTCATCATGCTTACTGCTCCTACTGTGTTTTGCATGTCTTTTGTTTCGTCTGCAAGCGGTTACATTGCTGTTAGATTCATGATTGGATTTTCTTTGGCGACCTTTGTGACGTGCCAATATTGGATGAGTACTATGTTTAATAGTAAGATTATTGGGCTTGTTAATGGAACTGCTGCTGGATGGGGGAACATGGGAGGTGGAGCTACCCAACTTATAATGCCTATACTTTTTGAAATTATTCAAAAACTTGGGGCTACTCCGTTTACTGCATGGCGGATCGCCTTCTTTATCCCTGGATCACTTCATGTGTTCATGGGGATCATGGTCTTAACTCTTGGCCAAGATTTGCCTGATGGGAATCTTGGTGCTTTACAGAAGACGGGTGAGGTTTCAAAGGATAAATTTTCCAAGGTCAGCTTCTCGTTTTCTATGATTTACAACTTGTTCTCATAAATAACAACATTAACTAGGCTAAACTAATATGATCTCTCGTTACTTTTCAGGTGTTATGGTATGCTGCGACTAATTATAGAACATGGGTATTTGTCCTACTCTACGGTTACTCTATGGGTGTTGAATTATCTACTGATAATGTCATTGCTGAATACTTTTTCGACAGGTTTGTAATACTTTTTTTGTTTGTTCAACAGAAATTGATTTGAATTATTTAATGAAATCTGATCTAACAAATTATTCTGTATATGTCACAGATTTGATCTAAAGCTCCACACAGCTGGAATCATTGCTGCAACATTCGGTATGGCTAATTTTGCTGCACGGCCATTCGGAGGATATGTTTCTGATCTAGCAGCTAGAAGATTCGGAATGAGGGGAAGACTGTGGACTCTATGGATCCTCCAGACAATGGGCGGAGTTTTCTGTATTCTCCTCGGACTTTCCAAATCACTCCCGATTGCTGTAGCCATGATGATCATATTCTCCGTTGGCGCACAAGCTGCTTGTGGGGCAACATTTGGCATCATTCCATTTATATCGCGACGATCATTAGGCATAATTTCAGGAATGACTGGTGCTGGAGGAAACTTTGGGTCAGGACTAACACAATTATTGTTTTTCACAAGCTCACAATTCTCAACTGGAACGGGTTTAAGTTACATGGGAATCATGATTGTTTGTTGCACTTTGCCTGTGACATTAGTCCATTTTCCGCAATGGGGAAGTATGTTCCTGCCAGCTACGAAAGATGTTGTGAAAGGGAGCGAAGAGCATTATTATACTTCGGAGTGGACTGAGGAGGAGCTGAAGAAAGGTATGCATCAGGGAAGTGTTCGGTTTGCTGAGAATAGTAGGTCAGAGCGTGGTAGGCGTATTGCTTCTCTACCAACTCCTCCAAATGTGACACCTGATCATGTTTGATTTGTGTAATATATTAACTATATATATATATAACATATATGATATGAGCTTGTATTTTGCATTCGGTTTGATCTAATACAAATATAATGCGATTGTCATCAATTATGCTTATGATATCTGATGACGAGGCTAATGTATCTGTGTTTATATTCCAATTTGATTTGATCATGTTTAAAAATTGCGAGTCTCCGGATGAAAGAAAACTACATGCAAAACTGTGGAACTGCGACAGCAATATATAATTAAAAAGACACATACACACACCTACTGTGTACAAATTTGACTATATTTATATTAATTAAGTTCTTGTAAGTTAATTCCCCAAAAAACCCTAATTAAATTATCTTTATGATTTTGCATTGTCATCATGTCATGTATTAATTGTCTTTATATAATTCATTTTTTGTCGAATTTATTCACAACATCTCTATACGTGTGTGTGATGGCTTTCAGCTAGGAAATCCATTCCAGAAGACATCTATTATCTATTATATATCTAATACATCAAAATACACTTTCTTGAGTGATTTTATTCAGGTGGAATGATATATTTATCCTTAAATATTCGGGTGAATTTAATCCGGCCTCTGAAGCTGAAAGAGGATGTCGAATATGAGAAGGGTTATGATGTCTGCTATTCTTCCAATTCTCAACAATTCAAAATCTGTTGCTCATCCTATTCAGCTCTCTCCCATATCTTCCCATGATACATACAGGTTTTGTATCCATCTTTTTTTATTATTTTTTCCCTTTTTATGCTGATTTTTGTTGCTGATTTCTTTGTGATAAATCAGGCCATTTGTGGGTTCAGTGTTTCAATTCTCTTCATCTACTACTCAGGAAAGTTATATGTACGATTCAATCTTTTGACACTAACATTCATATGTCAGCTGAAGAAAGCAAACGCCACTTGTTTAATAGGTTCTTTTTTTAAAAAAATTATATACATATTTGTGATAATAACTTTTATTCATTTGGGGATTAGGTTTTTACGAATGATTATTTAATTTATGTATTGTTATAAACCCTTGTATTGATGTGATATGTGTGCATAGGCTTGGGTACAGGAGCAAAAAAAGAGGATTTCTTGAGCTCGACCTTGTTTTGGGGAAATGGGTGACGAAATTGCTGTTAGATCTCTTATTGATGTTCTAAACCTGGTATGCTATACATTACTTTGTTCGTCCTTGTCGGTGGAATCTGTTGTGTTCCTTTAAGTTCTGCATTTTGTGTGGACAAGTAATGATAAGAATAAGTTACTTAAATTTGGGATTGGTAATATAGATCCTCTTCAAGTTCCAATATTGTTGTATAGAGATTACCAAGTCTCCAACAATTTGAGTAGCAAACGCATTAGTATGCACATATTAGTAGTTAAGTTAAGTGGTTTATTCCCTTGGGAAATGAAGCTCCACCACTGCCCTAAATTTATGATATATGATCAGACCTTTAATAGTAAATTCATCTAGGACTGAATGACAATCCTTATACCGATTTATGTAAATCTGGACAAATGATACCTATCATTGTGATCTGGTACTGTTTCTGAGTCATGAATTATTCCTCCCCAATGCTTTAAGATAGCTTTTAGTGTTTGCAATATAAGCTCGTGACTCGTGAGTGAAGCAGACAGTAGATACGGGACTTACAATATTAATGCTTACTATTCTTAAAGCTATAGTTATTAGCAGGAAAAATGAACTGAAGTAACAATTTTCTCTGATGGGTCAAAATTGCATACTAGCTACTACCCAGGTCTTTATCATTTTGGGGGAACATTATTGGTTCATATTCCATCGTTCTTGGACAAGTATATAATACAAAATTGACATCTACGAGAAACTTTTAATTTCCTTGGTGTTTTATCATTTTTTTTCACATCACAGCAAATGTTCATTCAACCAGCCATAATCTCAAGCCTCTAGGACGAGAGGCGTTCAACTAACATAAAATGATATAACATGTCTTGTTACCATAAAGTAATCGCAAATAACTGAGATTTGAACTAAATTGCACTATTTATAGTTAAATGTGCATCATGCAATGGATTTTGTTTTGAATGTCAATGTGAAAATTAGTGCATACGTTTAAAAGAGTTGGTAATTTTTCTTACATCTCCCCCTCCAGGAGCCCATGTATCATAGACACCACCAAAATAAAGGGTCTTGAATACTAGAAGAAAAGCACCTATACCTAACAAGATTAAGTGAATACCTAAAATTGGTCATTTTATTTCTATGCGACCCCTCTACTGCTCACACCGTCAGTCGATCCTTTTTACATACTTATATTTGACTGTTTACTCATTTTCTTAGAACAATCGCCAAGGTTCCTGATGCTCATATCATTATCGACCATCCTGCACTGAGGTATACATGATGTGACATCGACTTCCTTTTCCTTTTAGTTCACTTGCTAAACAAACCATCACATCTTAATCTTAATACCCTTCAAATAAATTTTCGTTGCATTATTTAAGTCTAAAGTACAATCTTAAGTAAGGAAAAAAACTGCTTTCACTTCAGACATGTTCTCTTAGTATAGCTTTGTGTTCTCGTAATTAGTGCCACTTTTAATATACTATGTTATTAGCAGCAAGGTGGGGGAAAACTTTATATTTGCACACAAGTACAAACTAACTTGTACTCCCTCCGTCCCAAAATGTAAGACCCTCTGACTTTTTCACGCATTTCAATGTGCTCGGACCGGGTACTTGTGAATTATATTTTTTAATTTTTTTCGATTTGTATAAAAATATAGATATATTTTTATACAAAACAAAAAAAATTAAAAAATATTATCTATAAGTACCCCGTCCAAGCACATTGAAATGCGTGTAAAAAGAAGATTGTCATACAAAACTATTATCTAGTTTATAGCAGAGTTGGAGTGGTGTTTTGTGGGAGACTGGTAGACAATCGCCTGGAGGACATAATGTCATATGGGGACTTCACAATGCTCTTAAAAATCATAATTCCAGCAGAATTTTGATTAGGTTTCTGGGTACATGTTGTACTTTTTTCCCTCGATTAACGTTATAAATTTCCTAAAACATAGCATTTAGCAGATTGCAAGATTATTTTCATTATGTTGGAGTGTCAATCTCACTTCCATCGAAAATATACCCTGGTTATAAAAAGTCTCTCAGCAGAAAATGCCTCTCTACTATTTCAATTTTTGCTTAATTACTTGAGTACATTAGCAGTCTTACTGAAGACTCATTCTTCTAAGTATAGATCTAGGTTTTGATTATAGAAGTATGAACGTGTATAAATCTCATTCTTAGATGCGAAATGGTGTTCCAAACAGTTTTTCCCCTTGCCAGGTGAATCTAAAGGTTTGTTCGTATAAACAAAATCATCTTGCAGGGCTTCTGAGATTAATAGAGATATAATTGTTCGTTCATTTTTTTGGTGTATAGGCAGAATCAACAGATGGATATAGATTAATAGCCCGTCGAGAAGGACATTCTTGATAAAATTCAAAACTTATCCCATAAGTATTCTTTCAAACTTTCTAATATTTGCATTTTGCTTATTATAGTTATGCTGGATGTCAATAAGTTGTCGTTCACTATTTACTCAAATAGTCCTTGCGTGTTTGATTAATTGATTCCTGTACCACCTTCCCACTAACTTGTTTTGCTGTATATTTAGTTGGGTTAATAATTGTTATATATTAGATATTATAACAAAATTGTCTATCCTTACATTACTGCATTCTCTACATTGTTCATGTTGTTGTCACATATGTCCAATATAGTTGTATAATATATATTGTTCGGGCATGGAGTTCCATATAAGTATTGTTTCTGTTGTGTGTGCTACCTATTCGAGTGAGAAAGACCCTTTTTACTAGAAAAATTTTAGGCATAAAATGCTTGGTAAAATATTTTTAAGACACTCAGGTCCTTCAGGTAGAGTCACCTTTTGTAAAAAAAATTGTAAAATTTTCAGGTTCTTTGCTAGATCACAGATACATGTATGTCTCTGAATGGTGCCTTGCACTTTCTGAATTCAACGTTTATGTATATGTTTTGATAATTGATTGTCATTAAATTTTTATTGTATTTACCTGGAAGCTGGTCACATTTTCGGTACTAAGTTGGTATATAGTCCGTATTGTTGAGAATAATGTTTGCACTTTTTGAACTACATGAGTTTGCGTTATGTTTATACCTTCAAGATCTATCATTCTTTTATAAATAAGTGTTGGTGCGGCTATTAGTTCATTACAACTGGAATTTATATTGTTAGCTACGCTTATTTGTTTATGACTCCTAAAAGCTTGTTTTTACTTCCTTAGGCTTGCCAGGCATCACTTTGTGTGTTTGTTGTGTGTCACACCACTACCATTCTGGGACATAGATGCTTTGGGACTCCAACAATTTTTCCTTACCAAGGTACTGGATATTTCTTGACAATAAAAAGATATCGGGTATTTAGTATAAATTTGTGTGCGCATAGGATGATGCATGGGCTGCGAACTACTCATTATTAGATACGCACTCATAAACAGATCTTCACGGGGTTTACAAGATTGATGCAGAGTTGATTCTTACGGTAGAAAATAATAATAAGTATCTTGCTGCATGTAATTCAACTTACGGGAGATCATCTCATCATCCTAGGGTGCCTGCTACATTGGTATTTGTTGGGATTTATGGGTGATGGAATAGACAACTTAACTAGTTTTATTGGTATACTTAGTTTTACTAAGTAGAACATACTGTCATAGCCTGAAGTGTATTCCTGTAATCAAAATAAGTACTGTCATGTAATAATGGTAATTCTTGAAAGAAGTTCGATCATGTTCAAGCCTCAAGAAATACAGAAGTTCGACAGCAGGAATAAAAGTTACTGTCAAGTATTGACAGTAAGATTACAAGGAAACAACATGTTGCAAAGCTCGACAGCAAGTTTAATTGAGTCGACAGCAAGTTTCAACTTGACAGCAACATTGGCGGAGATTCTGATGACAGCAACTTTGATATATAGTTTGCGACAGTAAGTTTGGAATTCTTGACAGCAATCTCTGCGGGAAATTCATACTATCAATCAAAGCACAATCCTTGACAGTAATCTCTGCGGGAATTCATACTGTCAACCAAAGTACAATCCTTGACAGTAATCTCTGCGAGAATTCATACTGTCAACCAAAGCACAATCCATTGACAGCAAACTCTGAAGCAAACATACTGTCATAAAGAATCAAATTGATTTAGGAATTTTCTAAGTCAATTTAAGCGACATAATACATGTTCAAAAGAAGCAGGCGTGTTGTAATATTCAACCTTTACAGCAAGCTTGGAAAGTCTATAACTGAAGCTCGAGAGATCACATGGAGCAACCTGTAAAGTCTAGAGCAGATAAAATTGAATACGGCTAGATCTAGGTGGCTCAAATGTGGAAAGTATCTTAAAGTTACTTTGTGATGATCACATGGGAATAAATCATGGAATGAGCTGCAAAAGGAATATAACAGCAACTCAACAACTCATACTGATAGTGGTAGTACAGTCGACTATCACACTATAAATAGAGCACTCTATTTATACAATAAATATAGATCTCTACAACTGTAATCTCTTGAGAATTCGAAGCTTGAGAAATATTTTGTTCTCAAGGTTGTAGCAAAACTTTGCAAAATAAATAAAACATTTATTTTGTGGAAACATCGTGTTAGATATTACTTGTGATTGCATTTTTTCTACTAGTAAATTATAAACTCTATTTAAGTTGTTGAAATAGTTTTTGAAATTTATTAGTATTGCATTCAACCCCCCTTCTGCAATACTTTACGGGACCAACAACTGGTATCAGAGCATTCAGATTAATACACATATCTGAGATCCAAATGGCAAGTATTCAAAGGTCAAGTAATATCAGGATTCCAGCTTTTGATAAAGAAAACTACAACATATGGAAAAAGAAGATTATGTTATTTATCAAAGCTCAGAATCCATTATTCCTAGGTATTCTGGAAAATGGCCCCTTCGTTCCTCAAAAGGAAATTCCATCTGCTACAGTTAATGATGTAGTAATCCCAGCTCATTGGGTTGCTAAGAAGCCTACTGAGTATAATGACTCAGAAAAAGAAAAGGTAGCACTGGATGATCATCTGCAACTCATTCTACTAGCTTGTATAATTTCTCCTCCCATAACTTATAAGTTATGATCATCTGCAACTCATTCTTGGCTTGTATAATTTCTCCTCCCATAACTTATAAGTTATAACTGAATATATTTTACCATCCATAAATCTTCCAAGGCTGCTGTAGTTGGACCTGGTAACAAGTTAGGAGAGTCTGTTGATGTTAATGAGGCACATATATTAAGGTACTTCATTGTTGCTATATGTGTTTCAGCCCCCTGCGTTTCCTACAGAAACGCCAGAGTCAATTAAAGAATATATTGAAGAGAAATATCTCCTGCCAAGATTAGATGCAGATGACTTCTCTCTTAACAAAGATGGAAGACAATGGGAGTTTGACTGGTTCGATAAAGCAAAAGTTAACTTGGAGCCATCATTACCTCGATTGGTCGTGGTTTCAACATGGGAGTTACCTTATAGACGTTCAAGTATGAGCAATATGTCAAACATTTGGGATCCCAACTCAAAATAGGTGCTACTGATAATCCACTATCTTATTGAAAAAATAGGAAAAAGTAAAAGTTATGAGCTTGTTTATTATGTGTGGTAATTTTTACTTTCATTTTGCATAGTACTTTCTAGCGGTTAATGCATAGGTCAAAATATTCAAAGATTAATATCATAGGTATGATTATGATACCCGGAGAATTCAGAGTAGTCTTTAGGTTATTACATCTTTGAGGGCAGCTTTTTATGTTTAAGTGTTCAACCTGATTATGGAGCTCGCTTATTTTTAGGTGGATGTAGATGAACTTATGGCAGGGTCCGAGGATTCTGGTGTTTTGTCACGCATTTCTGGACCTGCAAAGGACTTTGTTCGGGGAAGCATTAGCAGCCGTCCTTTTCGGCCTGGTGGTTTGGATGATTCTCAAACCATTGGAAGGATTCTTCCTGATGGTGTAACCAGTGGGGATTGGATGCAGGAGGTGCTCACTGGTGGTGCCTCTCAATCCCTTCCGTCAAGTTTTAAACAGGGAATGGATTTTGGTAACCTCAAGGTAAACATATCTGATTTGCTTTAAATTAGAAAGGCAATTGTGTTCCTTTCCATCTTGTTAAGTTTCCCTTTTTTTGCTCAAAAATTGTTAGTGTCCCTCTTTGTCCTTTCTCTCTATAAATATCATCTTCTAATGAAACTCAGTTATATAAAATATGCAACCTTTGTACACATAACTTTTGAAGGCACATTTACACTCATGGAACGTTCATCGGGATCAAGGTGAACCGGAGAGTACATTTGATGTTAAGGTGATTATTGACTATAATTGTGGTACCACTGCCTAATCTATTTAATGAGATATGTGCGTGCTTTCTTTGTATCCTGGCTAATGTATTTAATGAGACATGTGCGTGCTTTCTTTGTATCCTCAAAAATTAATTGGAAGGATAGGTACTGGTGGATATTTCTTAACATGTAAATCATGTATGATAATAATTTAAAGATTTAGTTTTATTAGTTGTCCTACGCTTCAATGTCATTGCAGTTTGTTTTTCTTCAGAATCAGATGTATGCACTTACTTTTGTGTGATTTGGTCTCTACAGACTCAGTTATCTGTGCAGATGATTTATTTAAGAGAGCATAGGAAGGGGATGTTAGTGAATCTGCCAGAAATGGTATATGTCATCTACATTTTTTTATTCCAATATTTTTAGCTTTATTTTTGAAGTCATGATTTATAATGTATCAATCTTTATGCTCTTGCTTCATGAATTGATGATTTCCAGGCCTAGGCAGTTAGTGAAGGTAGTGAAAGTATTGCAGCGCGCTTCCATGATCTCATTCTTGACAAGGCACTTAATTTTCCTTTTGAACTGGATGCTTTTCAGAAAGAAGTACCAGAAGTGCTATGCATCCCTCTGTAGGATAGCGACTCCTTAAATTACTAAGAAACGACTGGAACTGGAGTTTGATAAAATGACTTTGTTGTAGGATGTGTGACATATTTGAAACGACTAGACAAGGAGTTTAAATTATAATTTTGTGTAAATTAACATATTGTCGAATTGTATAATATATATTATATTAATGTTAATAAAATCTCATTGGTTTGTATAAATCTTGTATTGTTTCATGCTTGTATTATATAACAGGTTGATAGGGTGTTTTTGCAATTTTTATTTTTTTTTTAAAAAAAAATTGACTTTTAGCGTCGGTTGTTTCAATGACCGACGCTTTTGATATGGCTTTTAGCGTCGGTTGTTTCAATGACCGACACCTTTGACATGACTTTTAGTGTCGGTTGTTTCAATGACCGACGCCTTTGCCATGACTTTAGTCGTCGGTTGTTTCAGTGACCGATGCCTATAACAGACTTTTAGCGTCTGTTGTTTTAATGACCGACGCCTATAACAGACTTTTAGCGTCGGTTATTTAACTGACCGACGCTTATAATGGACTTTTAGTGTCGCCGTTTTGACCGACGCTATAGGCCTATACCTATAGTGTCGCCTTCATTTGCTACGCCCAATAACCAACGCCTAATGCTTATTTTGACCGACGCTAAAAGCCTATTCTGTACTAGTGTAGATGCACTTACCCTGGACAAAGCTATGAGTGGAAATATAATAGCATGCAACTCTGCCAGGGAAATGTGGAAAAAGATAGAACTGCTATGTGAAGGAAGTAAAGAGGTCAGAGAAAATCAAAAGCAAATACTTGTGTCACAATATGAAGCGTTTATGGGCAAGCATGGAGAAGATTTAACTCACATGTTTGAAAGATTTAGCAAACTGATAGCTGAGCTCCAGATTCATGGAAAGTTTTATGAAAAGAAGGAAGTCAATATCAAGTTTCTGCTAACTCTTCCAGAACACCTTGAGCATAGAGTAACAGCCATAAGAGAAGGAAGAGATTTAAACTCTGTCTCTCTTGAAACATTGTATGGAGTTCTAAAATCTTATGAACTTGAATATTATCAAAAGAAAGCCATACAAAGTGGATCCAAAGGATTGGTGGCAAACATGGCTGGTGCTCTAGTTGCTCAAGGACCATCATATTTTCAAGCAAGTGAGCAAATTCAAAATGATCAACAACCTCAATTTTCATCTGTGAAAATTGAAGAGGTGGTTGAAGATGAAGAAAATGTTGTCCTTCAACTAGAAGATGTTGAAAATGAAGAATTCTTCTCTCTAGAAGAAATGGAGAAAATGGATAATCCAACCATGGCTTTTATGGCAAGAAAATTAAAAAATATAAGGTTCAGGAGGAACAAGCCATATAAGCCTCAAGGTCAATTTCCAAAATATAACCAAGGAAGCTCATCAAAACCTGCTACTGGCACCAAGGGAGGATACAAAACAGGAATGGTAGATAGATCAAAGTTTAGATGCTACAACTGCAATGAACTTGGTCACTTTGCTACTGAATGCAAAAGACCAAAACAAATACAAAGAATGGAGAGAGGAACTGGAAGTCAATTTAAGAAAGGACAAGGAAAAGCCTATGTGGCTGAAGGAAAATGCTGGGATGAATCTGATGATGAAGAAGAAGAGGAATTTGTGAATCTAGCCTTGATGGCTAGAGAGGATGAAGAAGCATCAACCTCGACAAGTCAGGTACCATCTTTAGTCTTGCTAGATATGTCTTTAAATGACTATAAGCAAACCATTGAGGAAATGAGTACTGAAATGTTTAATATCCATACTAGTTTATCTGCTGCAAATGAAGAAATTGCTAGATTAACTAAGGAAAATGAAACACTCAAATCCAACAATGATGTGTTGTTGCTTAAGACCAGTTCTATTGATTCTTTAGCTCAGGAAAACGAAAGATTAAAAAATGATTTAATCTGTGCTAAAGAGATAGAGGAATATCTAAGAAAAGAAATTTCTGAAAATGAATTTAAGCTAAAGGCATTTAGAAATTCCTCTAAAATAGTTCAAGAGTATCATGAGAAACATACTGAAAGTAAGAAGATAGGCATAGGCTATGATTATAGTAGGAGACCTGGTAAAGAGGCTGTTATACAGAACAATGATGATAACAATACTGTAAGACCTCACATCCTCAAAAATGTGAGCAATCCAATTTTCAAAAGTACAGAGTTTGAGGTTAATGAAAATTCCCTAATTATTAATCAAGAACTCTGTGATGAAGATGAGAGGGCTGACAGTGTATCTAAGAAAGAAAAAGATTCTGTCAAAATGACTATGACAGAAACCGTATAAAACAGCCCAACCAAGTGTTCAAAAGAAACTGTCACAAAGGATGAGACAGTAATTTACAAAGATACTGTCAAGAAGTCACCCAAGACAGTAACTTTCAAACCTACTGTCAAGACAGCAAGTACAAAAGGTGCTGTCAAAAATAGCTCGACAGTACCTTCTGAACAGATTGTCAAGACAGTTGTCTCCAAGTCCAAAAATAGAAATGGGAAGCTAGGCATTGATAAAAAGAATAATTATGCGTATGTTAAGCAGGCACCCAGGAAACTTTGCAATAATTGTGGCTCCTCACATCATTTAACTCATGTTTGTAAGAAATCAACTAGTAGCATATCTAATGCAACAGAGTTGAAAGGGAACTTACACAGAACCCCCATTATGCAAAGAAAATTGGTAGTTTGTAATAACATTGACTGTATGCCATGCAAAATTACTGCCATGAGTACATGTTTTAAATTGCAAATTTCATCTAATGAATTATGTTCTTATATGCAAACTGCAAAGACTTCTGAATCTACTAAAGAAAGTGAGAAGGCTGCTCTCACTAAGAAAAAGTCTAAGTCAATGTCTAAAACTAAGTGGGTAATGAAAGAAGTCAAGGAACCATCTTCTGATGACATTGTTTCAAGTATTGATAAAGTTTCTGATGATACTGAGTGTGCAGGACCCAACAAGACTTGGGTACCAAATGCAAATTAAACTCTTTCTGTCTTGCAGGGAAAGAAAGGTAAACAGGTCATGTGGATAATCGACAGTGGATGTTCCAAACACATGACTGGTGATATATCCCTGCTATCACAATATGTTGAGAAGGCTGGCCCAACAATAACCTTTGGAGACAACAGGAAAGGTTACACTGTGGGATATGGCTGCTTAAAAGCTAAAAATGTTGTCATTGAAGAAATCTCTCTTGCGGAAGGTTTGAAGCATAATCTGCTCAGTGTCAGTCAATTCACTGACAAAGGATTCAAAGTTAACTTTGGCATGATGGAATGCACAATCTACCACAAGAAGGATAGAAGCCTATCTCTGAAAGGAGTCAGGAAAGGAAGCCTATTTGTTGCAGACTTAAACTCAACAATTGAGGAAAGAATATTTTGCTTCTACAGCAAAGCAAGTGTTGGAGATAGCATGCTTTGGCACAAGAAACTTTCCCATCTCAACTTCAAAACAATGAACATGCTAATGAAGAAGGAATTGGTGAGAGGACTACCTCAACAGGAATTCTGTCAAGAAGGACTGTGTGAAGATTGTCAAATGGGAAAACTAAGGAAAGCAATGCATAAATCAAAACAAGTCAACACTAACACTGAAGCACTCAAGTTGATTCACATGGATCTTTTTGGACCAGTGAATGTTCAATCACTATCCAGAAAAAGATATGCACTGGTCATGATAGATGACTATTCTAGGTACACTTGGGTGAAATTTTTAGAATCAAAAGATGAAGCTGCTCAAGAAATCATTGATCACATAAGGGCACTTGACAGGACCCCTGGAGCAAAAGTTCAATTTCTAAGAAGTGACAATGGAACTGAGTTCAGAAATGCTACACTTGGAAACTTCTGCAAAGATCAAGGGATTGTTCAACAATTCTCTGCTGCAAGGACTCCACGGCAAAATGGAGTTGTAGAAAGGAAAAATAGGACACTCATTGAAGCTGCAAGGACTATGTTGAGCAATGCTAAATTACCAACATATTTCTGGGCAGAAGCCATCAACACTGCTTGTTACACACAGAACAGGACACTAATCAACAAGGCTCATGGCAATACTCCTTACTATCTTTTGACAGAAAAGAAACCTATTGTCAAGTACTTTCATATTTTTGGAAGCAAGTGCTTTTTGATGAAAGACAATCATGAAAGAAAAGGCAAGTTTGATACTAAAGCATATGAAGGCATTTTCATGGGATATGGGCTAGATAGGACTACCTACAGAGTCTATATCATGGAGCACAAGACAATTGAAGAAAGTGTCAATGTCACGTTTGATGAAACCAAGTTTCCAGGGTTACATGAGGATGGTCAAATGCAACCCTTCAGATTTGAGAATCAAGGATACTTGGAAATAGAAGAATATGTTGATGAAGAACCTAGTCTCACTCAATCAATGGGATATGAGAAAGAATCTGTCAATACTCATAATCTAAATCAAACCTCAGCCCAATCACAGACAATTTCAGGCATCAATCAACAAGACTGTGAGACTGGAGAAATTGAGCTAAATGAGCTAAACAATGAAAATGGTGGAGAATCAAATCCTCATATTGATGAAAGGCAATCTCATCAAACAAGAAGCTTGCCTCAATCAACAAAGTGGAACAGAGATCATACCAGTAATCTAATTATTGGAGATCCCACTACTGGTGTAAGGACAAGGAGGAATATCTCTGCTGACAGCATGTTTTCATGTTTCTTATCTCAAATGGAACCAAAAATAGTTGAAGAAGCATTGTTGGATTCTGATTGGGTGATGGCCATGCAAGAAGAGCTCAATCAATTTGAAAGAAACAATGTTTGGAAGCTGGTTCCAAGGCCAAAAGGAAAATCAGTCATTGAGACAAAATGGGTCTTCAGAAACAAGATAGATGAAAGTGGAAATGTGACAAGAAATAAAGCAAGGCTAGTGGCCAAAGGTTACTGTCAACAGGAAGGGATAGATTATGATGAAACATTTGCACCTGTTGCCAGACTTGAAGCCATAAGAATTTTCTTAGCCTTTGCTGCACACTGCAAATTCAAGGTATTTCAAATGGATGTCAAAAGTGCCTTTCTAAATGGAGAATTAGAAGAAGAAGTGTATGTTGAATAGCCTCCTGGATTTGAGAATGACAAACTGCATAATTTTGTCTACAAGCTGTTCAAGGCTCTATATGGCTTAAAGCAAGCACCAAGAGCCTGGTATGACACACTATCCACTTTTCTCCTGGAAAATCAATTTGTAAGAGGTATGGTGGATAAAAATTTATTCTATAAATACCATGGCAAAGACATCATCCTTGTGCAGATATATGTTGATGACATAATTTTTGGTTCAACAAACGAAAAATTATGTGAAAAGTTCTCATCTCTAATGAGAAACAAGTATGAAATGAGCATGATGAGAGAATTAGCATTTTTTCTTGGTCTTCAAATCTATCAGAAGAAGGATGGAATCTTCATCTGTCAATCTAAGTATGTCAAAGAACTTCTCAAGAAGTTTAACTTAGAAGATTCATCACCTGCCAAGACACCTATCTCAACAGCCACCAAATTAGAGTTAGATCCTAAAGGCAAGAAAGTGGATTCTAGTACCTACAGAGGCATGGTTGGATCATTGCTTTACTTAACAGCAAGCAGGCCAGACATAATGTTTGCTACATGTCTTTGTGCAAGGTTTCAGGCTGATCCAAAAGAATCACACTTAGTTGCAATTAAAAGAATCTTTAGGTATCTCAAAGGCACCCCAAATCTAGGTCTTTGGTACCCTAGGGAAACTGGATTTGATCTAATTGGATATTCTGATTCAGACTATGCTGGCTGCAAGATTGACAGAAAAAGTACTACAGGAAGCTGTCAATTTCTTGGGGGGAGATTGGTGTCATGGTTCAGTAAGAAGAAACACTTAGTTTCTACATCAACTGCAGAAGCTGAATATATTGCAGCTGGAAGTTGCTGTGCACAAATACTTTGGATGAAGAATCAATTAATGGATTATGGACTAGAGTTGTCAAATATTCCTATCTACTGTGACAACACTAGTGCCATAGCCATATCAGACAATCCAGTTCAACACTCCAGAACAAAACATATTGATATAAGGCATCATTTCATCAGGGAGCATGTTGAAAAGGGAGATGTAAAATTGGTTTATATTCCAACAGATAAGCAACTTGCAGATATATTCACCAAGCCACTGGATGAAGCAACATTTACCAGGTTAGTGAGTGAATTGGGAATGCTAAATCAGGTATGACTATCTAACTGGTTTGTCAATTCTCAGTAGCAGCTCATGACAGAAACTTTCAAGGTACTGTCACTAGAAGGTACTGTCATGAGAAGTTAAGGTTCTAGGTGCTACTTGTTCAGACAGCATGTTTGCTATGACTATGCTAAAAGGATTTTTAGATATCATGCTTGCTATGACTATGCTAAAAGGATTTTTAGATATCATGTTTGCTATGACTATGCTAAAAGGATTTTTAGATATCATGCTTGCTATGACTATGCTAAAAGGATTTTTAGATATCATGTTTGTTATGACTATCCTAAAATAGTTTTACATGTCTGTCTTAATACGGTTTTAATAAATCAAGTGTCCTTAACTTAAGTTATGTGTGAACAGTGACAGCATGATTTTTCGCTTAGTTTACTGTCAGATAAACTTACTGTCACTCATTAAACTGATTGACAGAAATGTTGTTAGCGCACAGGTTGCTGTCAATGAAAGTTGCTGTCACGAGAAATTGCTGTCAAAAATAGTAGAAAGAAAGAAAAGCGCACAGGTTACTGTCAATGAAAGTTGCTGTCACGAGAAGTTGCTGTCAAAGATAGTGGGGAGATATAAATTTACTTACAGTAATTTATATATATATATATATATATATAAACTTAATCCTCCAATCCACGATCTAATAGCAACTGCCACGTGATACAGCAAATGCGGTTAATGGGTAAAATCATTACTACACGTTCAATTAAGACAGGTTAAATCGATTCATCTTATAAACTGAATCTACCGTTTAATCTACTATCAATTTCATTTGCAAAACCTTTCAACTTTCTGCATCCAAAAACCGCATTTTTTCTCTCATTTTTCAAAGCATTCATCAATGGCACCTAAACAAAGTGTTGCTCAAACCAACTTTGCTGGTATCTTCTCTCCTAGTGATGCTGGTGAAAGCTTCAAAGGACTTATTTCCTTCATAAATAAATCCTACTTAGGTCATGCAATAATCTCAACCCCTAAAATCAATATTGATAGAATTGAAAAGTTCTGGAAATCAGCCAGTGTTCAAGGAACTGAAGAGGATGAAGCAATTAACTTCAAAATAGATGATGCAAGCCATACTCTCTCAGTCAAGGATATCAATAATGCCTTGGGTATTGTTTTGGCCAGTGGAGAAAGCTTTCAGGAACTAGCAAATGATGACACTCTGAAGAGGTTCTTTCTGAAGATTGGGTATTCAGGTTCTAAACTTGAAGAAACCTCTGATAAATGGTATCAAACGGGAGAAATGGGCAGGAAGTATCTGAGAAAGGAGTGGAGCATGATCTTTGATGTTATGGTGAAAGTGTTCTCTACTAAGTCTACTGGCTGGAATGGAATACCATCATATATCAAGAAACTCACTCATTCTTTAGTCCATGGATACAAGGTGAACGTTGGAAAGCTGGTCATGGCACAGTTGAAAAGTGCCATAGGCAAAAAGGTATCCATATACCCTCGCTTTTTAACTATGTGTATTAATCATATTTGTAGAAATGTTGAAGATGCACCTAATACTGAGGAATGCCCTATTTTGAAGAAAAACACACACACATCTCTCAACACACAAAATTTGAATGCAAATATTCCACTATGTCTCACACAACACATGGTTAATCAAGTGCCCAACCTTGATTTTCCATTACCTACATGGTACACTGTTTTCACACTTGAGAATGAGACTGAATTAGACCCAAATTCAGTTAACCCACATTCTACACCATACATTCCACCTAGGGACTCTAGACTGCCCAAACAGGAATCCAAGAAAAGAACCCTAGAGAGTGCAACTGGTGAAAATGTTGTGAGTCAAGAGGGAGTTACTGCACCTAGTGCAGCAAATAAGGATGGTAGTGAAATAGAACCCACAGTAGCCCCTTCTGAGCCTAAGAAGAAAAGAGCTAGAAGGGCCAAGGTTACTGTCAGCCACTCTACAGTTTCTCAAAAGACTGTAGAGGATGATAGGGAAATAAACTCATCTCTAGGTGCCTCTTCTCAACAAGAGGCATCTATTGAAATTGGCCTGTCTCCCAAAGCACCTTGTAAAGAGTCTGCACAAACTCAAGAACTCACTCTTGAGGAACCTGTATTTGAAGATACACACATAGAGATAGAGCACAGTGAGGAATTCACTCATACTGTTGATGTTCCACAATCTTCTTCTGTGGAACAGCCAATTAATCAATCTGAACTTCAAACTTCTTCTTTCATTCCTACATCTGTTGTTTCTTCTGAACAACCTAGAGAGGGGAACAGTACCATCTCCTCAGGTTTTGATCATCCATCTCAAATCATGGATGAGCCCCCATCTAGTGGTCCACAAGAACCCATTTCTCAAAGTGAAATGGATACCACTCCATCAAACACTGGATTAGATCAAGATGCAAATTTGTCAGAAATTGAAACAGCCAGCATCTTGATCGATTCCCTCAAAGCATCTTACCCTAGGGAAGTTGCTGTCACAGCCAAAGATGCTGTCAATGACAAAACAAAAGATGCTGTAAAAGGTCTATCTAAAGCTGCTGTCAACATACCTTCTTACAGTAACTTACTGGTGAAAGATGCTGTCAACCCTACTCAACCTCAATATCAGGAAGGATTAATTGAGGACATCTCTGATGATGACATGCCAATCTCCAAGGCTTTTAAGGTAAAATCTAAATCACCTTTCTCTTCATTGCATGTTAGTACTGCTCATACACATGCATCTAGGATGAGTGAGGGAGAGCAAAAGAAAAGAGAGATAAAAGAAAATAGAAGTGAGCCTAAAAATGAGAGGCAGCCAAATGTGCTGGCAAAAGGAGAGGGACTTGAGCATGTCCAGAGTGAAATTGAGGGAGCCATTCAACAAAAGGCATTAGGTCTTGAGGGATTTCTTGTGAGTGGTGATGAGATCATCAGAAAAGACACTGAGAGTGTGAGAACCCCAACAGCCTCAATGCACCAGACTTATCCTCAACCTCCAAAGAGGCTTAGGTCTGGTGGTCCTTCTACATCCATAAATGACAGGCTCCTAGCTATTGAGAATCGATGTGCTACAATGGAGAGCCAGCTAGACACCCTATCATCTACTGTGAAGACTGGTTTTGCTGAAATTCAAGCCACCCTGCTGTCACTTTCTTCCTTGATTCAAGCTGCCAACTTAAATAAGGGGGAGAAAGTAATAGATCAGAAAAAGGCTGAGCAACCAGAAAGGAAAATGGAGTTACAAGGGGAAGCTGAAAAACAGGGGGAGCAAAGGAGTAAGGGGGAGCAAAAAGATACTATAGAAACTGAAGTAGATGGGGAGAAAATGCTAGTATCTGAGGAAGTATTGAAACTGATACAAAGAAATAAAGCATCTTCCATCAAAATTAGTGAACCAGTTCCTGAAAAGAAAGAATCTACTTTGGAGAGGCTTTGGAGAGAAAAGGAGGAGTCTAACAGGATGGGTAAAGGCAAGGGCAAGCTGCCTGAATATGTGAATCTTTCAGAGTTGGTTACCTGGACTGATGGAAGCACATATTCTCAAGAAGAAGCTGATTATATAATGGTAAGTCATATGGAGAGCACCTTGAATAATAAGGATGAGGAATTTAACACTCTGGTGAATGAAGCAATCACAGAAACTTGTGGAAAACCTGCTAAGTTGGCAGAAGCTTTGAAAGAAAAGATTGTCAATCTTTCTGTGAAAATTAGCTCAAAGAAAAGGTGGGCAGTTGAAGTGTTTCTGAAGAGTGGACATTCAATATTCATAACAATGCAACTGCTAGAAACTTTCTCTGCCAGAGTGCAATACATCCTTGGGATTCTTGTCAAGAAAAAGTCTACCATTTTTTATGAAAGTCTCTATATGCAACTGAGTACAATGGTTAACAACAAACTTCCAGAAATATGTCTCCAGCCATATGGTGTAAGCTTTAAACAGACAACAGCCAAAGGAACTAAAGGACTTGGGTTCTTAACCCTTGAAAGCAAAACATCTCTACAAAGTAAAGTCATCATGGATGTACTCAAGTTATTGCTGAAATCACCCATCACCAAGGAAAGGATTCAAGCAGTTAAAGATATCCACAAGATAATGGCAAAGAGAGATATGGAATACAATGTCAAAATTAAGAAGCTCAATTCCAAAGCAAACGAAAGCAGAAATGCTCAAGGTGGAAAATGCTCCTTTGATGACACCTTGGATAAAGATGGTGATGATAATGAAGATGTAGGTAAAGCTGGAGGAGCTAAAGAGTCAGAAAAGGGAAACTCTTCAAAAGCAATCCCAAGCTAAAGAAGCTGAGCCAAATGAAACTTCAGAAGCTCCTGGAACAAGCAAGAAAAATGAAGAAAAGGAGAAAGAAGAGGAGATACTTGAAGCATTAGAAATTAACCAAGCAGAAATGGAAATTGATAGTATGTATTCTGAAAAAGATACTGTCAACAAAGATGCTGTCAAGAATGTTAACAAAGATGCTGTCGAGGATCCTATGAAAGATACTGTCAATGATCCTACTATCAAAACATCCAAGACAGTAAGAATCAAAAGAAAGTCAAACAGACCAAAAAGGGGAAAGACTGTCTATTCTGGTCAAAGAAAAGCTACAGGTCTAGGGCTTAAGAAACCAATCATGAGCAGAAGAATGAACAGCCTGGAACAACTTCAAGAGAAAGCCAAAGAATTAATCACTTCTGTATCTATAGAGTTGGATGAGTCAAAAGAAAAGGTCACAAGATACATTCTATGGGAAAACAAAGAAAGATTGATTATGGTAGAACCTGATTTCACTCAGATATCAAAATCAAAAGTAATATCCAATAGTCTAGTTCAAACCCAAGCACATGTAAGAAGAAGAATTGATTATTTCAATTTGGAAAGAATGGTTGAACTCTTGGAAAGCTATGGTGATATCTCTGAAAAGGTCATGGATAATGTTCGTAAGTACTATGCATCCAGACATGCTGAATTCATTGAAAAGCATGGTGATTGGACACTTCAAAATGATGAAGATGTTTTTGAAGCTCTAGGTCTGGAAAATGAAGAAGATAATCCTATCCCTGAGTATGACTGGAATGAAATGGAGAAACCTTATTCAAAGCAAGAGATGGATAGGTATGAGGCAGAGCAGAAATTCAGAGAAGAATTAGCCTCAAGACAAAAATCTCGTCAACAGATAGAAGATGAGATTGAAGCTCAAATGAAGGAAAGTTGGAGTAAACTCAACAAGGTCAACAACAGTGAATTAAACTATCAGCCAATTGTACTGGACAATCCTCTGAGAATCAAATATGGCAAAGAAGAAATCTACATAGACAGCTTCTCTAAGTTGAAGACCAGTGTGCTAAAAGAACTGTACTGGCAAGTGATAGGATCATCTAACAAACTTGAAGCACTATGTTCTTGGGAGCTAGATATGATTTTTGATCAAAAGAAATGAGAGAATCCCAGCTTGGACAGACAAAGAAGGGAAACTTTAAATCAGCTTCCTGGCAGAAGATTCAAGATGGAGGGAGATGTGTTGAAATTCAGATCAATAGTAAAGCAAAATGTTTATTGGATGGAACTCAGAGATGTATTAAACACTACTTCCTCAATGATCAGAAAATACATCGTGGAAAATGAAGATGATGCACAGTCCCCTGAAGAAAAGGAGTTAATTGAAAATCTCAGAAGAGCTCTGAGGGAAAAGGAGCAGGGCGAAAGTTCAAATCAAGCTAAGTAAAGATTTTTTCTTGATTTTTAATTATGAACTTTTATGATACATTGTTTGAAAACAATCCAGTTTAATCATTGTTCAGAAATGAAGAGTTTATTCTTTCTGATCTATGTTAGTTAAGTTGTCAGCATGATATTTGTAAATTTGTCCTTATTGTTCATAAAAACAAATTGGGGGAGATTGTTGGGATTTATGGGTGATGGAATAGACAACTTAACTAGTTTTATTGGTATACTTAGTTTTACTAAGTAGAACATACTGTCATAGCCTGAAGTGTATTCCTGTAATCAAAATAAGTACTGTCATCTAATAATGGTAATTCTTGAAAGAAGTTCGATCATGTTCAAGCCTCAAGAAATACAGAAGTTCGACAGCAGGAATAAAAGTTACTGTCAAGTATTGACAGTAAGATTACAAGGAAACAGCATGTTGCAAAGCTCGACAGCAAGTTTAATTGAGTCGATAGCAAGTTTCAACTTGACAGCAACATTGGCGGAGATTCTGATGACAGCAACTTTGATATATAGTTTGCGACAGTAAGTTTGGAATTCTTGACAGCAATCTCTGCGGGAAATTCATACTGTCAATCAAAGCACAATCCTTGACAGTAATCTCTGCGGGAATTCATACTGTCAACCAAAGCACAATCCTTGACAGTAATCTCTACGGGAATTCATACTGTCAACCAAAGCACAATCCATTGACAGCAAACTCTGAAGCAAACATACTGTCATAAAGAATCAAATTGATTTAGGAATTTTCTAAGTCAATTTAAGCGACATAATACATGTTCAAAAGAAGCAGGCGTGTTGTAATATTCAACCTTTACAGCAAGCTTGGAAAGTCTATAACTGAAGCTCGAGAGATCACATGGAGCAACCTGTAAAGTCTAGAGCAGATAAAATTGAATACGACTAGATCTGGGTGGCTCAAATGTGGAAAGTATCTTAAAGTTACTTTGTGATGATCACATGGGAATAAATCATGGAATGAGCTGCAAAAGGAATATAACAACAACTCAACAACTCATACTGATAGTGGTAGTACAGTCGACTATCACACTATAAATAGAGCACTCTATTTATACAATAAATATAGATCTCTACAACTGTAATCTCTTGAGAATTCGAAGCTTGAGAAATATTTTGTTCTCAAGGTTGTAGCAAAACTTTGCAAAATAAATAAAACATTTATTTTGTGGAAACATCGTGTTAGATATTACTTGTGATTGCATTTCTTCTACTAGTAAATTACAAACTCTATTTAAGTTGTTGAAATAGTTTTTGAAATTTATTAGTATTGCATTCAACCCCCCTTCTGCAATACTTTACGGGACCAACAGTATTCTTGCTACAGGGATACTGGTCAGAATCTTCTGGGAAAGGTTGCTTTGTAGGATCTGCTCCTTGGTACTCATGTGAAGGTGAGCCTTCTAATCTTGAAGCAATGTTTATGTTAAATTATTCCAAGAGTTCTACGTATTCTAATGGTTTTGTAACCGGAAAATTAGAGAGTTTGAGTCATTTTGATGATGAGGGCTATTTAAAATCGATTACAATATTGTCTTTTCCTCAAGTAAATCGGTATGAGTACAAGTTAATATCTGAGGAGAAAGTGAAAGGTATCTATTTATTTTATGATATTGGAAAAAAATCGGCTCTTGGTTCACAAACCGGGAAAGTATGTTCATTGGTCAACAGTTACTATATTACTTTTAATTTGGAGTATGCAAGTAGTTGTTAGAATTCCTTAAAAAATTGTTCTCCGCTGGACGGAGTTCTTGGAGATAGGCCTACTTATGTTCCCTTGTATTCTATTCAATGCCAGTTTACATTATTTACTTAGCTTTAATGATGTTTTTGAAATTTCACTCCACTAATGTATTATCCTATTTCCCCCCAAATTAGATTTAGTTTTATTCTGCTTAAGTTTCAGATACAATAGTGCTTTTACTGCTCCTTTAGTTTTCAAAACCTATGAATTGTCTTCTAAAGAAGCATCCCCTACTACCATTTTTCATCTACAAATAATTCACATTAACTCATAACAAGGCACCAAATCGGACATAGATAGAGCATGCCCGTGCCTTGCACGGACGATAAAGCTAGTTTTAAATATATACTGTAACATTAAGTATTCCTTCACTTTTTAAAAAAAAAGTTTCAAAAGTATTCCTTCACTTTTTGTAACATTAAGTTTAAAAAAAAAAGTATTCCTTCACTTGAATTTAGCTCATTGGAGTTACTCTTTTATCGTCTCTCTCCATCTACAATCAGAGATATAAACAGTTTAATTTAGTAGAGTCAGTGTGCAAGGATATTATAATATCTATCTATCTATCTATACTATACTATAATAGTTTGATCATTTTATTTGATACATACAATAATAACCCTTAGATTGTAATATAAATAAAAAAGAACCGTTGAATGTAATGCTAAAAGAATATTCTTTTTAAAATATGAAAAATACTCTTATGGGTTTAAGGTTCGAATCCCTTCAACAACATATTATTATTATATTAAATATTTATATCATTTTATAAACTACTCCTAAAAGTTCAAGGTTGTTCGATTTTCGTCAAAAACATATTTTAGTTAGAAATCTATACTACACTATTATAAGCAAAATAGGGCTTCCTAGTCGTTCCCACGCCTGAGGAGACGTGATGCTGGCTGTAACACCCCTAGACCCGGGGTCGGAGATCCAGGCTGTTACTATGTCCTTAATTCCCATTTTAATAAACATTACTCTTAATCTTTATTTTAACATGATGTGACCCCTCATTCAAACATATCATTTATAGATTATAGGCTCAAAGACGAGATTAAAACATTACTAAGTTATTATAACCATCTTGAAATAGTTATTACAAACCCAAATTGTCATAATCTTAAAAGTTCGACATAAAAAGGATTACCATCTAAGGCGGCATCTACGGCCAAAATGCGGTTTGGTTTTCAGAAACTTATACAAGTCATGCTTGTAACTAGCCCTAACCAACCTAAGCTGTAAACCTTTCCAACTTAGTCTGCTTACCTCTGGTGATGCTACTGGGTGTGGCCTCGACACCTGCCTCGTAAATAGTCTCCTATACCGCTGACCGGTTAGCACGCTTTTGCGGGGGTTCTGCCTTGTTCTTGCCATGCTTATCTATTGTTGTGTGGTGGTATATATAAAAGAAAAACAAGAGTGAGCAATACAGCTCAACAATATAATAATAGTTTTTAAAGTACTTTTATTAACGTAAACCATATGACATATCGTATACTGATATTGTATTACCATTAAACATTTTCATTCTTTATCCAGAAATATAACGAAGAATTTCTGAGGTACTTTGAATAGTTCATCATTCTGTCAACAATATCGGTAACTAAGCACCTAGGCTTTCATTACAGTGTTGCAATACAATTCCAATTGGAAGAATGAGATTATGCTGGAGCCTCTTCCACGATATCTGGTGATCAGCCAATATACCGTGCCTCTGCTTCTCTACTAGTAGAAGGACGACGTTCCCTTATCGGGTTGTACCCTGACCGCATATGGGCTTTATTATTTGGACTACGCCCGAAGGCGATGTCCCCTTCCTCCAATCCCTTAGAGAATTCTATGCATTGTAGGAACAGAATTTAATTCAGTTTCCCCCAAACACAAAGCTTGACGACTGGTTTAATAATCATTACTAACTTTACTTCCATGAGTAATTGAAGAAGTAACTCTGATGTGTGGGTTGACGTTAGTCAACGGAATTTGATTACTAAGAATCGCATCATCAAACATAAATTGGGAGTTGGTCGGATTTTTAAGTGTTTAGTCAAACCTGAGCCCCTCCTTAGTAGGTAGGGTGCATTTCTTATTGGTAGCGAAGGGAGAAAATAATTAATACTGGCTCCCAAAACCTTGGGTTCCCGAATTTTGATAAGTTGAGAGAGATAGCGATACTTTTTTGATGAGTGAAGCTATAGTCAGTGAAGAAATGGGAACCCGTACTATTTTTAAATAATTTTCCGACAATCAGAAAATATTTAAAATAATTTTTAAAGTCTTAAATGATTTTTAAGTAATTCATATGATTTTTAAATCATCCTGGAATATTTAATAAATATTCAAATAATATTTATTAAATAAATAATTAGCTTGGAATATTTAATAAATATTCAAATAATATTTATTAAATAAATAATCATTCATAACTATTCTCAAATAAAAAAAATTCACCTTTATTAATAAATATTCAAATAATATTTATTAAAATCATCAACGGGATTTTTAATCCAAAAATATCCAATTTATATTTACTGGAATATTTTTAAATCGAACTATACTTCCATATATCATCTCGAATGACTTCCGGGTTTTTATGTCCTTACCTGGACAAAATATCTCCGACTCCCTTACTTAAGAAAAGGGTATTAAAGTACCCTACTTGAAAATCTCAACACATCATCATATACATATATAAGAGTTATGCATACGTACTTACTAACAGGTTTATAAATCATCGTAAATAAACCATACATCTCATGCTGATTCGCAAAAATACATTTAAGCAGTTCATAGCAGTTATACCACAACAACAACAGTTTAAAATACTTGGAGTACAAGTTTTGAAAACTTTCCTGATAGTGTCGGAATAGTCTGGGCTCTGTCTCTAGTGTGATGATCTATAATAACCAATAAGGTTCGGTTAGTTCGTTAAGTGATCCCGTCGAATCAACTATTCACATAAAGACACAATTTCGTAACGATACATCTTCATTACACGTTTGGCTTATTATAATTCCATGATATCCTTTAACCACTTTTTGATAATTATTGGTCTCGTAACGACTTTCGTTAAAGGTCATTTTCAACGAAACTAAAGTTCGTCTCGTATCGTCCCCTAAAAGAGTTTTTCTCTTGCGCAACTTTGATTCGAAAAATTCTACAAAATTGAAAAATAAACTTTTTCATGAAATTCTTTTTCTCACCTCTTCTTAACTTTCCATAGGATTTTTCATCCAATTCATAATTAAGAACATCTTTTTGATAGCTCAATTGTTGCTCTAAAAATAGCTTCTTTCTGCATTGGTTTCTCATGCGCATTCCTGACTTAAACATTTCTATAAAATCGAAAATTAAGCCTTTTGTCTTCAAATTTTTACAGGGACTTAACCACTAACTAAGTTACCCCCTGTAAAAATTTAATAATCACAGACCATTTTTAATGGGCTCGTTTGACTTTGTAAAGTCAGTCCATCTTAACAATTCGTCTGTTTTAACCGGTTTCACTAGAAAGACCATATCTCATAAACCGTAAATCGTAATCACATGATCTTGGTTTCAAAACAAACTACAAAATAATTCCTACTGGTTTATGACCAAAAACTTGCCAAGAAAACATTTGTTCAATTCGGTATTATTTGCACAAATAACCTAATGAAAATTTGACATTATAACGACTATAATTCGATCGTGTCCAAATTCCATGAACTCCATTTAACCATTTAATTCAACCACATACCATTAAGATTATATAAACATCATCAAGGGTCTCTAAGACCAGTGGTAATATCCATTTATCCCCACCCAAGATTTATCCATACTTATAAAGCTTACAACATCACAAACCCCTTAAACATGTACATACTTGCATCAATATTTCAAATCACTTATAACTCATGAAGTTTAAGGTAGGTGTGAGTGTTTTACCTTCCCTGGAGTCTTAACAACCTTAACCAAGCTTGATTTTCTGTAAGAACACCTTAGATAGCTTTAACAACCTTTAACCTTCAAGACCTAAACAACCAAGTTTAAAATTTTCGGAATCAGCATTACCCTTCTTGAAAGAACTGGAAAAACGAGGGTCTTACCTTACTTATCTGAACGGGGCGCCTGAATAAGAGTTGTAGAGTATCTCAATACCTTTCCAACAAGCTAAAGAACGTAATTTTCTACAAAGAAATGAAGGAGATACGGATTTTTTAGTGTGCTCCTCTATGCCTTGGCCGAAATAGAGAGTTCTTGGGGTTTTGCTTGCTTCAATCTTGGCTACTACTTGTTTGAAATGGTTGTAATGCCTTCTATCATAACTTATCTGGTCCTTTAGAAAATAAATCAATTACCCATAACATAATAATTGTAGTGAATTACTTTTGCTAATGGTAATGGACCTTGTCTCCTTAATTGCCAAGTTGACTTCCTTGATTGCCAATTAGCTTCCTTGTATTCTCTTCCACTAACTAACGGTATAATACACCACTTAATACTATAATTCATTGTATGCATATATGTATTTAATTTATTTACTCTACATCATACTATTCTCGCGTATTCCCGGTTCAATATTTATTCCTTAATTTCCATGCTAATCTTCAATAATCCTTAAAATGTTTTTGGTTCAACATTCTAATTTCTTTATCCTAATACTTTGGTTGCATGGTCATTTTCAAATTATATAACTCTTGGGCTTGTCATAGTACTCTTATTTATCGATACCTCATGAAACGTAGGTCGTTAGGATTCTTCGAATTCCGACGACTTTAACATACACTTATTTCGCTTAATGAATCATAATATGAACTCAAATCTTAAATATTCATCATACATAAGTGTTGGTTGGAATCATTCTCCTAAAGTAATGAAATTACTATCCATTCGGGACATTTTACAATAGTACAAAAATCCGGGTTCTTACAATTGCGGTTGGGCCTATGCAAAACAATACCGGAAGAGGGTTTGAACCCCGCGGCGCCTCCGGCGTGAGAATAAGAGTAGGTTTTGGAAGATAATAATTCTATGACTAGAGTATCGAAATGTGGAGGGTGTGTGTATATGAGTGTGTAAAAGAACGTAACTCCTAAACCTTTTTATCCTGGTCTATTTATAGGCCAAGGATTAGGGGTTGGTACCTACAATCATGAGCGTTGGATCCTAGGTATGCGGGACACCTGTATGCTGTAGATAGTCCTCACATGTCCAGGTGATAATTGTGGCGTCGTGTGCTAAGATCAGGTCAGCACGTGGATTGATAGGGACGTGATTGTGCCAATCATAGGATACTCTTATTTGTCGTTGTCATGTGGGGCCACAATCATGACATGTGTGTGCCACATCTGGTAGTGTGGCATATTGTTGTCTCACGCATCTTGGACCTGGACTGCAGGTGTTCTGGATTGGGCCCAACCGGGACTAGTACGAGACAGGTCTGGTGCAAACCCGGGCAAGGCCCAGCCGGGACTAGTTATAGCCCATCATTTGCCCCCCACTCCCCTATGTGGATTTTCCGAATGGGGGAGTAAAAGTCTGAGTAGTATAAGAAGTTCAAAGCTAGGAGAGCCTTGAGTAACTTATAAAATTTTGGCTGAGTTTTGCCCCTAATCCGAATTGTTGACAAAGGAATCAATCCGAATTGAGGTAATGTTGAATTTTCCTTAAGTCCAAAGCTGTGAGGGCCTTGGGTGACTTAGAAAAATTTTGGTTGAGTTTTGCCCTCTAATCCGAATTGTTGACAAAGGAAATGTTGAATTTTCCTTAATTCCAAAGCTATGAGATCTTTGGGTAAGTTAGGAAAATTTTTGGTTGAATTTTGCCCCCTAATCCGGATTGTTCACAAGTGAAGCAACCTGGATTGAGGTAATATAATGCTGAATTGAGGAGTCCTGGCTTGAGCGGAAACGATTATGAGGTTTTCCCTCTATTTATTTCGAAAACATGTTACTCCAATCTCTCTAAAAAGACGTGCCCTAGCTGTTATCATATATGGCAGTTGTCTTTTCATTATTTTTCAATCAATAATACCCTGCCACGTGCAGGGCCATCTTCAGCATTTTGGAGGCCCTAGTTTGTAATTATATTCTTTTAATCTCTAAAAAATTACAAACAAAAAAATGACAATCACAATAACATATTAATTCTGAATGTCAAACAAGATAAAATTATAGTATCAAGTTAAAGCTAAGAAATTACAATTATTCTCGATTTTGAATGTGCAAAATCTCGAATTATATCACTGTAAAACTATTTAGCTAATATTTTCATTTCAATAGATAACATAGCCAAATCATTGAGTCTCTCGTCACTGACATGGTTGATTGAAGATAATTATTATCAACTTCAATTTTCGTGAAATTTTTTCATTGAGTCCCTCGTCACTGACATGGTTGATTGAAGATAATTATTATCAATTTCAATTTTCGAAAAAAATTTCCGGAGTAGCAACTATAACCCATATATTTGGAAAAGCAATACCCATTTACTTTAAATAATCCAACAGTTCAAAATAGATGAGCCTCTAAAATTAATTAAAAGTATTTTTAAATTAGGCTTTTTCCTCTAAAATTAATTGTTATAATAATTTAGAATTTGAGTTAATGAAAGTTTTGGGTAAATAAAATTAAAATTAACTCAACATAATTAAATATTATATGTAGATCATATATATGAAGGATACTTGGAAAATGTGGCCCCTAACTATTTGGAGGTCCTAGGCAAGAGTATAGAAATACTCCCCCTAGAGCCGGCTCTGGCCACGTGTCTTTTTATGCCGTTTCTTTTTAGAAGCTATATATAACTTCTTTTCAGTTCCAATTGTACTTTCATTCACCTTTTATCCAAAAGCAAAATCCATTTCTATTTTCTTTTTCTCTCCTTCATATTTTTGAGTTCTTCTCGCCGGGATTCTTCGCTTCTGGACGCCGTTCACCCATTTTTTAGATCTCCATTTGTCTTCCATTGGAAAGCTTGTCTCTGTAAGTTTCTTCCTTTCTCTCTTGTCTTTCTTAAAGCATCTGTATTTTGCAATTCTTGCCTTCGTTTTCTTCAAGAAACTGTTGGGCTCCTCTTTTGCGTTTCATATTTTGCAATTTTTGTTATCTACTCGTATGTAGCTTGGTTGATTGGGTTTGTTTTGGGTTGCATGTTTACAAAATTGAGATTTTTTGGCCATATTTGATTTTGGGTTTCGAGGGTTTTTCTCCTGATGTTCTTGAGTTGTCTGGGTTTGGTCACTTTACTTAGTACACTCAATAATAGCTGTTAGATTGTAAGATAAATAAAAAAGAACTGTTGGATGTAATGCTAAAAGAATATTCTTTTTATAATACAAATAATACTCTTATAGGTTCAATGTTCGAATCCTGTCAACAACATAATATTATTATTAAACATTTATATCATTTTATAAACTACTCCTAAGAGTTTAAGGTTGTTCGATTCCCGTCAATAACATATTTTAGTTAAAAATTTATATTATCTATTTTTACCATATTATTATTAAATATTTATATTATATTATAAACTACTATAATAATTTCAAGGTTCAACTCTCGTTAAAAACATATTAAATTTAAAAATTATTTATCTAATTTCAATATACAAGCAAAAAACTATCATTTAGAATACTATTACTTATGTTTTATTATATTTTATTATTTTTTTACTAATTAAAACGCAAATATTAAAATTTTGAATAATAACATGAAAAATATCAAATATTAAGCTACAAAAATTTAAAATATTCCGTGCATCGCACGGGTTATATTAAAATAAAAATATTTAAAATTTTTTGTGCATTGCACGGACTATATAGTATAGATTTAATAAATTTCTTGGTGGAATCATCCTCTGTTAGATAATCCTTAAATTAAAAATAGAAACATGAATGACAATCTATTAGACTTCCTCTTGAATTATTATACAATGCAGTAGTTATATACTCCCTCCGTCCCTTTCATTTCTTTACAGTTTCTTTACAATGACTAGTTTTGGTAATTATTATTTCCACTGGGCTTGAGCTTAAAGATCTGACTAAATTCATTCGAATTTGGAATTAATTTTGGTAAAATCAATTCCGTTTTTATAACGGATTTTTTGCCATTAATTCGAATTTGGAATTAATTGTGATAAAATCAATTCCATTTTATAACGAATTTTTTGCCACCGCCTTACCTTAATTAATTAACGCGGTTAATTAATAAAGGAAAATTGCCACCGACTTTTTAATTAGCACAGCTAGTTAATTAGGGCAATTGTGTAGCGCACAAGTTTTCCTATCCTTTATATACTCGTGTAGAGCCTTAGGATTATTCATTCGAAAACACATCCTCTTCTCATACACAGCTTTTTCTCTTCCTTCGGTGATATTCTTGCTCGTTTCAAGCTCGCTGAGAGTGACGCTCTAGCTTCGCTGCAATCCGTATTATCCTGGGAGGCGTTTCGCTCGCACATACGGTGAGGGCAAATACGCTTTAAGGAGACAGTCACGCACTGGACTAGGGTTTTTCCGTTCATGCCTCCTCTTTATTTGTTTTAATTATTCTGTTATTCACACACACTATTGCTATTATTTTGTACTATTTTCATAGATTGTCTAACAATCTTATGGCGTATTAATTTTTACATCTGTGATCTGTACTTACTGAGTGACAGAATCAATGGAGAACCAAAACGTGATGTGACACCCCCTAAATCCGGGGTCAGAAGATTTGGTTGTCACGCAAAAATCCTCAAAATAAAACATCTGGTTAATAATAATCACTCACTTGTGATTGTCCAACACTGGAAATATAACATCTGTGACCCCAAACATACCAAGATCTTTTAAGGTTATAGGGCTAGAAACAAGAATCCAAATTCCATAAAAAAAAAAAACATTCCTTCTTTACAACATCCTTTTTGATCAAATCTTAAACCACTGGTATAACTTCGATAAGAAGTACGCCAGGCTAACTAGACCATCACATAATAATAATAAATATTAGAACTCAATTATATAAAATAGATCTTACACTAAATCCAGACATCCTGAGCCAAGTCATCTTCGAAATAGCATCACGCTTCTTCTCTTTCTGAACTGTGCGGATACGTCTCGCCAAACTACCTTACTGAAATGTTAGAATTTACAACAGCAAGTATGAGCGAAAGAAATGCTCAGCAAGCGTATAAAAATTTTGATATAAAACCAGGATTAGTGGGGCATAAAAATCAACTGAAATGTATAACAGTTTATAGAGAAACTGAATCAACAACTGTGATATACTTCAAACCATAACTGAAATCATTTGGCATGTCATAAAAATGAATCATCTGCTAATTCACAATATATAATAGCCATTCTGGCGATATGGATTGGATACACTTTAATAAAACACCATTGCCCCCTGATCAGGTTCTAAGGCAATGGGACCCTCTATACTCCACCGGTATTCTCTTTTTTTCCGTGTGTGTATAGTTCGGATTTCTGGGGTACCCAAAATAGGCAAGTAATGTTAGCCTATAGGAAGATGGTATGGTTACCATATCCTCCTTAAATATAGCCGGACCAACTACGACATGTGGCCTCCTACGCTTTACCATTTTCCAATCCAATAGAGCAATTTCCGAATTCAACAGGAAATGCTTAGTTTTAAATACAGGTCATATCCCATTATTACTACGATAATAAGGATATGAAGAGTTTTTCTTACACAATTCCCCACATCAAATGTATCAATATCAAGCAACTGTGTTCGCACAAAAATATTTAAGAATCACAAATAGCTCTGAACAATAGCTATTCGTCATGATATGAATCAATGAAACATAAAATAAAAAGTGTTTAAGATGATCAAGAAAATACTTGCCTCTAGTCCTTAGCTATTGCGTAATGCCGAAGTAATACAACTATCTTCTTTTATCTCACGTCATCACATCCTCTGTTGATCACTCGTTGGTTAGATGCTCTTGCGATTGCCACGAATCTGATCCGTCGATATCGAGCCCGCGCGTCTACTTCTATAGTCAAACATAAGATAGTACCTCAGCCTCCGGACGACAATTCTGACATTTTGTAAACGCTTATAAACTCAATTCGAACGTATTAACCATGCTTACCAATATCTCTGCCAGAAGAAAATAATTGGAAATGTCCCCTTTGAACATAGACGTTTTCCCGGTGTTAAAACACCTCACAAGTAAACCAGCAATTCCACAAACAATACTGTCTCCATCTCCAACCTTCTTCATAACCCACAAAGAATATTTCATCCATCTCCAATCTCCTTTATTAAACATCTACTTATCTCCGCTGACAAACCTAAGTCAATACTTACCAATTAATCCTTGAAAACAAACGATATCGTCATCGTTGCCAGTAAATCAAAGAAAACGTCGTCTACTCTTAACGACAACTTATCGCATAAATCATATAAACAATTAACACACATTAACTATATATATCAATCAAAACTCGATTTACATCATAACCCTCGCTACTTAATACCTTAATAATTCACATTGCACGTAAAGAGACTCAATAAGCAGATCACATAATCACATAGCACGTTGATCAGATCATAAAAAGATTTTATCCAATATTTTTAAAACAGAAAACGGGTCAAAACCCTAATTATCAAATATAACCGACTCAATAAAAAGGTTTGGTAAAAAGTCGACCAAAATTTAAAAGTTGAATTTTAACTTAAAACTATTTTTATAAGAACCGGGTCATTTTTCTAATTCCAGAAATACTTTTCTCGTTGAAAACGGACAAACGGTTTAATTAATACGCAATTAATAAGAATAATTAAATTAATTGAATATTCAAATTAATTATTTATTAATCAACTCAATCGATAGATAATCCTCAAAACATTTATCTTATTCTTCGATAAAGAAACACGATAATCAATTAATCCTCAAGACACGATTATTCCTCGAAACAATAATTAATCCTGGAGATACATCATTAATCCTCAAATCAAATACATATATACTTGTCACGTAACCAATCAACACATAGCGCGGATACGACTCACCATTAAAAGAGCACTCAAATTATTATTATAATATTTAAAAGTATTTTTAGAATAATTAAAAGAATTTTAAAAGATTTAAATAACCCTTCCCGAATCGAAAAGGATCATTAATAAACCCTCTGGTTAATTATTGGATCCCCAAAATATTTTTAGTAAATATTTAATCCGGGTTTATAAATAATTTTAGAATTTTAAAACTATTTTTACCGTTCCCGGATTATTTTTAGGATTTAAAACAATTTTATTCCATTTTAAATCACTTTTAAACAGAAAATTGGTTAATAATCCCAAATAAATTAATTAGAATCAAGTAATAATTAATTAATAAAATTATCTAATAAATAATTACATTTATTAGATAATCAAATTAATTAAATCATTATTTGAGATTAATTAATATAATTAAAAGAATTTAATTCTTAATTATTTTTGAATTAAAAACAAATAAATAAAGAAATAATTAAAATCGAATTCAGAAATAAATTCTTGATTTATCAAACATTTTCAGAAAATAATATTTCTGAAATTTATAATTAAATTCAGAATTATTAAGTAATTAAAAGTAAATAAAAGTAAATAAAAGTAAATAAAAGTAAAACTAATTAGTAAAAAGTAAAAATCAATTCTCAAAATCATTTTTCAGAAAAGGGTTAACAGATTTTAGGATCAAACAGGTACTATTCATCACCATCTACGTTGTTCTTCGTATGAATGCTCGAAGAACACTCATCGCCGTCAATGGCTGCTACCCAGTTTCCGGCCACCGGAAAAATTATTTCGGCAACCTCCGGCCACCCCTAAAACGTACAGTTTGCTACGTTTTTAAGCACTAAATCACTCCAAATTACATTTTAAACACAACCGTACCATTCATTCCAACCCAGCATCACCCGAAACCAAAATCCGGCCAAATCCGAACAAAAACCGGCGACCTTCAAAGAATTATCCGGTCAAAATTCGATTTTGCTCATTTCTCAACCAAATCAAACGTTCTATATACCAAATCAAAGCCCAGGAGTTCAATGACTTATATCAATCATCAAAAACACCAAACAATCATCAAGAAATCCGGAAAATTGAAAATTATATCTCACCCCCAAATTTTCGATTTCGAGTTTTAAGCTACTAAAAATCAAACAAAAATTATCATGATGCTCCTGAGATTGTATACAATCTATAGATACTAACCATATCAACAACAAATCACTGTATGATTCACAATAAATTCGAGAAAATTCGAATATTAAACTAAAATTATAAATTTTCGATTCAAGCAATTTATGATGTTAAAACACACATAAACATGTAGTAGAGATCAAGAGCTTCAGTTTGGTTACCCACATGAACGATTTGGATGCCGGAATCACTGTCAAAATTGCGATTGATCCTCAAGAACACCAAGAACAATTTTCCAGAATTTTTCAGAAAATAAAAATTAAAAACTGATTTTTTCTGATTAATTTTAATAATTAATTATAAAATCAGCTATTTAAACTAATCTGAAAATTAATACCCAAAAAATATTTTTAACCCCTAATTAAAATTATTAAGCCTTAAAAATAATTTTTATGGGATAAAAATGTAAAATTTTTATCTTTAAACGAATATAATATATATGTCAAAATTTCCCAAAAATTATGAATATTACAAAAATTACAACAAATTTCATTTTTGAACATCCCATTATTATACGAAAATAATTTTATGAAAAACAGGGCCTCGGATTCAATACAGGGGCTGGGTCCGGAATTTAAAATGCAAAATAACTGTATTCTAAAAATATAAAAATTACAGAAAAATAGAATAAAATATTCTATGATACACAGAAGTCACATAACACATATGGGATAATTTTTCTATTTAATAAAAATCGTAACGCGTTTAAATGCATTAAAAATAAACTAACACACATTAAAATCAACTAAAAAAATATTTTAATATAATAAATTACACGTAATTTTTCGGGTCGTTACATTCTTCCCCCCTTATAAGGATTCCGTCCTCGGAATCAGCTATGGCAACTAGTAGGGTTCCTTAACTCCTTAATCATCAATACTTGCTTTACAAAACTGGGGATAATGTTCCTTCGTAAACAACTTCTCCAAAATCTCAATTTAACTATAGGGTCTCTGTCTGACACAGTTATCACGGGAGTCTTACAACCCATCGTTATTCGTTTCAAATATGGCTCGACCAACTTTCCATTAACATAATATCCTTGAGAGAGAGAACTGATTCCATTGATATGCCACTGATATTCTAATCATTTTAGGACTCGCTCTTGCTCTTGACGATTCTGTTGCGAATCTAACTTCTATCAACGAATTTCGCTTATTCTGACCTGATTGGCATACCCTTGAAATTCAGCAGAGATAACAAGAATTATGAAATTTTGAAGAGAACGGATTCCATATCATAGCAAATGTCCCACAATTGTGGTTATGAATTTTATGAATGTTAAAGCAACCTGATTTGAAATAAGAGAATAACCGAGAGATCAATATGATCACATGAACCCGACGTTGTGTGTCTTAGCTCCGACATTTACAATTAAAGGTGATCAGCCTTCTTGTAATACACAACACACCAGTGATGGCGTCCCATCCAACTTCTATCACACAGACAGATATACCTGGTGTCCCCTATAAATAGGGTTGTTCGTCTCAGTAGGATTAGAGAAATATGAAAGGAATTCCAAATTTTTTTATTTTCCGAAAAGAAGAACCAGGAAGAAAGTACCGAACAAGTGGTACTATATTGCAAATAAGGTTATTAATCATTGGAGAAAACAAAAAGTTGAAAGTCTCAGAAATTTGAAAGTAGGTTTCATAATAACCACTGAAGCAATTGAGATTCAAAATGGAGATTGAACACAAGTGTCAAAATGTCACTGTTTAGAAGAAGAGATATATCTTTTAACGAATACCTCTTTAGGAGGGATATCAAAATAATTCATAGAAAGAAAAGGTATTGCCAAGGTCACTACTTATGCCTTCTTCGTCAGTTCCTTCGATAGCTCGTCATTCGAATTTAAGCTTCTTCCATTCCACGTTGTACCGATATCGATATCGCTTGTCATCGTGAACTCGTAATAATCTCTGAAGATTCCACAGTAAACATCTCCATTCGCAAGGCGGTCTATCCAGCTCAGCACAACTATATCAAACGAGTACTCCAATCGTAACTTACTAATTGGTACTATATCCAATAGTCCAACACGAACTCTATATGAGCTCAGACGTTCCTTACTTAGCTATACACACTCCTACACACTCTCGTTTCTAGTTTACTATAACCTCAGCTCTGATACCAACTGTGACACCCCCCAAATCCGGGGTCAGAAGATTTGGTTGTCACGCAAAAATCCTCAAAATAAAACATCTGGTTAATAATAATCACTCACTTGTGATTGTCCAACACTGGAAATATAACATCTGTGACCCCAAACATACCAAGATCTTTTAAGGTTATAGGGCTAGAAACAAGAATCCAAATTCCATAAAAAAAAACATTCCTTCTTTACAACATCCTTTTTGATCAAATCTTAAACCACTGGTATAACTTCGATAAGAAGTACGCCAGGCTAACTAGACCATCACATAATAATAATAAATATTAGAACTCAATTATATAAAATAGATCTTACACTAAATCCAGACATCCTGAGCCAAGTCATCTTCGAAATAGCATCACGCTTCTTCTCTTTCTGAACTGTGCGGATACGTCTCGCCAAACTACCTTACTGAAATGTTAGAATTTACAACAGCAAGTATGAGCGAAAGAAATGCTCAGCAAGCGTATAAAAATTTTGATATAAAACCAGGATTAGTGGGGCATAAAAATCAACTGAAATGTATAACAGTTTATAGAGAAACTGAATCAACAACTGTGATATACTTCAAACCATAACTGAAATCATTTGGCATGTCATAAAAATGAATCATCTGCCAATTCACAATATATAATAGCCATTCTGGCGATATGGATTGGATACACTTTAATAAAACACCATTGCCCCCTGATCAGGTTCTAAGGCAATGGGACCCTCTATACTCCACCGGTATTCTCTTTTTTTCCGTGTGTGTATAGTTCGAATTTCTGGGGTACCCAAAATAGGCAAGTAATGTTAGCCTATAGGAAGATGGTATGGTTACCATATCCTCCTTAAATATAGCCGGACCAACTACGACATGTGGCCTCCTACGCTTTACCATTTTCCAATCCAATAGAGCAATTTCCGAATTCAACAGGAAATGCTTAGTTTTAAATACAGGTCATATCCCATTATTACTACGATAATAAGGATATGAAGAGTTTTTCTTACACAATTCCCCACATCAAATGTATCAATATCAAGCAACTGTGTTCGCACAAAAATATTTAAGAATCACAAATAGCTCTGAACAATAGCTATTCGTCATGATATGAATCAATGAAACATAAAATAAAAAGTGTTTAAGATGATCAAGAAAATACTTGCCTCTGGTCCTTAGCTATTGCGTAATGCCGAAGTAATACAACTATCTTCTTTTATCTCACGTCATCACATCCTCTGTTGATCACTCGTTGGTTAGATGCTCTTGCGATTGCCACGAATCTGATCCGTCGATATCGAGCCCGCGCGTCTACTTCTATAGTCAAACATAAGATAGTACCTCAGCCTCCGGACGACAATTCTGACATTTTGTAAACGCTTATAAACTCAATTCGAACGTATTAACCATGCTTACCAATATCTCTGCCAGAAGAAAATAATTGGAAATGTCCCCTTTGAACATAGACGTTTTCCCGGTGTTAAAACACCTCACAAGTAAACCAGCAATTCCACAAACAATACTGTCTCCATCTCCAACCTTCTTCATAACCCACAAAGAATATTTCATCCATCTCCAATCTCCTTTATTAAACATCTACTTATCTCCGCTGACAAACCTAAGTCAATACTTACCAATTAATCCTTGAAAACAAACGATATCGTCATCGTTGCCAGTAAATCAAAGAAAACGTCGTCTACTCTTAACGACAACTTATCGCATAAATCATATAAACAATTAACACACATTAACTATATATATCAATCAAAACTCGATTTACATCATAACCCTCGCTACTTAATACCTTAATAATTCACATTGCACGTAAAGAGACTCAATAAGCAGATCACATAATCACATAGCACGTTGATCAGATCATAAAAAGATTTTATCCAATATTTTTAAAACAGAAAACGGGTCAAAACCCTAATTATCAAATATAACCGACTCAATAAAAAGGTTTGGTAAAAAGTCGACCAAAATTTAAAAGTTGAATTTTAACTTAAAACTATTTTTATAAGAACCGGGTCATTTTTCTAATTCCAGAAATACTTTTCTCGTTGAAAACGGACAAACGGTTTAATTAATACGCAATTAATAAGAATAATTAAATTAATTGAATATTCAAATTAATTATTTATTAATCAACTCAATCGATAGATAATCCTCAAAACATTTATCTTATTCTTCGATAAAGAAACACGATAATCAATTAATCCTCAAGACACGATTATTCCTCGAAACAATAATTAATCCTGGAGATACATCATTAATCCTCAAATCAAATACATATATACTTGTCACGTAACCAATCAACACATAGCGCGGATACGACTCACCATTAAAAGAGCACTCAAATTATTATTATAATATTTAAAAGTATTTTTAGAATAATTAAAAGAATTTTAAAAGATTTAAATAACCCTTCCCGAATCGAAAAGGATCATTAATAAACCCTCTGGTTAATTATTGGATCCCCAAAATATTTTTAGTAAATATTTAATCCGGGTTTATAAATAATTTTAGAATTTTAAAACTATTTTTACCGTTCCCGGATTATTTTTAGGATTTAAAACAATTTTATTCCATTTTAAATCACTTTTAAACAGAAAATTGGTTAATAATCCCAAATAAATTAATTAGAATCAAGTAATAATTAATTAATAAAATTATCTAATAAATAATTACATTTATTAGATAATCAAATTAATTAAATCATTATTTGAGATTAATTAATATAATTAAAAGAATTTAATTCTTAATTATTTTTGAATTAAAAACAAATAAATAAAGAAATAATTAAAATGGAATTCAGAAATAAATTCTTGATTTATCAAACATTTTCAGGAAATAATATTTCTGAAATTTATAATTAAATTCAGAATTATTAAGTAATTAAAAGTAAATAAAAGTAAATAAAAGTAAATAAAAGTAAAACTAATTAGTAAAAAGTAAAAATCAATTCTCAAAATCATTTTTCAGAAAAGGGTTAACAGATTTTAGGATCAAACAGGTACTATTCATCACCATCTACGTTGTTCTTCGTATGAATGCTCGAAGAACACTCATCGCCGTCAATGGCTGCTACCCAGTTTCCGGCCACCGGAAAAATTATTCCGGCAACCTCCGGCCACCCCTAAAACGTACAGTTTGCTACGTTTTTAAGCACTAAATCACTCCAAATTACATTTTAAACACAACCGTACCATTCATTCCAACCCAGCATCACCCGAAACCAAAATCCGGCCAAATCCGAACAAAAACCGGCGACCTTCAAAGAATTATCCGGTCAAAATTCGATTTTGCTCATTTCTCAACCAAATCAAACGTTCTATATACCAAATCAAAGCCCAGGAGTTCAATGACTTATATCAATCATCAAAAACACCAAACAATCATCAAGAAATCCGGAAAATTGAAAATTATATCTCACCCCCAAATTTTCGATTTCGAGTTTTAAGCTACTAAAAATCAAACAAAAATTATCATGATGCTCCTGAGATTGTATACAATCTATAGATACTAACCATATCAACAACAAATCACTGTATGATTCACAATAAATTCGAGAAAATTCGAATATTAAACTAAAATTATAAATTTTCGATTCAAGCAATTTATGATGTTAAAACACACATAAACATGTAGTAGAGATCAAGAGCTTCAGTTTGGTTACCCACATGAACGATTTGGATGCCGGAATCACTGTCAAAATTGCGATTGATCCTCAAGAACACCAAGAACAATTTTCCAGAATTTTTCAGAAAATAAAAATTAAAAACTGATTTTTTCTGATTAATTTTAATAATTAATTATAAAATCAGCTATTTATACTAATCTGAAAATTAATACCCAAAAAATATTTTTAACCCCTAATTAAAATTATTAAGCCTTAAAAATAATTTTTATGGGATAAAAATGTAAAATTTTTATCTTTAAACGAATATAATATATATGTCAAAATTTCCCAAAAATTATGAATATTACAAAAATTACAACAAATTTCATTTTTGAACATCCCATTATTATACGAAAATAATTTTATGAAAAACAGGGCCTCGGATTCAATACAGGGGCTGGGTCCGGAATTTAAAATGCAAAATAACTGTATTCTAAAAATATAAAAATTACAGAAAAATAGAATAAAATATTCTATGATACACAGAAGTCACATAACACATATGGGATAATTTTTCTATTTAATAAAAATCGTAACGCGTTTAAATGCATTAAAAATAAACTAACACACATTAAAATCAACTAAAAAAATATTTTAATATAATAAATTACACGTAATTTTTCGGGTCGTTACACGTGAACAACACAAACATGGTGGTTGATCCCAACGCACAGATTGTAACATCTGATGGGGATCACCAGCCTCCGTTAAACCCTATCGCACAGATTGTAACATCTGATGTGGGTGCAATGCCGGTTGGACATGTGCCTCCGGGACATGTGCCTGTGGGACAGATTAATGTTCCGATTGGATCGATTTCGTCAGGTTTCGTTCCTTCGAACGGACATGCGGTGCCTATTGGTATGCAAACATCGGTAGTACAGACGCCTGTCATGCCTATCGTGCCTAGCACACATATTGCACCTGTTGTGCCTACGGTTCCTTCAGTGCTTGCTGCACATGCTGAGAAACCTGAGAAGTTCAATGGTACGAACTTCAAACGCTGGCAGCAAAAGATGCTGTTTTATCTGACCACGTTGAATATGGATCGCTACCTCAGGGAGGATCCACCGTTGCTCACTGCTGAGAGTAACACGCAAGCAGTTTATGCTGTTGATGCTTGGAAGCATGCCGATTATATCTGTCAGAATTACGTGCTAAATGGTTTGACTGACTCGTTATATAACGTGTACAGTACAAAGCCAACAGCTAAGGTCTTATGGGAGTCACTTGACCATAAGTACAAAACCGAGGATGTTGGGGCTAAGAAGTGGATTGTTGGTCGCTTTCTTGATTATAAGATGGCGGATTCTAAGACTGTGGTCAGTCAGGTGCAAGAACTGCAAGTGATCATCCATGATATTCATGCTGAAGGGATGATCATAAGTGAGTCTTTCCAAGTTGCTGATGTGATTGAGAAGCTGCCACCTGGATGGAAAGATTTCAAGAACTACCTTAAGCATAAGCGAAAGGAGATGACTATGGAGGATGTTGGTCCCGGAGTATTGCAGAAGGGGGGGGGTTGAATGCAATACTGATAAAATCGAATCTTTAAATCAAGAATGAAGATAAAGATTATAGATTATCAGTAGATGTATGCAAGCAATAAGTGAAACAAGATTTCTCACAAAATAAATGTTTTATTTATTTTGTGTGAAGTGTTGCTACAACCTGGAGAGAGAGTTTCTCCAGCTTCGATATCTCAAGAGATACAGATTGCTTCATGTGCGTACATGAATAGAAAAGAATCTAAGATGTATCTAAGTAGACTAAGATACTCTGTTGTCTCTATCGCATGGGGTGTTGAGCAGCTGTCGTTTTCAAGTGGCAGCTCATTACAATTTGCACACCCATGTGACTTTCCCAAATTGCTATACAGACAGGATAAACCTTATAAGTAAAGCAACCTAGATTCTTTCTATTTCTAGCTAATACAATTCTAGTAGATGTGGATATTACATACTCCTCGAATTGACCAGCCTTGTCTTGTGAATCTCTTAAGCTTCTGTCGTGGTATTGCAGGTCTGCTACAAACGATAGTGAGTTGCAGCAAATCTGTTTCTTGAACATGTAACCTGTCACGGGCTTTGACTGAGAAAATACCCAATTCAAATAATCCAAGGTGACAGTAACCTTAACCGCAGAGTCTGCTGTCAAAGGAATATTCAGTGGTTGACAGTACGAGCTCCCGCCAATGTTGCTGTCGGAACTCCAGACTTGCTGTCAAGTGTGAGAGTGTCACTGTCTCTTGCTTCAGCCAATGTTGCTGTCAGATGTAGCTTTGTCGTGACTTTGCAACATTTGTCTTCTTGTAACTTTACTGTCAAGAACATGACAGTAACTTTTATTCTTGCTGTCTTCTGGATGTATTCCTTGAGGCTTGAACAAATGTATGAACTTCTCCCAAATCATACAATTATTACATGACAGTAATTATTCAAATACAAAGACATACTCTGGTTGTGACAGTATGTTCAACTTAGTAAAAACTAAGTACAGGAAAATATAGTTAAGTTGTATCTATGCTATCACCCATAAGTCCCAACAATCTCCCCCAATTTGTTTTTATGGACAATAACAACAAATTTACAATCAAAACGTGCTGACAACTTAACTAACATAAATCAGAATAGATGAAATACCATATTTGATAAATGTTAAAGAAAAATCTAGAACATAAAGCTTATGAATTAACTGCAAATCAATTGCTCCTATTGAATGAGCAAATCAGAGTTTAACTTAGCTTGATTTTGGCAGTCTCCAGTTGTTCAGATTTTTCCCTCTCTTCTGAGAGCTTCATTTCTTGCTTTTCTTAGGTCTTCAACTAAAGCTTTTTCTTCTGGTGATCTGGCATCATCTTCAATGTCTTCAATGTACCCTTGTATCACTCGAGAAGTAAATACTTCAGCATCTTTTAGATCAAACCAAGTTTCAAAATCATACGTGTATGTTCTGAACTTCAGAATTCATTGGATGAACTTGAACCTCCTTCCAGGAAAAGCATTTAAGGATTCTCTCCTTTTTCTGTCTAGCTTTGGATCTTCATCTCTCCTTTGATCAAATATTACTTCTAGTTCCCAAGCAACTAGCATTTCAAGCTTATGAACAGATCCAACAACTTTCCAGTAGAGATCCTTTAGTATACTGGTCCTCAATTTGTGAAAACTATCAACATAGATTTCTTGCTTATCATCCTTGATTCTCAGAGGATTATCCAGTACACAGGGCTGATAACCTGCTTCCTCACTGAATAGCTTGTTGAGTTTCTTGTAGCTTTCCTTCAGTTGACCTTTAGATCTTCAGCACTTAGTTGGGCAGATGTGGCAGGTTTGGTAGGTTTGGTAGATTGGGATGATTTAGCTTTAGCAGCCTGATAAGCTTGTCCTGCTTCATATTTAGCCATGCCAGCCTTTGTAAAAGGACGATGTGCTTCTTTAAGGTTCACATCAAGCATTGGTTCCCATCAGAACTAACTTCAAGGTCTGCATCATCATGTGCTCTCCAGTCACCATACTTCTCATAAAATTCAGCATATCTTTGAGCATAGTATTCTTTGACATGCTCTAAGATACTGCTGTAAACATCTTGGTCTGTTTCCATGAGAGTGATCATCCTTTCCAAAATGAAAAAATCAATTCTTCTCCTTACCTTTACCGTTTTTCATGAGAGATCACGCATGCCTACCACATGTGAAACTATTTCCATAGTAAAGTCTGGTTCTACAGTTATACATGTAGTTCCATGGTCCTTGAGATCAAACAAAAATTATCATGATGCTCCTGAGATTATATACAATCTATAGACACTAACCACATCAACAACAAATCATCCTACAATCCAAAATAAATTCGAGAAAAATTCGAATATTAAACTAAAATTATGAATTTTCGATTCAAGCAATTTAGGATGTTAAAACACACATAAACATGTAGTAGAGATCAAGAGCTTCAGTTTGGTTACCCATATGAACGATTTGGATGCCGGAATCACTGTCAAAAGTGTGTTTGATCTCCAAGAACACCAAGAACAATATTCAAAGAATTTTCCAGAAAATAAAATCAAAAATCTGATTTTTGATTAATTTTAACAACTAAAAATAAAATTCTGCTATTTATATAAATCTGAAAATTAATACCCCAAAAATATTTTTAACCCCTAATTAAAATTATTAAGCCCTAAAAATAATTTTTATGGGATAAAAATGTAAAATTTTTATTTTTAAACAAATACAATATATATGTCAAAATTTTCCAAAAATTATGAACATTACAAAAATTACAAAATAATGCATCTTTAAATATCCTATCATTATATAAAAATAATTTTATCGAAATCAAGGCCTCGGATTCAGTATAGGGGCTGGATCCGGAAATTAAAATCCGAAATAACTGTATTCTAAAAATATAAAAATTACAGAAAAATAGAATAAAATAATCTATGCTACACAGAAGTCACATAACACGTATGGGATAATTTTCCTATTTAATAAAAATCATAACGCGTTTAAATGCATTAAAAATAAACTAACACACAGTAAAATCAACTAAAAATATATTTTAGTATAATAAATTACACGTAATTTTTCGGGTCGTTACATTCTTCCCCTCTTATAAGGATTCCATCCTCGGAATCAGCTAAGGCAACTAGTAGGGTTCCTTAACTCCTTCATTATCAACACTTGCTTTACAAGACTGGGGATAGAGTTCATTCGTAAACAACTTCTCCAAAATCTCAATTCAACTATAGGGTCTCTATCTGAGGTAGTTATTACTGGAGTCTTACAACCCATCGTTATTCGTTTCAAATATGGCTCGACCAACTTTCCATTAACATAATATCCTTGAGAGAGAGAACTGATTCCATTGATATGTCACTGATATTCTAATCATTTTAGGACGCGTTCTTGCTCTTGGCGATTCCGTTGCGAATCTAATTTCTATCTGCGAATTTCGCTTATCCTGACCTGATTGGCATACCCTTGAAATTCAATAGAGATAACAAGAATCATGAAATTTTAGAGAGAACAGATTTCGTATCATAGCAAATGTCCCACAATTGTGGTTATGAATTTTATGAATTTTAAAGCAACCTGATTTGAAATAAGAGAATAACTGAGAGATCAATATGATCACATGAACCCGACATTGTGTGTCTTAGCTCCGACATTTAAAATTAAAGGTGATCAGCCTTCTTGTAATACACAACACACCAGTGATGGCGTCCCATCCAACTTATATCACACAGACAGATATACCTGGTGTCCCCTATAAATAGGGTTGTTCGTCTCAGTAGGATTAGAGAAATATGAAAGGAATTCCAAATTTCTTATTTTCCGAAAAGAAGAACCAGGAAGAAAGTACCGAACAAGTGGTACTATATTGCAAATAAGGTTATTAATCATTGGAGAAAACAAAAAGTTGAAAGTCTCAGAAATTTAAAAATAGGTTTCATAGTAACCACTGAAACAATTGAGATTCAAAATGGAGATTGAACACAAGTATCAAAATGTCACTGTTTAGAAGAGGAGAAATATCTTTTAACGAATACCTCTTTAGGAGGGATATCAAAATAATTCATAGAAAGAAAAGGTATTGCCAAGGTCACTACTTATGCCTTCTTTGCTAATTCCTTCGATAGCTCGTCATTCGAATTTAAGCTTCTTCCGTTCCACGTTTTAAGAATATCGATATCGTACGTCGTCATTGACTCGTAATAATCTCTGAAGATTCCACAGTAAACATCTCCATTCGCCCGGCGATCTATCCAATTCAGCACAACTATCTCAAACGAGTACTCCAATCTTAACTTACTAATTGGTACTATATCCAATAGTCCAACAGGAACTCTACATGAGCTCTGACGTTCCTTACTTAGCTATACACACTCCTACACACTCTCGTTTCTAGTTTACTATAACCTCAGCTCTGATACCAACTGTGACACCTCCCAAATCCGGGGTCAGAAGATTTGGTTGTCACGCGAAAATCCTCAAAATAAAACATCTGGTTAATAATAATCATTCACCTGTGATTGACCAACACTGGAAATATAACATATGTGACCCCAAACATACCAAGATCTTTTAAGGTTATAGGGCTAGAAACAAGAATCCAAATTCCATTAGATAAAAAAAATCATTCATTCCCAACATTCTCTTCGATCAAATCTTAAACCACTGGTGTAATTTCGATAAGAAGTACGCCAGGCTAACTAGACAATTACATAATAAATATAAATATTAGAACTCAATTATATAAAATAGATCTTACACTAAATCCAGACATCCTGAGCCAAGTCATCTTCGAAATAGCATCACGCTTCTTCTCTTTCTGAACTGCGCGGATAAGTCTCGCCAAACTACCTTACTGAAATGTTAGAATTTACAACAGCAAGTATGAGCGAAAGAAATGCTCAGCAAGCGTATAAAAATTTTGATATAAAACCAGGATAAGTGGGGCATAAAATCAACTGAAATGTAAAGCAGTTTATAGAGAAACTGAATCAACCACTGTGATATAATTCAAATCATAACTGAAATCATTTGGCATGTCATAAAAATGAATCATCTGCCAATTCACAATATATAATAGCCATTCGGGCGATATGGATTGGATATATAAAAATAAAGACAAAACACCATTGCCCCCTGATCAGGTTCAAAAGCAATGGGACCCTTTATACTACCGCCGGTACATTTCTATACTCGTGTGTATAACCCGGATTTCATGAGGGTACCAAAATAGGCAAGTAATGTTAGCCTATAGGAAGATGGAATAGTTACCATATCCTCCTTAAATATTGCTGGACCATGGTAGCAACCATGGCCTCCTATGCTTTCCAATAAATATTGCTGGACCATGAAATCATCATGGCCTCCTACGCTTTACCATCTTCCAATCCAATAGAGCAATTTCCGAATTCAACAGGAAATGCTTAGTTTCACATACAGTTCACATCCCTATTATTTACTACGATAATAAGGATATGAAGAGTTTATCTTAAACAATTCCCCACATCAAGGATACCAATATCAAGCAACTATTTTCGCACAAAAATATTTAAGAACCACAAATAGCTCTGAACAATAACTATTTGTCATGATATGAATAAATGAAACAGAAAATAAAAAGTGGTTAGGATGATAAAGCAAATACTTGCCTCCGGTCCTTAGCTATTGCGCAAAGCCGAAGTAATACGATTCTCTTCTTCTTCTTCTATCTAACGGCATCACAATCTTCTCTTTAAATCATTCGTTGGTTTGACGCTCTTGCGATTGCCACGAGTCTGATCCGCCGACATGGAGCTCGCGCGTCTACTTCTATAATCAAGCATAAGCTGGTACATCAGTCTTCAGACATCAAGTTCTACTTTTCTAAACACTTACAAACTCCATTCGAACATATTAACCCTGCTTACCAATATCTCTGTCGGAAGAAAATAATTGGAAATGTCCCCTTTGAACATAGACGTTTTCCCGGTGTTAAAACACCTCACAAGTAAACCAGCAATTCCACATACAATGCCTTCATCTCAACCTTCTTCATTACAATCCACAAACAATACCGCATCCATCTCCAACCTTATTCATAACCCACAAAGAATATTGCATCTATCTCCAACCTCCTTGATTAGACATCTACTTATCTCTGTTGACCAACCTAAGTCAATATTCAACAATTAATCCTTGCAAAAATAAATGATATCACCATCGTTGCCAGTAAATCAAAGAAACCATCATCTACTCTTAATGACATCTTATAATATTAACCATATAAACAATTAAGCACACATTAAATATATATCGGTCACAACTCAATTTATAACCTAACCCTTGATACTTAATACCTTGACAATTTACATCGGACGCATAAGGACTCGATAAGTAGATCACATACTCACATAGCACGTAATTCACACAACAGATACGATTCACAAATAAAAGAGCACTCAAAAAATATTTTTAGAATATTTAAAAATATTTTTAAAGCACTAAAAAAATTTTAAAAGATTTAATTAACCCTTTTTGAATCAAAAACGATTGCTAATAAACCCTCCGGGTAAGTTTTGGATTCCCAAAATATTTTAATAAATATTTAATCCGGGTTTATAAATAATTTTAGAATTTTAAAACTATTTTCATCGCTCCCGGATTATTTTTAGAATTTTAAAACAATTTTATTACATTTTAAACAAATAAGACAAATAAAGAAATAAATATTAAAGGTAAAATAATATTTAGAAAATAAATAAATCATTTTATTTTCCAAAATAATTAAATCTGATTATTTTCAATTATATTTAAGAAATCTTTAATTAATTAAATTAATTGATTAATATTAATTAACCAATCAATTTAAATTAATTAAGATATTAGCTAAATAAATTTAAAATAATCAAATAAAATAAATTTCGAATTAAAAATAATTTATTAAAATTTTAAAACTATTTATCGAAATTAAAAATAAATTTTCGGAATTTAAAAATGATTTTTTGAATTTCTGAAAATAAAATTCGAATTTATAAATAAATTTTAAAAAAAATTCCAAAATCATTTTTTTAGAAAAGGTTTTCAGATTTTGAAGATTAAACTGGTACTATTCATCACCACCTTCACTGTTCTTCGTATGAATGCTCGAAGAACATCCACCACCTTCAATGACAGATTGCCCAGAATCCGGTGGCCGGAGAAAATTCCGGCGAACTCCGGCGACATAAAAAACGTACCATTCGTTACGTTTTTAAGCTCAAAATCGTTCCAAATCATCTCCTAAACACAACCATACCATTCAAACAATCCCAAAATCAACCGAACTAAAAATTCGGCCAAAAACCGAACAAATCCGGCGACCTTCAAAACCAAAACCGATGAACTCTAAATCGGATACCAAATCATACGTTCTATATACCAAATCGAAGCCCAGGAGTTCAATGACTTATATCAATCATCAAAATCATCAAACAATCAACAATCAATCCGGAAAATTGAAAATTATTCTCACCCCCACAAAATTCGATTTCGAGTTTTAAGATACTAAAAATCAAACAAAAATTATCATGATGCTCCTGAGATTATATACAATCTATAGACACTAACCACATCAAAAACAAATCATCCTACAATCCAAAATAAATTCGAGAAAAATTCGAATATTAAACTAAAATTATGAATTTTCGATTCAAGCAATTTAGGATGTTAAAACACACATAAACATGTAGTAGAGATCAAGAGCTTCAGTTTGGTTACCCATATGAACGATTTGGATGCCGGAATCACTGTCAAAAGTGTGTTTGATCTCCAAGAACACCAAGAACAATATTCAAAGAATTTTCCAGAAAATAAAATCAAAAATCTGATTTTTGATTAATTTTAACAACTAAAAATAAAATTCTGCTATTTATATAAATCTGAAAATTAATACCCCAAAAATATTTTTAACCCCTAATTAAAATTATTAAGCCCTAAAAATAATTTTTATGGGATAAAAATGTAAAATTTTTATTTTTAAACAAATACAATATATATGTCAAAATTTTCCAAAAATTATGAACATTACAAAAATTACAAAATAATGCATCTTTAAATATCCTATCATTATATAAAAATAATTTTATCGAAATCAAGGCCTCGGATTCAGTATAGGGGCTGGATCCGGAAATTAAAATGCGAAATAACTGTATTCTAAAAATATAAAAATTACAGAAAAATAGAATAAAATAATCTATGCTACACAGAAGTCACATAACACGTATGGGATAATTTTCCTATTTAATAAAAATCATAACGCGTTTAAATGCATTAAAAATAAACTAACACACAGTAAAATCAACTAAAAATATATTTTAGTATAATAAATTACACGTAATTTTTCGGGTCGTTACATTCTTCCCCTCTTATAAGGATTCCGTCCTCGGAATCAGCTAAGGCAACTAGTAGGGTTCCTTAACTCCTTCATTATCAACACTTGCTTTACAAAACTGGGGATAGAGTTCATTCGTAAACAACTTCTCCAAAATCTCAATTCAACTATAGGGTCTCTATCTGAGGTAGTTATTACTGGAGTCTTACAACCCATCGTTATTCGTTTCAAATATGGCTCGACCAACTTTCCATTAACATAATATCCTTGAGAGAGAGAACTGATTCCATTGATATGTCACTGATATTCTAATCATTTTAGGACGCGTTCTTGCTCTTGGCGATTCCGTTGCGAATCTAATTTCTATCTGCGAATTTCGCTTATCCTGACCTGATTGGCATACCCTTGAAATTCAATAGAGATAACAAGAATCATGAAATTTTAGAGAGAACAGATTTCGTATCATAGCAAATGTCCCACAATTGTGGTTATGAATTTTATGAATTTTAAAGCAACCTGATTTGAAATAAGAGAATAACTGAGAGATCAATATGATCACATGAACCCGACATTGTGTGTCTTAGCTCCGACATTTAAAATTAAAGGTGATCAGCCTTCTTGTAATACACAACACACCAGTGATGGCGTCCCATCCAACTTATATCACACAGACAGATATACCTGGTGTCCCCTATAAATAGGGTTGTTCGTCTCAGTAGGATTAGAGAAATATGAAAGGAATTCCAAATTTGTTATTTTCCGAAAAGAAGAACCAGGAAGAAAGTACCGAACAAGTGGTACTATATTGCAAATAAGGTTATTAATCATTGGAGAAAACAAAAAGTTGAAAGTCTCAGAAATTTAAAAATAGGTTTCATAGTAACCACTGAAACAATTGAGATTCAAAATGGAGATTTAACACAAGTATCAAAATGTCACTGTTTAGAAGATGAGAAATATCTTTTAACGAATACCTCTTTAGGAGGGATATCAAAATAATTCATAGAAAGAAAAGGTATTGCCAAGGTCACTACTTATGCCTTCTTTGCCAATTCCTTCGATAGCTCGTCATTCGAATTTAAGCTTCTTCCGTTCCACGTTTTAAGAATATCGATATCGTACGTCGTCATTGACTCATAATAATCTCTGAAGATTCCATAGTAAACATCTCCATTCGCCCGGCGATCTATCCAATTCAGCACAACTATCTCAAACGAGTACTCCAATCTTAACTTACTAATTGGTACTATATCCAATAGTCCAATAGGAACTCTACATGAGCTCTGACGTTCCTTACTTAGCTATACACACTCCTACACACTCTCGTTTCTAGTTTACTATAACCTCAGCTCTGATACCAACTGTGACACCCCCCAAATCCGGGGTCAGAAGATTTGGTTGTCACGCGAAAATCCTCAAAATAAAACATCTGGTTAATAATAATCATTCACCTATGATTGACCAACACTGGAAATATAACATATGTGACCCCAAACATACCAAGATCTTTTAAGGTTATAGGGCTAGAAACAAGAATCCAAATTCCATTAGATAAAAAAAAATCATTCATTCCCAACATTCTCTTCGATCAAATCTTAAACCACTGGTGTAATTTCGATAAGAAGTACGCCAGGATAACTAGACAATTACATAATAAATATAAATATTAGAACTCAATTATATAAAATAGATCTTACACTAAATCCAGACATCCTGAGCCAAGTCATCTTCGAAATAGCATCACGCTTCTTCTCTTTCTGAACTGCGCGGATAAGTCTCGCCAAACTACCTTACTGAAATGTTAGAATTTACAACAGCAAGTATGAGCGAAAGAAATGCTCAGCAAGCGTATAAAAATTTTGATATAAAACCAGGATAAGTGGGGCATAAAATCAACTGAAATGTAAAGCAGTTTATAGAGAAACTGAATCGACCACTGTGATATAATTCAAATCATAACTGAAATCATTTGGCATGTCATAAAAGTGAATCATCTGCCAATTCACAATATATACTAGCCATTCGGGCGATATGGATTGGATATATAAAAATAAAGACAAAACACCATTGCCCCCTGATCAGGTTCAAAAGTAATGGGACCCTTTATACTATCACCGGTACATTTCTATACCCGTGTGTATAACCCGGATTTCATGAGGGTACCAAAATAGGCAAGTAATGTTAGCCTATAGGAAGATGGAATGGTTACCATATCCTCCTTAAATATTGCTGGACCATGGTAGCAACCATGGCCTCCTACGCTTTCCAATAAATATTGTTGGACCATGAAATCATCATGGCCTCCTACGCTTTACCATCTTCCAATCCAATAGAGCAATTTCCGAATTCAACAGGAAATGCTTAGTTTCACATACAGTTCACATCCCTATTATTTACTACGATAATAAGGATATGAAGAGTTTATCTTAAACAATTCCCCTTCAAGGATAATTGGGACTCCTTCTACCAAAGACAATATAACCTGCCACTCCTTAAGCGTTGCATTGTATCCAACCCTGACTTTAGAAATTAATCTCTTCAAAGCACTTATGTACTCCGCAGTCATTGGATTCTGCAAATTCAGGTTGTAGAACAGATCATCTGCCTCCTTGTTATGAACTCCTTTTGCACATGGTCCCATAAATATCTTCCTTGCTTCATCCCACTTCTGCCCTATCCTTCTATTGTCCAGATCAACTTGAGGATCAGCTAGCTTTGCAAGCTCATACTCGTACTGCTTCCCTTGTAGCTCCACTTTCTTTTCTATAAACGCAGCACGTTCTTGCATCATCTTCATTTTAGAGAACTCAGCTTGTTCCAAGGCTAACTGTTGAGACTTAAGGGTTTCCTCATCAATAGGAACTTCTTCAGGCATTCCGAAAGACATCCCAGCACCTCCACCTTGTTCCTTCAAAGATCTTTTTATTGCATGTGCTAAAGGTACGTCTTCCATATCAGAATCTGAATCAAGTACCTCCTGTACTTTTTCTTGATGACTCAGGTCAACGAATGGTTCATCTTGCTCAACCATTATTGCCTTACCCTTTCTCTTCCTCTGAGCCTCTTCATCAATAACCGGCTCAATTTCTTTTTCTTTGACAAGATCAGCTTGTTCTTGAATTTCTTCGATTTGAACTCCCTGCTGTCTCGTCTCCTTTCCACTCTCCCCCTTAGGTGAGTTATCCTGAACTCCACCTTGGTCTTCAGATCCACCAGCTGCATAAGAACCTCTAAAACCAGAACCAGAGGCTCCCGCTCCACTAGCACCACCAGCATCAAGGGGAGGTTGTTGTGGCTCGAAACACTCTGGGGGCACAAAACTCCTGACTGCGAACATCATTCTACTGATCTCCACAGCCATTGTATCCATTGTAGTCTCCATTGCTCCCATCCTCTCATTCAGAGTGCTTCCCAAGACACCACCAGCATGGCCCAAGTCATTGACCTTGTTTGTCAAAGCATCAAACGCTGTAGCTTGACTTGCCATTCGTGCTGCGTAGTCATCAAGAGCCCTTTGATTATTTCCAATAGTAATCCCTAACTGCCCCATCGTCTGCCCGAACTGCTTCATCTGATTTTCCATAGAAGTCATACGTGTATCAATATTTTCAATGTTAAGGGACGGTGTTTGGTTTAGGTGACCTCGCTCTAATACTCGTTCTGTTAGTATTTGGCGCTCGGTTTCGGGCCTTAAAAATGAAGGTCCCTCTCTCCCTAACCTCTCACACACACTCCCTGTCTCACGCTCATGTATGTCTTCAATGATTGATCCAAAGTATGAAGCAGTACCTGCAGAAACTGGATAAGCAATATAATTTGCAGTTATGGGATCAATTTCTGTTGGCTCCTGAGTTGGAATCTCAGGCTGCGAGGCTGCAAAATGTTCTTGTACAACATCAGAACCGATCCTCTTTGCAGCATCAGTACGTACCGGTGAAGGTACGGCTGAAGATTTTAAAACTTCATGTCCTTTTGAAGCAACAGTATCTTCAAAAGGTACATCATCCTCACCAAAATCCCTATGTGCAGATTGTTCAAGGGGAGAACCACTCTCGTGAGGTGGAGTGGTTGCGTGTGACACACTAGGGTTTGACTGAGGTTTAGAAGTAGCAGCATGAGAAAATTTGGCTTTTTTTCGAGTAAGAGGCTGCTCTTCGGGGTCACTCTCCTCATCATATCCTACATCTACATGTGCTAGCTGTTTGGATTCCGGTGATAGGGGTGACAGAGAATCAGAAATATAGCTCTCACCCTGGGATAGATCCTGCGGGCTAGCAGTCTCTTGGGTCTCGGAATCAGATACATAGGAAGAGGAATGAGTAGTATGCAGAGAGAGATTACCTGATTCATTACCTTGTTCGTCATCGCTTTGCTCATCAGGAATCCCTTCAAATGCCTCAACATGAGCAGACGGATTCTGAGCATATGATGAAACTTGCGAAGATTCTGCCAAAGTGGTAACTCCTTCATCAAATATAAGCCACGTTTGTATGGTATCAGGAATTGACATCGGTTTTCCGTGATGTTTATTCTGATTAGCAATTGTTGAAAGTGACTTAGTGCCCATCCCTAGCGGTGCAGATGTTAGGCTTCTGGCAAATCCCTGTCTAACAGCAAGAGCATCCTTCGGTATTAAATCATTAATCAGCATTTGTAGGAACCGAGGAAACCAGCAGACAACATCTGTTGTGTTGAGGTCTCTGCTTGCAGGAGATCCCATTACAGCCACTATCTCAGAGAGAACTATGCGTCCATAATTTATATCCAGTTCTCTTGCTAGGGCAATTCCAAAGGTTTGCATGGGAATGGGAATTTGATGGAAATCGCTTTCTCGTGCCCGAAAACATCTTGTGATAGCCTCGAAAAAGTAATTCCATTCCACATGAAAGAATTGTTTTTGGATGTTTCCAGTGATCCGGCCAGTCGGAGTATAACATCCTATTTCTTCAAAGAATCTGAGGCGTTCTGCAGCTGTAGGTTCTGGATCATAAGCATCTTTTATCAGGAATCCCAGAACCCTGTTGACAATTTCTTCAGTCACCTCATATTCTTGACCCGCCAAGGTAAACCTGAAACCATAGGGGGTTGATTTGCTCCCAAAAATAACCGCACTAGTCCATAATTGCTGTAAAGCATCATGTACTAGTGTAGGTTTAGCAGTAAAAGCATCGCTAGCTTTGGAGTACAAATTGAGAAATCGTATCCAAGACTTAAAGCGCGGGAGTTGATCACCAATTTCCGTAGAAATATTATAAAAATTGTTTTTAGCAAGGGAAAATTGGTGAGCCATTTTAATTAAATGTTTTTCCTTTAAAAAAAATGTGAAATTTAATTTTAATTTTCGAAAAACAATTAATTAAAGAATTATCAGTTATAGCCCTTTTAATTTAACTAAAAGACCACAAGTCACTCTTGAAAAATTAAACTACGGGTTATAGACAATAATCACTGAGAGGCGCATGTTACAAGCCCAAGGAGATGTATATTCGTGTGTGTATAGCAGTGAAATGAACTGTGTATACACCAGTGAAATCGTGTGTATATGCGTGTGTATATTATCGAGAATAGAGAAAGTGAACAGTTGCACAAACACACAAACACACAGATTAATGACCACACACAGATAATAGCCGTCTAAAATTGGGCAGTAATTCGTGATCTGTACGAGTTTAATCACAAAAATCACGAACAGTGGTTTGTAAGTCGAAATCGCCTGTATGTATATGGAGGCTGCTGTAAAACTGAATTAGGTAAAAGTGAATGAATGGATCGAGTTAGAGATGTATATATAGTCATGATTGTGAAATGACAAAAGTGTCCCTGTTAAAAAGAATGAAAAACATCAAGTACATACAGGGAACACTTAAGTCGAACTCTATCTCGAACTTATTAAGTCGAACTTCGAGATGAAGTTCGAGATAGATGTTAACTCGAAAAACACATGCTAATTCGAACAATTACCACTTGAGCAGCAAAAACCACAAACAGTACTAGGGAAACCTATCTCGAAATTCAAGTAGAAATTCGAGATAAGTTTCGAGTTAGGAGTTAACTCGAAAAAAAAAATCCCTTTAACCAACTGAGAACTCTATCTCGAACATCAAGTCGAAATTCGAGATGAATTTCGAGATAGAGAGAAACTCGAAGTTATTCTCAGTTCTTTTCAAAATATCCCCAAAAATGGAACCTTATCTCAACCTTCGAGATAAAGTTCGAGATAGAACTTATCTCGAATATTTTGAAGATAGAAATAGGCACTCTGGTAACTCGAATTCGAACTCTAAGTCGAATTTCGAGATAGAGACTAACTCGAAATTCTTCCCAGACTTAGAATTTTCAAAACTTCACTCTGGAAGCTCAAATCGAAATTCAAGTAGAATTTCAAGATGAGTTTCGAGATAGTGACTAACTCGAAATTTTGAAGATACTTAGAATAATTTGACAATTCTCTTTGAAAAACTCAACACTTAATATTTCCAAATTAACATAAATATCAATTCAAGGATTTTAATATATGACATAATTAAAACATTCCTTGATAATTCTAAGGCCTCTAATTACATGAAAAACACAGGTAAATTCATCTAAAAATCATGCAAAATTTAGAATATTATGAATTTAACTCCCCCTATGATCATGCAATCTAACAAGCATAAATTCAAAGATTTGTGCTATAAAAGACACGTAAAACACAATGAATTCATGTAAAATGACACTATATGCAACCTATAACAATCATTAATTAGGCATTTTAAAGTCTAAGCACATAATGATTAAGTAGCTTGCATATACAAACATAAACATGGATTTTACAGATAGAAGGCTTTACTAACTTGTGTTAAGCATTCCCAATTCACCAACCAATCTATTGAATGTTACTTCATCAAGAGGTTTGGTGAATATATCTGCAATTTGTTGCATTGTGGGCACGAAATGTAGCTCCGCAGTCCCCTCCTCAACATGTTCTCTTATGAAGTGATACCTGATGTCGATGTGCTTGGTTCTTGAGTGATCTACAGGATTGTTGGTTATGGCAATAGCACTTGTGTTGTCACACATAATTGGAATTTACTTGTGCTCCATGCCATAATCCTTCAATTGGTTCCACATCCACAGTATTTGAGCTACACAGCTTCCAGCAGCAATGTACTCAGCTTCAGCAGTAGAAGTAGATACTGTATGTTGCTTTTTACTTTGCCAGGACACCAATCTTCTGCCAAGAAATTGACAAGCACCAGATGTGCTTTTCCTATCAATCCTGCAACCTGCATAGTCTGAATCCGTATAGCCAATTAGATTAAAACCTGTATCTCTTGGGTACCAAATCCCTAGATTAGGTGTGCCCTTGAGATACCTAAAAATTCTTTTGACGGCTATGAGATGTGATTCTCTAGGATCCGCTTGGAATCTTGCACATAAACAAGTCGCGAACATTAGATCGGGTCTACTTGCAGTTAAATAGAGGAGTGAGCCAATCATACCTCGATAGCTTGTGATGTCAACTGGTTTACCTGATTTGTCTTCATCAAGCTTCGTGGCTGTTGCCATGGGAGTCTTAGCTGCTGATGCATCTTCTAGATTGTATTTTTTGAGTAAATCTCTGACGTACTTGGATTGACAGATAAAGATACCATCTTTTCTCTGACTGATCTGTAATCCAAGGAAGAAGGACAGCTCTCCCATCATGCTCATCTCATATTTTTCCTGCATTAGCTTAGCAAATTTCTCGCACAAGCGCTCATTAGATGACCCAAAAATAATATCGTCCACATAGACTTGAACAAGTATTAAATCATTCTTTACATTTTTATAGAACAATGTTTTATCAATTACTCCCCTAGTAAAACCACTTTCAATTAAGAATAGGGATAGGGTTTCATACCAACACCTTGGGGATTGCCTGAGGCCATAGACAGATTTGAAGAGAAGATACACAAAATTTACAAGTTCTGGATCAATGAAGCCAGGTGGCTGTTCCAGATACACCTCTTCTTCTAACTCTCCATTCAGGAAGGCACTTTTCACATCCATCTGAAAAACCTCGAAGTTCTTATGTGCTGCAAATGCCAAGAACATCCTGACTGCCTCAAGTCTTGCAACCGGTGCATAGGTCTCATCATAATCAATTCCTTCTCGCTGAGAATAACCTTTTGCAACCAAACGAGCCTTGTTTCGTGTTACAAGTTCGTTTTCATCCATTTTATTTCTGAATACCCACCTAGCTCCAATTATTGATTTGTTCTTTGGTCGGGGTACCAGTTTCCAAACTTTCTGCCTTTCAAACTGATTGAGTTCCTCTTGCATTGCAATCACCCAATCAGCATCGCCAAGAGCTTCTTCTATTTCTTTAGGTTCAAGCTTGGATAAGAACCCAGAATATAAGCAAATATTAGCCAGGTCAGCTCTTGCAGTTCTTCTAGTAGACACACCAGCATCTGGATCACCAATAATTAATTCAAACGGATGGTCTCTATTCCATACCCGTTTTCTTGGAAATTGTCTTGATGATTCAGCGTGACTTTCTGAGTTGTGGTGCTGACTACTTTGATTATTTTCACTAACTCCCCCTGAGTTAGTGCCAGCTCATACAGAACTAGAGTCAATTCGACTCGAGCCTTGAATAGTAGTCCTTGAGCTGCTATTTACTCCCCCTGAGTTGTTGCCGGTTCGTACTGAAGAAGTCTCTTCTGATCTTATCGAATTAGATTGTCCATTAGACTCAGGTTCTTCACGTACACTTGGAACATTTAATGGGACAACCAACTCAGGTTCATCTTCAAGTTCTTCTAAGTCCAGATTCTGAAATTTTAGGGACCCAGGTTCACTAGAATCTCTTGAAATTGATGAGAGTTTGGTATCGTCAAATCTGACGTTGTAGCTTTCAGTCACTTTTCGATCATTTACTAAGAACACCCTATAAGCTGCTACCACATCTGTGGAGTAACCAACAAAGATTCCTTCACGAGCTTTTGCTGCAAACTTGCCTAGATTTTCATCATCTATAAGTACATAGCATTTTGCTCCAAAGACATGAAAGTATTTGATTGTTGGTCTTCTGCCGTTCATTAGCTCACATGGTGTCTTTTCTTTATCTTTTATAATCAAGGATCGATTTTGAGTGTAACACACGGTACTCACTGCTTCGGCCCAGAAGTACAGAGGAAGTTTTGAATCATACAACAAAGTTCTTGCTGCTTCAACCAATGTTCTATTCTTCCTTTCAACTACTCCATTTTGTTGTGGAGTTCTCGGGGCTGAATACTGACGACGTATTCCCTTAGATACACAGAAGTCATTCAGCACTGCGTTTTTGAATTCAGTGCCATTGTCTGATCTAATCGTCTTCACAGTAAGTGTTGAAACATTCTCAATTTGAGTGATGTGATCAATGATTAGGAAAGGTACTTCATCTTTCGTCATTGCGAACAATACCCATGTATACTTGGAGAAGTCATCCACGATTACCAATGCATATCTTTTCCTAGACAAAGATAGGACATTCACTGGGCCAAACAAATCCATATGAAGAAGTTGCAGAGGCTCAGTAATACTAGAAATTTCTTTGCTTTTATGCGATGCTCGCTTTGACTTTCCCATTTCACAAGCTTCACAGAGTCCTTTCGGAGCAAACTCCATTTGAGGTAGATCTCTCACCAATTCTCGTCTTGCGAGAGCATTCATCGTTTTGAAGTTTAAGTGAGATAGCTTTTTGTGCCATAACCAGCTTTCATCATCCGAAGCCTTGCTGTAGAAACAGGTGACTTCATTCTGATTTGCTGAATCCATGTCTGCAACAAAAAGATCTGCCTTTCGAACTCCTCTCAAAGCCAGTGAGCCTTCCTTGATGTGAGTGATTGATACACCTTTCTTGTTGAAGACAATTTCGTAACCTTTGTCACAGAATTGACTGATACTCAACAAATTGTGCTTTAATCCCTCAACATAGGAAATATCTTCAATGATGACATTGCCAGTTTTCAGTTTGCCATATCCCTTTGTCACACCTATGCTGTCATCTCCAAAGGTAACATAAGGGCCAGCTTTCATAACCAACTCTGTAAGCAGGGACTTGTTTCCAGTCATATGCCTCGATGCTCCACTGTCTAGCACCCATATAACTTTATTTCTAATCTGCTTAATGCCCTGCAATGACAGATTGGTTAGACATTCTTTGGAACCCAACTTTGATTGGGCCCGGCTTTTCGATAAGATCGAGAATCAACAGATTTAACAACAGAAGATGCACTTTTCTTAACATTACTAGAGCTTTCGACTTTCTCCTTTCCTTTCTCAGACTTGACAGATTTGTCAGTCTTAGGAGAAGGTTTGTCACTCCTAACTTTAGGAGGACTGACAGTCTTGGCTCTCACATGCTTTTTCTTGATGTTTGAACTAGCAACAGTATTTGAGCATGATTGGCTAGATGCATTCATTAAATTCACAAAAGTTTGCATGATGTTAAAAGTGCATGGCATACAATTAGGTTGACCACACTGTGCATGATTCGGATGTAGATTATTCATTGTATGTGTGGCAGGCATGGCATGTGCAGCAGGAACATTTATGATAGCTTTACATGCATAAGAAAGATGTTCAGTAGATTTGCAGTGATAACATGCTTTCTTTATTCGTTCAGCCTTAACCTCTTTTATGCCTTTCTTCCTGTTACAACCAGTTTCCGTCAGTGTATCCGTTCGGTCAGACCTGCAATTGAAGAAGAATGCGAGGGCGTGGACCCCCGATTCACCTCCGGTGTGAGAATAAGTTAACTGGTTTTTGATGAGTAATATTAAACGTAGAGTGTTTGTATTGTGTAAATTATGTGTAAGTGATTGAATGAATGACTTCGAACCTCCCTTAATCTTTTATTCTCTATACTGGCAGTTACCGGAGAGTGGGGTGAGTGGAGAGAGTATCCCACGTTCCCACGTTCCCAGGGATGTACAACCGAATGGACCGTTGCAAATAATTGGGCCGAATGATGTGGGCCTTCGCCAGACCGATACTCCTCATTCCATGGCTGGGCCTTCGGTTCAGCCCAGTAAGAAGTTGGGCCTCTAACATGTCCCTAGGCTTCGTTCGGAGTTATCCTCAGGACGAAGGCTAAAGCCCAAGCCCATCTTCGGAATTCTGTGTTCGTACGTTTTTTTCGGATAAGAATGGCGATGGACAAGACTGAGACGCCTCCTAGGGAGCCGTGTCCCTTTATGGCTGACAGCTGTCTGTCCTCGAGATTCGCGCTTCAATCCCCGCCGTTGAATATGAAACGGCTCTGTCCAAACGTCACATCTCCTCTATTTAAACTCCACAGTTTCTTTCTTTCTTTCTTTTACGCACATATCATTTCTTTAATATTCAAAGCAAAAACCTCTTCCAGAGATATTTCAACAATTGGGAGCATCGTTTCGTCACCGGAGAGCCCCAAATCGCCGATTCCCGTCGACGCTCACGTTCGAGAAGTTTACCCCCACGAACTCGATCTTATCAGAAACCTCCAACAAACCAGTAAGTTCTCCTTGTTTCTCTTCCTTTTTCGATTAATAGCGCACTTTTATCACTTTCATTCCCGCTACTGTGTATATATCTGCTTTTCGTATCCGTACACACATGTATGTATTTGTATGTACACATATGCAAAGTTACCTGTGCAGTTTATTTTTATCATTCTGAGTAGAACACGCGCATATCTTTTCCTTTTAATTTCTGTAGTGTTGCCCTGGTATAACCCCTTACTTGAATCTTGGGATTTGCTGGGAAGTTGTCTGGGTTGAGACGTCCTTCGGGATTTTCAAACCCTGAGAACTCCCTTCGGTCTGTCCCGATCATTTATGACTTAGACGACCCATAATTTGCCAAACCTTAGATTTTAGGATTCTCCGACCGATCCTGGCTCACTGTACTCGGCCTTCCCCCTTTTTATTTTATTCTTCTTTGTCCGAGTACAAAGCTAATGTCTCTTCATTTCCGAATGCAGGGACATGGATCGGTCAACCGAGGGTGCTGGTCCTTCGGAGGATTCGCCCTTCAGTGATGCCAAATTATTCCCGGCTGCTAACCTTCGGTCACAACTGACCGAGGAGCAAATTGAACGTTTCCATTCTAAGTACATGGTGGAGAAGAATGTCTGGTTCTTCTTCGCACCGCGGAAGAAGGACCGCATCTGGCACAACCCCGAGATCCCTGCCCTCTGCGGAGGGGGCGTGGCGACCGGTATCTCGGAGATGGCGTTCAAGTGTGGCTTCCGGTTACCAATGTTGCCAATCTTGAAGAAGATATTGAAGCAATTGAGGATCGCCATAGGGCAGTTAGACCCGAACAGTTTCTTCCATATCAACGCTTTCCAGGCTCGATGTCTCGCCAAGCAAATGACTCCAAGGACCACCTTGTTCTGGCACCATTATGAGCTGCGAAGGAATTCGAAGAGCAACGGCTACTACACCATAGCCCGTCGAACCGGTAGGGCCGATTGGGTTCAAACCAATTCCAGCAACAAAGGGACTCATGAGAGCTGGACATTTATTTCGGGGCCGAGGATGGAAAAATACGGCCGATGGTACGACTTAGATCCGTCCCGGTTGACATATCCCGACCTGCTGCAAGCGGACGTGCACGATTACCGCCTACTCTGCGAGCTTGATATGGGCCAGGTCCCTCGATCGGACGGAAGGAACAACGACTGGTTGGTTGCCCTTTGGGGTAGTGGTAACACCTATACTTGTTTTCAGCTTTACATATTCGGTCGTAGATATTTGTTTTCAATCTCAATATTCTGCTGTGTAACACTCTGTTGTTTTATGTAGTGTCTTCTCTTCAGGACATTATTGAGCGCAAGCGAAAGAAGGCGGCTCAACTTTCTACAGCCGCTACAGCCGAAGAAGAGGCCACTGTTCATTTGACCGAGGAGGAGGGGAAGTCGGTCCCCGACCAGGGAGAGAGGGTTGAAGTTCCACTTGTTTCTTCCCCTCAAAAGCTGACTTTGGGTTTGGCCACCTCGACCGATTCCCGAAAGAGGTTTCGGTCGGGGGATGCTGATCCGAAGGTGTATTCTCCTCCCTGGGGAGTTATCGAAACTGACCAGATCATCGTTCCTGCTCCACAGCTATCCACTGTTGTGGGTCCCGATCTCTGTAAGGGCCTCATCCTTCCGGCCGATCGGCCGACGATTGCCAAGTATCATCATGGCAATCCTTTCCATGGTAAGCGTGTACGGAGATGCTAGCCCTCCTTTCCATGGTAAGCCTTTTTCCTTTATGCCATTACTTTATTTGCCTTTAGGTTTTTTGACCTTTTTCCTTGCTTATTTTCAGGGGGTTTCCTGGGCTGCTGTAGTCGCCGAACGGGTGGAGGGGATACAGGATAGGCTGACCGAGGTTGACCAGCTGAAAGTTCGGGCTGTCAAGGCAGAAGAGGACCTTCGGAACTCCGGCATTGAACTGGAGAGGGTCACCGGTCAAGCCAAGACTCTGTCTACCGATAATGAGGCTCTCAAGGAGCAGCTGAAGGAGCTGGGCACCCTCCGGGCGCGTATCGAGTGGAGAAACAAACAGCTCAAGTCTACAAGGAAGAATGTTCGGAAGCTGAAGAAAACTCTGGAGCTGACCGAAGAAAGATGCTATCAGATGGGATATGACGGCGCTGTGCTGAAGGCACATTCTCTAGGCCTCGATCATACTCAGCTGATTGATCTTTCACTCGGGATGAAGGATCCGGTTGGTAGGGAGGAATCTGATCAACCCTTAGAGGTTTCTTCGGGCGAAGATGAATCTCTTTCCGACGAACCTCCAGCCGACGAATAGTCTTGTAATTTTGTTGATTTTTAATGCCTTTGAACTTGTAATGCTTAACTTTGCCTTCGGGCTTTTTATTCGTGCCTTCAGGCTTGTAATACTTCACTTTGCCTTCGGGCTTGTTTATTTAAGTTTGCCTTTGCATAATATCCTTGTTTATGCATCGTCGGCTTCGGCCTTAAATTGGCTTTTGTTTCTGTTCATGCATCTTTAGCTTTGATTTGCCTTAGCATAATTTTTCTCTTTTACGCATCTTCGGCTTTAATTATCCTTAGCATAATTTTTGCTCAATTCTATGCATCTTTGGCTTCATTTTGCCTTAGCATATTTATTTTACTTTTATGCGTCTTCGGCATTATATTGCCTTGGCATAATTACTTATATGTTTGTGCATCTTCGGCTTCGGCCTAGCATGTATGTGCATTTTTTGTCGTAACCTAGCTGTCCCCCAATATTTAAGGGGTTTTGTAAATGATTAAGGTCTCGTTCGGTCGGCTGAAAAATATTTCTTCCCGGCCTTAATTAATGTCAAAGCAACTTGAATACTAAGACAATTTTGTGAATCCAAATTTCATTCGGTCGGCCCCAAATTTGGATTCATCAAGTATTTGTAGATTGAAACACAATGTATTTGAATAAGTTAAAGGGCGCATGTTTCATTCGGTCAGTCCCAAACATGGGTCCATATAGCTTAATCTTGTGTACTTAACCGTTCGGTTATTAGTGTACTTGGCTAATAATAATGAATATGGAAATGGGGCAAACAATCTTTCATTAATTATGCATGCAAAGAGCTTGTACATAGTTTAGATTACAGATTGATGCTCACTTAGGGAATTCGAAATTAACTTGCACAAAGCAAAATACTGAATGAAAATGCTTAAAGAATACGTCCAGTAAGCTTACTGGTAAAAACGGCGAAGGCGAGCGGCATGCCAGGTGTTTTTAATTGGGCTGCCGTCCGGATGAGCCAATTTGTACGTGCCCGGTCGAACCACTTCAATTACCACGTATGGACCTTCCCAGTTGGGCATAAGTTTTCCTTGCTTGGCTGGCATGGAAGTTGCCAATTCCCGAAGGACTAAGTCCCCCACTTGGAAAGATCTCTTCTTGACCCCAGAATCATAGTGTTGCGCTGCCTGAAGCTGGTACCTTAGATTCCTTTGGTGAGCCGTTGCCCTTTCTTCTTCCAGTAAATCCACATTCGCCCGGAGTCCCCATTCATTCGTTTCCACATTGAATATCTGTGTTCGGTATGATTCCAGGCCAACTTCGACAGGCAGAAGGGCATCCGTTCCGAAAGCTAACTTGAAAGGTGTTTCCCCGGTTGATGATCTTGCTGTCGTTCGGTAGGCCCAAAAAACCCAAGGCAGTTCTTCGGCCCAAAGTCCCTTAGCTTCGCCCAGTCTCTTTTTGATCCCATCGAAGATAATTTTGTTGGCTGCTTCAATTGCCCCGTTTCCTTGGGGATGCCCGACTGAACTGAATTTTTGCTGAATTCCAAACTTGGCTAAAAACTTCCTAAATTTGCTTCCGATGAACTGGGTTCCATTATCTGACACACATACCATAGGGATGCCAAACCTTAGGATTACTTGTTCCAACATGAATTTCTTTGCTGCTTCTTCGGTGATGGCTGATAGTGGTCTGGCTTCTATCCACTTTATCATGTAGTCGATCGCCACGATACAGTACTTGGCTTGTTTGGTGCTGGTAGGCAGGATTCCCACGATATCAACTGCCCACATAGCAAATGGAATAGGGCTCAGGACCGAAGACATTTCTTCGGGAGGTTGCTTCGGAATCGTGCTGAATAGCTGGCATTGCTTGCATTTCTTTGCATACTCTGATGCGTCTTCTTTCATTTTTGGCCAGAAAAATCCCTGCCTAAGGATCTTGAAGGCTAAGGATCGTCCTGCCAAATGCTCTCCACAAATCCCTTCGTGAACCGTCTCCAAAGCAAGCTGTTGCTCATCTTTGTCTAAACACCTAAGTAATGGTTGGCTTGCCGATCGTCTGAACAAGCGGCCCCCGACCAGAGTATAATTCCCCGACCGATACTTCACCTTCTGTGCTTCCCTTCGGTCGAGTGGTAGGGTGCCTTTCTCCAAGAATGCCCTGATGGGAGTCATCCAATTGACCCCTTGATGAATTTCCATGCACTGCTTCTTGTCTATCGAAGGCGTCTTTACTTCGGTCAGATAGATGGACCCATTTAGGCTCTGGGTTTCTGCCGAAGCTAGCCTTGAGAGGGCGTCTGCCCGACTGTTGTTTTCTCTAGCTACCTGAGTTAACTCGAAAGTTTCAAACTGCAAAGATTGTTCACGTACCTTAAGGGCGTATGCCTTGGTTCGGAGATCTTTTTGCCCATACTCTCCTGAGAACTGTTTTACCACCAACATTGAATCACTGAACGTCCTAATGTGCTTAACTTCCAAATTTCTTGCCAAATCTAGCCCTGCCAAGAGTGCTTCATATTCGGCTTCGTTGTTCGTCAACGGGAAAGTGAACCTGATAGCTTGACAAATCTCAAATCCTTCTGGGCTTGTAAGAATTAACCCTGCCCCACATTTTTCTTTGGCGACCGACCCATCGACAAACAACTTCCATTTTCCCGGTGTCTGGATCATTTGTTCTTCAGGAGCTAAGTCGTTCGGCCCCGAGAAAGAGCATTCTACTATGAAATCCGCCAGTGCTTGGGCTTTGATCGAAGTCCTTGTTGTTTAACAGCCTTAGCTCCTATTCCTGGTCTAGATTCATCTCTAGGGAAATTGATTTTAACTTGTTTGATAGGAGTTATAGGTTGTGCGTTCTGGCGATCTTCCATCTCAATCTCATATCTAGCTATTAATTCAGTCTCTTCTTCTTCTATTCTAGGAACAAGGTGTTTGTAGATGGGTTTGACAGAAGATTTAAAAATGCTAGGAATTTCATTTTTAAGATCACTGGAACTAGTGTCGATAGGTCTCTTCCCTTCTTTCTTAGAAAGGTCAGAATAATCAAGTCCTACACCTACTCCAGTTATCTTCTTAAATACGTCATTATCTACATACACTTTACTAACAGCTAGTTTGTAAGCTTCGCATTTAGTTTCTAACTCAGCTAGTTTGTTCCTAAGACATGCTTCTATTTCTCCCTTAAGGATGAGCTTGTGTTCCAAAGATTTAATGAAATCTCTTAGGGAAGTATCTACAGTGCAAGCAGCCTCTAACTCTTCCACTTTTGCCTCAAGCATTCTGCTTTTGGCGACAAGTGTTTTCTGTTCCTTTTGAGAAGTGTCTAGGCTTTTGCACAACATATAGATGTCTTCGCTAAGAGCCCCGTTCTGTTCCTTATAATCGTCAATGGACATTTCTACTTTAAGAGTTAGAACTGGTACCTCTGGTTCCTCTGATGTCTCAGCCATGAGGGCAAAGTTTGCTACATGAGTAACATCTTCCTCATCTGAATCATCCCAAGCTCTTCCTTCTTTTACTAATAAAGCTCTTTTTCCATGTCTTTCCTTCACCAGCGATTCATACTTGCTTTTGAGGGCTTCATATGTCTCTTTTGGATAAGTCTGTTTAGGCTTTTTGCAGTCACACTACAAGAAAAACTGGTTTTTGTGACGGAAAATTCCGTCACAAATAGGCTGAAATTCCGTCACAAACGCCTTTGTGACGGATTTGTGACGGATTTTTGCTGTCACTGAAACCATTGTCACAAATCGATTTTGTGACGGAAAAATCCGTCACAAACATTTTGTGACGGATTTTGTGACGAAAAAATCCGTCAAAAAATCAGTGACGGAAATAATCCGTCACAAATCTATCACAAATTTTGTAATTTTTTTTGTACCGGTACACGTTTGTGACGGATTTTTCCGTCACAAAATTTGTATATTTTTTTGTCACAGAAGGAATTTGTGACGGATTTATTCCGTCACTAAATCCGTCATAAAACTAAAAATTTTTTAAATTATTTTTAAAAATTCGAAAAAAAAACATTTATTTTTAAAAAAAACTCCTGCTGACTAAGCCGCCCAGTGGGCCCACCTCAACACCCACTCAGCCCGCCTCAGCACAGTCAGCACCCTCGAATTTAACAAACGCAGGTGGGGGGACTCGAACCCCCGACCTCCAACTCACCACAACACACCCCCAACCGACTGAGCTACATGCGCGTTGTGTTATAAGTTCAAAATACAATCCTTATACTATGAAAATTCTTACATTTTTTATATTTATTTATAAAAATTCCTTTAAAATAACTAATTTTTTCAAAATTCGAAAGTAATTAATTTTAAATACGTTTTAAATTCAAAATTCATTTTTTTTCATTTTTTTAATTTTTTAAAAATAAATTTTTTAATTCGAAATTTCCTAGATTTTTTTTAAAAAAAGTCAAGTTTTTTTTTAAATTCGAATTTCCCAGATTTTTTAAAAAAATGTCAAAAAAATTTATTTTTTTTAAATTTCGAATTTCCCAGATTTTTTTAAAAAAAAGTCAAAAAATTTTATTTTTTTTAAATTTGAATTTCCCAGATTTTTTTTAAAAAAAAGTCAAAAAATTTTAATTTTTTTTAAATTCGAATTTCCCAGAATTTTTTTAAAAAAAAAGTCAAAAAATTTTAATTTTTAATTTAATTTTAGGGTTTAAGGTTTAGGGTTTAGTACCGTGCGGATGTTAATATCTAATGATTTTAGTGATATACACAAAAAAATTAAAAATTCCAAGCTTATTTGATGTGATTTTATAATATAAATCTCCAAAAAACAATACTCGCGAAAACTAGTATCGTCTCGATTGAACAAATCTATATTTTTAAAATCTTTTTTCGACGATCCAATCGTGCGGATGTTAATATCTAAAGATTTTAGTGATATACAAAAAAAATTTAAAAATTCCAAACTTATTTGATGTGATTTTATAATATAAATCTCCAAAAAACAGTACTCGCGATAACTAGTATCGTCTCGATTACACAAAATGATATTTTTAAAATCTTTTTTCGACGATCCAACCGTACGGATGTTAATATCTAATGATTTTAGTGATATACACAAAAAAATTAAAAAGTTCCAAGTTTATTTGATGTGATTTTATAATATAAATCTCCAAAAAACAATACTCGTGATAACTAGTATCGTCTCGATTGCACAAAATGATATTTTTAAAAATCTTTTTTCGACGATCCAACCGTACGGATGTTAATATCTAATCATTTTAGTGATATACACAAAAAATTAAAAAAGTTCCAAGCTTATTTGATGTGATTTTATAATATAAATCTCCAAAAAACAATACTCGCGATAACTTGTATCGTCTCGATTGCACAAAATGATATTTTTAAAATCTTTTTTCGACGATCCAACCGTACAGATGTTAATATCTAATGATTTTAATGATATACACAAAAAATTAAAAAGTTCCAAGCTTATTTGATGTGATTTTATAATATAAATCTCAAAAAAACAATACTCGCGATAACTAGTATCGTCTCGATTGCACAAAATGATATTTTTTAAAAAAAATTCGATGATCCAACCGTACGGATAATAATATCTAATGATTTTAGTGATATACACAAAAAATTAAAAAGTTCCAAGCTTATTTGATGTGATTTTATAATATAAATCTACAAAAAATAATACTCTCTAAAACTAGTATCGTCTCGATTGCACAAAACGATATTTTTAAAATCTTTTTTCGACAATCCAACCGTACGGATGTTAATATCTAATGATTTTAGTGATATACACAAAAAATTAAAAAATTCCAAGCTTATTTGATGTGATTTTATAATATAAATCTCCAAAAAAGAATACTCGCTATATCTAATATCGTCTCGATTGCACAAAACGATATTTTTAAAATCTTTTTTCGACGATCCAACCGTACGGATGTTAATATCTAATGATTTTAGTGATATACACAAAAAATCAAAAAATTAAAAGCTTATTTAATGTCTTTTTTTAACGATCAAAGTAGAATTTTTTTTATTATTGATTTTTTGTGACGGAATTTTCCATCACAAATCCGTCATAAAATCTGTCACAAGCTCAAATCCGTAACAAAATCCGTCACTGTAACAAAATATTTTTGATTTTATTTTTTATTATATTTTTGTGACGGAAAATATCCGTCACAAAATCAAATCCGTCACAAAATCCGTCACTGGGAAAAAAAATTCAAAATTTTTTTATTTTGTTTTTTTGTGACGGATTTTTTCCGTCAATAATTTAGTGACGGAAATATTCCGTCACAAATTCGTCACTAATATAGTTTTGTGACAGATTTGTGACAGAAATTTGTGACGAATTTTTTCCGTCACAAATCCGTCGCAAAATTGTAAAATTTTTTATTTATGCATTTTGTAACGGATTTTTCCGTCACAAATCCGTCACTAATTTGTGACGGAATAATCTGTCACAAATCCGTCACCAATATGGTTTTGTGACAGATTTGTGACGGAAATTTGTGACGAATTTTTTCCGTCACAAAATCCGTCACAAATTTTGTGACGGAAAAATCTGTCATAAATCCGTCACTAATTTGTGACGGAAAAAATCCGTCACAAATTTCCGTCACAATTTCGTTGTTTTCTTGTAGTGTCAGTAGCAAAATGTCCAGCTTCACCACAGTTATAGCATTTGAACTTCATTTTGAAATCCAAAGGAGATTTGTAGCTGGTATTCTTGCCTTTACCTTTGAAGCCTGACGAACTACCACCACCCTTAGCAGCCCGATAGAAAGATGAAGAATTTCTCTGAGGTCGGTTGCTCTTTCTGAATCTCATGTTGCTGAACTTCCTTGCCATGTATGCCACGACACTATCGTCCATGTTGTCCAGCTCTTCTTGGGTGAAGTAGTCATCATCACTGTTAGATGTGCACTCGTCATCATTATCAACTTGATGTGGTGCATGTGATGATTTAGTCTTTTCTGCAACCATTGCCTTCTTAGACTCTTCCTCATCAGCAACTAATCCTGATGCAGTTTCTTTTCCTTTTGAATCATTGTCCCATGCTTGATCTTGAAGTGTTTCCAGCTCATAGGTCTTTAATATTCCATAATATTCTTCCAGAGAAGTTGTATGCAAATCTCTGGTTTCTCTTACTGCGTAGACCCTATGTTCAATGCTCTTTGGCTGGTTCCTCAGATATCTCGTATTGGTCTCAACCATGGGGAGAGTTATACTTCTCAGATTCAAATCCAATACCAACTGACTGAATCTTAGATAGACGTCTGTTATGCCTTCTCCTTTTCGTATTCTGAAGGTGCCATACTCCATCTTGAGTATGAGTGTCTTGTTGCTTCTAACCTCTGTAGATCCTTCCATGACAACTTCTATCTTGTCCCAAATCTTCTTTGCTGTATTCAAACCTTTGACTATGTTGAACATTTCATGATCAAGGGATTCCATCAAGGTTTGTCGTACAGAAGTATCATAAGCTATTTGCTCCTTATCAGCATCCGTAAAGTCCACGGCCTTTTTAGGCTCAGACCGAGCAGGTATAACCTCCTCTCCTTCCGTACGCTCAGGAATAGCTTTCATTGGAACAAATTTACCCTTTTCAAGGACTTCCAGATATTCAGGGTTAATTGTCTCTAAGTAGAGTCTCATTCTGAAAACCCATTCTTCATAGTGATCTCGGTTGAACATTGGGATCTTGAAAGAATTTTTAGGAGCCATTTCAAATCTGGTCACTAAAAGTTTCTAAGTACCCAAGACTAGGCTATGTAGAATATCTATGTAGAACTTTTGCCTAAGTCGAAATTTCTCTAAGTAGAAATTTTGCTCAAGTCGAACTTCACCAAGTAGAAATTGTCCAAGTCGAAATTCTATGTAGAAAATCTCAAGTAGAAATTCTATGTAGAACTTTTGTCCTTAGAATAAATTTTCTGCAGATTTCTTTAATATTGAATAAACAATATTATCTCTTTAACACCTTTTTGACTTTTGATACTTTACTCACCGAAAGCACCTAACCCACTTGCTAGGTACTGAGTATGTTTTGTTTTGTTTTGCTTTCGGCGAAGGAATAATTATCAAATCAAAAGTACAAAAACACCTTTTTATTCTTTTACTATTTATCTGTTTGAAAAGGAGATCAAAAAGTTGTTGGGTTGTCTTCTTTGATAAGAACAGATGATGAACACTCAAGAACACCAAATATCAACGAACCCAGATTAATTCACAAAAATTAATTAAAATACCCCCAAGCTAAATAATCACACCTGGAGTATTTAAATAATTTTTCGGATGAGTTTTCACTACCAACGAATTAAAGCACACTTTTCGAGAAAATGAAAAGTAGATCTAGAAAATGAAAACTCACGATTCTTCTACCAAACACAAGGATCTATGTTTTGTATGTTAAACATCCGCTCTGATACCAATTGTTAGGTCCAAATGTGTTGTAGAGGGGGGGTGAATACAACTTTTCAAATTTGAGAAGCAATATATACGATGCAATAAATGAACACACAGATTCAAGGAATATATGTCTTATATATAGCTTGAAGTGGTTGCTACAACATTCATTACAAAGTATAACAGAAGTTCAGAGAGAGAGAGAGTAAGTGATACTAAGCTCTGTGAATACACTCTCTCTCTCTTTTACATGTGTTTCTCTCAAAATATTGCTCTCTAAAACAAAACATTACACAAGTACTTCTATTTATACTACATGTAATCTATGTCCTGTAGTCTTCAAAGACTAAGATATACGTGGCCCAATGATGTCCACATAAATCTTGCCTTATCTTGAAAGCTTGGAAATCTGCCAATCAGAAGATGCCATGTGTCATGTTGAAGCTGCACTCTAAGTAGAACTTCTACTTGAGAATTTCTACTTAGCCATCTCGAATTTCTAAGTAGAACTTCTACTTAGAAATATTCTACTTGGTCATCTAGAATATTTAGTACTTAGAAAATATTCTGGTCTTCAACTTGAAACTTCAATGCACATCTTGAGCTTGTGATATCTTCATGTCTTCTTTATTCTTCAGCAAGCTCTTGAACATGGATCTTTATTACTGACATAAACTTGCTATCAATGTCCTGACACTTGATGCACTGGTCTGGTTCATAAGTGACTAGTCTTGACAGTGTTTTTGCTTCTTGAATAAATTACCATATTCAATTAGTAATGTGGCTTTCCAATGTTTGCTTTCCTTCTTGTTCACTTGAAATCAATTGGTCTTGTTGATACTGATAGTTATGATCTTGATTCTCGATTTCTCAAATCACCGAGGCATGAACAACTTTGACTTGAACTTCTCTCAATAATTTCTTCTTGGCTTGATCATAGTTAACATGTTCAATTGTATCAATTACCTTGTCTTCATTTAGTGTTGATTTCTTGTGACTTCTTGTTCTTGATTGTCTTCTGGTTAAGTATCTTTTCCTTTAATTGAGTTACATTAGTTATAGTGTTACAAGTTTACACACTCTGCCTTTCATAAACTATATCACCATCGTTGCCAGTAAATCAAAGAAACCATCATCTACTCTTAATGACATCTTATAATATAAACCATATAAACAATTAAGCACACATTAAATATATATCGGTCACAACTCAATTTATAACCTAACCCTTGATACTTAATACCTTGACAATTTACATCGGACACATAAGGACTCGATAAGTAGATCAAATACTCACATAGCACGTAATTCACACAACAGATACGATTCACAAATAAAAGAGCACTCAAAAAATATTTTTAGAATATTTAAAAATATTTTTAAAGCACTAAAAGAATTTTAAAAGATTTAATTAACCCTTTTTGAATCAAAAACGATTGCTAATAAACCCTCCGGGTAAGTTTTGGATTCCCAAAATATTTTAATAAATATTTAATCCGGGTTTATAAATAATTTTAGAATTTTAAAACTATTTTTATCGCTCCCGGATTATTTTTAGAATTTTAAAAAATTTTATTATATTTTAAACAAATAAGACAAATAAAGAAATAAATATTAAAGGTAAAATAATATTTAGAAAATAAATAAATCATTTTATTTCCCAAAATAATTAAATCTGATTATTTTCAATTATATTTAAGTAATCTTTAATTAATTAAATTAATTGATTAATATTAATTAACCAATCAATTTAAATTAATTAAGATATTAGCTAAATAAATTTAAAATAATCAAATAAAATAAATTTCGAATTAAAAATAATTTATTAAAATTTTAAAACTATTTATCGAAATTAAAAATAAATTTTCGGAATTTAAAAATGATTTTTCGAATTTCTGAAAATAAAATTCGAATTTATAAATAAATTTTAAAAAAAATTCCAAAATCATTTTTTTAGAAAAGGTTTTCAGATTTTGAAGATTAAACTGGTACTATTCATAGACACTAACCACATCAACAACAAATCATCATACAATCCAAAATAAATTCGAGAAAAATTCGAATATTAAACTAAAATTATGAATTTTCGATTCAAGCAATTTAGGATGTTAAAACACACATAAACATGTAGTAGAGATCAAGAGCTTCAGTTTGGTTACCCATATGAACGATTTGGATGCCGGAATCACTGTCAAAAGTGTGTTTGATCTCCAAGAACACCAAGAAAAATATTCAAAGAATTTTCCAGAAAATAAAATCAAAAATCTGATTTTTGATTAATTTTAACAACTAAAAATAAAATTCTGCTATTTATATAAATCTGAAAATTAATACCCCAAAAATATTTTTAACCCCTAATTAAAATCATTAAGCCCTAAAAATAATTTTTATGGGATAAAAATGTAAAATTTTTAATTTTAAACAAATACAATATATATGTCAAAATTTTCCAAAAATTATGAACATTACAAAAATTACAAAATAATGCATCTTTAAATATCCTATCATTATATAAAAATAATTTTATCAAAATCAAGGCCTCGGATTCAGTATAGGGGTTGGATCCGGAAATTAAAATGCGAAATAACTGTATTCTAAAAATATAAAAATTACAGAAAAATAGAATAAAATAATCTATGCTACACAGAAGTCACATAACACGTATGGGATAATTTTCCTATTTAATAAAAATCATAACGCGTTTAAATGCATTAAAAATAAACTAACACAAAGTAAAATCAACTAAAAATATATTTTAGTATAATAAATTACACGTAATTTTTCGGGTCGTTACATGTTAGATGAGAAATTCTTGTCAAGCTTTCGTACCTTGACAGTTTCTTCAAGTTGACCCTTGACAGCATCTTTCATGACAGCAACTTTGACAGCTTCGACTGTTTGGCTCTTGACAGCATCTTTCACTTGGGTGTCTTCAGCCAATCTGACAGTATCTTTGTTGATAGTATCTTTTTCAGCATTAAAGCATTAAACTACCAGTCTCAAGATACTTGCCTCCAAGGCTTCAAAAATTTCTAACTCCCCATCATCATTGACAGCATCTTTCTTTTCAGTACTGGGAGTTTCTTGCTCTTCTTGGGTAAAATCCATCTGAGTTTGTGTAGTAACATTCTCAGATGCTTCTCCTGAATTTTCCAGGTCCACCACTTCCTCCAATTTCATCCTCAACATCATCCAGAGTATCATCATAGTTGTAGCTTCCTCCCATCTTGGCATTAGCATCAGAGATCAGCTTCTTTATGATTGAGCTAATTTCCTCATCTCTTTTTGCTAACAGCCTATGAATATCTTTGACAGCTTTAACTTTGTTACTGGTGATACTGGATTTGAGAAGTTTCTTCAGCACTGTCATGATTGTTTCAGTGCTTAGTCCTGAGACTCTATCCAATGGTAAGAAATCCAGCCTTCTTGCACCTGTCTTTGTGATCCTTCTGAAACACACACCATAGGGATTTTGAATCACCTCAGGGAGTTTGTCTTCAACCATACTTTTAATTTGTGCTATCAGACTATCATTGAAGGTTGTTGAATTTCTGACTACCATGGTTCCAAGGACTAGGAGTACTCTAGCATGCAAACTTTGTAAAAGTTGCATTGTGATGAATATGGTCAAACGGTTCTTCAAATAAACATGAACAGCCCACCTTCTTTCCAAGTTGATTCTCACAGAGATACTTATTACTTTGCTCTTCAGTGTTGATGCCAATTTTGTAAAAGCTCCCCCTGCTCACTAATTGATTCATCCACCAACTTATTGAAATCTTCATCTTTGTTGTTCAAAGTACTCTCCATGTGATCAACCATCATCAATTCTGCATCTTCAAGGGCATAATCACTTCCATATGACCAAGTAGCTTCAGTAGACATGTTCACATACTCAGGCATTTTGCCTTTGCCTTTACCCAGAGCATTTTGAATTTCTTTTTCTCTCCATTCCTTCTGCACCTTCTGGTAGGGGTGTACACGGGTCGGGTTGGCCGGGTTAAAGCATTAAAACGACCCAACCCATTTTAAATCGGTTTGGAAATTTTTAACCCGATCCGTGAAAATTAAATTTATAACCCAACCCAATTTGTTATAGGTCGGTTTGGATCGGTTTGGGTCGGTTCGAATGGGTTGCTTAAATAATTTTTTCAGATTAGTATTCAATAAGACATTCTCTGAAATTCACAGACTTATTAACCTATCTGTATTCATAAATTCATAGTGTCCAGACAAGGTAAACAAGTTGATAGACATTTTGAGGAAACACAAAGGAAGTACTAAAATATGAGTAATAATCATATTATCAGAGATTATATTAACACCAGTCTCTGATTATGCAGAGGTACTAAACAAGATTACCAACAAAAGCAACTGAAAAAGGGAAATTTGATAAATACTAGGCAATCCAAAGAACTGACACAATTCTACAAATATTACAATGGAAAGCCACTTCCGGAAAAAAGTTCACATTGTATCATTTTTTAAATACCACACAAATACATATGACATGTACTCTAAAGCACAGAATGAAATTTTATTAAGGGAATTCACAAATGCCTTTTACAAAGACAGGTTATTCAAGAAAATAATTGTAAACAAATGAGGACAATATAGGGTTTTGGAGAGGATAATATATGCCTCCGGGTTGGGTTGGGTTGACCCAAAACAATCTAAACCCATACCCAACCCATTAAAATCGGGTTGGAGTCGATTTAACCCAATTACATAACGGTTTATAATTTTTCGGGTTGGATCGGCCGAAAATAGGGCCGGTTTGGTTCGGGTTGATCGGTTTGGCCGACCCATGTACACCCCTACCTTCTGGAATGGAGCTTCGACTTCCTCAGGATTTGGCTCATTGATTTTTAGTGGAGGCAATACTGTTCTTTTAGACTTTTGAGTCCCCTTTAATTGCTCCAACACTTCCTTGGATAACAATACTGCCTCACCATCTATTTCTCCTTCAAACAATTCACCATCTCCTGCTGCCTTTAGTTCTTCACCAAAGTTTCTTTCTTCTTTCTCTTGCTCCCCCTCACTTTCATCTCCATCTTCTTCTTCCAAATCTTGTTCCCTATCACTTATTGACTCCCCCTCACTTGTAGCTCCACCTTGTTTCTCCTTCTCTACCAGGTTTACTTCATTTTGATCTACCACTTTCTCTCCCTTACCTTCATTCTGATCTACCACTTTCTCCCCCTTAGTTGAGTTGGCAGCACTAAGGATGGCAGAGAATAAAAGAAGAGTTTGTTGAATATCAGCAAAACCAGTAGCTACCATAGTGGATAGAGCATCAAGTTTAGCTTCCATGGATGCACATCTGCCCTCAAGGGCTTTCAACCTTGATTCAACTTGTTTAGAAGGACCACCAGTTCTCAATCTTTTTGGATATAAAGGAAGAAACTAGGGCAAGGAGGCTATTGGGTTTCTCACACACTCATTGTTTTTCTGAGTGATCTCATCACTCCTCACAGAATGACTCTCAATGCCTAGTGCCTTTGTGTGTGGGGTTCCCTCAAGTTCACTCCGGACATGCTCAAGTCCCTCACCTTTTGCCAGCTTTGCTGCCTCTCATTTTTATGCTCACCTCTCTTTTATTTTATCTCTCTTTTTCTTTTCACTCCCTCATTCATCCTAGATGCATGGGTATGAGCAGTACTGGCATGCATTTTAGTTGAAGAAGTAGAAAGTTTGGATTGTACCTTCAAAGCAAAGATTATTAGTTGATCATCATCTGAAGCATCTTCAATAATTACAGTATCATGATCAAGCTTTGTAGAGGTGACAACATCTTTACCCAAAATGTTACTATCCACAGGTGGGTTGCAGCAACTTTTGTGGTGTCTTTGACAGCAGCTGAGGCTGTAACAGCAACTTCCTGAAGGTCAGTTGCTCTTTGGAGTTCGACCAAGATGTTGGCTGTTTCATCTTATGGCAAAGTACCATCTTGATCTAGCTCAGTGTTTGAGTGAGTGGTGTTCATTTCACTTTGAGAAATGGGTTCTTGTGGACCACTTGATGGGGGCTCATCCATGACTTGAGATGGATGATCAAAACCTGAAGGGATTGGACTATCCCCTTCTCTAGGTTGTTGAGAAGAAACAATTGATGGATTAGAGAATAAAGAAGATGATGGTTTAGAAGAGATTTTTGGCTGTTCCACAGGGGTAACTTGTGGAACATCAAGAGTAGAAGTTTCATGACCCTCACTGTGCCCTATCTCTGTGTGCATTTCTGCAAGTGTAGGCTCCTCATGAGTGAGTACATGAGGTTGTGCTGACTCTTTACAGGATGCCTTGGGAGACAGACCAGTTTCAATAGATACTTCTTGTTGAGAAGAAGCACCTAGGGATGTGTTTGATTCCCTTTTATCCTCCACAACCTTTTGTGAGACTGTGGGGTGGCTGACAGTGGCTTTGGCCCTCTTAGCTCTCTTCTTCTTAGGCTCAAGACGAACCACTGTGGGTTCACTTTCACTAACATCCTTTTTTGCTACATCATGTACAGTTTCTCCCTCAACATTCTCAGAACTACTATCAACACCAGTTTTCAAGGATCTTTTCTTGGATTCTTGCAAAGTTATTTTTGTGGTCTTTGGTTGTCTAGAGGATCTGATAGGAATGTATGAAGTAGGATGTGGGTTAACTGAATTTGGGTCTAATTCAGCTTCATTCTCAAGGGAGAAGACAACATACCCAGAGGGTAGTGCTACATCAAGATGAGGCTCTTGATCAGCCATGTGCTTGGTGAAACAAAGTGGAATAAGTGCATTGGAATTTTGTGAATTGAGTGATGTGTGTGTATTTCTTTTCAAAACATTGCATTCTATAGTGAGAGATGCATTATCATCAATACCACATAATGAATTCAAACACATAGTAAGAAAGCGAGGATAAACATGTACCTTCCTGCTCAGAGCTGACTTGAGTTGACTCATAAGCAACTTTCCTACATCCACTTTGTATCCATGGACAAGAGAGTGAGTAAGCTTCTTGATATAGGAGGGAATTCCATTCCATCCAGAGGTTTTGGTTGAGAAAACCTTCACCATGACATCAAAAATCATGCTCCATTATTTCCTCAAATGCTTTCTGTCCATTTCACCAGTCGAGTACCATTTTGATGTACCCTCTTCAAGAACAGGACCAGAATACCCAATTTTCAAGAAAAACTTCTTTAGGGTTTCATCACTTGCAAGTTCCTTGTATGATTCTTTAGCCTGCAGTCCAGTTTCCAAAGCTTCGTTGATGCCTTTGATTGTGAGGATACATGTAACTCCTTTAATTTTGCATTGAATGGTGTCTTTACCTGCACCTCCTGGAACATAGGCAGTGTTCCAGAATTCTTCAAGTCTTTCTAGGTTCAAGGATGGTGTAGATATTATAGCATGACCCAGATAGGACTTGTTGATAAAGGATACGAGTCCTTTAAATCCTTCACCAGCATCTCCAGCAGTGAGAATACCAGCAAAGTTAGTTTGAGAAGAGGATTGTTTGGGTGCCATTTCTTACTTTGAGCTTTGGAGAGAAATTTTTGCCTTTTGAGAGAGAGAGGCTCTGTTGAAAGTTGTGTGTTTGTGTGTTTGATAGTTGTTTACATGAAAATAACAAATGTCTTACTGAGAAAGGGAAAGTAGCAATGTCTTAGCCCATTAATCAGTCACGTGGTGTCGTGGGTAGTTACTTTTTAGTGGCTGTAAATCATGGAGGTAAAATCCCAATTAATTCGGTCCATTAATCTTGATAGTAACCTGTTCGCTATACAAATTCATTAGTAATTTTGAGAGGATGACAACAGGTTTTGCTTGACAGTAACATCGTCGCAAGAACATACTGTCATCATTAAGCAATTTATACAATTTCCTTTAAATTTCATGACAGAGACTTTTTCCATTGTGTCGTCTAAGAAACTTGTGTCAAGGCACATCGTGACAGCATCTTTACTTATTGACAGCAACTTAAGCGGAAATAATTTATGTCATAAATTTTGATCGACTTTGCCTATTGCTTAAGCGAAAATTACCAAATAGCATTTTAATCAATTTAGGCACATATTTGTTAGTTTTAGCACACATCCACAAACATCCATACACACAAGCAATCAAACAGACACATGCATTACCCAGCAAATAACCAAGGTAGGGGAATCTAGCAGAAAAAGCATAAACAGTGCAAACGATGAAAAGATTCTTTTTATTAAACATTAAAAATAAAATACATCCTCTTCATCATCAGAAGCAAGCTCATACAGTTCCACTTGAACTGTTTCATCAGTTAGCCCTTCTGTCTGAAGAAGAACGTCGATGAAGACTAGCATTTCAACCAGTCTTCAAGATCCTTCTCGACCTTGTCCTTGGCAGCTTTCTCTTTCTCTGCCAAATCTTCTTCCAGCGCTTCGTCCATTACCTTGAAGAGCCCCTCTATTTCCTCTTCATGACCTGGTTCACACCAGACTTTTGGCTTTTGAGAGATGGCATCCTTGTTCTCCATTGTAGATATCCTCCTTTTCTTTCTCAAGGCGTGAGTGATTGAGTGTTAAATGATATTTAGTCTCGTGCACATTTTATAGGACCCTAGGTGACGTTCCAGTTTCCAAACTCTTCTTTTTAATAAAGTAATTAAACTTTAAGTTAAAAAGACTGACAAATACCCGGGGTCATTTCAAATGACACAATACTTATCACTAAGCACGTGTATGAAATAAGTTAATGTCACGTGACTACTCATCACAACAAATAAAACAGGCATGTGATTTGAATTTAGCATAGTCATAGCAAACATGTTGTCAAATAAACAAGTAGCACATAGGACATTAACTTCTCATGACAGTAACATTGAAAGTTAAAGTCACAAGTTGCAATTTTTTTTAACCACATTGAAAATGTAAAAACTAGTAAGTTAACAAACCAGATTTAGCATTTCCAATTCACTTACCAACCTGTTGAAGGTTGCTTCATCTAGTGGCTTCGTAAAAATATCTGCAAGTTGCTTTTCTGTTGGAACATAAATCAGCTTCACAGTTCCGTTTTCAACATGCTCTCTTAGGAAATGATGTCTGATATCAATGTGATTTGTCCTGGATTGTCTGAGATAGCTATGGCACTAGTGTTACCACAATAAATAGGAGTATTGGACAACTCTAAACCATAATCCATTAGCTGATTTTTCATCCAAAGAATTTGAGCACAGCAACTTCCAGCTGCAATATATTCAGCTTCTGCAGTTGAAGTAGATACAGAATGCTGCTTCTTGCTAAACCATGACACTAATCTTCCACCAAGAAATTGACAGCTTCCTGTTATACTTTTTCTGTCAATTTTGCATCCAGCATAGTATGAATCCGAATAACCAACCAAGTCAAATCCAGTATCTTTAGGATACCAAAGGCCTAGGTTTAGAGTACCTTTGAGATATCTAAAGATTCTCTTGATTGCTACTAAGTGTGATTCTTTTGTATCATCTTGATACCTTGCACAGAGACATGTAGCAAACATAATGTCTAGTCTGCTAGCAGTTATGTATAGCAACGATCCCACCATGCCTCTATAGGTACTAGAATCCACTTTCTTTCCTTTAGGATCCAAATCCAGTTTGGTTGCGGTAGAGATAGGTGTCTTGGTAGGTGATGCATCTTCCACGTTGAACTTCTTGAGAAGTTCTTTGACATATTTCGATTGGCTTATGAAGATACCATCATTCTTTTGATGAATTTGTAGACCTAGGAAAAATGACAATTCTCCCATCATGCTCATCTCATACTTGCTCTTCATAAGAGATGAAAACTTTTCACACAGCTTCTCATTTGTAGAACCAAAGATTATGTCATCAACATAAATCTGAACCAGAATGATGTCCTTGTCATGGTGCTTGTAGAACAGTGTCTTATCCACTACACCTCTTGTAAATTGATTCTCAATGAGAAAAGTAGAGAGAGTTTCATAGCAAGCTCTAGGGGCTTGCTTCAATCCATAAAGTGCTTTGAACAGCTTGTAGACAAAGTCATACAACTCAGCATCCTCGAATCCAGGTGGCTGTTCAACATACACTTCCTCTTCTAGTTCTCCATTAAGAAAGGCACTTTTGACATCCATTTGGAACGCTTTGAAGTTACAGTGTGCAACATAGGCTAAAAATATCCGAATATCTTCAAGTCTGGAAACAGGTGCAAATGTTTCATCATAATCGATCCCTTCCTGTTGACAGTAACCTTTAGCTACTAGCCTTGCCTTTTTTCTTGTCACATTTCCACTTTCATCCAATTTATTTCTGAAAACCCACTTTGTGTCAACTACTGACTTCCCTTTGGGTCTAGGGACCAGCTTCCATACATTGTTTCTCTCAAATTGGTTTAGCTCTTCTTGCATGGCTATCACCCAATCTGAATCCAACAATGCTTCATCAATTGACTTTGGCTCAGTTTGAGATAGGAAACATGAAAACATGCTGTCAGCAGAAACATTTCTTCTCGTCCTTATACCAGTAGTTGGATCACCAATGATTAGATTGCTAGTGTGATCTCTGTTCCACTTAGTGGTTCTGGGCAAGCTCCTTTCTTGATCTGCTTGATCACTTCCTCTTTGAGGGGTTGACTCTCCACTATTGATGTTTTCTCCTTCATGTTCTTCAACATCTCCAGAATCATTCTCATTTTGATGATTATCTGATACAGTTTGAGATTGAGCTGGAGTTTGAGTAGCATCATTGGTGTTGATAGCATTTTTTTCAAACTCAATATCCTGAGTACCAGTAGATTCATCAATAACAATTTCTTCTTCTTCCAAATACCCTTGATTTTCAAATCTAAGAGGCTCCATTTGACCATCCTCTTGTAGTCCTGGGAATTTGGTTTCATCAAATATGACATTTACACTTTCTTCAATGACTTTGTGATCAATGACATAGACTCTGTAGGCAGTCCTTTCCAATCCATATCCCATGAAAATGCCTTCATAAGCTTTAGCATCGAACTTTTCTTTCCTTTCATGGTTGTCAATCATCATAAAACACTTGCTTCCAAATACATGAAAGTACTTGACAGTAGGTTTCTTTCCTGTTAATAGATAGTAAGGAGTGTTTCCATGAGTCTTGTTGATCAAGGTTCTGTTCTGTGTGTAGCAAGCTGTATTAAGAGCTTCTGCCCATAAGTATGTTGGTAATTTAGAATCATTCAACATAGTTCTCGCAGTTTCGATGAGAGTTCTGTTCTTCCTTTCTACAACTCCATTTTGTTGTGGTGTCCTGGCAGTGGAGAATTGTTGGACAATGCCTTCTTCCTTGTAGAAGTTTCCTAATGTGGCAATTCTGAACTCAGTACCATTGTCACTTCTCAAATATTGAACTTGAGCATTGGGGGTTCTTTCAAAAACTCTTATGTGATCAATGATTTCTTGAGCAGCTTCGTCCTTTGTCTCTAAAAACTTTACCCAAGTGTACCTTGAGTAGTCATCCACCATTACCAGGGCATATCTCTTTCTTGCAAGAGATTGAACATTTACTGGACCAAACAAATCCATGTTAATTAATTTGAGTGGCTCAGTGTTGGTATTCACTTGCTTTGATTTGTGCACAGATCTTTTCAATTTGCCCATTTGACAATCCTCACATAGTCCTTCTTGACAGAATTCCTGTTGAGGTAGTCCTCTTACCAAGTCCTTCTTCATTAGAATATTCATATTCTTGAAATTGAGGTGTGAGAGCTTCTTGTGCCAAAGCATGCTTTCACCAACTGATGCTTTACTGTAAAAATAGTAAGCCTTGTCTTTATTGACAGAATTTAAGTCTGCAACAAACAAGCTTCCTTTCCTGACTCCTTTCAAAGAGAGGCTTCGATCTTTCTTGTGATAGATATTACAAACCATCATATCAAAATCAACCTTGAATCCCCTATCACTGAACTGGCTGACACTGAGTAGGTTGTGCTTCAATCCATCAACAAGAGAAATATCTTCAATGACAACATTTCCAATTTCCAAACAGCCATGTCCCACAGTGTAACCTTTGCTGTTGTCTCCAAAAGTTATGACTGGGCCAGCTTTCTCCATAAAATGTGATAGCAGGGCTATATCACCAGTCATGTGCCTGGAGCATCCACTGTCGATGATCCACATGACCTGCTTCTGTTTCTTGCCCTGCAAAATAGATGATTTTAATTTGCATCTGGTACCCAAACTCTGTTGGGTCCTGCAGTTACAGCATCATTGTTCATATCAATCTGCTTCACATTTAAATCAACACTAGAATCCTCATGTTTTACTTCTTTTGCTGTCCACTTTGTTCTAGAGTTAGACTTGGTCTTTCTCTTAGTGGAATCTGCCTTTTTACCAACATAGGCAAACATAGAAGTCTCAACAGTTTTGAAATAGGAGCATCTTTCAGTAGACAGAATAGGCAGATTGAAACAAGTACTCAGAACAACAATTTTGCATGGCATACAGTCAATGTTATTACAGACATCCATACTTCTTTGCATAATTGGGGTTCTATGTAAGTTACCACTAACATTGGACGCATTAACCTTATCCTGTTTGTGTTTCTTACAAACAAATGTTAAATGATGAGATGATCCACAATTATTGCAAAGCTTCCTAGGGGCATCCTTAACATGACTATATCCATTCTTCTTATCAATCCCTAACTTGCCATTCCTATTCTTAGGCTTGTAGACATTTGCCTTGATAGTATGTTCTAAAGTTGCTGTCGAGCCACCCTTGACAGTACCTTTCTTTGCCTCTGTCTTGACAGCAGGTTTAAAATTTGTTGTCTTGGGTTCTCCCTTGACAGTATCTTTTGAAGTTTCTGTCTCATCCTTGCTGTCAGCTACTTTAGAACATTCTGTCTGATTGCTTGGTAGAGTTTCTGTCATGGGAGACTTGACAGTATCTTTTCCTTTGCTCAGTGTGCTGTCAATGCACTCATCTTCATCAAGTAGCTCTTGTTTGATGAACAAGGAAGTTTAATCAAAATCAGCTTGAAGATTTTTGAAAATCGGATTGGAAACTCTTTTGAGAATTTGAGGTTTGATAGCATCACTATCATCAAGAGCAATTGCCTTACCATGCCTTCTACCATACTCGAAACCTATTCCTACCTTCTGATTCTCAGTGTGATTATCATGATATTCCTGGACTAACTTAGAAGAGTTTCTAAAAGCTTTGAGTTTAAACTCGTTTTCTGCAATTTGACTCCTGGGAAATTCTTCTATTTCCTTAGCACAGACAATATCATTTTTCAATCTAGCATTCTCTTGAGCTAATGAATCTAGCATTCTCTTGAGCTAATGAATCTAGCATCCTCAATGGTATGCTTATACTCAGTTTTAGACATATCAAGTAAGACTAGAGATGGTACCTGATTTAATGAACTTGAAGCTTCTTCATCAGATTTAGCCATGAGGGCTAAGTTCACAAACTCCTCTTCTTCTTCATCTTCAGAATCATCCCAGCATTTTCCTTCAGCCACATAGGCTTTCCCTTGATTTCTCTTAAACTGATTTCCAGATCCTTTTCCCTGATTCTGTCTTGGTCTTCTGCACTCAGTAGCAAAATGACCTAGCTCATTGCAGTTGTAACATCTGAACTTCGACCTATCCACCAACCATGTCTTGTATCCTCCTCTTGTGGCTCCACTAGTGGCCTTTGAAAAACTTCCCTTGTTGAATTTAGATGATTGACCATGTGGCTTGTATGACTTGTCCCTTCTGAACTTGATATTCTTGAATCTCTTAGCCATATAAGCCATGGTTGGATTTTCCATGCTTTCAATCTCTTCTACTGTGTAGAAGTCTTCATCTTCAACATCTTTCAGCTGCAGAACCACCTTCTCCTCATCATCCAACACCTCCTCAATCTTCAAAGATGGCATCTGTGTTGGTTGTGAACTTTGTGATGGTTCACTTGGACAAGCTACTTGTGGTTCATGAGCTATGAGGGCTTCTGACATGTTTGCTAACTTCCCTTTGGTTCCAGTTTGAATAGCTCTCTTTTGAAAAAGCTCGAGTTCGTATGATTTGAGCACACAATAGAGAGTTTCAAGAGAGACATTACTCAAGTTTCATCCCTCTCTTATGGCTGTTACTTTGTGCTCAAGATGCTCAGGGAGAGTGAACAGAAATTTGATGTTAATCTCCTTTCTATCATAGAACTTCCCATGAATTTGTAACTCAGCTATTAGCTTACTGAACCTCTCAAACATGTGTGTAAGTTCTTCGCCTGGTTTAGCCATAAAGGCTTCATATTGTGATACAAGGATTTGTCTTTGGTTCTCGCGAACTTCTTCACTTTCTTCACACAGCAACTCTATCTTATTCCACATCTCTTTTGTAGATCTACATCCCATGACATTACCACACATGGCTTTGTCTAATGTAAGTGAGTCGAGCAAGATGAGTTGTAAATAATCATCCAAGACTACTTTCTCCTTTTCGGACTCTGTGTACTCCGAAGGCTTCTTTGCAACCCAATGGGCTGGAATGACTTCATCATTCTCAGTAGCAGCAGCTACTTCCTTCTGAGGTATGAAGGGGCCGTTCTCAAGAATTCCCAAATACAGTGGATGGGTAGCTTTGATAAATAACAAGATCTTTCTTTTACATAAATTGTAGTTCTATTTATCAAAGACCGGAATCTTGATTCCACTTGACTTCTGAACACTCGTCATGATCTTCAGATTTATTGGTCCCGGAGTATTGCAGAAGGGGGGGGGGTTGAATGCAATACTGATAAAATCGAATCTTTAAATCAACAACGAAGATAAAGATTATATATTATCAGTAGATGTATGCAAGCAATAAGTGAAACAAGATTTCTCACAAAATAAATGTTTTATTTATTTTGTGTGAAGTGTTGCTACAACCTGGAGAGAGAGTTTCTCCAGCTTCGATATCTCAAGAGATACAGATTGCTTCGTGTGCGTACATGAATAGAAAAGAATTTAAGATGTATCTAAGTAGACTAAGATACTCTGTTGTCTCTATCGCATGGGGTATTGAGCTACTGTCGTTTTCAAGTGGCAGCTCATTACAATTTGCACACCCATGTGACTTTCCCAAATTGCTATACAGACAGGATAAACCTTATAAATAAAGCAACCTATATTCTTTCCATTTCTAGCTAATACAATTCTAGTATATGTGGATATTACATACTCCTCGAATTGACCAGCCTTGTCTTGTGAATCTCTTAAGCTTCTGTCGTAGTCTTGTAGGTTTGCTATAAACGATAGTGTGTTGCAGCAAATCTGTTTCTTGAACATGTAACCTGTCACGGGCTTTGACTGAGAAAATACCCAATTCAAATCATCCAAGGTGACAGTAACCTTAACCGCAGAGTCTGCTATCAAAGGAATATTCAGTGGTTGACAGTACGAGCTCCCGCCAATGTTGCTGTCGGAACTCCAGACTTGCTGTCAAGTGTGAGAGTGTCACTGTCTCTTGCTTCAGCTAATGTTGCTGTCAGATGTAGCTTTGTCGTGACTTTGTAACATTTGTCTTCTTGTAACTTTACTGTCAAGAACATGACAGTAACTTTTATTCTTGCTGTCTTCTGGATGTATTCCTTGAGGCTTGAACAAATGTATGAACTTCTCCCAAATCATACAATTATTACATGACAGCAATTATTCAAATACGAAGACATACTCTGGCTGTGACAGTATGTTCAACTTAGTAAAAACTAAGTACAGGGAAATATAGTTAAGTTGTCTCTATGCTATCACCCATAAGTCCCAACAGAGGATCTGATCGTTTGACTTCGTATTGAAGAAGACAATAGGGGATCCGAGAAGAAGATGAATGTTGCCACTGAAAAGGCAAACATGGTGGAACACAAGCCCAAGAAGAATAATTCTGGTAAAGGGGCAAAGCTGGCACCCAAGGGAGGAATTTCGAAGACGAAGTTTCAAAAGAAGTGCTTTAATTGCGACAAAGTGGGTCATAGGTCTTCTGAGTGTAGGAAGCCTAAGAAGACCAACAAGAAGAAAGAAGCAAACATGGTCGATGATATCTCAAAGGAGATGGGTGACATAGACCTCTGTGATACGGTCTCTGAGGTGAACCTGGTTGGCTCTAATCCAAGGGAATAGTGGATTGATACGGGAGCTACAAGGCATGTTTGTTCGGACAAGGCGATTTTCTCTAGCCTCAAAGCTTCTGATGCTGGTGAGAAGATTTACATGGGGAATTCAGCAACTTCAACCATTGAAGGGGAAGGCACGGTGATTCTGAAGATGACTTCTGGGAAGGATCTGACTTTGAAGAATGTACTTTATGTGCCTGATATTTGCAAGAACCTTGTGTCTGGTTCCTTGTTGAATAAGCATGGCTTTCGTATTGTAATAGAGTCAGATAAAGTTATTTTGTCTAAGAATGGTATGTTTGTAGGCAAGGGCTATGTAACCAATGGGCTTTTTAAGCTCAATGTGATGTCCGTTAAGGACAATAATGAAATAAAGAATTGTTCTGCTTACTTGCTTGAGTCTCCTAATTTAAGGCATGCTAGATTAGGACATGTTATTTTTGACACTTTACGATGTTTAATTGCAAAAGATTACATACCAAAATTGAATATTGATTCAAAACATAAGTGTGAAACTTGTGTTGAGGCAAAATTAACAAGAGCATCATTTAAACACGTGCAAAGAAACACCAAGGTGCTAGACCTTATACATAGCGACATATGTGATTTAAAATTCGCTCCAACTAGAGAATGGAATAAGTATTTTATAACATTCATAGATGATTATACAAAATACTGCTATGTATATTTGCTGAAAAGCAAAGACGAAGCTATAGATAAATTTAAAATCTATAAGGAAGAAGTTGAGACACAACAAAATGAGAAAATCAAAACGATACGAAGTGATCGTGGAGGTGAATATATTGAACCTTTTGGGGAATTCTGTTCACAACATGGTATAATCCATGAGGTCCTTACACCATATTCCCCTCAGTCTAATGGAGTAGCTGAGAGGAAAAATTGCACTCTTAAAGAGATGATGAATGCGATGTTATTAAGCTCTGGACTTCCACAGTCGATGTGGGGGGAAGCCATCTTAAGTGCAACTCATATTTTAAATATGATGATTCGCAAGAATAAGGATGAAAGTCCTTATGAGATGTGGAAGAAAAAGAAACCAAGTTACCAAAATCTGAAAGTGTGGGGGTGCCTTGCAAAGGTACTAATCCCTGCACCTAAGAAGGTGAAGATTGGTCCAAAGACTGTGGATTGATTCTTCATCAGATATCCACCACATAGTACTGCATATCAGTTTCTTGTACATGAATCAAAGATTTATGAGATTTAAAAGAATACGATTATGGAGTCAAGGAATGCATCATTCTTTGAGAATGTATTTCCTTGTAATCCTGGAATTGAACGCCCTACGACGTCTAAACGATCTCATGAGTCTTTAGAAGACGACAATGAGAATGATGATAGTGAAGACGAAAATGTGGGGGTAGTAAGAAGGAGCAAAAGACAAATGAAGGAGAAATCCTATGGGTCAGAGTTTCTGACTTATTTGCTCGAAGAAGGTGATCCGAAAACCTATAGGGAAGCGGTAACATCACCTGATGGACTTATGTGGAAAGAGGCCATCGAAAGTGAAGTAGATGTTAGTGTATACTGAAAATATTTATTTTAAGTATATACATTTATTTCTGGCCCGGTTTTATTGAGAATCATTTAAATGTTTACATGCTGTCTAATATTATATATTGTGGACAATCTAGTATCAAATGGGATACAGAATATTAGATTGTTAAATACGGTTTATATAATATAATAAGGTTCACAGCACAGGTGGTGTTGGACAATCCACTGGTATGACTGTAGTATTATTTAGATTAGTTTATATTGACTAATAAATAATACTAGTATACTTTGTGTATATTGAACATGATCAAATTTAGAATTGTTCCCTTATACTGATTAAGAAGGAGAACTAAGATTCTATGTTATTATTAATGCTTAGGTTCTTAATCCAGATATAGTAATTGACACGTGTATATTATTTACATGCTTTGATTTATATATGAAATAATTCTTTTGAATTAAATCATTATATTTTGAGTGATGGAATAATATATATGGTGGATATTATTTATTGAAGGAATCCATGTCCTGATAATATTCGGGTTAATGATGTCCCCTTGAAAGCTCAAAAAGATTTAATTATGTGAAACCCTGCAGGTGGATTTATTCCGGCATAATTAAATAAAGGTTGAGTGGATAATCAAGGATAAAAGATATTAATTAAATAAATTATCAATAATTTATTTAATTAATGGGCATGCGCTATTTTAAACATGGGGAATTTAATAAGCAAATAATATTGGAACCCAATTAAATAATTAAGTTGCGGTATTAGGAAAGGTAGTGCAAATATTAATTCTTTAGTGGATTGAATTAATATTTAATTACATTGGGCTAGGCCCAAGATGTAATTAGAAGGCCTAACCTAATTATCCATGATCCCTATTGTAGCCCTATATATATATTCTTATTCTCTTCTTGCGAGGGTTGGTCTAGAAAAATTTGGTATCCACCTAGGAGCAAGAAGAGAGGTTAACTTGAGGAGACGAAGGCCACACTTCGCTCAAGGGAATTTGGGAATACAATAGAAGAGCGTGGAATCAACCGTTAACAAGGTGACTTTTGTATTCGTATTCATTAATTTATTGTATCAAAAATCGCAGGGCCACGATCTGATTGTTCCAACAATTGGCATCAAGAGCCTGGTTCTATGGTTCTGCGATTTTTGATATGATGTCCATGTCGTAATTATATATGCATGTGTATGGTGGTAGGCTTGTATATTTTGTTTTGCAGGTTAGTATCCACTATTATGGCCATGTTTTTATAATTATGTGATTGGATCCCACGTGGTTTAATCGTGGTTATTTTGTTTGGTTTCCACGTGGTTTATCGTGGTTGTAAACACGAGGGTTGATCGTGTTAGATTAGATTTTACAAAATTAGTTTTGTATTAGATCTATTTTTCTTGTAATTGTTTGATGGACTTTGTATAAATCCGGATATCTTGTAACAATTATGTTCGACTGAAAATCGAAACTGGAGAAAAATTTATTATCCGCTGCGTAGCTGCTGGAGGCTGCACGTTCGTTTTTTATCCTGCTGCGACGGAAGCCAAAATCCTGGTTTGTTTCTGGTTTGTTTTTTACTCGGTCATGGAGGCTTCAGGCGCGACTGTTAGGCCACATGCAGGGGTCAGGCGCGTGATGTACATGCACACCACGTGATTTGATTTCCACACGCTGGAAAGGCAAGGCCAAGACAAGATGTTGCTGCCACAATTTTTTTTATTCGGCTGCTTTATTCACATACTGGGCCAGTTGATAATTCGAATAAGTGGTCACTGGTCAGCAACAATTTTGACGAACAGGGGCTGCAGCAAAATTATTTTGGGGCCATAATAGTGGATTTAAATTATATTTTTTAATTTTTAATTCTATTATTTAATTTTAATTATTGCTTTAATTAATTATTATGTGTGTTGTTAATTATGTGTGTAATTTTTAATTGCATGTTAACATAATTAGGACGACATGGACATAGTTTTTTATTTATTGCTTTAATTAAATGTTATATGTTGTTAAATTATGTGTGTATTTGGAATGCATGTTAGACATAATTATAATGACATAGGCCCCATTTAATTTTAAAATTCCTCAAATTTTAATAAAAATTCTAAGTGGGTGAGGGAATTAATTAGGAATTAAATCCCACGGTCTCCATTATTGTTTGTATGTAATCTAACACTAAGACGAATATAAATTATATATAGTCCACCCTAACGTGGCATATGATTTATGGTGTCAGGTAGTGTTATGGATATTACTAGAACAAGCTTCCTAAATTAATTACGAATATTGAAAGGTATACATGCCACCCAACGTGGCGTACCAAGTTTCATAGAATTCGATTAATTAGAAGGTTACCAATGATTGAATATAGATTTTCGATATTGAGAGAAATGATGATTCTGTCTAGAAAGGGGTCTTAAGTGACGCCTCTTGACAATGCTCCCCCCGATCTGGGAATTATCCTATTATCGATTATTGATTTGAAATATTTAATGGTGGCATCCGGTCTTATTAATTTAAGATTTAATAATGGTATACACTTAGCTATGAAAAATAATATATAGTCCACCCTAACGTGGCGTATTATTTAGTAATAGGACCGAAGTAATATTTAAACAAATTTAAGTGGTATATATGTCACCCATCGTGGCGTACCAGATACTTATGGTGTTTAAATATTAGTGCATTAATTTTAATTAATTGTTAGAGGAAACCAATAGGTTTTAAGATTTGTGCAATTCTCTGATTATGTGTTACATGTATGATTCTCAGGATTAGATCATTATGGGCTTTAATCCACTATTCACCATACTTAAGGATAACAAACTTACGGGACCAAACTATATTGAATGGAAACGTAATTTGGACATAGTGTTGACTGCTGAGGAGTACAAATTTTGCACTTATGAACCCAAGCCAGATCAGCCTGCTGAAGATGCTCCTGAAAGTGATAAGGAGTATTATAAGCGGTGGGTTAAGGCCGATGAGATGTCGCGATGTTACATTCTGGCAGCAATGTCGGGTGTTTTGCAGCATCAGCATCAGGCTATGGCCACGGCTTCAGATATGCTCTTTAATCTCAAGGAACTTTTTGGAGAACAGAATAGGGCTGCTAGGCAAGTAGCAATGAAGGCTTTAATGAACACTCAGATGGCTGAAGGAACACCGGTAAGGGATCATGTTCTCAGGATGATGTCTCATCTGAATGAGATGGAGATCCTTGGTGCTGATATTGATGGGGAAACCCAGATCGATATCATCCTTATGAGCTTGCCCAAAAGTTTTGAGCAGTTCCGCTTGAATTACACCATGAACAAAAGGATGTATAGTCTCGCGGAACTTCTGACAGAACTTCAGGCAGCTGAAGGACTCTTTAAACAGAATGTTCAAGTGAATGTGGCTGAGAAAGCTTCTTCATCTAAGCCAAAAGGTAAGAAGAAGAAAAAGACTCAGACACAGAAAGCTGGAAAGATTGCTAATGCAGTTGGAGTTCAAGGTGGTGTGAAAAAGCCTAAGGGCAAGTGCTTCAGGTGCAAGCAGTCAGGTCACTGGAAACAGGATTGTCCTCTTCCTAAGAAGACAAACAATACTGGTATGTCTCTTTCTCTAGTTACGGAAACATATATAGCGGCTATATCTACGGGCACTTGGTGTGGAGATACAGGAGCCACTGACCATGTTTGTAACTCTATGCAGGGGTTCCAGCAAACCAGAATGCTTAGAGATGGCGAGATATATGTGTTCATGGGAGATGCTACGAAAGTAGCAGTAGTTGCTGTTGGAATAATTACTTTATCTTTTGGCGATGATAGGATTTTGGTTTTGAACAATTGTCTTTATGTACCTTCATTTAGAAGGAATTTGATTTCGGTTTCTAAACTTGCTATGGATGGTTATAATGTTTGTTTGGATCATAATGTTTCTATTATGATGAATAAACGAGTTATATGTTCTGGTACATTGCAAGACAATTTGTATATTATTAATCCTAGCCAACCAACATTGCAACATAGGGAAATAAATAACGCATTTTCTAGCTCAAATAAAAGAAAGGAACCTTCTGGATTGAACCAAACATATCTTTGGCACTTAAGATTAGGTCATATTAACTTGAGGAGGATTCAAAGACTGGTAGTAGATGGGCCATTAAGCTCGTTGGCAGTGGAGCCATTTCCAGTTTGTGAATCCTGCTTGGAAGGTAAGATGACTAATAGACCTTTTAAATCAAAGGGTAATAGAGCCAAAGAAGTGTTAGAATTGGTTCATACTGATTTATGTGGACCTATGACTATCCAAGCAAGAGGAGGTTATGAGTATTTTGTCACTTTCATTGACGATTATTCTAGATATGGATACATTTATTTGTTGCGCCGCAAGTCTGAGTGCTTTGAAAAATTCAAAGAGTACAAAGCAAGTGCGGAGAAACGACATCTTGGAAAATGTATCAAGTCACTACGATCAGATCGTGGTGGCGAATACTTGCTTGGAGAATTTAGGGACTATTTATCAGAAAATGGGATTACATCCCAGTTGTCTGCACCTGGCACACCTCAGCAGAATGGTGTAGCAGAGAGAAGGAATCGGACTCTTTTGGAGAGTGTTAGATCAATGATGAGTTATTCAAATTTACCTAAGTCGTTCTGGGGATATGCTATAGAAACAGCAGCTTACCTTCTGAACTTGGTACCTTCTAAGTCGGTTCCCAAGACTCCAATAGAATTGTGGACTGGTAGCAAACCAAGTCTAAGACATATTCGGATTTGGGGTTGTCGAGCACATGTGCTTAACAAGAACGCGACTAAGCTAGAATCTCGCACAGAAGTAAGGCTGTTTGTAGGCTATCCCATGGGGACGAAAGGTTATTCATTTTATAGTCCTAGGGATCGAGATGTCATTGTTAGCACCAATGCCAGATTCTTAGAGGAAGACTATATAATGAACCACAAACCCATGAGTAGTGTTGTTTTAGAGGAATTAGTGGGAGGGACAGATAATCCCCAAGTGCCAATAGTACAAGTAGAACAACCACAAGAAAATGCACCACTTGACACTAGTACCGCACCAGTGCCTCGTCGTAGTGGGAGGGTTCTTCGACAACCTGAAAGATTCATGTTTTTGGGAGAGTCTTCAGACTTGGTCTCTGGTGAACATGATGAGGATCCCAGGACATACGAACAGGCAATTCTAGATAAAGATGCAAATCTTTGGCAAAAGGCAATGGAATCTGAGATGGAATCTATGTATTCCAATCAAGTTTGGGAGCTCGTGGAACCACCCAAAGGTATAAAACCCATTGGAAGTATGTGGATCTACAAGAAGAAAAGAGGATCTGACAAAAAGGTGAAAGCCTGGAAAGCACGACTTGTTGCGAAAGGGTATACTCAGAAAGAAGGAATCGATTATGAGGAAACCTTTTCGCCAGTTGTTATGCTTAAGTCGATCCGGATTCTTTTATCTATAGCAGCTCATCTCGATTACGAGATTTGGCAAATGGATGTCAAGACAGCTTTCCTTAATGGAAGTCTTAAGGAAACCATCTATATGCAACAACCAAAAGGATTCATTAAAGAAGGCCAAGAGCATCTGGTTTGTAAGCTTAAGAGGTCTATTTATGGACTTAAACAAGCTTCTAGGGATTGGAATATTCGTTTTGATCAGGCAGTCCAGTCATATGGATTTGATCAAAGTCCAAGCGAGTCATGCGTGTATAAGAGAAGTGAGGGTAATGCAGTGGTTTTTCTAGTACTATATGTAGATGACATTTTACTCATTGGAAACAATGTTAAGATGTTATCATCAGTAAAGGCATGGTTGTTCAAACAATTTGAAATGAAGGACTTAGGTGAAGCGATATACATCCTTGGGATCAAAGTAATAAGGGATCGCAAGAAAAGGATGTTGGCTTTATCTCAAGAGCCTTACATTGATGAAGTATTAGCTCGTTTTAACATGCAGAACTCTAAGAAAGGTTTTCTACCTTTTAAGCATGGAGTTGCTCTATCCAAGGAGCAGTGTCCTTCGACACCTAAGGATATAGAGAGCATGAAAGCAGTTCCTTATGCTTCGGCATGTGGAAGCTTAATGTATGCTATGTTATGTACGAGGCCTGACATCTGCTTTGCTGTAGGCATGGTTAGTAGATATCAGTCGAACCCAGGTCAGGAATATTGGAGTGCAGTAAAAACTATACTCAAGTACCTGCGAAGGACTAAGGAGTATATGTTAATTTACAAGGCCTCAGATCTATTTCCTTTGGGATATACTGATTCAGATTTCCAATCAGATAGGGATAAGAGGAAATCAACCTCGGGATATGTTTTTACTTTGGGAGGTGGAGCCGTTATATGGAGGAGTGTAAAGCAGAAATGCATTGCAGACTCTACCATGGAAGCCGAGTATGTGACGGCCTCTGAGGCTGCAAAGGAGGCTGTATGGTTCAGGAATTTCCTTTTGGACTTGGATGTGGTACCTAATTTGCCTAGGAGTCTGACAGTGTATTGTGACAACACTGGTGCTGTGGCAAATTCAAAAAAACCACGAGACCACAAAGCAGCTAAACATATTGAACGTAAGTATCATCTCATACGAGGAATCGTAAAGCGAGGAGATATAGTTGTGGCTCACATATCATCAGAAGACAACCGGGCAGATCCTTTCACGAAGAGCTTGCCGGCCAAGGTTTTTGACAGGCATGTGGAAGCGATAGGAGTCAGATGGATGGACACATAGTTTTCAATGTAATAGTGGATTAAATAAACACTGATATACTCATAGAATATTTTGAGTATAAGTGGGAGATTGTTAGTGTATACTGAAAATATTTATTTTAAGTATATACATTTATTTCTGGCCCGGTTTTATTGAGAATCATTTAAATGTTTACATGCTGTCTAATATTATATATTGTGGACAATCTAGTATCAAATGGGATACAGAATATTAGATTGTTAAATACGGTTTATATAATATAATAAGGTTCACAGCACAGGTGGTGTTGGACAATCCACTGGTATGACTGTAGTATTATTTAGATTAGTTTATATTGACTAATAAATAATACTAGTATACTTTGTGTATATTGAACATGATCAAATTTAGAATTGTTCCCTTATACTGATTAAGAAGGAGAACTAAGATTCTATGTTATTATTAATGCTTAGGTTCTTAATCCAGATATAGTAATTGACACGTGTATATTATTTACATGCTTTGATTTATATATGAAATAATTCTTTTGAATTAAATCATTATATTTTGAGTGATGGAATAATATATATGGTGGATATTATTTATTGAAGGAATCCATGTCCTGATAATATTCGGGTTAATGATGTCCCCTTGAAAGCTCAAAAAGATTTAATTATGTGAAACCCTGCAGGTGGATTTATTCCGGCATAATTAAATAAAGGTTGAGTGGATAATCAAGGATAAAAGATATTAATTAAATAAATTATCAATAATTTATTTAATTAATGGGCATGCGCTATTTTAAACATGGGGAATTTAATAAGCAAATAATATTGGAACCCAATTAAATAATTAAGTTGCGGTATTAGGAAAGGTAGTGCAAATATTAATTCTTTAGTGGATTGAATTAATATTTAATTACATTGGGCTAGGCCCAAGATGTAATTAGAAGGCCTAACCTAATTATCCATGATCCCTATTGTAGCCCTATATATATATTCTTATTCTCTTCTTGCGAGGGTTGGTCTAGAAAAATTTGGTATCCACCTAGGAGCAAGAAGAGAGGTTAACTTGAGGAGACGAAGGCCACACTTCGCTCAAGGGAATTTGGGAATACAATAGAAGAGCGTGGAATCAACCGTTAACAAGGTGACTTTTGTATTCGTATTCATTAATTTATTGTATCAAAAATCGCAGGGCCACGATCTGATTGTTCCAACAGTAGATTCTATCTTACAGAATCATACTTGGGAGTTAGTGGACTTACCAGCCGTTAGTAAAACACTAGGTAGAAAGTGGGTTTTCAAAAAAGAAATTGAAACCTGATGGGACCATCGATAAGTACAAGGCCAGACTTGTAATCAAAGGATACAAGCAACAACATGGTCTTGATTACTTTGATACATACTCTCCAATATCGAGAATAACATCTATAAGGATGATGTTTGTTATCGCTGCAATGCGAAAGTTGACTGTACATCAAATGGATGTGAAGATAGCTTTTCTAAATGGGGATATAGATGAGGAAATCTATATGGAACAACCTGAAGGGTTTGTTGTCCCTGGACAAGAAAGAAAAGTCTGTAGATTGATGAAATCATTGTATGGCTTGAAGCAAGCGCCTATGAAATGGCATGAGAAATTTGATGAGGTTGTGTTAGCCAGTGGTTTTAAGATCAATGAATGTGATAGTTGCGCCTACTACAAGGATAACGAAAATGGATATGTTATGATGACATTGTACGTAGATGATCTACTTATTGCCGGTAGCAATCATAAGGTGATCAAATCTACTAAGGACATGTTAAGGGCAAGATTTGACAAGAAAGACATGGGTCTAGCAAATGTAATTCTGGGAATTCAAATTTCTAGAACCTCGGAAGGTCTTGCCTTAAGTCAACCACATTATGTTGACAAGATTCTTGAGAAATTTCTCAAGGATGATGTCGAGACAGCGAAACATCTGTGGATTTGACCTTGCATCTATCCAAGAATAAAGGTGTAGGAGTCTCGCAGCTGGAATACTCACGGATAATTGGAAGTCTGATGTACCTTATGAGTTGTACAAGACCAGACATTGCATATTCAATTAGCAAGTTGAGTAGATTTACGAGTAATCCAGGAGCTGATCACTGGAAAGCGATCATACGAGTACTAAAGTAGTTGAGGGGAACTCGAGACTATGGTTTGCATTATGGCAGTTATCCAGCAGTACTAGAAGGCTATACTGACGCAAACTGGATATCTAGCAAGAAGGCATTAAAGTCTACGAGTGGTTATGTGTTTACACTAGCTGGAGCAGCAGTGTCATGGAAATCCTCCAAACAAATGGTAATAACTCATTTCACGATGGAAGCTGAGTTTGTGGCATTAGATAAATGTGCCGAAGAGGCTGAATACTTACGCCAATTTCTGGAGGATATTCCAAGATGGCCAAAGCCTATGACTGCAATAGGACTGCACTGTGATAGTCAATCTGCTATTGGCAGAGCACAGAGCACAATGTATAATGGAAAGTCCCGTCACATACGACGACGACATAGTTCCATTAGACAGTTAATGTCAACCGAAATTATCACTATTGACTTTATACCGTCAAAGGATAATATCGCGGATCCGCTAACCAAAGGGTTATCAAGAGAACTGGTTGAGAAATCATCGAGAGGGATGTGCCTTAAGCCTATTGCTTAACGACATCATGGTGGACACCCAACCATTGCTGACTGGAGATCCCAAGAACTTGGTTCAATGGGCCAACTAAATCATGATGACCAAATCACTGTGGGGGTAACCCCTGGCCTACTCCTATGATGAGAAACAGTGAGACCCGTAAGGTACGAGGGTAAGCTATTAAGCTTTTAATGATCTTTCGGTGATTACATGGATTTCAAGGTTTGAACGCATGGAAATCAGTTGAGTAAACGCGGGTTACTCTATAAGATAAAGATCACCTATGTGGGAGAGAAGTGGGGCCGCTTCAAAGGAGAATTGCGAGGCACAATTCTTTAGAAACTCCTGCAGAACCAGGACAATGTTCCATGTCCAAAATGGACATAATCATGAGAGCTGAACGAGTCAGAAAGGATATAGTGATAAGTATATCATCGCTTACACAAACGGTCGAACAGTTCAAAGAGCAAACCTCCACTGTCTACCAGTAAGGTCGGTATACTTACTCAAACGAAGGTTCAAGGAGCAAACCTCTACCTATCGTATGCTATATCTGATCGAAGAATTATCACCACATCAAATTCCGTGTCTATTTGTCTGGTGTGTGCTACTACGATATCAATCTCATCCATGTGGGGGATTGTTAGAAAGTGTGGGTTTTTAGACCCACATTGTCGAGTCATTTTGAGCTCCGATTTGAGTGTGCCTTGTGTGCGTGTTTGCAACAAGTGGTGCTTGGAGAGTGTTCTCCTCCGCGAGAGATTTCCAATGCATATTTAAACACTCAAAACGACTAAGGGATGGATGAGTTATGATTATCCAAAGTTGCTCCCTTAGAAGTGGAAATTATAGAATGGAACTTGAAGTCCCACATTGAAATGGAAAAGGAATTTCCTTTGCTTTATATAGTACAACACATGATTAGTGTTCACTTGTGTTGGCTAAGTGTTGCTCCATCTCCTACGTGCGCGCAAGGGGGTACAAATCATGGGATTTCGAGGGAAAATTCGTTGCTTCCTTTGGGCTTTCCGCGTGTGCGACCTGCGGACACGAATGCAGCAGAAAATTGGGCCGAATAAACCCAGACTAGTTTTGCTAATTATTATTTCCACTGGGCTTAAGCTTAAAGATCTGACTAAATTAATTCGAATTTGGAATTAATTTGGTAAAATCAATTCGTTTTTATAACGGATTTTTTCCCATTAATTCGAATTTGGAATTAATTTGGTAAAATCAATTCGTTTTTATAACGGATTTTTTCCCATTAATTCGAATTTGGAATTAATTGTGGTAAAATCAATTCCGTTTTTATAATGAATTTTTTGCCACCGCCTTACCTTAATTAATTAACGCGGTTAATTACTAAAGGAAAATTGCCACCGACTTTTTAATTAGCACAGCTAGTTAATTAGGGCAATTGTGTAGCGCACAAGTTTTCCTATCCTATATATACTCGTGTAGAGCCTTAGGATTATTCATTCGAAAACACACATCCTCTTCTCATACATAGCTTTTTCTCTTCCTTCGGTGATATTCTTGCTCGTTTCAAGCTCGCTGAGAGTGACGCTCTAGCTTTACTGCAATCCGTTTTATCCTGGGAGGCGTTTTGCTCGCACATACGATGAGGGCAAATACGCTTTAAGGAGATAGTCACGCATTGGACTCAGGTTTTTCTGTTCCTGCCTCCTCTTTATTTGTTTTAATTATTCTGTTATTCACACACACGATTGCTATTATTTTGTACTATTTTCACAGATTGTCTAACAGGCTCAACTAAGATCGAAGACTTCACGAATACAACATTAGCCCTAACTATCGGAGCTAACATCAACCGCTACCAGCTCTTTCCTCGTACATTAGTTGCAGGGACAGTCATGACTTACTTCAAATGCACGAACGGATCCTTACCCCCCGATGAGGCTAACCCACCAGACTACAGGACAAGTTCTACCAAATTATGTCACGCATAGCATCTTGTAATCCCCCAACAAGGACAACTTGTTAGAATACAAGTTTAGATCTCTAGAACATATTAACAAACTTAATTACCTTTGATCCCCAATAAGGACAACTTATTGAAATACATAATCTGGCCTTCAAATATATAAGAATCTTCATTTTGTCTTTAATGTATGTTTTGTAAGTATTGTCGCGACAAGATAGCCTAGTTGGCGCAGCAAACATTTCGTTGTCGCGGCAACATAACTAGTTACATTTCGTAGACTCACATCTTTCTTCATCTATTCCTTGTTCTGCAGTTGGCGGTACGTCATCTGGAGATAGAACGAGTACATTTTTGGCATAATAATTCCATTCCGTCATCGATCATTTTGTTGAAGAGCAAACGTGACTAGTTGTAGCGGCAATTACAACTAGTTGCCAAGCCTATCTAATTGTAAATGTTATGTCAATGGAGAAAAAATTCCTTACATATTTGACTAGTCAAGAAAATACATTTTCTTGTATAAATTTTAGGCATAACAGAGAGAAAATTGAATTCAGAATTTAGAACCAAAATGACAAAGGATAATTTTTTTTACAACTTGAATTTACCATCGCACTCATTTTCCTTGGCTACTTTTTTATATTTTTGCTATATAATTTTCCTTGGCTACTTGTTTGTTTTTTAAAGATAAAAAAATATGGATTCGTAGGGTAGACATTTTGGTATCATATTTATGTTTAAAAACTTTTTCTGGATCGAGTAAATAATATTTCATTTTGTCCACTTCTAAAAGATTCTTCGTTGACATCTAGAGACGGGCTAGAAGTAACTGTAACGGGAATCATATGATTATTCAATCATATATGTTATTTTATACTACGTTTTGCAGTCTGCTAATATTATATTGAGGGATATTTTCTTTATACTCCTGTAATTGGCTTTTATTAATGGTACTATTACATTTTTTGCTTCTATACATGGTACACCTGAAATATTGTTTCTCTCTTAATCATACCGTTTAATCACTGTTAATGAAAATTTAAAATAATAAAGATATTTTATTTGGTACACTCGTGGAATTGGCTTTTGCAAAGCATCACATTTTTTGCTTCTAGCTGCACCTGAAATATTAACAGTTGTCTAACAGAAGTGCATGACTAAGAGAGAAATAATATGTCAATAATATGTCAGGTGTATCATGTATAGAAACCAAAAATATGAAGGTACCATTGACAAAAGTCAATTCCACGAGTGTACCAAAGAAAATATCTATTATATTAATTCAACCTTTTATTTAGCCACCTTACATTGTTTATCTTGATTAGAGCTAATGAATGTATAAAAAATGTCTAATTGTTGACTTGAAGTTTGATTTGAACGTCTAGATCGATGCATGTCTACTAATTCGATTATCATTTAGCAACATCCAGGCAATCAGATTAACACGGCGGTGCTTAGTTCATAAATACTGCAAAATGATAGATGTTAGAAAATGACCAAAATGCCTATTTTTCACAAGTTTTTGCCCAAAATACTGATTTTGAAAAAAATGGCCCGAAATAACGACGGGATACGGAGAATTGTCCTCTGTGTTAGGGTGTTGCGGAACACCGTGTACCGTATTATGCATGATACGGAGCTGCATCCTCCGTGTTAGCATGATACGGTGGACTGTGCACCGTGTTAGATGGGTGCGCAGCACTGTCACGGAATACCGTCCACCGTATCATGCCATGTTACGGAACACGGAGCTCCGTATCATGCCCGGTTACGGAACACGCAGCTCCGCAATACACCCCCTATCACGGTACACGATGTACCGTGTCCCGTCAGTAAAAAGGGTCATCCAGTTTCCCAGGTGATTATTTTGGGCCATCACCCCATCATATAGGTATCATTTACCATATATTTTAGTAATAAAAAATATATATATTACCTGATATTAGCACGGGGTAGGGATGGAGAAAGAGCTGAGATTATATATCAATATTAATAAATCATCGAAAAAAGATAAAATTTAAAAATAATACTTAAATATTAATTTGTAGAGACTGAGTGATTAAAGTATTCAACAAATAAAAGTTAGTTATGAAGTTAAAGAAACTTAAATAAATAAATCTTGTATAATTATATTATTATACATATAATTATAAGAAATTGAACTCAAATTTGGTTAAAACCAAATTTGAAAATTTGGTATTATTGGAGGTGAAGTTAAAAAACTAAATTAAATGTATATTTTATAATTATTAAGTTGTAAATAATTGAATTTGAATTTTATAATAATTAAATTTGATACTTTGCTATTTTAATATTTTAATAATATAATGCATCATTAAAATATAATTTTTTACATTAATAAAAAATATAAATAGATCAATGAACTTAATTATATAAATCTTATAAATGCAGAAGGCATATATTATAAAATACAACTCTGGAAATAAGAGAGCTTTGGAAATAACATTTTTCCATATTTAATTATAGAAGGTTGCTCTTGACATGATCGGGCACTCCCTTTACCTGGATCAACATAAATATTAGGGGTATGGTTATGGTAGCTCACCAACCATTGACAAAGCTAAACACTGGAAAATAAATATAATCTATACTATTATAAAAAAGGCTGGATCAACATAAATATTAGGGGTATGGTTATGGTAGCTCACCAACCATTGACAAAGCTAAACACTGGAAAATAAATATAATCTATACTATTATATAAAAGGCGAAACATTAAAAGTTTGGTTGGTCGTACGATAGGTGTTGATTTTACTTATTTACCCTTGCTCAATTGCATAATTACTAACTAATCAATTTCTTTTTTAAGGTTAAACATATTATCTTTTCTATTTTTCAAAACTAAATAATTTCCTTTTTTAGTTAAAATACAATATCTTTTATATTAAATCTAACTAAAATTTCTCCTTTATGAATCAATTTTCTTTTTCAGGTTAAACATATTACCATTTCTATTTTTCAATAATTAAATGATTTCCTTTCTCAGGTAAATTAGAATATCTTTTACGTTTTATCTAACTAAAATTTTTCATTTTTAAAAACACTACGAGCAATTTGTTAAATAAAATAACATAATTATATTATAATTACTATTAACTAATCAATTACCTTTTTCAGTCAAAACACGTTACCTTTTCTCTTTTCTCTAACTAAAATATTTATTTTCCCAATTATATCATGGACGGTTACTTTTTTCAACCAAAATACGTTACCTTTTTTCTTTTCTCTTACTAAAACCTCCTTTTTTCCAATTATATCACGGACGTTTCTATTTAATAAAAATATTAATAATATTATAATACTAATAATTAACCGATTACCTTTTCAACTAAATATTTCATCTTTCTATTTTTTTCTAATTAAATTCCATTTTTTCTTAGAAATATAACGGTCAACATTAATTTCTCATTTTCTAAAACCTATAAACAATTTTATTTAGTAAAATAACATAATTAAATTATAATTACTATAAACTAATCAATTTTTTTTTTTCACATAAATCATGTCATCTTCACGTTACCTTTCTATTTTCTCTAACTAAAATTTCTTTTTTCCCAATTATATCATGAACGGTTCTATTTAATAAAATAAACTAATAACATCATAATATTATTAATTAACCGATTACCTTTTTCAGCTAAAACGTATCATCTTTTCTCTATTTTCTAACTAAAACATCTCTTTTAATAGAAATATCACGGACAATATTAATTTCTCCTTTTCTAAAAACATTACGAGAAATTGTATTTAGTAAAATAACGTAATTAAATTATAATTACTATAAACTAATCAATTACCTTTTTCACTTAGAACATATTACCTTTTTGATTTTCTCTAACTAAATCCTCTCTTTTTATAATCATATCACGGGCATTCTATTTAATAAAATAAAGTAATAATTTTATAATTATTAATAATTAATCGATTACCCTTTTCAACTAAAACTTATCATCTTTTCTATATTTTCAAAATAAAATTTCTCATTTTCTAGAAATATCACGGATAATATATATAATTATTATCAAATTAATTTTAAATTAATGAATTTTTTATATAATATTAAAGTAATCCGTGCATCGCACGGGTTTTAGGCTAGTATTTATTAATAAGCAAAGTATCATAAAAGTTAATGATATTATTTTATATTAAACTTGGTTATCATTTGTATCCTATTTTAATTTCATTATTTTTTTATAAAATATTTTGTTGTTTTTATAAACAAAATTGAAAAGCTTATCATAATTATGATTCTTTTTTTTTAAATTTATAATAAAAAAGACTACAAATATTTTTCCTAAATTTCTATGTTATTATATTTAAAACAATTATTTGTATTAGAATTATAATACTTTTATTACAATTTAGAATAAAAAAAGACCTCAAATACATGTATCAAATGATTTCACCTTTATATTGGTTGCATATTTAGATTCCTATTTTTCTTATGATTCCATATTATTTTATAATAAAAAATAAATTTTTAGATATTATAATTGTAATTAATTTTATTATAATTCTATTGAGTTCATAAATAACATAATCATTAAAATCATGTACATTTTTATGCATATATTAAAATCATGTATATTTTTCTCGATTGTCTTAAATAAATTTAAATAAATAATGAAAAAAGATATTTATTGATAAATTAATTCATTGAAAATAACATAATAATATAAATAACTTAGTAATCTAGCTAGTATATATAATCATTACGGGTGAGTTTTAGGAAAAAATAAATGAATTATAAATTTACAAATTTTTTTAAGATAAACATATATATATGTATATATATGTATATATATATATATATATATATATATATATATATATATATATATATATATATATATATATATATATATATATATATATATATATAGAGTTGCACTCTATAGAGAACACTTTAAATAAAGAACAATAAAGAACATGCATCATCACCGTTGATTTTTTGGACGCCCAAGATTAAAACATTAAAACATATACACTGCGTTAAGCCGGTACACAAAATCGAGGCCTAAATTGAAGATTCAAAGATCTGAATCATACAAACCAAGCAAAAATCATCGAATCCAAAAAGAAATCGAAGAATTGAAGCAAAAATTGAAGAATCGAAGCATAAATTAAAGAATCCAAGCTCATAATCGAAAACGGAGTTAATTCCTTCAATATTTAGTGTGGAATTGTCGGAAAAATAGTCACAAACTTGAAGAGTCATTCAAAACTGTGTGAAATCATTGAGGTAATGATTTAAAAAGTTAAATTTTATGATTTTATGTCTAATATCTACATGATACTTGCGATTGGCAATTCTATCCAAATTTTTTATGTATATATCTGTATCTATACATGTATGTGATTCTATAAGAAATTTACAAGTGATTCTCTGTGAGATTCTCCAATATACGCATGATATTTGTTTTTATTAAACCAGACGGGTGAATATTTGTTTTAAGTGTTTTCTCTGGAGTGCCAGTGATTCTCTGTTCAATTTACAAGTGATTTTTTGTTTGATTTTCCTGTTAGATTTTAAACTAGATGATTTTCTGTTTAAAATCATAAACATAAATATGTTAAATATGATTTTTTTTTGTTACATGAGATGCTATATTAGATTCTATGGTAAATATGATTCGATGAGATGCTGTATTAGGTGCTGACACATTCTTGGAGGTAATTATATTTGTATTTAGATTAATTTGCTCCTACTCTAAATTAACATTCTTAAGATTCTATGTTTAATCATGTGTGTGAGTGTAAGTTAGTTGTATAAAGTCTAATCGTTGATACATATTAGATTCTACATGAGTTTCACTTTATGATCCCCACTAGTTAAGTTACTTTAGATTCTACATCAATGTTAGATTCTACTTATCTGACTAAAAATTGCTTATATGAACTTTATTATAGTTAATTTTACATTCCATGTTAGATGTTGTGTTAAATTCTATTAGTTTTAACTTTTCATTCTCTAGCTATTTATCTGAAATTGTGTGTTAATTCTCATATATTAAAGAACACTCTTATGTAAAGAACAGTAAAGAACACTTTATTTGGAAGCTGTTACAAGTTTCACTTGTAACACTCTTATGTTACAAGTGTAGTGTAGTTGGTTGGTGCCCCTGCGGGGACTTCTAACAGATGACGACGACGATATTAAGCTCGATACTTATTTGAGTAAATTTAGTTCTATGATAGATTCTATGGCCAAATAGTCGAAGATAAATTTTGATTTACTTATTTTTAAGGATTTTGTCCTTGTCACTGTGCATTGATTTTTTTATTAAGATTAAGCAAAATGCAGACCCCCTTGGAAATCTGCCAAAGTTAACAACTTGCCTAGAAGCTTAAGTTGCTAGGAGAGGGCTTAATTCACAACTGTCAGGGGTCAAGCTACTGTTGCTGCTCCATCCTTACTGTTATATGATTAATAATTTCTCAAGCATCACTCTGTTACTTCTCTAATTATGTGCGCGCATGTATTCAAGCTTCTGAGGTTGGATTGAGATATTGAGATGTAAAGATTCAGTAGGTTCTTCTTTGTGTTCTTTACTTTATATATATTCATATATGTGGATTAAGGATAGTTAGATCAGCTTATAGTTTCACACATCAGACTGTGAACTGATTATTTGTTTATGCCTTAGCATTATGCTTGCACAAGTCTCTCTTGCAGTATGATTAATGTTCCTTTATGTTTCTTCTGTTTGTGGAAGAAGATACATAATGGAGGATCTCGGTGTAAGTTTCTGGTTAGCATATTAGTAGATTTGTGATGCTGAGACTCTCATTCTGATACAAAGGTTGTTTGTATTTTCTGCTGGAAACTGAATGCTGCTGCGGTTAAACTATATGCTTCAGATCTTGAAAAATTGTTATAATTGTCTCATGTAGCTCCTTATCGTGACATGTAGGTTTTCAGGCTTGTAACACTGAACTTTAGCCCAACCTCTCATACATGTTGACATAATGTTAAGGTCTTCTTCTTGGACTGAAGGTGGCTGCTGCACATAGTTGGCTCAGAAACTTCATGCTGTGTTGCTACTTACTTGAGTGGTGTTGTTGCTCCCTTTCACTCACTTAACACTAACTTAATCCTTCTTCTCTAGTGTACTCTCGAGCTTTCAGAAAGGATCTTAGCCAAACGTTTACCGGCTTCGCGAGACCATTTCGGTCTACACATGGCTAGGCACTTTGGTCGTTGGTTTCTCGATAAAAACTCTCTGACGTCGAAGATCTCACGAGCAGGACTGACGAAAGTCTCTCAAGTGATTAGGCGGGGACAGGATTCGAACCTGCAGTCTTTAGATCATGAGCTCTCAAATTTGTTTGCTAAAATACATCAAGATCAGTTGAACATGGCAACAGTTGGGCATAAGTTCCCATCCGAATATAGTGATGGAAGTCGAAAGGGTGAATACACCCAGAATACCAAGGGTCAAGGGCCTCAAAGTGATATTAATCGAACTTTCGTTTGACTTCTTTTCCTAAGCAGAGTGACATTCAGAAGGACACCACTATGAAAACTCAAAGGATCAGTCAGATGTCAGAGATGTTTTAAGACTTTTGTTCATGTTAGTCTGACGTAGCTCCATCGAAGTGTGGAAGAAGAGATCCAGTTGCACACAGTGGCTTGTAACACTGAACTTTTCTGTTTCTGTGATCTTGACAAGCAGTATGAGAACCCGGATACTCATTCACCAGGTGCCTTCTTTAACCCACTGGGCCATGAACAAAGAGTTAGAGACCCAGAGGCGGATGCCACACCTTATGAGCCAGACGGTAGTGGTTATCAAGTGCGTGATGCTGTGCAGAGAAATTACCATGGTGAAGGACAACCTGACAGATCTAAAGGGAATGACAAGATCACAGAAGGGTGTTCATTTTTAATCATTTATTGCTTGTTTAGGATGTCTATGTGGTTATGTTTGTAAACATTATTCAGTTTGTTGCAAATATTGACAAGCCTGAAATCTCAGAGCATTGCATATTCCTTTTCCACCATTTGCAGAATCAGATTTGTTGTATTAGAAAGTTCAATAAAATAGGAAAGCTTGTTCCATCAGCTCGAGCTCGCGACAGATCAAACCAACTGCATATAGCAGGTTTAGATAGACATTTGGCTCAGATTAGTTCACGGGATCTTAAGGTTCAGCTCTTGAATGCATTAAATGAGTTTACTGTCGAAATAGAGACGGTAGCTATGCGATTAGACAAACTATTCTAGTTCTCATCTTCGCAAGAACTGTTGGAAAGAAAAAAGGCCTCGATATGTATAGCTCAAGTCTCAAGACAACATTCAGTAGTTAGTACTCATGATAAAATTTCACTTACAGTATGCACAAGATTACAGTACTAACAAACAAAAGCGAGTTCCCGAAGGAAGTCTCTCAGCAGAATTTGCAAGAGCACTAGCAAGACCATTTTGTCCGGCAGGAGTGATTAAAGGATAATAAGATCTAAGTAGACGAGCTGCTGCACTCCAACCAGTGAGTGGATCTCCCGCACGAACAACAGAAAGAAGTATCTCTCTTAGCACAACCATGTGCAAGGTGCTCTACTGGGACTCGAATAATGAGACTACCAAATGATGTTGCATTTTGCTATTGTCAGCCTGGTCTGAATCAATTTCCTTGAAAACACAAAATTTCAGAAATAAATTATAATGGCTTGAAGTGTCCATCAAACTGACAAACAGCAAGATATACTACTTCTATGTAGTACAGAAAAACAACCTACAGCAACCCCCCCCCCCCCCCCCCCCCCCCCAAATAAATTATTGTTAAATTTTTGTAAATATTATACTACCAACTATATTAGTTTTTATCATTTTTGATATCAAATCAATAGAATAGACAAAATATGTTCATTGGTTATCAACTGTGTTCAGTATTGATGGTGCCAGGGTGGCCTTTTAGGATTGTATCACTAGATCAGTAGCTTATCGTTACTAGTTCGACAATGACTAAAACAAAAAAATCTGTGGACTAATAATATAACATAACGACGGTTTCTCCTGCCCTGCTATGAGTGTCTGGAGAATGGCCACCAACGACACTGAACAAAAGATAAATTGACAGAAATTTTCAGGAAGCAGCAGAGACACAACACATATCAAACCTAGCATCAAGTAATGTGTGTCAACTATAACAAAGTAAAAGTAATTAGCTCCTTCTTCTATGTCGATGAAGTGTGACCACTGGATATAGCGATCTCGATAACTAAACTATTAGTTTCTACAGTTACTTCAGTACCTGAAGCAGTAGTCTCTCCATAGCGGGATTTCTTATTGGTATTTTAGATGTTCGAGGTGTTCCCACAACTTCTTTAAAGACAACGTCTTGACTTGTGGGAATCCTTAAGAATCTGAGTTAGCTTGTTGTTTCTGCAAACAAAAACTATAGCTTTGTCAGCATAAGAAAATAGCAGTACCACAGAAGCCATTGAGAAGTGTTGAGCTTGGTAATAACAGAAGGTAGCATGCATGTAAAGTTAATGAGTACACACACATAAACCACAAGCCAATATCAACATCGATCTGCACATATGATGTCAGTATTATAACTATTTATTAATAAAGTTACAGTTACTTGAAACATCTCAATGCTGGTATCCCATTTACCTTTTGCAGACTACACTATTAACTAGATATAAATTCAATCATTCAGATGTCAGGACTAATTAGCCAAGGAGAATAGTAAATACTTAAAGTTCTTCATTTCACCTAACATAATCACGACAGGAATATAAATTAAGCACACAAAAAATTTACATTGTGTTTCAATTGATTCAGTAATCAGTAGTAATGCAGCAAGATACGCAAGTTTATACAACATAATATCAGTTTGCCACATGAAAATGAGAAAGAAAGTAACTATATAAACAATGTACTTCAGTGTACAGGACAAGGTCAAGAGAAAGGCTTCAACTTCAAATAACACATTGATTATTTTCTTTCCCAACAAAACCTGGTAAGTCAGAGCTCCTCTGGTGATATTAATAATTCAATCGGTAGCTGGATAATAAACATGGCACTTAAACTGACCACCTGACAATTGGTCGGTTTTATGGTTCCGCATTTTATCCGGTCGATTTTAAATTGTTTCCTTGTAGTGTTATATATTTATCTTTAAAACACTACCTTCCCCTATCCCTTAGCTTTTCGAATTTACCAAGTTCCAAATATATGTTGTATATAGCTAGAGGTTAATCTCGACTAGTACGTGATATTGAATTAGACCACATTCCTTATAATGAAGTCCATTTTGTGGTGCTTAATATGTATGTAACAACTGGATGTATGCTGGATGTTTTGAACTTAATTATAAAATTTTATATGCTAGGTGATTAGTGTCTATACAAACCCATGCCCAGCAATCAAAGATCAGAAATGTCTAGCACGGGAATAATGATACTTCTGTTTACTACCTCCAAAAAGTTGTCCCGTCTAAGATAGTTGCATGTTACCACTTTCCCCAACAGACAAGCTTTCGTTCCAACTGCACGCTTGACCATCCAATATCCCTGTCAATAAAATACACTTAGCAAATAAAGCATAAAATTCATAATTAGGATCATAGAATCTTTTATCAAAATCTTATGCGGAAAAGTTTTAAAATCAAAACCACATGGAACACAACTGCTAGTATAAAAAGTATAGAATCTAATATTGAATCAAAAATGACAAAACTTTTAAAAAATGATATAAAAAAAAGCATGGAGAAACTAAACAAAATTGCTAAAACAGAGCAATTGAATCCAGTGTAGAATCAAACTATGTAGAATTCATAAAATCCGCCGGAAAAAACAAAACCAAATTGAATGCATATGCTAGCACAAAGAGTATAGAATCTAACACATAATCAAAATAACAAAACTTTAATAAGTGATTAAAAAACATGGAGTAAAAAAATAGAACTCTAAAAACAGAGAATGTAAAATTGAGTGTAAAATCAAACTATGAACTATATTGCAAATTCGCACAAATAACAAAACCACATGAACATAAATGCTAATACAGAGAGCACATAATCTAATATAGAATCAAACTATGAATTATTTAGGAAATCCGCACAAATAACAAAAACCACATGAACACAGCTGCTAATATAGAGAGTACAGAATCTAATGTAAAATCATAGTATGAATTATTTAGAAAATACGTAGAAATACCAACCAGAGCGACACAGCTGCTAGTATAGAGATTAAAGAATCTAACATAGAATCAAACTATAAAGAATTCAGGAATCTTCACAAAAATGAAAATGAAACAAAGATGTTTGTGTATGTTCAAGCACAAAAAAATAACAAATAAATAAGCTAAAACTATGACAGAATGAAGCTAAACTTTACATAACAAAGAACTTACGAACCTAACGAAAATTTAACGGAATACAGAATCTAATGTAGAATCTTAGTACAAATAACAAAACCACATGAACAAATATGTTTATAGTACAAAGAATACAGAATCTAATGTAGAATCATAGTAAAATATTTACTTAATCCGTATAAAAAACTAACCCGTAGGGAACACAACTGCAAACTTTAGATATTATAGCATCTAAAGTAGAATTAACATATGAACAATTAAGAAATCTTCACAGAAACAAAGAAACATGAAACATGTATGTTCAAGAACACAAAAAATAACAAATAAACAAGCTAAACTTTACAGTACCAACAAAAAAAGTACGAACCTGGAGTAATTCAACGGAATCAAGAGCATTCAGTCCGCAAGTAAAATCCACCAACATACCTTGAAGATGTTGTTAATGATAAAACGAGAGAGATTACTAGTACGAAAGAGATACAGAGACAGAGAGAAAGAGAAAGAGTGAGAGAGATTCCTGCGAACCAGAGAGAGAGATTCGTGAACGAGAGAATTCAGTTAAAATTTAGTTATAATTATGTTTTAATCTGAGCCGTTAGATTAGATAAAAAATGAATGGACCAGATCTTTTGTAAGTGTTCTTTATTTGAGGGTGTTCTGTATGGAGTAATGGCATATATATATATATATATATATATATATATATATATATATATATATATATATATATATATATATATATATATATAACTAGCTAATTTTTAAATTTGAATACTACTCATAATTTATAACAAAAATATAGTTATAACATTTAATTTATTGAAGACTTATTTGCAACAGTTTTACGAAAAGTTGAAAAACAACATTATACCTAGCGTTCAATAAATATATAACTTGATTTCGACATCATATTTTGAAATATAGTTATACTTGTATTGATAGCTATATAAATAATTTTGTATTGGTGTTGAATACAAATATATAGACAATTTTACAATGGGAAGATTAAAAAGAATTAATTAGCAAAAAACAAAAAGAATTATATTAAATTAATAATATTTGATATTGCTGTAACTTAATTTGGTATCGATGAATCCTACAAGGATAATTGATAATTTCATAATATTGTTAAAGAAATTTTTTTCATTATAGTTTAACACATCTTATATATGATAAACGAATTTTTTTTATTTTTATACTCCTGTTGGTGAATCTCGAAAGATAATGAAGAATTAAATTATTTTTATTTAACAAATGATGATTGAACGTAAGTTATAAATGTATTAAACGGAAAAAGTTTTCTATATATGTTCTGTTTGGCCAGACTCTTATGTACTTATTTTCGGGTAAAAATTTAATATTTGATAAAAAAAATTTATACTAGTATTTAATATATGTTTGAGATTCTATAAGTTGTAAAAAAAAAAAAATTACGAAAAAGTTAGGAATCTCTAACTTTGGCGTGTTTGGGAACTTTTTTTCAAAATAAGTCAACTTATTTTAAAACAAAGTTAGAGATTCCTAACATTTTTCAAACATACACTACAAGAAGAAAGGCCTATTGGGACAGAGTTAATACAAAGAATCTGTCACAATTGCCACCAATTATGACAAACAAAATCAGTCTAAATTGCCCTTGTCGAAAGTTCTTATTCCGTCACATATTATTATTTAGTCATTAATTACAAGTGGACCCCCACTTATACAAAACCATCAAAATAGTTTTTAAGAAAAGGAAAAATCAAGAATATTTACAGCAGACGTGTATCAATCTGTCCTAAATATTCATATCATATCCAGCACTTGCGACAAACATTCTGTCCTAAATACTAATGTAATTCCAGTAGTTACGACAAACATTCCGTCAAAATTGATTAAATTTATGACTGATTCTGTCACGAAGTTGCTTGCCCTTCTGACAGATTATGTCACAAAGTGACTACAAATTCCAGAACATGGGACAGAATCCGTCCTAAGTTCAAAGCGCCCAGATCATGGTCATCCATGTTTTTTAATCATGCCCACCCAAAAGGTGATCATACTATACAATCTACACATTACTATTTTTCATAAGTCAAATGTACTTCAAAAAATTTATAAATGGAGCAATAGTCAAACTCAAAATCAATGTTACACTAGTAGAAAATTGGCCTTTTACGTCGGTTAAATAGGTCTTTTACGTCGGTTAAATGGCGACGTATGGGCTGGCGACGTATAAGGTCAGAGTCTTATACGTCGGTTAAAAAGGCGACGTATATTGTACCCTTTTACGTCGGTTCTTCTAAACAACCGACGTATATTGTACCATTTTACGTCGGTTCTTCTAAACAACCGACGTATATTGTTATCCTTTTACGTCGGTTTCTCTAAACAACCGACGTATATTGTTATCCTTTTATGTCGGTTCTTCAAAACAACCGACGTATAAAGTCAAAGAAGGGCGACGTATAATGTCCAAAAAGCCGACGTATAATGTCTATGCTTTATACATCGCCCATGTGGGAACCGACGTATATTGTCCACAAAAATTAAAAAAAAAAAATTTTGTTTCTCTATGCCAATACCCAAAAACCTGGTAAACAATCAAAATAACCAACTTTAACAAAATTTTGTACAATGAAAAATCTACAATAATTAAAATTTCCCAATTCGAGTTGAACAAAAATATAGATTAAATAACATAATTACTGTTATACACTTGAAAAAATACATCTAAAATGTTCACAAATTTTCAATCGAACGAGTCAAGCATATCATGCAAGAGATATTGTACAAGTAACACTGAGATAATGCAATAACAAAATTTAAAACTCTGCTCTTCCACTCAAGTTCAACTAAAACTGTTGCTTCATCCAAAACTCCATCCATCTCTCCTTTTATACTCTCCTGCCACCATCTGTATAATTATCACTGGAAAAATAAGATATGATTAACAACATAAAATAGTAATTCAGAATTAAGATATAACTGCTAAGAATAAATAAATAAACATAACACAAATTAATAAATAAATAACACAACAAGAACTTATACTAATATCCAGTCCACGAGCAAGGCCAGGGATTTGTAATTCACAAAGTATATAATATGAAAAATCCTTTACTTAAGTTGCAGGCATTTCAGCATTTAACACTTTGACATCAGATGTATTTTGACATCAGTCTTATGTTACTCCTTAAAATGGAATCCTGACTGTGCCCTGTTTCCCTCACAGGACATGAGCACTAACAGGATCTAAATCAAATTCCCTATTTGTCCAGCTGTGACACCTTCAGTCACAATGATTGAATGTGTAACCCCACCCCTACCTCACAGCCCTTTAACGACTATACACCGACCAAATAGTTGAGATGATATTCTAAGGGTTACTTACATCTATGAAAAGCAACTTTAGTGAGCTTGGTCTTTAGGCATAAACTTATTACTTACGTACCAGCTAAGTAGTCAGTTGTGTAGACAAAAGATACACTTACATTTATCATGTTTCCTTCTTAGCGGAGCAGTTGCAAAACTTTTGGAAAAAAATTGATAAATTCCATATCAAACAAGAACCTAATAGTAAAGCTATAAAAATAGAAGGCTAGGGAGTAGGGTAAGTTCACAAGTCATACATACAGCATAGGATTCAGTTGACACTTGGAGAACCGTGAGAAACAAAGAATCTGCACTTTATTTATGTACTCGTTCACCAAAATTTGTTGTGCAGAACCTATGATTCTCACAGGTCCTCCAGTGGTCCAGTGGCATTTGAACCAAAGCCATACATACATATACATATATATATATATGCACATATAAGTATAAGATAAATATATCTGTGTGTATATAATATAGTGCCAAAGTGTATGCTCAGGGCTGTTACGTTATTATAATTAAACTGAAATATAATGTTGTCATACAAAGTAAAGGTAATAGTAAGTAGTAATTCAGTTGAGTGAACATGGTAAGATAAAGAGCGCAAGAGACAAATAAGAGCAATGACCTTACCGCAAAGGTCGGATTATGATAGTCATCCTTATGCACCGTCTCCAATGTGCTAAAAATAGGGTGTTGTGGAGTATCATATCTCCCATCACAGAGATCAAGTCCTCCAAGAAAAGCTATAATTTTTCTTTTAGAATCTCCAGCAGCAGCATCCACCATTACAGTCTTCTGATGGTGTGTATAAATTGTCCCGACTTCCTGATCTCCAAATTACACAATACAGTTATTTAACTTATTTCAGTGTGCAGTTTTTATTACTTGGGAAACTAAACAAGATTCAGAAGAGAATGACATTTGCAAACTTGTTTAGAAAAAACTTAATGATAAGAAAGTGTCAGCAGGGTCAATTTTTATATAGTTCTTGCTTACAGAAGAACATTATTAAAGTTAGCTCAAAAATATAGTGCACACTTCCATATTATGCCAACAAATTAGTATGATATGCTACACAAACAACCTAACAATGAGTCAATGACTCAGAGTCACATCTACAATAGACAACTACTAAAGATTTATGACATCCCTACAATGAAATAGTTTTGTGATTTCAGTCTAGATAATTGTAAAAAAGCATACAAGCAACATCCACATCTAATTAGCTGCTAGTGTTTGGAAACACTCTGATAAAAGCCAGTTTTCAGTTACATACTTCTATCCATTACCAGTTTTTAGTTACATACTTCTACTAATCACACCAGTACTAGCAAATTATCATATAACGTGCTTTATTCCAGATAGGCATTTGGGAACTTGGGTTGACATCAAATTCATATGCTTCATAATCTTACCATTAAGATATAACACATGCATTTGGATTCTCCTCAGCACTGTGATCAACATATTGGTGCATAACAATTTTGAGTACCGCATTTCAACCAAAAACAATTCTGCTAGTAGTTTTTGCAAATCATCAGGTGAGAAACCGATTTCATCAACTAAAACATGATAGTGAGCAGGTCGCGATATTCCCTTTGAGTGTAACAATCACCAAAGTGAGTAGAGAAAAAATGAAAAGAAATAAGAATTAACTGATATAGCACATAACACCGTAAACATGAGGAATATGAATATAAAAAACACAGGTGATAGCAATTTGAATTAGGATATGAGATATACTTCTTTTAGTTGATAAGATTATTACGGAGTCAGAACAAAGTTACCTTGGAATTTATTTTCAGAAGAACATACAGAGAATATAAGTCAGTATCAGCATCCCAACCTTAAACATACGGAGAAGAGAATTAATAAGTGCAAAAATGCAGCAAACGCGAAAAACATCGAAGAAATTGATTAACATCAAAGCAAAACTCGATCAAATTCATAATCAATCAGTTATTCCAGACCTAAAAACTCAATAAAATCCACAATTAATCAAACAAATTATCCGAAAACATCGAATAAATCGACTAACATCGAAGCAAAACTCGATATAATTCACAATAAATCACTGAATCGACACTTAAAAACTCGATAAATCACAATTAATCAATCAAATTAATCGAAAACTTCGAAGAGATTGAAACTTATCGAAGCAGATGAGAAAGAGGGAGAGAGAGAGGAACAGATCTTCGTGAGAAGGAAGAGTGCGGCGACTAGCGTTGAGAAGGAGGAGTGGCGTTGAATTTGGGGATAGCGTTGAGATGGATTAATTAATTAAATCCAGCGGTTCAAAGTGATCAGAAAGAAGCACAATCCTTGTGCTTCAATGTTACCCAATAATAATGTGACATGTGGCAACTTCTAATTTCTTTAATTTTTTTAAAGATTTTATACGTTGGTCATATTAAGAGCGACGTATAAAGTTGTATTATATACGTCGCCTTTTCTCAACCGACGTATAAAGTAGTATTATATACGTCCTCTTTTCTCAACCGACGTATAAAGTAACATTTTATACGTCGCCTTTTCTCAACCGACGTATAAAGTAGCATTATATACGTCGGTCATATTAAGAGCGACGTATAAAGTTGTATTATATACGTCGCCTTTTCTCAACCGACGTATAAAGTAGTATTATATACGTCGCCTTTTTCTCAACCGACGTATAAAGTAGCATTTTATACGTCGCCTTTTTTTCAACCGACGTATAAAGTAGCATTTTATACGTCGCCTTGTCCTCAACCGACGTATAATATGACCTTATACGTCGGCGTTTTCTTCAACCGACGTAAAAAATGTTAAAAATTGACCTTATACGTCGCCTTTATGCGGAACCGACGTATATAACTACTTTATACGTCGCCTTTGGCCAGAACCGACGTATAAGAGGCGACGTATAAGGTCAGTTTTGTACTAGTGTTAATACATTAGATCAGAAGTCAGAAGATATACATATCATAATAGTTCAAATCCATGCATTGTAAAGCTACAATAAAAACTGGGACTTGTTCAGTTAATACTTCAACCGTGAGTTTATCCATCAACCCATGATCAACAACTGGGACTTCTTGTATGACAGGGACTTGTTCCGCCAACTTTTTGGCAGCCTCAAGTTCTTTTAGCAACAAGTCTTTAGCTTCCTTGTCCTAGCACGATTCCTTCTTAAAAATTAAAAAATTGATCATTATATTATAATGATATATTACATGTAATTAAATTGAAATTTAGTACTAAAATTAAAGCATAAATCTAAGTATACCTCCATGGTTCTAAGGCCTCGGTTATTTTAGGTTGATAAATTCTGACTTCACTTCTATATCTTCCGATTGGCAATAGACATTACAATCTTTTTAATATTGTCAAAAAACATTTGATTAGGTCAATCTTATGATATAAAAACATATATACATGATTCTAGACCAATCCTAAGACCCAAATAAAATCAACCTGAACACATAAAATATGAGAATCATTGGGACAGCTAAACAACAAAACCACCATGATAGCCATAATAAACAATAACCATTACATGTATACATTCTGCATGATCAGTGTACTTAAATTCAGTATAAACTACCATGACAGCACCCTTAAAACGAGTAAGCTTAACTTCTTAAAGCTGTAAAAACCAAAGCTTGAATCAAAGACATAATTCTCATTTCCACAGCAAAATATAAAAAAGATAAAATTGGTGACTTACCAGCCAAAAATCTTGAAAACAATGGGATGCAAAACACATTCAACACCAAGTTGCTCCAAGAATTGTTGAAATAAAGAAGCCAAGGAATGAATAATGTTTAATGCAAATCAAGAAGTGGGATCTGCAAGGCAATTTGGCAAATTGAAAATGCTGGTAAATTGCAAAAATCCTAAACAACCACTCTAATTGCAGTTATCCTAAGTAACAGAGCTCTAACAGATCCTCAAATGTGTTATCCTTAATTATAGTTGTAGAGTACAATGATAAATCTAATTGCAACAGATATGCAAATCGGTTTTAGGTATATATGCATCCTTTATTTTATTAAGTTGTACTTGGAATGACATTCTTGCTGTATTATTACAAAATTGCCATCCAATATTTATACTGAAATCAGTCTAACCTCAGATAAGGTCCCTGAGGTCATCCTCAGGGCCATTTTTCTAATTTAAACAAATATAAAAAAACCGTGCCTTTTTAAGATACCGCAAAACCGTGCCTTTTTACTGGAATCTTACTGGAAGCTTTACTATTATAATGTTTTTGTTAAGATGCGGCACAACCGAGCTTTTTTATTTTTTTGATTATTTTTTCCCAACACTAGAATGAGTACCAAGTAACATCCGTACGGTTGGATCATCGAAAAAATAATTTTAAAAAATCATTTAGTGAATCTGACACGTGTACCGTTACTGGAAGCTTTACTTTTATAATGTTTCTTAATAGTTAAGGTGCGGCACAACTGAGGCTTTTTATTTTTTCATTATTTTTTTCCAACACTAGATTGATTACCAATTAACATCCGTACGGTTGGATCATCGAAGAAATCATTTAAAAAAATCATTTAGTGAATCTGGCACGCGCACCGTTAGTGAAAGCTTTACTACTATAATGGTTTCTGTTAAGATGAGGCACAATCGAGCCTTTTAATTTTTTGATTATTTTTTCCCAACACTAGAATGAGTACCAATTAATATCCGTGTGGTTGGATCGTCAAAGAAATCATTTCAAAAAATCATTCCGTGAATCTGGCACGCGCCCTGTTACCGAAGCTACACTATTACAACGTTTCTATTAAGATGTGGCACAACCAAGCCTTTTTATTTTTTGATTATTTTTTCCCAACACTAGAATGAGTACAAATTAACATCGGTACGGTTGGATCATCGAAAAAATCATTTTAAAAAATCATTCAGTGAATCTGGCACGCGCACCGTTATCTGAAGCTTTACTTTTACAATGTTTCTGTTAAGATGCGGCACAACCGAGCCGTTTTATTTTTTGATTATTTTTTTCCAACCCTATATTGTTTATCAATTAACATCCGTACGGTTGGATCATCGAAGAAACCATTTTAAAAAAATCATTCAGTGAATCTGGCACGCGCACCGTTAGTGAAAGCTTTACTACTACAATGTTTTCTGTTAAGATGAGGCACAATCGAGCCTTTTTATTTTTTGATTATTTTTTTCCAACACTAGAATGAGTACCAATTAATATCCTTGTGGTTGGATCGTCGAAGAAATCATTTCAAAAAATCATTCCGTGAATCTGGCACGCGCCCTGTTACTAGAAGCTACACTATTACAACGTTTCTATTAAGATGCGGCACAACCAAGCCTTTTTATTTTTTGATTATTTTTTCCCAACACTAGAATGAGTACCAATTAACATCGGTACGGTTGGATCATCGAAAAAATCATTTTAAAAAATCATTCAGTGAATCTGGCACGCGCACCGTTACTTGAAGCATTACTTTTACAATGTTTCTGTTAAGATGCGGCACAACCGAGCCTTTTTATTTTTGATTATTTTTTTTCAACACTAGAATGATTACCAATTAACATCCGTACGGTTGGATCATCGAAGAAATCATTTAAAAAAATCATTCAATGAATCTGGCACGCGCACCGTTAGTGAAAGCTTTACTACTACAATGTTTTCTGTTAAGATGAGGCACAATCGAGCCTTTTTATTTTTTGATTATTTTTTTCCAACAATAGAATGAGTACCAATTAATATCCGTGTGGTTGGATCGTCGAAGAAATCATTTCAAAAAATCATTCCGTGAATCTGGCACGCGCCCTGTTACCGGAAGCTACACTATTACAACGTTTCTATTAAGATGCGGCACAACCAAGCCTTTTTATTTTTTGATTATTTTTTCCCAACACTAGAATGAGTACCAATTAACATCGGTACAGTTGGATCATCGAAAAAATCATTTTAAAAAATCATTCAGTGAATCTGGCACGCGCACCGTTACCTGAAGCTTTACTTTTACAATGTTTCTGTTAAGATGCGGCACAACCGAGCCTTTTTATTTTTTGATTATTTTTTTCCAACACTAGAATGAGTACCAATTAACATCCGTACGGTTGGATCATCGAAGAAATCATTTAAAAAAATCATTCAGTGAATCTAGCACGCGCACCGTTAGTGAAAGCTTTACTACTACAATGTTTTCTGTTAAGATGAGGCACAATCGAGCCTTTTTATTTTTTGATTATTTTTTTCCAACACTAGAATGAGTACCGATTAATATCCGTGTGGTTGGATCGTCGAAGAAATCATTTCAAAAAATCATTCCGTGAATCTGGCACGCGCCTTGTTACCAGAAGCTACACTATTACAACGTTTCTATTAAGATGCGGCACAACCAAGCCTTTTTATTTTTTGATTATTTTTTCCCAACACTAGAATGAGTACCAGTTAACATCCGTACGGTTGGATCGTCGAAAAAATCATTTTAAAAAATCATTCAGTGAATCTGGCACGCGCACCGTTACAGGAAGCTTTACTTTTACAATGTTTTTGTTAAGATGCGGCACAACCGAGCCTTTTTATTTTTTGATTATTTTTTTCCAACACTAGAATGAGTACCAATTAACATTCGTACGGTTGGATCATCGAAGAAACCATTTTAAAAAAATCATTCAGTGAATCTGGCACGCGCACCGTTAGTGAAAGCTTTACTACTACAATGTTTTCTGTTAAGATGAGGCACAATCGAGCCTTTTTATTTTTTGATTATTTTTTTCCAACACTAGAATTAGTACCAATTAATATCCGTGTGGTTGGATCGTCGAATAAATCATTTCAAAAAATCATTATGTGAATCTGGCACGCGCCCTGTTATAGGAAGCTGCACTATCCCAACGTTTCTATTAAGATTCAGCACAACCAAGCCTTTTTATTTTTTGATTATTTTTTTCCAACTCTAGAATGAGTACCAGTTAACATCCGTACGGTTGGATCGTCGAAAAAATCATTTAAGAAAATCATTAGGGTCTTTTGGAATACTTTTGGTAATTTACGACAGATATGATAATATCTGTCGAATATTATAATTTTTGACGGACAACTAAAACTCCGTCGCAAAAAATCATACAATTTTTCATTAAAATTTAAACGAAAAAACGGATTATTACTTAATCAATAGAAATTTAAAGTGAAAATATAAATTATTTACAAACTTTGGACAGCATAGTCCGTCGTTTAGTAAATTATGACAGAATAGACATGAAGTTCGTCGTAAACTAAAAGGGCGGGAAAAATAAATACTAAATTATTGATATGGCGCGAAATGTAATAATAAAAAAATTGTTGGACCCAAAATATATTAATATAAAATTAAGTCTAAGACTAAATATGTCCGTCTTAAGTTTGTTTGTGATAGAAACGTATAATTCCGTCGTTTCTAAAATTTATGACGGAATAGAGACTAACTTTCTGTCCCAATAGGCCTTTCTTGTTGTAGTGATAAATTAAATTAAATACTTGTATAATTTATTTATTTTTTTTATCAAAATATGAAATTTTTACTGTGCATAAGGACTTAAATTAAGTTGTCCTAAAATAAGTTTTCTCGAAAAAAGTTCCCCAAACACCCCCATAATTAAATGGAATTATCTTAAAATAGCTAGCTTGTCGGTTTTTAAGCAGATAAATTATATAATTATTTTCCTTTTTTTCATTCTTTGGGTAAGTATAATTAAATTAATGAAAAAATATTAAAAATACTAATTTTTTAATTGTTTTTTGCGATTTTACAATCTTTTAAAAATATTTGTAAAAATACATTATTCAACCAAAGTAATGAGATTCAAAATGTTTTTACATTTTTTTGAAAAATAATTTGATTTTTATTGCATTTGAGGTTGGTTTTGTTGCATTTAATTTAATCGATGAAACTTGTTAATCAACTATATTATGCAATTTTCGATTTCAATTACTAAGTTTTTATTTAAAGTTGATTTGGTTGATGTCGATTATAAATGAAAAATTGCCCAAAATATCCACTTTTCCCCTACATACTGTCCAAAATACCAGTTTCTGAAAACTCCGCCCTAAATACCCACGGTATGCGCATTAGAGTAATGCGCATAGTTTTTTTTTCCCCGCTGTATAAGCATTATGCTAATGCGTATAATTTGTTTTTATTTTTAACAACCATGTACGCATGTTCATAATGCGTATACTTTTTCTTTTTTCCCTTGTGTACGAATTACAGTAATGCGTGTAGTGTGCCCATCTCGACAGTTAGCACTTCCATCTCGATATTTCTTCTTTTCCACGATGAAAAAAGTATCAAATGCTCTTTTTTCAAATAATATTAAATATTTATAAATAAATGGTCATTTAATTTTTTCTACAAAAATTAAAATCAAAATTTTAACTAAACTTACTGTTTCAATAATTAACTTTTGGGGTTCAACGTTTCCATTTTGGGTTTAGAAATATTTGGAACGACGAATAAACCGTATACGAACTTAGCATTTAAAAATCAGGCCGATGGATTCAATTTTTTATTTAAAATTTCAAATTTTATCTGTAATCCCTCAGGATTTCAATGGTTAACCTTTGGGGTTCAACAGTTCCATTTTGGGTTTAGAAACATTTGGAACGACGAATAAATCGTATACAAACTTAGGGTTTAGGGTTGTAAAACCCTAAACCCTAGAACCATAACCCTAATTTATTCTGATTTTTAAACGCGGTAGCGTTTAAAAATCAGGCCGCCGGATTCAATTTTTTATTTAAAATTTTAAATTTTATTTGTATTCCCTCAGGTTTTCAATGGTTAACATTTGGGGTTCAACAGTTCCATTTTGGGTTTATAAACATTTGGAACGACGAATAAACCATATACAAACTTAGGGTTTAGGGTTTAGGGTTGTTTACAACCCTAAACCCTAGACCCAAAACCCCTAGACCCAAAACCCTAATTTATCCTGATTTTTAAACGTGGTAGCGTTTCAAAATCAGGCCGCCGGATTCAATTTTTTATTTAAAATTTTTAAATAATTTTTTTAAATTTTTTTAAATTTTTATTTTTAATTTGTAAATAAAAAATAAGTAAAATTCAAAAATTATTAAACCATACGCATTGGTACAATGCGTGGCTGATTTTATATATATATAAAAAAGTACAAATTATTGAACCATGCGCATTGGTACAATGCGTGGCTGATTTTATAAAAAAAAAAAAAAAATGTACACGCATGTACAGCATGCGCGGCCTTGTTCAGGGAAAAAAACAAAGAACACGCATGTGTGACATGCGTGTACTGTGTACGCATGTGACACATGTGCATTCAATGGTTAAAAAGGGCGGAGGTTTCCGCTGTAGGTATTTTGGACAGCTGAAATTAAATGGTGGGTATTTTGGTTTTTCACCCATTATAAATATGGTTGCAAAAGTGGCTAAACGTATTTTTGCAAATATTTTATATTTGTTATTATATAATTTTTTTTTAAAAAAAAGTTATGAACATAGGTATTTAACCCCTAAATTAATTAACTATATGGGTCATATGGGTCTCTAACTTATAAAATCTAAAAAGATAAATCTAGTATAAATTGTATAATTAAATATACAAGTGTTCTAACTTCTAAACATTAACAGCAGAACAGCTGCCTTTTGAGCCTTTTGCATGGGTTATGTTCATGGGGCTGAACCCCATGTTTATCACGTGACAAGATTCAAGATTCACCTGGGGGGTCATTATTTTGAACTTGTTTTTTTTTTTTTTTTTTGTAAAGTTATTTTGAACTTGTTATTTACTACTAAAGCTGATACGAAAATGCATCTGTGCATTTATGTGTAGTCTGTATATTCAAAATTTGAAAAATCAGAAGTTTTAATAGCAAGGCTGCAGGAGGGCAAGAGGGGATGTTAATGCTGCTTCCTCACATTGGACTATCGGAGAATAGAATCATGTGAATTATGTGTCAGCCATTCAGTGGTCTGTCATCTAAATTTAAGACTATCACACCCGGAAGAGAGAAGAAGGCTTGCTTTGAATTCTGTCATCAGAAATTACATATCGCTCAGTGGTCACTGCAGGTCAGAACTCAGAAAATGCATACATAAATCACACGAATTATATTCTGAACATTTGTACGTACAATTGGAAAAATCAAATTCAGTGGACAACGTCCTAGCCTGCAACTCGCAGAAATAAGGGTATATATCAAATCGGTCAGTCAAAAGCCACAGTCAGTCCGAAAGATCATTCATCTGTATCACTGGGGTGAATTTGATCACCGAATTAAAGACAATTTCTCGAATTTATTTTAAATATTGTTTGGGGGACTCGATGTCATCATGTTGAACGAGGCATTTGTTGGAATTAAGTACTCTACTAAATATATATGTTACAATGTGTAAGTGAAGAAAAGGAAGAATATTGTTTGTTGTTATGGGATTCCGAATAAGAGATTGAACAAAAAAAAAACTTTCTGCTCTTTTTCTAGGTCAATATCTAGTTAGACATCTCCCTCTATATGTAGGCTCTAACCTCTCTTTTCTCCACCCAAAAACCAATGTAACAGCCTTATTCAATCTTGTGATAAATATATCAATCAATGACATGTAACTCCCACATTTACTAATAATATGTAACTCCCACATTTACTAATAATATGTAACTCCCACATTTAATAATATAAGTAATATATTATTATTTCTTTTAGAAATTATATTTGATTAAAGAAGTCAAATATAACATCTCCCACTTGACTTTTTATCAAATATTTTTCATGACTCAAATTTTCTGAGTCCAATCAAACCAACATGTTTGACCAAATACTTTTACAGAATTGCCTTCTGTTAAAAAATTCACAATATCTAATTAGACATTGTCACTTTCACATCTTGCAACACATTCATGTTTCTTACTTTTCCAACTTCGGATCCACCATAAAACAATAGGTCTTCCGAAGTTGAATTTTCATTTTTTTTTATCACATTCGATATCTGCACCAGAATAATAAATCCAGGCACGTCTGCCTCATAACTAATTCCAATTAGTGGTGCAATGTACACTTCAAGTACTTCACTATCCTATTCACAACCTCTCACTAGGCTTTATTAGGATTTCTTTCGTATCCATTCATTAGACCAATAAAATATGCCAAGTCAAATCAATCGATTACACAACATCGAACTCCCGACTACTTGCGCATATGATCCATCAAACTTCTGCATTAACCGTTTCCCCATTACCAATGGGTTGGCGCCGGACTGCAATTTTGCATCCTAAAACGATTAAGCATTTCACTCGGATACCTTTCTAGTTCATACTAAATATTCAAAATATTTAATTCCCTGAACTTATCAAATTTCACTCATATTCTAAATTTTCCCACTAAGTCCCAACTTAGTTTTGTTGAGCATTCCTTTATTAATTATCGACAACAATATATCATTAACATATACTGATAATATTGTAAACAAACTCCCACTTTTCAAAATATAGACACAATTGTCTAATTTATTCTCGATAAAGTATTCCCAATTTATGCGTAAAACCTTTCGCAATTGAACATACATTCAATTTAAAATAAGACACATTTTGCCTCATCTTTCCCTTTCAAAATTCATATACAACCTATGAATTTTTTAAATTGGGGTTGATCACACAACTCCCACACTTGATTCTTTCAAAATAACTCAAAATCACATTTCATGATTTCCCTCTGATAATTCAAATTCTTAAGATCTGATCACTTCTATACAGGTAGTCGGATCGTTAGGATCCCTTACATCCATTTGTACCGGAAAACAAGATAACACTATTATATTCAATGCCAAAATTCAGATCATGAAAATCATTATGATCTCTTACATCCATCTACACCGAAAATTTCAAAAAAGACAAGATAATGCACTATTATATTCAATGCCAATATTCAAAAAACAATATTGTCATTATCACATAAATGACAACTAAATGTCTTGTATCCTCAAATACAGTTTCTTATTTCTCGGAATAGTTTCAATCTATTAATAATTTTCCGATCCTTCCCACTTCTAAGCGGGTGTCAATGATCGTTCCCTTTCAAATCACTTGCCCTTATTTCTTTCTTGAGTTCCTGACTCAGATAAATAGATTGCTTGTCAACAAACTAATATTTCACATGCTCTTTATTCTGAGCATCACTTTCCAAATTGTCTCGAAATAAGCAATGTTAACATTTTTTTTTTCTCTTAACAACCAATTCAGACATAACCAATAAATTTACCAATTCCGGTGAAATTAGTATTCTCGTCATTACAAATTTGTTAAAAAAAATCCATTCCAATTTTTTTATATTTTCCAAACCGTAAAAATATAGCCAACTCATTTTTTTTTATGCTCAATTTCCAAGCATAATAAAATTCTCTCTAATTAATACAGTATCGTCTATTTCAACGATAGTTCCCAAATATTCAAAAATAATTTATATCTCCCTTTCCGGATTAAATTAACAATAATAATGTCATTCAAAAAAATCTAATATCAACAAATTCAGTTCTAATCTATAAATCTTCTCACAAGATTTATAAACAAAAATAAAATAAGAATTTATTAGAGAGACTAGACATGCAGGCATGCTGGTAAACAAATATTGTTATAAAGATATTATATCATTGTTTCCGGGGAGGTATATTTGATAAAGAAATGCATTCAATTACACACAAAAATAAACACAAGCAGTCCTAACACAATGGTCCACGTATAAAAACAATTATAAAAAATAGAACTAGCAAATCATATCTTGAAATTCACACGCGGATATATGAACAATAATCCGGGAGTAACTAAAAATGAAATCAAATAATATAACCTGTTGCACGAAAAAAGTATATCATATATCCAATGATTTCACAAAATGAAAAATGAGATTGACAGATGAGTTGAAACAAGCAAATAACATAAAATTGCACTTTTATAAATAAAAAAAACATAAAATTGCACCAATTAGATTTAAAAAAAAATGTTACAATAAATCATGCCAGGACATATATGTTGGACAAGACCTAATAAAAAAATGTATACATCACGTCAGAAACTTAAACAAACATGGGCATTGGTAAACAAACTAGCTGAGAATATACAAGATTATAGAATTGAGATTAAATTAGCAAGTCGATAGGAACCGCTACTAGATTAACAATAAAAATAAAAATAAAGAAAGAAAGAACACACATAAGAGGCTATCACATGGGTCAATCAAACAAAACAAATTACTACAAGAAGAGTATGAAAAGCAAACAAAGTAAGGCTGCAATAGAAGGGATAGCAGAAGCGAAGAGATAGAAGCCCAACACGATCTGCGCTCTGATACCTATGTTGGAATTAAGTACTCTACTAAATATATATGTTACAATGTGTAAGTGAAGAAAAGGAAGAATATTGTTTGTTGTTATGGGATTCCGAATAAGAGATTGAACAAAAAAAAAACTTTCTGCTCTTTTTCTAGGTCAATATCTAGTTAGACATCTCCCTCTATATGTAGGCTCTAACCTCTCTTTTCTCCACCCAAAAACCAATGTAACAGCCTTATTCAATCTTGTGATAAATATATCAATCAATGACATGTAACTCCCACATTTACTAATAATATGTAACTCCCACATTTAATAATATAAGTAATATATTATTATTTCTTTTAGAAATCATATTTGATTAAAGAAGTCAAATATAACAGCATTCCCCTCGATCGCATCACTGGGCTTAATAATGTAAACGTCAACAATGCACATAATCACAAACCCGGCCGTATGTGGAGAGTATTTCCAACAACTCACAGCAGACCTTCGCTCTGTTTTAAGTCCCAAACTAAAATTTTGGTCAAAAAATTTGACAAAAGGAGTGCCGATTTTATGTGTACGTCCATATATTTAACTTCGTAGGATTTGGATGTAATTATAATGCTCAAATCTATGACAGAGTTACTAAAGGTGACATATATGAATTCGATATAGAACAGCATGCGTAGCATTCAACCTAAATATAATGGATCATTAGTTCGAATTGACATATTCGCTTAGTTTGTCAAATCTAAACGAATACGTGTAGTGATATTTGTGACAACAGATGCATTGTTTTCAAGTAGGAAATCTGCTTTGCAAATTGGTCTATTTTCATGTATATGGCTATTCGCTGCATGCATATGTATAGTTGCATATATATATTTCAGAAATAAATTATGTATGTACTAGCTAGTGCAGTACAGTGCCAATTAATTATAATGATGTCCCACTTATTCACTTTATAATGTATGTTTATTCATTCGGGTGAGACCAAAATTAATTGTTCAAACCGTGAAAATAATTATTCTACATAATAAGAAAGTATTAATCAATGAGAAAAATGTGCCTGAGGATGTCCTCAGGTAGTTCTTCTGAGGTTATAAGATAAATAGCTTATAAAATAAGTGTGGAAAATTTCTAACCTCAGGTTCTGACTTAGGCACATGAAGCCCTTAATCAATTATTCTCGTTATTTTCATGTTTAAAATTTGTTTTTTCATGGAGGACGACCCTGTGTATTTGGATGTCACTAAGTGACTTGATACATAGGCAGTGAACTTTGTACAACTAAATATGAACTTAATTAGTACTAATCGATTATCTATATATATAATCACGTACCAAATAGAAAATTAAGAACCAGATCAGACATGAATTGAATTAAGTCAAAGCAAAAGTACGTAGAATGTTAACGGAAACATTAGATTTGCAAGAAATTAAAACTTTCAGCTTCAATAAAACATAAAACCAAATAAGGCACAAAATTATCCTATGCTAAATTAAACAAATAACTTATAATTATAGAATTCATTCTCTCTAAGAAACATGCAGCTGCAGACACAAGAAACATGTACAATATTGCCTTGACCTAATTTTTCGTTCATCTTCATCCATCCCATCTCCTAATTATCAAGGAAGAATTTTAGATTGTCTGCTAGTTTCACACCCCAACAATCCATCAAACGTATGAAAGTTGACATATCGGCTGGGAGCCGATGAATGACGATGACCTTTAGGCATGCATGCTTTCACTTGTTTCCCATGAAAAACCCTTCCTTCTTGATCCAACATTGGCTTCATCTTCATTATGGCATATTCACGAGCTTTCGTCGCTAATGGTGCCATCATCGTGCTAGGTCCGCTAGATGGGAGAGGACGGCCAGCCATTGATTCATGTATGGGAAACAAGAAGAGGAAAATATAAATGTGTAGAACATAATTGTTGTATATTGTAGTAGACATGTTGGAGTAGATTTGTTTGTTTTGTTTCGTAGGAGATATATGTTTGTCAATGTGTGTGGATGGATTGTATATAAAAAGAGGGAAAAAGGTCAAGACTTTAAATGAGCTCGTGAACGGGGGATAGATGTTAGCTAAGGTGGCATGGGCACAGCTCATATATAGAGGAGTAGTTTGTAAAAGGGCAAGAAGAGCGAGGGATTGAGGTTTCTTTTTTGACTGTACGTGCATGTTATCAGTGGAGGAGGTGAGAATGCTCGTGAGTTTCTGCCATGACACTTTAAGTCAAAAACCCGACTATCTATTACTTCGCTCCACAGGCACACAGCTTTTTTGTACTTGCCACATATTAAAAAAAGAAAATAAGATAATTTGGTAAATTAACAACTGGAGTATCACACTTGTTTGTTTATTACTTTCTCTATTGTCTCATAATTTTGGTATGAAATTACTAACTTTTACACGTATTTTTAAAATATCTTATAAAAATTGCTATTGTAAAAATACGAATATGCTATTATAATTTCAGAATATTATGTATAATTATAAACGAATATTTATCAAAAATACCACTTCTTCTAAGTTTTTTTTTTGTGATTTACCATGTTCTCAAAATATTTATAAAAATTCTTTTCTCAAATTAAATAATTTGCAAATGTACCATTTTATTTGCAAAAAACATGCAGTGTTACATTTGGTTGCATATATGGCTGTGCAGCAGGTTGCATATGTGATTGCAAACAGTTGCATCTGGTTGCAGATCGTATTTTTGCACATAAGATGAGTTTTTTTCAAATATTTTTTTTTCAAAAAAGTAGTTTTGCAAAAAAAATTATGGGTTTAGGTATTTATGAGAAAAAGCCATTATAAAATTGTTAATAAAAATTTATATTAGAAAACTATATAACCATATGAAATTTGGGTTAAATATCAAATTGGCCACTGAATAACTTGAAATATCTCAGATTGCACACTGATAAATTCGGGGTCTCATTTAAAACATTTTTAAAGACATAAATATCAAACGAATACTTTTAAAATGTATTCGGGAACTAAAAATAATTTTTCATGGAGTTCTATACATTTTTCTTGAATGCTACCATAACCAAATGAAAGGTTAATAATTGTAGTATTTTTGATAATATATTTAGATTTTAAGAAATTTATTTACTATTTAATTTTAATTTTATGGTTATTTTCTATGATTTAATTAACCATTTTAAGGTGAATAACTAGTATAGTTCCATAACTTATTTTTAAAATTTTCTTTTTTTTTGTATAAAAGTAGGATTGTTCTATTTTTATACAAAAAAAATTATAAAATCGGTTTCAGATCGGATCTGCTTCGGATCGGATCCACTTTCAGTTAAGGTATTATTTAGAGCCTGTTCGGTTTGGATCGGATCTGATTCGGTTCGGATCCACTTTCGGTTAAGGTACAATTTAGAGCCTTTTCGGTTCGGATCGGATCTGATTCGGTTCAGGTAAAATTTGGATTAAAATCGGATAAATTTTGGATTAAGATCGGATCAAATTGGGTTCGGTTCTCTTTCGGATTTTTACTGTTCGTATCGGATTTTGTTTGGATGTAGGAACATTCGGTTCGGATCGGATTGTCGAGATATATCTAATTTTTTGATGTACCCAAATTTTCCAAAAACCAAAAAATTATTTTGGCTTGAGATCTTAGCAATGAACAACTAAATTGACTAGTACTAGTAACTAGTGCTTTGTTATGGCTTTTTGTTTTGTTTAAAAAAAAATGTTTCTCAAAGATCCAACTGTCGGATGTCAAAATATACCTAATTTGGTGATATTCACAAATTTTCAAAAATAAATAAATTAATTTGGTTGGAAATCTTAGTAGTCAACTACCGAATTGACTAGTACTCGTAACTAGTGTTTTGTTACGTATTGTTATTCTATTTTTTTTATAAAAAAAATCGACGATCCAACCGTACGGATCTCAAGATATATCTAATCTAGTAATATTCCCAAATTTTCATAAAATAAAAAATTAATTTGGTTGGAGATCTTAGTAGTCGACTACCGAATTGACTAGTAATCTGTTTACACTAAAACACGCAAGCGTACGTGGTCACAAGTAATATATAAGGTTAAGTCCAAATTCGTTCCCACAGAGATCTGGTTATGGTTTTAATTCAGTAGATGCACCTATGCAACAATGTATGGTTATTATGCACTGCTAAGACAAATAACAAATATGGGATTTAACTATCTAAATTAACTAAAAAACAAATTAACAAAACTACGAATTAACTAACTAACAAGAATTAAAATCTAATTACGTCTGCAAGAAAAACCATGGGATCCTAACTTCATTAAATACTTTGCTTAGATCTGACGCCTTTAATCACTATATGCAATGGTTATGATATCTGATCAGACAACACGAAATAAGTACACGCTACTTCTCAGTATACGTATACCAAACTAAACATACATCCACAAAAGAGATAAAAGATGAATAGACACCAATTATGCTTAGACCCTATATGTCTATAGAATTTGAAAACATAACGGTTGAAGAGCAAGTTATCCATAATGATCACATAGGGCAATACAAGTATTCTCATCTCGTACCACAACCATATTGATAAACAATTATGAACCTATGCTAGCATGGCAAGTTCTAAATCTCAAGATCCACTTTCACTTCACAAGAGATTAACAATTTAGATGTTCATGACGCATCTATCAATTAAGCATAACCATACGAGGATATCAGATATACATCACACACAGATCTGTAAAGCATCAAGATACTAAAGCTCCATAAATAAATCCGTTAGAATCCCATGACAACGATTAGTTCATAATTGAACCTCTCGTCATCATGGGATCTGATGAAACCATGATAAAAATAAAGTATGAAAATATACAAATAAACCTAAGTAATTGATATGTAATTGTTCTACTCCTAATGATGATAATCTTAATTCTCTAATTTACAAGGGTTGGATGTGTTTATATAGGCTCTAGACATCTTGCCCAGCAAGAAAATACCAAAACAGAATTATAATAGAATTTCTGCAAGATACGTTTCCTAAACTGATTCTGTTTTTTAAGGGAAATTCGTAGCTGACTTTTCTTCTGTTTTCCAGAGCCGTTCCAGACGTAATTGGGCTTCTGGACCACCTTAGAATGATAGAGAATCTCGTTATCTTCGCGTGGACTGCTTACGGGCCCCAAACGGAGTTGTAGAACTCAAGATATGGCCAAAATAGTAAAAACTGTATTTTTCAGGGGCAACTTGCAGGGCAACTTGCGCCCAGCAGTCTGTTCTTCGCGCAGATTGCTCCTACCTGGCGCAATTTGCTCTTGGGAATCCTATCCTAAGTTGTAGAAAATCTCACAGGCTTCGCGTGGGCAGTAAGATCACTGAAAACGGACTTACAGAACTCCAGATATGGCCAAAACAGTGTAAGCTGCGCAGCCTTCCCAGAAAATCCGAATTTTAATCAATTAATTCCCAAAAAATTATAGAAGCATCCACCTTAGTCAACATTCTCGTAAATCTGCACAACTAAGAAAAACACATCAAAACTACCAGAAACTTGAGTCCAAGACAATCAATTTAAGCCAATTTAGAATGCTCCAAGTGGATATAAATCCACTTATCATAATCGTAACTAGTATTTTGTCACGGATTGTTATTCTATTTTTAAGAATTATTTCTCGACGATCCAACCGTACGGATCTCAAGATATATCAAATCTAGTGATATTCCCAATTTTCAAAAAATAAAAAATTAATTTGGTTGGAGACCTTAGTAGTCAACTACCGAATTTACTAGTACTCGTAACTAGTGCTTTGTCACGGATTGTTGATTCTATGTTTTAAAAAAAATATCTCGACGATCCAACCGTACGGATCTCAAGTTATATCTAATTCAGTGATATACCATAATTTTCAAAAAATAAAAAATTAATTTGGTTGAATATCTTAGTAGTCAACTACCGAATTGACTAGTACTCGTAACTAGTGCTTTGTCACGGATTGTTGATTCTATTTTTTAAAAATTATTTCTCGACGATCCAACCGTATGGATCTCAAGATATATATAATCTAGTGATATTCCCAAATTTTTAAAAAATAAAAAATCAATTTGCTTGGAGATTTTAGTAGTCAACTATTGAATTGACTAGTACTCGTAACTAGTGCTTTGTCACGGATTGTTGTTTCTATTTTTTAAAAATAATTTCTCGACGTCCAATTGTACGGATCCCAAGATATATCTAATCTAGTGATATTACCAAATTTTTAAAAAATAAAAAAATAATTTGGTTGGAGATCTTAGTAGTCAACTATCGAATTGACTAGTACTCGTAACTAGTGCTTTGTCACGAATTGTTGATTCTATTTTTTAAAAATTATTCATCGAAGATCCAACCGTACGGATCTCAAGATATATCTAATCTAGTGATATTCGCAAATTTTCAAAAAAATAAAAAATTAATTTAGTTGGAGACCTTAGTAGTCAACTACCGAATTGACTAGTACTCGTAACTAGTTATTTGTCACGGATTGTTGATTCTATTTTTTAAAAAAAATATCTCGACTATCCAATCATACGGATCTCAATATATATCTAATTTAGTGATATTCCCAAATTTTCAAAAAATAAAAAATTAATTTGTTTGGAGATCTTAGTAGTCAACTACCGAATTGACTAGTACTCGTAACTAGTGCTTTGTCACGGATTGTTGATTCTAATTTTTTAACATTATTTCTCGATGATCCAATCGTACGGATCTCAAGATATATCTAATCTAGTGACATTCCCAAATTTTCAAAAATTAAAAAATTAATTTGGTTGGAGAACATAGTAGTCAACTACCGAATTGACTAGTACTCGTAACTAGTGCTTTGTAACAGATTGTTGATTCTATTTTTTAAAAATTATTTCTCGACGATCCAACCATACGGATCTCAAGATATATCTAATATAGTGATATTCCCAAATTTTCAAAAAATAAAATATTAATTTGGTTGGAGATCTTAGTAGTCAACTACCGAATTGAATAATACTCGTAACTATTGTTTTGGCACGGATTGTTGATTTTATTTTTTTAAAATTATTTCTCGACGATCCAAGCGTACGGATGTCAAGATACATCTAATTTAGTGATATTTCCAAATTTTCAAAAAATGGAAAAATATTTTTAAAAAAATACATGTGTCAAAATTTATTAAATAAGACCGAATATGTCAAAATTAGATACATCACTTATATAACGCTTCCATAAGCGCTATGGAAGTGAATGCACTCACTTAGACAGCGCTTCAATAAGCACTATATAAGTGAATGCACTTAATTTTTACCCCGAATATGTAGAATTTATTTATTTATTTATTTTTTTGCTAATTATGTGCAGAATTTATTAATTTATATTTGCAAATTGAATTAAAATATTATTATATACAAAATATCGTAAGCAATATTCAATGACAATAATAAATATATAGCAAATCAGAAAATATAAAAATTGACAAAACTAAAAAAATAAAGGTCAAGAAAATATTAATCTACATAAAATTATTTTATCGGATATTTTTCGATTGAGTTATTTTTAGTTTCGGATTTACATCGGATTCAAGTCATATTCGGTTTGGGTAATTTTTTATTCGAATTTGAACGGTTCTGATTATAATCGGATACATGGTCATCATTGGATACAGTATTTCGGATATTTTTTGGTTAAAATTCCGGTTCGGTTAATTTTCGGATCGGGTCAAATCGGTTTTCGGATTATTATCGGATTTGATTAAATTGAACCGGTTTCGGTTCGGTTTCGGATACAATTTCGGATAATCTGTTTCGGATTCAATTTCGGATTCGGTTCCACATATTTCGATTTAGTTTTTCGGATCCAGGCCCATTTTGCCAGGTCTACTTAAAATGCGTGTCACGTCCCGTCCCCCCAATGTATAGAAATCATTGGGACGGAGGAAATATGATATTTAAAAGTCTTATTATGCGTTGCACAATTTTTTTTTTTGATCATACCCAATCAGGCGAAAGTAAAGTTGTACAAATCTTCTCATCTATAACCTTTATTAATAAGCGAAACATCCTTTTAACGATATCATTTTTGGTTTCACTCATATTTTGGTTTCACCCCTATAATCCTTTTTCTACTATAATTCTATTATGTTTTTTTGATAAAATAGAAATTCTATTATAATTATAATTTTTTTTATTACAACTTTAAATAAAAAAATAGTCTCATCCCTAGAATCATATTCCCTTATAATTTTAGGTTATTTTTTTAAAAAAATAATAAAGTTGAAATCTTATTATAATTATAATACAATTTTTTTAATCATAATTTAGAATAAAAAAATAATATACCCTTTTAACGGTACCACTTTTGGTTTCAACCCTATTTTGGTTTCACCCCTATTTTGGTTTCACCTCTATAATCCTATTTCTTCTATAATTTAGAATCAAAAAATAATACGATCAATTTGTTAGAATAAATCATGTATATAAATACAACATAATATATATACATGAATCTCCTGATCAAAACTATGAGTATAAATAAATAGCGGAAGCGTACCTGAATCAAAAGAGGCCATTAATGATCGTGAGAGAGTCCGAAAAGCGCAAGTACTTGAGGGCTTTGATCTTCACTATTCTCCTCTATATGTAAGGATGGGGTGTGTGTATTTTCTGAATATTATGAGAAGCGTATATTTTCTTTTCACATAAGATTCATTATATAGAGGGAATAATGGGACCAACCCTAATGGGCTAAACCCATAACCGTCCATCAAAGTTATGGGCTTGGGTACTTAAGCCATTATAAATAAATATATCTAAATAGATATATATTAGATGTAATAATTAAATATATAAATAAGTGCTATTAATATATTTAATTATTCATTAGGCTCAAGTCTTTATTTAAAAGATTAACAATAATACCCGATGGGCCATAAATAAATGGATTGGATCCCGTCGAATCCAACATTCTCCCACTTGGCCAAGGGTCATTATATCTTCAACATACATATAACAAGACTTTTATTATTGAGCATTACATCCCATAAGAAAGGCTAAATTTTACATCATACTAAAATAGAATTAAAGGTAGTATCATACTCATGTACAAATATGAAACCGTCCTCCAGTTACAATCCAAGTATAATTACAAAACTTAACAGAAGATATAGCTTAAGTCATGAACAACATAATATTTCATAATCAATAGCAAATCAATATGTCCATGAGGTCCTTACATAATTGTTTGTTCCATAAACTTCGAATGTGCACAATAATAGAAGTAACAAACTAAATACTTTGTCCAAAAACCATAACATAAGGTGATCACAATACTAGTGTCTTACAATAAAATCCATGAATCAATAAGAAAGATTATCAACCAAACCCATGCTAGCAACATGTTCTCGAAAGAGATTGGGCGGTAAACCTTTTGTCAATGGATCCGCCAACATAGCAACTGTACTAATTTGCTCAATAGACACTTGTTGTTTTTGAACTCTTTCTCGCACTACAAGATACTTTATATCTATGTGTTTTGTCGCATCACTTATCTTGTAGTCTTTAGAGAAAGAAACAGCAGCTTTATTATCGCAATAAATTTTCAGTGGTCTAGAAAGAGTGTCAACTATTTTGAGATACGTGACAAAATTCCTCAACCATAGAGCTTGCTTCGTTGCCTTATAGCAAGCCACAAATTCAGCTTCCATTGTAGAAGAGGTATGCAGCGACTGCTTAGCACTTTTCCATGATATAGCTCCTCCAGAAAGCATAAAAATGTAACCTGAAGTGGATTTCAACTCATCTTTACACCCAGCATAATCGGAAACCGAATAACCAATGACTTCAAGGTTATCCGTCTTTCGATATGTGAGCATAAAATCTTTTGTACCTTGTAAATACCGCATGACCTTTTTAACAGCTTTCCAATGATCCGGACCTGGATTTATTTGGTATCGTCCTAGCATTCCAACAATATATGCTATGTCTGGACGAGTACAAACCTGAGCATACATAAGACTCCCAACTGCCGAAGCATAAGGAATATGCTCCATTTGATCCAATTCTAGCTGATTTTGAGGACATTGTTTCAAGCTAAATTTGTCACCCTTGACAACAGGAGCAACGCTTGGAGAACAATTTTGCATGTTAAAACGTTTGAGAACTTTATCAATATAAGCTCTTTGTGATAAACCCAAAATTCCATGAGATCTATTTCTATGAATTTCAATGCCCAAGACATAAGATGCTTCCCCCAGATCCTTCATATCAAAATTCTTATGAAGGAATCTCTTTGTCTCATGCATTAAATTCATATCACTACTAGCGAGTAGAATATCATCCACATATAGTACTAAAATAATGTACTTGCTCCCACTCACTTTTAGATATATGCATTGGTCAACAAAATTTTCTTTAAACCCAAATTTTCCAATCTCATCATCAAATTTAATATACCACTCTCTAGAAGCTTGCCTTAATCCATAAATGGACTTCTTTAACCGACATTTCATGTGTTCCTTGCCTTTGACTACAAAACCTTCCGGTTGTGACATGTAGACATCCTCATGCAAGTCACCATTAAGAAAAGCAGTTTTAACATCCATTTGGTGTAACTCTAAATCATAATGAGCTACTAAAGCCATGATGATACGAAATGAGTCCTTACTCGAAACAGGGGAAAATGTATCATTATAATCAATTCCTTTTCTTTGTGTGAAGCCCTTTGCAACCAATCTAGCTTTATATCTTTCGATGTTACCACTAGGATCAAGCTTAGTTTTGTAGACCCATTTGCAGCCTATAGCTTTGACCCCTTGTGGCAACTCAACTAGATCCCATACATCATTATCCTTCATGGATTTCAACTCATCCTCCATGGCTACAAGCCATTGAGTTGAATGGTTACTAGCAATAGCTTCTTTATAAGAAATAGGATCAGGCCCCATGCCAAGATTAGACTCAATTTCATCTAAGTACACAATATAATCATCTGAGATTGCTGATCGTCTTACTCTTTCTGACCTCCTGAGAGGTTCAGTAGTGTTATTGTCATCTTGAGGTGGTTCTTGATGTACATTCTCATTTGCACCAACATTTTTATCATCATTTTCTGGTGCACCAATATCTGGAATGATAGGAATAGGGACATTTTCCTGAATCTCTTCCAGATTTATCTTTCGAGATGTACTCCCACTGACTTCAGCATCCTCAAAAAATACTGCATTTCTAGTCTCAACTATTCGAGTGGTGTGTGATGGACAATAAAATCTAAAACCTTTAGATCTTTCGGGGTAACCAATAAAATGACAAGTAATAGTCTTAGGGTCCAATTTCTTGATGTGTGGGTTATATATTTTTGCTTCAGCCAAACAACCCCATACATGCATATATCAAAAACTGAGTTCCCTTTTAGTCCATATTTCATAAGGTGTTTTAGGCACGGACTTACTTGGGACCCGATTAAGGATATGCATAGCTGTTTTAAGGGCTTCAACCCACAAAAATTCTGGCAACGTACTTTGACATATCATGCTTCGAACCATATCCATAAGAGTTCGATTTCGTCTCTCAGCAACACCATTCTGTTGGGGTGTACCCGGCATTGTGTACTGAGGAACGATGCCACACTCTTGCAAAAATAAGGCAAAAGGTCCTGGATTCTGTCCAGATTCAGAGAATTTTCCATAATACTCTCCTCCTCTATCAGATCTAACAACCTTAATATCTAATTTAAGCTGTTTTTCAACTTCTGCTTTATAAATTTTAAACATATCGAGTGCTTCAGATTTTTCATGCAAAAGATAAATGTAGCCATAACGTGAGTAGTCATCAATAAAAGTAATAAAATACTTATGACCACCTATGCCTGGAGTGTATGGTCCACTAATGTCAGTGTGGATTATCTCCAAGCACTTAGTGCTACGAGTTGCACCCTTTTTGTTTGTCTTTACAAATTTTCCTTTAATACATTTAATACATGTGTCAAAATCTGAGAAATCTAATGGATGAAGAAGTCCTTCTTTAACAAGTCTTTCCATTCGAATTTTGGATATGTGACCAAGTCGTTCATGCCACAATTTTGAGGAATTCTCATCATTTCTTTTTCTCTTTTTAGAACCAGTTGCAACTTCATCTTGCACATTCATTGAAATTAAGGATTCACTAAAAGAAGCATTCAAACATAATCTGTAAAGGTTTCCCTCTAACAGCCCAGAGCCAATATACTCAGAATAAAGAAACAGAGAAAATCCTTTATTTTCAAATTTAAACGAATATCCATAAGCGTCTAACTTTGAAACAGAAATAAGGTTTCTAGTAATACTGGGAACATAAACAGTATCCATTAAATCCAAATTAAAACCACTTTCCAACATAAGTCGGAAAGTTCCTACAGCTTCAATTTGTACTTTCTCTCCATTTCCAACGAGTAAATATCGGTCTCCTTTATTTAGCTTCTTCACGGAAAGGAATCCCTGCAATGAATTAATTATATGCACAGTTGCACCAGTGTCTATCCACCATGTATTTAAAGGAGCTTCAGATGTAAATGCTTCATAACAAACATAAATAGATGCATTACCTTTCTTATCTAACCACTCGCGAAATTTGGAACACTCTTTCCTTATGTGTCCCTTAGCTATGCAGAAGTTACATTTAGGACCTCCAAAGTTCTTTGTGCCAGAAGTCTGTCCCTTGTCTTTTGTGACAGCTGCATCAATTCCCTTTTTCTTTTGACTATTGCCATATTTCATTCCTTTTCCTTTAGCTGGTGTCGTGGTCACAACATGAGAACTTTCAACCTTCTCAGACTTAAGGCGTTCTTCTTCTTGAACGCACATAGAAATCAACTCGCTCATCTTCCACTTTTCTTTCTGCGTATTGTAGTTGATCTTAAAAGGACCAAATTGTGCAGGAAGAGAAGTCATTATGAAGTGGACGAGAAAACCTTCAGAGATTTCCATGTTCATATCCTTTAACTGAGTAGCCATATCATTCATTCTCATAATGTGATCACGAACACCACTTGAACCATTATACTTGAGAGTGACCATTTTCGAGATCAGTGTAGTGGCTTGAGCCTTAGTGGAAGCCTTGAATTGTTCCTCAATGTTCGCTAGGTACTCCTTTGCATTATCAGATTCGGGAATTGCTCCACGAATTGCACTAGTAATGGAGCCCTTAAGAATCATTAAGGAAACACGGTTGCTATGCTCCCATTTTGCATAATCAGCCTTTTGCTCAGCAGAGCTTTCGGCTGTAATGGCAGCAGGTTTTGCAACCCTTATGGCATAATCAAGGGCAGTAACTCCCAACGTAAGATCAATTTGCTCTTTCCACTTCTTAAAATTAGAGCCACTCAATGGTTCAATGTGTGAAAAGTAGTTGGTAAGTGAAACAGGACCAAATGCTGAATCAAGGTTAATCACAATCATGCACATAAGTACAACAAGTACAATAAATATAATCCACATGATGAAAAACAGTTAGTTCACCAAGTAACACATAAGCTAAATAAACTGAGGGATAAACAGTTTATTTAAATAGGAAAAATAAAATACACAAAAATTTTCCTACAATCAAAATTAAATTTAATATTAATATCTTCCGTTGGGCCGATAATCAATACTAAATTAATTTTATCATTAAACATGAGATTACAAAAAGTAAAATATTAAATTATATCACCGTTGGGCAGAAAATAATTTAAATTCTACAATTTGAACTTTAAAAATTCCGTTTACAAAATTAATATACAAATCTTCCGTTGGGCCGATTCGTACATCAACTTGTACACGTACATTAGGTGATTTTTAATTCTCCTAATAATTAAAGTAAAAGATTTTCGTTGGTCCATCCAATACTTTAATAATTAAGAAATCACTAATCACTACATTAGTCCGAATATTTAATTAATAATTTTCATAAGGGACTAATACTTTAATTAATAATCATAAGTATCCCTTTAAAACATATTATTATTATTATTATTAATACTAATCCATCGATATCAGCAAGACAGCTAATAATTTACATTAAAAAAAACATCCAACCCAGAAAATAATAATGACAAGGATCGTTTTTAACATGCCCGTTTATACAATTACAGTACTCGTATATGGTTAGTGGACTTCAACCATTCTATTAACTCTAAAACCTTCTGGTACATAGAAGCTTATATTATAACTAAAAATTTTTCATGTTAATGTTCCATGTTATACTTTAATTCTATGTCCACATAATGAAAAAGCATACAATATATACACGGCATGAACATGATAGTTTAAGTAAAAATAAAAAGTAAAAAATAAAAATTGGACAACCAGTTATACCGGCCAATTAGGCATGCTTCGTATCGGGCTATACATAATGCAAATTTGTTAACCTAAACAACGTACAAGACATATAAATAAACCTTAATCATACATGTCAAAATCGTGTTCGCCAAAATCAAGAAAATCGATTCAATTTATTTTAATAAACTCAAGGAATTAATCATGGAGTTTGCTCGGATACCAATTGTTAGAATAAATCATGTATATAAATACAACATAATATATATACATGAATCTCCTGATCAAAACTATGAGTATAAATAAATAGCGGAAGCGTACCTGAATCAAAAGAGGCCATTAATGATCGTGAGAGAGTCCGAAAAGCGCAAGTACTTGAGGGCTTTGATCTTCACTATTCTCCTCTATACGTAAGGATGGGGTGTGTGTATTTTCTGAATATTATGAGAAGCGTATCTTTTCTTTTCACATAAGATTCATTATATAGAGGGAATAATGGGACCAACCCTAATGGGCTAAACCCATAACCGTCCATCAAAGTTATGGGCTTGGGTACTTAAGCCATTATAAATAAATATATCTAAATAGATATATATTAGATGTAATAATTAAATATATAAATAAGTGCTATTAATATATTTAATTATTCATTAGGCTCAAGTCTTTATTTAAAAGATTAACAATAATACCCGATGGGCCATAAATAAATGGATTGGATCCCGTCGAAATTTATAATTCTATGTTGTTTTTTAATAAAATAGAAATTCTATTGTAATTATAATTCTTTTATTATAACTTTAAATAAAAAAATAGTTTTATCCCTAAAATCATATCCCCTTACAATTCTATGTTATTTTTAAAGAAAATAATAAAATTGAAATCCTATTATAATTATAATACAATTGCCCAATAAGGGGATATAATTCATGAGACATTTTATTAACACACATGTGAATTAAATTATAACACATTTTGTTGGAATTGAAATTGAGTCTCCAAGTTAACTTACACTTGCTTTACCACTAGACCACTTAACACACATGTGAATTAAATTATACACATTACATGTGTGTGTCACTTGAGTGAAAGAATAAATGGTATTTTAATTATTGTGACATATCAACAATTTTTCGTCATGAGTTTATTTTAACATTTATTAATTTGGATTATAATATATTTTATTATATCAAAAGATAAATTAATGATGTATAATATACATTTTAGTTATACATTTTTAAATTGTAATGATTATAATAATAACCAAAATTTACTCTATAATGATAACTCCGTAACACAACCAAATCATTCATGCATACATGTTTCCACTCATAAACATCATATCTCTATGTGTGGGCCGACACTACTTATGTTTATATAAAGAAAAAATGGGTTAAATGGCAGTTAGATCACTCAATTGATAGAAAACTTTCGGTTGGGACATCCAACTCAAATAGTTTTTAATCAGGTCACATAACTGATAAAAAATTTTAATCAGGTCATCGGAGCTTACGGACGTTCAAAAAGAGACGGAAAGATGACTCAGCATGAATAAGGTTTGTAAAACCCTGGTGACCCGATTGAAATTTTATCAGTTATGTGACCTGATTGAAAGCTTTTATTAGTTATGTGACCTGATTGAAAGTTTTTATCAGTTATGTAACCTGATTGAAAGCTAGCCAATCGGATAAAAGCTAGACATGTCAGCATGATGAGTCATCTTTCCATCTCTTTTTAACGTTCGTAAACCCAAGTGACCTGATTGAAAGTTTTTATTAGTTATGTGACTTGATTGAAAGCTTTTTGAATTGGATAACCTAACTGATAGTTTTCAGTTAGTTGAGTGACCTAACTGCCACTTAACCCTAAAGAAAATGTAGGAAATGCATAATATATTTTTAATAAATAACAATTAAATATAAGAGCTACTCAATAACTAAAATATATCAAAACTCTTAGCTCTTTTGGACTAACATGTCATGCATTGGTATGTTTGAAAAAATTATAATTTTTGACCAGGTTGTCATAAGATTGATTATGGGAGTAAATTTTTACAAATTATTTTTCATATTATACTCATTCATAAAACAAATTGAGTTAATTAAGATAAAAAACTCGTGACATCTTTAATGATGACGAGTTCTCGATGAGATAATTACTGGATCAAAATTTATTACGTCTTGCAAATTTAGGAAAAATAAAGTAATTTTTTTATTATAAATTAAAAATATTTTTTACCAATTAATAGAACTTGGTAAATGCATAAAAAATATCTAAAGATTTTAGATATTGAGACACCCCCCAAATCCGGGGTCAGGAGATTTGGTTGTCACGTGAAAATCCTCAAAATAAAACATCTACTTAATAATAATCATTTACTTGTGATTGTCCAACACTGGAAATATAACATCTGTGACCCCAAACATACCAAGATCTTTTAAGGTTATAGGGCTAGAAACAAGAATCCAAATTCCGTTAAATAAAAAGCATTCTTTCTCAACATTCTTTGATCAAATCTTAAACCACTGGTGTAACTTCGATAAAAAGTATGCCAGGCTAACTAGACCATTACATAATAATATTAATAAATATTAGAACTCGATTATATAAAATAGATCTTACACTAAATCCAGACATCCTGAGCCAAGTCATCTTCGAAATAGCATCACGCTTCTTCTCTTTCTGAAATGTGCGGATACGTCTCGCCAAACTACCTTACTGAAATGTTAGAATTTACAACAGCAAGTATGAGCGAAAGAAATGCTCAGCAAGTGTATAAAAATTTTGATATAAAATCAGGATAAGTGGGGCATAAAATCAACTGAAATGTAAAGCAGTTTATAGAGAAACTAAATCAACAACCGTGATATAATTCAAATCCATAACTGAAATCATTTGGCATGTCATAAAAATGAATCATCTGCCAATTCACAATATATAATAGCCATTCTGGCGATATGGATTGGATATATAAAAAAAACAAAACCCATTGCCCCCTGATCAGGTTCAAAAGCAATGGGACCCTTTATACTACCACCGGTACATTTCTATACCCGTGTGTATAACCCGGATTTCAATGAGGGTACCAAAATAGGCAAGTAATGTTAGCCTATAGGAAGATGGAATGGTTACCATATCCTCCTTAAATATTGCTGGACCATAACATCAATCATGGCCTCCTACGCTTTACCAATAAATATTGCTGGACCATAACATCAATCATGGCCTCCTACGCTTTACCATTTTCCAATCCAATAGAGCAATTTCCGAATTCAACAGGAAATGCTTAGTTTCACATACTGTTCACATCCCTATTATTTACTACGATAATAAGGATATGAAGAGTTTATCTTAAACAATTTCCCCACATCAAGGTACCAATATCAAGCAACTGTGTTCGCACAAAAATATTTAAGAACCACAAATAGCTTTGAACAATAACTATTTGTCATGATATGAAGAAATGAAACAGAAAATAAAAAGTGTTTAGGATGATAAAGAAAATACTTGCCTCTGGTCCTTTGTTATTACGTAGCGCCGAAGTAATACAACTATCTTCTTCTATCTCACGTCATCATGTCCTCTGTTGATCATTCGCTGGTTTGACGCTCTTGCGATTGCCACGAGTCTGATCCGTTGACATCGAGCCTGCGCGTCTACTTCTATAGTCACACCCCAGACAATACTTCAGCCTCTAGACGAGATTCTGATATTTTATAAACGCTTACAAACTCAAGTTAAACGTATTAACCATGCTTACCAATATCTCTGTCCGAAGAAAATAATTGGAAATGTCCCCTTTGAACATAGACGTTTTCCCGGTGTTAAAACACCTCGCAAGTAAACCAGCAATTCCACAAACAATACTTCCATCCCCAACCTTCTTCATAACCCACAAAGAATATTTCATCCATCTCCAATTTCCTTTATTAAACATTTACTTATCTCCGTTGACAAACCTAAATCAATACTTACCAATTAATCCTCGATAAAGAAATAGAAATATAATTACAATGCTTAACTCTCGAAATAAACACTTTGATAATTCACATAGCACGTACAGAGATTCAATAAGTAGATTACATAATCACATAGCACGTAATTCACATAGCAGATATGACTCACAAATAAAAGAGCATTCAAAGTATTTTTAGAATATTTAAAAAATATTTTTAAATCACTTAAAAGAATTTTAGAAGATTTAAATACCCTTTTTGAATCAAAAACGATTGCTAATAAACCCTCCGGGTAATTATTGAATCTCCAAAATATTTTAATAAATATTTAATCCGGGTTTATAAATAATTTTATAATTTTAAAACTATTTTTATCGCTCCCGAATTATTTTTAGAATTTTAAAACAATTTCTTTCTATTTTAAATCACTTTTAAACAGAAAATTGGTTAATTAAAAATTAAATAATCCTAAATAAATTAATTAGAGTCAAGTAATAATTAATTAATGAAATTATCTAATAAATAATTACATTTATTAGATAATCAAATTAATTAAATCATTATTTGAGATTAATTAACATAATTAAAAGTATTTAATTCTTAATTATTTTTGAATTAAAAACAATTAAATAAAGAAATAAAGAAAAAATAAAAACAGAATTCAGAAATAAATTCTGGATTTATAAAACATTTTCAGAAAATAAAATTTCTGAAATTTATAATTAAATTCAGAATTATAAAGTAATTAAAAGTAAATAAAAGTAAATAAAAGTAAATAAAAGTAAAAATAATTGGTAAAAAGTAAAAATAAATTCCAAAATCACATTTCAGAAAATGCTATCAGATTTTAAAGATCAAACATGTACTATTCATCAGCATCTTCACATGAATGCTCCAAGAACATCGTCGGCGTTAATGGCAGAAGCCGTCGCCGGCGACGTTTCCGGCCAACTCCGGCGAGCTTAAAAACACTCCGTTTCACAGAGTTTTTGATTGCAAAACGTTCCACAACAACCCAACAATCAAACCAAACTAACAAACGCAGAATCCGGCTAACCAATCGCCGAATCCGGCCAAAATCCGAAGAAGTCCGGCGAGCTTCAAAGATTTTCCGATCAAAACTCGTTTTTACTCATTTCTAAATCATATCACACGTTCTCTATATAAAAACGAAGCTTAGAACTTCAACAATCTATTCAAAGCATCAAGAACAGCAACCAATCAACAATCCGACAGGAAAATTAAAAATTAAAACTCACCCACACTAAACTCGATTTACTTAAATCGGGTATGAAAAATTAAACAAAAATCATCATAAAATCCCTTAGATCATAAGAAAGCTATAGGCACTAACCACATCAACAACAAATCATCCTACAATCCGTACCAAATTTAATTCATACGAAAATTAACTAAAAAAAATAAAATTTCGATCGAGGCATACACACATATCAACACCCACATAAACGTGTAGTGGAGATCAAGAACTTCAGTTTGGTTACTCACATGATCGATTTAGATCCCGGAATCACTGTGAAAAACGGGTTTGATTCTGATGAACACCAAGAACAATTTCCAGAAAATTAAAATCAAAAATCTGATTTTTGATTGATTTTAATAATTAATAATAAAATTCTGCTATTTATACTAATCTGAAAAATAATACCCCAAAAATATTTGTAACCCCTAATTAAAATCATTAAGCCTTAAAAATAATTTTGATGGGATAAAAATGTACAATTTTTATTTTTAAACAAATATAATATAAATGTCAAAATTCTCCAAAAATTACGAATATTACAAAAATTACAAAATAATACATTTTTGAACATCCCATTATTATATAAAAATAATTTTATGAAAAACAGGGTCTCGAATTCAATACAGGGGCTGAGTCCAGAATTTAAAATGCAAAATAACTGTATTCTAAAAATATAAAAATTACAGAAAAATAGAATAAAATATTCTATGATACACAGAAGTCACATAACACGTATGGGATAATTTTCCTATTTTATAAAAATCATAACGCGTTTAAATACATTAAAAATAAACTAACACACATTAAAATCAACTAAAAATATATTTTAATATAATAAATTACACGTAATTTTTCGGGTCGTTACATTCTTCTCCCCTTATAAGGATTCCGTCCTCGGAATCTGCTAAGGCAACTAGTAGGGTTCCTTAACTCCTTCATCATCAACACTTGCTTTACAAAACTGGGGATAGTGTTCCTTTCGTAAACAACTTCTCCAAAATCTCAATTCACTTTAGGGTCTCTATCTGATACAGTTATCACTGGAGTCTTACCACCCATCATTATTCGCTTCAAATATGGCTCGACCAACTTTCCATTAACATAATATCTTTGAAACCGTTAACGTGATCCGCTGCGGTCGGTAATTCTACCACTAATCTAATTTCTATCAGCGAAATTAACTCATTCTGACCTAATTGCCATACCTTTGAAATTCAGTAGAGATAACAAGGATTATGGAATTTTGAAGAGAACAGATTCCATATCATAGCAAATGTTCCACAATTGTGGTTATGAATTTTATGAATTTTAAAGCAACCTGATTTGAAATAATATGATCACATGAACCCGACGTTGTGTGTCTTAGCTCCGACATTTACAATTAAAGGTGATCAGCCTTCTTGTAATACACAACACACCAGTGATGGCGTCCCATCCAACTTCTATCACACAGACAGATATACCTGGTGTCCCCTATAAATAGGGTTGTTCGTCTCAGTAGGATTAGAGAAATATGAAAGGAATTCCAAATTTGTTATTTTCCGAAAAGAAGAACCAGGAAGAAAGTTCCGAACAAGTGGTACTATATTGCAAATAAGGTTATTAATCATTGGAGAAAACAAAAAGTTGAAAGTCTCAGAAATTTAATAATAGGTTTCATAGTAACCACTGAAACAATTGAGATTCAAAATGGAGATTGAACACAAGTATCAAAATGTCACTGTTTAGAAGAGGAGAAATATCTTTTAACGAATACCTCTTTAGGAGGGATATCAAAATAATTCATAGAAAGAAAAGGTATTGCCAAGGTCACTACTTATGCCTTCTTTGCCAATTCCTTCGATAGCTCGTCATTCGAATTTAAGCTTCTTCCGTTCCACGTTTTAAGAATATCGATATCGTATGCCATCGTCAACTCGTAATAATCTCTGAAGATTCCACAGTAGACATCTCCATTCTCCAGGCGGTCTATCCAGTTCACCATAACTATCTCAAACGAGTACTCCAATCTTAACTTACTAATTGGTACTATATCCAATAGTCCAATACGAACTCTACATGAGCTCGGACGTTCCTTACTTAACTATACACACTCCTACACACTCTCGTTTCTAGTTTACTATAACCTCAGCTCTGATACCAACTGAGACACCCCCCAAATCCGGGGTCAGGAGATTTGGTTGTCACGCGAAAATCCTCAAAATAAAACATCTGCTTAATAATAATCATTCACTTGTGATTGTCCAACACTGGAAATATAACATCTGTGACCCCAAACATACCAAGATCTTTTAAGGTTATAGGGCTAGAAACAAGAATCCAAATTCCGTTAAATAAAAAGCATTCTTTCTCAACATTCTTTGATCAAATCTTAAACCACTGGTGTAACTTCGATAAAAAGTACGCCAGGCTAACTAGACCATTACATAATAATATTAATAAATATTAGAACTCGATTATATAAAATAGATCTTACACTAAATCCAGACATCCTGAGCCAAGTCATCTTCGAAATAGCATCACGCTTCTTCTCTTTCTGAAATGTGCGGATACGTCTCGCCAAACTACCTTACTGAAATGTTAGAATTTACAACAGCAAGTATGAGCGAAAGAAATGCTCAGCAAGTGTATAAAAATTTTGATATAAAATCAGGATAAGTGGGGCATAAAATCAACTGAAATGTAAAGCAGTTTATAGAGAAACTAAATCAACAACCGTGATATAATTCAAATCCATAACTGAAATCATTTGGCATGTCATAAAAATGAATCATCTGCCAATTCACAATATATAATAGCCATTCTGGCGATATGGATTGGATATATAAAAAAAACAAAACCCATTGCCCCCTGATCAGGTTCAAAAGCAATGGGACCCTTTATACTACCACCGGTACATTTCTATACCCGTGTGTATAACCCGGATTTCAATGAGGGTACCAAAATAGGCAAGTAATGTTAGCCTATAGGAAGATGGAATGGTTACCATATCATCCTTAAATATTGCTGGACCATAACATCAATCATGGCCTCCTACGCTTTACCAATAAATATTGCTGGACCATAACATCAATCATGGCCTCCTACGCTTTACCATTTTCCAATCCAATAGAGCAATTTCCGAATTCAACAGGAAATGCTTAGTTTCACATACTGTTCACATCCCTATTATTTACTACGATAATAAGGATATGAAGAGTTTATCTTAAACAATTTCCCCACATCAAGGTACCAATATCAAGCAACTGTGTTCGCACAAAAATATTTAAGAACCACAAATAGCTTTGAACAATAACTATTTGTCATGATATGAAGAAATGAAACAGAAAATAAAAAGTGTTTAGGATGATAAAGAAAATACTTGCCTCTGGTCCTTTGTTATTACGTAGCGCCGAAGTAATACAACTATCTTCTTCTATCTCACGTCATCATGTCCTCTGTTGATCATTCGCTGGTTTGACGCTCTTGCGATTGCCACGAGTCTGATCCGTTGACATCGAGCCTGCGCGTCTACTTCTATAGTCACACCCCAGACAATACTTCAGCCTCTAGACGAGATTCTGATATTTTATAAACGCTTACAAACTCAAGTTAAACGTATTAACCATGCTTACCAATATCTCTGTCCGAAGAAAATAATTGGAAATGTCCCCTTTGAACATAGACGTTTTCCCGGTGTTAAAACACCTCGCAAGTAAACCAGCAATTCCACAAACAATACTTCCATCCCCAACCTTCTTCATAACCCACAAAGAATATTTCATCCATCTCCAATTTCCTTTATTAAACATTTACTTATCTCCGTTGACAAACCTAAATCAATACTTACCAATTAATCCTCGATAAAGAAATAGAAATATAATTACAATGCTTAACTCTCGAAATAAACACTTTGATAATTCACATAGCACGTACAGAGATTCAATAAGTAGATTACATAATCACATAGCACGTAATTCACATAGCAGATATGACTCACAAATAAAAGAGCATTCAAAGTATTTTTAGAATATTTAAAAAATATTTTTAAATCACTTAAAAGAATTTTAGAAGATTTAAATACCCTTTTTGAATAAAAAACGATTGCTAATAAACCCTCCGGGTAATTATTGAATCTCCAAAATATTTTAATAAATATTTAATCCGGGTTTATAAATAATTTTATAATTTTAAAACTAATTTTATCGCTCCCGGATTATTTTTAGAATTTTAAAACAATTTCTTTCTATTTTAAATCACTTTTAAACAGAAAATTGGTTAATTAAAAATTAAATAATCCTAAATAAATTAATTAGAGTCAAGTAATAATTAATTAATGAAATTATCTAATAAATAATTACATTTATTAGATAATCAAATTAATTAAATCATTATTTGAGATTAATTAACATAATTAAAAGTATTTAATTCTTAATTATTTTTTAATTAAAAACAATTAAATAAAGAAATAAAGAAAAAATAAAAACAGAATTCAGAAATAAATTCTGGATTTATAAAACATTTTCAGAAAATAAAATTTCTGAAATTTATAATTAAATTCAGAATTATAAAGTAATTAAAAGTAAATAAAAGTAAATAAAAGTAAATAAAAGTAAAAATAATTGGTAAAAAGTAAAAATAAATTCCAAAATCACATTTCAGAAAATGCTATCAGATTTTAAAGATCAAACATGTACTATTCATCAGCATCTTCACATGAATGCTCCAAGAACATCGTCGGCGTTAATGGCAGAAGCCGTCGCCGGCGACGTTTCCGGCCAACTTCGACGAGCTTAAAAACACTCCGTTTCACAGAGTTTTTGATTGCAAAACGTTCCACAACAACCCAACAATCAAACCAAACTAACAAACGCAGAATCCGGCTAACCAATCGCCGAATCCGGCCAAAATCCGAAGAAGTCCGGCGAGCTTCAAAGATTTTCCGATCAAAACTCGTTTTTACTCATTTCTAAATCATATCACACGTTCTCTATATAAAAACGAAGCTTAGAACTTCAACAATCTATTCAAAGCATCAAGAACAGCAACCAATCAACAATCCGACCGGAAAATTAAAAATTAAAACTCACCCACACTAAACTCGATTTGCTTAAATCGGGCATGAAAAATTAAACAAAAATCATCATAAAATCCCTGAGATCATAAGAAAGCTATAGACACTAACCACATCAACAACAAATCATCCTACAATCCATACCAAATTTAATTCATACGAAAATTAACTAAAAAAAATAAAATTTCGATCGAGGCATACACACATATCAACACCCACATAAACGTGTAGTAGAGATCAAGAGCTTCAGTTTGGTTACTCACATGATCGATTTAGATCCCGGAATCACTATGAAAAACGGGTTTGATTCTGATGAACACCAAGAACAATTCCAGAAAATTAAAATAAAAAATCTGATTTTTGATTGATTTTAATAATTAATAATAAAATTCTGCTATTTATACTAATCTGAAAAATAATATCCCAAAAATATTTGTAACCCCTAATTAAAATCATTAAGCCTTAAAAATAATTTTGATTGGATAAAAATGTACAATTTTTATTTTTAAACAAATATAATATAAATGTCAAAATTCTCCAAAAATTACGAATATTACAAAAATTACAAAATAATACATTTTTTAACATCCCATTATTATATAAAAATAATTTTATGAAAAACAGGGTCTCGAATTCAATACAGGGGCTCAGTCCAGAATTTAAAATGCAAAATAACTGTATTCTAAAAATATAAAAATTACAGAAAAATAGAATAAAATATTCTATGATACACAGAAGTCACATAACACGTATGGGATAATTTTCCTATTTTATAAAAATCATAACGCGTTTAAATGCATTAAAAATAAACTAACACACATTAAAATCAACTAAAAATATATTTTAATATAATAAATTACACGTAATTTTTCGGGTCGTTACAGATATCACCTTCATTGAAAATATATAAGTTATATATTCTTATTTAATTAAGACCGTACTTCTATTTAAACATTTGTGATCAAAATTTGGAACTCCAACATTAGCTTACTTTTATATAGTTAGTTTTATATTTTTGGGAATAACTTAATATGTAATTTATTGGAAATAATTATATAAAATTTATAGAGATTTACCAAAGATTAAAAAAATTGTCAAAGCTTTTTTCAAAACTTAGTTGAATTGAAAAATATTAAATTTGCTGATCATTCAAAATATCATATATAAAATTAGTAATGAGTGGTGATAATAGTCAGGAATAAAATAAATATGCAATAGAAGAACATTTATAACATTCAGAAGACTTCCCGTAATGAAAGACTGAGATGCGAATGAGATAAAAAAAATTATGAAACCTCAACTCAAACATAAATCAAAAGTATCTATAATCCTATTTTCAACAGAAGTTCATTAGTCACATTTTTTTTGTCAGGATGATATAGTCACATTTGAATATATAAGAATTAGAGTTTAACAGATGTTCATAAATATTTACAAAAATCACATGCAATAAATATTTACAATGGAAAAGATACACTATTATATCAAAGTAAAAATTTTCAAAAACATCTACCGATTATACTTATGTAGTAACAATTTTTACACATGTAATTTATCAATATGTTACCACTGTCCAAGTAGCACTTACTCAATCCTAAATTCCTAAATAATTTCCATATATGTTGAAAAGACCTTTAAATTTAGAAATATTTCAGGATCATTTCAGATGTGTTTAACATATCTAACACAATAAGGATTATAGTATATTCTGTTTTTATTGGTTATCTGAATTTGCATAATCAAATTATGTATTGAATATTGAAGTAAAAACATTATAACAACGCATGTTATGAATGTAAAAAAACTGATGAAATAAAAAAAATATTATAAACGACATTAATAAATAAATATATATATATTGTTAGCAAATAACCCCGTGCCTCGCACGGATTATTAAGCTAGTTAATAATTATTTAACATAAATCTTCGAACCCCATGCTTCGCACGGTTATCATCTAGTAAATGATTAATAACAGGTAATCATTTCATTCAAGAATATGCCACCTTCGCATCGGTTTGACAAAGGTTTGACAAAAATAAACTTAACCAATATAATTTCTGAACTAACTTTCATAATATATAAACATCGTGCAACACAAATCAAAACGAGCAAACATTCACTATAGGATAGGTTGGATAGAGAAAATTTGTAAAACCACAACGGATAAATCTTGAAAGAGGCATCATAACCTTCTCCCAATATAAATTGAAAAGGGGATCAATAGTCCATCTCTAATATGAGAGATTGGGAGGACGTTTGGAATTACTTAAAATAAATTATTTTTGATTTAATTGAGATGTTTTTAATTTAAAAAAAAAAAGTAAAGTTGTTTACTTTAAATTGAATAAATGTATTTGGGTAATTTTACTTAAAATTAAATGGGGGTTTAATAATTTTGACTTAAAGTGAAATTTGACTTAAAAATTTTAAATTCATAATATTTAAACTTTACAAGAATCGTGAAAAAAAAAATTCGATATGTCATAAGTCATAAGTCAAAAGTACCTAAATGGAACTTATAATTTAAAGCAATTTTTTAACTTAAAACCCCCATTACCAAACACAGCAAAAACGACTTAAAGCTATTTTTAGCTTTAAGCCCCCATTACCAAACACCGTCTGGATTACAACTATTGGGTATACACAAAAAATTAGATGATAAAGTTACGGTATATCTGATAGGCTAGAAATAGCCCAGGTCCAATTAGGCCCAACCTCAGGCCCAAAAATAGTAAACAATTCAATTTATGAGAATAAAAACAGCCCAGCCCGAGCTAGCGGGCCTCGGGCCCGGAGTCACCGTCACATGGCTGGGCCCCCACCCCGGATTAGAGGACTCCAAATTGGTGACACCTGGCACACGTGGTAGCTCAGCCGACATCCCCACACGTGGCGCTGACCAGCAGTAAAGTCCAAGGAACAGCATGTGTCAAATCATGTACTCAACAACACTGCCACACTCAAGTCAACGGTCCCCATAAATAGGGACACGTGTCCTGCATCCCAGGAGTTCAACATCTTGTCCCCCGGATCCGACGGCTAGGAGTAAAGGTAACCCACCCCTAAACCCTAGGCCTAAGGGCTATAAATACCCCTAGAAAATAGGGTTTAGGGGTTGGACATTATTACACACCTACACACATTTATTACCTTTATGATACTCTACTTAGGGTAGAGCGTGGGCCGGTTCGGTCCGGTTTTAGGGTAAAACCGGAACCGGAACCATAAATTCCCGGTTTCTAAAATCGAAAACTGCAACCACCGGTTCGGGTTCGGTTTCGGTTACGGTTTCAAAACCCCGGTTCGGTTTGTAACGGTTCGGTTTCGGTTTTAAAACCGGATGAAAATAAAAATGAAAACAATATATTAGTTTATACAATACAACTTCAAAAATCCACTGTTTTGGATTGCATATGAACTGAAGGTCTGAAACTCTAGTCATACCTATGAGTATATTTATTTTTTTACTTGACAATGTCTACTTGGAGTTATAACAAGGGGGAATTAAAAGGCGAAGCTTGAGAAAAATGGCATGACAGTAGCTAATAAAAGGATGGATACAATCTTTAGTTCATAGTTGATACTGTTCCAATATAATATATATAAGGTTAAGATATGAAGCCCCTGCTTATTACTTATTAGTACTAAACATCTTCGCAGCATGCAACACAAGTTGCCTCTCACACTATGTACATGGATTGGTATATGTTTACTACGTAAGATTGTTCAAATTATGAGCCAGAGAATATTCATCTTTATATGTTATTAAAAATTTATATAAATTATATATATATATATATATATATATATATTAATATATATATATATATAAGTATTTATTTATTTATTTTAATAATCGGTTCGGTTCGGTTTTAACCGGTTCGGTTTTAATCTTTAACCGGAACCGGAACCGAAAGTCTCGGTTTTTAAAAATCAAAAACCGCAACCGTCGGTTCGATTTCGGTTTCGGTTTTTTTGGTTCGGTTTTCGCCGATTTCGGTTCGGTTTCGGTTTCAATTCGGTTTCGGTTTCAATTCGGTTTTTTGCTCACCCCTAACTCTACTTGATTATTACCTTCCAAAGCCAACTCTTATTCTCACGCCGGAGGCACCTCGGAGCCAAACCCCCCCTCTTGTGTTGTTTTGCAGGCACCCCACCACAGCTACACCACTTCCGAGGCAGGAGTTGGCGAGGAAGTTCCCGGTCAAGATTCAGAGTTATCATTGGCGCAAGAAGGAGGGGTCGAACCTCCGACCTCAAACCCAATAGCCGAGCTAAGTAAACCCGAACCCCTCAAACCAGCTAAAACCAACAACCATGCATGGACAAAGTAAGTCCACCCAACACCAAGCACTCAGCGCTCCGAGAGAAGAACCCCTAGTTCCTATCCCGAAGCAAGCACCGCCCAACCAGGTCCCGATCCAGGAGAGGCTCGGGATCGGTCCCAATGACGCCCGAGTCACCGTTGAAGTAAACCGATATAAGTATACAGACGTGCCTCTTGACTCCGCACAAATGGAAAACCTGACCCCGGAGGAACTGGCCGAAGCAATCCGGGCTTACCGAAGCTGTCCCCACCCAGTACCAGAGCCCGAGCAAGGGGAGAACTCGGAAGGGTCAGCCAACTCCCAACAATCTCGAGCTTCGGTCTTTGACCGTCTCGGAGACCAGGGCAAAAGAACTAAGAAAGACCAAAACCCTCAAAGCAAAGTCAGGGATGACGAAACTTATAAACTCAAGAAAATGGAGAGGCTCTGGGAAAGAATAAGGCCGGAAGAACATGCCAAGTTGGAACTTAGGATCCCGAAAAGGCTTCAAGAAGAGGAAGAAAGGATTAGGATCTCAGATGATGAAGAACACCCAGACAACTTAGTACAAATGATCCATGAACTGCAGAGAAAAGTCAACAGTGACTCCGGATTTGAGATTCAAGACATGCTCACCCCTTTCAGCTACTCCCTCGAAGCCATACCCAGACAGAAGAACCTCAAGCATTACAATTTCGACTCCTTTGATGGGTTGGAAGACCCCGAGGAGCACCTCAATTACTTTGAACAGATAGCCCTGATATACTTCTACAACGACCTAACAAAGTGCAGATTCTTTGCCTCCACGCTGAAAGGGGCGGCCCAGAGATGGTTCAGCCGGATCCCATCCCGGAGCATACACAGCTAGAAAGAGTTCAGGGAAGCCTTTCTCCGGAGGTTCCGAGCCAACAAAACCTTGGAGTACCACATGTGCCACCTCGAAACAATTAGACAGCACGACAACGAAGCCCTCTCCACCTTCATGAAATGATTCCAGGAGACTATAAATAAAGTCACGAGCCTAGACGAGAGGGAAGCCTTAAGCATATTCCGGAAGAACTTAGATCCGGAGCACAATGAGCGCTATGTACTAGAGCTCGTGCACAAAGAGCCCCAGAGCCTGGCCGCGGCCTATGCTATGGCTACCAAGTTCATTAAAGAAATGGATATCTTGCAAGCCATGAGAATGACCATACAAGGGGCCTCCTCGAGCAGAAACAAAGATGACCGCCCCAGAAACGAGTGTCAACCAGAAAAGAAATTCAAACCCAATAAATAGAGTAACTACATCCCCAGCTCTCAACTAACCGTCCCGGACAGAAGCCACTTCTCAAAGCTCAAGTCTGATCCCAGGCCCCCGAGGCTAGAAAGATCTGAGCCGCGGCCCGAGCCCGAGTGGACACCCCTAAACCGACCCCGAGCCGACATACTGAAAGAGATCCATGACAAGCCCTTCTACTACCCGCTTAAACCTATGGCGATAGCCCCGGAGAACAGGCCTAAAAACAAGCGTTGTGATTACCACGCAACCCACGGGCACACCACTGAGAATTACATCTCTCTCAAATTCTTTATTGAGGAACAGATAAAAAAAGGGAACATGAACCAGTATGTAGCCCGGAGAACCGCTGAGAGGGGACAGGGAGCCGGGGTTCCGAAAGCTAAAAATATGGTACATGTAGTGTTAGGCAGCTCCAACTCTCCCCCGAGAACCCCAGACTCCGGAGATGAGGTAATGATGGTGGAAACCGCTCCAGAGCAGGTCATATCGTTCAGCAACACCGATTTTGAAGGAATAGACCCCGATCATAACGAAGCCTTGGTTGTAAGCCTAGATAGTGCCGAAAATGAAGTAAAGAGGGTCCTCGTGGACAACGGCTCTTCGGCCAACATATTGTTTAAGCATACCATGGACCAGATGCAGCTCGGAAGCGTAAAAATGAATGAATGCAGAGAGGACCCACTGTACGGCTTCGGCAACAACTTGGTCCCTATTCAAGGAACCCTCTACCTACCTTTCCAGTTTGGCACTGCCCCGAAGCAAGTAACTCATATGGTCAAATTCTATGTGATCAATAGTCCATCCTCCTACAATGTGATTCTAGGGCGCCCATCCCTGACCAAGCTCCGAGCCGTGACCTCGACCCCGCATCTCAAGTTCAAGTTCCCAACAGCCGCCGGAGTAGGAGAAGTAAGGGGTGATACTGAAATAGCAAGCCGATGCTATGGTCAAGCCTTAGTTATGGATGAAACCGATCCCGAAAACAAACGTAAAGCCTCTTCTTACCACAAGAGTCAAAGCAGAAAGAAACACAGAAACTCAACTTATAAGAACCCCGGCAAAGAGGTTCAAAATATCGAGAACTCCGAAGCCCCTACCCAAGAATCAAGAACTACCACAACCCGGGAGTACCTGGCTTCAAACTCCCAGGCCCGGGTTCAAAAATCATCCGCCATGAAAGATCAAGCCAAAGTCGAGCCCGCAGTAGAAACGGAGATAGTTGAACTGATACCCGGAGATTCCGAAAGGAAAATCAAGATTGGGGCGGGGTTAGAGACGTCCTTCAAAGAGAACCTAGTGTCGTTACTCCGGGAATACGAGGATGTATTTGCATGGAGCCCGACTGATATGCCCGGACTCCAAGAGTCTTTAGCCATGCACAGCCTGGATGTCGATCCTAGAAGAAAACCCGTAAAGCAAAAAAGAAGGAATGTTGCCCCGGAGAGACAAAAGGCCATAGACGAAGAGGTAGACAAACTCCTCAAAGCAGACATAATTTGTGAGATCAAATATCCGGAGTGGTTGGCCAATGTGGTTCTAGTAAAGAAACCTAGTGGAAAGTGGAGGATGTGTGTCGACTACACCGACCTCAACGAGGCCTGCCCCAAGGATCCATACTCATTACCCAACATAGACCAGCTCATTGATGCCACCTCGGGACATGTAATGTTAAGCTTCATGGACGCCTTTTCCGGATATAATCAGATCAAGATGAACCCTGCAGACATAGCCAAAACGGCCTTCATCACCCATAGAGCGGTGTATGCTTACAAGTTTATGCCCTTCGGGCTCCGGAATGCCGGGGCTACGTACCAAAGGGCCATGGTAGAAGTCTTCCAAGACCAAATAGGCCAAAACTTGGAGTCCTATGTTGATGACATCATCGCCAAATCCAAGACCATTGAGGAACACGTCCCGGACCTACGGGAATGTTTTGAGTATCTAAGGAAAAACCAGATGAAACTCAACCCGGAGAAATGTACCTTCGGGGTGGCGGTAGGGAAATTCTTAGGCTTCATGATCAGCCAGAGAGGAATTGAGGCCAACCCAGAAAAATCAGGGCTATCCTAGACATGCAACCACCTCGGACCCAGAAGGACATTCAAAAATTAGCCGGATCACTAGCGGCTCTACGAAGGTTCATCCCCAAGTTGGTAGAAAAATGTTTGCCTTTCTTCAATTTGCTCAAAGGAGCAAGCAACAAAAGAGAAATAACATGGAGCCCGGAGTGCCAAGTAGCCCTAGACACCATGAAGGAATATCTCTCATCACCACCTTTGCTGACCAAGCCCGAGCCCGGAGAACCACTATATCTATACCTCTCCGCTGGACCCTTAGCCGTATCAGCTGCTTTGATCCGGGAAGATGGGGGGATCCAAAAACCAGTATACTATGTAAGCCAAGTGCTAAAGGATGCGGAAACCCGGTACCCCAATCTGGAAATGTTTGCCCTTGCCTTAATCACAGCCCCGAGAAAACTCAGAAACTACTTCCAAGGAAGAGAGATCAAAGTGGTAACAGATCAGCCGTTAAGACGGATAATCCACAAGCAAGATGCCTCCGGAAGACTGATAAATTGGGCAATAGAGTTAAGTCAATACCTCTTGACCTTCATACTTCGGACAGCAATCAAGGCACAAGCCCTTGCAGACTTCATCGTGGAATGCTCCTTTCCTGAGCCGCGACACCCTTCAATATCAACCAAGCATGAGGTAACCCCGGACAAAAATCTTGACTCATGGACTCTCCAGGTAGATGGTTCCTCCACAGCGGACAGGTCCGGGGCAGGGGTTATCATGAAGAGCCCGGACGGATTTCAAATCAAACAAGCGATAGCCTTCAAGTTTCAAGCAACAAACAATCAGTCCGAATATGAGGCTCTTCTCGCCGGGCTAAGATTAGCCCGAACTCTAAAACTTCAAAACCTGAGCATCTATAGTGATTCCCAGATTGTGGTACGACAAACAAAAGGGGAATACATCGCCAAAGATCCCAAATTGGCTCAATACCAAGCCCTGGTCAAAAGCTACTTAACCACCATCCCGGAACACCAAATCAGTCAGATTAACAGAGAAGAAAACTCCGAAGCGGATGAGCTCTCCAGACTAGTTCAAAACTTAGCCGAGCTAGATAGCTCAGTCTACTTTGAAGAGCTTGAGAAACCAGCTATTGATCAAGAAGAAATAATGGAAATTGATGACAGCCCGAACTGGATGACCCCTTTTATCCTCTACCCGGAAAAGGGGGAGTTGCCTGGGGATAAGAACGAAGCTAGGAGGTTGAAAAACAAAGCAGCAAAGTACTTCATTGAAGATAACCAACTCTATCGCAGAACGTTCTCATCTCCAGTTCTGAAGTGTGTGGGCCCGGAGGAGGCCGACTACTGTTTGAAAGAAGTACACGAGGGAATTTATGGAGACCACATGTCTGCAAAAGCCCTTGCCTACAAAATCATAAGGCAAGGGTACTACTGGCCCACCATCCACTCCGATGCAATGGAGTTTGTCAAGAAATGTAGAAATTGCTAGCTGTTCAGCAATGTGCCAAGGTAAAGCCCGGTCCTTCCATCCTCGGTCCTCTCCCCGATCCCCTTTACCGTATGGGGCATCGACATAGTGGGACCATTCCCCCAGGCTAAAGGCGACTTGAGGTACCTGCTAGTAGCCATCGACTACATGACTAAGTGGGCAGAAGCCAAAGCAATGAGGACCATCAATCAGCAAGACTGCATCAAGTTCATGGACAACATCTTAATGCAATTCGGGCTGCCCAGAGTTTTGGTCTCAGATAACGGACCCCAGTTCGTCGGCTCAGATTTCGAAAACTACCTCAAGGTAAGGGGGATCAAACACAAGAAGTCATCAGTAGCATATCCTCAAGGCAACGGCCAAGTTGAAGTCACAAACAGGATTCTACTAAGGGGAATTGAGAAAAGGCTGCAAGAAAGAAAGAACAAGTGGCCCGAAGAGCTACCCAACGTGCTATGGTCATACCGAACAAGCCCGAGGTCCGGGACAGGTGAAACTCCGCTCAAGCTTGCCTATGGGACCGAAGCCCTCCTACCAAATGAAGTGGGCTCCCCTTCCCACAGAGTGATTAATTTTGATGAAATTGCAAATGAAGAGGGGCTCCGGGCAAACCTCGAACTAGTAGACGAGGTCAGGGATAAAGCTGTGGAAAGAATGGAGAAATACAAAGAAAAAACAAGAGAGTACTTCGGAAAGAAGTCAAGGGTGAAGAATTTCCATGTCGGTGACCTAGTACTCCGGGACACGGAAGCATCGGACCCCACAAACACTGGAAAGCTCATGCCTAAGTGGGAAGGCCCCTACCAAGTCAAAGAAGTACTCCGCCACGGGACCTACAAGCTCAATCACATGGATGGCTCCGAGGTCCCCAACACTTGGCACGGCCTCAGACTCAGAAAATATTATCAGTAAAACCAGGGACTTCAGCTAAAGCAACAACAATTTTGTAATAGGAATACAAAAATCCTTGTAATCATTCAAAGCTATCAATGAAAGTTTGCATACTACTTTTCCAATGTTTTCTTTACAAAACAAATTCCTACTTGGAAATTTTGCATAATTCCCAAGTATGGCCGAATCCTGGGTCCAAGGTTATCACCTTGGCCCGGAGCAACCAACCAAAAACAAATTCCTACTTGGAAATTTTGCATAATTTCCAAGTATGGCCGAATACCGGGTCCAAGGTTATTACCTTGGCCCGGAGCAAACAACCAACAACAAATTCCTACTTGGAAGTATGGCCAAATCCCGGGTCCAAGGTTATCACCTTGGCCCGGAGTAACCAACCAAAAACAAATTCCTACTTGGAAATTTTGCATAATTTCCAAGTATGGCCGAATCCCGGGTCCAAGGTTATCACCTTGGCCCGGAGCAACCAACCAAAAACAAATTCCTACTTGGAAATTTTGCATAATTTCCAAGTATGGCTGAATCCCGGGTCCAAGGTTATTACCTTGGCCCGGAGCAAACAACCAACAACAAATTCCTACTTGGAAATTTTGCATAATTCCCAAGTATGCTGAATCCCGGGTCCAAGGTTATCACCTTGGCCCGGAGCAACCAACCAAAAACAAATTCCTACTTGGAAATTTGCATAATTTCCAAGTATGGCCGAATCCCGGGTCCAAGGTTATTACCTTGGCTCGGAGCAAACAACCAACAACAAATTCCTACTTGGAAATTTTGCACAATTCCCAAGTATGGCCAAACCCCGGGACCAAAGGGAAACACCTCGGCCCGGGGCTACACAAACGTAAACAATTTGAAATATTTCCACCACAAACTCCCTTATCCGGATCACCCGCATAAGGGAGTGGGGGTAAGACAAGCCACATCAAGCTAAAAGTTACATAAAGATGAAGGCAGAAGATACAATTCGTTGCGTAAAATGAAAAGGAACAGGCCGGGCTGACCGACAGCCCGAAACACCTGACAGTTAAAAGTTACAACAATTCAAATAAAAGTTCAAACATTGGCAGAATAGATAAAGATTACACGGGCATAGCCCGGACCCTAGACGCAACTAGTCTAAAGGATCAAACTTTGGGGAGAAGGAGTAGAGTTGGGAGCAACATAGGGGGAAGGTTCGCCCTCGCCCCGGACCAAAGCTTCCTCGGCTTCCAGGTAAGCCATAATGAAGTTGTCCCAGGTGGCGCAACCGAGATCAGTCTTGCACATTTTTTCAGCAACCACCCAACAACGGTGGATTTTCTTCGACGCCACGACGGCCAAGTCATCATCGTAGGCATCCGAATCACGAACTCGGCGATAACCTGTTCCTCGGGCTTCCTAGCCTTTAGCTCATCCCGGAGCCTCTTCACCTCGTCCCTATACTCTTTCATCTTGGCCTTGGCAGAATCTCTCTCCTCAGCAAGGGCCTTGACCGCCTCTTTGAACTTGTTGGACTCAACTTCAACAGTTTTCCGCAGATCGGCAAGCTCAGTCCTCGCAGCCTCCGCCTCCTTCTCCATCTCCTTTCTTTTCTCAGTCACCGAGCTCAAGACATCCCGGGCCTCTTTGATGGTTTCCAGCTCCCGGCATGCAGCCGCAGCAGTTCCGGCCATCCGGACCCCGAGCTGCCAAATATAAAAATAGAATGTGAGAAAACAAAAGTAAAACATGCAACACAGAAAGAGCCCGGAAAAGAATATACTTGGCCATAGACTGCCATCATATCCTGGAATTGGGAGATGGCCGAAGTCTTACCCATCTCCTCCCACTCCAGTTTGTTGGGGAGGTCAGCCAGGAAGCCAATAAAGTTCCTCTCCTCCGGGGAGATAGGGGCCGGTTCGTGAGGCCCGAAGTTAGCCCTCCTCACGCTACCATCGGCCGGCTGTTCAGCAACAATCTCGCAGTCTGACTGCATGGTCCCAAACTTCTCAGCTTGGACCGCAGAAACCCTCGGCCTCTTCCTTGGGACCAGCTTAGAATCCCCAACCCCAGCATCCAAGCCCCCCAGCTCCAGAGTCACTTACCTATTTTTGGGACCCTGGTTCTCCGAACCACCCTCCTGGTTAGCCCGTGAACCACTAGCCTCCCCGATGGCCTTGGAGTTGCCACGGACGTGGCCGATGTTCTGGAGAACAGTGGCCAGGGACTTGTTTGCCTTGCTCATCTCAACAAATTGTTCAAATTCGGGCTTATAGCCGGGGAGACCTGAAAAGGCGACAAAAGCACATTAGCCCGGGACAAAACTAATAGTCATATGAAAAATTAAACGCAAGTTAAATACAACCCGAACTTACATCCTAGCCCGAAAAGGTACTCATGACTCATGAGGTCATCCCTAGTCACCTGCCTCTTATGACCCCGACAGAAGGCATGAACCCGGTCCATTGCCGCATCTTGAAGGTCGAAAACTTCGAAGTGCATGGCCAAAGGAGACTCCTTGAAGGTGGGCATGAACCGGATATCAACGCCCCGGAGGAAAACAAATTCACCATTCCAACCCTTCATAGATGGAAGCATGCCAAGAGGTTTGGAAGCTGAATTGGGGTACCCGCATGCCATACCCCGGAACCTAAACTCAAACATGGGCACGTTGTTAGAGCGTACCAGCTGAAAAAGGTGGTGGAAAAGTTTGAAAGTAGGTAACACCCCGGAGACCTCGCAACATCCCAAGAAGTAAGAAATCTACTTCACCGCATTCGGGGTTAGTTGGGTGATAGGGATCCCGTACTCAAACAAACACAGGGACTTAACAAACTGGTGACACCTAGGCCCATACCCCGACCTCAGGTGCTCCAACCAGACTCCGACCCAACCTCCCTCCGGCCTATGATAGATCTTCTCCCCGGGCTCAGGCCACCTCCATTCAACATCTTCATCCAAGTGGAACGTAGCCCGGAATATTGGATCCCACACAACTTGCTCCTCTATGTACTTAGTCCTGAAAGGCCCCACATCCATCCCGGAACCTGGTTTATTTCCGAACTTGGAATCCAAGTAGGCCTTGTTGTATTCAGTCATAAGGGCCACGTCCGGATTCTCGGCAAATTCCGTATTAAGGTCTCTGAAAAAATAGGCCTGGGGGATCCCCGGATCTTTCTTAACGAAATAATACTTCGAATGGCCCCAACTACCATCCGGTTCACTAAGGCTGAACCCCGGGCCCATGTCCTTCGTCGCAATATTCGTAAGAACTGGTAGACTACTCTTCCTTTTCTTACCCATTATGCACCAATCTAAATCTATCAGGTCAAGATTGTTATCTGAAGAACTAGCACTACTAGACGAACTACTGGGATCGGAAAGGGGGACAAATACTCGCCGGGTAGTCACACGAAACTTCCTAACCATAAAAGTATACGCTATCCCGGGCAACCCACCAAAGCAAGCAGGCAAAAATAATAAACTACAAAGAGGAATCTACCCCGGAGATAATGATACAGTAAGGCTAAAAAAGTAAAGAGCTGGAGTAAGGGGACTTACAAAAAAAAATGAAGAAACCGAAGAAGAGAGAAGCTATAAAATCCGAAGTGCACCTAGTCCGGAGTTCGTGTCTTTAGAGAGGCGTGATAACGACAGCAAGATGAAAATTTGTAAAAGACAAGAAAGAGGAGGATGCCAAGTATTTATAGGCGAAACTGTGGGCTTGAACCGTCGAGACACGTGTCAACCAATGAGTGGCCAACGGTTCAATAACTCGGAGAAAAGAAAAAGAGAAAAGAAAGAAAAAGCAACTAGCATCCACTACCCGGCCCAAACATCTCAAAAAAAAAGAGGAAGAAAAAAGATTTTAGAACACACCAAAATATACATACATATGTATATATATGCATATACATGCATTCGCGAACCAGAAATATCCCTCCTAGCCCCGGGGATGTGCCCGTCAACACACACCCCGGGCCTGGGGGGCAACCAAAAACGAATTTTCTTCTAAGTTACCCAAAGTCATGAAACTTTGGACTTATGAAGATAACATTTCACTCCTAGTCCCGGAGATGCGCTTTTAAGCACACACCCCGGGCCTGTGGGGCAACCAAAAACAAAAATTATTTCTAAGTCACCCAAAGTCACGAAACTTTGGACTTGCGAAGATAACATTTCACTCCTAGCCCCGGAGATGCGATTTTCAGCACATACCCCGGTTCTGGGGGCAGCCAAAAATGAAATTTCTTTCTCAAGGCAAGAGAACTCAGATACACCTACTACTCCCCCATCCGGAGAATCCACATGAGGGAGTGGGGGGCAAATGATAGGCTAGAAATATCCCAGGTCCAATTAAGCCCAACCTCAGGCCCAAAAATAGCAAACAATTCAACTTATGAGAATAAGAACAGCCCAGCCCGAGCTAGCGGGCCCCGGGCCCGGAGTCACCGTCACGTGGCTAGGCCCCCACCTCGGATTAGAGGACCCCAGATTGTTGACACCTGGCATACGTGGCAGCCCAGCTCAGCCGACATCCCCACACGTGGCGCTGACCAGCAGTAAAGTCCAAGGAACAGCATGTGTCAAATCATGTCCTCAACAACACTGCCACACTCAAGTCAACGGTCCCCATAAATAGGGACACGTGTCCTGCATCCCGGGAGTTCAGCATCTTGTCCCCCGGATCCGACGGCTAGGAGTAAAGGTAACCCACCCCTAAACCCTAGGCCTACGGACTATAAATACCCCTAGAAAATAGGGTTTAGGGGTTGGACATTATTACACACCTACACACATTTATTACCTTTGTGATACTCTACTTGATTATTACCTTCCAAAGCCAACTCTTATTCTCACGCTGGAGGCACCTCGGGGCCAAACCCCCCCTCCGGTGTTGTTTTGCAGGCACCCCACCACAGCTACACCACTTCCGAGGCAGGAGTTGCCGAGGAAGTACCCGGTCAAGATTCAGAGTTATCAATATCTACTCTCTTCTGAAGAATTTAATTTTTAGTTATAAATAATGAAGTCACTCATGCCTCTTCGAAGATCTACAAGAGGGCGCAAACAGCCAAAGTGGTTCATGCAGAGATAAGAACTTGAGCTGAAGTGGATAAGTAAGCTGACATGGAGTGGCTTCATCAAAATCACCTCTACCCGCTAATTATTTTTTTCAAAAAACACCTTAAATAAGTGTCTCAGATGTTCTGACAGTGGCGTTTAATGCTTGATACCTTGAACTCACGAGTTCGAATCCTTGGGATATTCCGGGATTAAGTGGGCTATCATGCCAGGGGGTATGAGTGTGCTAGTATGCCCTTTCGGATTAGTCGAGGTGGGCGCGAGTTCGAATCCTTGGGATGTTCCGGGATTAAGTGGGCTATCATGCTCGGGGGTATGAGTGTGCTAGTATACCCTCCGGACTAGTCGAGGTGCACGCAAAGCTGGCCCAGACAACGGATTATCAAAAAAAAACAATATTTCGAACAAGAATGCCAAAAATTCCTCCAGCGAATTTCTTTCAAACCTTAGCCCAATTTTTTTGTACTGAGTTGCCCAACATTCCTCATTTGGACCAGTTAGTCCAACTTTTTCCTATTGGACCACTCAAAAGATTATACTCAAGTATTCCCCAAAAAGGTTTTGGATTCCTAAGTCCAGGTCATGGTCATGGAGTTTAAAAACTTAAAAAACTTGTTGCTCAAAAAATAAATAAATTAATAACTAAAAATAAAAGAAAAAACATAGACAATAAGGGCAAAAGCGTAACTACGGAGAAAAATATCCAAGATAAGCTGGAGGACGGAAGAGCAAAGAATGAAGTGGAAACTGTTCTTAGTTAACATTTAGCTATTCTCAGAGAAAAATGGAGCTTCTTGTGCACACTTCACCATTTGCTATCATTACTCGTAAGCTAAACTACCTCTTTTCTTCAACTTTCTTGCCATTTTATACGACATTTCGAATCAAGGTTCTTGAGAACTGATGAAACAGAATCATTTCATTTATTGTAGTTCTTGATTTTCTTCAAGTAAGGTCGTTTGTAACTGTGGTTTTAGAATTAGATGTTAGAGTACTATGATCCTGGTTGTAGCTACAGTTTCAGTTGGGTAGGTTTTATAATAGTCGATTATATGAAAGGCTAATAATGATCAACATGTTCTTCAGCTTAAAATGATAACCAATCATCTTGAAGACCACATTCATGTACCAGCAAGCCATAATATTACACTTTTTCGACTGTGCCAAGAGAATCCACAACTTCTGTTGCTAAGAAACCAAATTTGTCAAACGCAAACATTACGGTGGAACCTCGATAAAGGAATAATCTCGTTAAATAAATTTTTTTTGGTCCCAATATTATAGGGACAGTGCATTTCAATTATTAACCTTAATAAATAAACGAAGTATTTATCTATTGAGATTTAACTTGATCTACATCTAGTCTTAGACTTTTCTATCTATGATGGCATGTGCAATGAGTGGTGGCAATCTTATTTTAGCTCCTCTCATTAGCATTTGAGGAACCGTTTTTAGTACACTACTTATAATTTGCTTTCAGTGTGTGATGTAGGATAACAACATGACCTGTTTGAAATTCTTGTGTTAGCAGTGTCAAAATGTTAGATTTTGTTCACGGGTTTGGTTTGCCATCCTTTCTCTTTATGGATGTTACAGGCTTTATTTCTCTCCAATTTTTGTATTTCTCCTTCTAAATCAATTTAGGTGGTAGAATACATCTGACCCTTCTATGGTTGCGTACAAATTACAGTCCCTTCATTTGTTTCTAAGGATGAATGAACTTATTGTTACCTGAGTACTACATTAGATTTTATTTGAGCTAGATTGCACAATGTCATTCATGTTTGTAATTTTGAAATGACAAGCTTCTAATCAGTGCAACATTTTAACTCCTAAACTATTCCCGAGAAAGACCATCAAATTTAACTTTTTTTACTAATGATTGGAAAGCAACTAGGATAAATAAGCTTGAAGCTGGTAATCATTCATTCCACAGAGGACATGATTTTTCAATTCCCATGAGATCAAGAAAAGGAGGGGTAAAGAGAAATGTTGTTTCTGCTGGACTGGTAGAAACAGCATCCTCTATTGCAGTTGCTGCCACTGTCGTAGGTGCAGCGGCTACCCTTCTTGTCAGAAGAACCAAAGCTTCTGAAGCAGCCGAGGTTTGTTTTACTGGCCACTAAAATAGATTAATTGTTTTCGATATGGATGACTACCAACATAATTATTGTATTAAGAATTGTTAGGATGTACTTGGCTACTCCATACTTTACTACTGAGTATTGATTATGGAAATAGAGACTGTCTTAAACAAAATATATGACCAACTGTAATCAGTAGAGCACACACTGTTTGAGTGTTGGCAGAAGGGTATTTTACAAAATGCTCAGCTAGAAGTTTTAATATTGTCTAATAAAACTAAGTCTTGAAAGTATCTATAATCTAATAGATTATGCTTCTGGAAAACATTCTCTCTTTTGTATTTATTGTTGTCAGTACACTATTTTTACACCAGCTAATCAAATATATAATCCATAGAATCGTAGCCTTGGATACCCCTTTTCCCGGGTAAGAAGAGGCCGACGGTTTGAGCCTCGGTGGAGCCATGTGTCAATCGCTGATCACAGTAACATCTATTTCAATGTAAGTAATGGCCTAGACTGTGAAGGCAATGCATCATATTTTAGGCGTTGATTAAAGAATTGCATGAAATGTTCTTAAGGTAAGGGAGAATTTGAAGTACATTCTTAAAGGGCTTCAAATTGCAGCAAGCCTAAAAAACCTAGATGAAATATTGAAATTTACGTATGCTGGAGTTTTTCACCCTGACTATTCTTGAGTGATGAATATTATGTAATTATTTATTTAAAAAATTCAGATATGCTATGCAGTATGGTGTTCTGTTGTCTGGAAACTTGGACGATTGATTGATCCTTTTTGTAGGTATGTTAAATCTAGAATTTGATATTTTGTACTAAAGGAGAAGACTATACATCTGAAGGGGAATGTTATTTGTAATTAGGAACAGCTAAGTGATAGCCAGAATGGACAAAGGAGATGAATTTTTGCTAAGTTTATATAAGTAATTTTGTTTTTATGACTAGGCAAGGACCTGCAGTCAGCAATTATTTTTTATTCTATATTCATCTTAAAACACAGGTACCTTTCAAAACTTGCGAAGACTGCAGGGGTTCAGGTATTTGTTCCGAGTGTAAAGGTGAAGGGTTTGTGCTCAAGAGACTCTCAGATGGCAACGCTGAGAAAGCTAGACTTAGTGCTAAGAATGCGGCCACTAGATACACAGCCGGGTATAACCTTATTCTGTTTCTCATCATTGTATTTACTTGTTCTTTTCTGTAGTCTTATTCCTAAAATTCTTTAAAATATAACAGGCTTCCTAAGAAATGGAGCTACTGTTCAAAATGTTCGTCTGCCCGGTCTTGTAGCTCATGCGGAGGCAGTGGGAAACTAGAGTATTAGCTCTAATTCTGCACCAGATTGCTGGCCTTGGTTTATTCTTCAATCGGTAGACTTTTTGACTCCACAAATATTTTAAAAACACTGGATTGAGCACACAATCGGCAGGCCAATAGATTGAATGCAGTTGGTTGGTTTTACCATGAAGTGATTTACTTCTTTTCAATTTCTTTCTGTGATTGATGTACATATATTCCAGTTCTAAATGTACCTTCCTACATCTTCTATACGGCAAAATATATCTGTATAGGTTTTTTACACCAACTTTTTTCTAGTGCTATTGACTGTTTTATCACCGTTTTCTTGAAATATTATGATGCATGCTGTTCTTTTTATAAATCATTGCAGTGCTGCATTTCTTTTGTTTCCCTTTACATTTTTAACCCATGCATCTTTAGTTACATATTCAAATTTACGGTGGACTATCAATCATAAGAACTAATTTTTCAGTAGTTACCTCATATATAACTTCCAGCTTCCAATGGATTTAGTTACATAGATGTCGACTGTAAAAACTGAATTTGAGTTGCAACATTGATTTATTAGTTAAATTCTTGAGAGATTTATATTGAGTATGGGAGGTGGAGTGTTTCCTCATCTTTTAGGTGCATTGCTTCTGATGTTTGCATAATTACCAGCAACCTCTTTTTTCTAACTTATATCTCCAATTCTTACTTGAATATTGAAGCTTACTTTGTCACTTTCCTAGCAACTTGCTACTTAGTTTTAATAAATTTGTGAGTCAAACTTATGCCATAACATTGGAGATCATCTAACATAGTGGGAATTACATATGCTACCTGTTCAGAGTTTGTCTGCTACAACTGGATGTTCTTTCCCTTGAATAATGTATTGTCCCCTGTCTTGTAGAGAAAGATAGCAAGATATTTTGTACAAGAGTATTTTTCTAATGATATTTATTGTTAAGTTGAGTAAATTAGGAAACTAAATATCTTATGACACGTGTATGATGTAGGCGGGCACCTACTCGCGGGTGCGTGCCCGGCGAGTGGACAATCTCTACAACGGGTACCTGTCATTGCCCCCACTCCCTCTATGCGCTTTTAGCGGATGGGGGGAGGAGAAAAACTGAAAAAAGAGATAATGACAAATGCTTGAGTGTTTTCTGAAATTTTGTGATATGATGCCCCCAAAGTGTTGGCGGACAACACTTAGGAGTGAGAAAAAGTATTTTGAACCGCTGCTCCTCAAGTGTTGGCGGACAACACTTAGGAGTTAGAAAATATTTTGAACCGCTGCCCCCCAAGTGTTGGCGGACAACACTTAGGAGTTAGAAAATATTTTGATGGCGGGCCGCTTATGCATTGGATGCTGGTGCTTGACGGGCTTGTAATTTGAAACGTTTTTGTTTGATATTCGTAACTGATGTGAAATAAATGCTATTTCTGCTAATAAATGAGAATTGAAATAAATGAAAGAATAATATTTAATGCCAATAATATGAAAATGATAAGTGGTAGTGCGTATTAATGAGTGAAGTGATGTTTGGGTGGAAAGAGAATGTACTTTTGTGATGTAATATGAAGGGAAAGGTGAGAAGTTATTACCAAATGGGTAGTTGTTGTTTGTACATTGGTAGTTTCTGTTTGCTTTTGATGTGGCCCAATAAAATGCTTCCACGTCGTGGCTTGTAAATTTTCACCCTTGTTTCACGCGCCTCACGTAATAAAATGGGGAGTTATGCAGTTTTTTCTTTCATCTTTTTGCTGTCTTCATTTTCTTTTGCTCTCTATCTTTCCTGTTTGCTCTTGGATTTGGTTGCTGCGCATTTTCCGGTGATCGACGATATTTCTGCCTTTTGAAGCCATTTTTATCTCCTGCTTCGAAGTAAGATTCTTGCTTTTCTTTCTTTTATTTTCTTTTGTGATTTCTGTTTCCTAGATAGTTGTGCCATGTGTATACTTCCATTTTTGTGATATCTTTGTACGAAAACGGGTTTCGAGATGAGTTTTTGTTTGGTTTTGTGGGATGATATGTGGGTTTTAGTGGTTTATAGAGGGAGTCCGATTTGTTCTTTGGTAACTTGTTCTTGTATATGTTGTTCGTATATTGATCGTGGTTTGTGATTTATGACTTTTGAATTTTGTGAAACTATGATGTAAGAGTATGTTTATGTAAGTGAGGGTCTGTATATATGTATGTATATATTGGGTAAAGTGTGTAAATTGGTTTATGATGCTAGGGTTTCGTTGTTTGTGGAGGGAAGTGGAATATGAATCGTTTTTCTTGTAAAATAAAAAAGAAAAATGTAAATTGTTGTGAATATCCACGTGTACCTTGTGTTTTTATTTGCGGAATTCCTGTAGCCGGTATAGATCTCTGACTTAAAATTTGTTGTAGATGGGTGATGAATTTACAGACGCCGCTACCGGTAAGAAGAAAGCTTTGATCAACGGATATGGTCGGTAGGCGGATCCCAACGTTCTAACCTTTCCAGCCGTTCTGCCACGGAACCGCTATAAGTATTTTGAGAGTAATGAAAGTTTATTTCGGGCGACTAAAGTAGCTCCTACACATTTTTCAAATGCGGACATGGACACCGAGTTTGCCGAGTTTACCCATCTTCAGCACGATAGTACTTTCAAGGCTGATGAGTGGGCTGAGTATATCGGGAGGATGTTCAGGATTGAGGACGGTTACTTTTGGAGGTGTGCAGAGCCCGGGGAGAGGCTATATCATCGTTTTGATGACGGGTCCGTGTGCATACCAATTAGCCACTTGAAGTCTGGTTTTTGGGTGCCGCCTCACAAATTTGTCATGGATTTGTTTCGACTCCACATTCGGTGCCCGCAAGCCCAATTTACTCCTAATTCGATAAGGTCTATAAATTGGTTTATAGCTAGCTGTGAGAGGAAGAGGAAGCAGCCTACGTTTAAGGCATTTTTCTGCTTATTTGATGTGAAAGCAACCGTGCGAAGCCCTTCTATGAGCTGCAGTTTGTCAAGCCCCAGAGTCGCATAGGAAAAGCCTTGAATGGTCATCGACTGTTTGTATTTCCCAAGGGGATGGCTGGATGGCATGAAGAGTTTTTGATAATTGGTGGTGGGGAGTTTGCCTGGCATAGGAACTTCACCAAAAAGGTTGAGTGTGATTACAAGGTGGACCGTAGCCGCCTTAGTCGTAATGAAATTGAAGTCCTTGTTGGCCTTGTGAAGGAATTGTTGTAAGTATCCTTTTTATACTTTGTTGTTTTTTGTTGTGTTTGTAACTGACATTGTTTTCCTTGTTGTTTTTGTAATGTTGGATCCTCGTAAGCAGGAACTAGATCTGCACCCGACTCTGGGTTTGAATGAAGCTAAATTATATGCGGACTTCCTTCTTACTGTGCCGCCAAGACCGAAACGGCTTCGTACTGGGTTGTTTGCAGCAGAGAATATCATGAATGTTTTCGACCTTTCCGGCAGTGTTGAGGATGGTGAAACTTGTGTCCCAATTGATGACCCTGAAACTGCTGTTGAAGAGCCCGTGTCTGAATAGGAAATTTCTGGGGATGACATAGATTCTGAGGCCGATTCTTTATCGGAGGAATTGTTAGGTGGTGCTAGTGCTGAGGTTGTGGGTGGGGAGGGTCAACCAATTGATGAGATTGCTAGTTTTGATGAGGATATAGAAGAAAGCCCTTCTAAAGAAGACAATGATGAAGATGATGTTGCTGTTGATGTTGAGGAATCCGCTGAGGCTGATGTAGCCGCTGAGGCCGCTGATACCGGTATGGCCGCTGATACCGGTGTGGCCGCTGATACCGGTGTGGCCGCTGAGACTAATGTTAGCGTCGAGACAGATGTGGCTGCGGAAACTGGTGCCAAAAGTCCTGGTACCGTGGCGAGGAAATATTCCGCTAGCCTGCAAGTAAGTGATGGTGAACCCAACATTCTTTCAAGGGAGTATAGAGCTGCAATTCGAAGGGTTGAGCGGGGGTCGGTTGCTATTTCTGAGCCGGTGACTACTACTGGGAGCCGAATAGTTGTTGATCTTGATGCCGAGGAAACAATTCCTACCGCTAAGACGGCCGAGGTAGTAGTGGAAACCAATGTTGAAGTTGCGTCGGGTGTTGGTTTGTCTAAAGGATCCAAGCGTAAGGCTGTGGATGAAGCAGGTCCTTCGAAGCGGAGACGGATTGAGGCTGCCAGGATTATTGACTATGTTCCTGCAAATCGGGTAGTGGATGAGCCCGTTGATACCACTTCTGATGATGGTACTGAAAATGATGGTGGTGATGGTGGAGAGTCTTCTGAAGAGATCGTTTACTATACGAGCAGTGAAGATGAAGTCAATGATGCAGAGGTCGGGGTAAGGCCTGGCTACGGCTTTCTGTTTAAATCGGGGCCTAACACATTTACTGTTGACTCCATGACCGATGACGATCTGTTGATGATGAATGGGTTGAGTTGGGAGCGGATGTGCCGTCTATCCCAGAAGTACGCTACACGGGTAAGTTTTTTTTGTAATAGTTTTATTTTGATGCAATTTTTCTGTTGTGACCGCTAGTAACTTGTTTGTTTCTGTTTCTTGTGTAGAACCAATGCATGTATACGGGTCTGATGGCTCGAGGTAATCAATACCGCAGTAGTAGTATTGCTTTGAAAGAGAGGGTGAAACAGCTTGAGGCGGAGGTGGCCGCTGAGAAGATGATGAAAGATAATGCTGCTAAAGCGCTGTATGAGATTGAGACGGAGAAAACCGATATCAAGGTGAGCTAAGCGTATAGTTCAGATCTTCGACGGTTCTTGGCGGAGGATAAAATTGAACTTATGGCCGATAAGGATGCTTTATCTGAAGAAATTCGCAATCTGAAAGTCTTGCTAAGGTTTGAAAAGGAACGTGCTGATGATGCTGAGGCTCGTCTTAACTCTCGTCCTACTGAAGCGGATGCTATAAGAAAGTTCAAAAACAGTGCTGAATTTGCCGAGATTGTGAAAGAAGAGGCTGCCAAGGTTCGTGTAGCGGTAACCGGTGGTGACTCGGTTGAGATTGTTCAGCTAAGTTAGGGGGCCGCTGAGAATGCTGCGGAAATTGCCCGCTTGAAAACTAAAATGTCCAAACTTAAGTCAAAAGCGAGGAAGGCCAAGCGTAAAGTAAAGGTTCTAGAAACCTGTCTTGGGGAAGTGCCCAGAGTAAGTGTAGGTTGTCAAGTTGTTGCCGCCGTAAGTGATGTTAGCGTGCAGATCGCTGAGAGTGATATGATTGAAACCGAGGAGAATCCGGTCAGAGAAGCTGTTACGTCGCTGTCAGCAATAGCGGCAGTGTATGGCGAGGAAGATGTAGGTGATGAGGAGCCGCTGAGAGGCATGGCTGGCCCGTTGAGGGCTTCCCGCTGGGGATGATTTTTCTTGTACTGATGTGTAGATTGTTCTTTTAATTTGTTTGGAAGTCACTCAGCGGGTCTGTCCGCTGTATGACTTGGAAACAGTTTGATGTAATTTGCAGTTGGGGAATTTTAAACTCTGAAGTATTTTGTGATTAGTGGGATATATTTTTGTGATTTTGTGGAGAAATTTGATTGGATGTGTGTTTTTTTTTTGTCAAAAGTAGAGGTAAATAAATTTTTTGGGAAATGTTACCTGGGAATCGCGCATTTGACTGTGGGAATTTGTTTTGACCATTTAATATTGCATGGGAATCATAGTCTTTTGACTGTGTCTTTACTGCAATCTGCATCGGGATGGAGAATTTTGATTGTGGGTCTTTTTAACCTTCTTTCACCCTCCTATAAAAGGGAGGGTAATTGTTTGATTCTGAGTATCTTTTTCTCCATTATTCTTTAGAAAAATCCTTCTTTATAAGTCGTAGTATGGATATCTCAGAGATGAATGAGTTTTTCACCCCCTTTCTCGAGGGGTCGCGAACTTTGCATCTCCAAAGAGAGCGAGGAGGTGTGGAAAAGCCTTGCTGTTCATTACGAGGAGGAGGGCGATCTGTACGAAGCTGAGGAGTGCCGGAAGTTCGCTCGGAAGATCGCCGCTGCTCGTGCTGCGAAGGAGGCGAAGAAAGCCGCGGAGTCTGATGCAATTGACTTCCGTTTCCGAGCACCGGAGCAGGGTGAGAGCTCCGAGAAGAAGGATGCGGATGCTGAGAAGAAAGCTCCTCAAGCATGAAGGATTTTAGATGTAGGAATCTTGATCCTTGTATCCCATGCTTGTAATAATAAAAATTTTATAAATAAAATTTCTTCTTTTCCATTGCAATTGTTTGTATTCTCCTTTTGCTTCCCGTTATATCGTATATTTAGCCCATGTAGTTGTGTATTTCTTTGTGGGACGTCTGTAGTAGTTTTCTTTAGTGTCATTGTCATACTTGATAACTTTGTTGTCAGACTATATTAGGTTTTGTCCGCAAAGGGAATTTGGTCCTGTTGTTTGTAATTATAGAACATTTTGGTTTTGTAGTAGGTTGGGTGCCCGCCTAGGGAACTTAGCTTTTGTAGTTGGCTGCTATGATAGAGTAATTTGCTTTTGTAGTAGATTGTGCGCCCGTCTATGGGACTTAGCCTTTGTAGATGGTTTCTTGCCCGTCTAGGGGGCTTTGCTATTGTAGTTGGTTGCTTGCCCGTTTAGGGACTTTGCTATTGTATTTGGTTGCTTGCCCGTCTAGGGGACTTTGCTATTGTAGTTGGTTGTTTGCCCGTTTAGGGACTTTGCTATTGTAGTTGGTTGCTTACCCGTTTAGGGACTTTGCTATTGTAGTTGGTTGTTTGTCCGTCTAGGGGACTTTGCTATTGTAGATTGCTTTTGTGCAAAAAGTGGTTGATTAAAATATAATACCATTGGTTGCAAAAAGGAGGAAGTACAGACTGTATAGCCATCTATTGGTAATATTTTCTCAGTTTTTTCCATGCCAAGTATTGTTGACTTTCGTGCCGTCTAGGCGTGCTAGTTTGTAGGAACCCGGTCTTAGTACTTGGATGATTTTATAGGGACCCTCCCACTTTGGCATAATTTTTCCAGTGTGTCTGGGGTCAGATGCCTCAGTTGCCCGGTTAACCAAATCGCCTTGTACATAAGCTTTGACTCTGGCCCTTTTTCCGAAAAATTGCTTTGTCTTTTCTTTGTAGGCGGCCATTTTCTCGACAGCGGCCTCCCTTGCTTCATCTAGAAGATCAAAGTTTGTTCTGAGTCCTTGGGTGTTTGCTTCCTCTTCAAAATTGAGGGCACGATATGATGGAGACCCTATTTCAATTGGGGCAAGAGCTTCTGTACCAAAAGCTAGTTTGAAAGGGGATTCCCCCGTACTTGTCCTAGCTGATGTCCGGTAAGCCCAAAGAACGTTAGGCAACTCATGTGGCCATTTTTTCTTGGAAGTAGTTAGCCTTTTTTCTAGGCCTCTGACAATGATGCGGTTGGTTACTTCAACATGTCCGTTGCTTTGAGGATGGCATACAGAAGCCTTTTTGTGTTTGATTCCATGATCGGATAGGAACTTGGTGAATTTTGATCCAATGAATTGCGTGTCGTTGTCGGATATGAGTACTACCGGAATTCCAAATCTTGTAATGACTTGTTCTGTGACAAAATGGATTGCATCATCTTGTGTGATGTTTTTTAGTGCCTTTGCTTCGGCCCACTTGGTCATGTAATCAATAGCGACCATCACATATTGCAGATCCCCCTTTGCCCTGGGGAAAGGTCCCATGATATCGATGCCCCAGGCCGCAAACGGTATTGGTGACAAGATGGCTGCTGGAAGGGCTGGTGCTTTTCTGGACATATTGTTGAACAATGGGCATTGGTGGCATTTCTTGGTGAAGGTTTTGCATTCCTTGTGCATTTTGGGCCAGTAATAGCCTTGCCTGAGTATCTTATGTGCCAATGCCTTCCCAGCCATGTGGTCGTCACAGATGCCTTCATGAACTTCCCTCATACAATATAAGGCTTCCTCCTTATCGATACATTTGAGTATGGGAGAGTCAAAACTTCTTTTGTACAGGGTGCCTTCTTGTATAAAGTACTTCGTTGCTTGGGATTTGAGTACTTTAGCTTTTACACCATCGTCTGGTAGGGCACCGCTTTCCAAGTAGCGGATATAAGGAGTCATCCAGTTATCTATTGGCGGACTTATTTCCATGACGGGTCGTTTATACTGGGAGCCTGCAACTCTTCGAAATACACTGTGCCGGAATCCATTTTTTCTCCTTGTGTTAATTTGGATAACATGTCCGCCATTGTATTATTCGTCCTGTCTATCTGTTCTAGGATGTATTTCTCAAATTGGGAGAGCATTGCTTGTACCATGTCTTGGTATTTGCCGAGATTTGTATCTTTTATAGAATAATCTCCCATCATTTGGCGAACAACTAGTTGTGAGTCGCTGTAGATGGTGATCCTTTTCACTTGTAAGTTTTTGCCAATGTCAAACCGACCAAGAGTGCCTCATACTCTGCTTGGTTGTTTGTAGCTTTAAAATTCAGTTGTATGGCTTGTTTAACTTGGAAACCGTCGGGGCTAGTAAGGATAAGACCCGCCCCGCAACGGGTGTTCATGGAGGAACCGTCCACATATAGTTGCCAATTGTTGTCCGGCGTGACACTATTAGTTGCAGGAGTTTCTTTCTCTATTTCTGAAAATGAACACTCAACTACGAAGTTCGCCAGTGCTTGTGCTTTAATGGCGGTTCGTGGTTTGTACTTTAAGTCGAATTGGCCGAGTTCTACGGCCCAATTGATCAATCTGCCAGATAGGTCTGGTTTGTGTAGTATTTTTCTCAGCGGTTGGTCCGTGATGACCCTGATTTGTCTACCTTGGAAGTAATTTCTTAATTTTCTGCTTGCTACCACCAAAGCTAGAGCAAACTTTTGGACGTTTGGATAGCGGGTTTCCGCGTCTTTGAGCACTTGGCTGACATAATAGACTAGTTTTTGCTCGCTATTTTCCTCTTTGATGAGCACTGCCCCCGCGGCTTTATCTGTAGCGGACAAGTATAGTGATAGCGGTTCTGAAGGAGCTCCGACCGCAAGTAATGGAGCAGAAGAGAGATAAGTTTTGAGGTCTTCGAAGGCTTTCTAGCATTCGTCCGTCCAAGATATTGCCTTAGTTTTTGTTGCTCCCTTCAATGTGTCAAAAAATGGGAGGCATCTCTCTGCCAACTTTGCTATGAATCTTCTTAGTGCGGCTAGTCTCCCTGTCAATTTTTGTATTTCCTTCAAGGTTTTGGGCGGTTGCATGTCAATTATAGCCTTTATCTTTTCGGGGTTGGCCTCAATGCCTCTGTGAGATACCAAGAAACCGAGGAACTTGCCTGCGTCTAGTGCGAACGTGCATTTGTCTAGATTGAGTTTCATGTTGTGTTTTCTGAGAGTTGAGAAACACTCTTCTAAGTCTTGAAGGTGAGAAGCCGTTAAGAGAGACTTCACTATGAGATCATCCACATATACTTCCATATTGCGGCCAAGCTGACCGGTGAAGATTTTATTCATGGTTTTTTGGAAGGTGGCTGATAAGTGGATTTTATATCCACTTGGAGCATTCTAAATTGGCTTAAATTGATTGTCTTGGACTCAAGTTTCTGGTAGTTTTGATGTGTTTTGCTTAGTTGTGCAGATTTACGAGAATGTTGACTAAGGTGGATGCTTCTATAATTTTTTGGGAATTAATTGATTAAAATTCGGATTTTCTGGGAAGACTGCGCAGCTTACACTGTTTTGGCCATATCTGGAGTTCTGTAAGTCCGTTTTCAGTGATCTTACTGCCCACGCGAAGCCTGAGAGATTTTCTACAACTTAGGATAGGATTCCCAAGAGCAAATTGCGCCAGGTAGGAGCAATCTGCGCGAAGAACAGACTGCTGGGCGCAAGTTGCCCTGCAAGTTGCCCCTGAAAAATACAGTTTTTACTATTTTGGCCATATCTTGAGTTCTACAACTCCGTTTGGGGCCCGTAAGCAGTCCACGCGAAGATAACGAGATTCTCTATCATTCTAAGGTGGTCCAGAAACCCAATTACGTCTGGAACGGCTCTGGAAAACAGAAGAAAAGTCAGCTACGAATTTCCCTTAAAAAACAGAATCAGTTTAGGAAACGTATCTTGCAGAAATTCTATTATAATTCTGTTTTGGTATTTTCTTGCTGGGCAAGATGTCTAGAGCCTATATAAACACATCCAACCCTTGTAAATTAAATTAAGATCATTATCATTAGAGACACAATTACATATCAATTACTTAGGTTTATTTGTATATTTTCATACTTTGTTTTTATCATGGTTTCATCAGATCCCATGATGACGAGAGGTTCAATTATGAACTAATCGTTGTCATGGGATTCTAACGGATTTATTTATGGAGCTTTAGTATCTTGATTGCTTTACAGATCTGTGTGTGATGTATATCAGATATCCTCGTATGGTTGTGCTTTATGAATTTAGATGCGTAGCTAACATCTAATTTGTTAATCTCTTGTGAAGCGAGAGTGGATCTTGAGATTTAGAACTTGCCATGCTAGCATAGGATAGGTTGATGTTTTAACATCATGATTTGTGGCGTAAATAGAGATATTATGCTGCCCTGTGTGATCTTTATGGATAACTTGTTCTTCAACCGTTATGTTTTCAAATCTTATAGAGATGTAGGGTCTAAGCATAATTGGTGTCTATTCATCTTCTATCTCTTTTGTGGATGTATGTTTAGTTTGGTATTCGTATACTGAGAAGTAGCGTATACTTGTTTCGTGTTATCCGATCAGATATCATAACCATTGCATATAGTGATTAAAGGCGTCAGATCTAAGCGAAGTATTTAATGAAGTTAGGATTCCATGGTTTTTCTTGCAGAAGTAAATTCGATTTTAATTCTTGTTAGTTAGTTAATTCTTAGTTTGTTAATTTACTTCCTTAGTTAATTTTAGTTAATTAAAACCTAAATCTTGTTATTTGTCTTAGCAGTGATTAATAACCATACATTGTTGCATAGGTGCATGAACTGAATTGAAACCATAACCAGATCTCTGTGGGAACGAACTTAACTTATATCTATATTACTTGTGACCACGTACGCTTGCGTGATTTAGTGCAAACAAGTTTTTGGCGCTGCTGCCGGGGATCATTGGTGTTTTATTTTTGGTTTATGTGCTTGTCAATGGTGGTCGTTAGAGTTCACTGACTCAGATTGTTTTTTTTTTCTCATCTATTCTTGTAGTTCGTTGGTGTTTCAGGTACTTGTCAGAGAAAGATGGATTTTTACTATGGAGTTCAGCAGGTGGCTAGTGTTTGCGAGCTATGTGCGGGCGCACATGAGACGTATCAGTGCTGGAGCAACCAAGGTGGTATTCAACAGCCTCAGCCATGTGAGCAGTATTTGGGCGTTCATGATCCATCACAATATTGTTACTACGAAGGAGTTGATCCATATGTCACTTATGAGGAGCAACCATATTTTCAATACCATCCTCAACAGTACCAGCAAGATGTTCCAGATATGTCATATTACTATGGAAGTGAAGAGTTTCAACATCAGCAACCTACTCCTACTTTTCAGTCAGATGAGGTTAATGTTAGGGATGAGGTTATGATGTTTGTAAAGAGTAGTGAGGAGTCTCTTAAATCTTTGGAGATTCTAGTTGCTCAAGCTGTGAGAGCCTTGGAACAAGAGAATCAGCAATTCATACCAGAAGCAATTCCAGAAAATATTGATGACTTGGAGCAAGGTACTGCATGCTTAATTGAAGAAGACAAATTCCAAGAGGAGGAGAGTGTTCATAAGTCATGTGAGGAATTTGATCAAGCTAGTGAGGTGGATGATTTGGAAAGGGCACTATTTGAGACAGACACTGATGAGCTACGCAAATTTCAAGAATTGTTATGTGCGAACCAAGAAGACACTGCTGAGCTGCACAAATTTCAAGAATCGGTATGTGCGTATCAAGAGGCTGATGATCATGGAAAAGATGCAGGTCTTCTACTTGTCTCAGAGTATAAAGATGGAGGTAGCGCATTAGAGCCAATGGAGGAAGTTCTCTTTGAGGAACCAAAGGCTTCAGCAACTTACATTTACCCTCCTCCATTATATTCAAGCGAAGCCCGTGAGTATGTGTTGTTCTACAAATTGACAGATTTTGGGTCAACAGATGAAGGCATTGGAAGAGGATATAGTTGCTACACGAATAGGTCAAGCAAGGAGAAGGAGCAAAAAGTGTGCCGCCGAGATGATGATGAAGTATCGCGAAGAGATGACCAGGCAAACTATTATCATCCTTAATGGAGGCTTGGAAGTAACGTCAAGCTATTGACGTTAAAGAAGCGCTTCTTGGGAGGCAACCCAAGGTATGTTTTCTACTTTCCCTTGTATTTACTTCCATTCAATGAGGACATTGAATATTTTAAGTTTGGGGGTGGTTTGAGGGATAAGTAGTGTATATGTGATGTGATTGTTAGTCATTGTGTTCATGTAGGATTTCATGCTTTGCATATTAGTAGTAATAAATTATGCATTTATGTTCGTGTTATCTACGTTTGTTTCATATAGGACATTCTGTTTTTATGTTCGTATTTCATGTGAGTTCATAATAGTTTGCATTTGCACCCATGCTTGATAGGAATTTTGTGTTGTTGACGCTTTTGATTGATAAGTGATATGCTTTGTTCTTGTGCACACACATACACTAGTAAGTTGAAGCTAGTAGACTTATTGAATGTTGTAAGTGATTAGAAGGACATGGATATGTGCAAGTTGATTTAGTTTGCATGCTTTGAATACAAGTAGGTGTGTTAGAGAGATGTTGCTTGGGATTGAATATGTTTTTCCACCAAGTGAGATTTTGAGCCTTATTGCATATTGCATGTTTGCAATTTATTCGTTTGCTTGAGTGTCCACGGATTGTTTGCATTGCTAGCAGTTGTTTGAGGTCTTTCTTGAAACGTATGACATTATTTGACGATTAAAATGATAAAGGCATTTAGGAATAACCACATATTTTCCCATATTACCATACCATATTTACATGATCAATTAGTTAACCCGTTGAGCTTAATCCTATTTTTCGGTGACATACCACATTACTTGCCGAGACCTTTTTCTTGTATTGGCCTTACATTAATTTGAACCCACATTGTCAAAGGCTAGTAGAGTGCTTAAGGGAGTAATAAGGTGTGCAAGGAGGGGTTTATTGTTGGTCTTACTTTTGGGGAAAATATTGAAAATTGGGTTTGGTTGTTTACTTGATAGTCGACATGTGTAATAAATTATGGGATCATTGTTATTGTTTATATTATTGTTTGTGTTCTATTTAGCTCTCGAAAAAAAAAGAAAAAAAGAAAAAAAAAAGAAAAAAAGAAAAAAAAACAAAAGAGAAAATATATATATATATATATATATATATATATTATGAGAGCATGTTTGTATTGTTGTGATCCTATTTCAGTCGACTAGTCGAGTGTTTGTTTTAGTACAGATTATGTGGGGGGAAGTATGGTGTTGTGTACGATGTATTATGGTACTTACTAGCTTTTAACACTTCACCTGTTTTGGGCTTATTTGACATACCTTGTCCCTAGCCCCGTTACAACCCAAATAAAGACCTTTTGATTATCGTCATTGATGTATGTTGTGTTAAGAGTTAGATTGATACCAAATGTCAAGCATGTTTATGATTTTGTTGGAATTGAGTGATACACTTACCCTTGTTCTTGAGTGAATATTCTTTGTGAGTGGATTGTGAGTGTTTGCTTGTTCTTGCGTATGAGATCCCGAGTGTTGTCTCAAAGATGTACTCTTGTAGGCTTAGCATGTTTACTAACTTATTCTTACACTTGACATGGGCTTGTGAGAACTTATGCATGTTCATTGAGTAGACTATGTGAATACTTGCACTTTCGACACCAAGACATTGCGTATTTACTTTGATTCTTAAGTTGATATGGCATGAGAGGATTTGAAGGTATGGTAGGATATTAGTACTAGATTATTTGCATTTTCATGTTAGTTGCATTCATGCATTGCATTGCATTGGATTTTGTGGGTACATTCGCTATAGGCCCTCACGAGACCTTACTCGTCCACTAGGGCTGCCTAGGGGTTTAAAGGGCTTGTTGCATATGCCAAATGCAACCGTGATCACCTACGGAAGTGGTACTAATTAGTTAGTTAGTTGTAATTGTTTATGCTTGAGGACAAGCATCGGTTTAAGTTTGGGGGTGTGATAAGTGGATTTTATATCCACTTGGAGCATTCTAAATTGGCTTAAATTGATTGTCTTGGACTCAAGTTTCTGGTAGTTTTGATGTGTTTTGCTTAGTTGTGCAGATTTACGAGAATGTTGACTAAGGTGGATGCTTCTATAATTTTTTGGGAATTAATTGATTAAAATTCGGATTTTCTGGGAAGACTGCGCAGCTTACACTGTTTTGGCCATATCTGGAGTTCTGTAAGTCCGTTTTCAGTGATCTTACTGCCCACGCGAAGCCTGAGAGATTTTCTACAACTTAAGATAGGATTCCCAAGAGCAAATTGCGCCAGGTAGGAGCAATCTGCGCGAAGAACAGACTGCTGGGCGCAAGTTGCCCTGCAAGTTGCCCCTGAAAAATACAGTTTTTACTATTTTGGCCATATCTTGAGTTCTACAACTCCGTTTGGGGCCCGTAAGCAGTCCACGCGAAGATAACGAGATTCTCTATCATTCTAAGGTGGTCCAGAAACCCAATTACGTCTGGAACGGCTCTGGAAAACAGAAGAAAAGTCAGCTACGAATTTCCCTTAAAAAACAGAATCAGTTTAGGAAACGTATCTTGCAGAAATTCTATTATAATTCTGTTTTGGTATTTTCTTGCTGGGCAAGATGTCTAGAGCCTATATAAACACATCCAACCCTTGTAAATTAAATTAAGATCATTATCATTAGAGACACAATTACATATCAATTACTTAGGTTTATTTGTATATTTTCATACTTTGTTTTTATCATGGTTTCATCAGATCCCATGATGACGAGAGGTTCAATTATGAACTAATCGTTGTCATGGGATTCTAACGGATTTATTTATGGAGCTTTAGTATCTTGATTGCTTTACAGATCTGTGTGTGATGTATATCAGATATCCTCGTATGGTTGTGCTTTATGAATTTAGATGCGTAGCTAACATCTAATTTGTTAATCTCTTGTGAAGCGAGAGTGGATCTTGAGATTTAGAACTTGCCATGCTAGCATAGGATAGGTTGATGTTTTAACATCATGATTTGTGGCGTAAATAGAGATATTATGCTGCCCTGTGTGATCTTTATGGATAACTTGTTCTTCAACCGTTATGTTTTCAAATCTTATAGAGATGTAGGGTCTAAGCATAATTGGTGTCTATTCATCTTCTATCTCTTTTGTGGATGTATGTTTAGTTTGGTATTCGTATACTGAGAAGTAGCGTATACTTGTTTCGTGTTATCCGATCAGATATCATAACCATTGCATATAGTGATTAAAGGCGTCAGATCTAAGCGAAGTATTTAATGAAGTTAGGATTCCATGGTTTTTCTTGCAGAAGTAAATTCGATTTTAATTCTTGTTAGTTAGTTAATTCTTAGTTTGTTAATTTACTTCCTTAGTTAATTTTAGTTAATTAAAACCTAAATCTTGTTATTTGTCTTAGCAGTGATTAATAACCATACATTGTTGCATAGGTGCATGAACTGAATTGAAACCATAACCAGATCTCTGTGGGAACGAACTTAACTTATATCTATATTACTTGTGACCACGTACGCTTGCGTGATTTAGTGCAAACAGTGGCTCCGGCGTTGATCAATCCAAATGGCATGACTTTGTAACAATACACCCCCCTATGTGTAATGAAAACTATTTTTTCTCTATCTTCCGGGGTCATTTTGATTTGATTGTAGCCTGAATAGGCATCCATGAAACTTAACATTAGATGGCCCGCGATTGCGTCGTTGAGTTGGTCTATTGACGGTAATGTATAGGGATCCTTCGAGCACGCTGCGTTTAAATCAGTGTAATCCACGCATATTCTCCATTTTCCTTTAGGTTTTTTCACTAGTACCACGTTTGCAACCCATTTAGGGTAGGTGACTTCGCAAATTAAATCTTCATCCAAGAGTTTGTCAATCTCAATATCAATTGCCCGCTGTCGCTCTGGCGCAAAGTTCCTTCTTTTTTGTATTTTTGGTGCTTTGTCCGGGTCCATATTTAACTTGTGGATTGCCACGGACTCATCTAGACCCGGCATATCCTTTAGGCTCCATGCGAAAACTTCTGTGTATTTCCTCAAAAGGTCTGTGAGGCCGTCTTTAAAGATTGAGTCTAAACCCGCTCCCACACTCACACTCTTGCTTGAGTCTCCGGGCACAATTTCTATTTTTTCTGTGTGTACCGCCGGGCTTATTGGCGGTCTCTCTTCCCGTTTGAGACATTTCCTGAGATTTGCATAGGGTGGGTCTTCTAATGCCGGGTCATGCCCGTCAATGAATTGTACTTCTTTCTTTCTTTTGTTGTGATTTTACTGATGTTCAGCGTGCCTTTGCCTTTTTTCTCGCCTTCTCTTGTTTGCTTTTTCTCGGCGGAGATTGCTGGGTTCAGTTTTTCCCAGGGTGAGTGCTATGCCATAGCATCTTTTGGAAGTTTCTGAGTCCCCCCTGATTTCCCCTACCCCGTTAAGAGTGGGGAATTTGATCTTAAGATGAGGGGTAGAGGTGACCGCCTTGAGCATATTCAGGGTTGGCCTTCCCAAGATCATGTTGTATGAGGAAGCGGTAATGATGACGTAGAATTTGAAGATCCGACAAACTTGCCTGGAGACTTGCCAAAATAAACAGGGAGCCTTGCGATGCCCGCAATTGGAACAGTGTTGTGGCCGAAACCGTATAGAGGTGTCTCATCAGGACAAGTTTCCAATTTCTCGTTGCTTAGTTTAGTCTATCCCAGGTGTGTTTGAAACATATGTCAACTGAGGACCCGTTATCCACAAGGATCCTTTTGACTTCGTTATGGGCAACGCCCAGAGATACGACTAATGCTTCGGTGTGGTTAGGGTTGATGCCCTCACAGTCTGCGTCTGTGAAAGTAATTATGTTTAGCAGCCCCTCGGATATTGCATAGACGGTGTGCTCTTCTCTTGGTGGTGAGGACTGCCCGCCGAAGACGGTATGTACGATATTTTTATTTTGTCCTTGTGAGGTGGATGCTCCTAGCACCTGTCTTGGAAAATACTGAGATAGATTGCCAGCCTTGACTTGTCTTTCCAAGAAGTATTTGAGGGACAAACAGCTGTCTGTGTAATGTCCATATGTTTCGTGTTAATCACAGTGTTTGTCTTTTGGTCTGTCCTCGAGCGAGGAGAACATCGGGGCCGGAGGCATGTAGAATGGTTTCCCCCTTATTTCTCTTAGAATGGTCGCCCTTGGGAGCGTGAATTTTGTCCATTCTGGCTCTGGGTATTTATCCGCTCTAGGCGGGTTTGTCGGTCCTAAGTGGTCTCTGACCGGAGCCTTAGATTGTGATCTCTGGGCGGGAGACGAAGGCCCATGAGTAGTTTGTACTTGATGTTGGACTGGTGTCTGCCTTTGATAGGGCGTATATCTTTCCCTTTGAAAGAATGGCGATTGAGTTGGCGGGGCCCTGGATTGTTTGAGCACATTCAGAGATTCTGTTTCATTGATGGCCTGAGACGCTAAGTCATATGCCTTTGCCAAAGTGGTGGGTTTTGTTTCTATGAGACGGCATACGTACTTTTCACACTCATAGGGGTTAAGGCCTCTTCTCAAGTGGACCAATGCTTCTGTTTCATTAACGCGGACAACTTTGTTGACGGCTTCCTTGAAGCGGTCGATGTAGTTTTGCAAAGTCTCTCCATTGCGTTGTGCGATAGTTTCTAGAAATACGGTATGAACCTCGTGCTGTTGGTTTGCCTTGAATTTATTCAAGAATAGTTTTTTAAACTCCAGCCAAGTATCTACGGACCTGGTGGTTATTCTACAAAACCATCTTTGAGCATTTTCGCGAAGGGTCGCAGTGAAGAAACGGCATCTCGTTAGATCATTATATTCGTAGTGGAGAGCTAGCTGGTCAAAGTAGCTAAGATGCTCTTCTGGGTCGCCTAGCCCATCGAAAGAATTGAAGCTGTGATGTTTGATGTCCTTTTGACGGGGCTCCGCCTCTAGCCTTATGGTAAATGGTGTGCCGCCCAGCTCTGGCTCGCTATCACCTTCTATCTTTTTCTTGAGTTCCATGATGGTACGTAGCCTTATGGTATGATGGTTCTCTTTTTCCTTATCTTTCGTATTCAGTTAAAACCTTTTCAGAAGCGGCCTTTTTGTCTACAATCACCTTTCTCAGGTCTCTCAGCTTTCTATTTTCTTCCCATGTTTCGGGTTGATGATGGTTTTTATTGTGCCTATCATGATTCGTCTCTTGAGATGAACCTAGGCAGGAAAAGGTGGAATTCGCCCTTCGAGGCCGGCTGTGTGCCTCACTTCGGTCATCGTGTGGATTTGCTTGGGAATCTCTTTGTTCTGGTGGTTGCCCTTGGCCCTGCTGTGGGAAAGCCGAGGCTATCTGCCTGAGAAAATCGATTTGTTGTTGGTTATAGCCCGTCAGGTTAAGGCTAAGAACCTGTTCGTGGTTGTCTCCCCGAGGGGGGTTAGTTTGTAAGCGGTGGTCTAGATTTATTAGCGGGCTATGCGGTGGAACGCCGTTTGTGTTCCCTTCTCTTTCTATTGGTAGTATTTCGTCTGGGTTTGCTGTTGTGGTGCCCTTAGATTTGGTGTTATGGGCCATTTTAGTAGCGTGTATTCTGTTTGTTTGGGATTATTTTGTTTGTGCTTTGTCTCGTGGAGGTAGTTTTTGGTAGAGTAGGCGAGGGATTTCTCTTTAAGAAAAATATCCCCCTCCTTCTAGCGCCAAATGATAACTCCCACGGCTGATTAGAGGCTTCCGATCACTGTTCCGGGATACTTCACCTGAGTTTGGGTATCTACAAAACAATATTTGCCCGGGGTGGTGGCCGTCAAGCACCTCCGGTGTAAGAATCAGTAATCGGAAATAATAATAATCAAGCTGATAAGAGTGTATCTGATGTGAAGGGAGAGAATATGTAGAGAGCTTTTGTATTGTTAAAATTGTGTGTGTTCAATCATCCCCCCTTACCTTATGTGCAGAATGGGGGTATTTATAGGCTAAGCCTCCCAGTCACTGTAGGCCACTTGGTAGCCGCAAAAGCTACAGTGAGTCCCACTTGGTAGCCGCAAAAGCTACAGTGATTAGTGTGACCTTTCCTGACACGCCACCATTCTGCACCTGCGCGCTATGCTGTTCAGAGTTTGTCTGCTACAACTGGATGTCCTTGTGTTCCCTTGAATAGTGTATTGTCCCCTGTCTTGTAGAGCAAGATAGCAAGATATTTTGTACAAGAGTATTTTTCTAATGATATTTATTGTTAAGTTGAGTAAATTAGGAAACTAAATATCTTATGACACGTGTATGAGATGATAAATGCTGTGATGTAGGCGGGCACCTACTCGCGGGTGCGTGCTCGGCGAGTGGGTCGTCTCTACAACGGGTACCTATCAGCTCTAAATGTTGCTCTCTTTGGTAGATATTTGTTCTTAAACAAGCTCATGTATAATGTAGAGTGTATCAACGTCTTTTTAACTATAGGTATGTAATGATTCCATGAGTTTTGTTTCCGTGACAACTTATAACAAAACATAATCACAGCTATTGACAGCATTTACATGTCCCCAAGGACGTTATCAGTGGAAGGTGCTACCTTTTGGATTCAAACAAGCGCCCTCTATATTCCAAAGACACATACAAAATGCATTCAGGTCGTTTGAAAAATTCTGTTGTGTATATGTTGATGATATTCTTATTTTTAGTGATAATGAACAGGATCATCTCAGACACTTAGCAGCAGTATTGAAGAAATGCCAACAACTTGGTATTATATTGTCAAAGAAGAAAGCTCAGCTTTTCAAGACAAAAATTAATTTCTTAGGATTAGAAATTGATCAAGGAACTCATTGTCCTCAAACCCATATCTTGGAATATATTCATAAATTCCCTGTTGAGTATTGAATACGATAAAAGAATACAGGGGGGGTGAATGGATTCTTGAACTTTTCTTTGGCTAGAGTCTATGTAGCAAATAAGTGTTTGTGTGTGCAGAAGTGAAGGTGCGGATAAAGAACAACACAAGACACAGTATCACTTTAATCTAATGTATTATTAGATAAAGGTTGCTACAATCTGTGAATACAAATGATAGTATTCTCAGCTTCGTTTTTCTCAGAGAGATACAGCTTACAGTGTATGAAAAACTTGACTCACAAAGTTACAAAGTTAATGACTAAGGAAGTGAGGCTGTATCCTTATAGAACATGGATACACCCTACTTACTACAAATAAGGGAGCTGAACAAATTACTTTCTAGTCTGTCTATCCTTTTTGAGTAAGTGTCCAAACGGTTACAGATTTGACTTTGTAAAGCCTGTTCAGATCCACTTCTTTAGCTCCTTGTCTCTTCTATATCTCTCTAAGCTTCCTTGTAGGCTTTCCAGAGCACGTTACAGATTGTGGTCCATAAAGTGCATTGGCTTGTTGCAGGTTTCTGACTTGTACAATTTCTTCAGTATTTTGTCTCCAAGAATGTATTCGAGAAGTGACTATGTAGATTATTCGAGAACTAGAATTGACTTGATCGATAACTCTGAGTTCTCGAACACTGTTATATTGACATGTCGAACCACTTCTCGAATAGCTCTTTTCCATCAGGATTCCTTGAGTTGTCGAATAGAACATTTGACTTATCGAATCCTCAAGATATCGAATAGCTTTCTGAGTCCTTGAGATATCGAATGGAACTTTGACTTGTTGACTCTTTGAGAACTCGAATACCACTTTGACTTGTTGACTTCTTGAGTTCTCGAATAGAGTAGTAGACATATCGAATCTCTGAGATATCGAATGAGATATCGAACAGTGTATTCAGAGATATCGAATAGTGTCTTGAGATATCGAATCCCTGACTTCTCGAATGCTGGACTTCTCGAATAGACAAATATACTTCTCGAATTGGTACTTAGGCAAATTCTTCATTTCTTCAAATCCCAACTGTGATTATTTGACAGTCTTTATCTTCTTGCTTGAGGCATGAACCTTGGAACTTCTTTCAAGCATTATTCTAGACTCTATAAGTACAGTTACACAACTAGGATTTGATGCCTACTACAAGTACAATACAAACAGAAATTCTACAACTATAAGTTCCCTCAGTTAAGAGGTCATGTAAGTAATGCAAAGCATTACAAACAATTAGGTTTGTTATTAGATGTATACAGGCATGCCTCTGTAACTAACAATCTCCCCCAAATTATGAGTGAGACCCTTAGTCACAATTTCATGTCTGATAACAAGCCTAACATACATAAATATAAAACTTTAAAAGTACAGGTATGTAGATTGATTGAGCACATGAATGAAATTACAAGGTAAACAATCTTACAGTATGATGAAATACTAGCCATTCTCATTTGATTCCATCTCCATTGCCTTGGCTTGTAGATCATCATATGCTTTCTGTCTTCTTTCTTTCTCCTTTCTTGCATTCTCATCCATGGCCTTTATGATCTCAGCTAAGGCATCCAACTCTTCAAGCAGAATAGAATTCTTGAAATCTTCAAGTACTGGCTTCAGAATGTTGGCAGGATAGTGATTGAGTAGGTCCATTCTTATATTGACGTGCTCCCCATTTCTTCTCCTATACTTCACCAAATAGGGATTGAACTGAACTCTACACAATCCTTTTGCCCTTAGCTTTTCTGCTTCAGCTTCCAGTCTATCAATTTCCTTCTCCCTTTCTATCCATCTCTCAAGGCATCCCTTCTTTATCTCTTCATCATGATCTCTTTTCATCTTTACAAAAGCAACTAGCTCCAGTTTCCAAACCCTTTCCACTTTGTCATTAGCATCCAACAGTGCAATCATCCTTTCTATGTCATCCAACTTGCCATACTTTTGACACTGCCCTTGTCTGAATTTCTCCTCTCTTCCATCAGTATATTTGACTTCTAGGCAATCATCAATAATGGCAACATGATAGATTCTCTCAGCTCTTAGGAATTGCAGTTGGTCTATATCAAAGTCTTCATCAAGTGGTTGGAGTTTCAATCCTGGATAAATTGTCAGAGTCCTTGATTTGGATAGCCTTGGTTTCCTTGCAGCTTGTTTGAATTTGATCCTTTTTACATGGTTGCTTGGCTGAAATCTTTAACCTTTGTTGGTAGACCATAGTAGTGTTCCATTAGCAGTTTGCTTTCTGAGACATACCCATGGTTTCTTGGCTTGAATCTTCTTCTCTTCTTGAGGTAGTGAAACATTTGCAGAGGCCATGGAATTTGATTTTGGTAGGTCATTACTAACAGTATTCACCCTAGACTCAGAGTCTTGTGTTGTGGTGAGGTTACTGCTAGCAATGCCTAAGGCTTGCTATTTTCCAATCTTCCTCTCATAGACTTTTCCTTGGCCATCACCATCTTTCTTATTCTTGTCATCCTTCTTCTTCTTCTCATCTTCATCACCCTTATCTCTCCTGTGATGTCTCCTCCTCCCATCACTTTTGTCTTCAGAGTCATCATCTTTATTTCTCCTAGGTTGAGCCCTCTCTGGAGTTTCACCAGTTACTATAAAAGATCTGAGAATGTGCAGTGCTTCAATTTCTTCAGCATTTCTGGTTCCAACCTTCTTCTGTAGTTGATCAATGGTAGCAATGACCAGTCTGTGATTTCGAGAAGTGAGATCATGGGGAAATGGGAATGACCAATTGCTTGATATCTTCAATTTTGGTGCCAGACTGATAGATGATTGTCCATGGCTTCTTGATCACTTCTGGCAGCCTTGAAGGTTGTCCATTCCTCAAATCATCAAACAGACTTTTGTTGTTCTCATTTCTCTTCTCAATAAGCTCAAGTATGGCATCTATCTCTGAGTGTTTTAGGGCTTGTAGAGTCTTGTATGTTAGATGCCATATCTTTGATTTGGATATCATCACTATCTCCTTGAACCAAAGATTATTGACTTTCTTGGGGATGACAGTGATGTAGTCAATCTGCTCCTTCAACTCCCTCAGATAGAACTGAGTGTCACCAGCCTGTTCCCTTGTGGCTTTCAGAAACTCCAAGAAGGCTTTATCATGATAAACATTTGAGTTAGCAACTTCTTGTAGCTTGGCCTCTGTAATTACTTTGACTTCTATAGGCTTGGCACTTTCAGATATGGAGGATGGAGGTTTGTCAGATGGCATACTCCCTGCAACCACTGTGGTTGTGATAGATTGCTTCTGACCACCAGGAGTAATGACATGCAAAGTTGGTAGAGTAACAACTGGCAGTGAGGTAGGAGGCTCATCAACCTTTGTTTTTCCTTTGCATGGCACATTGGTTATAGATTTTGAAGCTCTTTGGTGACCACCCTCTTTTATCTGTATGCTTTTCTCCTTAGGTTTTTCCCCCTTTGTATTTGAGTTTCTTAACCTTTTCTCCCCCTTAGGCTTGTTGTCAGGCACATAGGCTTTAGAATTGACCTTTGGGTTTGAAGATTCTTCAGGTAGAGGGAGACCCATATGCTTCATCATAGCAGCCAACATAGATTGTTGATGCAGAAGAACATCAGCTGTGGTGGTTGCTTGAGTGTCCAACTGATCATTGAGAAGGGCAACCTTGTCTGTAAGATGAGCATTGGACTTAGTGAGAGTAGCCACCTTCTTTTCAAGAGTATCCACTTTAGTGAATAGCTCTTGTGCCCTGAAGCCAGAGAGTGATTGATCCTTGAGTCTTTGGACTTCATACTTGGTCATGTCATGAACAGTTACCAGCTTATCCCCATATTGATTCTTGAACATTGTTCTCAGCATGGCATTTGAGTCTGTGGTTTGATCAGACAGAGATTGAAACTTATGCCCCAGCCCTGTGATAGTATCTTTGAGAAGGGCCAAGCCATTGTCCATTTTGATATAGCTAGACTTGCAGGCTAGAATTTCCTTGACCACAGTCTCCAGTTGAGGGAATTTGGAATCAAAAGCCCTTTTTAACTTATGCACCTCCTTGGTTGTGGCTGTACACACTTATGTGACTTCTGTCTTTATACCCTTGCCAAGGTACAGCCTTGAGAATTCCCTTGTAACTGTCATTGACTGCTTCATACACAGCACTAGGGGTGAGAGATTTGGCATTGGACCCTAGTGAAGTGATGTACTCTTCTCTGAGGTACTGTAGGCCTTCTGAGAGAGGAATGTCATATTTTCCTTGAAGCCAAGCATCTATATTGCCTTCTCTCTCAGACTCATCCACAATTTTGGCCTGTTGTTGCTCCACATCCTCTTTATGGCACAGGAGAATAGCTTCATAGTCAGGATTGGGCAGGTTGGCAGTGAAGAGGTGCTGTGCAATCTTTGTGAACTCAGGGATCTGATCCACAATTAAGCTTTGATGTGCTTCAACCGTCAATTGTTGTGGAACAGACCCTGATCTTGAAGCACTGTCATGGTGCACAGGCTTCAGCCATTGTGACATAAAGTAAGAGCTAGAGCTAGGCAAGCTAGACTCCTCAGTTACAGATGCAACTTCTGTAACCGGATGGATTGACTCTACTACTGGTGTCTCCATAGAAGTGGGATGAGTTACACCAGCAGTTGACACAGGCACAGAGTCTCTAGGGAAAACTAGTGGAACCTCTGTGTTTGTGATGGTGTCATTAGGAGATGCCCCAGCATGCATTCCCTCACCATCTAAATGTGGGTCCTGGGTGGTGAACAAGGTGTCATGCACCAAGTCACTTGAGTTCACTGGCTCATCAAGAGAAAAGAATTCTTGATGATCAATGCCTTGCTCCTCAATTGCTTGAGTTGTAGGCTGCAAAGAAATTTGAGATGAAGATTCTAGAAGAGTAGTGTGTTGTAGAGTAGATTTTGGCAACTCCCCCTGAGAGATAGAGGGAGTTTCAAGTGTGATGTGCTCTCCACTCAGTGTAGTGCCAGCCTTATCACTCCCATGTGCTGACTCAATACAAGAAGGTGCATTGGGGAGGATGCTTGATTCTATAGATGCACCTTGTTGAGAGAACACATCTAGTGAGCTGTTTGCCCCTGATTTTACAACTTTAGCCATTTGTGTGACTGAAGAGGTGGTCTTAGTTTTCTTCTTCTTCTTTGGCCTTAGTAAGGGTGACTCTGGTTCCTCACTTTCTAGACCTAGTTCAACAGCTAATGCTGCTTCAGATAGAATATTTAAGGGTGCAAACATTACTTCCTTTCTCTTCTTTTTACTAACATCACCCTTTTGAGAGGATGATGTAGTTGGATTAGTGATTGGTAGAGTGTTTGGTTGAGAGGGTTGGTTAGCTAGCCCTGGGTTAGCATTTTGTTCTACTTGCTTGGGCTTAGCTAACTCAGACTTAGAGGCAAATGTTGGCATGTTGTGGGGGTAAGTTCTAAACAAACTCTCCATATGGGGAGTTATGTTAAGTCTTACATCCACATCATTCCTAGTCTCCAAATTACCAAAAATGAGTTTGGTCATGGATTTAGGATAGCCTATTCTATTTTTATTCATCCCATCTAATTCAATCAATTTATCATCTAAGAAATTAAGGACAGATTGAATAAAACGAGGGAAGAAAATTTCATTACCTCTCTTGGCTGAATTCTTACCAAGTCTCCCATATAGTTCCTGCAGAATAATGAAACCAACGTCTATCTTCTTTCCATAAGCTAAGGCATAGCCTATTTGCTGTGCAGGAGTACTGATTTGGTCATAGCTGGATTTTCTTGTAGTGAAGACTTGAAGAAGTGTAGCAAACACATAACTCCATTCCTTCCTCAAATGCTTCCTGTTCAAGTGCCCAAGACTGATTCTGTCTGCATATTTGATGAAATCAAAGAAGTCTTCCAATTCAACATTTGTAGCAAGTGGATCATACACCTCTCCTTTGGTACCCATCCCAAGTGCCTCATTCATATCCTCTGTGGTGATAGTGATATTTTTGTCTTGAATCTTGCAGTAGATGATGTACGAGGATATTGCAGAGTTAAGAGCCACCACCTCCACTGTAGCAGACTGCCAAAGCTGTTCTAGAATGTCGAGATACAGAGTTGGGTTAACAGATAGAGCATTCTTGATGTACGATTCAGACATCCACTTCACAAAGCACTTGAAATTAGCGTTAGGTGCTTCAACATCACTAGTTAGAGCAATGAAATTGGTGTTGAACTTTACTGTTGCCATTTGTGTGAGAGAGAGAGAGTAGAAATCGAAGGTTGAAGAAGAAATTTAGCTTTTGCAGTTAGGGTTTCAGAGGTTTTGGGAGTTTGGATGCTTGAGAAATCGAATGAAATGAATCGAATAGATGTGAAGTTGTAAAAGTATGAAGTACTTGAATTGTCGATTAGATGTATGTTCTGTATCGACAAGTCAGGCATTCGAGAAGTAGAAAACAACTATTCGAGAAGTCAAGAAAGCCTTATTCGATAACTCAAGCAGGTTGTAACTCATAGCTGGCAGTTATCTAACTTAGAAGTAAATCTAAATTAGGTAAAATATGTTTTTATGAGTAATTCTGAATTCTGAATAAAAATCCAAAATCGGTTAAAATTCAGCGAGAAATCAGCCTTTTCAAATGATTCGAGAACTCAAATATAGTGTTCGAGAACTCAGACAATCGAGAACTAAAACACTATATTCGAGAAGTCAAGAAAACCTCTATTCGAGAACTCTAAAAGACTCTATTCGAGAACTCGAGAGTGCTCTAAAGAGACTTGTTAGAGATGTCGAATAGTGAATCACTTGAGAAATCTGACTTGTCGAATTATACTCATAGAAACTCAATTTTCACTATCTTTTCAAAATTTACCAGCCATATTCATTCACGAATATTCTAGCAAATTAAACAGTGATTTTCTCAAAATTTCATAGAAATTTCAAGTTAACAAGAGAATATGATTTTCCAAATATGCAACAGATTTGATTTATTTATAAATCATATTTCAGCCAACACTTACTCCAAAAATATTGAGAATTTAGATAAAGTAAGTGTTTACTGCTGCAACAATCTAGATGATATATTCACTTAGCCAGAATCTGAAAAATTCAGCATTCCAATCTCACTAACCAACCTTGTGAAGGTGGCTTCATCTAGTGGCTTAGTGAATATGTCAACTAGTTGTTTATCTGTAGAAACATAATGCAACTCAATGGTTCCATTAGTTGCATGTTCCCTTATGAAATGATATCTGATGTCAATGTGCTTTGTCCTAGAATGATTGACAGGATTGGCAACTATAGAGATTGCATTTGTGTTGTCACACATGATTGGAATTCTTTCCAACACAAGTCCATAATCTCTAAGTTGATTTCTAATCCAAAGCACTTGAGCACAGCAACTTCCAGCAGCTATGTATTCAGCCTCAGCTGTAGAAGTTGACACAGATTGTTGTTTCTTGCTATACCAAGAGACTAACCTTTGTCCAAGAAACTGGCAGCTACCTGAGGTGCTTTTCCTATCCACTCTGCATCCAGCATAATCAGCATCAGAATAACCAACCAGATTGAACCCTGTGTCCTTAGGATACCATAGTCCCAAGTTTGGAGTGCCCTTCAGATATTTAAAGATCCTTTTTATATAACAATCAAATGTGATTCTTTTGGGTTTGATTGAAACCTTGCACACAAGCATGTAGCAAACATGATGTCTGGCCTACTTGTAGTTAGGTAGAGTAGAGAACCAACCATGCCTCTGTAGACTGAGATGTCTACTTTCTTGCATTTAGCATCTTCATCCAATTTAGTTGCAGTGGCCATGGGTGTCTTTGCAGGTGAGCAATCTTCCAAGTCAAACTTCTTCAATAGATCCTTGATGTACTTGGTCTGACTAATAAAGATACCATCCTTTCTCTGACTAACTTGCAACCCAAGAAAGAATGTCAACTCTCTCATCATACTCATCTCATATCTGCTCTGCATAAGTTTGGAGAATTTCTCACACAGCTTCTCATTTGTAGAACCAAAAATGATATCATCCACACAGATCTGAACTAGGATAATATCGTCACCATGCTTCTTGTAAAGCAGTGTCTTGTCCAATGTGCCTCTAGTGAATTGATTTTCAAGAAGAAATTGTGATAAGGTATCATACCATGCTCTTGGAGCCTGCTTAAGTCCATGCAATGCCTTAAGCAATCTGTAGACAAATTCTGGGAAGCGTGGATCCTCAAAGCCAGGTGGTTGTTGCACATAAACTTCTTCTTCCAATTCTCCATTCAGAAATGCACTCTTGACATCCATTTGATAAACTTTAAAGTTTGAATGAGCAGCAAATGCCAAGAATATTCTGATGGCTTCCAATCTAGCAACAGGAGCAAAGGTCTCATTATAATCAATGCCTTCCTGTTGAGAGTATCCTTTTGCAACCAACCTTGCTTTGTTTCTTACCATTACACCATCTTCATCCATCTTATTCTTTAGAACCCATTTTGTTCCAACAATGGTTCTATTCTTTGGTGCAGGCACAAGTTCCCAAACTTTGTTCCTTTCAAATTGATTCAGCTCCTCTTGCATGGCCATAATCCAATCTGGATCTAGCAGTGAATCATCAAGTTTCTTAGGCTCTACCTGAGATAGAAAACAACCATAGAGACACTCATTCTGAGTTGCTCTCCTAGTCCTTACTCCTGCATTAGGATCTCCAATGATTTGCTCTGCAGTGTGTGATCTATCCCATTTCCTTGAGTGCTCAGCCTGATTTCTCATTCTTGAAGTTGCTTCATCATCCAAATCATCATCCTGATTTCCTCCCCCTGTGAGGTTACCACTACTCACAGGTGTGTCTTGGATGCTAGTTTCTCCACTGTTGATTGGTACAAATTCTTTTTTTATATTATCATTCACTTGAGTCTGTTGAACTCGAGTTTCAACTTCAGTTTCAGTCTCTTCATCAGAATCATCTAGATTATCAAATTTCAATGGATCTTTATCTTCATCATTGGCTTCTTCTAGTCCAGGTAGTTTGCTGTCATCAAATGTCACATCTGTGCTTTCCATAACTTTCTTTTGACTGATGACATAAACTTTGTATTCAATTATTTCCATAGAGTAGCCAAGAAAAATTCCTTCAAATGCTTTTGCATCAATTTTTCCAATATATTCAGAATTATCCTTCAATACAAAGCATTTGCTTCCAAAAGTATGAACATACTTTAGAGTGGGCTTCTTTCCAGTCATCAAGTTTTAAGGTGTCTTTCCAGTGTTTTTGTTGATGAGGGTTCTATTCTGGATATAGCATGCAGTGCTCACAGCCTCAGCCCAAAAACATGTAGGCATCTTTGCATCAAGTAACATTGTTCTAGCAGCCTCAATTAGAGTTCTATTCTTCCTCTCAACAACTCCATTTTGTTGTGGAGTCCTTGGAGCTGAGAATTGCTGAGAAATACCATTCTCTTTACAGAATGCTTCAAGTATGGCATTTCTAAACTCTGTTCCATTATCACTTCTCAGTGCAATCACACTTGCATTGTTGGCCTTTGCTTCCTTGTCAACTTTCTTTATATGCTCAATGATTACTTGTGGAGCCTCATCTTTTGATGCCAGAAATTCCACCCATGTATACCTTGTAAAATCATCAACCATCACCAAGGCATACTTCTTTCTTCCTAGTGACATAATATTGACAAGACCAAACAAATCCATATGAATGAGTTGTAGGGGCTTGGTTATTGATGTCACTGTCTTTGACTTGTGGCTTGATCTTTTCATTTTTCCTTTTTGACAAGCCTCACACACTCCTTCTTGGCAGAATTCAAGTGTAGGCATGCCTCTCACTAACTCTCTTTTGACTAGAGAATTAATGGCTTTGAAGTTCAGGTGTGATAATTTCTTGTGCCACAGCCAACAATCTTCATTTGATGCTTTTGAATAAAAGCAACAAATTTTGTCCTTGTTTGCAGAGTCCATATTGGCTACAAACAGGCTTCCCTTTCTTACTCCAGATAGAGCAAAATCACCAGTCTTCTTGTGGGTGATCAAACATTCATCTTTGTCAAAATCCACCTTGAATCCCCTATCAGTAAACTGACCAACACTTAGCAGATTATGCTTGAGCCCCTTGACTAGTGCTACATCTTCAATGATGACATTTCCAACTTTTAACTTACCATATCCCAATGTGTTACCCATGCTGTCATCTCCAAAAGCAACCATTGGGCCAGCCTTTTCCTCATACTGTGATAGCAGGGCCATATTACCAGTCATATGATTTGAGCATCCACTGTCCAAAATCCACATGACTTTCTTTTCATTTTCTTTGCCCTGCAAACACAAAGGTATTACTTCTCCTTTGGTACCCAAACAAGTTTGGGTCCATGTGACTTAGAAACAGTTTTATCATAAACAGCATGCTTGTCAACTTTCTTGGCATTAGTCTTCTTGTCACTGTTAGAAGTCTTAGAACCTAAGGTTTCAGACTTAGGTGACAGAGGTACCTTCCTAGCTTTAGGAGGACTCGAAGACTTTGACCTGGTGTAGTGTGTGTGAGAATTGTGACTGATACAACCATCAATGAATTGTCTTCTCAAATTAAAACAACTAGTCATCACATTCATGTTGCATGGCATACAGTCAAATTTATCACAAAATGGAGCATCTCTATGTTTTAGAGGCACAGAACAATCATAGAAAGGTTTGGACACACTACCAATAGGTTTCTTGCATGCATGAGTTAAATGATTGGTACTGAAACAGTTCTGACAAGTTTTCCTAGGGGCATTAGGCATATAAGCATAGTTGTTATCCTTGTTAATCCCTAACTTGCCATTTCTGTTCTGTTTCTTCTTAGTCACTTTCTTTTCTGATTCACTCTTTTCAGCTGAAACAAACTTAACAAACTTCTTGGGTCTCATCCTATCACCTACTGGCTCCTTGGTCTTTGACTTGACACTCTCACTCTTGGAGGATGCTTGTTGTTCACTGGATTGTGCCTCATCCTCATCATTCAACATTTGTTTGATGAGTAAGGCATCCTCATCAATTTCAAATGTTGATTCCTTAAAAATTGGATTTTCAGTCTTTTTCAAAATGTGAGGCACTTTCTCATGAACAACTGTGTCATCTTCAATGACAGCATAGCCTTTTCTCTGTTTGAGAGAGTCACAGTCAAGTCCAATAGCTGCTTTGGGTTTAGCTTGAATTTTCTCACAGTAGGATTGCACTAGACCAGATGAGTTCTTAAATGTTTTAGTTTGAATTCATTTTCAGCTAATTCATCCCTAAGAGCCTTTTCAACTTGACTAGCACATAAAACCTTGTTCTGTAAATATTCAACTTCTTTCTTAAGGTTTTCTACCTGCATAGCAGTTAGCTCAAGTTCCTCATTCTTTTTGGTTAACATTTCATTTCTAGTAGGCAGTTTAGCAATCTCTTCATTAGCAGCAATCATACTAGTATGAATGTTAAACATCTCAACCGATAGTTGTTCAAGCAAGCATTTATACTCTAAAATAGACATGTCTATAGTAGTGAGAGATGGTACCTGAGGGTCTGATGGAGATGTGTCATCCTTGGAATTGGCCATCAAGGCATAGTTGCAGAATTCTTGTTCCTCTCCATCTCTGTCAGAATCATCCCAACACTTCCCTTCAGCTATGTAGGCCTTACCTTGTGTCTGCTTTTTCAGAAGGGCCTCATACTTAGCTTCGCGCTCAAGATAATCTCTATCCTTCTTTTTAGGCTTCTTGCATTCACTGGCAAAATGCCCTAGGTCATTACATCTATAGCACCTTACAGATGACCTATCCACATGGCTGGTTTTAAACTTATTCTTGTTTGGTTTCACAGGTGCCTTGCTCTTGTTGAATGAATGGTTTTGGGTTTTGGGTTTGAAGGGTTGATTCCTTTTGAATCTGATGTTTGGAAATTTTCTGGCCATGAAAGGATATGAAGTGTTTTCCATCCCATCTAGTTCTTCAAGAGTGTAAAACTCTTCTTCCTCCTTCTCCTCAACAGGTTCACTTACCTCAGGTTCAGTTTCTTCCTCTTTTACTACCTCCTCTATCCTTAACTGGCTTGTGGATGCTTCTAGGTCTTGAATAGATTTGTTGACAATCAAGGCACATGATGTGTTTACCATTCTGCCTTGATTGGCTTGGATAGCCCTTTTCTGAAGCAACTCAAGCTCATGAGTTTTTAAAACTCCATAGAGCACATCATATGTAACTTTGTTCAAATCTCTTTCCCTTAGAGAAATGACCCTTTGCTCTAGATGGTTTGGTGAGGATAGCATAAACTTCATGTTTAACTCCTTGGTACTGTAAACCTTGCCATTCATCTGCAACTCAGTAACTAGCTTGTGAAATCTCTCAAACATCTCAGTAATGCTTTCCTTGGACTGTGCCATGGAAGCTTCATACTGTGTGACCAGTATCTGTTTCTTGTTTTCCTTAACCTCATCAGTTCCTTCACACAACACCTCAATGTGATCCCACATTTCTTTGGCAGATGTACCTGATGCAATGTTTGCAAACATTGACATGTCCATGGAATCAATGATAAGCAACATGAGGTGGCTGTCAAGAGCAACCTTCTCCCTTTCTGATTCTGTCCATTTTGATGGATCATTGGCCTCATAAGATCTTGGGATAGTTGTGGTTCCAACAGTCTTCTCTGGTATCTCTTGTTGTGGAACAAAAGGACCATTCTTGAGAATCTCAGGATACAAAGGATGAGAGGCTTTGATGAACAACATCATCTTTATCTTCCAGAGGTTGTAATTCTCTTTGTCAAACTTAGGGACCTTCACCGTTCCTGTAGTCTTTGGTGTATTCGAACTCATGATCGTTTTTCTGTTTTTGAATAAACAGCCCGCTCTGATACCACTTGTTGAGTATTGAATACGATAAAAGAATACAGAGGGGGGGTGAATGGATTCTTGAACTTTTCTTTGGCTAGAGTCTATGTAGCAAATAAGTGTTTTTGTGTACAGAAGTGAAGGTGCGGATAAAGAACAACACAAGACACAGTATCACTTTAATCTAATGTATTATTAGATAAAGGTTGCTACAATCTGTGAATACAAATGATAGTATTCTCAGCTTCGTTTTTCTCAGAGAGATACAGCTTACAGTGTATGAAAAACTTGACTCACAAAGTTACAAAGTTAATGACTAAGGAAGTGAGGCTATATCCTTATAGAACATGGATACACCCTACTTACTACAAATAAGGTAGCTGAACAAATTACTTTCTAGTCTGTCTATCCTTTTTGAGTAAGTGTCCAAACGGTTACATATTTGACTTTGTAAAGCCTGTTCAGATCCACTTCTTTAGCTCCTTGTCTCTTCTATATCTCTCCAAGCTTCCTTGTAGGCTTTCCAGAGCGCGTTACAGATTGTGGTCCATAAAGTGCATTGGCTTGTTGCAGGTTTCTGACTTGTACAATTTCTTCAGTATTTTGTCTCCAAGAATGTATTCGAGAAGTGACTAAGTAGATGATTCGAGAACTAGAATTGACTTGAACGATAACTCTGAGTTCTCGAACACTGTTATATTGACATGTCGAACCACTTCTCGAATAGCTCTTTTCCATCAGGATTCCTTGAGTTGTCAAATAGAACATTTGACTTATCGAATCCTCGAGATATCGAATAGCTTTCTGAGTCCTTGAGATATCGAATGGAACTTTGACTTGTTGACTCTTTGAGAACTCGAATACCACTTTGACTTGTTGACTTCTTGAGTTCTCGAATAGAGTAGTAGACATATCGAATCTCTGAGATATCGAATGAGATATCGAACAGTGTATTCAGAGATATCGAATAGTGTCTTGAGATATCGAATCCCTGACTTCTCGAATGCTGGACTTCTCGAATAGACAAATATATTTCTCGAATTGGTACTTAGGCAAATTCTTCATTTCTTCAAATCCCAACTGTGATTATTTGACAGTCTTTATCTTCTTGCTTGAGGCATGAACCTTGGAACTTCTTTCAAGCATTATTCTAGACTCTATAAGTACAGTTACACTACTAGGATTTGATGCCTACTACAAGTACAATACAAACAGAAACTCTACAACTAGAGGTTCCCTCAGTTAAGAGGTCATGTAAGTAATGCAAAGTATTACAAACAATTATGCTTGTTATTAGATGTATACAGGCATGCCTTTGTAACTAACATTCCCGGATAGAATTGAAGACAAAAAATAGTTGCAAAGGTTTTTAGGTATATTAACTTATGCTTCTGATTATATTCCTAAACTTGCAGCTATACGTGCCCCTTTACAGGCAAAGCTCAAAAAGGATGTTCCATGTGAATGGAAAAATTCAGACACAAGCTACATCATCAAGGTAAAAAAGAATTTAAAGAGTTTTCCAAAACTCTATCATCCAGAACTAGATGATAAGCTAATCATTGAGACAGACGCCTCAGGAGAATATTGGGGAGGAGTACTCAAAGCTGAAGTACTTAAAGTAGATAATTTTAATGAAGAATTAATATGCAGATATGCTTCAGGAAGCTTTAAAGACGCCGAAAAGAATTATCATTCAAATGAAAAAGAATATGTGGTAGTCATTAGAGTAATTAATAAATTTTATATTTATCTAACTCCAGTTAAATTTCTGGTTAGAACTGATAATAGAAACTTCACTTATTTTCTTCGTACTAGGATACAGGGAGATAATAAGCAAGGAAGACTAGTCAGATGGCAACAATGGCTATCTCGCTACAGCTTTGATGTGGAACACATTAAAGGAGTTAAAAACTGCTTAGCAGATTTCTTAACAAGAGAATTCCATCAATAACATGTGTAAAAGTTTTGATATGACATTTCTCTGTTTGCTATGCTTTTTGCAGGAATCCAAGGCCAATTCTTGGCTATAAATACGAGAAGAATTGGAGTGTAGAAATCACACCAAAATCAAACACCAAACACTTCTCTATACCTAAGATCTCTTAACAGATCGAAGAGCTTTGTTTGCTCTATAAATAAATCTCTTTCTTTGAGAAGAAACATGGATACATCCATAGAACAGCTAGAGCTTAAAGAAGCCATCCTCTTGAAGAAATTTAAACTTATTCAGGATGAATTATTTCTAATTCGAGCAGAACTAGAATATGTAAGGAAGTACTCTCTTCCTGAAAAACAAAAGGTCATTTCTACACCTTCCTCAGAAATAAGTGAAGTAGAAACTAGCCCGGAGCCACTATGCCATAAATGCACATACGCAACCCCCATTTTCAGTTGCGTAAGGCCTGAAAAGTTTACGCAACGCTTTCAGGGCGTTACCAATACTGGCGTTGCGTAAGACCCCTAACGCAACGCTTTTCCAAGCTATTGCAACACTTCGAAAAGCATTGCATAAGAGGCCTTATGCAACACCAAAAGCATGCAAACGCAACACTTCATGGGGTTGCATAAGATGTTTCAGCCATGTCAACAAGCTGACATGGAAGCAATGTGCCACGTCAGCATGCTGACATGTAAGCAAGGTGCCACGTCAGCATGCTGACGTGTCATTAGTGGGGCCCACAAATGCCACGTCACAAATGGTGAGGGGGCCATGCCACATCATCAGTGGGCCCACCAAGGTGCCACGTCAGCATTGGAGCCCACATGCCACATCAGCAATGGCCCCCACATGCCACATCAGCAGTGGGGCCCACATGCCACATCAGCAGTGGGGCCACTATCTAACGCAACGCTACTTGAATCTAATGCAACACTAATTTTTTTTTTAGCAACACCAATCTTGTCAAATGCAACACCATTCTTTTTTATTGCAACATTACAACTATGCTAATGCAACATTAAATAGAGTCAAATGCAACGGTTTTTTATAAAAAAATTGAAATGGCAGCTTTGTTTATACATAATACCAGGCTGTCCAATCCAAAAACCAACCACAATGATGCAGCCAACAAAAGTACTTACTGTAATAGTTTTACATGTACTAAACCAAGCACATGCCCTAATTCTAAGTTCAAAATGTACATGTACTTCTGTGATATTATCTCTTGCTTGAAATTTTCTTGTTGTATCTGTAGCAGAACCAACAAGAATGAGAACCGATGTGCCAACGAACCCTCTAAAAACAATCAGGTGTGTAGTAATCATCTACGAGGTCTGGGGCATCTAATGTCCTCTCCGATGTCTGTATTACAAACCCAAAACCAATCAGAATGTCAACATACAAATCAACAAAAATAAATATACAAAACATTTATTCAAAACAATTTCAGGTCAATTAAAACTAAAATTAATACCTGTGGAATATAGCGACGAGCCTTGGGTTTAAGTTGGTGAGCCACTGCTGTGGAGCAGTCACTTAAAACAGTCTCCATAGGCGTTGGTGGCTTGTTTTTGAAAGCTAAAATGGTATTCTGTCGGTAAATCCTTTTCCTAGCAAGGACCCCGAGCAATATGTATTCTATCAACAATCTGATATTTATCAACGAAAAGGTATAAAAATCAATTTACATATATAATATATTCAAATATTAGAGAAATGCATTATTGTCAAATACTGTGAGTCCCTAAGCTTATAGTGTCTAGCCCAGTCCATGAAGTGCAGATTATCCAGTAGAAATTTCGTTTATTTAATAACATTTTTTTCACTTTTCAATCACGAGCAAGTTGAGCAATGATTTTAAAGGAAGAAAGAAGTCAGACCTGCACAGGACAAGCAGCTACTAGCAGCCCAGCAACACCACCTCCAAAGATATATACGACCATGCGAACTTGCTAATGAGACACTCATTCCTCCAGACCTGTTCCTTATTCCTCCAAGTTCAGTTGGCATAAATGATCCAGAAAAATAGAGTATCTCAAAATGACCCTGAAAATAGGAGGACGTGGAGGGCAAATACCAGCATAGGAGTATTATTATTGATGTATCATGTATGAGTATGACAAGCAACAATATGACAAAGGAATGTCCTGAAAATCTAATTGGATACGATTACGTAAAAAAATTATATAAAGATAGTGATGTTCAATATAAAAAACTTTACATGGCTGTGCATACAAATATACATGGCTGTGCTATATAAAACTATATTTCAAAACTTTACCAAATAATTATTTGGTTTACCAAATAATTGTATTGGCCTAAGCTGTGCATACAAATATACATGGCTGTGAGAGTATAACTTTCAAGTCTGTCAAATTTTGGAAATATAAGATTTACAAAATCAAAAGCATCTTGATAAATACTTAACAATTAACAACCACATATTAGTATGAAACTACTTAATAACCACAATTAAGTATGTATGATAAATACTTAATAAACACAATTAAGTATACTTAAGATATGATCTCAAAATGATAAAAGTCCCTGGTTACCAAAGATATAAAACATAAATTGCCGTATACCAAACTTGTACAGATAAAAAAAAGTCATAAACATTTTATAATAAGCAACAACTATAATTATTAAACAAAGAGTGATATCAAGTAAAGAAGGTGCCCATTCAAGGTTTTGGCCTATATAAAGGATTAAAGGGCTTGAATTCAATACCTATTATCCTGATAAAGCATATGCAAAAGTTCGATATAAAGTATGACAATATGTATCAAAGAATTAAGATTAAACAAATGATATAAACTGAGTTCATTGTTTTTAATTAATGTGTAATATACAAAAACAATGTGATTATACTTTGTAATCTATTGGTTACTCAGTAATTAAGTCTACTTACAAATCCTGCTCCATCTTTGAAGGACCTAAATTCTTGAGGCTTTATAGTAACTAGTCCAGGAGCTCCTGCATTATTCACCTGTACAAGATTTTCAACAGCTTCTATTCCATTTTTCTCATTTCTTGCTATTAAAATCACTTTAATTTCATTTTTCTCCTCAACTTTCTAGATTCAAAATTTTGATAACTGAGTTTCCATTTTATGATAACCGAACTTGTTTTCTTAAATTATGCAGACCTACTGAAAACTTTGTCACCAGGCACAACCTTTTCATTTTAATGTTACTGAGCTGTTGCACTTCTCTCATTGCTCCAATTGAACCATATCAATTTGGGAATACAAAGCTACTACTTGAATATTTATGTCTTTATGTATCAGTGAGTTGTGCAAAATAATACCGAGAATTGAAAACTATTTATTTCTACTTCACACTTGGGCACTGATTTAGCTAAGGTGCGTTCGCAGTTTGCACACTAAAAAACTGGACACAAAACATCTTTATTAACATGATTCTAACACTACATCAAAATATAATTTCAGATTGCTCTGCTCCTTCGCGTCATTACTCCATCACATTCTTAGGATTTAAATAATTGTACACATGTTCTGTTCTATCTTACTAGTTTTATAATCATGCCGATCAAAAATTATGTCAACCAGGGCATTTCTGAAATGTCACACATCTATTGCAGTCAAACTAAATAGCATCTCGGATAAATCTATACCTTAAAAAGAGGACAGCATCTCCTGAAACAAGATTCTTTTGGCTGACAAAAATACTCCACCCGGTGGTAAGCAAATGTCGCCTTGGTTGGCCTAAGATGTATGATTCACCTCAATAAAAGGTTTAACCAAATTAAATTGCAGTTTGCAGTTCAATCAATCACCTACCTCTATATATATGTCGGAACTTCCATTCGACCCCATGCAAATCTTTGGCAACGAGCTCCTGAGAGGGTCTTTGCTCTCTGTAATCCTGCAAAGAAAATGATCATCAACGGCTATAGAAGTTTTTAGTGAATATCCATCAATGTACGCAAATTAAGCTGAAAAGTTTGTATAAAAAGTAAAATACCAAAGGTGCAAAACAGTCTTCTGCAGCTCTGCGAGGTACCGAAAATCCACCATGTGTGCTGGTATCTGATGCAGTCAAGGTTTTGCAAAACATGTGAGGGGTCGATTTTGTGGGTATAAGACCAGCACCCTCCTCATCCACCCATAGATCTTCATTCAGTTTTCCCTCTAAATTCATGCCTAACAACTACAAAGTACCCAAAGTTGAAACCTTTGAGAAATGCATTGCTACATTTTCTTCATGGATTAAAGCAAATTCTACATAGCAATACAATTTAGTCCAAAGCATATTGGAAATTCCAAAAAAAAAAAAATTATCCCTTCACTCGAAAGCAGAAAATCAAAGTGATCACTTCCACAATAAGGGCAAAATTAAATAAACAGGTGCATAAAGATGACACTTTTATTTCTGAAAATTCATTCGAGAAAGATTAACAATGAAATATTATAACTCATACCTCTGGTACAGGAAGTAGGCTCAGCTGTGTATAGACCTCATCATTCTCTTTATTAGCCTAAACAAAAAAATTGAAACAAGCCAAAATAAGACAAGCAAAGTTTCGAAATTTAAAGAAAACTATTCAAATTTCAAGAATGCACAAGAAATCTAGCATACCAAAAATTGAACATCCATAACTCTGCAAAAGATCTGAGGACTAAACTTCAAATTCAAAAAAACCCCAAATACTTAACCAGCCAAAATTAGAGATTAGTGTTTAAATTTGAATCCCTAAATTGAATCCCTAATTTGAATCCCTAAATTGAAACCCAAATCAGTTAGAGATTGAAAGCCCTAGAATGAGTAGAATAAGATTAGTGTTTAAAGCTTTTCATCAAAATGAACAGCTTGAGATTAGTGTTTGGAGAGGGTGATTTTTTGAGTTGGTCGTGACCCGATCTGAGACGAGAGAGAGAGTAGTGCTCAAATAGTCAAATGAGCAGAATAAGAGATTTTGAGATGAATTATTTCGTTTATGGGGGAAATTTTCCGCCCAAACTTTTCACCTTGTGCCCAAAATTTAGAGGAGTGTGCTGGACCTGGTGTGTTATGTTGTTGGTTTTTTATTTTTAAAAAAATTAAAAAATTGTAATGTTAGTTTTTTAAATTAAATAAATTTAGGAATTTAAAAAATAATGAAAATCGTTATATCTTGACATTCGTACGATTGGAACGTCGAAAAAATTTCAGAAAATAAAAAATTAATTTAATTGGAGATCTTAGTAGATCACTACTATTTTCAATATGACTCGTAACTAGTGCTTTGTTACAAATTATTGTTTCTATTTTTAAAAAAATATTTTTGAACGATCCAACCGTACAAATGTCAATATATATCTAATATAATGATATTCCCCAAGTTTCAGAAAATAAAAAATTAATTTGATTGGAGATCTTAGTAGATCACTACTATTTTCAATATGACTCGTAACTAGTGCTTTGTTACGGATTAATGTTTCTATTTTTTTAGAAATATTTTTGAACGATCCAACCGTACGGATGGCAATATATATCTAATATAATGATATTCCCCAAGTTTCGGAAAATACAAAATTAATTTGATTGGAGATCTTAGTAGATCACTACTATTTTCAATATGACTCGTAACTAGTGCTTTGTTACGGATTATTATTTCTATTTTTAAAAAATATATTTGAACGATCCAACCGTACGGATGTCAATATATATCTAATATAATGATATTCCCCAAGTTTCAGAAAATAAAAAATTAATTTGATTGGAGATCTTAGTAGATCACTACTATTTTCAATATGACTCGTAACTAGTGCTTTATTAGGGATTATTGTTTCTATTTTTAAAAAAATATTTTTGAACGATCCAACCGTACGGTTGTCAATATATATCTAATATAATGATATTCCCCAAGTTTCAGAAAATAAAAAATTAATTTGATTGGAGATCTTAGTAGATCACTACTATTTTCAATATGACTCGTAACTAGTGCTTTATTAGGGATTATTGTTTCTATTTTTAAAAAAATATTTTTGAACGATCCAACCGTACAGATGTCAATATATATCTAATATAATGATATTCCCCAAGTTTCAGAAAATAAAAAATTAATTTGATTGGAGATCTTAGTAAATCACTACTATTTTCAATATGACTCGTAACTAGTGCTTTGTTACGGATTATTATTTCTATTTTTTAAAAAATATTTTTGAACGATCCAACCGTACGGATGTCAATATATATCTAATATAATGATATTCCCCAAGTTTCAGAAAATAAAAAATTAATTTGATTGGAGATCTTAGTAGATCACTACTATTTTCAATATGACTCATAACTAGTGCTTTGTTACGGATTATTGTTTCTATTTTTTAAAAAATATTTTTGAACGATCCAACTGTACGGATGTCAATATATATCTAATATAATGATATTCCCCCAGTTTTAGAAAATAAAAAATTAATTTGATTGGAGATCTTAGTAGATCACTACTATTTTCAATATGACTCGTAACTAGTGCTTTGTTACGGATTATTATTTCTATTTTTTAAAAAATATTTTTGAACGATCCAACCGTACGGATGTCAATATATATCTAATATAATGATATTACACGTCACCCTTGTGGGTCCCACACTGCCACGTCAGCAATGGTGGGTCCCACATCTGCCACGTCATATTTTTTTAAAAAAAATATAAATTTATCTAATGCAACACTTCAAACAGCAAATGCAACACTACAGGTATCTAATGCAACGCTTTCTGCCACGTCAGCAAATGCCACGTCAGCAAAGGTGGGCCCCACTTCTGCCACGTCAGCAATTGTGGGTCCCACAATTGCCACGTCAGCATGATGGGCCTCCTGCCACGTCACCCTTGTGGGTCCCACACTGCCACGTCAGCAGTTGTGGGGCCCACATCTGCCACGTCATATTTTTTAAAAAAATATGAATATATCTAATGCAACACTTCAATGAGCAAGCGCAACACTACTGGTATCTAATGCAACGTTTTTTGCCACATCTGCAAATGCCATGTCAGCAAAGGTGGGCCCCACTTCTGCCACGTCAGCAAATGTGGGTCCCACATGTGCCACGTCAGCAAATGCCACGTAAGCACATGTGGGTCCCACTCCTGCCACGTCACCATTTATAAAAATAAAAAATTATCTAATGCAATGCCATCAGTTAGTGTTGCATAATGTGAAACACTGTGGGTAATACGCAACGCTAATCTATATCTAACGCAACACCAATTCAGCTCAGTTGCAAAAGACCCAAAACTTCTATCTAACGAAACGCTTTCTGTGCAACGCTTTGTAAAAAGGGTTGCGTATGCTCACTTATGGCGTAGTGAGCAAACGGCTACCGGTAAAGGCAACTCAAATCCGTTGATACCTGTGGATTTGGTAAAAAAAATCCAAAACGAGGCTCAGTCCTCGCAACAAAAGGTTATTTGTACACCTTCCTTAGCGATAAGTGAAGTACAGGCTAATCCAGAGCAAACGGCTCCTGGTAAAGATTCAACAAATCCGTTGAAGGTTGTGGGTTTACCAAAAATCCAGTCAGAGGTACAGACCTCAACAACGTTAGTCAAGACTTCCAATTTAAAACTAAGGCCTAACGGGGGAATTCCAATCCCTGATAAGATTGAAGGTCAGACTTCAACATTTCCCATCGGATATGAGGCCCCAAAAGCCTATTATGTTGTGTTCAATGGCTCTAATGCAGGTATTTACACTACATGGGACATAGCTGAGAAGGCAATAAAAGGTTTCTCAGGCATCAAACACAAGAAGTATAAATCATTTGCTGAAGCAAAAGTCGCAGCAGATTTATATACTAAACAGGAGTTCAAGCCACCTCTACAGTTGATTAGTTCTGCTGAAGCATTATATCCAACATACGCAAGTGCCATAACTCAGAATAAATCCTCTAACAAAGTTGTTCTAGGATTCATTCCAAGAAATCAGCAAGCAGTGTTGATTCAGACCGATGAAGACACTCATGAATCTAGCTATGCGAAGTTCAATTATCTTTATCGAATAGGAAGATTAGCTACTGAAAAGGAGTTCGTTGATGAACATTACTTCACAACGGATAAAAAGAATGCTAGCTACTTCAACTTTTATCCAAATGCCAGTCCAGAAATGGTATACGAGGCATATCGGTATGGATTATTAGCACAAATTTATCCAGCTAGTAATCTCCTGGAAATTTCTAAGTTCCCAAAAGAATTTAGAAATGCGATTAATGTTTTTAAGAAAAATTATCTTAAAAATCTAGAAACAAATATCTTAATCAAAACCACCAGCACAATTATTTGTTGGGAGAATGAAGAGGAGTATGATTGTCCACCAGAACCACCTATTCATTATTTACAGGTTGGTGCGGCAAAAGAAAGAATCTATTCTCCTAGTCAAGCTATGGAAGCTACCCTGGAGAAGCAAGATTTGAGAGAACTTGCTGAGCAAAAGTTATTGGTCTTGATCAATAAATTATTCAGCATCAAGCGAGAAGACAAGTTAAAGGTTAACCTCGCAACCATTACTGCATTAATGACATCTTATTCCCATTAAGGACTAAGTGAAGAAGATTACACCAAAGTTGTGGCTTTCAGAAATCAATTATTACACAAAGATGCTATCAGATCTCATAAAGAAATCTTTTGCAAAATAAAGCAAAAGGAAATACAAAAATTTGGCATGTTACTTAATTGTCAAATTTGTGGTCCCACCACCAAAGAAGAAGAAGACAAGTTGTCAAAAGCAGCTGGAAAAGCAGCGGTGGAGGAATAAAGTAATCTACTTTATGAAAGTAAACTAGGAATCTATTTTTTAAAAATTAAAGCAATCACTTTACTTTAAAGAAAGGCATCTACTTTTCTTAATGGAGCATCAACTTTAGCTAAAGGGGAAAGCAAAGAATCTACTTTAGAAAAAGCATCTGCTTTACAAATAATTCAAGTTTGTACAGATCCTCGACCTTAGAATATAAAAGGCGAGTTAAGTTTTAGTTTGGAGGACATCGAAAAACATACACACAACACTGTATGCAAAATTCTCAGAGTCCTTAGAATAATGAGTGAGTAAAAACCCTACGGGGTTAAGAGTGTAAACAGGCTAATAATGAGTCTATATTTGTAACATATTATCTTAATCAATAAAAAGTCTTTTCTTTTTATAAATCTTGGTTATATTCTTGTTATTCTGGAGTCCGTTTGGAGCACAGGGAGTACCGCTAGGCAGGAGGCCGGGGAAGCGCCGCTCGTAGGATTGAAGACAGAGAATAAAAAGCCAGAAGATTTAAAGAAGAAATGAAGTTTTAGAGATCAGATAATCACTGAACAGATAAAGATCATTGGAGACCCTGGTAATACTCTAAACCCTGTTTTAAACAAATTTATATAAAACTGTTTATATTTAGCAATTTTGATCATGATTAGCAATAATCGAAGGTCTGCAATGTTCCCTTGGAGCTTAACCATTAAGGGTAACACCATTAGACTTAGTGATGAAGACTTCTTCACTAGAATAAGAGATCTAGCATGTCTAGATATCAATAACAGTAGACTAGACCGACTTAGAGAATTCTATATCAGTTTAGAATTAATGTACGAACAGCATGGTAGGTTCTACATTAGAAATAGTCAAGAAATTGACGGTTTAAAAAACCATATTGGTAGCTTTATCGGAGAAGCTAGTGATAAGTGTCATGCCTTCTGTTTCTACAAAGGCAAGAAATAACATGATTATTAATAGTAATCATAGTTTAGACCTCTTTTGGTCAAAAAAGTACGGTGGAGACTCCATCTTTAAGAAAACATCTGCTTCCGCACCTGTTATAATTACAGTCCTTTGTGTCTCCCCCCTTAATTGGTATCAGAGACTAGGAATAATCTTTTAAAAGAATCTTTTAAAAGGGAAAGAGATTGATGATCTTCAGACTTCTGATGATAATCAAGATTTTGAAATCGAGTTTTCAGAAAACGAAAAAGGATTTCAAGGAAGCTTTTTGGTAAAACAAGAAATGCTTTCAAAAATCAAGAAATTAAAGCTTGATTTGAAAAAAGAAAAAGTATTTAGAATTCCCTTTAGTCTAAATCCTTTGAGAAGAAAAAACAATATCTTTTATTTTATCAGTACAAAAGAAATGCATGTCGAGATAAAAGATACTAAAGGTTCAGTTTTCCTTTCCCTCATTAATAGAGAAGAAATTAGGAAAAACCTTTCTAAGATTGATTCTAAGATTAGACCAACAATCGGCACAGTCCATTTAGGAGCTGTTAAGATTTTGTTAAAATCTGAGTTTCAAGAAGGAATTGATTCACCTATTAAAATGGCTTTAATAGACAATAGAATCAAGGATCGTAGAGATTGTATTTTAGGTGCTGCTAGAGGAAATTTAGCATACCAAAAATTCATGTTCTCAGTCTACCCTAAGTTTGGACTTAGCCTAGACAATAAGAATTTAGATACGGTTTTATCTTTCGTACACCAGTTTGAACGAGAAAACCTTATGGATGCCGGAGACAAAGTCTTTAGCATATCGTATGTTGTAGCCTATGCCTTGACTAATAGTCATCATAGTATAGATTACAAGAAATCTTAATATATCGAATTAGAAGATGTATTCTCCGACATAGGATCTGTAGAAGAGAAGCAATTCTCAGAAAGCAGTCCTTTAGAAAATTCTTGGGCAATAGACATTGCTAGGAATAAACCACATATAGGAGAAAAGCCTAGAATGAGTTTTAAAGGAAAAAGCCTAGTCATAGGAGAATCCTCAACAGGCAACCTTTTAAGGAATGTCTCAACAAGAATTGATAATTTAAGTCAAAAGCTTGAACTTATCAGTTAAATGACTACTTCATTACCTGTAAATCCTCATATTTACAAGAAAGGAAAAATCCTTAATCTAAAAAGATTAAGCGAAGAAGTAGAACAAGACCTGAAGAATTATACCTTCAGTAGTCACCCTGGTAGCGCAAGAATTACTACAATAATTGCATCTACTAATAATCTTAACCAGATTACAGGAAGAATTTTACTTGGAGTATATAAGATGTTATCTTATTTTGGTCTCAGTAAAGATCCAAGCGAGAAATTCTCAAAAGCTCCCAGTTATTTTGGAAAATATGGAACCACTTATTTTCAAAGAGGGGGGGGTGGATCTAGCAGTGGTAACAGGCTAGAAGATATAAAAAATCTCGTAAATGAGATTAACAACAAAGCCATGAATCTTTTAGTTAAGAATAACGAAGAGATTAAGAAGCTCACAGAACAGGTAGAAAAGCTTAGTAAAAATAAGCATGACATACCTATATCTAGAAAAGAAGTTATAGACTTTACGTCTAAACTCATAGAAATCGAGGATTACCTTAGAAAGATTCTAGGATGAGTCTTAAGGAATTACAAGAAGATTTCACTAAGATTATTAAGCCACAGTTAGAAGAAATTCTAGAGTTGCTTAAAAATCATCAAAGAGCCGATAACATTGAAGCGGCAGCAGCAAAGATCATTAATGAAATAAAAATTATTATTCATGATTGTCCTTGCAATAAAGAAATTCTTGATGTTCTTAAGACAGGTACATCAAACAAAGAAATCATCTTAACTGATGAAAAATTCAAGAAACCCTTGAAATACAGTTATCCTAACTTCAATGTTGGTAACGAAGAAATGGGTTCAGGCAAGAACTCAAGAAGCTTAACCTGGCCATTTGATGATAAAGAATCATCATGAACTACATAAAAAAGGTATAAGAATTCTTCTGGAATAACCTAGAAGATGAAGAATTGCAAGTTACAGATGATAATTACGGTCAATTGGAACAAGCAATCAGATTAATGGAAATAGAGGATGACTCTATCGCCAACAAAGAAATAGAGTCAAGTAGTGAGTTAAGATCATTATTTGGTTTTAATAATTATGAAACTCTAAATATTATTGAAGCTTTCAGCTCAGCAGAAGAATCAGATTCTGGAGAAACACTTCAATACTCAAGCAATGAGAGTTCAGAAGAAGAAGTTTTCCCTGAAAATTTCAGAATGAACAATCAAGCATCTCCAGAAACAGGAGAAAATTCAAGAGTCAAGAAAGAAGATGAATCTGAGGGCAAAACCACAGGTAATAGGAAGAGAAAAGGTAATTTTTATCCTTCTTATTCTACTACAGACTCTAAAAATGTTACTAATATTTACGGTAGTAATATCTTAAATATTGATGGAAAACCAAATAGAAAAGAACTCATAGAAAAATGGTCTCAAGAAATTAGTCTAATAATACAGACTAACAGCGAAGCTTATGATGATCAAGAAACAGTTTTGTTATTGATGGAACATAAGAGTACAGGTGTAGTTAATAGCATGATTAAAACCACCACTTGGGAGCCAGTAATGAACCCCATAACTGCCTATGAAAATGTTATAAATGCAATTTATACATTGTTCTTAGGAATAGATCTTATGACCAATAAAATTCAAGAATTGGCTAAAATAGTTAGTAAGGCAAAATCCATGCTTACTAAAATGCAACTTTGTGATATATGCTTTCTTAATCAATTTTATTATGATTGTTACGACCGGTTTTCTCCCAGGCTTCGTTCGGTAGGACCTGTAGAAAGAGAATGCGAGGGTGGAGCCCCCCGATTCACCTCCGGTGTGAGAATAAGTTAGTCGGTTTTTTGTAAGGTAATTTGAACGTAGAGAATTTGTGTTGTTGTGTGTGTAGTTATGAATTTTATGAACAATCTTACCTCCTTTTATACTTATTCTCCTTGCCGTTTATTGAGATGTAGATCTGCTTTCCAGAATATCAAATATTCTTTTGGATCATGGACCATGTGACCGTTTAAAGGTAAAAAACCTTTTATCATGGCCACGGTCGGCCACTGACAAAGTGACAATCATGTGACTGTAAATGGAAAACAGGTTGTTCATTCCTTGGGCTTAATGTTGGGCTAATGGTTCGGCCCATTAAGAGGTTGGACCTCTAACATGTCCCTAGGCTTCGTTCGGAGTAATCCTCAGGACGAAGGCTAAAGCCTAAGTCTTTCTTTGGAAAATCCTCTTCGGGTCGCCCGAAATTACTTTTAACAAAGAAAAGTCAATGTCTTGGCCCATCTTCGGAACATTCGTTCGGACGCCCTTCCAAATAATTTTTTAATGCGATATAAAAAAAACTGAGTCGGCCTTCGGTTGTATTATCTGTATAATGAGAACGAAGGACAAGGTCGAGTCTTTTCTTGGGAAGTTGTGTCCCTTTATGACTGACAGCTGCCTTTTCTCAAGATTCACGCCTCAATCTCAGCCGTTGAATTTGAAACGCCAATCATCCAACCGTCACAATCCCTTTATTAACCCCTCATCTCTTTTCTTTACCCCTTTACGCGTACGCCTCATATTTTCAGAGAAAAAAGAGTCTTTTTAGAGAAAAGCTTTAGCAACCATTGGAGCCGTCGTTTCGTCCCCGCTTTCCTTTGATTCTCCGATTCCGGTTGACGTTCACGTTCAAGCGTTTTATCCCCGGGAACTCGATCTCATCAGCAATCTTCAAAACAGTAAGTCTCTATATTCTTCTCCTTTTCCCGGCTTCGGTCATTTCGACATCTTTTTCCTTCTCTAGGTCTTCCAACATAATGATTCGTGCGGCTTTTTGGTCGCCTCTCATTTCTCCTATCCCGTGTTCGGTTGGAAATTTCAATTTCAAGTGAGGGATAGATGACACAGCTTGGAATAGGGATAAAGCCGGTCTTCCTAGGATCCCATTATACGGGCTGTCGACTCTAACAACGTAAAATTTCGCTTCTTTCATCGTTGTGAATGGTGCTTTTCCTAATAAGACGTTCAGTGTTATAGTTCCTTCGATCGGTACAGGTTGATTACCGAAGCCGTATAGCGGTGCTTCATGGCATGGCTCTAGTTGTTCGCCTCCCAAGTTCATTTTGCAATAGGTCCGGTGATACAAGATGTTGACCGAACTCCCTTCATCGACCAGGACTTTCCAGATCTTGTTCTCCCCTATCACTGGATTTATAACGAGCGGGTCTTCATGTGGCCATATCACATCTTCGTAATCGTCCTCCGTAAATGAAATCGGAAGTGGTTGTTTGGCTGTAGTTGATTGGTACAGGTTGTAGATTTGCCTGGCATACCTCTTTCGGGCTGACTTGCTGTCCCGATCCAGTATGGTTCCTCCGGAGATCGTTCGGACCTCGCCTCTGTACTTTTCAGATCCTTCGGCTTCATTGTCTTCTCTGTTTCTCTCTTTCGGTCCTAGTTTGTTTCTCAGATCTTCGACAAACTTGGTTAATTCTCCGTCTTTTATCATTCTCTCAATTAATTTCTTCAAATGGTAACACTCGTCAGTGTTATGACCTTTATCCTGATGATATTCACAATATTTGCTGTCACTTCTTCTATTTTCAGGGGTCTTCAACTTGGGTGGCCTGACAAACCCAGGTTTACCCTTTATCTCATGGAGAATCTTCGAGATAGGTGTGTTTAATGGTGTGAACACAGTACTATCTCTATCTCTTCTTCGTTCGGCACCTTTGTCGGGCCTCGTGTCATTCAACCTGCTCTTGATATCTCCTCGACCCCTTCGGTCATCTTTTCTGTCATCCCTTCGGTCGTCCCTCCTGTCATATCTGTCATTTTTCTTGTTCTCTTTGTAGCCCCCAATTGATTCCAATTTTCTTCTGATAGCCTCTCCTCTCACATATATATCATTTAAAGATTTGGGAGGCATATCATAAAGAGAAGACCGAAGCTTCTTGCCTTTAACAGGGTCGAGGCCAGCGGCGAGGAATCCAGCCGCCTTAACTTTGTCCAAGTTGGTGACCATACCGGCTTCCTCTTTGAACCTTGCTAGGTAATCACCCAAATCCTCGTTCGGTCCCTGCCTACAGTGGATCAAGGCTTCTGTATCCTTCTCTCTTCGGCACAAATGTGAGTAGTGCCTCAAGAACTTTTTCTTCACTTGTTCGTACGAGCCTATCGACCTAGGTCTCAACGACCTGTACCACATGGATGCATTCCCCTTTAGGTAGGTCTTGAACATCTTGCAGAGCATCACATCACAGTGCCCCATCCCAGTCATAAGTGATTCATATTTCTCACAGTGGTCTTCGGGGTCACCCTTTCCGTTGAATTCGTTCATCTTCGGGAACTGCCTTCCAGGAGGCGGTCGAAACTGTTCAACGTCCTCGGTCACCACTGGCTCGTGGCTGACTTTTCTCTCTCCGAACATGGCCTTCTCGATCCTTCGGATACGATCGTCCGTATGGGGGCCTTCCTCCTCCGAGTCGGAGGAATAAACTACCTTTGACCGGGTTCTCCTCGAGTATGATTCAGAGTCCCCTGACTCATCTTCATCATTTCTGGTTCTTGGCCTCTTATCTCTTTGGTCGTCCGCCCCCGTGTCTTCGGCTTCTAGAGCTTCGCGGAGGGTCCTTTCCTGTAGCTCGATCTCCTCCCTTCGGAGCTTTAGGACCTCTAGCCTCAAACGATCGGCCTCCATTCTTTTTGCTATCCGTTCGGTTTCTTTGTTCTTATCCGTCACCTTATGCTTCCCCTTCGCCTTTTGTTGCTCTCTCCATTTCGTAAGCATCTCTTGTTGTTCCTCAGGAGTTGGCATATCTCCTTCTTCATCAAAATTTAGCAGTCTTGGGGGAATGAGAGGGGTTGTTCTTGGCATCACAGGAGGAACGGAGCGACTGTTTCCAGCCACGGTGCTATTATCATTGATGGGCGTTTCTTCGATCGTCATAGTCTCTTGGTAGATCTTAACACGAATGTATCTCTACGTTCCCACAGACGGCGCCAAATGTTACGACCGGTTTTCTCCCAGGCTTCGTTCGGTAGGACCTGCAGAAAGAGAATGCGAGGGTGGAGCCCCCCGATTCACCTCCGGTGTGAGAATAAGTTAGTCGGTTTTTTATAAGGTAATTTGAACGTAGAGAATTTGTGTTGTTGTGTGTGTAGTTATGAATTTTATGAACAATCTTACCTCCTTTTATACTTATTCTCCTTGCCGTTTATTGAGATGTAGATCTGCTTTCCAGAATATCAAATATTCTTTTGGATCATGGACCATGTGACCGTTTAAAGGTAAAAAACCTTTTATCATGGCCACGGTCGGCCACTGACAAAGTGACAATCATGTGACTGTAAATGGAAAACAGGTTGTTCATTCCTTGGGCTTAATGTTGGGCTAATGGTTCGGCCCATTAAGAGGTTGGACCTCTAACAATGATTATGAGAAATATTTATATCAGTTAGTTGATAGAGAAGATTATAAGAAATTCATTAGAGATTATCTTCTTAAAATTCCCTTAGTCGGTGAAAAGGCCCTTGAGCGCTTCAACCTTGAAGCAACGGGTGCAGCAGAGTAGAGTTTAGGCTACGCTCATAGAATAGTTAAAGAAGAAATCAGTAAGATTTGTGATTTAACTAAGAAGCAAAAATAGCTAAAATTATTTAGTAAAAAATGCTGTGAAAAAATAGTAGAACAACCATTTGAGTACGGATGTAGCAAATCATTAAGGAAGTTCTACAAGAAAAAATCGTATAAGAAATATACGAAAAAATACAGGTTTGTTAGGAAAAAGAAACCTTTCAAATCAGGTAAATATGTTAAGAAAAAATCTTCTAAGAAGTTTTCTAACGATAAACAAAAGTTTTGCCCAAAAGGAAAGAAAAATTGCAGGTGTTGGATTTGCAATGAAGAAGGACACTATGCAAATGAATGTCCTAACCGGAAGAAGCATGAAAGTAAAGCTCGAATGCTTGAACAGGTATATTCTCTAGGATATATTCCTATCGAAGAACCTTACGAAGATTTACAAGAAGTGTACATCTTAGTAGAAGAATTAGATCCTGGACCAGAAGAGTCAGAGACTAATGAATATACTTCATCATATTCAGACTGAAGAAGTGAAAGATATGGCGATATCAAATATCACCAATCCAAATTCTATTTATATCCCTGGTATCTTGAATTTTGCAGGATATAAAAAGATAGAATTACATTGCTATGTAGATATAGGAGCAAGTCTGTGTCTGGCAAGCAGATACGTTATCCCAGAAGAACATTGGGTTAATGCAGAAAAGCCTATACAGGTAAGTATAGCAAATAATAGTACCATTACTATTGACAAGGTATGTAAAAACCTTAACATAATGATTGCAGGAGAAGTATTTCATATTCCTACAATCTATCAGTAGGAATCAGGTGTAGACCTTATTCTAGGAAATAATTTTCTGAACTTATATGGACCATTTACTCAACATCCAGATTATATTATTCTGACCCATCTAGATGGAAAAGTATTTGTCAAAAAATTGGTTATAGCTAAAAAGTTTGGAGCCAAAGATTTTCTTGAATCCATGAAGAGAAACTCAAAGACTCGTCAACCAGAAGCTATAAACATCAGCCATAATAAAATTCAACTTTTAAAAAGGGGGAAGGATAGTTTAGAAAAGTTTAAAGAATTGAATTTTATTTGTAAAAATTTAGTTCTAGACATAGAAAAGAAATCGATAATCGAAAGGTTATTAGATTCAGTATGCTCTGAAAATCCTTTAGATCCCAAAAAGACTAAGCAATGGATGACAGGAAGCATCAAGCTCAGAGATCCCAAGACAGTAATCAAGGTAAAACCTATGAAGTACAGTCCTCAAGATCGAGAAGAAATTGGAAAACAAATTCAAGAGCTATTGGATATGAATATTATCATACCCAGTAAATCACCTCACATGTCTCCAGCATTTTTAGTTGAAAATGAAGCAGAAAGGAGAAGAGGTAAAAAGAGAATGGTAGCCAACTACAAGGCGATTAATGATGCCACTATATGAGACAGCCATAATTTACCAAATAAGGATGAATTACTCACCCTTATCAGAGGTAAGAAAATGTTTAGTTCATTAGACTGTAAATCTGGTTTTTGGCAGGTATTGGTAGACGAAGAATCACAGCTATTGACAGCATTTACATGTCCCCAAGGACATTATCAGTGGAAGGTGCTACCTTTTGGATTCAAACAAGCGCCCTCTATATTCCAAAGACACATGCAAAATGCATTCAGGTCGTAAGAAAAATTCTGTTGTGTATATGTTGATGATATTCTTATTTTTAGTGATAATGAACAGGATCATCGTAGACAGTTAGCAGCAGTATTGAAGAAATTCCAACAACTTGGTATTATATTGTCAAAGAAGAAAGCTCAGCTTTTCAAAACAAAGATTAATTTCTTAGGAATAGAAATTGATCAAGGAACTCATTGTCCTCAAACCCATATCTTGGAACATATTCATAAATTCCCGGATAGAATTGAAGACAAAAAACAGTTGCAAAGGTTTTTAGGTATATTAACTTATGCTTCTGATTATATTCCTAAACTTGCAGCTATACGTGCCCCTTTACAGGCAAAGCTCAAAAAGGATGTTCCATGGGAATGGAAAAATTCAGACACAAGCTACATCATCAAGGTAAAAAAGAATTTAAAGAGTTTTCCAAAACTCTATCATCCAGAACAAGATGATAAGATAATCATTGAGACAGACGCCTCAGGAGAATATTGGGGAGGAGTACTCAAAGCTGAAGTACTTAAGGAGATAATTCTAATGAAGAATTAATATGCAGATATGCTTCAGGAAGCTTTAAAGACGCCGAAAAGAATTATCATTCAAATGAAAAAGAATATTTGGCAGTCACTAGAGTAATTAATAAATTTTCTATTTATCTAACTCCAGTTAAATTTCTGGTTAGAACTGATAATAGAAACTTCACTTATTTTCTTCGTACTAGGATACAGGGAGATAATAAGCAAGGAAGACTAGTCAGATGGCAACAATGGCTATCTCGCTACAGCTTTGATGTGAAACACATTAAAGGAGTTAAAAACTGCTTAGCAGATTTCTTAACAAGAGAATTCCAGCAATAACAGGTGTAAAAGTTATGATATGACATTTCTCTATTTGCTATGCTTTTTGCAGGAATCCAAGGCCAATTCTTGGCTATAAATACGAGAAGAATTGGAGTGTAGAAATCACACCAAAATCAAACACCAAACACTTCTCTATACCTAAGATCTCTTAACAGATCGAAGAGCTTTGTTTGCTCTATAAATAAATCTCTTTCTTTGAGAAGAAATGTGGATACATCCATAGAACAGCTAGAGCTTAAAGAAGCCATCCTCTTGAAGAAATTTAAACTTATTCAGGATGAATTATTTCTAACTCGAGCAGAACTAGAATATGTAAGGAAGTACTCTCTTCCTGAAAAATAAAAGGTCATTTCTACACCTTCCTCGGAAACAAGTGAAGTAGAAACTAGCCCGGAGCAAACGGCTACCGGTAAAGGCAACTCAAATCCGTTGATACCTGTGGATTTGGTAAAAATCAAAAACGAGGCTCAGTCCTCGCAACAAAAGGTTATTTGTACACCTTCCTTAGCGATAAGTAAAGTACAGGCTAATCCAGAGCAAACGGCTCCTGGTAAAGATTCAACAAATCCGTTGAAGGTTGTGGGTTTACCAAAAATCCAGTTAGAGGTACAGACCTCAACAACGTTAGTCAAGCCTTCCAATTTAAATCTAAGGCCTAACGGGGGAATTCCAATCCCTGATAAGATTGAAGGTCAGACTTCAACATTTCCCATCGGATATAAGGCCCCAAAAGCCTATTACGTTGTGTTCAATGGCACTAATGCAGGTATTTACACTACATGGAACATAGCTGAGAAGGCAATAAAAGGTTTCTCAGGCATCAAACACAAGAAGTATAAATCATTTGCTGAAGCAAAAGTCGCAGCAGATTTATATACTAAACAGGAGTTCAAGCCACCTCTACAGTTGATTAGTTCTGCTGAAGCATTACATCCAACATACGCAGGTGCCATAACTCAGAATAAATCCTCTAACAAAGTTGTTCTAGTATTCATTCTAAGAAATCAGCAAGCAGTGTTGATTCAGACCGATGAATACACTCATGAATCTAGCTATGCGAAGTTCAACTATCTTTATCGAATAGGAAGATTAGCTACTGAAAAGGAGTTCGTTGATGAACATCACTTCACAATGGATAAAAAGAATGTTAGCTATTTCAACTTTTATCCAAATGCCAGTCCAGAAATGGTATACGAGGCATATCGGTATGGATTATTAGCACAAATTTATCCAGCTAGTAATCTCCTGGAAATTTCTAAGTTCCAAAAAGAATTTAGAAATGCGATTAAGGTTTTTAAGAAAAATTATCTTAAAAATCTAGAAACAGATATCTTCATCAAAACCACCAGCACAATTATTTGTTGGGAGAATGAAGAGTAGTATGATTGTCCACCAGAACCACTTATTCATCATTTACAGGTTGGTGCGGCAAAAGAAAGAATTTATTCTCCTAGTCAAGCTATGGAAGCTACCCTGGAGAAGCAAGATTTGAGAGAACTTGTTGAGCAAAAGTTATTGGTCTTGATCAATAAATTATTCAGCATCAAGCGAGAAGACAAGCTAAAGGTTAACCTCGCCACCATTACTGCGTTAATGACATCTTATTCCCATTAAGGACTAAGTGAAGAAGATTACAGCAAAGTTGTGGCTTTCAAAAAGCAATTATTACACAAAGATGCTGTCGGATCTCATAAAGAAATCTTTTGTAAAAGAAAGCAAAAAGGAAATATAAAAATTTGGCATGCTACTTAATTGTCAAATTTGTGGTCCCACCACCAAAGAAGAAGAAGACAAGTTGTCTAAAGCAACTGGAAAAGCAGCGGTGGAGGAATAAAGTAATCTACTTTATGAAAGTAAAGTAGGAATCTACTTTATAAAAGTAAAGCAATCACTTTACTTTAAAGAAAGGCATCTACTTTTCTTAATGGAGCATCAACTTTAGCTAAAGGGGAAAGCAAAGAATCTACTTTAGAAAAAGCATCTGCTTTACAAATAATGCAAGTTTGTACAGATCCTCGACCTTAGGATATAAAAGTTGAGTTAAGTTTTAGTTTGGAGGACATCGAAAAACATACACACAACACTGTATGCAAAATTCTCAGAGTCCTTAGAATAATGAGTGAGTAAAAACCCTACGGGGTTAAGAGTGTAAACATGCTCATAATGAGTCTATATCTGTAACATATTATCTTAATCAATAAAAAGTCTTTTCTTTTTATAAATCTTGGTTATATTCTTGTTATTCTGGAGTCCGTTTGGAGCACAGGGAGTACCGCTAGGCAGGAGGCCATTGGGGAAACGCCGCTCGTAGGATTGAAGACAGAGAATAAAAAGCCAGAAGATTTAAAGAAGAAATGAAGTTTTAGAGATCAGATAATCACTGAACAGATAAAGATCATTGGAGACCCTGGTAAAACTCTAAACCCTGTTTTAAACAAATTTATATAAAACTGTTTATATTTAGCAATTTTGATCATGATTAGCAATAATCGAAGGTCTGTAATGTTCCCTTGGAGCTTAACCATTAATGGTAACACCATTAGACTTAGTGATGAAGACCTCTTCACTAGAATAAGAGATCTAGCATGTCTAGATATCAATAACAGTAGACTAGACCGACTTAGAGAATTCTATATCAGTTTAGAATTAATGTACGAACAGCATGGTAGGTTCTACATTAGAAATAGTCAAGAAATTGACGGTTTAAAAAACCATATTGGTAGCTTTATTGGAGAAGCTAGTGATAAGTTCCATGCCTTCTGTTTCTGCAAAGGCAAGAAATAACATGATTATTAATAGTAATCATAGTTTAGACCTCTTTTGGTCGAAAAAGTACGGTGGAGACTCCATCTTTAAGAAAACATCTGCTTCCGCACCTGTTATAATTACAGTCCTTTGTGTCTCCCCCCTTAATAAATTAATGTAAAACTGTTTATATTTAGCAATTTTGATCATGATTAGCAATAATCGAAGGTCTATAATGTTCCCTTGGAGCTTAACCATTAATGGTAACACCATTAGACTTAGTGATGAAGACTTCTTCACTAGAATAAGAGATCTGCATGTTTAGATATCAATAATAATAGACTAGACCGACTTAGAGAATTCTATATCAGTTTAGAATTAATGTACGAACAGCATGGTAGGTTCTACATTAGAAATAGTCAAGAAATTGACGGTTTAAAAAACCATATTGGTAGCTTTGTTGGAGAAGCTAGTGATAAGTGCCATGCCTTCTGTTTCTGCAAAGGCAAGAAATAACATGATTATTAATAGTAATCATAGTTTAGACCTCTTTTGGTCGAAAAAGTACGGTGAAGACTCCATCTTTAAGAAAACATCTGCTTCCGCACCTGTTATAATTACAGTCCTTTGTGTCTCCCCCCTTAATTGCTAATCTACGCACAGATGGTTTCGTTTATGTTACAAAGCTGAATGCGAAAGAGTTGTTCGTTGTTATGGAATTATACTGACAAATAATGATCCCGGCTATGAGCTTAAGGTATAACATAGTTTGCTAAGGACTAGAGATTCCAATCCAAGCTCCCTTATTGAGTCTCCCATTCGACAGGGGAGGTAGAGCAGAGCCTAACGATCTGAACCCTTGGGTGGTTGAATTAACTAATTATAATCGATCAAAGTACACCACTGAATCTACAAGATCATAGACTCTAACCAACATTGGAAAATGGAAAGGAAAGCTTGTAAATGAAACACTATTAAGAAAAGAATTGAAGAGTCTAGGTTAGGGGACTTACACAATCCGAGATTCACAAATCACCAATACAGAGCACACACATAACCAATCAATTAGTTGACAAGATCCACCAAAGCGCGGTCAAACACTATTCAAGTATTACTTCTACTTCTATCAACAATAAGTAAAAGCAAAATAAGAACACACACAATATTTGACGTGGAAACACCCACGCCCCAAACTTGTATTATTAATCTTAACAATATTCAATAATACATCAAAACAATAACACCTTAACGGTGTCCCAAACCAGATACTTGAGCCAACAATGCTAAAGCATCCCCCAAACAATACTTAAGACTACATCTCTTAAGCTTTCACACCAAACAAATAAAATATGACTATGTATATATAGCCATCCAAAACTTAGCCACGAAGACTTACCGTACTTGTTGTACAAGTCTTACATACTTGTTATACAAGCCTTCCAATTCTTGGCACCTAATTACCCAACTTAGTGATCAAGACATGCCATATTGTGAGAAGCACCAAGCCCAATGTCTTAAAGTCTAGCCCAATAAACAGTCTCGAATAAATGTCCAATGATTAATGTCTTTGATTCCTTTTGTATGTGAGTTGGCAGTTTGTCATTTCCTTGTTTTTGTCCGTTTGTACTCACTATATAAAGACATAAGATGAATGAGAAAACCTAGACTGGCAGTTATCCTTTTATCTCACCATATATTATTGTCTTTCTTCTTCTTCAAGCTCTTAACAATGGAGATCTATTTGTTGTAAGAAATGTTTCACTCTTTATGTTATCAGAGCCTACCATTGTAAAATAGAGCTGAAAGAAGTCGTGTTGCAGATCTTTGTTAAAAGTCCAGTCTTGTTCAACATCAAGACTCTGTGTTTGTCTTGTGTTTGTCATCTCTGTGTTGTTCTTCAGATCTATCTTCGTGTGTTCTGTGTTGTGTCTTTGGTTGTTAAAATGGCTGCTACTAGTACTCGTATCTCACTACAAGATCTGGTTAATCCTTTGTACCTTCACCCTTCGTATGGAGCTACGTCTGTACAATTTGAGAAGCTCCAAGGGTCGTCTGACTTCAGATCTTGGAAAAGAGCAATGGAAATCAATCTTGCCTCCAAGCGTAAGCTGGGTTTTGTGACTGGTGACGTGCCTAGACCAATAGATGCAGTGCAAGGAGAGCTGTGGGACACTTGCAACAACATGGTAATCGCTTGGTTAACTCATAATGTTTCTCCCTCTATTATGAAATCTATCATGTTTATGACCTCTGCCGCTGGTATATGGTCTAACCTTGAAACTCATTTTCAACTTACAAATGGGTCTCGTAAGTATAAATTAAGTAAAGACATTTATGAGTTAAGACCGAGCACTATGTCCATCAATGAATATTACACTGTTATGCGTACTCTATGGGAAGAATTAGAAACCTTAAATGTGTTGCCTACAGTCACAAGTCCCAGTGATGAAGTTAAAACTCTATTGGGTAATATTGCATCTCAGCAAGAAGAAAGTAAACTATTTCAGTTCTTGAACGGTCTTGACGAGTCTTATAACTCTCATCGTATTCATTTCCTTCTTATGTCGCCTCTGCCATCTGTAGAAACTGCTTCTGTAGCCTTGCAGCAAGAGAAGGCTCAAAGAGAGCTACTTCACTTAAATAAATTGGATAGTGAATCGGTTGCTCTCTTTTCTAGACCAACCTCTGTTAAACCTGTGTTACCTGTACCTGTGTGCACCGTCTGTGGTAGGAAAGGTCACAAAAGTGACAGATGCTAGAATGTGATTGGCTATCCTAAGTGGGACAATAAACAGGGCAACTCATACTCTGGTCCTAAGAGCAGATTTCAAAATGTTGGTAATCAAAGATGGAATACTGGGCCTAAACAAGGGACTTCTTCTAAAATGGTTGCTACAGCTCAGGTTGCAAATGAACCATCATCTATTTTCTTTCCTGAACAGCTAGCTCAATTGGCACAAATGTTCACTATGCAGCAAAGAGGATCGGATACAGATGAAGAATTGGAACAACACTTCTCTGGCATGATGTCTTGTAATTTGATTCAAGGGCCAGTTGACTCTTGGATTATAGATTCAGGAGCCACGGACCACATGACACCTGATTACCACCATCTGTCTGATCCAGTGTTGCTCACCAAGAACACTCAGATTGGTCTGCCAATAGGAGCTCAAGCACATATCTCGCATATGGGAACAATGCAACTGAATACTGGATTATTGCTGCATAAAGTGTTGTGTGTCCCTTCTTTCCATCATAAATTGTTGTATGTGAGAAGATTGGTTGTAGACAGTGATTGTCAGGTTCAGTTTTTCAAAACTCACTGTGTCATTATCAACAACAAGTCGAAAGAAGTGGTTGGAGTTGGTAAAGCATATCAAGGACCGTATTACCTGGTGGATTATATGTCAAATGATATCTCAGAGACCTATTTGAACTCTTCACCACATTCTGCTAATGCCTCTAATGTTCCAGCTGTCCCCACGGAATTTGATAAGTGGCACCACAGGTTGGGACATGCCTCTACTTTAAAACTCAAGCTAATCCTTTGTGTGAAACCTTTCGTTGATCTCTCTCCCAAGGTATGTATTACTTGTCCGATGTCGAAGTTCACTAAACTGCCATTTCCTTTAAGTGATTCGTATGCTCAAACTCTATTTGAACTCATACATATCGATATATGGGGGCCGTATAAAGTATGTACAAGAGGCCTGTTCAAATTTTTTCTTACTATAGTTGATGACAACACTCGAAACACATGGGTTTATTTGCTTCAATATAAATCTGATACATTATCTGTTCTTGAAACTTTTGTTCATTATGCCAAAACTCAATTCAAGGGAGTTGTACAAACCATAAGATCTGATAATGCACTCGAATTTGATGATTCCTTGTGTAAGAAATTTTTCCAGCAATTTGGAATTACTCATCAAACTTCATGTGTGAGAAGGCCACAACAAAATGCCCGTGTTGAACGAAAACATCGACACATTTTAGAGGTGGCTCGTGCACTAAGATTCCAAGCTTCACTTCCTTTGTAGTATTGGGGTGAATGTGTGATGGTTGTTGTCTACATAATTAACAAGTTGCCCACTGTTGTGTTAGGTAACAAATCTCCATATGAATGTCTATTTAAGGAACAACCAGACTATAGTGTAATGAAGATATTTGGTTGTCTTGCATTTCGTGCAACCCTTCAACTCCTGGTGATAAATTTGCCTCTTGTGGTGTCCCCTGTGTTCTTCTTAGCTACCCTGCTCTGCAAAAAGGGTACAGACTGCTAAACTTGCAAACTATGACAACCTTTGTGTCACGAGATGTCTTGTTCCATGAATTTGTGTTCCCTTTCAAACCTTCTTCTGTTGAATCATATATGCATCATGTGCCGGACAAACCAACTGCACCTACTGCATCTATCTATGATGATTTTGTCCCAATCGTTGATACACCTTTACTTGATGATCAGCCACATCAATAGAGCCCTCTATCTCCTTCAGAAAACAATGAACACACTGAACATACTGAACCACCAAACCACCACATGTGCTAGTGAGAAGATCAAGCAGAACTCATAATGCTCCTCCTTGGCACAACGACTACATTACAAGTCGCCCTCCCTCTCAAGTCAACTTTGTGGCTACAACAACTATAAATCCTACCTTTCATTGTCAACTCTTACCACAACTACTAATCTAGTATATTTTAAAGATGCAATTTCAAGTGAACACTGGGTGCAGGCTATGAATGCAGAGCTCGATGCCCTAGAGCAAAACGAAACCTGGTCCATTGTTCCACTGCCTCCTGGCCAACATGTTATAGGATCAAAATGGGTTTATAAAACAAAGTTAAATCCAGATGGATCACTTTTGAAGTATAAAGCCAGATTAGTTATTCTTGGGTGCAAGCAGCAATATGGGTTGGATTATCATGAAACGTTTGCACCAGTGGTTAAAATGACCACTGTGCGAACATTATTGGCTGTTGCAGCATTAGAAAACTGGCATACTGTTCAGATGGACGTGACCAACGCCTTCCTTCACGGTGAGTTGCTTGAAACGGTCTACATGTCTCTTCCTCAAGGATACACCCACATGGGCTCAAGGATTCACCTTAATCACACTCTTACATCGATGAGTAAATCTCAGCCACGACTCGTATGTAAACTTCACAAATCTCTGTATGGTCTACGTCAGTCTCCTAGACTTTGGTTCTCAAAAATTCTCCTATACTATTCAATCCTTGGGTTTCATTCAATCTAAAGCTGACTACAGTCTGTTCGTTCTTCACTCACTCTCGAACGTTACTATAATTCTGGTCTATGTCAATGACATCCTGATGTATGGCAACTCTCTATCTACGATTAATGACATAAAGGTGATGATGGCTAAGTCTTTTAACATGAAAGACCTTGGTCCTGCAAACTATTTTCTGGGAATTGAAATACACAGATCATCAAGTGGTTTCTTTCTCTCGCAACAGAAATATACTACAAACATCTTGCAGGAGTTTGGGATGATGCAAGCCAAACCACTGCATTTACCTATGGACATCAAACTAAAACTTACTGCTGACCTGGGGGATCCTCTTCCTGATCCAACTGCATACCAAAGGTTAATAGGAAAACTCATCTACCTCACGATAACACGCCTAGATATTTCTTTCTCAGTACACAGTACATGCAACACCCCACCTCTGTTCATATGCAAAATGTAAAACGTCTGCTTTGATATTTAGTTGGCACTATCTCTCAAGGAATTCTTCTTGCTTCCGCCTCAGCTGCTCAATTGACAGCTTATTGTGATAGCGGCTGGGCTGGCTGCGTTTCTACTCGAAAATCAACATCTGGCTATTGTATATTTCTTGGAGACTCACCCATTTCCTAGAAAACTAAGAAACAAACTGTAGTGGCTCGTTCATCAGTAGAGGCCGAATATCGTGCCATGGCAATCACAGCCTATGAAGTAACTTGGTTAACTACCTTGCTCAAGGACTTGGGTCTACAGAATTTACCACCAGCCATTCTCAAATGTGACAATCAAGCTGCCTTGTCTATTGTTACGAAACCAGTACTGCATGAACGTACCAAACTTATTGACATTGATTGTCATTATGTTCGTGATCAATTGAGGGCAGGGGCTATAACTACTCAACATGTCTCCTCTGCAGAACAAGTTGCTGATATAATGACCAAGGTACTGCCAGTAAAGCTTCATGAGGCTCATGTCAACAAGCTGGGAGCTTTACCTTCGTCTCACTCACCAGCTTAAGGGGGTGTATTGTGAGAAGCACCAAGCCCAATCTCTTAAAGTCCAGCCCAATAAACAGTCTCGAATAAATGTCCAATGATTAGTGTCTTTGATTCCTTTTGTATGTGAGTTGGCAGTTTGTCATTTCCTTGTTTTTGTCCGTTTGTACTTACTATATAAAGACATAAGATGAATGAGAAAACCTAGACTGGCAGTTATCCTTTTGTCTCACTATTATTGTCTTTCTTCTTCTTCAAGCTCTTAACAATGGAGATCTATTTGTTGTAAGAAATGTTTCACTCTTTAGCCATATATAATAATTGTCTACACATACAATTATTATCTTACTCACATATATCTTGGACCACCCAAACTTATACAATCACATTGGGTTGAAACCCAACACACAGCCCGTATATTAAATTAGAATATAAGGTAGTTAAGTCAAACTACATATAGTATAAGATATACAAGTTAACAAGTACGAAAATTGGTACAAGATGAACATGCACTGCGTGATACAGTAGTTGTAATATAACTACATGAGTATGGGCTTCTATAAGTTGACTCTGAATGAGATGCTATAACCAACATTGAAATAAAATAGACAATAGAGAAGTGCTTCTTATTTAGTAATAATATGTAGCATTGTTACATTGCTATAGTCTGCAACTTGTTGTTTAACACATGGGGTTTACGTAAAAAACGGAGCTTTAGGTGATAAGGCGTTTCTCTTCTCAATCTATTTTGTAGAGTTGACCTTGAGCTCTATGCGAATATGCAATCATATATTTCGGCATATCCATCAAGTCGTCAACTAAAAATTTGATCCCAAAACACTTGGAATTTGAGAAACAGCCATCATTTTAATAAATAGCTCAATGTTTAGATTATAGTAGGATGACGAGATATATATAATTTATAAGTACGGAAGATTAACCTGTGTTAAATATATATGAGTATAAGATCCTTGTAAGGGCCTTTCCCAACACCTTAAGGTTTTGGGTGAAATGGTTTCTAACATGGTATCAGAGCTCTGGTGTTTGTGGAGGTCTCAAGTTCGAACCTCACCACCCCCAATATTCTCAATTTAATTTGCACTAAGGAATTGCTCCAAAAATGGGCTCCTAGTGACCACTCTTACCCCATAGTGGGCTTGCGAGTGAGGGGGGATGTTAAATACCCCATAGTGGGCTTGCGAGTGAGGGGGATGTTAAATATATATGAGTATAAAATCATTGTAAGGGCCTTCCCCAGCACCTTAAGGTTTTGGGTGAAATGGTTTCTAACAACCTGTACTGCAAAGTGCGAACTATGGAAGTTATATAAGTACGGGCATCGATATTTGACCGTTTAATGAGATGCTGGAAATGTCAAATGCAATAATGTCTTTCTTAGTTATGTATAATGTAGCTGCAACTTGCATATCGTGATATCAGTGATTCTTTCTTTCCTGTCGATTGTACACATGGGAATCAGCAGGAAGCTAATTTTTTTTCCAGTAGAGATAGTAGCTTTTATGATAATGAAACTAAAATTAAAAAGATTTTGAATCTCTGTTAGCAAAGGATTTGCTCAGCACTCGATCTGTGTAGAACTTACTGAGTGGTTGTTCTATATATCGTTTCAATTGTAGGAATTTAAGTGTATAACAAAATGTTGGAGATTAAAGAGAATAAACTTGTTCTCAATAATTCACACAACTTACTCACACAAAAGAGATAAAAAAAACTCACAAAAGTATTTCACTCAAATGATTTGATAATTTTTTATAATTACAAAGCTTGGAAGATTGTCTAGGACTACATGGAACCTACTAGAATGCTTCTAGTACATGCACCTTAATTAATATGTAACTCTCTAGGAACATGAAAGGTGAAAAGACGAGAACTCAAAAGACAAAAGCTTAAAGGACATAAACTCAAAGGACTAAACTAGATATTTCAAGAACATTCTAGATAATTAAAATAATAAAATAAGTTTAGCTTATAATATTTTAACACCCCCCTTAAGCTAAACTTTGCACATGCCAAGTTTCTTCTTCAACTCTTTGAAAATGTCGGGTCTCAAAGGTTTTGTAAAAATGTCACCAATTGATCTTGTGTCTTGCAGTGTTTGACCACGACTTCTCCTTTCTTCACCAAATCTCGAATAAAATGATATTTGATTCTAATATGCTTGCTCTTCCCATAAAATACCGGATTTTCCGTGAGTGCTATAGCAGACTTGTTATCACAATATATAATCGAACTTTCTTTTGTGGCATGTTTGAGGTCCTCTAACACCCATGTGATCCATAAAGCTTGGCAACTAGCTAATGATAGAGAAATATATTTCGCCTTCGCCGTTGATAGAGCCACAGCTTGTTGTTTCTTTAACATACATGTGATGGCACTAGAGCCAATGAAGAAAATATTTCCCGAAGTGCTTTTACTATCATCAATACTTCCGGCCCAATCACTATCGCAATATCCAATCACCTTAGTACCATTTGTCTTTTGATAATAAATTCCATCTCCAAGTGTTCCACGAACATACCTCAAAATTCTTTTTCCGGCCTCCCAATGTGTCTTCTTTGGTTGCTCCATGAATCTACTAATCAAACTAACACCATATGTTATATCCGATCGAGTGGCGGTCAAGTACATCAAACTTTCAACAAGACTTCTATATAATGTAGGATCAACAAACTTAGAATCATCATCCATGCTCAATTTCAAGCCAACTTCAACGGGGGTACTACTTGGTTTCGCATCTTCCATTCTAAACTTCTTCATCAAATCTCTTGCATACTTTTCTTGAGAGATAAAAATTCCATTCTCATCTTGCTTTACCTCAATACCAATAAAGTAGTGAAGTAGTCCCAAATCGGTCATCTCAAATTCTTGCATCATATTATTCTTGAATTCTTCAATATCATCATTATTATGTCCCGTAAAATTCAAATCATCCACATACAAGCCAATGATGAGAAAGTAAATATTAATGATTGGAAGATATGATATGATTAATGTAAATATTTCGAGGATTCAACTCAACTTAAATTAGATTGTAATAAGTAAATATTGTATGAACTGTCACAGGAATCTCAGATAGTATTATCTGTCAGAAGAAAAATTACTAAAGTCAATCTACCGACTTGAAGATTACAACATTGAAAGAAGTTCAGACATCTGATCAAGCCTCATAAGTAGATTCATTTACAGTGACAGAGATTTTTACAGTGACAAATGATTTTCAGTCAGAATACAAGAGAATTAAGGAGATATGAGAAAAGCAAAAGGACCACATTTTAAAGTCAGAAAGTCGGACAGTACATCGAACGTCAACAAAAAATTGTATTTCTTTGTTAATTTCAGTAAGATTTGGCTATTAAAGGATTTATATTAATTCTCCTTTAATTGATTATATTATGTGATTGATTTAATTAATAAATTAATTCTATCAAATTAATTTATTCATTAAAATAATTACTTAATTAATTAAATCAGAATTTTATGTTAAAGAAAATTAATTAAATGATTATCAGACAATCATTTAATTAATTAAAGCTGGTATTTCTTTGTTAATTTCAATGGTTCAAGAAAAAGATTTGGCTATTAAAGGATTCATATTAATTCTCCTTTAATTGATTATATTATTTGATTGATTTAATTAATAAATTAATTCTATTAAAATTAATTTATTCATTAAAATAATTACTTAATTAATTAAATCAGAATTTTATGTAAGAGAAAATTAATTAAATGATTATCAGAAAATCGTTTAATTAATTAAAGCTGGAAATTGTACTGGTACTACCTGCTCAGAAAGGTAGTACATAAGGTAGTTTCAGAACAATCTAGACGATAGTATCGACAGCTACAAAGGTAGTAGCCTCCCTGAGAATGTAGTACCGATCAAATGAGAACGTAGTAACCTTCTTGACAAAAGGTAATACTGATCAAACAAAAGGTAGTAACTTTCTCTCAAAGGTAGTACTGCCCAACAAAGGTAGTTCGAGGCAAATTGTCAAGAAAAATAGGTAGAAATTTTGTGAATCAAATGCTATATTAAAAGGACAAGGCGACCAACAACAATACATACAAACAGAAGATATTAAAGATAGAAACTCAGATCAAATCTCTCATCTTTAATACACACTGCCAGAGCCTTTAATTTTCTATAAAATCAAGTTAAATTCCTTTGTAATATTTAATCCGATAGAACTTGGTTATTGATCACTCTTTTACTACTAGCGAATTAATTTTTCTATTCATGTCTTGATTTTTATTAACAAATCTTGAAAAGTTAATGTCGAATTTTCTAAATTTGTTTCTATTAACTTGATATCACTTATTGTAACAACCCTCAAGTTTAATATATCGTTATATTTAACTTGAACTTTGTTTCATTTTAATTCCGAATAAATTTATCTAAATTAAGTTTAAATCGAACGGACAAATTTAAAAAAATTGATTTAGATTGTATTCAATCCCCTTCTACAATCTATTTGGACCTAACAAAAACGTAGCTCATCAACCTCTATTTTATCAAAACTACAAATGTTGGGTGTTTCTTCGAAAAAGAAAAATTAAATATTGGCTTACGTCTTTATTCACTACAAAGTTTATAGCTATCTCTCATTTTTACTATATTTCTTTTATTTCCATTATCTTATGTTTATCTTATGTGTATAAATGTGATATCTTTTTATTTTCCTAAATCTAATAAAAGACTTCCTGATCTTAGTCTTAATTTTTTTTATTTCATATACTTTACTTCTTGATTACTAAAATATTAATAAAAATTTTGATTAAAAAAATAACAACTCCTTTTTTAAATCAAATAACCTTATCAAGTAATTTATAACTTAATAAATATTTTTAGCACTTATGATATTTGAATATATTTGTTTTTATATTTTTTATGTAATGTTTTGATTTTTATAAAATTAATTTTTGGAAAGAGAATAACGTGAGCTATTGTTGTAGGGGTGAAGGCCCTATCTACCCCATTTTGGGGGGAGGGGTTACCAAAATACGCAGATCCAAAAACGCAGTCCTAAATACCCACGGGATACGCTACTGACAGAGTATTATCCTCATGTCACGCCACTGGGAGAGAGTATTATCCTCATGTCACGCCACTGGGAGAGTAGTATCCTGATGTCACGTCACTGGGAGAGTAGTATTCAGCTGTCACGCCACTGGGAGTGGAGTATCAAGCGGGTACTGTTGCAGTAGATACGCATTTGTGTAATACGTATCATGAGACACGCATTCCTGAGAAGCGCATCTTACGTCATCATCGTCTTCTCCAGGCGATTCGACGGGCGACTGGCCGGACGATTTTTGCGAGTTTTTTCATCTCCTTCGTTCTCCCACCTCAGTCAGTTTTCGGTTGAGTTCTATATACCAAAATAATCGCCTCAGCGTCCTCTACAACCCTATGCCATTAATTTATCGATTCTTTTGCCGTATTTCAAACGCCCAAATCGAACCTAATTCCCGACTTTGTTCTCCGATCTGGTTCAAACACGCCCCTACGGGCCAGATTTCAACAAATCGATACATTAAAATGATTAGCAAAGTATGGGCATCAATTTTATGTGGTCGTATGGATCGGAGATGGACGGAACGTGGCTCGGAGATGGACGGGAACGTGGTCGGCGATTTCCGGTAGGGAGAGTCGGGGAGGTCAGTTCTTGGCTTAGAAAAAATTGTGAAAAAACTGATGTTGGGACACGCCGTTGCCAGTGGCGTGTCCCGTGAGTACTGAGGGCCACGATTTTGAAAACGGGTATATCGGACCATAGACCTCCAAAATGAGGTATTTTGGTCATTTTCTCTTGTTGTAGACGTATAAATATTTTCTAAAATTTATATTTATATAATAACTGAATATTATATTTTCATATTAATTATTTTAATTATTTAAAATTAACTGGCATATATTATGTATACATGTTTTTGTTAATATTTAAATTTTGATTTTTCATTTTAAGGATTGTTTTCATATTAAAAGTAAAATTTTACTTTATTAAAATAAATCTAAATTTTTTGTGTATTATGATAAAACTAGTCTACTGTCCCACTAGTTTTGAATATAAAGAAACAAACTCGTAATTCCTGACTGGTGCAGGCTGTTCACCTGTTGCTGGTAGGATTATGAATTTATGATCTCATACAATCTGCAAGGAAGAGATCTGTTTGTGAAGGAAGAATCAGCATATTTGTACCCAAAAAAGTTGTGGCCAGAAAATTTTGTTTCTGGTCCGGTAGGCTGTGATCAGTCAGACACCTTATCTCATAAGTAATGAGTTGCATTGCTAGAGAAATGAACACACTCGAGGAAAAAGATTGCAGGATACTGTTCCAAATCAAATAGTAATGTTTACGGCAAGAGTCTGAACCTTTAGTAGGTGAAAGTCTTGTGGTTTTGGAAAACGTCGACAGAGAGCAACAATCGTCCACTATCAAATTTGATTCTTGTCAGAAATTTCACGGAGAAATAGTGCTGATGACAGGTGCCTCAAAACTTTAGGAATTGAAGAACAATTTAGTATAGCACATGATCAACGAATAACATAATAAATTGCATAAGATAGCCAAGTTCCTGACTTCCCCTTTGGCACAAACGTATATGTAGAGAAAATATATATTCTGCCGTTAGCGTTAAGAAACAAACCAAAGTTTCCATATTAGAACTGCAATTAGGCTACAGTTACAGTGGCAACTGGCAAGTAACAAAGAAAACAATCCAAACCATGTTTCATGGAGTAGTTAAAATGCTGCCAAATATTTAAAGAAAAAAAAAAAACTACAGTTTGCTGGAAATATCAAGTAAAAAACAAGGCCTATCAGCAATACATGACAAACTTAACTAAAATAGGCACCACATATGATATAATACATTGACCACACAGGTGCCACATCAAATACATACCATAGATAAGGTACGTGAACAGCCAAATTTAACATAAAAAACAAATAAAACGTTCTACTTCACACCCAAACCAAGCAGCTGAGAGTCTTCATAAAGTTCTAAATGTAGAGTTCTTAAGGAATTTAGGTGCTCAAACTCATCAAGCTGTGAACAAGTTCAGGTGAGTTGTCTCACTTCTTAGCATTAGTTTATGTCATATGGCGCCATGACAGCTTTAATACTCCAGTTAACTAAAGCAGGATCCCTCTCTTTTTCTCAGGAATTTCCTTGTACAATGAATCACCGCCACGTGCGAATCTTTCATTAGGATGCTGCACATTGCTATGGCGGCAAAAATAGCAGCCTCTCAATATATCTTCTTCTGCAAGACGAATTCATGTAGTAAGCAAAACAAGTAGCCCATGAACTTGATCAGCAATGGACACACAAACAAATCAATAAGCAAGCATAAAAATGCACCCAATAGGACTAAGAGATGGATAAAATCACATGACCACTTTTACATGACAAAAAACAACCTGGAATATTATCTGTTGGACCCATGGATACGCAAAGACTGAAAGAAAGAACCCCGCCGGCACTTGTCAGTTCAGCGAAAAACATCTCCTCTGGTGCAAGAGCATCATCACTGTTTTTAGCCGTGAAGTTGATATGGAAAAGAGAGCATGTCGGCAGGATCGCACGTGTACCGAAACCCTGGTCCAGCAGTTCATAATTTGTATGCTACATATTTCGGGCCAAGGCAAACAGAACAGAAAGAAAAATCAGAAAAGGTGATTGATTCAAAGAAAAGCATAATAAATCCTTCACAAGGAAACTGACTCTTTTTTGGTTGTAGAATGTCACGGCTTCAATTGCATACGGCTTTGCATCATAAAATTGTTCCGAAGTGTGCTCCCGTTCCTTTTGGGGTTCAGGAACACAGTTATCATGTTCAAGCCTGCAATTTAAGATATATAAACAAAAATCACTATAAACTTTGAGCAAACCAAGACCACTGGATTTTGATTCAGTTTTAGATAAAGAAATGTGTCAAGAAAGCATGTCCTAGTTTAAATTTCGTTTGGAAAATCACAACCCCTACCTAATTGCCGCCCTATGGCCCATAAACCAAACATTTACCAAGACAGAACATAAAAATAAATACATATGGGAGAGCTTAATTTCCTAGATGGCAGGGGTATGGACAGGCTTAGTACTCAGGATTTTATTTCAGGGTTATGCATCAATTGATTAGGGTTCATAACCCCTACCTGATTGCCTCCCTATGGCTCATAAACCAAACATTTACCAAGAAAGAACATAAAAAACAAAGAAAGCAAATTCTATGAATAGAGAGCAGAGAGCTTGGTTTCCTGGCTGGCAGGGGTATGGACAAATTTAGTACTCAGGTATTTTTTTTCATGGTTATGCATCAATTGATTAGGGTTCACAACCCCTACCTATATGCCGCGGGCCACCCTATGGTTCATGAACCAAACATTTACCAAGACAGAACATAAAAAACAAATAGATAGCAGAGAGCTTGGTTTCCTGGCTGGCAGGGGTACGGACAAGTTTAGTACTCAGGTATTTTTTTCATGGTTATGCATCAATTGATTAGGGTTCACAGCCAATATACCCAATGGTCCTAGACAACAAGGGCTAGAGGTTATTATAATATGCAAGCAGCAAACAATAGCAAAAACAATAAGTACGTACATATAGCACTTGGAAAATAATAGAACTGAGAACCTAACAGCAGGTAGCCCTAGTATATAAATAAACGGCAGAAAAACCAATCAAAATAAAGGTACAAATTCCAAAACTCAATTGCGTACCGATTTTGAAACCCCAACTCCATATCTATTATGTATACCGGGATGACGCAGCTCTTAAGGTCACAGCTATGCTAATCAAGTACAGCTTTGCTTCTTCATTCTTTAGATAGCCATATAGGTCATTTTTGATTGCAAGACAACCTCGCCATTCAGTTATATGTATATAACATGTGTTTTAGATATAAACAATTCATACACACACAGACACATAGCTTGTGGAGTATATTACAAATTGGTGTGAGGTACAAGAGTCAAGGAACTACTTACATGTGCATTTCCTTGTCAGGAATTGTGTTGTTCATATTGATGTCACATATGTCTTCAAGGGTTTTGTAAAGGCCATCATCGCCACGTATGAAGCCTCCACTTTCAGGATGCTGAACATTTTCAAATAAGCAAAAACGACATCCATTCAATTTATCGCCTGCAAGACAAATTCATAATGTTAAAACAAGTAGCCAAACAAAAAAAAAAGAGAGAAAAAAAAAAAGGGAACATCTTATGGTGATAAAATGACAAAGACAAACCTGACATAGAGTTTATTGGCCCCATGCATTTGCAAAGGCTGACAGAAAGAGATTCGTTGTCAAAGGCAATCAGCTCGGCGAAAAACAACTCCTCTGGAGCACGAGCAACATTAGCATTCCTAGCGGTGAAGTCGATATGGAAAATGGTGCACGACGGCGTGAACGCAGGTGTCATACCACCAGCCGCCACTAGTTCATATTTTTGAAGCTATAAAATTGAGGGGCAAGGCAATTAAACACAACAGAAGAGAATACGTTAAAGAGGACGATTAACGTAAAACAAATTGAGGAAGGGGAAGACTACTGACTGAATTTTGGTTATAGTAGTTCAAGGCTTGAGTTACGTATGGCGTTGCTGGATGCTCAACTCCTTTTTTAAGGTACCTCCACCTGCCAAACTCATGAGAACCAGCGTGGCATGAATCTGGAGGCCTGCAAGGCACTATGAAAATAAGCAAGCAGCACACGACATCTTAAACAACTCAATGTACATATAATCTTAAACAACTCAATGTACATCTAATCTTAAACAACTCAATGTACATCTAATCTTAAATAACTCAATGTACATATAATCCTGGGTGCAGTGCAACTAAAATACAAAAATCAGTAAAAACTTGGTGTCAATTGAAAAGCAACCTAAGCATTATATGAATGTAAGGATTCGGTTTTGGTATTCAAATCACCTTGCCCTAATTTCAAAAACTCAATTAATTTAAAACGTCGATTACATACATACGGATTTCAAAACCTCCCTCAACATCAACTGAGGGGGATATAGAAACGGTAGGAGTCCAGATTTATTATGTATGTAGTGAAATTAAAAAAAAAAAAAGAGTAGAAAATTACCCGGAAGGTGTAGGATCAAATAGATGACACTTATCCCCATGTGTGGAGTTAAAATGCTGAGCAGGCGAAAGCGCGGAGTCATAATAATTCCAATAAGACGAAGTGCTACCGGCCGTCTCCCTCACTGAACGCAGAAGCACCATCGTTGTCTTTTTTCCCCTCTTTTCGTATTGGGTCAAATCTATTTAGTTGGTTCAAGTAAGATCTACGCTTATTTATTTCAGAAGATGATCAATATGACAATGTGCCTGTTTGGCAATTTTCTGTTTCAACTTATAAGTTACTTATTTCGGAAAAAATTTCGTATTTACATACTTTGTTTTAGAGAAAAATGTGTATGATGAGTTTAATATCCGTTATCTTGCAAAAATAAGTTACTTATTTCAGAAAAAAGTACATTTTTCCTAACTTTTTTTCAGAATAAGTAACTTGTTTCTGAAAAATAAGATTTCCCAAACAGACCCAATATCTATCTATCTGTTTATATAGATAAAACCAAACCCCCCAATCTTTTTTAACATTAAAATTAACATTTTCGAAATAGAAAAGATTTACGAAAAAAGTCAAATTTATATATTCGAAATAGAAAAATAATTTATACTTTTGAACTTCCATTTTTTTAAATTAACATATTCGAAATAGAAAAGTTTTTTTATTTGTATGGAAAAATAATTCAAATTTACACAATCATTGCTTCCAACGATCAAGTTTTATCACCATGTTTGTAACCCTTTTTCTTGCTTCTGTTTGTTTTTATCAAAGGTTTTTTTTTTAATTTTTTTATCATTCCTATTTTGTTTAATTTTCAATGTGCATGACTATGTGTGTGCTCCACTTATTTTTTTTTGAGATTTTCATGTTTTTTTTTTTGGTTTTTAAGATTTTAATTTACTAATTAAAAAATTGTTTTCTTCATTTTATTTTTAAGTTTTATGATTTGTTATTATTTTATTTATAATTAAAATAAAATTCCAAGATACTTTTAAAGGTTCTTTTAAAAAGTTAAGAGTCTTTTCATTCATTCTCTAAGAACAACTAGTGGCTCTTAATTTATAGTATTTTATTAATAAAATATTGGTTCTTCTCTGTTAGTGTTGTCGTGATGGAATTGAAATATTAATAGAATATAAAATAAGAGAAAAGTTCTATGGAATTAAAAAAATTCATATTTACTATTTGGACTCTATCATATTTATTAGTATCTTGGGATACTAATAAATTCATATTTATTAGTATTAAAATTATATTTGGTTGTTAGTAAAACTATCTTCAAATAATTACAAGAATATTTTGATAATCAAAACGAATTACAAGTAGAATTCATAAATCAAATAAAATTTTCAACGTAAAAAATCGTCAAATTCTTTTCTTTTTTGTTTCTGAATAGATTTAATTTTAAAAAATTATTAAACTATTGCAACATCAAATACATACCATGGATAAGGTACGTGAACAGCCAAATTTAACATAAAAAACAAATAAAACGTTCTACTTCGCACCCAAAGCAGAGTAGCTGAGAATCTTCATAAAGTTCTAAATGTAGAGTTCTTAAGGAATTTAGGTGCTCAAACTCAGCAAGCTAGGGTAGAGCATGGGCCGGTTCGATCCGGTTTTAGGATAAAACCGGAACCGGAATCATAAATTCCCGGTTTCTAAAATCGAAAACCGCAACCATCGGTTCGGGTTCGGTTTCGGTTGCGGTTTCAAAACCCCGATTCGATTTGTAACGGTTCGGTTTCGGTTTTAAAACCGGATGAAAATAAAAATGAAAACAATATATTAGTTTATACAATACAACTTCAAAAATGCAGTGTTTTGGATATTGCATATGAACTGAAGGTCTGAAACTCTAGTCATACCTATGAGTATATTTATTTTTTTACTTGACAATGTCTACTTGGAGTTATAACAGGGGGAATAAAAAGGCGAAGCTTGAGAAAAATGGCATGACAGTAGTTAATAAAAAGATGGATACAATTTTTAGTTCATAGTTGATACTGTTCCAATATAATATATATAAGGTTAAGATATGAAGCCCTTGCTTATTACTTATTAGTACTAAACATCTTCGCAGCATGCAACACAAGTTGCCTCTCACATTATGTACATGGATTGATATATGTTTACTATGTAAGATTGTTCAAATTATGAGCCAGAGAATATTCATCTTTATATGTTATTAAAAATTTATATATATTATATATATATATTATGACTAAAGTTCTATGGAGTACTCTGTAATTGGAGTACTTGGAGTACATATACATTTTGCCTTCAAAATTTTGCAAACTTTATTTTTACAAAGCTTAGTACATGAATATCACTATTTTATCGAAAATCTTGAAAATTTTGTATGTTTTGCTAACAAAATATTGCAAAATGAATTGTTCTGCGAAACATATTTGGATTGCAAAACATATATGTTCTAATTGCAAAACATAAAGGATTTTCAAGATGAACATATTGCAAAACATACATGATTTTCAAGATTATCAATGAAATTATGATATTCATATAACAAGGTTTGCAAAATAATAAAATTTAAAAGATTTTGAATGCAGAACGTATATGTACTCCAAGTACTCCAATTAAAGAGTACTCCATAGAACTTTACTCTATATATTAATATATATATATATATATATATATATATATATATATATAAGTATTTATTTATTTTAATAATCGGTTCGGTTCGATTTTAACCGGTTCGGTTTTAATCTTTAACCGGAATCGAAAGTCTCGGTTTTTAAAAATCAAAAATCGCAACCGTCGGTTCAATTTCGATTTCGGTTTTTTCGGTTCGGTTTTCGCCGATTTCGGTTCGGTTTCGGTTTCAATTCGGTTTTTTGCTCACCCCTACAGCAAGCTGTGAACAAGTACAGGTGAGTTGTCTCACTTCTTAGCATTAGTTTATATGTCATATGACGCCATGACAGCTTTAATAGTTAACCAAAGCATGATCCCTCTTAATCTTTTTCTTAGGAATTTCCTTGTACAATGAATCACCGCCACGTACGAATCTTTTATTAGGATGTTGCACATTACTATAGCGGCAATAATAGCAGCCTTTCAATATATCTTCTGCAAGACAAATCTATTATATACCTAATACAGCAACATACACTTTCGCTGAATGATTTTATTCGGGGGGAAATGACATTTTTGCCCTGTTTAGGATGAATTTATCTAGGCTTTGGAAGGGGGGAAAGCTAAATAAACGAGGGAAAGCTAAAGAAACGAATGTATGCTTGATGTGTCAAATTATACCTAACCGCAAGCGCACGGTGTCTATTTCTAGTACAGATGGCAAGCGGGTCGAATCCACAAGGAGACAGGTTCTACTAATTCCTTTTCAGTTATCGCTAATTGTTTCAAGGGTCAGACGAATATGTGAAATTATTAATTAACTAATTAAACTAAATTAACAATAACTAAATAAATGATTAACTAATTAATTAAGGGATCTAGGGCAATTCAGGTCCACCATGCTTACACCAAACAAATCACAAAGGTATAGTTTTTCAATGGGATCAAGTAATTAAAGTAATAGTTAATCTTTTCCAAGCATTAACACTCTCAGAAATCCAATGATGCTTCCACCCTCACCTTCAATTCCGCTAATTGTATGTATGCCTCTAGTAGTAAAATCTTCCGATCAATTACTCCTATTGCAATCAGTTAATCCATGATATTGGCCAATTACACAAATTAAGAATTAAAACATATCAATCAGAATTACTCTTTACCCATCAAATTACTAATCAAATTAAACCCCAATCATGGCGCAAACATGGCTTCCCTTAATACCCTAGAATTAACTACTCACTAATAATTAAACAAGTAAAAGAACTCAAAGAACAAAGAAGCATAATTAAACTAATAAGAATTGAGAAGAAATTCAGATAAGAAAACCTGCAATCATCAATCCTGTCACAAGAGGGAAATTCATGGTCTCCTCTCCAAAACCCTAGCTCCTAAGAGTAGAAGCACGTATGTATCCCCCTTCTCTAAATAATATATATGTATCTTATATGTCTCCCCAATAAAAGTATTTTAATACTCTAAATAAATTACAAGTAGGATTCCATAACTGAATAGGATTCCTTAATTAAAATTCGTAACTATATTTACTTCTCTGTTTCCGGGATGTTCCAGCTCGATTTTGCTTATTGGAACACCTCTGAATTAAAGAAAATTCCACAAGCTTCGCGTGGACAGAAAGATCGTCAAATTCTGACTTCTGGAACTCAAGATACGGCCCAAACAGTGTTAGACAGCCCGTGTAGCCCAATAATACGAATTTTCTCCTATTTTATCTCCAAAATAGCTCTTTTTGCTCCAAATCCTTCCAAGTCATGAATTTTTTATTTCCTACAATAAAACAATCAAATCTATTAAATAAAAATCCAAATCAATGCAAAACACAATAAATATGAGAATAAAATCATCTAGAATATATATAAAAATATACTCTATCAAACATCCCCACACTAAGCATTTGCACGTCCTCGGGCAAATAAGTGAAATAAAAATTAAGTCCTAACAAACATCACTTTCGTAGATGACACGATTGCATTGAGCATATGCAACAAGCCGTTAAACCCCTAGGCAACCCTAGTAGGACGAGTGTTGTCTCGTGAGGGTTTATAGTGAATATACCCACAAAATTCATCTAACCATGCAAAAGATCAATGCTAACACAACACCACATGTTAGGAATAATTCATAAGTTGTGATGTTAAGAATAGAATTTACACATTATACTTCTTGTAATCCTGATCTTATAAAGGATTTAGCACTGTATATAGGTTTTATGTGTAGAACAGTTATCTGTATAGTTTAATCAGGAATGAACAGTGTATCGGAGACTACATGTCAGGAACAGAGAGCAAATCCTGATGACGTGTCCAATACTGATGGTTGATCAGATACTGATGCAGTGTGCAGATCCTGATATCAGTCGTGTTACTGATGATGTCATTATGGATGCTACAGAAACTGGCAAGTGCTATAAAACAGGATCGTTGTTTGAAGAACAAGCAAGAAGATATTATGAAGGAAAGAGTTTTCTATTGAAGGAAACTATCGACTAGAAGGCAGAACATTGTCATGTATAGATTATATCTTTCTGTTATTAGTTGATAGGTAGCATTATAAATACTCTCTCAATATCATTGTAAAGAGTGTGAGGCGTGAGACGAAATTGTGAGTTCGTGTGCGTAGCTCTGTATAAGGTTTGTATTCGAGAAGTTCGAAACAAACAGAGAGATATTTGTATTGTCAGCAGCTGCTAAAGGTATTGTACACCTTTGGTAGAGTTTGTATTTGATCTTATTAATACAAACAAGAGTTTGATTCATTCGTTTATTCTTGTTTTTATAATCAAGCGAAAATCAGACAGGATTATATAACTTGTATTCAACCCCCCCTTCTACAAGTTATTCGAGTTAACAATTGGTATCAGAGCAGGTTGATTTCGAATAATCATAAAGATCTGCAATCATGTCTGGTTACAAGGATGGGAATACTAAGATTCCTATGCTCAAGAGAAACGAATATACTCTATGGGACGTAAAGATGTTGCATCATCTGGAAGCAACAGATCCTGATTATCTTGACAGAATCAGAGATGGACCTTTTGTTCCAACAAAGGTCGTTGGACAAGCAACTGTTGATGGTAAGGTTGTTCCAGAACATACAGCAGAGAAGCCAAAATCTGAATGGTCAGATAAGGACAAGGAGAGTGTTCTTAAAGATGCTAAAGTGAGAAACATATTATTCAATAGTCTTGATTCTGTTCTCACTAATTATGTTCTCTCTTGTAAAACTGCTAAGGATATATGGGACAATCTTAAGGTTCACTGTGAAGGAACTAAGCCTGTCAGGAAGAATATGAGGACATTACTTATACAACAGTATGAGTACTTTGAATCCAAGTCTGGTGAGTCACTTACTGATACCTTTGATAGGTTTACAAAACTCATCAATGAGATGGCCATGCATGGTAAATATTATGACTTGGAGGATATGAATACAAAGTTCATGAAAGCTTTGCCTGATTTCTACAATGAGAAGATATCTGCGATTGAGGAAGCTAATGATCTGGATGAGATTTCATTAGAGGCAGTCTATGGAAAATTGAGAGCTTATGAACTTGACAAGCAGCAGAAGAAGAGCATGAGTGAAGGAAAGATGAAGACTATTGCACTTACTGCTCAATCTGAAGTAAAGAAGCTTCCTGAAGAACAGCATGAAGAGATTGCTGTAAAGAATTCGAGGAAGAAGAAAAGCAAAGAAAGTTCTGAGTCAGAGACTACTGATATGGACTCTGACAACAATGATTCTGAATCTGAGATGCAAGAACTCTTTGCTATGTTTGCTAAAGCCTTCAAGAAAGGCAGATTCAACAGGAGAAGATTTAGCAAAGGACCTTTTCAAAAGAAGAAGGAGAAGAAGAGTGACAAGAGCAAAAGTACAATTGTCAAGCTTGATAAGGCCAAGATCAAGTGCTTTAACTGCAGCGAGCTTGGACACTTTGCTAGTGAGTGTAAGAAGCCTAGGAATTCAGGAAAGGGTAATGCACTTATGGTCACACAGAAGGATTGGGCTGATTCCAGTGACTCTGAAGATGAATTGGATTATGAAAACATTGCATTGATGGCCAATAGTTCAGACAAACCTGGATCTCCAAAGAAAACTTCTCCATCCTCTGATAAGGTATCACTTCACTCTCTTGATTCATTTGATAGCTTAAATTCTGATGAAATTAGATCTATCCATGCTGAGTTTAAGAATCTTATGACTAATTTTAGAATTCTTACTTGTGAAAGAGATGAACTTAAGGTTAAGAATGATAAATTAGTTGATAGAAATAATTTTCTTGAATCTGAATTAATTCAAATGGAAGAATACAAGTTGAGTTCTGATAAAGCTAAGCATGATTATAGTGTAATTCTTGAGGCTTATGACTATGTCAGAAAAGAACTAGAAGAAGAGAGAGATGTGATTAAGACCATTAACAATTCCAGTAAGAAGACAATAGAAATCTTTGAGAGTGGAATTCGTGGTAAGGTTAATGGTTTAGGTTTTGATAAGGCTAGACAAGAAGAAAAAGTAGCTATTGTCAATAATGATAGTAAGGTAGAAGCTAACACATCTAAATCTGAAGGTAAGAAAATTGTTTCTGAACCTAATCATGTTAAATTTGTTGATTTAAAAGGTACCCCTGTTGTACACAAGAGAATTAACAATAGTTATTCAGATGAGAAAGTGTTAGAGAAACCTAAGAATGTAAACATAGGGTTTCTGTCTAAGTCTCAGTTGAAACAGAGATTAGATGGTCTTTCAGAGTCTAGCAAGATCAAGAGAAATAGGAATGGAAAAGAAGGTATTAACAAAGAGAATAATTACAAGAATGTACCTGATGCACCTAGGAAAAAATGCTATAAGTGTGGAAATCATAATCATTTGGCCCTAGACTGCAATCAAAAACCTTCTTGGAAAACTGAGTCCAGATTCCCCAAGACTCAGAAAATTCAATACCAACCACAAAAAGCTTGTTATCATTGTGGTAGTTTACTTCATTCCATTTACATGTGTAGAGAATATCATGAACTGTATTATGACTATTATTCTTTGAAATCTGAAACTCCTAGTCACAAACAGTTTGTGACATCAGAGTCTAAAGTTGACTCTGCAACAGGTAAAATAAAGGCAAAATCTTCAAAATCTGTTGTCTCTAAATCTAGTAAGAAAGGATCCAATCAAAGTTGGGTCCTAAAAAATTCTAACTAGTTACTTTTTGTTTGCAGGGCACAGGAAAGAAGCATTCAATTATCTTGGACAGTGGATGCTCTGGACACATGACTGGAAAGAAGTCCCTGCTTACAAAGTTTGAGAGGAAAGCTGGCCCAGTAATATCTTTTGGAGATGGCAACAAAGGAGAAACTCTGGGATATGGCTCAATTATTTTGGGGAATGTCATCATAGAAAATGTAGCACTGGTTGAAGGCTTGAAACATACTCTTTTAAGCATAAGTCAACTGGGTGATAAAGGTTACAAATCAATCTTTGACAGAGAAGGATGCAAAGTCTTGAATATGCAGAATGGAGACATTGTTCTAACTGGTCAAAGGCATGGTAACATATATGAAGCCAGCTTAAGTGATACATCTAAAGGAATTGTTAGATGTCTCTACAGCAAAGCAACAAATGATGAAAGCTGGAATTGGCACAAGAAGCTCTCACATCTTAATTTCAAGAAGCTTAATCAACTTGTTAAATACAATTTGGTGAGAGGCCTACCTCAGGCGAATTTTGTGCAAGATGGACTTTGTGATGCATGTCAGTTTGGAAAGCAAAGAAGAACCACTTTCAAGAGCAAGACTGAAAATTCAATTACTGAACCATTTCACATGCTACATCTTGATCTGTTTGGTCCAGTAAACATTATGTCTATCAGCAAGAAAAGATATGCTCTAGTTATGGTGGATGATTTCACAAGGTTTACATGGGTGTTCTTTCTACACAAGAAGGATGAAGCTCCTCAGCAAATCATTGAACTCATCAAGAATATTCATAATAACTCTGAGTACAAAGTCAAAGTACTTAGGAGTGACAATGGTACAGAATTCAAGAATTCTACAATGGAGGGGTTTTGTGCAGACAATGGAATTACTCAACAGTTTTCTGCACCTGGTACACCTCAACAAAATGGTGTAGTGGAAAGAAAGAACAGGACTCTCATAGAGGCAGCAAGAACCATGCTTGCAGATGCAAAACTTCCAACCTACTTTTGGGCAGAAGCTATTAACACTGCATGTTTCACTCAGAACTGTACCTTGGTAAATAGTCATGGAAAAACTCCCTATGAGATGGTCAAAGGAAAGAAACCAAGTGTGAAATATTTTCACATCTTTGGATGTAAATGCTATGTCCTAAAAGTTCATCCAGAACAACTTGGAAAATTTGAAGCCAAATCGGATGAAGCAATTTTTCTAGGATATTCAGCATCTAAGGCCTTCAAAGTTTATAATCTCAGAACTCACATTGTTATGGAATCAATTCATGTTGCATTTGATGATAAGAAATTTGGAATTTTGCAAACTGATGAAAGCCATGACAAATTGGAATTTGAAAATCTGAAGATTTCTGAGATACTCTCAAGTGATGATGAAGGTTCTCCAGAAGGAATTTCTATTGCTTCTCAAAGGAATGCTACTGTTGAGGGGGAGCAAATCAATCAGAGAGAACACAGTGATCATCAGGAGCAGACTAGTCTTTCAGAGTCTATTCCATCAGGAATTGACGTTTCAGAGTCTACTCCATCAGGAACTGACCTTTCAGAGTCTACTGAGGAAAGATCAGTAACTAGCAGCAATATGGAATCTACTGATTCTATTGATCAAAGGAGAGTTTTTGAAGGTAGAGAGAATTCTTCTACAAAAGATACCACTAACTTAGGGGGAGAGACTAGCAGAGTTAATCTATCACCTGTTAGAAAATGGACAAAGGATCATACTGAAGATTTGATAATTGGTGATCCAAATAGTGGTGTTCGAACTAGAAGATCAATTCAAAATGAATGCTTGTATAGTTGCTTTCTCTCAAAGAATGAACCTAAGAAGGTTGAAGAAGCCTTACAGGATCCTGATTGGGTAATTGCAATGCAGGAGGAGTTAAACGAGTTTGAGAGAAACAAAGTTTGGAAACTGGTACCAAGACCTAAAGGTAGATCTATTGTTGGTGCAAGATGGGTTTTCAGAAACAAGCTAGATGAATCTGGTATGATTGTAAGAAACAAAGCAAGACTGGTGGCCAAGGGATATTCTCAGGAAGAAGGCATTGATTATGATGAGACCTTTGCACCTGTAGCAAGATTGGAAGCAATCAGAATGTTTCTTGCATTTGCAGCTCATTCAAAATTCAAGGTATACCAGATGGATGTTAAGAGTGCTTTTCTAAATGGCAAACTTGATGAAGAAGTATATGTAGAACAGCCACCTGGATTTGTTGATCCAAAGTTTCCAAATCATGTCTACAAACTTGACAAGGCACTCTATGGACTAAAGCAGGCACCAAGAGCATGGTATGAGACTTTGTCTAAATTTCTTCTTGAAAATGGCTTCACAAGAGGTACAATTGACAAAACTCTATTCTTTAGAAAGATAAAAGGTGAATTGCTTTTAGTTCAAGTTTATGTTGATGATATTATTTTTGGTTCTACTAATGAGAAGTTGTGTGCTAAGTTTAGCAAGCTTATGCAGTCTAAGTATCAGATGAGCATGATGGGTGAACTAAATTATTTCTTAGGCTTGCAGGTCAAACAGACTGAGACTGGTATTTTCATTAATCAGTCAAAGTATATCAAAGATCTTTTAAGAAGGTTTGACTTTCAAGACTGTGCAGTTGCAAAAACACCCATGGCAACTGCCACTAAACTAGACTCTGATCCTAAGGGGAAGAGTGTGGATAATACTAGTTATAGAGGCATGATAGGCTCTTTGTTATATCTAACTGCAAGTAGGCCAGATATAATGTTTTCAACCTGTTTATGTGCTAGATTCCAAGGTGATCCTAAGGAATCTCATTTAATTGCTGTGAAGAGAATTTTTAGATATCTCAAAGGAACTCCAAATCTTGGTTTGTGGTATCCTAGAGAATCTGATTTCTTTCTAATTGGCTATTCAGACTCTGATTATGCAGGGTGTAAAATAGACAGGAAAAGCACTACAGGTACATGTCAATTCTTGGGAAATAGATTGATTTCTTGGGCAAGCAAGAAGCAACAATCTGTTTCAACCTCAACTGCAGAAGCTGAGTACATAGCAGCAGGCAGTTGTTGTGCACAGCTCCTTTGGATAAGAAATCAGTTGATGGATTATGGTATGACACTTAGTAATATTCCTATGTTTTGTGATAATACTAGTGCTATTAAAATTGCAGAAAATCCAGTTCAACATTCAAGGACTAAGCACATTGATGTCAGGTATCATTTTATTAGAGAACATATTGAGAATGGTACTGTGGAACTTCATTTTGTTCCTACTGACAAACAGCTTGCAGATATTCTAACTAAACCACTTGATGAGACTACATTCAGTAGACTAGTAAGTGAGTTAGGAATGTTAAATTTTTAGATCTTTAACATCTGCAAAAGTAGCAAGGTATGTTGTTCTTAGCTTATAGACTTGATATTCTTGTCAGGATCTATATTTGATTGTTAAATGTTTTAGCTATAACACATTGCCTTGATAAATTTCAGTATGATAGACTTGTTAATAATCATCAGGATTAGATTTGTTATCAGGATGCTGACGTCATCAGTATTGTGTCAGTATCAGGATTATGAAAATTGTTTCAGATCCTGACGTTTACTTTGTGTAGTAATCTGATTCTGTGATGTGTTAAGTCTATGCTAGCAAGTTTTGATATTTGCATACTGATAATTTGTACATCATTCAGAAATCAAAAGACAAGCAGATAACAAGAAATTGTATTTTCATTAATAGAAATCATTACATGGAAATGAAATACAACATCTTTTTGTCTAAATTTCTATTCTATACTTGTCTATTGATATGAACTCTGAGGTACAGGACAAGGAGCATCTCAAGAAATCCATCAGGGGATGAAAGCCTCGTTTGCTCTTGGATTCCTTGTCTGGGCGACTTGAATGAGAGCAGCTAACTTAAATGAATAGCATCTCCATCAAGATCAACCTCAGACTCTCGGCCAAATTCTTCATCCTCAAGTTTTGAGGAGGTTAGGGGAAGATTGTATCCAACAGATGGATGTTCTAGGAGAAACCTCTGGATATTATCGAAAACCAATCCATTCATGATTAGTTCGATGAGAAGAGTCGTTTGTTCAAAGAGATGATCAAGAACAGGATGTTCATCGACCAAGAAAAATCTGGAAAATGGGTTTGAAGGGATTTTTGGTTTGAGAAGCATTGTTGAGAAGAAAAGAAATTGAAAGGTTATGGAGAATGGCATAAGGCGTTTGGTTCTTTTAAAGAAAGACGTGAGAAGCTGAGCAGTCACTTGGAAGTCTTAATGAAGTCAAATGCTAATTATTGCATGAGACTGTATTTCTTGTTTCAAGAAATATTGGAAATATCTAACCAATTGATTTTCTGTTCAGATTAATTGTTTATTTTCTTTTTCAGATAAAAGAAAAATGCCACGTGAAAAACTCCATATTAAGTCGCTGATTATATTGGTCAGGATTTCATGTGTGACCATCAGGATGTGAAAATCATTGCTTGTGATTATTTTGATGAGAGGTCATCAGGAAAAGGAAGCTGATCAGTATTGCTTATTTATACCCTGATTAATTTCATGAAAATCAATTTTGGATTTTATTTTCCAAAAATCGTGGGTAACCGCATTTTTCAGGGACTGACACCTGTCAATCTACGTGTCAACGTGGGATAGTGGTCTGAAAGATTTGTGAAATATATTTGTTTTAAAACTCTAATCGTGCAATTGCTTTCTCTAATCTTACATTCTCTAAAGCAACAATCACTCTTGAGTTTTCAAAATCACTAATCCATTTCAAGAATTTTTCGAGTTTCTTTTCAGATCAAAAATGGCAGCTCAGAGAAGATTACCTAAATCAGTAGCCTTCAAGTTTGGTGACTTTGATTTTATGACAAACAATCATGTTGCAGCTATTACCAACAAGGAAGGAGTGTCATCTGATTTTCATCCAATCATGGACTTTCTGGTGTATGGGCCATTAAGTTATGCATTGACAGCATCTCCACAGATTAATCAAGTAGCTGTTTCACAAGCTTGGGAGAATGCTGAGGTAATTGATTCTACTCAGAATCAATCAGGTAAGATTGTTCTACATTTAGGACAAGATTTATTTGACATTACTGAATCTGTTGTTAGTTCAGTACTCTTCTTACCTATTACTGATAGTTATGAGAATGTACCATCTGATGATAATATAAGAACTATGTTGTCTGAATTAGGTTATAGTGGACCTCTAGATAACATGAGCCAGTTGAATAGAACTTTTCTTAGAAAGGAATGGTCTTTTTACTTTGATCAAATTGCTAAATGTTTTACTGGCAAATGTAGTTCTTTTCAACAAATTACTTCTGTTACATCACATATTGCTTATAGTTTGCTTTATGACAGAGTAATTAACATTGGTCATATTATCTTAAGTCAGATGAGTATTAAACTTGGGTCAAGAGATCAAAACAGGAAAATGGTTTATTATCATAGATTTATGCAATTGTTTATTAACCATTTTATTCCTGATGTTGAAGCTAGATTTGGTAGGGAACATTGTGTTTCTTCTTATGAACAGCAAAAGAGAATTTTCTCTGATATTACAAAGAAGGACAATGAAAAGAATCTAGATGAAATACCTGCAATTCATTATCCACATCATTTTCAGGTAATTCTTAACACTCATCTTCCTACTATCTACAATTCTTCTTTCTTTTGTGGTGAAATGGCTTAGGAATCTCAGTTGGAGGAGAACCCACCTGTGTCTACCCAAGTAGCCCAAAACATCATAGTCTCTGAAACAAGTCAAGAACCAAATTTTGATCCACAGCCTATTGTTTCAAAGAAACCAACCTCTGGTGTTTCTCAAAAGACATCAGTTGTAAGGAAGAGAAGATTTGTTGTGTCAAGTAGTAGTAGTAATTCTAGTGAAGATGATGATGATTTAACTCTTGCAGAGAGAGCAGAATTGAAGGCTGCAATTCAACTTTCTTTGTTAGCACAAAGAGATGAAAAACCTAGTCACAGCCAGGCTGCAGTCTCTCAAAAGGCTGTAGTTCTTAAAAAGGGAAAACAGTTACTGGATACTGTCTCTCAAAAGACTGTGTCTATTGAACAAAGATCTCATCCCAAGATCACTTCTGTGTCTACACCTCTTGAGTCTTCTCAGGATAAATCTTTTGCTCACTATATCAGGAGAACAAGGAGAAAGATTCAATTGTCACCTACACACACAGAGTCTAGTCCAACTAATATCATGCAGGTTTCTACAAATCAAGCTACATCTATGTCACTATTTGACAAGAGAGATCTGGATATTGATTCTTCATGGGAAACTACATTATCATACAGACTGGCTATGGGACTAATTTCTCTCAAAGTGAAGTTGTCAAGGCCTGTTCTAGACTTTTTGGTTGAAAAAGTACCAAAACTTTTATTTCCAGATGAATATGGACTTCTACATCAAAGACTTGACTTAATGAAGATGTATTTCTATGTATCTGTCAGAAGACAATTAGTCAAGAAATTTGGACTCTCGAAGCATGTTGCACTTCAATCACTTCATGCATATTTATTTGACAAGGATGTAATTATTGAAGATGCTTCAGCTCAAGGTGAACAACTGGAGGAAGTAGATAGAGGGAAGCAGTCAACAGAAGATACTATTGCACCAGTGGTGAATAGTAGGAAAGATCAGATCACAGTCACTGTAACACAAGAACCATCTAGTCAGAGGAAGGATGACTCAGGAGCTGTGATAGCTGATGTTGAAAGGTCTTCTGTGATGACTGAGAATGCAAGTGAGATACCCTATGATATGGGAGGAATGACTTTGGTTGATTTTTCTGAAGATCAAACAAATTTTGTTCAGTCAGAGTCTATCCACCTTGAGGGTGTGTCTCAGCAAACAACACTTAAAGACGGTGATATACTAACTATGGTGTCTAATGAAGTATTACTGAAGACATCAGAGTCTAGTAAACAACCTGAAAGTGGTATACTGGAGCCTGTAGTTTCTGAAAGGAAAGAAGATGATTGTATGGGTTCAGAGACTATAGCAGCTCACTCCTTGGAGAAAACCTCAAGCCACATGCCATATGAGGAACCCTCTCTCCATGTGAGTTCAGGTATAAAAACTCCTTCTAAACTCTATTTTTCTGTAGGTCATGAGAGCACTTATCTAAATTTGAGTGATACAGTTGAAAAGATGGACTTAGATCCACAATTTGAGCGGCTGGCTCCTGACCAGGCAAAAGGTGAGGTAGAAAGAGTGTTGACTTTAGAAAGTCAAAGTGAGAATGAGGGTATGGATGATCAACTCCATAGTGAGGGAGAGAAAATTAGGAAACCATCATTTGATTTCTGGGATCAGGTTTTTCCTGAATCTTGGTCTGAAAATTTGGGTATGGATGCTGGTACTTATTCATTCATCAAAATGTATCAGAAGAATGACCTAGCACATCACAATGCAAAGCCAGAAGTTAAAGCTCAGAAGCAAAAGGAGAGGCTTGCAGGAATCATTAACAGAAGAGATGCCAGGATAAAGCAATCTCTTGATACATATGTACCAGATGAAGATCCTAATGATCCTAGTGTTCCTTTGTATGTACTTCCAATATCAGCTAGAATTGAGACATCAACAGTCTCTGATCACTCTAAGGAGGAGTCAGGATTTGAAGATGTTAGTACACAGAATACTGGTGAAGGAGATGATGATCATGTTTCAGTTCCAGAACAGAAAGATGAAGACGTTGATACTTCTAATCAGGTTTTATTACTTGAATATCATACAACTCAAGCAACTTCTTCTACAAGACTTGAAGATAAAGTTCTTTCTGATTCTGATACTGAAGATATTAGAAGCACTTCCAACATTGAAGTTCATTCTGATGTTTTGAAAGATATTCAGAATTCTCAAATTGCTATTCAAACAAGACTTCAATCACTTGAAGATAACCAAGTCACAATTATGGAAAATCAAGCAGTTCTTATGAATCTCATTTGTTCTGTTTCTGAATCTCTTGGAATTAATGTTGCTGATGTCAAAAAGGGGGAGATAAAGACAATTCAAAGACAACAACAACACTACCAGACTGAAGGAGATAAAGATAAATCTAAAGCTGGGGGAGATAAAGATCAGACAAATGGTAGTAAAAAGAAGAACCAGGAGTGACAGTGGTGAATCTCAGCTAGGAAGTGGTAAAGGAAGAGCAGCATTAATAGTTAAAATTCTTTCTTCTAAGTACTAGATAAACGTCTACATCTGTGAAGGAGGTACTTAACTTCATAATTCTACATCCATAAATTCTATTCTGGTTGTATTGTTATATGTTTTGACATCCACAACTTAGATTTATGCTTCAGATTGTAAAGCATAAATAGGGGGAGATTGTTAGGAATAATTCATAAGTTGTGATGTTAAGAATAGAATTTACACATTATACTTCTTGTAATCCTGATCTTATAAAGGATTTAGCACTGTATATAGGTTTTATGTGTAGAACAGTTATCTGTATAGTTTAATCAGGAATGAACAGTGTATCGGAGACTACATGTCAGGAACAGAGAGCAAATCCTGATGACGTGTCCAATACTGATGGTTGATCAGATACTGATGCAGTGTGCAGATCCTGATATCAGTCGTGTTACTGATGATGTCATTATGGATGCTACAGAAACTGGCAAGTGCTATAAAACAGGATCGTTGTTTGAAGAACAAGCAAGAAGATATTATGAAGGAAAGAGTTTTCTATTGAAGGAAACTATCGACTAGAAGGCAGAACATTGTCATGTATAGATTATATCTTTCTGTTATTAGTTGATAGGTAGCATTATAAATACTCTCTCAATATCATTGTAAAGAGTGTGAGGCGTGAGACGAAATTGTGAGTTCGTGTGCGTAGCTCTGTATAAGGTTTGTATTCGAGAAGTTCGAAACAAACAGAGAGATATTTGTATTGTCAGCAGCTGCTAAAGGTATTGTACACCTTTGGTAGAGTTTGTATTTGATCTTATTAATACAAACAAGAGTTTGATTCATTCGTTTATTCTTGTTTTTATAATCAAGCGAAAATCAGACAGGATTATATAACTTGTATTCAACCCCCCCCTTCTACAAGTTATTCGAGTTAACACCACACACACAAGTCCTCTCATGCCACATCAACTTAAGAATCAAAGTAAACATACGATGTCTTGGTGTCGAAAGTGCAAGTATTCACATAGTCTACTCAATGAACATGCATAAGTTCTCACAAGTCCATGTCAAGTGTAAGAATAAGTTAGTAAACATGCTAAGCCTACAAGAGTACATCTTTGAGACAAAACTCGGGATCTCATACGCAAAAATAAGTAAACACTCACAATCCACTCACAAAAGAATATTCACTTAAGAGCAAGGGTAAGTGTATCACTCAATTCCAGCAAAATCATAAACATGCTTGACATTTGGTATCAATCTAACTCTTAACACAACGTACATCAATGACAATAATCAAAAGGTCTTCATTCGGGTTGTAACGGGGGCTAGGGACAAGGTATGTCAAATAAGCCAAAATAGGTGAAGTGTCAAAAGCTAGTAAGCACCATAATAAATCATACACAACACTATGTTCCCCCAACATAAATTTTACTAAGAACACTCGACTAGTCGACTAAAGTAGGATCACAACAAACACAAACATGCTCTCATAATATTTTTTTTTTCCTTTTTTTTCTCTTTTTTTTTCCCTTTTTTTTCGAGAGCTAAATAAAACAATAATATAAACAATAACAATGATCCCACAATTTATTACATATGCCGACTATCAAGTAAACAAACCCAATTTCAATATTTCCCCCAAAAGTACGACCAACAATAAACCCCTCCTTGCACACCTTATTACTCCCTTAAGCACTATACTAGCCTTTGACAATTGGGTTCAAGTTAATGTAAGGCCAATACAAGAAAAAGATATAGGCAAGTAATGTGGTATGTCACCGAAAGAATAGGATTAAGCTCAATGGGTAACTAATTGATCATGTTAATATGGTGTGGTAATATGGGAAAATATGCGGTTATTCCTAAATGCCTTTATCATTTTAATCGTCAAATAATGTCATGCGTTTCAAGAAAGACCTCAAACAACTGCTAGCAATGCAAACAATCCGTGGACACTCAAGCAAACGAATAAATTGCAAAAAATATGCAATATGGCTCAAAATCTCACTTGGTGGAAAAACATACTCAATCCCAAGCAAAAATCTCTTTAATGCACCGACTTGTATTCAAAGCAAGCAAACTAAATCAACTTGCACATTCAATAAGTCTATTAGCTTCAACTTACCAGTGTAAGTGTGTGCACAAGAACAAAGCATATCACTTCTCAATCAAAAGCGTCAACAACACAAAATTCCTATTAAGCATGGGTGCAAATGCAAACTATTATGAACTCACATGATATACTGTACTAAAAAAAAGAATGTCCTATATGAAACAAACGTAAATAACACGAACATAAATGCATAATTTATTACTAAACGTAAATAACAAGAACATAAATACATAATTTATTACTACTAATATGCAAAGCATGAAATCCTACATGAACACATAATACAACAACTACTAATCCCTCAAACCACCCCCAAACAAGTAAAAGAACTCAAAGAACAAAGAAGCATAATTAAACTAATAAGAATTGAGAAAAAATTCAGATAAGAAAACCTGCAATCATCAATCCTGTCACAAGAATGAAATTCATGGTCTACTCTCCAAAACCCTAGCTCCTAAGAGTAGAAGCACATATGTATCCCCCTTCTCTAAATAATATATATGTATCTTATATGTCTCCCCAATAAAAGTATTTTAATACTCTAAATAAATTACAAGTAGGATTCCATAACTGAATAGGATTCCTTAATTAAAATTCGTAACTATATTTACTCCTCTGTTTCTGGGCTGTTCCAGCTCGATTTTGCTTATTTGACCACCTCTGAATTAAAGAAAATTCCACAAGCTTCGCGTGGACAGTAAGATCGTCAAATTCTGACTTCTGGAACTCAAGATACGGCCCAAACAGTGTTAGACAGTCCGTGTAGCCCAATAATACGAATTTTCTCCTATTTTATCTCCAAAATAGCTCTTTTTGCTCCAAATCCTTCCAAGTCATGAATTCTTTATTTCCTACAATAAAACAATCAAATCTATTAAATAAAAATCCAAATCAATGCAAAACACAATAAATATGAGAATAAAATCATCTAGAATATATATAAAAATATACTCAATCAATGCTATTCCTCCGATTCTCAACAATTTAAAGCCTGTTGCTCATCCTATTCATCTAGGCATTTCGTAAGAAGAGAAGTTCTCTCCCAGATCTTCCCATAATACATACATTACAGGTTTTGTATCCTTCTTTTTTCATTGTTTTTATCCCCTTTTTACGGTGGTTTTTGTTGTTGATTATTTTGGGGTAAGTGAGGCCATTTGTGGGTTTAATGTTTCAATTCTCTTCATCTACTACTCGAGAAAATTATTCGATTCAATCTTTTGAGACTAACATTGATATGTCAACTAAAGAAAGCAAACGCCGTTTGTTTAACAAGTTTTGTTTTAATATATACATATTTGTGATAATAACTTTTATTCATTTGGAGATTAGGTTTTTAGGAATGATTAATTCATTTATGTATTGTTATAAACCCTTGTATTGATTTGTATTGATGTGATATGTGTGTATAGGCTTGCGTACAGGAGCAAACAAAGAGGATTTCTTGAGTTGGATCTTGTTTTGGGGAAATGGGTGGACAAAATATTTCCATGGACGAAACTGCTGTTAGGTCTCATATTGATGTTCTAAACCTGGTATGATATACATTATTTTGTTCATTCTTATCGGTGGAATCTGTTGTGCTCTTGTTCATTCTTGTCGGTGGAATCTGTTTTGTTCCTTTAAGTTCTGAATTTTGTGTGGACAAGTAATAATTAGAATAAGTTACTTAAATTTGATATTTGTAATATAGATCCTCTTCAAGTACCGGTATTATTGTATAGAGATTACAAAGTCTCCAACAATTTCCTATAATAGTCATACATACATTTTATGAAATTTGAGTGGCAAACACAATAGTATGTATGTGCATATTAGTAGTTAAACTAAGTGGTCTGTGTGATAAAAAGGAGACTCCCTGTTAGTAATTAATGGGAGCCTCCTTTTAATCACACAGAGTTATACACAGACACAGTACTCGTGGTTTATTTGTTTGGTATGATGTTGCCGATGAGGAGATTGATAGTGCGAGCACAAATTCTCACCAATCCCATATATCCAAATCATACAAGGAGAAGCTATGCTACTTACTTCTTAGTTTGTTATTTTTGACGAACCAATTAAAGCTTGCTTGTATCTTTTTTGACAAATTTGCAAATTGACATATACAGATCATATATATTGTTAGAAAATGGAGTTTTTAGAGCATAAGTATTTTATGTTCTTGATGTTAATTCCGAATTTTTAACGATTGGAAATTGTTTCTTGTTATGAGGACTTAAATTTTCATATATGGGTCTAAGTAATTTTCTTAGTGAAACCCATAGAGAAATGGAGTTGAAGTTGGTAGCTTGAATAAGCTTGAAATGAGAATGTGTATTTGTCCCACATTGAAATGAATAAAGGGGGTTGTTGGCTTTATATAGAATCACACACATGGGTAGTGTACAACTACTAAGGTGTATGATGGTGCATGGTGTTACTGTGTGCTCCACGCGCGCACACACACACACACACGCGCGCGCGCCGCCGCCGCCCGCCTCGCCACGTCTCGACTCGGGTCGGCTCGGTCGAAGGGCGATTTGGGCGAATGTCTCGGCGTCTCGCGTATGCGAGGTGACCTGGGCGAGGAATTTTATTGCATGGATTATTTATTTATTTTAATATTATAAACATGCTGTCAAGAGTTGGATTGAAAGTCCTGTAAACTTTCGAGAGCTAGACTGTGCTGTCGTAACAAGGTTGCTGTCAGGAAGGTGAAAACTTGCTGTCAAAAACAAGGTTGCTATCAGAAAGTAAACATACTGTCAGGAACAAGGTTGCTGTCAGAAAGTAAACATACTGTCAAGTTCAAACTGATGACAGTTACTTTAAAGGTACTGTCGAGACTTGTTGACAGCAGAGTCTGAGCGTTTATTCTATTAATGAGAAATCATGAATGGGTCAAATATAGTGTAACAGTTATGATTTATTTAATATAAATCAGCCGTTTTATATTATTAAATCAGCCGTTTTGCTATATATATTGTAAATCAGCAGTTACAATATTAATTGGGTGGCATCAGTTACGTTTGGCCTCTCCTATAAATAGAGAGCTAAGCTACTGATTGTAAATATACTGACCACACCATACATTCTTTGTTCTCTCTATACACTCTGTTCTCCCTTTATATTCTGTACTCCACCAGTAGGTTTTTCTGGCGACTGAGGTGTTAGTCGTAGTTGAGTTTTTCTGGTTACTGTGACCATCTAAACTCGGAGCTGTTTTATCCTGGAAGAATATTGCCAAGTCCTGACACAGTGTAAGTGGGGGCAATTATCTCTTCAAGAACAGTCAGGTTTTTCGTGCAAATCCTGACGACTCAGTTGTGTTACATATTTGTTTGATATACTGATATAGCTATGGCTACTGGTATGTCTTCTGTTCTTCCTTCGTTTTTACAGTTACTGATATGCATGCTTTTTACCTTTGTGTTTTGTTTCGTTAATTGTTTGCTTGGCCTTGGCTTGTTAAATACGATATATAACTGCCTCTATGTTGCTGTTTTAGTCAATATTTCCAACATTCTTGAAGAGATAATTTGTTATATAGTATTTAGCATAATGGTTAACGAGAGTGAAATTCCTGCTAGTGGTAGTTCGGTTGCATCTGCTGGGGTCATTGATTGGACCACTTACAGTTTTTCACAACCCGTTGAATTAACTGGCTTGCCTGAGAAATTCAATGGGGGCGTTGGCTTTTCTCGTTGGCAGAAAAGGATGAAGTTGTGGTTGACTGTGAAGGGTCTATGGCCTGTTGTGGAATATGAGAAGCCGGTTGTGGATCAAGAGAAGGCTGAATCAGTTAAGAGTTATGCGAAGTAGGTTGAGAAGGATGGGGTTGCTAGGGTAGCAATTCTGGCTGCTCTAACCAACACATTGTTTGATGTGTACTCCTCTGATGCCTACACCGCAAAACTCTTATGGGAGAAGCTGGACCAGACACATAATACTGACTCACAAGGTCTGGAAAAGTATTCTGTGGCTAGGTTCCTTGATTTCAAGCTGGTGGACAATAAGTCCATGACCGAGCAAGTGCATGAGTTCGAGATGATAGTGCATGCTTTGAAGGAGTCTGGAATGGACCTCCCCGAAAAGTTTAAGGTGATGAGTGTGATTGAAAAGCTCCCAAAGTCTTGGGAAGAGTTCTCTCTCCCTGAAAAGACAGAAAGGAGAGATCACCTGGACCAACCTTATACTGGACATCTCGGTGCAAGAACAACACAAGTCCAAACAGGGACATGTGATGCCAACTGAGCATGGAAGTTCGAAGGTAAATGTAGCAACTGTAGGACAGAAAAGGAAGGCTGTCTCCAAGAAGGGTAATAGTAATAAACCTAAGAATGACAAGGATAAGGCCAAGAAACCAAAGGCAAACAAACCATGTTGGTCTTGTGGGCAGGTTGGGCACTGGAGTAAGGACTGCCCTACAAAGAAAGCAAAGAAAGCCGAGGCAGTAGCTCAAGCGAATGCTGTGCTTGGAACCTCAAGTGGGCCTGTAGCGAACATGGTTGTTGGTGAAGCTTTGGCTTCTGAAACCAACGAAGACCGGTATGTTACCTACAACCCTGTACTATTTCCACTTATCTGTCAAATGAATGGTTGATTGATACTGGAGCTAATGTGCATATTTGTGCTGACATTAGTTTATTTGTATCTTATCAACAGAGTCATAGCTTGACAGTGACGATGGGGAACGCAAGTGCTGCTCAAGTACATGGAATAGGAAACGTGGACTTGAAGTTTCCTTCGGGTCGTATTCTATCCCTGACGAGAGTGCATCATGTTCCCAACATGCGTAGAAATATAATAAGTGGAAGCTGTTTAGTAGCTAATGGTTTTGAAGTCTCTCTTAAATGTAATAAAGTAGTTCTTATTCATACTGGTACTTTCTTTGGCAAGGGTTACTTGTCAAATGGTTTGTTTGTAATAAATGCTGAGCCCGTTTTGGGTGCTTTAAATAAGATTACTCCTTCTATTAACTATGTTGAATCTTCAACTTTATGGCATGCTAGACTTGGTCACTTAAATTTTGGTGCTCTTAAAAATATGATGAACTTAGAGTTTATTCCAAAACACACTATAGAAAAGAATTCTAAATGTCAAGTATGTGTGTCTGCTAAACAAATAAGGAAACCTTTTCATAATATTGTTAGGGATTCTGACTTGTTAGATTTAGTACACACTGATATTTGTGAATTTGGTGGTGTGTTGACTAAGGACCATTTTAGATACTTCATTACCTTTATAGATGATAGTAGTAGATACTGTTATGTTTATTTACTTAGACATAAGGATGAAGCACTTAGTAAATTCATTATATATAAAACTGAAGTAGAAAAACAAACTAGTAAGGTACTTAAACGGTTGAGATCTGATAGAGGTGGTGAGTATACGAGTAATGCTTTTAATGAATTTTGTGCAACCAATGGTATAGTTCATGAAGTTACCCCACCATACACACCTGAGTCTAATGGGGTTGCTGAGCGAAAGAACAGAACTTTTAAAGATATGATTAATAGTATGCTTATTAATTCTGGGTTGCCTAAATACATGTGGGGAGAAGCTCTGAATATGGCTTGCCATATTCTGAATAGAGTTCCTCTGAAACACATGGATAAGACACCCTATGAGTTATGGAAGAGCAAGAAGACTAGTCTTAAGTATCTTCGTGTGTGGGGGTGCCTTGCTAAGGTACTTGTCCCTGAACACAAGAGAAAGAAACTAGGTCCGAAGACTGTTGATTGTATCTTTCTAGGCTATCTTGAGACCACTACTGCTATGAGATTTTTAGTATTAAAATCTGACATAGATGGTATAGTGGCAAACACGATAGTTGAGTTTCGTGATGCTACATTCTTTGAGGATGTTTACCCTATGAAGACTGGTATGCCTCAAGATACTTCTAATGAAGATCCTACTCACACATCAAGTTCTATTCCTGATCATGTGGAAAAGATGACTAATGTGGGGGCGGAACCTAGTAGTAGCTCTACTCCTAATGAGTTAGAGGAACCACGAAGGAGTAAGCGTGCAAAGGTAGTCAAGGATTTTGGAAGTGATTTTATCACTTACAATGTCGAGGACGAACCTTTAACTTTCCGACAAGCTATGGATTCTTCAGAGTCTAGGCACTGGAAGGGCGCTGTAAAGAGTGAAATTGACTCTATTGTTTCTAACGGAACATGGGAATTAGTTGATCTCCCTCCTGGGTGTTCTACTATCGGGTGTAGATGGATTTTTAAAAGGAAGTTGAACCCTGACGGCTCAATAGATAAGTACAAAGCTAGACTGGTAGCTAAGGGTTTTAACCAAATGGAGGGCATTGATTACTTTGACACATACTCTCCAGTAGCTAGAATGACAACAATCCGAATGCTAGTAGCATTGGCTTCCGTTCATGGTCTTATCATCCATCAAATGGATGTAAAGACAGCTTTTCTTCATGGTGAACTTGAAGAAGAGATTTATATGGATCAGCCTGAGGGATTTGTTGCATCTGGTAACGAAAGGAAAGTATGTAAGTTGATCAAATCCATCTATGGTTTGAAACAAGCTCCTAGGGATTGGCATAAAAAGTTTGATGAAACTATAGTGCCGTTCAGTTATGATATTAATGATAGTGATAAGTGTGTCTACACCAAAGTTAAAGGTAGTGAGTGTGTCATCTTGTGCCTATATGTAGATGACATATTACTGTTTGGAACCAATATTGAGATTATTAACGAGACAAAAGCTTTCTTGAAAAGGCATTTTGAAATGAAGGATATGGGTGAGGCTAGTGTGATTCTTGGTCTCAAGCTGACACAGTCAGCTGAGGGAACAACTTTATCACAGTCTCATTATATAGAGAAATCTATACTTGAGAAATATGGTTATTCACAATGTAGAATCGCTAGTACACCCATGATCCTAAAGTTGCCCTTGTTAAGAATGCTTCAGGAGTACCTATGTCTCAGTTAAGGTATTCTCAGATTATAGGGAGTTTGCAGTATCTTGCTAACTGTACTAGACCAGATATTTCATACTCTGTGTCTAAGTTGGCTAGGTATACAAGCTGTCCAAACAGAACTCATTGGGATGCTCTTGATAGAGTACTTAGATATCTAAAAGGCACAATGTACCTAAGTTTACACTATAGGAGATTTCCTGGTGTGCTTGAGGGGTACAGTGATGCAAGTTGGATAGCTAAGAAGTCTGGTTCCAATGGAGTGACTGGATACGTGTTCACCTTAGTCGATGGAGCAATATCATGGAAGTTGACCAAACAGACTATAGTAACTCGGTCTACTTTTGAGGCTGAGTTGTGTGCGCTTGATGCCACGGGGACGGAGGCTGAATGGTTACACGGACTTATGTCCGCGATACCTGTAGTAAGCAGACCGCTTCCTGCGTTTGCTATTCATTGTGATAGTAAAACAACTATCGACAAGATTAGCAGTAAAAAGTATAATGCTAAAACAAAGAGGCACATCCAAGTTAGACTAAAGTCTATTAGGGGTTTAGTGTCTGATAGGATTATTGCTGTAGAGTTCATAGGAACTCAGAATAATATAGCTGATCCTTTAACTAAAGGACTGGAACCTGCAGTGGTCCTTAAGTCAAGGTTGGGGATGGGGCTGTCAACCCATCATAGTTCATCATCAGTGGGAACCCAATACACATGAGAGGAGATCCCTTGAAGTGTATTCAATGTGGTAATAACAAGATGTAAGGATGAATTGGTAGTACCTTTGCTACATAGATGATACTATTGTATCTGAGTCTATCCCCTGTAAACCTAGAAGGTACTGACATTGCTAGTAAGCAAGAGTTATTATAACTCTGAATGGGGTCAAGTCATTCGACGAGATGGTAGAAGTACATCTCTGGAGATGCCCAGCTAAGCGAATGTAATTGTTTGGTCGCAATTAGAGGAAAGGGTTATTCCTTGAAACATTCGACGAACAGGATCGAGACAAGACCATTAATGTCTCAAAGCCGTAGATTGGCACCATAGCCTTTGACTTGTCGTCGTCTATGGAACATGATTACATCAAACGGACTAAGATTCAAGGTGAAACATTCCATCTGAATCCGGTAATCATTGAAGTAGGGGACTTAGGAGGGTTCAAACCCGGAAGGGTACCAACTCTGAAAACCGAGTCATGATGAGAAACCTGAAGCATTTCTATATGGATTTGTGGGGGATTGTTAGAAAATGGAGTTTTTAGAGCATAAGTATTTTATGTTCTTGATGTTAATTCCAAATTTTTAACGATTGGAAATTGTTCCTTGTTATGAGGACTTAAATTTTCATATATGGGTCTAAGTAATTTTCTTAGTGAAACCCATAGAGAAATGGAGTTGAAGTTAGTAGCTTGAATAAGCTTGAAATGAGAATGTGTATTTGTCCCACATTGAAATGAATAAAGGGGGTTGTTGGCTTTATATAAAATCACACACATGGGTTGTGTACAACTACTAAGGTGTATGATGGTGCATGGTGTTACTGTGTGTTCCACGCGCACACACACATACACACACACGCGCCGCCGCCGCCCGCCTCGCCACGCCACGACACGTCACGTCACGTCTCGACTCGACTCGGGTCGGCTCGGTCGAAGGGCGATTTGGGCGAATGTCTCGGCGTCTCGCGTACGCAAGGCGACCTGGGCGGGGAATTTTATTGCATGGATTATTGATTTATTTTAATATTATAAACATGCTGTCAAGAGTTGGATTGAAAGTCCTGTAAACTCTCGAGAGCTAGACTGTGCTGTCGTAACAAGGTTGCTGTCAGGAAGGTGAAAACTTGCTGTCAAAAACAAGGTTGCTGTCAGAAAGTAAACATACTGTTAGGAACAAGGTTGCTGTCAGAAAGTAAACATACTGTCAGGAACAAGGTTGCTGTCAGAAAGTAAACATACTGTCAAGTTCAAACTGATGACAGTTACTTTAAAGGTACTGTCGAGACTTGTTGACAGCAGAGTCTGAGCGTTTATTCTATTAATGAGAAATCATGAATGGGTCAAATATAGTGTAACAGTTACGATTTATTTAATATAAATCACCCGTTTTATATTATTAAATCAGCCGTTTTGCTATATATATTGTAAATCAGCAGTTACAATATTAATTGGGTGGCATCAGTTACATTTGGCCTCTCCTATAAATAGAGAGCTAAGCTACTGATTGTAAATATACTGACCACACCATACATTCTCTGTTCTCTCTATACACTCTGTTCTCCCTTTATATTCTGTACTCCACCAGTAGGTTTTTCTGGCGACTGAGGTGTTAGTCGTAGTTGAGTTTTTCTGGTTACTGTGACCATCTAAACTCGGAGCTGTTTTATCCTGGAAGAATATTGCCAAGTCCTGACACAATGTAAGTGGGGGCAATTATCTCTTCAAGAACAGTCAGGTTTTTCGTGCAAATCCTGACGACTCAGCTGTGTTACATATTTGTTTGATATACTGATAGAGCTATGGCTACTGGTATGTCTTCTGTTCTTCCTTCGTTTTTACAGTTACTGATATGCATGCTTTTTACCTTTGTGTTTTGTTTCGTTAATTGTTTGCTTGGCCTTGGCTTGTTAAATACGATATATAACTGCCTCTATGTTGCTGTTTTAGTCAATATTTCCAACATATATTACTCTATGTAGTTTGCACCGCACCCTGTTTTAAAGTCTTTCATCTTCATCAATAAATCTGATAGTAATTAACAATTCCAATTTTACACTGTCAAATAACAGGATGGATATACTGAATGTAAACGCCATCATGTGAAAGCTGAAACTAAAGGAGGATCTAATTTCGTGTATATATATATATATATATATATATATATATATATATATATATATATATATATGGGTATGATTCAGGTGAGAACACGTATATGTTGGAGAACAATGAGAACACCACATTTCAAGCTATTCTAAAGGGCCCCGCCAGGGGCACACAATACGAAAAAGTTTTATAATTCCACCCTCTATCCTTTCATAAAAAAAAATTAAATTTTTTAAAAAAAATTTTTAAAATGATGACGTTGCAGCAATTTTTTTTAAAATTTTTTTGTTAATTTTTTTAATTTTTTTGTTAAGAATGGATAAAGGGTAGAATTATAAGACTTTTTTGTGAAGGTGCCCCTAGCGAAGCCCTTTAAAATAGCTTGAAATGTGGTGAATATGTGTGTTCTCACTGTTCTCACACTAACATGTGTTCTCACTAGAGCGTGACCCTATGTATATATATATATATATATATATATATATATATATATATATATATATATATAGTCTTGAAATAAATCATTTAAATGTGCATTATTGATCATTTAAATGAGATAAATATTATGATGTTTCTATTGGGGTCTATTCTGTTCAAAGTCTGTCAATTTTTTAGGTTAATATAAATAAACAAAGTGCTAATTTGTTCTCCGACATATTATATTTATCCTCATATTTGTTCTTTTCTTGGTTGTGGGACACTTTATAGTCCTCAATCTATTATCTATTATATATATAATAGACCAACAAGGGATAAAAATTGTGAGATATTTTAATGCACTTGAAAAGACATTTTTACCCCTTTTTACAAAAAAATCGTGGGGACATTTTATTCCTCTTTGTATACCTGAATTTGAATATAAGTTACTTTATTAATTTTATCTTCCTGATCGCTTCCCATCCGTTGCTTGCAAACGACGATGGTTTTATGTTCTGCCTCCCAAATTACTTTGATCGCCCTTTCTCTTTTTAGTTTGGGATTGTACCCAAACACCACCGAGCAATCACCAGGATACTGTTCCTATGCTTAAAATTTGAAGGCTTAGGGTTCTTGGTGGTATATATAGCTGAGCAAATTCTACGCGTCTCCAACATCTGAGCACAATCCACCAGCAAGCTCATTGCAAGGTATCAATTACTCCTTATGTGTTTGCCCATTATGTTCAATTCAGCTTGCCGTAAACAATTTAGGAATATTCAAATACGTCTTATATCTATTGCAATTCAAAGTTCATTTTTTAATAATTTATATTGTCACAATTGTATCCTGACCCAAGACTAAACTATTATACGAGTTTGGGTGAAATAAACATAAACATGACAGTGGTGTTCTGAGTGTCGAATAAATACCATACACTGAAATGAAAAACCTCTGGGATTTTTTTTAAGGATAAAGTTAAAGAACTAGGTTCTTACAGAACTTCCAGATTTTGAATGTCTAGCTGTCCGCAAGTGTACCCGTCAGCAATTTATGAATGTCTACACATCCAGATTTTGATGTTGTTTTGGCTATGAGTTTATTTGAGTACGATGCTACCCCTTTATGTGTGTTAGTTTCTGTTGAGAGGTTAAAGTTAGAAAGCTAAGTTGGTTGCGTATAAAATCTGCTTAACTCTTCATCTGTTGTTGTGTAATCTTTGTGCAATATACCTAAGCAACACGTGTTTCTGTGCGTGTATTATTAATCACCAATATCCATCGCCCAGTCATGGATTTAGCTGCTAATAAAATCTGTGTTAAATAGTGAGTTTAAGTTATGGTTGTATACTTACTTTTACAACAGCAGTCCAATAACAGGGAACGGGAATATAGAATCATAGTTTTTATGTCACTTTATATTTAGATCATGTTGTTTGTACTTTATCAATCACCTGATACTTACATATATCCACTTTACTTTTTCCTGTTATCATTGTCATTCTTTGAAATTTGAATTGGCGATGCTATATAAAAGTGTACTTCCTCCGTTCTATGTATATTGTCATCGGAGAGGTACGTTTTATTCAATTAAATTAAATAAGCTAATAGGTGTTACAAATATGTGTTGTTTTTTAAATAAATTAGAAGCTATGACCAAAATTGCTACTTGAATTACCATGTCAATGAGGACAAAACTATTGGCACAAAAAGAAAAGGATTAAGCCCATCAAAAGCAGGACAGAGAGAGTATCTTTTTCTCTAAAACAGAACTGTGAAAAGCTATTGTAGTCTAACCATAAAAACCTATTAATGATTGATTTTTTTAATAATATTATTAATTCTCTTGTAAACATCCAGAATTTCACTAATTTTTTGCGGTGTTGTAAAAAGCGGGAATCGGAATTAATCGGTGGTGGCAATCGGGTATTTGAAGATTAATCGGAATGATTAATCGGATTATTAATCAGTGCGGTAACCCATGAAACAGGGATTAATCGTTGATTAATCGCGATTAATCACCGATTTTTAGAACAGAGATTTTATGTTAGAAACTTCCATGCACATCCAGATTTTGACTACTTTTACTTAACAAACTTCCATGCTGGTGACAGACTTTTTGCATTCAAAGACGGAATTTGCCGAAATTCTATTCCAACTCAAAGACGGCAATTACTTGGAGGAGAGACAACTTGGGGCTATAAATACACACCTTGGGGGACATAAAGATCATCATCTACACACCAGAGCTCAGACCAATTCGTTCATAGCACGAGATCGAGAAGCCAAGGCGAGGATTGTGACGGTTCTTGTATTCCTTTGTTTAGGCGTATCTTTTGGATGCTTGTTAATTTCACGGATTTGTTCTCTAAACCTTGTTACATTATTGATTTATTCCTCTTTGTTATCTTGTTCATTATCATGTTTTCATCAAATCCCATGGTGACGAAAGGTTCAATTATGAACTAATCATTGTCGTGGGATCCTAGCGGATTTATCTATGTAGCTTAGTAGTTGCATGCCTTAAAGATTTATGTGTGGTGAATTCTTGATATCCTTGTATGGTTGTGTTTCATGAATTTAGGTGCGTCGCGAACATCTAATATGTTAATCTCTTGCTAAACGAGAGTGGATCTTGAGATTTAGAACTTGCCATGCTAGCATAGGATAGGTTGATGTTTTAACATCATGATTTGTGGCGTAAATAGAGATATTATGCTACCCTATGTGATCTAAGTGGATAACTTGTGCTTAAACCTTTATGTTTTAAATTCTATAGAGATATAGGGTCTAAACATGATAGGTGTCTATTCATCTTCTATCTCTTTTGTGGATGTATGTTTAGTCTAGTATTAGTATACCGAGAGGTAACTTATACTTGTTTCGTGTTATTCGATCAGATATCAAAACCATTACATGTATTGATTAAAGGCAGCAACTCTAAGTGAAGTAGATAATGAAACTAGGATTTCATGCTTATTCTCATATAAGTAATTCGATTTCAATTCTCGTCAATTAGATAATTCTTAGTTTTATAATTTAAATCTTAGTTTAATTTAGATAATCAACTCCAATTTGTTACTTTTCTTAGCAGTGAATTAAAACCATACATTGTTGCATAGGCATATTTTCTGATTAAAACTTAACCAGATCTCTGCGGAACGAACTTAATTTATATTACTTGTGACTACGTGCACTTGTGTAATTTTGTGTTAACATTACCAAACTATAAAATATACACCATTTTGCTTATTATAATAAAATATAGATAGTATAAAAGTACAGATAGCAAAAAATGATTGTTTTTAAATACAATACCAATTTGGATTCGGAACGAGTACTTTTCTGATGGTAATTAAATTCGAATTTGATTATCAAAACCCATACAATAATTATCGTGAATCTGAAAATGAAAATTTATACTTATATACTATACTATACTATTATAAGCAAACTAGCCTCTAACCTTTTTTTTTATTTTTTACTTTTTTCCAGTAAAACCTATTCAGGTAGTTTTATTTAAGTAAAATAAAATAATAATACTATAATAACTAATAACTAACCGATTACGTTTTTCAACTAAAACATATCATCTTTTCTATATTTTCAAATTAAAATTGATCCTTTTCTAAAAATATCACGGACAATATATATATATATATATTATCAGATCATATCATTAAAAAATTAAAATCAACAAGTACCTTACCGACCAACCAAACTTTTAATATTTTGGTTATTATATAATAGTATAGATATATTGAACCTTTAAAAGCCGGTAACAAAATTTGACGTCAACTATTATCATATTAAAATAATATATTGTATTTATAATAATGTAAAATAATAATAATATACTATTTTTTATATATATCCAACTTCATTGGAAGATAACACCTTATGTGTTGAGCAAATTTTATATAATTAATAATTAGCCAACCATTTTACGAAATTGGAGATGCTTTTGGTAGGTATTTGATCAATTTGGTTTGAATAAGGGTGTAATCGACTTGAGTTGAACATTGTCAAGCTTGAGTTCGAACTCGACTAAAAAGCTTGGACTTGAATTCGGACTCGAGTTTGACCGAGTATTCCATTTCATGATCGAAGCTGGATTTGTAAAAAATTTGATATGTTCGAGTTCGGCTCGAAAACTCGAATCAATTTAATCAAATCTATAACCATTATTAATAAGCGAAATCCCTTTTTAATGATATCACTTTTTTTGTTCGCACCATATTTTGGTTTCACCCCTAATAATCTATGTTGTTTTTTTAATTAAAAAATAAAAAACCTATTATAACTATAATTCTCTTTTTGCAATTATTGGTTCGCACCGTATTTTGGTTTCACCCCTGAACTCCTATTTCTATTAGGATCCTATGTTATTTTTTTAATTAAAAATTAAGAAACCTATTATAACTATATTTCCCTTTTTGCAATTATTTTAATTAACACGAGGTACCGCATACAATAAATTTAAAAATGCACTTCATTAAATAACTCAACATTATAAAATAATTCAAAGACTTTATCATATTAGCTTTTTTCATATTAATAAGCGAAATCATCTTTTAAATTGTATTACCGTACCAAATTTGGTTCCACCTTTTTTTGGTTTCACCCCTTTATTTCTATTTTTTCTAGAATTCTATAAAATCTTTAATAAAAAAATTGTTGTAATTCTAGAACAATTGCAGCTCTTTTCGGTCCATTATTCATATTTCTTCTAGAACTCCAAGTTATCTGTTGTGGAATAAAAACTAGGTTTAAATTATTGCGGCTAGGGTTTGTGCTTCAATGGCTGCTTCTGCGTTCGAGACTTAAACGGTCCTCACAGAATGCCTACGTATCTCTGTATTAGAGAATCAAGCCAAAAACGTAGTTCTAGGTTGAGGGGTCTGACCCTTTATATAGGCTGAGAAGCCTCAGAATTAGGGTAGGGTTAGGAGACTTGGTGGGCAAGTCAGCCTTGAGGAAGGTTCTAGACTCCTTCCTTGTAGGAGTCAGTTTCCTTGTATGACTGTGTGGCTTGGAGGCTACTCTTTGTAGAGATAATGTCCTTATCTGACTTGTATCTCCCAGCTGTTAATTATCCCTAAATATTAATTACGAAATTAATATTATAATTGGGGTTTGGGCCATCTGGTGGGCCCCATGTTTGGACCATTCTAGGTCTAATTAATGCCACATTAAACGTGCCTTTAGGGCTTACTTTTAGCCCATATCATTTGCCCCCCAACTTCTAGGGAAACTGATCAGGTTTTCCTTGAAGTTATAACGGTCTTTTTCGAGACTTGGGTTAGGGTTTATTGCTCGTACGCGAGTATTTTCAACAATATCATCTTAATGCAAAGCGTGGAGCGACCGACGCATTTACGATGATGTTAAACGGCACTAGACAGCGCTAATCAGCCTTAAACAATGTTTAAACAATGTTAAAAAATGTTAACTGGCATAAAACGACACTAAACGGTGTTTAATGGCACTAAACGGTGCTTAAATGTAAAATTTTTCCAAGTTTCTGGAATTTTTTAAGCTTTTTTTTTTTTTTTCCAGCTCATTTTCGAGCTCAAACTGTCCCAGGTCGGGGCTTTTTTCGAGCTCTTTTAGCTTATTTTCGACCTGGAGCTTTTCGAGCTCAACCAGTACAAATTCGAGCTCAAAAAACGAGCTCAAATAGGGCCAGGTCGTGGCTTTTTTCGTGGAAATCCAGTGTTTTTTCGACCTCAAATTTACGAGCTCAAATCTAGAGAATATCGACCTCACTTAGGTTCCAGGTCGTGAGCTTCGAGCTCAATTTGCAGTTGATTTTCGACCTGGAATCTGCGACCTCAATTGAAGAAGAAACAATCTTTAAAATGGTTCCAGGTCGTGCCTTTTTTGTAGGTTTTCCAATTCTTTTTCGACCTGGAATTCACGACCTTGATTCAACGTAATCTCGACCTCGAATAAGTCCCAGGTCGTATGGATTTCCCATTTTTCTCAGTTCAATTTCGACCTGGAATTAACGATCTCAAATGAAGAAAAAGCGACCTCAAAAGGGTCTTAGGTCGTGTGGATTTTCTTGAATTCCTAATACAAATTCGACCTGGATTTTACGATTTCAAACCGTGTTATAACGACCTCATATTTATTCACGACCTCGTATTGAATTTATCAGGTCGTTTTGTCAAGCTCGTATTTACACTAAAAAACGAGGTCAAACGCTACGACCTCGTGCCTCCTTTTAATATTTTGTCCAAGTTTTGTTGGACTTTAATGGGCCATGCCTTTTTATTTTTATGGGCTTTGGTCTTCAAACCATTTGGGCCTACCCTAATTATGTGTTTGGGCTCTTCTTCTTGAAGCCCTATCTTGACTTCGACTCGGGCTTTACAGGCCTGGCGTTTCTTGGGCTTTTTAGAGCCCAACATGTGTTGACAACCCATAAGAGTTTTGAACAGGCTACAACCGGTTGATATTCATTTTAACCGGTTGAAATCCCCTAACTTTTGCTTATATAAAGGCCGAAGTTTTCACTTCCACTTCACCACAAAAGTTTCCAAAACAAAAACTCTCTCAAAAGTTCCAAATTTCTTTAAGAAATTTTCTCTGAGTTTGATCCTCGTTCTTTGAAGATTCAAAGTCATCCTTCAAGTTTTCTGGCGATTTTTCTTCCAATCTTTGAAGATTTGAAGATTGCTCAAGGATTTCTGGGAATTTTTCCAGAAATTTTCCAGTTGTTGTTGAAGATTTGAAGAACACTCAAGGTACTTTCCAGAATTTCTAGTTTTATAGTTTGAAGATTACCTTTTTTCTGGGTTTTTCCTTCAATTCCTTTGAAGATTTGAAGATTGTTCTAAAAATTTCTTCGTTCTTTGCAGATTTTCTTTGATCATCAAAATTTTTCTTTGAAAATTTGAAGAAATGGCTGAAGATCGTGCTACTCAACGTTTCCAGAAACTGCAAGTGGCCTCAAAAAGAGGTATCATCATTCGTTCTTCCTTCATGAGTTTACAGGATATGATTTTAAATCGTAAAGAAGATTTTCCATCCCTGTCACACCTTGATTCTTTTAATCATAGCAACATTTTCCATGACGTAGAAAAAATCACTGACTATAATAGGATGTATAAAATAGAATCACCCTATAGGCTTATCCCAGCTGAGCCTGGGGATCGATCTTGCCATTGGCGCCCCAATGCACTTTGTATTTACAGGGGTGCCATTGTTGCAGGGGTTCGATTCCCTTTTCATGAGTTTATCCCTAGGCTTTTAGCAGATGTAGGAGTTAACCCTTGTCAACTTCCTCCCAATTCTTGGAGGGTGATCAACTGTTTTCTGGTCCTCTGCCTTAAAAACAAATTCCCTCTTTCTGTAGCCCTTTTTAGGAAAATTTTTCAATTTAAAAATTCTGCTGAATCTACCCCGGGTTGGGTTTACATTAGTCACCGTTCTTCTACTCCTCCAATCTTTCACCCTCAATCTATTCCTGACTCCAACCCAAAGTGGAAGAAGGAGTTCATGTACTTGATATGGGAAGGTGGAGATTGGGGCAATGTTTTTCGTAGTACCTTTGGTAAGGTCGTAGATGGAAGTGCCAGTGATATTGAGCTGAATGAGGAAGAGACCTTTGCCTACCAGGAGCTCATCAAAGATAATTATTCTACTATGGCTTTGGATCTCCTGAATGAGTTCCAACTTAAAACTTTGGGACTTTCCCGAGTGGGCAATAAGGGTAATTTCCTTTCTTTTTGCATTCCTTTATTTGAATATGATTGTCTCATACCCATTATTTGTCTTTTGTTTTGTAATTGCAGCTGCAGCTTTTATCAACAAGACTAACGAGCCAGAAGATGGGGACACTGCTAGGTTGAAAAGGGCTCGTTCAGGGAAAGATCCTCGAGCCCCAACAGCCACGGATGCCTACTTGAGGCCCCATGTGGCTGATGTTGAGGAGGTAGATGGCTCTTCCAAGAGTGCTTGGCGTCCCAACTGGGGTATTAGGAAGAAGGACTCCATTGTTGGAGACTGCAGGCATGCTATGGATTGGTCCTATCACTCCATAACCCCTGGTGACTTCAAGGACTATGTATCTGGCTCCACTCTTGAAGGAGCTGAGAGTGCTGGAGCTCAGGCCTTTGCAGCTGTAAGCTTCTTACTATCCACTCTTTTATGTACTTGTTTTGTCACTTGAACCGTGGTTTTAACTTTGTCTTTTGTAGGCTAATGCCAACTTCCAGGGGGTCGTATTCCAGGCTAAGACTTGGCGTTCCAACTATGAGACTTACAAGGCCAAGTTTGATGACTCCCAGGATGAACTGGGCTCTGTCAAGGCTACCTTAGCGAGGAGGGAGAAGGAGCTTCTAGAGTCTCAGGCTGAAAATGTCACTCTCAGGAAGGACAAGGACGACCTGATTGACGACTACCTTTCCTCCCAGGAGTATGTGGGCTTCATGGAGAAGCATGACGACTCTCTGTTCCCTTACCAGTTTACTCAGGGATGGGACGGAGCTCTTGCTGAGGTTACTAGGAGATTTCCTGGTACCCTCAATGTTTCGGACTTCCCTAGCCCCCATGCTCCTATGGCCTTGGCAGTGCAGGACACCCAGGAGGAGGACCAGGAGGATGATGAGAGGATCTTGGAGCCAGATTCCTCTGCTCATCTTGGCGCAGCTGGAGAGGATGAGCATACTGGAGATGCTTAGTAGTTGATATCTTTTTCCATCTATTTATGTACTCTGCCTTCGGGCATGACTTTGTATTTTCGTAACTTATTTTGAGCTAGTCGATTATGTATTCTGCCTTCGGGCATAACTTTTAAATTCGTAATCCATTGTCCTTAATGCTTCTCAACTTATTCATATTCGCATGTGTAGTCTGGTATTTTGTGCGTATATATCAATGAGTAAGGTTCATATCTTATGCGAAAATGTAGGATAGTCTTATTAATATGAAGAAATGGGCACAGCCCTTACATAGATACTCTATCTCCAATATCTCAAGTTTTAAAAACTTGGAATGGTTTTATCGACCTTATTTCTACTTCTATTACATAGGCAAAAAGCTAAGTCCTTTTCAGGAGAACTTAAACATAGTAAACCTTGAGGTTCAATGCATGCCAAGTCCGGGGCACCTCAACCCCGTCCAAGGTTTCCAGTTTGTAGGATCCTCGTCCTAGTGTCTTCTTGACTCGATACGGCCCTTCCCATTTCGGGGCGAGCTTTCCCTTCTGACCAACTCCAGAAGCCTCGATCTTCCTAAGAACCAAGTCACCTTGTTGAAAGAACCTCTCCTTAACCCTGTGGTTGTAGTAGAAAGATGCTTTCTTTTGATGCTCCGCATTTCTGGCATTTGCCTCGTCCCTGACTTCATCAATCAAATCTAAGGCGAGCCTCATGCCTTCTTCATTAGTCTCTGGCTCGAATGCTTCAATTCTAGGTGATGCATGCATGACTTCTAGTGGTACGACTGCCTCGGCTCCATAAGCCAGTAGGAAAGGAGTTTCCCCAGTTGTTACTTTGCAAGTAGTACGATATGCCCAAAGTATAGGCAGTAATTCATCCACCCAAGTATTTCTCGATCGTTCGACCCTCTTCTTAAGTCCATCAAGAATAATCCGATTGGCTACCTCAGCCTGTCCATTAGCTTGCGGGTGAGCTACCGAAGTAAAACGAAGCTCGATAGCATTTTCCTCACAGTACTTTCTGAACTCTTCATTGTTGAATTGTGTCCCATTATCTGTCACAAGGATTCGGGGAATTCCATACCTGCAGATTATGTTCTCCCAAAAGAACTGGGAAACTTGCTTGGTGGTTATCTTGGCTAAAGGTTTAGCCTCAATCCACTTAGTGAAGTAATCAATGGCGACAATCAGAAATTTCCTTTGTGCTGAAGCCATGGGGAAAGGACCAAGAATGTCCATCCCCCACATTGCAAACGGAATGGGAGAGCTGATTGAGGTTAACCTCTCAGGCGGCTGCCTCACAACAGGGGCGTGTTTCTGACATCTGTCACACTTCTTGACATAATCCTGGGCATCTGCTAACATCTCCGGCCAATAGAATCCCAGGCGGGTAATCTTGTGAGCTAGGGCTCTGCCCCCCAAGTGCTGCCCACAGATCCCTTCATGAACTTCTTCCAGTGCTTCTCTTGCCTCTTGGGGCCTTAGGCACTTCAAGTATGGGATGACAAATGACCTCTTGTATAAGATGCCTTCAATCAAGGCATATCTCAATGCTCTCACTGACAATTTTCGTGCCTCCAAAGCATTGTTAGGGAGCCATCCGGTTTCTAGATGAGCTTTAATAGGATCTATCCAACAGCTTCCAACATCGATAGGTGCTACCAACTTAGAGTTGATGGTCGGGGCCTTCAAGACCTGGAAGTAAACACTGCCTGCATAATTCTCTATCTCAGAAGAAGCGAACTTAGAGAGGGCATCGGCCTTAACGTTCTCTTCCCTAGGAATGTGCTCCAGGTAGCACTCCTCAAACTGAGTCATAACAGCTTTCACGACTCTGAGGTATTTTGCCATAGTTTCATCCTTGGCCTCAAACTCACCATTCACTTGCGAGACTACCAGTCTTGAATCTCCGCACACTTTGAGGTTCTTGACCCTCATGACTCTGGCCAATCCCAATCCAGCTATTAATGCTTCATATTCAGCTTCATTGTTGGTTGTAGGAAAGTCCAACTTCAAAGCGTATTCAACTGTGAACCCATCGGGGCTTTGCAAAACCAAACCTGCACCACTAGATTTTGTTTTTGATGCTCCATCAAAATAGAGCACCCAATACTCTTTCTGATCAGGTACAAGTTCTTCATCCTCACTCTCAACTCCAGGGGTGGTTACTATCTCCTGCCCCCCGACTTCTTGGTTGCCAATGGTACATTCAACCAAGAAGTCAGCTAATGCCTGAGCCTTGATGGCTGTCCGAGGCTTATATGCAATGTCAAATTCACCGAGTTCGATTGCCCACTTAATTAGCCTTCCACTGACCTTAGGGCTATGCAAGATACTTCTCAACTGCTGGTCCGTCAGGACTTCAATCTTGTGTGACTGAAAATAAGGTCGTAGTTTCCTTGAAGCTGTTACCAATGCTAAAGCAAACTTCTCAATGGTAGAATAATTCAACTCAGCTCCGTGTAACACCTTACTCACGTAGTAGATAGGTTTCTGAACCTTGTTCTCTTCTCGTATGAGGACGGCACTCAATGCTTGCTCAGATACCGCCAGGTATAGATAAAGAGTCTCTCCGATGCTAGGCTTGGCCAACAACGGGGCTTCAGCCATGTATTTCTTTAATTGTTCAAAGGCCTCTTGGCTTTCAGGTGTCCATTCAAAATTCTTTACCTTCTTTAATGTTTGAAAGAAAGGCAAACACTTATCACCAGACTTGGAGATGAACCTCCCTAAGGCTGCTACTCGGCCTGTCAACTTCTGCACATCTCTTATAGAACGTGGTGGCTCCATGTCTAAAATCGCCTTGATTTTGTCAGGATTGGCCTCAATGCCTCTCTTTGAAACCATCAGCCCTAAAAACTTTCCAGATCCAACACCAAAGGCACACTTAGCGGGATTCAACATCATCTTATGGTGCCTCAGCACTTCAAATGCCTCTTCGAGGTGTTTAATATGATCAGCCTTGAGTAGGCTTTTGACTAACATGTCATCAACATATACCTCCATGGTTTTTCCAATCAGATGGGCAAATATCTTGTTCACCAGGCGTTGGTAAGTAGCTCCTGCATTCTTTAGACCAAACGCCATAACAAGATAACAGAAGACACCAAAGTCAGTTATGAAAGATACCTTAGGGATGTCATCTTTGTGCATCTTAATCTGATTATAGCCGCTGAATCCATCCATGAAGCTTAACATTTCATGTCCAGCTGTGGCATCTATCAACATGTCAATCCTTGGAAGGGGGAAACAATCCTTTGGACATGCATCATTCAGGTCAGTGAAGTCTATACACATCCTCCACTTCCCATTCGCCTTTTTGACCATCACAGGGTTTGCTAACCATTCGGGAAACTGAATTTCTTCAATAAAACCAGCTTCCAAGAGCTTATCCACTTCTTGCTTAATGGCCTCTTGCCTCTCCGGAGCAAAGTTTCTCTTCTTCTGCTTTATTGTCTTCCTCTTGGGGTCAACATTCAACCTATGAGTTATAAGTTGGGGGTCAATCCCTGGCATATCAGCTGCTGTCCAAGCGAACACGTCGCTATTCTTTTGTAAGAATTCTATCAACTTGCCCTTCAAGGGTTCTTTCAGAGATGCTCCAACATAAGTAACTTTTTCAGGATCATTCGGCTCTAGGGGTATGGGAATCAAATCCTCTGCTGGCTTCCCTCTATGCTCTTCATCGTCACGGACATCCATGTCTTCAATTGGAAGGACCCGCCCCCCGACTCCATCGGCCCTCAAAGCGGCTACATAGCAACTTCTTGCCATCTTCTGATCACCCTTTTGTTCTCCGACACCATTCCGTGTCGGAAACTTAATCTTCATATGATAGGAAGAGGCCACAGCCTTAAACGCATGTAATCCAGTCCTTCCAAGGATTGCGTTGTATGTTGAAGCTGCCTTAATCACCAAGAAATTCAGCATCTGAGTCGCCTCCTTAGGCTCCTGCCCAATAGTCATGGGCAACTGAATAGTCCCTTCAACGTTGGACTCCACTCCATTAAATCCGTATATAGGCATGTTCACAGGGGTCAACTGAGAGTCGTTGTATCCCATCTTCATAAATGCATCATGAAACAAAATATCCACAGAAGCTCCATTGTCTATCAAGACTCGTTTTACTTCTGAATTTCCAATCACAGGAGTTATGACCAGTGGGTCATCATGGGGGAACTTCACCCCTTCCAAGTCTGAATCATCGAAACCAATTACCATCTCAGTTTTGGCACGCTTCGGGGCTTCTCCCACAATGTGCATTACTTCTCTTGCGTATGCCTTTCGAGAGTTTCGAGTTGTACCGGCCGCTGTCGGACCTCCCCAGATCATGTTGATAACTGGCCCTCGGGGCTGCGTGCTACGATCACGATCATTATCTCTTCTGTCATTGTTTCTTCTGTTGTAATCCCCTCTTTGGGTTCCATGATCTCCACCCTTTGTGAAATTGTTCAGCTTTCCTTTACGGATCAAGAATTCAATCTCGTCCTTCAACTGTCTGCAATCATCCGTGTCATGTCCTACATCTCGGTGGAACCTACAGTATTGATCCTTGTTCCTTTTTGCGGGGTCTCCCCTGAGTGGCTTCGGCCATCGGAAGTCCTTATCCTTCTCAATTTCCAACAAGATTTGACTTCTAGGGACATTCAACCTTGCATAGTCAGAGAACCTTGGTCCCAAGTTCTTTTTTGGTGGCGAATCAGAGTCTTTGCTAGTTCGGGGATACTTGTCCCTAGCATCGTACTCCTGCCCTTGCTTACGCTTTTTTGTATCATTGTTTCCCTGACCATTGCCTAATGTGACTTCCTTCTTCGTGCTATCCTCGGCTTTGATGTACTTATCAGCCCTTCGTTGGAGATCAGCCATATTCTCCGGGGGATGCTTTGCCAATGATCTCTTAAAGTATAGGTCGGTGGTACCATGCTCCAAGGCTACCATTGCAACCTTATTGTCCAGATCAGTGATGTTCAGAGTCTCCTTGGTGAACCTCTTAAGATAGTCTCTCAGACTTTCGTTTTTCCCTTGTACCACATACATAAGAGATGCAGAGCTTTTCTCATGCGTTCTTCCGCTGATAAATTGACTAATGAAAGTAGCACTCAACTCTTTAAAGGAACCAATCGAGTTTGCAGGAAGCCGACTATACCATCTTTGAGCCATGCCTGACAAAGTTTGAGGGAAAGCCCTACACTTCAAAGCGTCGCTTGCAGGCTGCAACAGCAGAGCGTTTGAAAACGTTCTAACGTGGTTTGCAGGATCACCCATTCCATCATAAGCTTTGATTGTTGGCATCTTAAATTTCTTTGAAATACGAGCATTCATCACGTCCTCAGTGAACGGAGGTGTGGGATCATCAGGGTCCCCAAGTGGCATCAGATCCTTGGGGTTGCTCTTAGGGGTTTCTACCCTTGTAGTTTTTTCAGGCGGGACAATAGTCCTTCTTTGCCTCCTTGGAGGCCTCTCCAGATCTATGAAGGGAATCGGTCCTGACGTGGGAGGTGGCAAAGTCTGATTTGATCTGGCTTGCTCCCTGGCCATATCTTCCTTTAACTTTAAGATCTCGGCTTCATAAGCCTTAATCCTCTCAGCAGCTGTTGAAAGGAGTCCATCATGGATAGTTCGAGTTCTCCCCATAGGCTCTTTACTTGCACGTCGCCTCCTCGGGGCTTCATCACGCTCGTAATCATCGCCAGAAGATGATTCATCTGAATAAGGACCAGAAAAATCGCGATAATCTCGATCTCGAATATACAGGGCATGCCCACTCGGTCCAGCTCCGTAATTGAGCATCCCATACATTGGATTGGTGCTTATGGGGAGATCCGTAGTGTGGATCTGAACCCCTCGTGTAAGGTTGTTGGGGTCTACAATCAGGGAAGAAATCCCCGGGTTAGTCCCTGGAATTGTGTGGACGATCGGAGGTAGCGTACTCTCAACATGGGTAGTCGTCCCTAGGGGTTGAGAAACTTGATATGGAACGATAGTCCCAGATGTTGGAGGTACTTGCTCAGATGTCGGTAGCACTTGTTCAGTACGGGGCGGAGCAGAGCTAAGAGGTAGAGCCTCGGTAGCGATTGGCTCCGTAGTGCTTGGTGTAGTTCTTCGTGTTTGAACCATGGTTGATGTCTTCGTCCCACAGACGGCGCCAAATGTTGTGGAATAAAAACTAGGTTTAAATTATTGCGGCTAGGGTTTGTGCTTCAATGGCTGCTTCTGCGTTCGAGACTTAAACGGTCCTCACAGAATGCCTACGTATCTCTGTATTAGAGAATCAAGCCAAAAACGTAGTTCTAGGTTGAGGGGTCTGACCCTTTATATAGGCTGAGAAGCCTCAGAATTAGGGTAGGGTTAGGAGACTTGGTGGGCAAGTCAGCCTTGAGGAAGGTTCTAGACTCCTTCCTTGTAGGAGTCAGTTTCCTTGTATGACTGTGTGGCTTGGAGGCTACTCTTTGTAGAGATAATGTCCTTATCTGACTTGTATCTCCCAGCTGTTAATTATCCCTAAATATTAATTACGAAATTAATATTATAATTGGGGTTTGGGCCATCTGGTGGGCCCCATGTTTGGACCATTCTAGGTCTAATTAATGCCACATTAAACGTGCCTTTAGGGCTTACTTTTAGCCCATATCATTATCTTTAATAAAATAGTAAAATTGTTATAATCCTTAAACAATTGTAATTCTTTTATTAAATTGGTATTGAGTTTACAAAAATAATCTATGAGAATCATATATATCATTTTCTTGATTTTCTTATAATAATCTTAAATTAATAATAAATTATATTAATAAGTAAAAAATTCGTTCTAATGATACTTCAGTTTTCATATTTCATTTCACCCCAAAATTCTTATCTTCCAGATTGTTGAAATTCTGTTATAAATATAATTGTTTCTTTAAACCTACTGAATTTTATAAAAAACATAATTTTTTAAAATCATTCAAAATAATAAATTAATGTTCTCGACCCACGGGTTATCATCTAGTATTATCAAAAGCTTGAATACGATCAATTCGACTTCAATTTGACTCGATTAAATATAAATATTAAATATTTATGTACAAATATATATGCATAATATATAAAAAGTAAAAATAATAAAGGTTCGATTAGGCTTGTGGACCTTACGAGCTGAGTATATATTTTGAAACTCGAGCTCGGTTTGATAAAATATTCGAAAAGCTCATGATCTTACTCGACTCAATTATTACCGAACCAAATATTTTACGAGTTAAATTCAAATAATTCTCAAACAATTTGACTCATTTACGATCATAGCTTCATTGCTTCTAATATATATATATATATGTCTTTATACATTAAAGTTCAAAGTACAAATGTTGATTTTTTCCGAATAATAGTAAAATTAATGAAATGTTGAAAATAGAGAAGAGTAGAAAAAGAAAAGAAAAAGTATTATGAACTTATATTCGTAGTCCTCTTGATGTTGTTATAAATAATCACATTATTAAGACCGGCATTATAAATTTGACTTTCTTGGCCATTAATCAGATACGGTCTATATATATGTCTTATTCGAAAGTCAAAAACTAAGGTTAATTTGACAACGGTAATGTCTAGAATTGAGCTTTGAATTTTCAGAAGAAGTTGACTCTCTAACAATTTGTATTAGTGTTGGTTAATAAACTCAAACCCAAACAACATGACTTTCTAACATAATTCCAAACATGTACTACTATCTGCTAACAGCTGCTAGCTAATGATTTTGGTTCTCCAAAACAGTTGGTTATTAATGTGCCAAGTCTTTACAATTAAGCTCGTTGAGCTGAATTATAATCTCGACCATTACATTTTCTCTATTATTGTTAAAATGTTGGCTATATAAACTTCTCTTGGCAACCTGACTTTATATACTTGGTGTCGCAAGCAGAGTACATAATCACAAACAAAATATATTTAGTAGTATCTGGTTGATAAGGCTTAGATTGTACAAACCATGCTTAGCAAGAAGAACTCCCGAAGTTTCTTTTTCACATTTCTTCTCCTCCGATGTTGTACTTGCACCAGCATCATTACCCAGGATAAACCTCTCAGGGACGGCAGTGTTTTAGTTTCCGTGGAAAAAAACTTTGCACTTGGATTCTTTAGCCCTAATAATAGTACTAGCAGAAGATATGTGGGTATTTGGTACAATAAAGTCTCTGTACAAACAGTAGTTTGGGTTGCCAATAGGGATAATCCTATCACAAGTACATCCGGTGTTTTATCACTACTCAAGACTGGAAATCTTGTTTTATATGACAGCCGAAAGCCCGATGATGTCGTATGGTCATCTAATATCTCAAACTTGTCATCATCTGTTGTTAAATCAACCTACTCAGCCCAGCTCTTGGATTCAGGAAATTTTTTAGTGCATGAAGATAATAGCAAGAAAGGTTTATTGTGGCAGAGCTCTGATTTTCCAACAGATGCTCTAATTTCGAACATGAAGATTGGAGTGGACCGCAGGTCTGGACTGAACCGGTTCTTGACAGCATGGAAGTCACTTGACAATCCGGGAAGTGGATCATATTCACTTATGATTGACGCTAATGGATCGGTTCCCCAGCTGTTCTTGTATAGAAATCGGGATGCGATTTGGCGTGGAGGACCTTGGAATGGAGTAGGATGGAGTGGTGTACCCGAAATGGCAGTCCTTGGATCTGCTAATTTCATCTTTAATATAAGTTATGTTGACAATCCTGAGGAGGTATACCTAGTGGATTACTTGCGTGACACTTCAGTTATATCAAGAATGATTGTTAATGAGTCAACTGGAACCCTTCAAAGACTAACCTGGCACGAGAGTGACCATAAATGGGTTAACTTCTATTCAGCACCCAAGGATACTTGTGACTATTTTAGTCATTGTGGCGCCTTTGGTGTTTGTAACATGCATAATGTGGGTGAGTACGAGTGCAAGTGTCCTCCAGGATTCGAGCCAAAGTCGCCGCGAGACTGGTACTTAAGGGATGGCTCACAAGGTTGTGTTCGAAAACGAGAAGGCAAAATTTGTGGAAGTGGGGAAGGATTTGTAAAGCTGGAGAGGATGAAGCTGCCAGACACCTCTAAAGCAAGGCGAGACATGGATATGGATATGAAGGCCTGTGCAGGCTTATGCTTTGTTAAGTAACCAACTCATCTAAAACCTTAAGGTGTTAGAGGGAGGCCTTATATGGATCTTATATTATATGTTAACACTCCCCCTCACTCGAAAGCCCATTTTTGGGTCGAAGAGTGGATCACGGGCGCTCATCTTTGGAGCATAATTTGCCTTTCGTGTCCATAATAAATTGTGAGAATATTGGGGGTCGCAGAGAGTCGAACCCGGGACCTCTGCGTGCCTGAGCTCTGATACCATGTTAAGTAACCAACTCATCTAAAACCTTAAGGTGTTAGAGGGAGGCCTTATATGGATCTTATATTATATGTTAACATGCTTGAATAACTGCTTGTGTATGGGTTACTCTGCAGCTGATATGCGTGAAGGAGGTCTAAAAGGATGCATAACATGGTATAATAAATTGGTAGACTTGAGAGAGTTTTCAAGCGGTGGCCAGGATTTCTACATTCGTGTGGACTCCATTGAGTTTGGTATGTATTTATTTCATATAGTTTATTGTATTATTATTGTTAGAATACAATATAAGATCTGGTCCAAGTGGATCACCGGCAGAAAGTTGAACTTGGGACCTCTGCGTGCGTTAGCTCTGATACCAAGTAACCAGTCACTCTAAAACCTTAAAGATGTTAGAGGAAGGCACTTTCCGGGATCTTATATTGTATTCTAACAATTATTATCATCAAATACTCGATACTCACTAGAATTTGATTCTTTTTAGCGTCGAGTCTTGCATGAGTTTTATACTTGTATCCACCGTTTTTCTGAAAATTTGTTGAGTGGCCAACTATACCATTGTAGAGCTTGATTTGAGAGACCTTGAACTTCTACTATGTGTGAGCATTAATAATCTTCTTTGTGGAGGATGGCATAGAATCATCAGGATTATCTACCATTTGAGCTGTATTTTGGGTCTTCCTGGCCTACTTTTTCATTGGCCCCTCAGGACATCATCAACAGTTCTCTGGACCAGTCGGGCTGTCTAGCCCTTAAGGCAGTTTCGTTCAGGTCTAGATCCCAGGGGTGATTGTGCACTCTCTCCTCATTTCTTCATCCTCCATTTCTTCAAATCAGGCCTTCAAGGCTATTTATTCTTCCCTTAGCTTGGCATTTTTATTATCTTTTTGAATTTTCTTTCTATTGATACAACAATTAAAGTGCGATGGTTTGAGAAATCCTTAACAATTAACGTCAACTTTTTTGGAACAAAAAAAGGCTCAAAAAGTGGCTCGGGGATGCAACGCAAAACCCCAAGTAAGGCTAACTTACTATACAGTAGCAGGTTCCATAATCGGTGTAACAATATTAAAGCTGATAAAATGGAGATGTAAAGCACAATTTACTCTTATATCATTGTCATACAAATTCATTCATATATTACAGCTAACTATATGGAGAAATCAGAGAGATCCAATGGCTACATCAAGGTTTTAGTACTGCTACTGAGTGCTGCACTTTTTGTTCTGCTTATTCTCGCATATTGGTTAATGATGAAGAAGAAAAAGAGAGGTATCTATAATACTATGATTACAGTTTTGTCTTATGCTTGTAAGTTAACCCCATTTCACTACTAAAGTACTAAACAAATAATTATGGAATGTAGAGAAAGCTGAGAGAAGGGAGGAGGGAATATGGTTGTTTAGCAGTAATATTAATAATCGCGGAAATTCTGTCCATCATGAAATAGGGAGAAGTGCTGTTGATGTGAAATTTTACTCTCTAAGCACTATTATTGCTGCGACTCAAAATTTCTCTAGTGCTAACAAAGTTGGAGAAGGTGGCTTTGGCTCCGTTTACAAGGTACTTCATAGTTTGATTAAATTTGCAGTAAATATGAGTACATACATAGATAATGCTGAAGAATCATATTTTGTAGGGTAACCTGCCTAATGGGAAAGATATTGCAGTGAAAAGGTTGTCAAACACGTCAGGGCAAGGGCTAGAGGAATTTAGAAATGAAGTAACGTTGATAGCAAGGCTTCAACACAGGAATCTTGTCAGGCTCTATGGTTACTGCATTCAGAATAAAGAGAAAATGTTGATATACGAGTACTTGCCAAATAAGGGATTGGATGGCTTTCTTTTTGGTATGATTTGGCCTTCAGAGTTAAAATTAGTCTATTGATTTAATTTATTACCCTATACTTAATGATTATGTTACTGTTAACCTTGAATCAGATAATGAAAAAAGATACATGCTAGATTGGAAACGACGATTTGAAATAACATTGGGCATAGCTCGGGGGATGGTATATCTTCATCACGATTCGAGACTAAGAATCATTCACAGAGATTTGAAAGCAAGTAATGTTTTACTAGATGCTCACTTAACTCCAAAAATATCGGATTTTGGTATGGCTCGAATATTTGGAAGCGATCAAATTGAAGAAACGACTAGAAGAGTAGTTGGAACATAGTGTGTATTACTTGTTACATACATATGTTGAATTAACTGAGATCAAATCTTAGCACTCTTCTAACTAAGACAAATTATAACATGATACTTGTATGATTGCAGTGGTTATATGTCACCAGAGTATGCAATGGGAGGCCTTTTTTCAATAAAATCCGATGTTTTTAGCTTTGGAATTTTACTCTTGGAGATCATTATGGGAAGAAAGAACAGCAGTTACTATGATGAAAACTCCGTCAATCTGATTGGACATGTAAGTAACAAACAGTATATTCAGTCAGAGTTTTCGGTCCATAAACTACTGACAAAATTAAAGCCTACAAGTTCAATATTAGTAATGTTGTAGTAGTAACTTGATTGAAGGTCCTGTAAATTTATTCTTTCAGGTTTGGGGTCTTTGGGGGGAATCAAGAGTCATGGAAATAGTTGATTACGAGTCGCTTGGTGAATCACATGAACATGATTCCCAAATATTTAGATGCATTCATATCGGGTTATTGTGTGTGCAAGAATCTGCTGCTGCAAGACCAAGCATGTCGGAAGTGGTTTTTATGTTATGCAATGAAATAAGTCTTTCACCACCAGACCAGGCTGCATTTATTTTCAGAACGTCAGTTAGAGGTCTTTCAAAGACTGGTTCTAGAAGTGGTGGAGTTATTTCTGTTAACGATGTCACAATTAGTACAGTTGAAGGTCGCTAACTGATCTAAAGTTATGCGTTTTTGCACTAAAAATTAAAGGATTTGCTTACTACTCGTCTCATCTGTTATCAAAAGATTTAGAAAATACTATGCCCTATATAACAATTAAAGCTGCAGACGTACAAGTCCGTTTTCTTAAGATTAAACTCTTCAGCAAACCGGACTAGTTTCCAAAATTTCGGTTTATGCGTTTGCTAGAATTCTAGTTCAAATTATTTGGAAAGGAATGAAGCAAGGAATGAAATTTATAAACACTTTCCCCAATCTCCCCCAAATAATAGTATAAATTTCATTCCATTCGCCCCTCATTCCATTCAATCCAAGTAAACATAGCCTTAGTGTCTTTTAACTATCAACGCCATCATCTGTTGCAATTCTGAAGATACCAAAATATATTATTATTCTGAAGATATCAAGTACAATTTAAATCACTTTAATTTCTATTAAAGTGAGAATTACTGCACTTTCTCTCCGTTCTTTTTTTCAGAATTTTTTAAAATCATAACCTTAATATCATTTATGAAGTGTTCCACATTTTTCTCTGACGATCCATCACTTTTCAGTGCACTTGCCAAAATTTTCTTTAAGTGCTTTATACTGTCTTGCAGCTCACTACTTGATTTTCCATTCATGAGGCTATTAATTTTCTCCGAGACTTCAGCCGCAGTGACAACCCTTCTATCACAAAGGTTAATGCCAATCTTCCAGTCATCGACCACTAATTTTCGGTTAGTAAATTGATCAGTGTACAAAGGAAAACACAACAGAGGACGTTCAGACCACACACTTTCCAATACTGAATTCCATCCACAATGACTCAAAAATCCTCCAATTGCAGGGTGCCTTAGTACATGCATTTGACTACACCATTTTATGATCATGCCACGATCACCCACCTTGTCCACAAATCCTTTAGGAAGCGGATTAAGATCGTTTGAGCTGACAATATCAGGACGAAGCACCCAAACAAAGCTCACATTACTGTCCAATAAACCGTTAGCTATCTCCATTAGGTCAATTTTTCTGAGATGTGCATAACTACCAAATGAAACGTACAAAACTGAACCATGAGGCTTAGTGTCGAGCCACTGGGTACAATCTGACTCCGCCCACAGGCTTGTGGGCACAATGTTCTTGGTGATGCCAAATGGGATTATTGGACCAATAGCAAAAAACGGGATTTTTGACTGTAGAGCTGAAATAGTGTCTGATTCAAGCTCATAGACTGTGTTGCATAGAACCATATCTGCACCACGAACATCTTTGAATGCGTTGTGAATTATTTGGTGACATACTGATGTCGTATCAGTAGCTTGAAGATAAGATGTCATGTCCTTTGGCTCAATGGATTTGACTCCCGGTATGTAATCAATTGGTTCATCACGTGTATCTGTTAATTTTCGGTATGTATTAGATTAAGTTTGAGTGCATTCACGAATGAGCTTTCTATGCCAACATAAAAACATACTAGCTACTTATAGTTATTAATCTAAAGAGAAACTTACCATGACAATCATAGTGAGAATTCATCCTTAGAAGATCCATATGATAATACTGTGAGAATACTAACGCAGCCTCCGTCCAATAAGAAATATACAAAAGCCCAAACTTCTTCGCTATCTTAGCTGGCCACACGAAAAACGTATCAGCAATTAGACAATTCACTGACGCGCCTGATTTTAAAATGTTCTCAACAGCTTCCTCTACGTGAGCAGAAAAAACATGCAATAAAGCAGCCATAAACTGATCATGATTAAGTGACCTATCAAACCCTACTGGTAGACCATCAGAGATTGTGGCATAACGGATATCGAGGCCTGATTTTCGTGCATCCACAAAGATGTCATCGTCTTCGTTTCCTCGGGCTCTCGAGCATTCGTGATGGACGTACTGAGTGTTTATAAAAGTTATGGTGAAGCCATTTTCGGCTAGCTTTCGTGCTAAATGGACAGAAGGGTTTACATGGCCTTGTAGTGGATATGCTACGAAGATTGCATGGGGTTTAAAATCTTCGTTCATCTTCCAAATACTGTTATGTAAACCCTGTGTATTATGGTTTTTTGATAAAGAATATATAAAGAAATATTGTGGTAGGTTCAAATTTGATTTTGCCCGGAAATTGTTTGGAAATGCCTATTTATCGTTAAGCATTGCCGTATTGGGATTACAATGATGGACTTCACAGCTATAAGTGGAAAATTATTATCAGATTGGCAGGGCTGATGCTGTAGTAACCATATATATTATGTATTATGTTGACTAAACAAAGCAAGCAAATACTATCCGTTTGTCTTATAGGCATAAGCAGCGAATAGTACTACTATATACAGTAGTCCTATAACAAGATGGGGATGACAGACTATAGTTAGAGTTTTTAATAAAATGTATGGCTAATTTTAGTGCGGAATCTTTATAATTCTGGTTCCGCCAATGTCATTTATTATTTAATAAAATATATCAAACTGTAATATTTGTATTGCACCGCTATAATTTACCAACCATTAGAGCATCTCCAAGGGCCCATAACCCTTACTTATATATGAGATAGTGGGACATTTTTAGGGTTTTTCCCCAAAAAAACAAGTTTCAATGGTTGGATCCCTTCCCAATACTTTTTAGGGAAGAAAAAGTAGGACCCTACATATGAGGAACGTGATTGCACACCCCTATATTGGCCAGGTCACTCTCTCTACAATTTCTTGTTCATGGAGGCCCAATGTGCTATTTTTCTAATTGATATTTTTTAATTTCAAACTTTAAAATTTCAAAAAACTAAACTAAAAATATTTTGAAAATATAAGGGGTGGATATAAGGGTTATCATTGGAGTAAAACTTCATTTTAATTCCCTATACTTTTTAAAATCCTTATTTTAGGGGTTGAGGAAAGGAGGTCTCCTTGGAGATGCTCTTAGGTAGAGCAGATAATTTCGTACACGACACGAAAACGACACGAAAATTACGGGTTTGGGTTGACCTTTACGGTACACGGACACGAAAGTACACGAACACGAAATTACACGGATAAATTTAGTGTCGGTTTTGGGTTTACCCTTGGGTACACGACACGAAACGAAAATACACGAAATAAATAAATATTTAAATAAATATTTTAAATTATATAAATATATAATATAAATAAATATTAGATATTTAACCTTTTTACAAAATAAATAGAAAATGCACGAAAAGGACACGAAAGTACACGAAAAGTACACGAAAGTACACGTTTTTCATTTCATTTTCGTGTAAACGGAAATATTTCGTGTACTTTTCGTTTCGTTTCGTGTTTACACGAAATATTTCGTTTCGTGTTCGTTTTAGAATTTGAGTACACGAATTTATTTCATTTCTTTTTCGTTTTGGTCTCTTGGTACACGAAACACGAAAGTACACGACACGAAATACACGACACGAAACGAATTACCAGCTCTACTGTAAGGAACCAGTTTCTAAAAGATTTAATAATTGTATTAAATCAAATATATACTCGAATTATGAGCAATTACATGGAAAATTAACGACGAATATTGTAATCGTATCGTGTATTGGCCACATTAATGAATTTGCACGTTCGCTTAAATTTTTGCAAAAAATAAAAAATAAAAGTTGCCTAGTAACGTCATCAGAAACAGAAAACCTTGAAGTGCTACTTGCTTACACAATTTGAGCTAGACCTGCAGCACCCAATAGTAGCATTCTGCGTGCTTATCAAGAGTAGGAAGGTGTTGATCTGCAAATGGATATGGAGTACGTCATTTTTCCATCTACAGTACAACACAATTTTACTGTTGAAATTTACGAACAAATAATAAAATTAAAATTATCGACAAGTTGCTACTTTTTTAAAACCTTGCTATGTTCGACATGAGAAACTTAATATGCACTTGTGTGTTAATACACCCTCACAGCCAAGTCTTTAAAAACTAAAGAACAGAGCACAGGGAGTTTCTTCTGTATTGTCCGACAGTCTAAAACCTGGAAAATGAATCAATTGACAATTAGAAAGTTTTTCCTGCGAAAAAAGGGCAAAGATTGAGTACATCGAATCTTACCTTGCTAATACCTGATTCCGGACAAATTCAGTAAAAACTACTTGAACCACATGCATTGGTAGTATAGCCGAATCGTCCACCACATGTTTCAGACACCCCTACATGCAAACAAGGATGAAAACCAGAAAGACCGGTTACAAGACATTTATTCAGACACAAAGGTTTCACACTGGCACCACTTCCGCATCAAGTATAGTTCTTGGCCCAAACCAAGACAAATGCAAAAATTGTAATAGTACAATGCAAAATGTAAACTAAGCTAGCATATTTTTTTATGTGAAGAAAATAGCGAAAACAGTACAAGATCCATTATTGTAAACAACATTGTCATTAAAAATCTTCTGCTGTTCCTCGGCTTTCATCATCATCCACGAGAGAGAAAACATACAAACGAATTACTCCAAAACTGCGACTTGATAACAGTAAGCCTAGTACAATTACCTTAATAAAGAATATATTAATATATGTAAATCAAGCATATTTGACCCTTTCAATCTTATAAACCAGCTTGTTTCTTCAAGTGTGCCTTGAAACCCATAATATCGCCAGACCAGGGGGTCACAGATTGATTTTCACACACCCAAATTTCCTTTGCCACTTGGTTTATAAGCCTGAAGTCATGGCTTACAAGAACCAAGCCGCCATCCCACTCCTTCAACGCATCAGCGAGTGAGTCTATAGTCTCTATATCCAAATGGTTAGTTGGCTCATCCAGGAGCAACATCTGGGGCTGCCTCCATGCTAACCATGCAAAAATTACACGACTTCTTTGTCCATCTGACAAGTTCTTCATTGGCATTACTTGAGCTTTACCCGTCAGCCCAAACCTCCCAATTGCTGCCCTCATCTTCTCTTCCTCATTTCCTGGGTACTCCCTTATCATGAACAGGAGAGCTGACATCTCCATGTCAAGTTTCTCTGTCAAGTGTTGATGAAACTGGGCAATGCGCAAGTGATTGTGGCGACGTACCATGCCCTCATTTGGAACTAGGTCCCCTGTCATCAGCTTCAGCAATGTACTCTTTCCAGCACCATTGGGTCCAACCAATGCTATCCTCGAGTCAAGATCGACCCCAAACTCAATGTTCTTGTAGATGAGGTTATCTGGGGTGTAGCCAAAAGAAACTTCAACAAATTGCAACACAGGTGGTGGAAGCTTCCCCACATCAACAAATCGGAAAACCAGAACCTGGTCCCGGGCCACTTTCTGTGTGAGCCCACCACGCTCCATTTTTGCTAAAGTTTTTTCTTTGCTCTGTGCCTGGCGAGCTAATTTGGCTGAACCATGTCCAAATCGAGCAATGTACTCTTTCATATTAGCAATCTGATCCTGCTCCCACTTGTACTGCTTCATTTGGTTCTCCTCGAGTTCTGAACGGGTTTGAACATATTGGTCAAAGTTTCCGGTATACATTTTCAATTGTTTGCTCTGCATGTGTATGATGTTTGTGCAGACACCATTTAAAAAGTCCTGGGAGTGAGAAACAACCACCAAGATACGCTCAAATTTCTTCAACATCTCCTCCAACCAAACACAAGCTTCTAAATCTGTTGTTACATGCAGTTAAATGTTAGAGTAGCATAAAAAGTTGTAGATAATCAGGGAGAGTATAGGTCGAACAAGTACAACACATGCAATAGTCGCTTGGAAAAGGGTAACATATTCATCTCAGAAATCACATGTGATCATTGCATTATATGTTAGATGATGTTAAATCATCTAAAAGATTTCATTGAGATTAAATCATATTCAATCAAGGGGTATTATGCAACAAAAAAGGAAAAATGTAAAAGCATTAGAAAGATAAATTCGCTGCAAACTAGTGCAAAAAAAAAAAAGCTCACCGAGATGATTAGTAGGTTCATCCAGTAACAAGATAGTTGGGTTCATAAATAAGGCACGTGCTAAAGCAATCCTCATTCTCCATCCACCAGAGAAATCGCGAGTTTTCTTTGCTTGCATCTGTTTGGTAAAACCAAGACCAAATAATATTTCAGCAGCACGTTTCTCAGCAGTTGCTGCATCCATTGCATCCAAACGCTCGTAAATGCGCTCAAGAGCTTCTCCTCCACCGTCATCCTAGTACAGACAATAAAATTAAAATTACCAACTTATTCACATTGAAAACAAGTCCCAGATGCCAACACAAAAAATTTAAGTGAAGCACAGACCTGAGCAGCCAAAGCTTCAGCTTCTTTCTCTAATTTTATCTTCTCCTCATCACAGTTCATCACGGCCTGGAGTGAAGACATATCAGATGCTTCAATCTCCCTTGTCAGATGAAAAATATCCATGTGATCAGGAATTGGAAGTTCTCGACGCCCTATGGAGGTAAGTAGAGTAGATTTTCCACAGCCATTAAGTCCGAGCAAACCATACCGTCTGACAAAGATAAAGACAAATTTAACTAGAGTGAATAATTCTAAATAACTAATGACCTTAACACAACAAATTACGTTTAAAAATACAAAACCAAACCTGCCATAATTAAGCTCCAGCTCAGAATCAACAATAAGATCATGTCCATGGAAGGTTAGAGACAAAGACTCTATCTGCAAGTAAAAAAAATACTATCAGCAGTGCAACACCTAATATACCGCCTCAGCAGATAAAAAACATATAACAAACCGGCCTTATAAGAAGAAATGACAACTAATTGCAGTTCATTTCAATACACAACACAAGAGCGAGTATTGGAACCTTCTAACTACAAAAACAGTTTCAAATTACTGAATGATCAATAGAGAATTAGAAGATACAGGCATCAGAGCACCCTACTGATAGTTGGCTTATCTGCTGTCTTAGGTCCTTGCCTATGTAACCGAGTTACAAACAATATGGTAAGAGTCAAACCCACAACATGAGCAGTAAGAGTGAAACTCAAGAAGCTCTAACTCTCACTCAGCAAACAGATTCTTCGCATCTCAAGCAAAAACTATAATATCTATACTAGTATCTATGCTTATTTCTCATGTAGGGGAGATTGCGTTGATTTGGCAACATTGTAAAAGAAAACACCAGACCTAGTGAGAAGGGTGGAGAGCGTGGGATTAAATGAGCAGCTGCTGGCTACTAGTTAGGAAGGAAAATCTCTTCGAGGACATGACCTTTCAATGCAGGAACTTCTATTATTTTTCTTTAGTGGTCTGATTTTTATCCTGTCTTATGGTAATGCTATGCTTCCTGTAATCCGTCATTTCAGCAGCTAATAGATACTGTGTCTCACCTAACATATATAGTTCCTGTGCCTCTACTTTGTTCCAAACTGTCAAAACCAGGATCTTTACGGAAAGTGGAAAACATGGACGTAACTTCAAGGTCTGTTTACCTCCCCCCCCCCCCTACTCTATCTTAAGGATAGCCAATTCTAGGTATGTGTAGTTTGATATGGTTCTTGTTCCTAAAAAAGAGGAAAAGGTACTACAGACATCAAATCTTCATATTCAAAATTGAGTAGAGTCTTTTGACAGAACGCATCCAAATCTAGAACGCATCCAAATCTTCAGGAAAATGTGAATTCTTAACAAATCAAAGATCAGATTTTCCTTTCTTGTTAAAATCAAAGATCAGACTTTTTTTCTTGATAAATCAAAGATCATGTTTTTTATCAAAATGAAAGCCTTTTAACAAAATGTATACACACATCTATACAATCAAGATTGGGATAAGTACAAAAATATGTATTAATATATAAATTAACAAATATACAGTCTTCCAGAAATAAATATACTGTAATCAAGATTAACAAAGTAGCAAATTCTCATGAAAACATCATTTCTAGACATGAGCAAAGATTTTTTTTTTCACTTTAACAAAAGCAAAGATCAGATTTTTATGACCAAGAAGTCAAGAACCCAACAAAAATAACAAATATACACCTTTTTAACGCCATATATACATACACATACAATCAAGATTGGGGAAAGTGAATAAGCCACACACACACACGCAGAGAGAGAGAGAGAGAGAGAGAGAGATAGAGATTACATACACGAATATCTCTGGAAAGAGGATGAGAACAGAGAACCCCAGTACAAGTCCTATCAGAAATCTGAAGATTTTCAACCCCAGCACTCAAATTATCACTACTAGCACTAGTACCAATCTTAGCAATAGCAGCTGCAACTGATTTTCCACCCCTTTTAGCAGCTGCAGCTGCCTTCTTCTGGGCAGCCTTCTTCTTGCTTGCATCAGACACCATCCTGTCAAAACACATGAATCAATCACAACCCACATCACAAAACACAAAACAAACAAGCATGTAAGCATATGTAATCAAGAAAGAAGGGTACTTTGAGATTGAGGAGGAGTTTTGAGATCTGGGTGTTTGAGATTTGTGTGTGTGTTTTGCCTCAAAAGCCGGATGGTAGCGGCTTGAGGTTGAGAAAGGAGGAATGGGAGGGGGGTAAGATAGGTATATATATGTATTGTTGGTGTGTGTATTAGTAGGGTTTTTGTGGAGGGGTTACGTGTTGCTATGTTATGCGTTGGATGGTTTATTTGGGCATGTGAGGTCAGTTTTGTTAGGCCAAACCGTCCAATGTTAGGTCGGTAGTCTCTTTTTCTTTTTTTTTTCTTTTTTAGGGCACGTGTTATAGTTATTGTTATACAAATCGGCCGATCGTCGATAAATTGATCAAAAATCGGTCAAGATTTTGGAATAGATTTAATCGATTTTGTAAAATCGTCAATTTTTCAACCGAATCATCCAATAAATCGTAAATCGATACCTCAACCGAATAATTTCGATTTCCGAAATCTGCAACACTGGTTATAGTGTAGATTTTTCAATTTTTGGGAGTACAATTTTCATAGAAAAAAAAATATGCTCAAAAATTGGGGAGAATATGACTCTTTTTAGCATAAAAATATAATTGTATATTCACTTTAATTGTAAGAAAATGAGTAAATTAATTTTTTAGAAATATTTACAATAAAAATGCATGTCATCGTTGCGCCTCGTTCTGATGATGGAAAGAGGGAGGAAAAGTCTACTACGAGTGTCGAAATCCTTGCGGAATTCGAAGTCTTCCTGTACCACTAGAAGTCTAAAACTAACAACAATATTTTGCTTAGTTTAAGCCCAATGGACTAATGGCATATTTGGCACAACTTTTCCTGACGATTTATGAACTTATTTTTGGATAAAAAATTTATATTTTGATAATTTTTTTATACAAGTATTTAATATATGTTTGAGATTTAATAAATTGCAAAAATAAGTTAAAAAATAAGTTGGAAAGTTAGGAATCTTTAATTTTGTCTTAAATAAATTGACTTATTCTGGAAAAAAGTTCCTCAAACACCCCCTAAATTAGGCGAAGAATATATATTCTCAGGGGATGAAAATTAGATTTTACACAGTTTTGTTAGAACAGGTACTCCTAAATAAAAAAAAGTTTTGTAGGTGCGCTTTGATTCTATTTCTAAATCAAATCAATCAATATTACTCGAATTTGTCACATTAAAAAGGAATACTTGAATGAAAAGTTGAATATTCTTTCAAATTCACTCGGAATCTGAATTTAGAACCAGACAATGTACATATCCTTAAAGTACTCGAACAAATTATAATAAACTTATAATGTCTGAAATGCCAACAATATGTAGATACTACTATTGTATGTATCGTACATAAACTACATGTTAACATATAGATAGATGGCGATTCATGTTTTTTGGTATCTACCAAATCGTTTTGTATAACATGTATTTGTCTGTTCTTGGACCATCCTCCTCTAAACTGTTTCCAAACAGCCAACAACACATAGTTCTACACTTCCAACAGGAAACTTTCAACGGATTACTATGTGCGAGATCATATTTTAGCTCGAACTTTATCGATCAATTCTCGCCTAAGGATTTTCCCAGAAGCTGACTTTGGAACTGAATTCACAAAGTTTATCTTCCGCAATCTTTTAAAAGGAGCAACCTGTATATACATAGACACCAATTAAACACATTTTATATTGTACAAACCCGAAATATCTGTTAGACATGTGTTACATTGGTAATTCTGCTTCTCTCTTCTTTATTGTCAGATACCACTGCAATTTTTTTTTATTTCTTTTGCTAAATCACTGTCAATATTTAGTTATATAGTTATGTAAATGGCACCTAAGAGTTTAACCTGTTTTGCGATAAAACTTTTAACGTCTTCTTCAGTCAGTGAACTATTGGGAGAGCGAACAACATAAGCAATTGGGACCTCACCAGCTTCAGCATCAGGAAACCTAAAAGGAGAAATAGACTATATTACACAAGGCAACATCTAGAGTCTTAAACATTTATGTAGAGAGATTGTATTTATTTTCTTACGGGATGACTACGGCATCTAATATTTCAGAGTGAGAAACAAGTAGACCTTCAAGCTCTGCCGGTGCAACCTGAAAAGAAACCAGAAAAGCAAATGAGCAAATGAAAATAAAAACTTGTGCATTACAAAAATAATGACTTCTAGAAAGATTAATATTTCTAACTAATTGGCTGCAGAAAGATATCCTAATGTTTCTTATTTCACAACTGCATGCAGAGGAGGTGCTGTGCTCATGCTTGTACTATGTGTTATGCCAGTATGGCGATGAGGCATGTGTTATATGTACATTGCAAACTGTGCACAGTCACTTAGATGGCAATAAAATGGTTAATTAATATGACTCAAGTTGTCAAGATGGTACACGGTTACATCTAGTAGCAATGAATGGTCACTGCTGCAAACAATATAGACAACTGACAAACTTCCCTAATAATATAGCCTTGTATTTTTTCAACAGGTGCTAATTCAATGGTTTAATTTAAAAAAAGAAAGAAAAAAAGAAACATGTTAATTGTAAGCTCAAATTCGTGGCAGTTTGTTCAGCCATCACTTTAACCTACCAGCCACTTAACTGAGACTGAAGATATCTATGATGGGTATCTAATTTGATTACTATTTCTGAGACATATAGATAGTCATCAAGGCAGAAGTTATACAAAATAAAACGAAAACACCAATCCCCTAACGAAAAGAAGAATCTACTGATGTCAGAAAGATGAAGGCCAAAAATATAATAAATAACTATAGTCATTTGTCAAACCTTTGCAAGCAGAAAAGTAGCTGGTTACCTGAAAACCTTTGTACTTAATGAGCTCCTTAATTCGATCAACAACAAACAGTTGCCCTTCATTATCAAAGTAACCAAGATCACCAGTATGTACCCAGCCCTGTGTATCTATAGTAAGCTTTGTGGCCTGTGGATTTCTGAAGTAACCTGGTAGTAGAAAAACATAAAACATAGACTACAAGTTTAGCACACATGTATTGAATAGAGACTATAGGAGTACTATTTTTAAAGTAGGAACCGAAACTGGGCCAAATTATGTCTATTATAAAATAAAACTGAAAAAACAAATATTAAGTTTAGAAATAGAGTACAATTATCAGAAACCACCTAGGTAACCCTGTTAATAAAATGACCCGTTTGATTAAATCCAAAAGCACAGGGCAAGAAACAGAAATGAAGAGACCAAAATATATGAATTCTTTCAATAGTAAAACTTAGTTAAGTATTCAATTCCACCAAATTTGTCTAAGAAGTACAACATAAAGCTACCAAGCAAGCAGAGACGCGTTTGTATCATGACGAATTGCCATTTCTATGCCTTTCAGAATCTTGTGCTGTGATGTATTCCATTGATTAGAATGAGAACCACAAATGAATGTGCTTCTACACATTTTTTTTCCCCGGAAACAAGTATATTCCAGATTACAGTAGTGTACCTTGCATCATATTAGGTCCTCGAACCCAGATTTCACCCACTTGGTTAGGAGGAAGAGACTTCTGTGTATCTATGCTAACTATTTGGGATTCAATTCCTGGAGCGAGCAGTCCTGCTGAACCAGTATGTCGAGGACCTCCCAATTGATTTTCCACTGAGACAATTCCACAAGTTTCTGTCATACCATAGCCCTAAAAGGATGAAATTTGTACATTAGTAGTCTACCTGTCAACTAAGCTACTTGTAAGTCGTTAACAACCTAAAGACTACAAAAAACATTTACTATTTATCCGAGTCACTGAATTGACTACAAACATATGCATGCTTTATCAAATCCAAGAAACATGCGGACTTATAACCACTACAGCTTACCTCTAACAATAACTGATTCAGCCTCAAAATAAATGCATACCCCTCTAATTAAAAGTTCACAATACTTGAATAACGATATTCTCATGAATTGAACCAAAAGCAGTCAAATTCATATCCATCCACCATAACTAATAAGTTAATCAATAAAACCAAACCAGACATACTCAGTGTACCCCGCTTGTAGTCACAGGAGGGTAAAATGTACACAGACCTTATTTATACGCTAATCCTAGGAGTAGGGAGGTCGTTTCTGTGATAGCCTTGGCTTGGACAGCTCAGAAACAATCATTAAAGACAAATATTATATCACAATGTTAAAAACGAGAGGCAATAAATATTATACAGTATATAACATATAAAAAATATCATGCAAAACAATAATAAAGATAGTTTTAAGGATACAAATATACAATAAATCTAAAGTAATCAATCTTCGAATAAATTTAATCCAGAGTTCAAGCCAAACTACCTGAATAACCATAGCCCAAGGAAAATTCCTAGCACACTCCTGCATCAATTCTTTCCCCAAAGGAGCAGCACCAGACCCAATCTGCTTCAACGAGGACAAATCATACTTTTTAACCAAACTCTGCTTAGCCAACGCAAGCACAACCGGTGGCACAATCCACAAATGTGTCACTCTATACTTCTCAATAGCCCTCAAAATCATCTCGAAATCAAATTTTGGCATCACAACAATAGCAGTACCTCTTTGTAACTGACCATAAGTAATAAGAGCCAATCCAAACACATGAAACATAGGCACAACACACATATAAACACTATCAACCTCCCCCAACTGTTCTTGATCACTATTCAACATCAAAGAAGAAGCAATAAAATTCCTATGACTCAAAATCACACCTTTACTCATCCCAGTAGTACCAGATGAATACAACAATGCAGCAGTATCATTTCCACCAACTTTTGGCAAATTTACCACTACCCCTTTATTTTTTACCACATCAGTAAAAAGGGTAATCTTGTAATTTCCATTTAACCCATTTAAATTTTCTTGACAACCCATTAACACAACTGGTAAATTAAACTTTTTTACCTTACTCAGTAACTCAGGGACAGTAAAAATAAGTTTAGGCTCACAATCTTTAACCTGTTTTTCGACCTCGGTAACTGTGTAGGCAGGATTAGCTGTAGTGGCTATAGCTCCGGCAGCGATGATCCCAAGAAAACTCACCGGAAATTCGATAGAATTGGGCGCGAAAATGAGAACGACGTCGTTTTTCTTGATACCCATTTGGTGGTTTAAGTTGTTGGAGAGGTTAGTAACGGCGGTTTTGAGGGCGGAAAAAGTGAGAGTTTCGCCGGAAATGGAGTCGATTAAGGCGGGTTTGGTGGAGAAAGAAGAGATGTTGCGAAAGAGAAATGAGATCATAGAGAAATTTGGGTCTTTGGGGAGAATTAACGGTGGCCGGAGTGATCGGAATATGCCGTCCCGGCCATAACCGGATTTTTCCATTGTGTGTGTTTTTAGTGTGTGTTTTTCTCTTTTTGAGCTGATTAGAGTAGATGAGATTATTATAGTAGAAGAGAAGAAGAGTCAACAGCCTGTACTTGGACAATTGTAACAAGCTATACAAGTCAAAATTATACAAAAATCATAAATGCTGGAGTAGTATTATTCTTATTCGTTCAGAAAAATATTGCTTCTAGTTTTAGAAAAGATTAAATTGTGCTTTGACGATTTACACTAAAATAATTTTGTATTTTGGTGGTTGATGATTTTAACTTACTAACATTTTAATAATTAACCAAATTATTTTGAAGTGATGCGGGAGTTCCGTCTGGAATCATCTAACGCTGTCAATCAAATAAGGGTATAATTATCAATTTATTAATTTCATCACATCTCTCCCTTTCAAGTCTCATCGTCTCTTCACCATCCTCGGCTTCACTCTCTTTTTCTTGTTCTCCTATCTTTCTCTTTCCTTCATCTCTCTCTTTCCTCTCCCTCTCTTCTCTCCTTCCTCTTCTTTCTCACGTCTCTCTCTCCTCCTGTATCCTTTTGTTCGCTTCCACAGCCACCCACCTCCCCCTCATTCAAGTTGATTTTCACCCACCTCCTCCTTTTGACAATTTAAGTCAACAAGTCAAGTCCCAATGTCCCATCTTTTCTTCTCAATCATTAATCATCATCAAGCCCCGTTTTGGATAAAGTTTTATTTTGAATTGGGGTTTTTTTTTTTTTTTGCCGAAAACAAATGAATTTCATTAATTCAAATTGTTCATCAATACATTAATGAATTATGGATGGACATTATCCATCGTCCAGATACGATCAGCTATAGAATTACTATATCTCGATATAAAGTGAGCTACGTGGTTCACAGATCGTTTAACAAACTTAATCGAAACATCCTTGCCCTTTAATTCCTCCAATAGTACCTTACAACAATGTTGCATGGAAACGGGTACGGGAACATAAACCGGTACTGGGACGGGGACAGGAAACGGCAACTTTAAAATTTTAGGGTACGGATTCCAAATTTAATAAATTAATATAATAAAATTATTAATATATAAAATAGAGGCAATAATCAACATTCAAAAGATTATACATAAAAAACATTGTTCATTGTGACTTTCTTACAAACAGCAGCCCCTAACCTTTAATTTGAAGTAGATGAACCTTCACCCTTGAATAGCTTCCAGATCGAATTCACCATAAGTCCTTCCTGCTTCTCCTTTCTTCTCAAGTTTCGTTACATTTTCCACAAAGGAGGTTGATTTTCAAACCCACCGCCACTTTGATTTTGAGATTCTATTTATAATATATATATATATATATATATATATATATATATATATATATATATATATATATATATATATATATATATACGATGTGTATATTTGATGGGGAGGGAGAGGATTAAATATGTAAGAGAGAAGAAGATAAGAAGATGGAGAGAGAGGATTGATATATGTGTATATATATACACATATATATGTAAGAGAGAAGAAGCGGCTGAACAAACAAAAGCCTAGGGTTTTTATTTTAAGTGGGGGGCGTGTAATTTAGTCTTTTCAGCTCGAGAAACGTCCCCAAATTAGAGCAGCCGTCCCCAGAATTTTGGGGACGTCTCCATGCCGTCCGCCCGTCCCCGAGACGTCCCCAAACTTCGGTACGTGACCCCGGAGGCGTCCCCATGCAACATAGCCTTACAATCCTCTATTATTCTGCCAAAATAAGATAGAAGAATTGCAGGACCTCGAATGGCTTGAACTGCTACTAGGCAATCCGTTTCCACCACTACACCGCCGTGATTTTGTTCCTTCGTCCAACTTAGAGCTTCCCGAATACCCATAACCTCTGCAATTTCTGGGAAGATATTCCCTGGACAATATTTCGATCGGGCCTCAATCATCATGCGAGCATGGTTTCTTACTACAAATACATAACTATAGCAGTGGGAGGACTCGAATATCGCATCGTCTGTATTAACCTTAATCTTATTATCTGTTGGAAAGACCCAATGCTCATCACCATCCTCTTGGTTCATCAAACCGAGGAAGTGATCAAAGGATTCGTCTTGAACACTATACCACTGAAAGGACCACATTAGCAGACATTACAACATTTTCAACCTCCATCCTTCGTTGGTTCCAAACCATCTCGTTTCTACTCTTCCATAGTGACCAACACATCATAGCACCTAGTTGTCTTTTCTTTGTATCCCATCTGTCAAAAGAATTTGATAGTCAGTCAACAAATGAGTCTTGTAAATGAGTCATGCTATTATCTTCAAACTTCTCCCAACATGCAAATGAACACTGTAATAGAACATGATAAATGGTTTCCACTTCATTATTGCACATAGGACAGAGTGGATTAACATCCACTTTTTTTGTGCGAAGCTGTACGTAAATTCCCAGAAGCTGCTCTCCACATGAGGTGTTTAACCTTGGGGATTGGGTTTTTAATTGTACTTGTATGTATGTGTAGTTCTGTTTGCAAGGATTACATATAGTTAATTATGTGACCAATTCTTTATGTTCTTGGACTGTTTGATCTTCTAAAATCCTAACACATTTTCTAAAAACAATTTATGAGATTAAATTTAAAATAAAAATGAAAAAACAATTTAAATTCTGATTATTATTTAATTGATTATATAATTATCCTAAATAATTAATTGATTAAATTAAATTAATTTGATTTGATTAATTTAAATAAATTTTGATTAAAATTATTTAAGATTAATTAATTTTAGTTAATGATTTAATTAGTTGAGTTAATCAATTAATTTGGTTAAGAAATACATATAAATTATATATTTATATATTTATTCTAATAATCGATTCGGTTCGGTTTTACTGGTCCGATTTTAACCTATAACACCGAAAGTCTCGGTTTTTAAAAATCAAAAATCGCAACCGTCGGTTCGATTTCAATTTTTTCGGTTCGGTTTTGGTCGGTTTTGGTTTCGATTTCAATTCGATTTTTTGCTCACCACTAACCACCAAAATGCAATTTACTCTTTTAAAAATTATATGTATCTACGTATTTATGTTTGAATTGAATAATTGCTCGACAAATCATTTACAGAATGCATTATTGATATGATGAGTCCCACTCTATGGAGACCCATATTATATAGAGAATCGGAGAGAACCAATCTTAGCCATCAAATTATTTAATGTCAAAACTGTAATTTAGTTTAAAAGTCAGGATATTTTATAAATTAAATAAAAACTGTTAAAACAAATATACGCAGACCACGCCGACCACGCCTCAACCTTTCTCAAACAACAAAACACACACTATACATACACAAATTCAACGAAAAAATAGTCAATAAACAACCATAAACATCTTCAAATCCAGGTTCATTTTCAAATTGATCAGTTTTGCTCGTCAATTACAAAACTAAAAGGTAATGATTCTACTTTTATTTTTTTGACTTGAATTCATAATTTAACTATTTTTTGTTATTTCTTCATGTTAATCTCAATCGACTAGAGAAAAGTAGAGATTAAGATGTTTCCGAGGAGGATAGGTATTATTAGGTGATTTTGTTTTTAAAAATGTATATTCATGTTTAATTATATATGATTCTGTAGGTATTTGTTCATGTCAGTCAGTTTTTCTTGCTTATAACTTTGATTCTGTAGTAGAATGCGAGTTTATAGTTATTTTTATGTATAACTACATCTGTTATAAAAAACGGTTATGTAATATAATCAGTTTTGTAACGCTCTGGTTCTGGAATGGATATATGTATGAATTTATTTTCTTCCCAAAGTTCTGTTTCGAAATTAAGGTTTTGTAATAGAACCAAAAAATTTGAAGTTGAGCTTGAACAATAGAACTAATTTAGGTCTTTATTACCTAGTTGATGATTAGGGATTTTGTGTATAAATCATAAGGTATAAATTGTGGTTCTGTAACAGAAACAAATTTTTAAACTATATATATGCCCATTTATAGTTTTGATTATGTATACTAAGCTACCTTGTCCTTCTCTACTTATACAACTTTGTGTGTTTGTGTGTTATGATTTTAAAGTCATCTTTTCTTGCTTAAATTTTGATTCCGTAGAAGAATGCTAATTTAATAGCTAATTGAAATTTATTCATGAATTATTACATAGTGGCCATGTAGTTCTGTAATAGAATCAAAGTTTACTAGGTTTGACACTTAGATCTTGTTAATAGCTTCATCTGTATTTGGAGCTCTGAAATTTGGTTCTACAGTAGAACAACTATTTGTAAATTTCAATTTTTATGTATATTTGTACATTTGGTTCTGATCTAATGTGTTCTAATATGGTTCCATAGTAGAAACAAGAAATTTAGCAAAACAATACATTAATCAGAATATATGCTTCCATTTGATTCTACCATAAAATAATATTTACATTTTATCATTAAAATTTGTTAGGTTCTTGTTCTAGCAATCGCTTGCGGAGCAAATTTGTAATAAAATCAAGGGGTTCAAAGTCAAGGATGAGTATTCCTGTTGATAAAGAAGAGTTGAGCAGAGTTACTTTTAAAGAAGAATTAAGCACACTTACTTTTGAAGAATACTAAAGGTAATAAAACTATAAATTCATCTTCTTTTTGTAAAGGAGTGAGAGCAAGCCAGCATCCGCTTCTCTATTTATGAAGATCAAATGGTGTTTAAGCACACCAATGCACCCCCTGAATTTTATGATGGTTTATATTTGGGAACCTCTCATGACTGGCTGGTGATGTTGGAGACTATTACGACCGTCCTTATACATGTGTCCGAAAAATTAAGTATGTGCATGAATTGTGGTATAATTTTAAATCTAAAGCTCTTGTTTCAGCTAAGCCTTCTCCATTCAATTAAAATTTCTTTGTGTTAATAATATTTAAATAGGGCATGACAGCACAACTTGCCTTTTAATATTGTGGTGATGAAGAATGGATGCGGCTAGGTGGAGATTATGATTCCTACTGTGATGTTTTATGCCATGATGATATGTTTTATGCTCTGAACTATTTGGACAAGATTGAAATTTGGGATGTCCATAATTCTTATCCCACAAAGAGAACAAGTATTGTGGCCAACTTCCCTCATAAATTTTCTGATACATGGTGTGCTTTCAGATTTTGCTGTACAACCCTTTATTACTTGATGGAAGTGTCGAGGAATATGTTTCTTGTTGTGAGGTTTATTGGGGCGCTCCTCTATTTGTGAAGATAATATACTGTGGAACTGAGACATGAGACACTTCTGTTCGAAGTGTATAAGGGACACTAGAAAAAAAAAGTGGGAAGATGTGGAATCACTAGGTGATCTAGTGTATTTTGAAGTGCAAATCAATCTAAGTCTCTTTTGGTCCCAGGTAATTCAACATACCAAGCAAATTCAATTTACTTTACTGATGATTCTAAGACTTATTTAATTGATTCTACAACAATTTTTACTTATACAACAAAACTTTTTCATATAGAGGTTGATTATATAGTAGAATCAATTTTTATTTTTACTTATTGAGGTGTCTTCTATAGCAGAATCAATATTTATATTTTGAGCATATGAGCTTCTGTATTAGAATCATATTTATGAGTTTCTGGTAAATTTTATAAAATATTTTGATATAGAATCAAAATATAATTATTGTGTTAGTTCTGAAATCACCCATGGATTGGGACGCTGTTTTCAAATGGTGAATTTGTTCATATTGCTATTTAGCTGGGTTTATTCTGGGAATGTAGCTTGTTTACTTTATCTGGGGGTTATTGAGATTTAGGATATAGAATTTTTTGATGCATTGCATTTTAGTTTCTCTTGATGAACAATGTTATTTCTAATTGTTAGTGTTGGTGTAGATATGGAAGATATGGACAACGTTGTAGCTCTCAAAAGGCTATCACCGATAGTTCCACGGAAATGCTTATGGTTGATTGAGAACATGCCAGATCGAGAATACGCTATATCGAGATCTTGATGGTCGGTGAGTGAGATTGGGATGCTATATCAGCTGAATCAATAAAGATGACAACTTCTGAAGAGGGTGGCCACACATTGGCCGCGATCAATATTAGTGCTCAAATTCTGAACTAATATGAATAGTACTAACTGATCATTGAAGAAACTTATAGGTTTTTTAGATTCGATAACAGAATCACAAACTGTAGAATAAACTTCAGAAGAACAACTAAATATGTAACAAACATAATTTTTTATTCTACTACAGAATCGAAACATAAACTAACAATTTTTTTTGTACGAAACTAAAGGATAAAGGTTCAAGCATGATGAGCAGTCAATGTACAGTAGAATCATAGTTTTGAGATTGTGATTTGATTCTATTACAGAATCGAAGCATATATTAACAAATTATGTGTACAAAACTGAAGATTAAAGATTGAAACCTGATGAACACTCAATATTAGCAGTAGAATCATAGTTTCGAACTTGATTTGATGAAGATGCCATAGTTTCCGTCGAAAATCACAGAAAGTGAGAGGAGAAGATCGTACGAAGAGCGAATTGATCGAAAACGATATAAAATCGGTTATAATCGAAGAGTGCGAGATAGATACAGTACGGAGAGACAGAGAAATTGCCGGTAAAATTTAATTGGAGAGATTGTAGGAGACGATCTATCAGTGTATAACAAACCTATACCTACAACGGCCAACGGCTATGACTATAAAATTTTATTTTGATAATTAATTAGTAAAATATTCTGAGCCGTTGGATTGAAGCTTGATCTAAAGGCAGAGATTAAAGAAGAGGGTTCTCTACTAGACTCTATATAATTTGGTTCTCCATAGAACAATGACCTTGATATGATATACTAAATCAGTATATTTCATTGTATTTTTTTATCAAGAATGACTTACTCGTACATAAATTGTACGGAAATACAATATTCTTACAAAGAGAATTTCCCCACAATAATTTATAATGCACAATAATTGTGATCTTTATCTTCTTCTTTTTTTAATAATTAAATTTATATATTTTTATTTTGAAAAAATTCAAGGCTCGAACCGAAAAAAAATTTCAAATTTTTTCTTTCATTTTTCATGTTTCATCCACCAATTATATTAGCAAAATGAATAAATATTTACAACCATAAAAGGAAAGGTATTTTTCGAAAAATATCCACATTATCTTTTCGATTTGTGTTCCCGTTCATTAACTTAGGATAAAAAAAATGTTCATATCAGTCATAATTTATATCAAATAACTGATGGAATGATGTGGATATTCAAGAATTAAAGTCAAATTTGTAAAGAACATTCATCGTTTAAAAATTATTTATACTTTTTTATAACATTTTTTCAAATTTATTGAAATCTAGTATTGGTGATAATAAATTAATAATGCATAAATCATTTTCTTCATTGACAAGCATGAATGGATTGAAAATAAGAATTTTGAAATAAAGTATGAAGAAATTAGAATTAGAAAGAGGAAGGAAAAAGCAAAAACTCTCACAGAATTCTTGATAAAATTAAAAGAATTTTTCAGTTCAATTTCTTATTATTAAATGACTTGTTTTTCATTGTACTTTCATACAATAAACTTTTTGTTAGTAATGTTATAATTATATTTAATGAATTTCTCCTGCACAATTGTGTGCAAAGAAAATAGTATATCAATTGACATTTTGCATGCAAATTTTTCATATAATTTTCACCCCACAAGTTCATGTCCGTTACTTTAGATAAAATGTTTTTTTTGACAAAAGTTTTTTTAGAATACTTGTTATAAATTTCAATACTCGAACAAATCCAGAAAAATCAAGAAAAAATGAAGATCTTTGATGTGAAATTGCAGAAGATTTGGGGTTCAATCATTTTTTTTTTATATGTAAACTAGGTGAATTAACCGCGCTTCGCGCGGTTCTTAAAAGCCGATCAAATAATATAATGGTTAAAAGATCTAACTTGATATGTAAAATTCTTTCAAGTAATATATTTCATTTTTATAAAAGTTTAGTAAATTATTAAATTTAATGTAACTACTTTTATAAAACAAATTCTTTATTTTCATGATCAAGGTCATAAGCCTAGGATTGAAATTACACTCGTTTAATAGCGTAAATCTGAAAACATAAGAAACGCCTCTCTCTTTTTCCCATGTATTTTGACACCGTAGATTAAAGGAGTTCTTCTACATATTTAGACCATTGTAAACAATTCAATTCCTCTAAGAAAGAAATCATGAGGAATGAAATATAGCAGATAAATAAGCGGTCCAAGTGGTATCGTAGTCCCTACATAGGTAGCCAAATAGGAAAAATTACCACAGTTTGAACCAAGTGACAATTAGCAATTTAGACATAGTACTACCATAAATAAATAAGATGAAGCTTAGTAATGGTTACGCAGTAATCTAGTAGATATCCAAGCTTGGCAAAAGGACATCAAAATTGTAGTTGATCATCGTGAAAAGTAGCTCTTTTTTTTATTAACAGACCAACTCTTGCAATCATCCAATGGATGTATTTAGGGACTGAAATAATATTGAAATCATATATTGATATTACGGTTTGTAATCACCGTGTTTAATGCTGAAAAACTATTGTTTAGGACCTGAGGAACAATTCATAGATGTTTTTCGTTTGTGATGTTTACCAGCATGATTTGCTCTCTAATGCAATGTACTCAATTTTTAGTCTCCGGCAATAAACAATCCAATGGCTACTACAAAAAATCATATTTTCCTGATACTAAAATTCATACTATCGGCCATCAAAGGTAGATACAATGCATGTTCAAAGATTTGTGGGAAGCAATGGGCAGAATACATTGATTAACATTTGGTTTGTGGCTCGTGTCTATTTTGAACCTGATTTATGGGATCTATTACTATATATAATAGGACAACACAAGGGCAAAATTTGTCATTTTAATGGGTGTGAAATTACAATTTTACCCTTATTTTTTTAAAAATTACAAAAATGCCATCCTTTAATAATTATGTAAAAATTAATGAAATTATGCTTGTGTTGAGATTCGAACCACTAACCTATTCACTCTCAAACTCATGCATTAACCAATTGTGCTATGATTGATTTTGAGCTTTATTTAAAAATCCTATAACATAAACCACATGCCATCCTTTAATAATTATGTAAAAACTAAAAAAAATATGCTTTTGTTGGGATTCGAACCACTAACCTATTCAATCTCAAACTCATGCCTTAACCAATTGTACTACGAATAATTTTGAGCTTTGTTTAAAAATCATATAACATAAACCACCTCTCTTCTCTTTTTATCTCATCCTTTTTTTAGTAAATTAAATGTTGTTCATATTAATTCTAAAATATTGGATAGATAAAATTATAAAAAAATATTTTAATCGACTGAGAATACTCTATAATTCTCTTTTATCATTTTAAATAATTGATATAGAAAAAAACTAGATTATACATAATGTAACCGAGTCCAAAAAGAAAAAAGATTTATTTACATACGTTCCATCATACATAATTAATAATTGCATCACATAACTTTTACGTATATAAAATTTTAAATATGTGACTCATATTAGAGAGTTTTGGTCGACCAACTATTCTTTCAACGATTTAAATATATGATTGGTCTAAATACATAAATATTTAAATATATACAAAAAATAATTGAAATTATGTTGTAAAAAAAAAGGTGAAAACTCTAAAAAGATGATCTATGTTATATATAAAAAATAATATAATTAACATTCACATTAAATTAAAAAAGATATAAATTTTTGAAACATAAATATTACAAAAGTACAATAATTATTTAAAATGATCAATTAGATTATAACTCGACTATAAAGTTGGTACATACATATGAATTTTATATAATATAATATATAATGGTTGAGTTATAACATATATTTAGATTTTAGATTTCATATGCACGGGTCATTAAGGTTGTCATATTTTTTATCGGTTGAAATATTTTAAAAAAATTAAAATTGATCTAAAAAAACAATTCAAAATTATAATATAAAAAATAATTGAATTTACCCAATTTTTTATTGAACTTCTATATAGTGTAATAAATATTAGACTAAAACTAAACATTTAAGTTTAAAAATGTATAAATTTATATGTTTAGAAAAAATGATTGAGACAAGCAAAAGGTAGGATGACTTTTATTAAATATTAAGAGATTTGTAATATGACTCAAAATCTATTCTTACATTATTTATCCAAATTTTATGAAATTTAATTAAATTATAAAATATTTGGTTCAAAAAATTGGTATGCAATATTACAAAATAACTATAAAAATATTTGATAGATCGAAATCTTAACTTTTATCATATTTTTAATTACAAAAGAGAAATTAGTTGAGTGCCCGTGGCTTGCATTAAACTTCAACACAAGGGCAAAGATTACCATTTTAATGGTTATGAAGTTACTATTTTATCCCTATGTTTTTAAAAATTACAAAAATGTCATCCTTTAATAATTATGTAAAAATAGTGAAATTAAGTTAGTGTTGAGAATTGAAGCACTGCCTTCTCCCATCAAACTTATGACATAACCAACTATGCTACACATAGTTTTGAGTTTTGTTTAAAAATCCTATAAGATAAACCACATTTTCTCTTCGTGTCACATCCTTTTCTATTTTTTATTTTTGAGTAAATGAAATGTTGGTTTATATTATTTCTAGAAAACTGGATGATATAAACTTATAAAAAAAATATTCTAATCGATTGAGCATACTTGACAATTCTCTTTTGTCATTCTAAATGATTGATGTAAAAAATAAAATTTTAGATTATATATAAATGTAACCGAGTAAAAAAAAAAGGGGATTTACTTACATTCAATTCCATGTCGATATTAAATTATTTAAAAAAAGATTTGGTTTTATGAAATATGTAAATTTTAGTTATCAAATCGTACATAATGAATAATTGCATCAAATAACTTTTAGATACATAAAATTTTAAACATCTGAGTTATATTAGACGATTTTTGTCGACCAACTATTTAGGCTTTCAACGATTTAAATGTATGATTGGTCTAAAAACATAAGAATTTAAACATATAAGAAAAATAATTGAAATTTTGTTTAAAAGATGAGAACTCTAAAAATATGATAACTCGACTATAAAGTATAAAATATGATACATATGAATTTTTATATAATATAGTAAATTGATCAATATAATATATAATGATTAAATTATAACATATACTTAGATTATTATACAATGAAATCAAGAAATTAATTTTAGATTTCATATAGATGCACAGGTCATTAAAGTCGTCTAATCATATTTTACATCGATTAAAAAATTTGGAAAAATTTAAAGTTGAGTTTAAAAAAATTATTTGAAATTATAATATAAAACATGTTTCAATTCACCCAATTTTTAATTAAACTTCAGAATTGTATAATAAACATTAGACTAAAACTAAATATTTGAGTTTATAATGTATAAATATATATGTTACAAAAAATTGATTGAGACAACCACAACAATGATGACTTTTACTCAATATTAAGAAATTTTATAATATGTCTTAAGGTATAGTCTTACATATACGATCAATTATTTACAACAAAATCAAATGAGTTAATAGACGCCTATGTTATATACGGACAATTTTACTAAAATCATTATTTATGTTATAACCAAATGTTCAATTTAAAAAAGTTCATTTCACGTCATTGAAAACTAAATTAATAATTTAACAATTATAAGTATTCATGCGAATATTATCGTATTGATATTTATCCAAAATCTAAGAAATCTAATGAAATTTTAAAATATATGGTTCAAGAAATTGGTATGCAATATTACCAGGTAATTATAAACATATGAGATAAAATCGAAATTTTAGATTTTATCATATTTTTAATTACAAAATTATCTCAATATATGTATACATTTTCAGACGAGAATTTATTTTAGTGCCCGTGCCTTGCACGGGCTTTTACGCTAGTTAAATAATTAAACTCAAACACTGCGTTCCACATAATTTTTTGTGAAATAAAAAATAACAACCAGAGAGCTAAATGCCAATGTATTGAACTATCTAACAAAACATATATACACAATGTTTCAACATTTAATGAAATAAAAAGATGGTGAAAAAAGATCTTGAAATGAATGCCTTGGTATAAAAACAGAGTTCGTTCTCCCCTTTGTGGCAATGATATTTTTTTGACCTGGAACCTGGCATTAATTTCAAGCTTGGATATTGCATCATAATGAACCGCCAACACTGAGTCAGACTTCCCTTCATGTTTGTTTTGCCCAGGCTAGCTTCAAGCAAAGGCTCACTCTCTCGACATTGTAAGTGTTGATCCATCATCTTTATTCTTTCTCTGGGATATCCAAAAACATTATCTTGCTGGTCGACACATGAAATATCCATGTTGATGCGATGCAAAGTAGCTTTTGTTATCATAAAAATGTCCTAAAAGATTCTAAATTCTAACATAAATTATCTTTATACTCAAAGGGGAGGTAGAACCTGTACATGATATTTCTAGTTCATACTCCTACATTGTACAATGAGGCCATAAACAATTACAACCCACATATAGACTTGTAAAATAATTTAAAAGTAGCAACAAAAGAAAGGAAATTGACAAATGACAATATCTCAGTTACTCTCTATTATGTCTTGTTATGAAGCATGTCAGAATGAAGCGACCAAAGAAAGAACCACTTAGCCGTCACGATATGTACATAATTAATGACCAAACTCACGATCAGTAAAATTATCAACCTGGCCTCAGAAGTTGATAAGTAAACTATTGCAGGATAAGATATTAATGCTTCCAACTACGAAGAGTACCAGGAATAGCAACTACACTAATCACCGCATTGCAATCTCGTCAAATTTTTAAAGTGTATTCAGAATGGCTCATATAAGATTATATCCTAAATAAATCAGCAATTGGGTGCCGTACTCTAAAATGACAATGCTCCAATCTGTTTCTAAAATGTGTACTAAGCATCTCAGTAATTTATCTTGTAAACAGTTATTGTGAGGAGAGCAAGGCTCATACCATTGGATGGCACGAATCCAGTTATACGCTGAAGGTTAGTTCTCTGTACTGGTGCTTGTACGTAAAGTTGCATAATATGCAGCCCAAAAAATAGGACCCATGTAGCGCATTACTTCAAGAAGCCCAATGTTGGCTACTTCTATGCTTAGCTTTTCTTTCTATAGTTTCTCAACCCTGCCCATAAACAGATAAAACACATTTTTGAATCAAAGTATAAATAATAAACTAAAAATAAAGTTCAAAAAATAATTTATGGAGGTGCCTTTTTTATGCACCTTAAAATACGTCCAAAAGGTCAAAGTGAAAGTAAAATGCGACGGGGGAAGTGTTAAACTTAAATGTTACCCTTACCTTCCAATTGTCACTTAAGCCAGCAAACCACTCTTGGTTTTCAATATTTTGTATAGGTCCAATTAGAGATTTGTTAATAGCAAAATTAAGCCAGGTATCTCATCATGCAACAATATCAGCTGTTACAGCAGATCTGCGAGCAGCATCTTTTTTGCTAAATCCCATAGAAAGTTCAGAAAATATATCACTGATACTTCCACGAAATTCCATACGTAGTTTTGATCTCTTTCCTTGAGCTTGGATAAAGTTCTGTGTCAACAGACATATCTCAATAATTTACAAAAAGATCCAATTTTGTAATAAGAATAAAGCATATAAAAAACAGGCTCTCTTAATGCTAATTTCTGATTTTACCGGATTTTGTTGGATAATGTCTAAAATTTAAAGTGTAGTTCATTTCTTTTAATAAGCTTATGTACATGTAATGGCCAAAGATTCGAAATGCAAAGCAACATATTTTCACTCTATTAAACTCTTCACCTCATTACATTTTGACAGTAACTGTAGTGAAACCTTTTTGTTGAAAGAGACAAGATAAATAGCTATGTGCATTTCAAATAACAAAAAGTATATAAGGCCGGGGGCTCCAGAGAAATCCATATATTCAAGTTGATTTAGAATTGTACTGTTTGCTGGCCTTGACTGTCTTCTTGGATTCTTTTACTCAACAAAATAACTTTTCGCCTCATCTTATTAATTTTGCTGATTTTCTTTGCAATCAAAGTTGCTACAGTGGTCCTACCGTAAATGTCAGGTTCTTTCCTTTGGCACCTTAGGCGAATTTTAAGAGTTCGTTGATGTCGTGCTAGCTGAGATAGGCACCGCTGCAAGCATGTGTTTTGCAAGGAAACAGATCCTGAGTGGTAGTAATGGTTGGTAGCTATATAAAGTTGGTCCATGTTGGGTGAAGGAAAATTTAAGTTGTTAGTTTGAGTGTAATGTTCAACACATGAAGTTATTTTAGATAGGCTCTAGAAGCAGTATGTTACAATACTTACATTCAAAATATGAATCCCACGAGTCATGCATGATAAATTGATAACAGTAACATATAGTAGTTTTATAAACAATTGTCAATATCTTCCAAACTTACTTTGTTAAAAGGGAATTGATTTGACGCCATAACAAATCTGCAAAGTTACCAGAGCATGAACTTCAACAGAACCGCATTTGCCAACTTTTGAGGCCAATTGCAATCAAAATTTTCTGTAGCCCAAATAAAGATAGAAAAGGTCAGTGCCATGAATGAACACTTTCATGGTTCAAATATGTAGATGCCCATAAATCCAAGTTATGCTAAGCTAGTAGAGTTATATAACGAATAAAGTGAAGATCATGTTTTAGTTAGTTATTACCACTTAAGTTTGTATTGCATTAAGTCATAAAAAGTGCATTATTAAATACTAGATGATAGCCCGTGCCAAGCACGGGTCGAAATAATTTACTAAAATTGATCATTTTTTATTAAATTTTATAGAAAATATTTTATTTATCATTAAAAATACTATAAAAATGATAAAAGTACAAAAGAAAATTATGATATTTATGGAACTCAATAGTTTATAAAAAAAGAATTGTAATTACATCAAAATTCCAATATTTTTAGGAGACACAAATTTAGAAGTAAGTATCATTAAAACGTGATTTCACTTACAAATAAGATATTACATGATAAGGGCCCGAGAAAATTTAATTAAATTGATCAATAATTTATTATAAAAAATTACGTTATTTACAAAGAATTTGCTTATTAATGAAGGTCATTTTATATATTATTTATTTAAGTTTATTTAAGAAAATCTAGAAAAAAACTAAATGATTCTGATATATACGTTAAAATGTACATGATTATGATAAATACGTTATTTGTGAACTGAATAGAGTTATAATAAAAATTACAATTATAATAGTATTAACAATTTATTATTTTAATAAAAAATAATATAGAATACTTGGAGAAGTAGGAATCTTATGGGTGGAACCAATTTTTGGTACCGAAGTACCATTAAAAATGTATTTCGTTTGTTATAGATAAGCATGTCACCGTAGATTAACATTTGTATTCGTAGTCTTTTTTTATTAAGTTGTAATAAAAAAAATTATAATTGTAATATAATTTATTTATTTTATAAAATAACATAGAATTCTAGAGAAAATAGGAGTCTTGGGGTGAAACCAAAATATGGTACGAACCAAATTTGGTATAAAATAGTACATTAAAAAGGGGTTTTGTTATTAATACACGTTATAGATATAGATTTATTTATTATTTATTTAAGATTATATTTTAAACAATCAAGAAAACATAACATACATGGTTCTGATTCTAATATATACGTTATTTGTACAATTCAGTAATATTATAGTAAAAGAATTATAATTATAACAAAATTCCAAACAATTGTTTTAGAAAATAATATGAATTTTAGGGGAGTAGGAATCTATGATGAAATAAGGGTGAAACCAAATTTGTTACGAAAATATCATTAAACAAAAATTTATTAATAAAGGTTATAGATTCGTTAGTGTTTTATCAAATGTTATACGATCTGGCTACGTATTCGTTGGTGTTTTACCCTCTATTTGTTGGTGATTTTTGACCGTTGATTTTTTCAAGTTAAAAATATTATAAACAAAAGAATTATAATCATCATAAGAACTCTATTTTTAACTCTTTTTAAAGGAACATAGTATTCTAGGGGAAATATGATTTTTTTAAAAAAAATTACAAATAGAAGAATTATAATTATAATAAGATAAAAATTACAAAAAGAATTATAATTATAATAGGATTTCTATTTTTATTCTATTTTTTTTAAAAAAAACAACATAGTATTATAGGGAAAATAGGATTTTAGGGGTAAAACCAAAATAGAGTGCGAACCAAAAACGGGTGAAACCAAAATATAGTGCGAACCAAACTTTCGGTACCTTTAAAAGAGGGTTTCACTTATTAATAAAGGTTATAGATAAAACAGGCAGGAGATGCTCATACTTTAAAAGCACAGTGCAATCGCAACTACACTAATCACCGCAATGCAATCTCGTCAAATTTTTAAAGTGTATTCAGAATGGCTCATATAAGATTATGATCGGTATATAAAAACTTAATTATCTATAAGTGAAAGAGTAAAACATTATGTTGCCTTGCTTTTTTAATAATAAACATTTTGAATTGAAACAGAGAAAGCAGTCATACATTGCATCATCAAGAACAAACACATGACATCTTTATTTAGACTTATAAGATACAATAATTTGTTTCTTAATCACATATAATAGTTAAGATAGAAACACTAATTAAAGCAAAACTCCACCAAAACAAAACTCAAGTGTGATCAGTCATAACAGATTCCTACTCAATCTCATTTTTATAGACTGTTCAAAATAACTTGCAATGCCATCATCATTCTTTCTGCCTTTGAGGTCAGACTTGGCTGCAAGCCTGCAATGCATATCTGTTTTAGGTGTATATCCCGGTGATGCTGTACCTTGTTCCTATTTATAATTATTTATATAGCAGTAGCATGTAATGAGCCAACGAAATCAATTAAACCAAACAAAATATAATAGAATTTTTCTTACACATATGGCAGAGCATCAAAGCTGGATTTAACAATTGCACCTAAGCTGCAGATGAAATAGGATGTAAGCAAAATCCATGAAATTGTAGTTCAAAGAAAGAAGAGAGCAATGTATATCACATATGTAAGGACAACCACATATGGTTAGATCACAAAATCTATCCAAGACATTATCACAGTATCACCCCTATCGAACCAATTGCTAATCAGTTCATTATAGTTCCGCAGAAAACCAATATCTTCTGTAGTTTTTATAGTAAGTGCATTTTTTTTGGATCTTCAATCAACATTCTATGACAACATTTAGTCAATATAAATTATACAAACTATAAAATACATATAGTTTGAATCAATGAAAAGCAATACAATACACACACTCTTCACAAACAATAGGCGATCCACTAAATGTCTCCAGTTGTTCGAATTTCTTCCTGCATCCATTGTTTCACCAAAAGAATGAATTTGATAATTTATATTGTAAAACAACATCTTTCACAACCCAATCTATCTTTGAAGTACTTGAACAACAGTATGATCAAGTGTGAAGATGTACCTAGAGAAACAAAATATGTTGATTAAGGAGAGGAATAGCGACGACCATGCTATGCTTCCCAACAAAGTTGAGAAGTGACTGATCCAAAATATCGCTACTGCTGCTTTAATTTCCATCTTCTTCCGTTGCTAATGGATCTACACAAGCTCACACACATCACAAGGAGAGAGAAAACCAACGATCATATGTAGGCAGAGAATAGTAAATATATGCGATGGGGAAATGGAGGGCCGCCCGTTTTGGGAATGAGAATAGTCAATATGAGGAATGCAGACAGTTGATTAAAACCGTGGAAAGGCTCAAGAATTCAAAATTAGGAGAAGCCAAGAATATAAAATTGGAGATTCTGAGGACTGCCACGTGGATCGGTCGAGATTTTCCTTTATATAGAAGTATAGACATCCATTGTTTCACCAAAAGAATGAATTTGATAATTTATATTGTAAAACAACATCTTTCACAACCCAATCTATCTTTGAAGTACTTGCACAACAGTATGATCAAGTGTGAAGATGTACCTGGAGAAACGAAATATGTTGATTAAGGAGAGGAATAGCGGCGACCATACTATGCTTCCCAACAAAGTTGAGAAGTGACTGATCCAAAATATCGCTACTGCTGCTTTAATTTCCATCTTCTTCCGTTGCTAATGGATCTACACACGCTCACACACATCACAAAGAGAGAGAAAGCCAACGATCATATGTAGGCAGAGAATAGTAAATATATGCGATGAGGAAATGGAGGGCCGTCCGTTTTGGGAATGAGAATAGTCAATATGAGGATTGCAGACAGTTGATTAAAACCGTGGAAAGGTTCAAGAATTCAAAATTAGGAGAAGCCAAGAATATAAAATTGGAGATTCTGAGGACTGCCACGTGGATCGGCCGAGATTTTGCTTTATACAGTAAAACCTCGAAAATTAATACTCGATAAATTAATAACCCACTATAAATTAATATTTTTAAATTAATTTTTTGGTCCCAACATAATAGCGATAGTGTAAATTTTACCTCGATTAATTAATAATCTCTTTAAATTAATAAAATTTGCCGGTCCCGAGACTATTAATTTATAGAGGTTTTAATGTATTAAAGTATAAATATAGATAGATAATTAGATATAGATATTTAGGTAAAAATAAAAAGAAAATCGGAATTCACTCCATCAATAAATACACCCCATGACCCCACAAAAATCCAAACACCATCGCATCATCACTGAATTAAGGTGAGCTCTCTTTTATCTCTTAAAAATGGCTTCGTTACTTACAACTTGTATATTCAATCGTATATCTCTCTTTCGATTCAATCCAAAACCCTTGTATATCCCCCACAATCAATCCAAAGGTTGAAACTTTTTCATTAATCTTGCACAACCCATATTTTAAATTTTCAATTTTCTCACATTTTTTTTGTTTGTTTTGTAGGTTTTAATATTTTTTCTCGGAGGTTCTTGATTACGTCATCAATGGCTTCGGGTCCGAAAGAAAACCCATCTAACAATCCGGGTCTTCATGTCACCCCAGATGAAGCTACTAAAGGATATATAATGCAGCAAACAGTGAGTCACTCTTGTTTTTATATGCACTTTCAGCTTTCTTGATTTTTGAGTGATTGTTTTTAATTTTGTGTTTTGGCATTTATAGGTTAAATATGTGTTTGTACAATTTTATGATTCTTTATAGTCATGTTTGTTTGTGTGGTGGATCCTAATTTGGGAAGTTTGAGGACAACAGTCTGTTAATTGGCCTTTATGCAAATTTATGAAAGTAGGGGTAGGAGTGACATGTTTGGCTTTCGGGTAGTGTTGTTGGAAATATATACGGAGGATATACAGAACTGCTTATTTATGCAAATTGAGGACAACAGACTTTTGCAAATTTATGAAAGTAGGGGTTAGGAGTGGCAATTTTGGTTTTGGGTGGTGTTATGTTGTTAAAAATATTCTGTGGATATAAGGAGCTCCTTATTTATGCAAATTGAGGACAACAGTTTGTTAATTGACCTTTACACAATTTTATGAAAGTAGGGTAGGAGTGGCAATTTTTTGTTTTGGGCGGTGTTGTTCAAAATATATGCTGAAGATATAAGGAACTTCTTATTTATTTTATTGAAAAGCAAACCGAGGGCAAGGACTTATATGGCCTTATAATGAATAAAATTAAACCAACCACAATCATCACAAGCTGACATGTGGGGATAACGGTAAACTAAAACCAATCAGAACCACCCTTAACTATAGGGATTTATTCTAGTAATACTACCTACTACCTAACACAAAGAAAAACTAAGTTTATCTATAGCAGCTCCAACATAACCTCTCATAAACTGAAGGCATCTTGCTTTCAGTTTAATTCAGACAGTTTACATACATCCAACATTCTAAGCAGCCATTTGAAAGTTTTAAGTCTTATTGGTTTTGTCATAATGTCTGCAATTTTGGATTCATCAAAAGCTTAATGCTGAAGTGTTGTCACAATAAAGAATAGTTTTTCCTTCCTTTTAAAATTCTTCATATCCGCACAACTTGGAAAGCACCAGCAACACGTAGAAACAAACACTGCTTCCGTCATAGACAAAGTGGCCATTGGTTGCCATTCACCGTTGATGTTGGACATCTGTTAAGAATGTGCACCGCCCAATTTGCTGCTTCAGCCTAGTACTTTTTAGGAATTCTTTAGCCTGCCATCATGTTTTGAACCATATCTGTCCTCTTCTATCTCTCCGCCACTCCGTTTTGTTGTCGCGTGTATGCTGCTGTTAGTTGCGTGCGTATCCCATCAATATTGCAATAATCTTTGAATTCTTGTGAATTCTACTCACCACCTTTGTCACTTCACTTCTAAGACATTGAATATCCAAGCCAGTTTCTTTTCTACCAAAGTTTTGAAATTCTTTAATGTAAAGAATGCTTGAGATTTCTCTGTCAAAAAATAAATCCAAAGTTTCCTTGAAAAATCATTTATAAATGTAATGATGTGTACCTCTTCTGACTACTTGACTCCTATGTTACTCGGACTTGGTTACAAGTGTCCCACATGGATACTTGTCCAAGTGTCCCACATGGTTACTTGTCCAAGTGTCAAACTCGGCAACGTTTTGAAAAATGTACATGTTTTTGGCTTAAAATAAGTGTCCAAGTCCGAGTGTCGAGTGTCCGAAATGGGTACTCCAAGGTAAAATGAAGAGTCCGAGGAACATAGCTTGGCTCTGGGGTGTGATGAACTGAACCGCAAAGATCTGACTAACCACAAAGATCCGAGCAAAATTTTCCTAGTGTCTTGAGTTCTGGTAGCCCTTCTACCTAGGAGTGAGCATTTTTCGGGTTAGAACCGGGAACCGACCTGACAAAAATTCCGGTTCGGGGTTTTCACAATTCAGGTCCGGTTCTTTCTGTTGCGGAACAAGGAATCGATAAAGTGTTATATATATTTATATATTATACTTTATTATATAGGAATAAAATTAATTATAATTGCTTAGTTATTTTAGTTATATTAAGTAATTATATTATTAAATCATCCTAGATTGGAGTAGAAGAATAAAATAAGGATTTCTTTCCTTTATTTAGTTATGGAAGGAAGATATTATGAAGATTTAGTTTTATTGTCATTTTTTAATTACTTTGCTTCCAAGTAATGATTTAACTATATAAATTCTTGTAATCCTTCATCATTAAATAGAGTTGATTATTATGAATTGAAATATGAGGATTTTTGTGTGTTTTTGCTGATTCTTTGCGGAGATAAGCCATTTATCCCCTGTTTTATCCTTCCCTTTACCCCTGTCCTACATCAGGTTCGTGTCAGGATATGCACTTTAGTAGTAATTGAAGTACTGTAGTATTAAGCGGAAGGGTATTTTAGTCAATTTGAGTTGATTAGTAGAAGTACTGTAAATAGACCCAAGCTGTTACATTTTCTGTTATGATTTAAATATATGAAAAGGAATATTATTTCCACCAATTTCTTTCTCTCTCTAGGGCTTTTTTCTCTCTAAAACTTCTTTCTTCTTCTTCAAGTTACTATATGATCTGTTCTCTCTCTACATTTCTGAGTTCTATATCTCTGTTTCTGTCTACATTCTGCCTAATCTCTCTCTACCTTAGCTTAATCTAGCTGTTATTTCTCTTAATCTAGCTGTTATTTCTCTTAATCTAGCTGTTATTTCTCTTACAAATACATAAAACACCAAAAACATCAACAAAACACTCTCAAGATTCACTGAAACCTGACAAATTGGTATGAGAGCGTTAAAATTCGATCAATCATTGCTTCGATTGCTGGTGAAGACGAGTTGAGCGGTTGTAGAAGTGCAATAATCGTAGTTTTCGATCTTGAGTTACGGCTGAATCTTTTCAGGTGCTCTGTTTTCTACTAGTTCTGTACCGATCAGTGATTGTAGTAGCTATATCTGTTAATTGCAGTTGAATTCTAGTAGTCTTAGCTCGTTTTTAGTTGCTCTAGTTGTTACTGTGCTTATTCTGTTAGAAAATCACAAAAATATTAGTGTAATTGATGTTTGTGAGTTGACTCGGTATAACTGATGAGTTGACTCGGTCAGTTGTGAAAATATTGGAGAAGTGAGAGTAGTGAATTGAAATTCACTTTGATTCTGTGTGATTGAGAAAATAGAAGTGATATTGGTTGAGTTTTGTAAGTAACAATGGATGTGGAAGGTGAAAAAGCTTTTAATGAGTTCGTACAGGAGTTTCAACAACAATTTCTATGTTATAGAGAGATAGCTAGTAGGAGATTTCAGGAGTTGGAGGAACTGATTGAGTTAGCTACTATGAAAATGGAGATTATGCAAAAGAGAAAGGCTTCTAAAAAAAGAAGAGAATTGTTTGTGAATCTTTTTGCCAACAGTGAAGGAATAACTACGAAATCTAAGGTTCTTCTACACCATTTGAGGCTTAAGTTCCCTAAGTTTGAAGAAAATTCAGAGGCTAAGGAGTGGTTACAGGACTGTGAGCATTATTTTGAGATATTTTCAGTTACTGAAAGCAAGAAATTGGCTATAGCTGGAATGCATTTAGAAGGTGTAGCTAAAGTTGGTTCCAAACTTAAATTGCTGGCAGGAGTAGCTGGAAATGGATTGAGTTTTGTGATCAGTTTGTACCTAGATTTGGAGCATGGGAGCAGAATCTGATTTATGACAACTTCAAGCAGTGACAACAGACTGCTACTGTGGAACTCTATTATGCTCAATTTGAGAAGTTTGAGTCACAACTGGTGGAGAAAATACCTACTCTTATAGAGGAGTTCTTTGTTAAAAGTTTTATAGGAGGCTTGAAGGGATCAACAAAAGAAACTTTGAGATTACTTAATCCTAGCACTATGGAACAAGCCTATAAGCTAGCCAGAGGGTGTCAAGAACCTATGAAGGAGGTTAAGAAAAAGAATGAAGACAACACTCAACTGGCAATAGAACTCACATGACTTTAAGATCAGGGAGATTGTCTAACATAGAAGTATGCAGCAAGTCAAACAAGATTGTAATAGCGGTGCAGTTAACTGCAGAGTAGTTGGAGAGTAGGTTGAATGAAGGATATTGTCCTTATTGTCCAAAGAAAGACAGTCTTCATCATGAGTGTCAACAACCTTGTCAATTTAGCATGATACAAGGGGATCCAAAGCTTCTTTTTGAAGAGTCTAATGAACAAGGAACACCTGTACAAACATCAGAAAAGGTTGAGGAGATAGGAGAGGGTAATTTCGAGGACTAGAAGACAGATATTGAGTAGATGGAAGTCTCGGTTCATGCCATAGAAGGTTTTCACAGTAACAAAACCATTACTCACACTAGAAGAAGAGGAAATCAAAACTTCTCCATTTTGATAGATGGAGGTAGCACTCACAGTTTCTTGGATGAACACATGGCAACCAAATTAAGTCGTGAATTGGTTAAAACTCAACCAATGAAGGTGCAGGTGGCTAATGGAAATCATTTGATCAGTCAAATTGAGTGTGCATATTTCTCTTGGAAAATGGGTGACAAGAAGTATACTACTGTGATCAGAACACTTCCAATGGGAGGGTATGATCTGGTGTTAGGAGGAGACTGGTTGGGATCTCTTGGTTTGGTCACTTTTGATTACAAAAAGCTGATGTTACAGTTTCAGTATCAAGGGGAATGGGTGACATTACAAGGAAATGGTAGTGTGAGTAATCCTAGGATACAACAGATGAGTGCTAAGGGATTTGTGAGATCTTGCCAGAGACAAGGAAATGGATTCATTCAAGTACCTGGGGAACAATCTACAACTGATCAGAAGGGGCACTCAAGTACAGAAGAAGTGCAGACTTAATTGCAAAGTCTTCTGGATAAATATGAAGACATCTTTAAACGACCAAGTGGACTACCTCCTCACAGAAGTATAGAGCACCCTATAGAATTGAAAATAATAAAACAATATGAAATAATTAAAAATATTAATTAAAATTTTCTTTTATTTCTAAAAATACAAAAATAGAAAAAATAACAATAGGTATTAAGGAGTGATTATTTCATTTTTTTTTGATGAAAATGAAATAACCTCAATAATGGTGGCTCAATTACCTAGATTACAGATAACCTCAACATAACCTCGATTACTTCTTCTTTCTCCTCCTTGATAACCATGGATAAAGCTTTGGCTTTGTTATTGGTGTTTATTGTTGTTTTGCTGGGGGCATTTCTTATTGTTATAGGTATTGAGTATATTTGTTTTTGCACAAAACCGGCAGAAGGCGTCGGTGCCGGCTGTTAGGAGTTGTCCCACATCGGTTGTGGAAGGGGCGGATTGCTAGTTAATATGCACAGCCAGATTAACTCATTAGTATGATGCCTTTTGGGAGTTGCCCAAGGACAAATCCGTGCGTGCTCGGCCCAAAACGGACAATATCATACTAATGTGGAGTTAAGGCCTGCTTAGCAAGCCCAACAAGTGGTATCAGAGCTATGGTTGTAACGATCCGTAACGATCTCAATGGGCTCCAGAATGGATCCAAGGAAAAGGTAGATGGGCTATCCCAGGTTGGGCTTAAGGGGGAGCAAGGTTGGGCTTAAGGGGGAGCAGATGGACTTTCCAGTATGGGCCTGGGGGAGCCAGATAGCCAGATGAATTTCCAGTATGGGTCAAGGGGAGCAAATCACACAAAAAGGAGGCAGGTTCGACAAGGTGTCGGGCCCGATGTGTGAAGGGGTAGATTGTTAGGAGTTGTCCCACATCGGTTGTGGAAGGGGCAGATTGCTGGTTAATAAGCACAGCCATATTAACTCGTTAGTATGAAGCCTTTTGGGAATTGCCCAAGGACTAATCCATGCGGGCTCGGCCCAAAGCGGACAATATCATATTAATGTGGAGTTAAGGCCTGCTTAGCAAGCCCAACACTGGCGGCGTCGATGAAGCTCAAGGTGCGCATATGCCACATGTGTTTAAACTTATATATCCACCTACATCTCAATCTGAAGCCCAAACTCAAACTCAAGCAGAGGCATGAAACTCTTCAAGCAGATGTGTTTATATGTAAATCACACAAAAAGGAGGCAGGTTCGACAAGGTGTCGGGCCCGATGTGTGAAGGGGTAGATTGTTAGGAGTTGTCCCACATCGGTTGTGGAAGGGGCAGATTGCTGGTTAATAAGCACAACCAGATTAACTCATTAGTATGAAGCCTTTTGGGAGTTGTCCAAGGACAAATCCGTGCTGGCTCGGCCAAAAGTGGACAATATCATACTAATGTGGAGTTAAGGCCTGCTGTCAGGAATTGACATTAAAATAGCTAGTAATAGTCTAGAGCAGTAGTATGTCAGGACAGTAGTATTAGTCTGTTACTTACTAAGGGTATATTAGTCTTTTTTTGATTAGTTGTGGTAGTCTATAAATAGACTAGAAGTAGTGTCATTTGAATTCATGTATGAACTGTTATTCAGAAAATGGAAATGTTATTTCCACCACTTCTTTCTCTCTCTTATTTCTAACTGTTTCTCTCTCTAGATTCTTATCTTCCTGTGCAAGATAGCTACAAACCCTAGCTTTCTTCTACAATTCTGCCTCTAATCTCTCTGATTCTATCTCTCTACTGTCTAATCTCTCTCTATATCTCTGTAATCTCACTGATTCTACACAGAAAACACACAAAACACTATAAAACTCAGAAAATACAAAGTCAGAAACCTCAGTTCCTGACAAATTGGTATCAGAGCTCTCAAATTTGATCAATCCACTGCTTTCATCATGTTGTGCAACTCTGAGCGAGCAGAACGAGCCAGGAAGTGTAGTAATCGCAACTCAAAGTTCTGAGATTTGTTCAAATAGTTCAGGTGCTCTGTTCTGTTCTCATACTTACAGATCTGTAGATTCACTGTGATAATTAGGTAGTTTTGAAGTTGTTATAGTAGATTTGAGTTCTTTTACTTGCTAGGAGTTAAATTCAGTTGAGAATATTGAAGAAAAGTACAAAAATAGCAAGTTTACTTCTGTGTCGGTGTTGATATTAGTTGAAAAACTATGTTTCTGTGCATATACTGCTTGTTTGAAGTGGAGTTGTGGTTCTGCTGTTGATCTCAGTGTTAAATTGTTGAATCTGAGTTGATCTGTGGTTTGGTGAAGTGATTGTGTTGTAATCCGGAGATTTGGAGTGACTGTGAGGAGTTAGTGTAAATCTGAAGGTAGAAGTGACTTGTGTGCTTAAGGTGTTTGATAAATTGCTTGAGAGGGAATCTGTCGAGTATTACTTGAATTACAGGAAGGCATTGTTAGTATAAGGTGAAACTCTGAGGTTAGTGAAGTACAGTACACTATTGTTCTGTTCTAAGAGCTGGAGAACTGCTGTGTGTCTTGTTTGTTTGTTTGAAGTGAATTCTGTAGTGTAGACAATATGTTTGAGAAATTGTTTGTGAGAAGGAGTTGTGGAGGTGTTGCTATTGAGCTGTGGTTGTAGATCTGGTGGTACTTAGTTCAATTGGTGGTGATATTATTGTTGTGAGTTGAAACTGGTAATGAAAAGCTGCTTACAGTTCTTGAAGTTCTAAGGTTTGTTTAGACAATGGAGGAAGATAATATAGCCTTCAATGATTTGATGCATGATGTGCATCAACAGCTTTTATTGTACAAGGAGAAAACTAGTCAGAAGTTTCAAAAACTGGAAGACTTGATCGAGGTAGCTGAACATAAGTTGAGTTTACTAATGAGTATACAAGCTGAACAGCAAAAGGAAGGTGTTGTTAATCCTTTTAATCAGAAGGCCAATGTCAGACAGGATAACACTGTGCCACAAACAAGGGTTACATCAGATTCAGTGCAATATCTTGACTTAAGACTTCCTAAAGTTGAAGAAGGTGCAGGAGTTCTTCAGTTGTTACAGGATTGGGAGGCTGTTAAACTTATCTATGATAAGGAACCAATCTATGGTAAAGAACCAGGGGAGGATCATGAGTATGCAGGAGAATTGATGAGAGGTAAACCTCCTCAGGGTGAGCATCAAGATACTTACGCAATCTGTAAAGAATTCCAGATGAGTGGTTTAAGTGCAAAAAATGGGGAACAGTTTGGAGCCTTTTTCAACGAGGAAATAGGGAGTGACATGAAAAGTGAAGTTGGTATAACTGAAGAAGTTCAGGAAGTTGCTTATGATGAGTTGCCAGGTGAAGAAAAGTGTGATTGGCAAGAACAGATATTCATTCTGTCAGCTCTAGGAATGCCACCATCTCACATGGGAGTGCCATTACACTACAGAGAAGATTATCTTCAGATTCTCATAGATGAAGGCTTACATCAGCAGGAGCAAACATCCGGGGTGATTAATGTTTCCGATGATTGGCACTTGATCTTGGGAAAGGAATGGGTTTCTCAACTAAGAGAACTGAAAGGTAATCATCATTTCCAAACATTGCAGCCTGAATGGGAAGGACAACATATCCAATTGTGGCCTTATTTCACATTGGAAGACCATGGACCATGTGCTCTCTTAACTGAAGTGGTGCCAAAGTTGACAACAGAAAAAAAGGAGCTAAAGCCAGAGCTCCAAGTTCCAGGGGACTTGTCTACACATTTGGATGGACTTAAGTTGCAAGGTGATCCTTACTTAAGTTCAGTTGTGGTTCCAACAGGAGCTGGCAAAGCAGTTGGAAGCACTCAGAAGCCTCTCTCTGTTGGCATTCTAGTGAACTACAAAACAATCACCCTCTTTGATCCTGGTGGTCATAAACCACCACTGCAATTCAAGGGTTTCTGTAACACTACGAATACTAAGCTACCTAATGAAGGTACCCTGGAGTGTGGTAATTGTTCAGATTATAAATTCAAATTGAATGAAGAGGAGATTCAAGTTGAGGGCTGGAAAGTAGAGTTACCTGAATGGAATGTGATTCTAGGAGTTAAGTGGTTGTCTCAATTAGGTGAACTCCACTGCAATTACGGAATGCAGCCCATGCAGTTTGAATGGCATGGCAAGAAGTTAAAGCTCACATCTGATTCAATCTTGGATCTCGTGGGAAGCTGTCACCATTTCACTGTTTTTATACCCAGGTGGATAGAACACATTTGTGGTACTTATGAAGTGGACGAGAAACCAGATGCCAATGAAGAAGTATTTTCAATTATCACTACCATGAGGAGTGCTGAGGCTTTTGAAAAGTTCCCAACAGCTAAAAACTCTAGCAATTTCAAGACAGATGTGCATATCTTTGATCCAGGTGGAAGGAAGTTGTCTAGTGAAGATCAACCATGAGGACATGGTTATATTTTAAAGGGGGAAGATATGTCAGGAATTGACATTAAAATAGCTAGTAATAGTCTAGAGCAGTAGTATGTCAGGACAGTAGTATTAGTCTGTTACTTACTAAGGGTATATTAGTCTTTTTATGATTAGTTGTAGTAGTCTATAAATAGACTAGAAGTAGTGTCATTTGAATTCATGTATGAACTGTTATTCAGAAAATGGAAATGTTATTTCCACCACTTCTTTCTCTATCTTATTTCTAACTGTTTCTCTCTCTAGATTCTTATCTTCCTGTGCAAGATAGCTACAAACCCTAGCTTTCTTCTACAATTCTGCCTCTAATCTCTCTGATTCTATCTCTCTACTGTCTAATCTCTCTCTATATCTCTGTAATCTCACTGATTCTACACAGAAAACACACAAAACACTATAAAACTCAGAAAATACAAAGTCAGAAACCTCAGTTCCTGACACCTGCTTAGCAAGCCCAACACCGGCGGCGCCGATGAAGCTCAAGGTGCGCAGAGGCCACATGTGTTTAAACTTATATATCCACCTACATCTCAATCCGAAGCCCAAACTCAAACTCAAGCAGAGGTATGAAACTCATTCAAGCAGAGGTGTTTATATGTAAATTACCATGAAAACCTCTGCTTGAGAGAGTTTCATACCTCTGCTTGAGTTTGAGTTTGGGCTTCGGATTGAGATGTAGGTGGATATATAAGTTTAAACACATGTGGCCTCTGCGCACCTTGAGCTTCATCGGCGCTGCCGGCACCGGCGACTTCTGCTGGTTTTGTGCAAAAACAAATATACTCAATACCTATAGCAATAAGAAATGCACCCCGGAAAGACACCAATAACAAAGCCAAAGCTTTATCCATGGTTATCAAGAAGAAGAAAGAAGAAGTAATCGAGGTTGTGTTGAGGTTATCTGTAATCTAGGTAATTGAGCCACCATTATTGAGGTTATTTCATTTTCGTAAAAAAATGAAATAATCACTCCTTAATACCTATTGTTATTTTTTCTATTTTTGTATTTTTAGAAATAAAAGAAAATTTTAATTAATATTTTTAATTATATTGTTTTATTATTTTCTAGAGATGATGAAATAATTTAATTTAATGTATACTCGACTTGTTTCGATTTGATTAGATAATACCAAATCCGAAATTTTGGATTTGAATCTAATTTATTTTTCTCATTTTATTGATTAGTTGGATTGATTTATATATCATATTTATTCATATTTTTATTCTCACTCTTTATATATTTTTTATTATTAAAAATACTAAACAAATTTATTATATAAATATATTATAATTTGGGTGAGTGCCCTAAATACCCATTTTTTCACTTTCTCTCACCAAAATACCCATATTTGGAAGGGACCGCCCAAAATACCCACCACATACGCCGACGGTATGGGCGTATGTGGTGATACGCCACTTGAAACAGCGTGTGTGGAAGACACACAACACACAAACGCCACTAGACACGCAACACACATAGGCGTATCAACGATTATGCCACACACAAACACGCATCGAAGCTTTGTTACGCCGAATGGAAAGGCGCATGCCCCTGCGGGGCCCACATCAATAACAACGAGCTCTGGCGATCTGGCAATAGCTATGGCGATTTTCCGACGGATCCTTTACAGCTTCGTTCAATCCTCTCCGGTTACTTTCCGTTCAAGCCATGTACATCATTAGATTCGGCTTTCAAAGCTCTACAATCCTGTACCAAAATTAAACGAGTTCTATTGCCGGATTGTCAACCCCCAATTCGAACCCAAAAAGCCGATTTTCCGGCAAACAAATATTCCCTCCGTTCGACCATCTCCATTAACCTCCGTTGATGTGATATAGCCCATTAGATTCGTATCTCAATGGTCTTCAATCCTATATCAGTATTGTATTGTTTTATTGCCGAAATCACAAACCCCCAATCGGACACAGAGACGTCGGAAAAGTGAGTGGGAGACGGGGAGAGGAAGAGAAGTGAGGTTGCTACAGTAAACGCAGATACGCCTATGGGAGTTGCGTATCCCATGGGTAGAGATGTCGGGGTTTTCAGATTTGGGTATTTTGGTTAGTGGGTAGTGAAATTTTAGGCATTTTGGTCATTCTTTCTTATAATTTTTATAAATATTTTCATTATTGCCGAAATTATCTACACTAAAAGCAGGAAAAGCATGATCGACATTATCGAAACCGCAGCATAGAAGAGGAATTCATTGTTTTCGGAGGAGGAGGAAGAGAAAGGGCTTGCAGAGAGAAAGGAGTGCACACGAGCCGTTACTAGTACCGAGGTAACCAAACCAATAGTCGTTACTTGTACCGAGGTAAACAAACCAAACTGAGGCTAGAAATTCTTAGTAGGGGTGAGTATTCGGTCCGGTTAACCGAAAACCTAACCGAATAACCGAAATAATTTCGGTTTCGGTTCCCCTTTTTCAGAAATTTCGGTTTTTCGGTTTTTAACCGCGGTTAACCGAATAACCGAAATAAATAACCGAATTTTTTTATATAATAATAAAATATTATTAATAATTAACAGATGCATATTTGTTAGTTGTTACTCAGTACTTACTCTTACAAAACAAAACCACCGAAACCTAATACAAAACACACCGCTGAAATTAAGAGTGCTTTTCTGCTGGGACGGGAAATAAGCAGGATTGCAGTTGTCAAGAGAAAGAATCCACTGCTGCAATCATTGTAGTGTGTGTACTTTAGGAAGACAGATTATTATACTTGTAAACGTTACATATTGAGTGACTACTAAGACTGCCTAATATCAAATACATATGTCATGTTATAACTTATAAGCTTGCCTGTGAATTCTAGTTCCAGCTTCATGCGTCCATTTTTACCCATGTCATCCTCCATTTCATTTTAAAGTTAACCCATCTTTATACTATTCCAAATTGTATTTCATATGACTACAACTGAGAATGATCAGTAGGTTATTCTAATTCCTAAAGAATAAAGATTATTATCTTGTATTAAAAAGTTAAAATTAATTTAGTATAATGAAGTGGATATCGCAAAATCTGCACCACAGGTTGCTTTGCTACAACCAAAAATAATAAGAGTATAAAACATAATAAAATGCTTGCCGTTGATGGTGGTGCATTTGAAAAATTGTTACACTTTGTTCGAAGGGTCACTATTCAATTGTTTTGCACTGAATTTAAATTTCGGTTTTTTATATCGGTTTTCAGGTAATAACCGAAATTAATATTTCGGTTCGGTTAAAAACCGAATTTAAATCGGTTCGGTTTTCGGTTTTGATTTTTTAAGAATTTCGGTTTCGGTTAACCGAATTAAAATTCGGTTCGGTTTTAACCGAACACTCAGCCCTAATTCTTAGAACTGAGATCTGATTTTATATCCGAAATAGTAAATCCGAAATTTACCCGAATCCGAAATAATCCGATCCGAACCGAAATTAGTACATTTTAGCCAAATCCAATAACGATCCGAAAACCGATTTTATCCGATCCAAAAATTATCTAAACGAAAAATTAACCGAAAATAATCTGAAATATTAGTTACGATAATGACCGGAAACCGATCAAACCCGAATAATTAGTACATTATAGTCAAATCCGATATGATCCGAAAACCGATTTGATCCGATCCGAAAATTATCGGAACTGAAAATAATGTGAATTATTAGTTACTATAATGACCAGAAACCGATCAAACCCGAATAAAAATTATCTGAACCGAATATAAACTCAAAGTGATTTCGAAACCGAAAATACCACCCTCTTGAAGAAATCCAAACCTTCACATATTTATTTCCAACATCCACAAATAAAATTCATCATACTAATTAATCAATTTTCTTTTTCAGGTTGAACATATTATCTATTATATTTTTGAATAACTAAATAATTTCCTTTATCCTGTTCTTTCCGAATGGAATTTTTCAAGTTTTTTTTAGATCGAATTTCGGGTTTTGTGATTTGTTAAGATTATTATTACAAATTTAATATTTAACACATATTATCTCATATAAATTTTAAAATAAAAAGTTGCAGCAGCACGGCTTCGTTAATTTTAAAAAGCATGATTTTATTATCTTTTTTATTTTAGGATCCAAGCCGCGTGGCTTGGATAGAAGCAGTGCAACCCTTATTTCTACAAGAACGGCAATAAAAAAAGTAATTATTCACATAAACTGTTGGCGTTTTGGTGATAAACACTGTAACATAGACTAATCCTATTACTAAAAATTGGGCAATAAATTACTTACAAAATTTATTTTTGAAATTTAAACAAAAGCCTTAAAATGCGTGTCAAGCAATGAAAAAAAACTGTAAAGAAATGAGAGGGACGGAGGGAGTAAGATTTAATGATATTTAATAATGATTTTTAGACTTTCCGAAAAATTCAAGTTTGATCTAGAGCAACACGAAGAACATGTTATTGAACTCAAAATTTGAAGTATAATATACCAAAACGATCAGAAAAACATAATCTACAAGATGGAATCATCAAATCACACAAATCATATTGTTTGCAAAATTTCATTTTTTTTAAATAATTAAACCAGAATTTTCCAAAATTTCCGTAATACCCGCAGTGGTTTCGATTACACGGTTGTGTAGGGTTCGTCGTGAGCTTCGTTTTGACTGCTTGTACTTCAAATTTTGAGTTCAATAACATTTTCTTCGTGTTGTTCAAGATCAAACTTGAATTTTTCGGAAAGTCTAAAAATCATTAAATCTTATTAATTAACATAATACTCGAATTGGATATATTCAATAAAATTATAAGAGCAAGTCTAATATTAGATGCAAAATAACAATGGCGGAATGGCAGGAGAACAAAGTTCTAGTAACCGCGGTTTGGTTCTGGTTCGGTTCTCCAATAAAACGGTTCCGGAACGGTTCTTGAAAAATTGCTATTTCGATTCTTGGTTCTTTTGGTTCTGGTTCGGCCTGTTGCTCACTCCTACTTACACCATGTTTCCAGAATTTACTAAATCTCAACACTTTATAGATGTCCACAACGGCAATGCCAAGTGTGTAGGATCTTGTGTGGCTATTATTTGACCTCAACTTTATCTCTTAGCATCTATTTTGAGAGCTTTCATTTAAAATTCTTCTATGTTGAGTTTTAGCTTTAAAAGCCAATATCATAATCTTTTTTTGTTGGTTGATTTTGTGAGTAATTTAGAAGCTAGTCTTGATGTTCATAGGAGATGTGCTGACATTCTTCTTCAATGCCTTTTAAATTTTGATACAATGTTCTCCAACGATATAAGGCCAAGGAAATCCTGAAAAGAAGAATCTATTGTAGGAAAATTTTACAGTTTATGTATGTGTGTGTGTGTGTTGGCACATGGGACTATTGTGGAATGAAAGAGCTTGTTCTTTGCCGAGTCAAGTTTTTAACTTTTTTTTAGCTATGCTGCTTTCCAACTTCAAAACTATTGTTGATTATCATATTAAAGAACTGGCATGATTCATTTTACAATATTGTTGATGGATCTTATTGTTGTTGTGGAAGTGCAGTAGACATTCTTCTAATAATCCATTTGAGAGCCAATCTCTGAATTATAACCAACTTATTATGGTTGTTAGTAGATTTTAACTGCTTGCACATTGTATTAAGCTACTAATGATGGTATTCTTTGTGTGCATGGTCATACAATTTAACCCGGACATGTTGTGAAGTTGTGGAAGTTTTAGGATTTTTTTGTTCATGTAACACCTTGAAGAGTTTTATAGAAGCTTTTTTTAATTAAAGAGTATAAAAATTAGAAATGTGGAGCATCGCATATGTGCATATTACTTTTATTTTAACAAATCTAATATGAGGAATGAGCAAGCTTATATTCAAGTGAACTTTGTATTTTGTTTTAGATGTTTCGGATCAAGGATCCAAAAGTCAGCCTTGATTTCTACTCGCGCGTGCTCGGCATGTCGTAAGTCTTCTCTTTCAGTTTTCAAATAAGCATAGTTGTAATTTTGATCTCTCATATGTTTATCAAATGCAAAATCTGGTTGACTAGAGTAATGTTTTCCAGCACTTAGTTGATGCTTTTTCATATTGTTTTTGTTTAATGCTCATATGACAGTTTGGAGGCTAGAAGTGTCCATGCTTAAAAAACAAAATGGGTTTGCTGATTCTACATTTCTACTGCACAGAGACAATTGCGACCTTACGTGTTCTGTTATACTTTGTGTGTTGACTGTCTTGTCAAATAAATATATCAGGGTTAACTTGAAGGTTCTTCAATTTGCACTGGTTAAGAAATAAGTTTTTGACACATAAAACAAAATCTAAGTACCCTATTTTTATTTTGTTGAAGAAATCCAACTTAAATACGAAGTAAAACTTTTGAGGTTTCTGTATGTTATTCGGTAGTACTAAATATTTGTGGTTCAGAGTCAATATAATTTAAGATGTATCGACGATATATGCCTATTGGCCAAGACGCTGGGAGGAAGGTTTGTGGATTGCTTAAAAGTAAAAATATTGCTGCAGTACAAGAATACATGATTAATTGGCATTGAGAATCAGGGTTTGGCTCAAGAAATAACGAAACACTTAAAAAGAACCGGAGAACTATTATTAGCCATTGGATTACCTCTAAATCAACTGTCCAAATTCATTTTATTTTTAAATGTAAAACCCTTGTACGGGTATTTTTGGAAATAAAAAAACTACAAAATTTGCTTATTTCATTTAAATAAGTAAATTTAATCAATTACTTGTTTATTAAAATATTCTCGCTTTTTTAATAATTTTCATTTAACATATCCTTTGGTTGATTTTCAATTTTTTCTCTCTTAAAATTTTAATTAATTTTATTAAACATGTTTGTATTTAAATGTTGTGTTTATACCATAATTTGAATGTTCTCACAAAAATTGATGAAAGTAATGTATTGTGCTAATGGGAATTTTTTAATGTTAGGGGAGGATTTTGTGAGATAATACAGTGATATATGTATCGATGTTAGTGTATAATTATAGTTGTCAATCATTTATTTGTTGCCAATTGTATATCTTGTATTTTTGGACAAATTTGCCCATGATCTATATATAATAATTTTTTTTAAAAAAAATATGAGTAAGAGTTCTTAGGTTATCGGTTCCCCAATGAACATGACCCTTGAGAATCATATTTGATTATTTGCTCTATAAATTCCTTTAGATTGTGTTTGGGAACATTAATTTCATTTTTAACTGATGAATTTCAAATGACATGGATTGAGTTGTCATTTCAAATTTATATTTGAATGCCTTGGAATTGAATCAAATCCAAATTCAAGTTCTTTTGATTTTCCAAACGTGTCATATGTACCAAATCCAGAAGTTTAAATGAATCCAAGTTCTAAACAAATAGAACTGAAGAACAGTTTTCGAACTGTTTATCTTTTTATCATCCAGTGGTTCAGAATTAGAGTTCTTAGGTTCCTATTCTAACAAGCTCTTATCTGAATCATTGCAACTTGAAATTAGCCGTCAGTAATGCCACACACAGTATGTACTTTTGTGCAACTACATGGTTATAGAGTATGTTCTAGCAGAGTAATTCGTATTTATTAATATATTTCTTTAGGTATGCTATTATTTATCTATGGTTCTGTTTTCTATCAGGTTGCTGAAGAGGTTGGATTTTCCAGATAGTAAATTTAGCTTGTATTTTCTTGGATATGAGGTAAAGACAGTGAGCTCCACAGTAGAATTGTGTTCCTCTCTAATGTCTGTTTTTAATATGAGAAATCAATATGTGGCTGAATATATCTGGTGTGGTTTGTAAAACTTGGTTGCAACTAGTGCAATACAAAGCATTTCCAGTATGCATTTCTAGTTGTCTACTAGAAAGCATATATAACTTGCATTAATGCATTTTTCATCTATCTGGCTTAGGATCCAGCTACAGCTCCAGAAAATCCAGCTGAACGCACTGCTTGGACCTTTAGCAAGAAGGCCACTATTGAGCTCACACAGTAAGATATATTTGTAGAAAGTTCATTTTTTTGTCTTTTGCTTCACTGGCTGTGTCACATACGAATTGTCAAACTTGTCACAGTAATTGGGGTACAGAAAGTGATCCTGATTTCAAATACCATAATGGGAACTCAGATCCTCGAGGATTCGGTATGACTCTCACTCTGAAAAGAATACTTGAATATGTATATCCCAATATATGATTTAAGAGAATAGTGGACTGAATCTTAAAATCCCTCCAGGGTTTGAATATTTCCAGAAGGTTTACTTTGTACACATCCATGCTCACAGCGATGTACCCTAGAGCTCCGGCTCCCCCTCCCCCCCCCAAAACCCAACTCACAACATACAAAAAGAACAAAACGATTTACGGACGACGTTCCGCTTACCGCACAATTTCTGTGGGGATAGTTGTAACCTTAAATTTCCTCGCAAAATACCACATTCATTATTAAATTCTCTCCTATATATGATCATTATCTTGTGCGTTTCTCCCCCTGTGCTTTTTCTTGCTCCTAGGATATAGCTATGTGAGATATTCTGTCTTAAGGTTGATACTTGGATCTATGTGGTTATAAACGACGGTCTCATGTTATTTTCAGGACACATAGGCATTACTGTTGATGATACATACAAGGCCTGTGAAAGATTTGAAAGTCTTGGAGTGGAATTTGTGAAAAAGCCTAATGACGGTACTTTTTATTTTTTTATAAAGTTGAAATATAATATGTGATATGATATGATGCTTACGTAAATTATATAATATAGTATGCAAGTTCCATATTAGTTTTTTTTGGATTTATACGATTAGTACATTGATGGTATAATATTTTAGAGATTAATACTTATTATCATTGGTTATGGAAAAAGGCTTTGAAGTGAACATTAATTTATAAAGGTTGTGATTTGAGTGGCATGTTAACTGTTAACTGTTGACCTATCATGTTATATAGTGCTAATTAATTTTCAATGTGTCACGTAATAGTGTGAATTAAACTTTACACAACATTAGAATAGTTGATCCGTTACGTTAATATGATTATAGACACACTTTGATGGAGAGAAATATTTGGTACTTTTGAATTGTCCATGCTAATGTAGGGCTCAAATTCTACACGAAACCCGGGCTGGGCTTTGTAAATGTACACCTTGCAGGTCATAATTTGAATAAAAGGATGTGATCTGTATGTTTTGCTTCTTTCTTAAGCTGGATCAGTGGTCGGGGGAGAGGTCATTGGATTAAAACATAACTACTTAATTGAGTAAGGAGATCGGGTTGAGTCTAAATACAAAATTGGTTCAGTGGGTTTTAGGCTTTGTTCCTGCAGAGTAACCCCCCCCCCCCCCAATTAATAAAGAAACATAAATATTTGGTCCAGTGACCGAGAGATAACAGTTGATGTGAAGAATATGGATTACTTTCTAGTGTTAGTTTTTAGCCTTTTCCTCGTATGACTTTGTAAAAGTTTATATTTATTACCATCCTTACTCAATTCATTCTCATCGATTGTTGTTGGTAAGCAGTAAGTAAAACATTTTTAACCTGAACAATGTAGCATTATTTTGTTGAACCCAGAGCTTGATATATTTATATATAATTATTATGTCTGAAATTAATTTATTTAGTATGATTCTGGTATATCCAGAGCTTGATATTTTTGCATTGTAAACTACTGTGTCTGAATTTTAATTATTTATATAGCATGGTTTTAATCACAATTCACAAGGTTCCAACTTGAAAACTACATCTCAAAACAATATAATCTTTGTAGCATTGATATTACAACTTGATCACATATTAAGGTATGGTCTAGGTTTACATATATTACAACTTGAATCTAAACCCTTTCCAAATTAACATTGTATGGTCTAGGTTTTCATTTCTCTGTATCATATATGCAAGATGTTTATAATGTTGTAAATAGGATTCAGTTATTGAATTAGAAGAGCAAGTATCAAGTAATTGCAAAGTCGTAATGTAAGGTACACTGTCTGCAGGTAAAATGAAAGGAATAGCATTCATCAAGGACCCTGATGGCTATTGGATTGAAATCTTCGACACAAAAATTATCAAGGATGTAAGCGCTGGTGCTGCTTAAATTCATGCTGAATAAAATTCCAACGGATGTCATAAAGGGTTCAGATGGCACTCAATACTCAGTCTTAAATCTCTTGATAAACTCTTTCAGATTTCTGTTATTATTGTGAATTCTATATGTGTGAACAATAGTTGAGCAAAAAAAAAAACTTTACATGGAGAGTAACAGGGAGTCATTCTGTTATTATTGTGAAATCTGTATGTATGAACAATAGTTGAGCCTCTGGTTTTTTCAAGCTCTCCCTTTGTCTCGGTGTTTAGAAAAGTTCTGCCTTGATAATTAATTTGCTGGATTGACAGACAATATTCTCTTATACTGAGACTCCCTTTGCTTGACCGAAAATAACTTGATTTTGGAAAATATTTTTGTGACGAGACATTTTTGCAGAAAACTTTTTTTTTTTTGAAAATTTTTTCCCACAAATTTTAAGTGTTTGATTTATTTTAAATAAAATTCTTGCTAAAAGTGTACTTGAAAAAAAAGTTATAAAATTTTTTGCGAAAATTTTCATGAAAAAAATTTCTCGGAAAAAAATTTCTGAAAAAATTCTCAAGAAAATTTTCCAGAGAAAAAATTTCTCCAGAAAAATGTTCGTCGGGAAAATTCAGAAAAAGATTCCTCAAATTTCTCAAAAAAAAAATCAACTAAAAAAAATTATTTAGTAAATAATTACACTAGTGAATTTTTTTTTGATAATTTCAAATATAATGAGAAAATGACCTAAATAACTCAAAATGAGTATTTATATGTCCAAAATGATAGTTATCGGGAAAGCTGATCATTTTACCCAACTCCCTTTGCATTTGAATTATGCGTATGTTTTTTTTTCTTTTTCTGGTTGAAGCACCGTGACTTCAAGTCACTGAAGCAATACTATCAATCATAGATCATGTTTCGTTGAATAAATGTAATGCTAGTAATACTATCAATCTTTAATTATTAAAATATTAAAATTATTTAAATATTAAAATTTTTTAAATTATGTTTTTAATTAAATATTTTAAAATTTTATCGATATTTCCTTTAGAATTAAATAGTTTTTATTTGGGTTCAAAGAGTTCTATTTGGAATTTAAAAATTTTCTCTTGGAGCAGCTCGCGCGGTTCACCGATTTCACCAAAAACTCTCATTTGTTGAAGCGGAGCATAGTGCGCTTTAGGTGCCGAGCGAGAAACGTCTCTTCTTTCGTTTCGGTTTATTCCTTGATCTGAAACTTAGCACTTGTTTTCTTATTGATTCCAGGGGCCGCGACGTTCTTGAATGAAGTCTATCCGAACCCAATTAGCACTTACTTCTCAGATCAGTTTCCTTTTTGGGTATTAGAAATATTCCGAACGAGGAATAAACCGTATACGAATTTAGGGTTTAGCCCTAAACCCTAACTTATCCTGGTTTTTAAACGCGTTAGCGTTTAAAAAATAGGCCGCCGAATTCAATTTTTAAATTTTATCTATATTCTCTTGGGGGTTCAACATTTAACCTTTGGGATTTAACATTTCTATTTTGGGTTACAGATCCGATAGATTTTTATTTTAATATAAAGAAATTTGGGGGAAAAAAAACACCCTACGCATGTGCAAAATGCGTGGTTCCCTCCCACCCACGCATTTCTTAAATCCGTTTACCTAGGTAGTAAGGACTAAGGGTGGCAATTTCCGACCCAACCCGAAACGAACCCAACCCGAGAAAATACGAATTTGAGTCAACAAATATTCAACCCAAAATAACTAGGTACAATCAGACACGAACCCGAAACCCAAAAATTAATGAATCCTCCTTCAATAACCCTGCTTTTGAAATACTTTATGTTTAAAATAACTAAATTTAAGTACAATAAAGTAATTTTCACGTGCAATGGTAGAGACTCGCTAGTTAATTTATAATTATTTAATAGTAATAACAATATTTTCTATATGTCATGCCCTTTTTTACACCTCGCAAAGTGGGTACAGTACATATTATATATTTGAATTGTAACTTTTACGGGCAATGAAAGTGAAATGAACTAATTTTTCTTAAAATTTCTGCAATAACAATCATTCCCTATAAATAGGGATAGATGGATATATATATATATATAATATAAGAGCATATTTTCAATCACTCTAAAAAAGAGTTGGAGGTGGTGAAACCCGAAATTATCCGAAATTCGACTCGAACCCGGTAGGTACGGGTTAGGGTTAGAAAAAAATCAATCCGAAACAACCAGGTAGAATCTAACCCGACATGAATCCGATCCAAAACCCAAAATTGTCACCCCTACTAGGTACGCATGAGACATATGCGTGGACAAGCTAAAATTTAAAAAAAAAACAAAAAAGAACAACGCATGAGACATATGCGTGGACAAGCTGAAATTTTTTAAAAAAAAAACAAAAGAGAAAAACGCATGAGACATATGCGTGGACCTTATAATAAATTTTTTTTAAAAAAAAGAAGAAAAAATCGCAGGTACGCATTTACAGAATGCGAATAGGTCCCAAATATAATGACCTTATGTTGGCAATTTATTCGAAGGTCATTAACGCTGGTTAAAAGATCATATTAATTTTTTTCCAATCCATCAATATATATACATTTCTCATTCATATCTTATTCATTTTATTTAAGTTTCATGCCAAAAATGTAAAAATTGTTGAATAATACCAAGTTCAAATATATAAATTTCTCATTGTAGTTTTATGTAACGACTTTGTCAACCTAAAAAGCATGTTTTACGTAAATAACTATAGCAACAGATAATATGAAAAAATGAATAAACTGCACTACTTTTTTATAGAAGTTGCCCAAAATAACCACCAATGCTTAGGTCGGTCCTTTTTACCCACGGACCAATATGTGAGACATGCGTACACAGTATACGCATCTTAAAATTGCGTAGCCTTTCGAACAAGCATTCCAACAATGCGTGGATTGTGTAACTTGAGATTCAGTATTCAATGAACAGTGGCTGGGACACGCATGCTGAGAATGTGTGGCTACAGATGCGCATGTCCAACATGCGTGTTCGAAGCTACTGTTCATCGTCTTCCCAAGCCGCCTAACCAACTTCTCGACCAAAACTTCGAGCCATTCGTTCATCCTTTTCCAGCAATCTTTCACTACCATTCTATATACCAAATTGATCGCCTTCTCACCCTCTACAAGCCTGTACCCTTCATTTTTGGTTTGTTTCGCCGGATTTAAAAGCCCCAATTCGAATTGATTTTCCGATTGTTCGTGCAAGCCCCTACGGGGCCAGAAATCAACAAAACGATGGGTCAAAATGGAGATGTAGGTTTGGGCATCATTTTGATTTCCTTAGAAGTGGTGAAGGTGGCCTGAAATGTGGAGAACAAAGATGGGCGATTTCGAGGCAATTTTTGGGTCGCCTGAGTACCAGAGTTGGTTGTGATAAAATGACGTCATATGACGTCATCACGCATCATCACGCATATGGGAGATGTGTGGTCTGTGATACGCATTCGAGGAATGTGCATCTCAGACAACGCATGCGGGGTATGCGTACCCCGTAGTCAAAAAAGACATATCTCAGCGTATATCGATATTTTGGGCAAGTTGATTTAAATGGTGGGTATTTTGATTTTTCACCCGGATAATATTTTGGTCTTGAACAGTTTTGACCCTTTTCTTTAATTTTCTATGATAAAAACTTTTTTTTAAAACAAATAAATTACAAAACCAATATTAATCAATGAAATTAGGTATTGCGAATAATAAAAATGTAGAATTAAGTTTTGTAATTAATTTGTTTTCAATAAAAAAAGTTTAATTTTGTAATTTATTTATTTTTTTTGTAGAGAATACATCTTTATCAAGTAATATATACATATAATGATGAAATAATTTTTACAAATAGGATTAAAATTTAAATGCGAATGTGGTTTTTTTATTTCCCAATCCTTTTCAAAATATTTTCTCATTTATTGTTGAGTGAAGGTCAATTTTAACCCCTTTTTAATACAAAATAAATAAAAACAACCATTTTCAAAAAATTAACCCATTTAACTAATGGGATACCGAATTGTTGATGAAGTACTTGTTAGAGGACTTACACAATACGAGATTCACAACACTATTATAGAGCACATACAACCAATCGATTAGTTGATAAGTTCCACTAAAGCGTGTCCACATGTTATTCAAGTATCACTTCTACTTTTATCAACAACTAGCTTATAGCCCGTGCAATGTACGGATTACTTTTAATTTTCTATATTTTGTTAATAGTATAATATTATATTATAAATATTAATTTTAATATATTATTGGAAGAATTCGAACCTTACATCTTTGTATATAATAATTTTTAGTATTAAATATAAATTAATATGTTGTTGGTAAGAATTGAACCTTAGACCTCTTGTATATAACTTTTGGTATTATTGTATCTAACGGCCATGATCTATTTGAGTTGAAGATGTAACGGTTGTGAATGAGGGATAACAAAAAATGAGGGAATAACCAAAGAAAGGGGTTGAATAAATTACAAATTATACCCCCTTTCGCTTATTATAGTATATATTATAGTATTATAATATAATATAGATAGTATAGATAAGTAAAAGCAAAACAGGAACACAAAACAATATTTGACGTACATTAAAATAATAATACTCCCTCTATTTCATAATATCTGCCTCTTGACTTTTTGGCACGTACTTTAAGGTGCTTTGACCACATAGTCAAAAATGTTATTTTTAAAAATTTATGTTTTTGAATAAAAATATTTTTTTCAACTATATGGTCAAAGCACCTTAAAGTACGTGTCAAAAAATCAAGAGGCAGATATTCAAGAACATAGGGAATAGCTTAATGGTGTCCCAACCCCGATACCTGAGTAAACAGTGTTCAATTATCTCCCAAACAAAACCTAACACTACATCTCTTCATATTCACTTATAAAAAAAATACAATATGACTATGTATATATAACTATCCAAAACAACTTAGCCAACTTACCATACTTGTTCTACAAGTTTTACATACTTATTATACAAGTCTTTCAATTCTTGGCACATAATTTCCCAACTTAGTGATCAAAACATACTATATACATATAATAATTATTTGCACATATAATTTTATCTTACACACATATATATATAGGCAAGTGCTCAAATACAAACCATTCTTAAAATGAGAACCTACAAACCAACACTAAATTAATTATATTTCATCTATTCTAAGGTTCCCGCCAAGGGTACCTTCACAAAAGTTGCTTAAAATAATTGGCTCTATCCAACAAAAAAAAAAAACTTGCCGTGGAAATGCGAAGCATTTAAGACAGTAAACGGATGAGTTAGATAGTCATGAGGGCCGAAGGCTCTCGACACACCCGTCAATCGTCTATTGCCTTTACCATTGATTGTCATTCCTTACAACTTTAGAATGATAAAGGCGCGAAGCGCCGTACAAGAAGGTGCGAAGCACCGTTAACCAGTGAAATCCACTGCCACGTCATCACGTGAACAGTGATTTTTTTTTATTTTTTTTTAAATTTTTTTTGTTGGATAGAGCCAAGTATTTTAAACATTTTTTGTATTGGGGTACCCCTAGTTTGGTCATTAGATTAGCTTGAAATATTAGATTATGCTTGTTTTGTAGGTTTGCATTTTAAGAAGATTTGTATTGGAGTAGCCCCCTATATATATATATAGGCCTTGGTTCAATTAGGAACTATTTTAATTGGGTAACTTGATAACTAAATACAAGCCACTAGATTAAAAATGAATCAACGATCCAGATTAAAATAGAACAAAAACTTCTCACCACGTAACATCCTATTGATAGGTGTGTACATATCCACAATTTAAGTGTCTGATACACCAACTTCCCAATTATGTTCGTTCGTCCTATTAAATTACATACTTCTTTACTAAGTACAGAACATAAATGTTTCACCGATTCATAACATAAATATATCATACATCTATATCTTCTAAATAGCTGCTAGCAAAGACTTTTTGCAAATTACTATTATTATAAATAATAATTGATATTATTATAATTGATTTTAATACTAATCTTCTCCTTAATTATTGTTAAATTGTTACACTGTTATTAATGATTGTCATTATCTTACAAGTATACATACTTAAAGGAACATATCACATTTCACACAACTCCAGTGAAATACAATTCAAACCACAGTAAGTTATCATCCAATAGTTCTTCTCAGTCTCAATAATTTACTCTACAATTTCTCCATTATAGTGATTATAGTTTTTAGTTTAAAATCATATACATTCTGTCCATTTAACATTATTCTTTTCCATCAGATACAACTGTGCAATGTATGATGAATTGGCTTCTTTGGACACATCACGTACTACATGGAAGATCAAGGTACGTGTTACAAGGATGTGACCATCTGTATCTTCGTCGTATGATCCCCAAAATGCTCTTAAAGGGTACAATCTGATTTTACTTGACCAAGATGTAAGTATAAAATTTTCACAACATTAGATTTTACTATCTTATCGTATTATTAATTTTCATATAACTTTTGTTTGGATCACTTTTTCTTAACATAAATATTCTTCTTAATTCACATGCAAGCATTTGTATATGTTGACAAATGGAAAACCATTTCCATGGATATTGAAGAAGGTGACCTTTACATAATTACAAATTTTTACACAAGAGAGGCAACGACAACTATGAGGCCGACGAGTTCCAAATTTCTCATTAACTTTTCTAACTCCACCACCATTAAGAAATTAAAAGGTGAAGATTTTATGATACCAAATCACAAATTTGAGTTTGTGGATTTAAGCGAGCTATTCACCATTGCAAGTAGCTACACAAATCCTGACAGTCCTGATTTTTCCACAGGTTATCCTCTTTTAGAATATACCTTTCTTAACTATTAATTTCCGTTCGTTAAATTACAAATATGTAACATGGTTTAAGTCATGTTATTTATCTATAGATGTCATTGGAGTTTTGGAAGATTTTGAACGCGTGAGACCGATTCAAACTACTTATGGTGAAAAAAGTACTATGAAATTTAGGATTACTGATGGAAGGTATTAAAATTATTTTTCTTCTTTATCTTTGTATATATGTGAATATGTATCAATGTTAAAAAATCTTACCATCCTTTTTGTTCGTTTATATTAATTGGAATATGAACCACTAGGTACTCTCACAAAGTAACCGTTTGGGGAAAACTTGATAGAACAACTGATGAGCTCTATCTAAAAGGCTGAAGAAAATCAATTATTGTGCTAAAGATATTTAAGAGTAAGTAAAAAAAATCTGACCACACATCCTTAAAAGTTCTTTAACACCATTACTATTATGACATTACCAATAAATTTCCTTAAATTTCATAGGTTTCATCCAAATCAGTACTCTTCCTTCCTCGAAAGTTTATCTAAATTTGGACAATGACTTTGTCCGTTCAATGAGGTTAAGGTATTTGCATTTCAAATTTTCAGTGAATAACATTCACATTTATAAGGACTGGATATTAGCAAAAACGGGTAAATTAGTTGTTATCATGTTTATTAATTAAACTTTGTAATGCTATGACACTCTTTTAGGCTTGAGGAAGAAGGTTACAAGGCTCCTGACAATTCAGTTTCTGAACCACTTCCGACTCCTCCTCCAACTGTTATTCAAGTAATAACACTTAAAGAGTTGGGTGAGAAAACAAACACGAATGATATAGAGGTTTGAAAGTCTTCCACTTCATATACAGTAATACACTTGAATCATTATTTTATTAATTATTTTCTTCCCAAATGCTTTTATGCAAAAGCTTTTTTTTTTTTTTTGCAATGTGAAAATTATATCTCTGGAAGAGAATGAAAGCTGGTGGTTTTATAGTCGTGCCAAGTGCGAAGGAGAGGCATGCAAGGTAGAAGAAAAATGGAAGTTTACTGAGAAATGCAATCAAAACATTCCTGTTCCAGAAAAAATGTATAAATTCAGTAATTCATGTTCTCCTAAATTCAACAATTTAAACAATAGCACAATAATATATATATATATATATATATATATATATATATATATATCCTTTTTGCATGTATCTTAAATCAGGTATAAGATCATTGTTCTTGCTGGTGATTCAAAGGCTTTTAATTTGTTCTTACGGACAAAGCTGCAAGACATTTAGTTGGACAAACTGCAACAAAACTTATATTTGACGGTATCAAGGTACCAACATATAGACCATTAATATTTTTGTTGCTTACATATTTTAACCTGAATCATGATGTTTTAATGTATATGTTTTTTACTAATTATATTGCAGAACAAACAAACCAATGTCTATCCTTCAGCAATTAAGAAGATGGTAGGCGAGGAATGTATTTTTACTGTCGAGATAAGTCATGATAATGTTTTGATTCAAAGAAAAATTTTCAAGGTCAAAGATGCACACGATAGTAGAAATGCAATTGCCAATACTTCCAGTTTTGCCGATGTAAGAATTCATATGTTTTCTTTAACTTTTTTTTTTTTGCTAAATTAATATATTATAGACAGCAAAAAGAGGGATTAACCCTTGCCCTACGACAAACCGCAGGAGGGACTATCTAGAAGCAATCTGCGCAGCACAGATTAAGACTAGAAAGCAACAACTACAACAAACAACAACAACAAAAAGCTAAGCTGCTACGAAAGCCAATAGGCATAAATAGAATTTCTAGCAATATTAACAAACCAAGAAGAATCAGCAATTCTAGCTTTAAAATCGCGAATAATGCCTTCCAGGAGGGCGTTCGGGCCCATGCAACCTTTGTTATGCAAACGAGCATTTCGCTCTCTCCAAATATGATAGCAGAAGATTTGCGCACCAAGAAGAAGTAGGTGTTTGTCGACATCATGGGCAACAGATCCCCAGTTCGAAAGAAGGACCATCCAAGAGTTAAATCTGTAAGCATAAGTCCCTACACGATTAACAAATTTACGAAGCACAAAGGAGCTATAGGCGCAGGAAGTCATCAAGTGATCATAGTTTTCAGTACCCCCGACACAAAGAAGGCAATGCTGAGAGATGTCAATACCGAAAGAAGCTAGTCTGCTAAAAGTATTCAGACGGCCATGACATACAAGCCATTCGTGGTGGGCATATCTTGCAATCTTAAGTTTATGCCAAACAAAACTGTGCCAAGTGACTTCTGGTAACTTAAATCGAATAGCATCCCAAATGTGTCGAGTATTAATCTTGCTGATAGGTTTACCTTCCCACAAAATGGAATCTGCATTGGAGAGATTAAAGCCAGGTGAGTCAAAGTCTGTAATCCAGTTCCTAAGCCTCTGATTATGGTGGTGTCTATAATTGGCTATCGGAAGTCTCCAGTAACCAGTGCATATAAGATCATTAACCTTCGCGTGAGGAGAGGAGCTTGCCTGAAAAATGATTGAATCCCTTTTAGAATGAGCTAAGCAAACACCATTCCACCATGGGTCGAACCAAAGGGATGTAGTGAGGCCATTTCCAATGCTGTACGAAAGATGAGGAAGAGCTTCAACACGAAGTTTAAGAATTTTCCTCCAAATCCATGAACAATCAGTAGGTTCTGGAATAGTCCAAAAATAATGACGTTTTAAATCGGTAGCATTGACCCACGATGCCCAGAATATGTCTTTCATACAGAATATGATTGATCATCTGCCAAATGGATAAAAATGGTTAACCATTCATTCAGTTTTTCATATTTAGTTATACCTATTATACAATCTTCATTCTTTAAAATTTTCCAATCTTGATAGTGTATTTCTATGTTTCATAGAAAAAGTGATGAAGGTGTTGCGCAGAAACTTCTTTTGGTTATCACGGTCTGGATAGAATGGCTGGACAAACCACTTCTAAGATCTTCTGCATGAATGCAGCAATTATCTTAATAATTTATGTAATTTGCAGTATCTTAAAAATCAGGTATGTAAACATTTTAGAATAAAGTAGTAAGATTACATCTTTTCTTTCACATCTATCTATATATATGAATGTCAGAAGACTACTCAAGCCAACCATATATAATGTTTCATGTTTACATGTAGATAAGAATGTTCATCAGCATCTTGCATCACTGGACAATACCAAAATAACTTGGACGGTAAAGGTCCGAGTTACTAGAATGTGGGAGACAACCAATGGTGTAGGTGACATCGTCCTACATAATTTGATTCTTCAGGACTGTGAGGTATGTTCATTCTTTTTTTCAGTCTATGTAGCTCTTTTACATAATCAAAATTTTATGGATGTTGTTAATATAACAGAATACTCGAATGCATGCAATGGTTAGTCCCGCTATATGGCAATTATTTTCTAATGTTTGCATCAAGGAAGCTTATGCAAAATCAATAATATTCGCGTGAGGACATTGTTTGGTCATTATAGGCCTGCATATCCAATGCAGAAGATCATGATTTTTCTAAATTCAACCGTAGTGAATGTTTTGCCTGAAGATATTGTCTTTTCGATGCACAAGTTTGATATAGTCCATGTTCGAGATCTGTATGATCATTCAACGGATTTTCTAGCATAAGAGAAGTTATTGTATTCCACAGGTTAACTTAAACTCTAGACTTGTTAGGCCCAAATGTGTTGTAGAGGGGGGTGAATACAACTTTTCGAATATGAGAAGCAATAAATACGATGCAATAAATGAACACGCAGATTCAAGGAATATATTTCTTATATATATAACTTGAAATGGTTGCTACAACATTCATTACAAAGTATAACAGAAGTTCAGAGAGTATTGAATGATACTAAGCTCTGTGAATGCACTCTCTCTTTTTCTTGTGTTTTTCTCAACTATTGCTCTCCAAAATAAAACATCACACAAGTACTTCTATTTATACTACATGTAATCTATGTCATGTAGTCTTCAAAGACTATGATATATGTGGCCCAATGATGTCCACATAAATCTTGCCTTATCTTGAAAGCTTGGAAATCTGCCAATCAGAAGATGCCATGTGTCATGTTGAAGCTGCACTCTAAGTAGAACTTCTACTTGAGAATTTCTACTTAGCCATCTCGAATTTCTAAGTAGAACTTCTACTTAGAAATATTCTACTTGGTCATCTAGAATATTTAGTACTTAGAAAATATTTTGGTCTTCAACTTGAAACTTCAATGCACATCTTGAACTTGTGATATCTTCATGTCTTCTTTATTCTTCAGCAAGTTCTTGAACATGGATCTTTATTACTGACATAAACTTGCTATCAATGTCCTGACACTTGATGCACTGGTCTGGTTCATAAGTGACTAGTCTTGATAGTGTTTCTGCTTCTTGAATAAATTACCATATTCACTTAGTAACGTGGCTTTCCAAAGTTTGCTTTCCTTCTTGTTCACTTGAAATCAATTGATCTTGTTGATACTGATAGTTATGATCTTGATTCTCGATTTCTCAAATCACTGAGGCATGAACAACTTTGACTTGAACTTCTCTCAATGATTTCTTCTTGGCTTGATCATAGTTAACATGTTCAATTGTATCAATTACCTTTTCTTCATTTAGTGTTGATTCCTTGTGACTTCTTGTTCTTGATTGTCTTCTGGTTAAGTATCTTTTCCTTTAATTGAGTTACATTAGTTATAGTGTTACAAGTTTACACACTCTGCCTTTCAATCTCCCCCTATTTGATTGTCTAACAATGACATTCAAATTAATGAAGGATAACTCAACTAAACAATGAGACGAGAAAAGATAATTAACATTACAGTCTTGAATAAATTACAATTGAAAAATACTTGAAAACAATACAAAGAACATAAACTAGAAACAGAATTCGAACCTCGAATTAAAGATCATTTGAATGATTCCTATCACCTGGATTATTTCATATCTTTTAGTCAAACTTATATCACCTTATTGGATTCACTCTAAGGTGAATTTTCCTCAAGTGAGTTAAAGCAACCGAAAGACATGAAGTTTTTCCAACTTCAAGTTCACACCACTCTGACCTTTAACCCTACTTCCGTTTCCTCTTCCTAGCTTCAGCAGCTTGGTCTTTCTCTTCTTTCTGTCTTCTGCGCTTCTCCTTCTGCTGCTGTTCTTTCTTGTACACTGGATCGTGAAGCTGCTCCAACCTAGCATTCAACAGACTTACAGCTTCCATTTCTAGAGGATTCTTGGGCTCTGGGTAAGGATGTTTGAAAAGCCTTCTGAGTTTGTCCACCTCCTGAGTAGTCCTGATCTTTGGAATGTCCTCAAAGTTCTTCATTATAAGCTGAGATTTCCAATGAGCTTTATCATCTTTAAACTGACAATAGATCATTTTGGGATAGCCCTTGACACGGTTAGTATTGTGGACATTAGCCGCATCTTTCTCCATTCGCTTCTTTTCCACTACTACTTCAGACAGGTAACTCATGAGTCTCTGCTTTTCTTCCACATACTTATCTTCCACTTCGCCCCATTTGAACACATATAATACTCTCTCCAGAAATGCAGCATCTTAAGTCTGTAGCAGCCATTTTCTACTCATATGCAAGAGTGTTTGATTCTGGTCTGCATCTATGAATACTAAAGCATCAGCTGTATCATCAATAAAAGCGTGTATCCAGTATACACTATCTCTTCCTGGAACGCCAACTTTCTCCCTTATCTCTCCTTGTTCCAGTGCTCCAGAAGGAAGAGTCAGAGCTTCATCTACATTCTTCATTGCTTGAAGAATATTCCATTTATTTTCTATTAGCTCTGGTTCAATCTTCACGTTATCGAGAGGGTTTGGAGCAATGATATCACACTTCCACACCTCATTACTCTTCTTGAATATGACTCTTTCAATGATCTTCACTGATTTATCTTTAAGCTCAGAAGCGAACCCCTTACTCATCATTTGTCTACAGATGGCTTTAAGAGATTCCACTGAAAGTTCCATTAAATCCTTTTCCTCCATGCTAACCCTCTTCATTTTCCTGTCAACTACCATCCGGACAACATTAGGATATGCTGAGAATTCTGGACCCTTGTCCTCTGCTAGCTGCATTAACTGATCCCTATACAGAATGCTTAGCTTCTCAGATTGAGAGTATTGAATTTTTGTTGCTAGCAAGAACAACTCTGACGCAGATCTTCTCGTTATGAATTGGTCATCCACATATAGGAAAGACATTGGGACTCCTTCTACCAAAGACAATATAACCTGCCACTCCTTAAGCGTTGCATTGTATCCAACCCTGACTTTAGAAATTAATCTCTTCAATGCACTTATGTAGTCCGCAGTCATTGGATTCTGCAAATTCAGGTTGTAGAACAGATCATCTGCCTCCTTGTTATGAACTCCTTTTGCACAGGGTCCCATAAATATCTTCCTTGCTTCATCCCACTTCTGCCCTAACCTTCTTTTGTCCAGATCTACTTGAGGATCAGCTAGCCTTGCAAGCTCATGATCGTACTGCTTCCCTTGTAGCTCCACTTTATTTTCTAGAAACACAGCACGTTCTTGCATCATCTTCATTTTAAGGAACTCAGCTTGTTCCAAGGCTAACTGTTGAGACTTAAGGGTATCCTCATCAACAGTAACTTCTTCAGGCATTCCGAAAGACATCCCAGCACCTCCACCTTGATCCTTCAAAGATCTCTTTATAGCATGTTCCAAAGGTATGTCTTCCATATCAGAATCTGAATCATGTACCTTCTGTACTGTTTTCTGATGACTCAGGTCAATGAATGGTTCATCTTGCTCAACCATTATTGCCTTACCCTTTCTCTTCCTCAGAGCCTCTTCATCAACAGACGGCTCAATTTCTATTTCCTTGACAAGATCAGCATGTTCTTCAATTTCTTCGATATGAACTGCCTGCTGTCTCGTCTCCTTTCCACTCTCCCCCTTAGGTGAGTTATCCTGAACTCCACCTTGGTCTTCAGATCCACCAGCTGCATAAGAACCTCCAAAACCAGAACCAGAGATTCCTGCTCCACTAGCACCACCTGCACCAGCATCGGGGGGAGGTTGTTGCGGCTCGAAACACTCCGGGGGCACAAAACTTCTGATTGCGAACATCACTCTACTGATCTCCACAGCCATTGTATGCATTGAAGTCTCCATTTCTCCCATCCTCTCATTCAGAGTGCTTCCCAAGACACCACCAGCATGGCCCAAGTCATTGACCTTGTTTGTCAAAGCATCAAACGCTGTAGCTTGACTTGCCATTCGTGCTGCGTAGTCATCAAGAGCCCTTTGATTGTTTCCAATGTTAATCCCTAACTGCCCCATCGTCTGCCCGAACTGCTTCATCTGATTTTCCATAGAAGTCATACGTGTATCAAGATTTTCAATGTTAAGGGACGGTGTTTGGTTTAGGTGACCTCGCTCTAATACTCGTTCTGTTAGTATTTGACGCTCGGTTTCGGGCCTTAAAAATGAAGGTCCCTCTCTCCCTAACCTCTCACACACACTCCCTCTCTCACGCTCGTGTATGTCTTCAATGAGTGATCCAAAATATGAAGCAGTACCTGCAGAAACTGGATAAGCAATATAATTGGCAGTTATGGGATCAATTTCTGTTGTTTCCTGAGTTGGAATCTCAGGCTGAGAGGCTACAAAGTGTTCTTGTACAACATCAGAACCGATCCTCTTTGCAGCATCAGTACGTACCGGTGAAGGTACGGCTGAAGCTCTTAAAGCTTCATGTCCTTTTGAAGCAACAGTATCTTCAAAAGGTACATAATCCTCACCAAAATCCCTATGTGCAGATTGTTCAAGGGGAGAACCACTCTCGTGAGGTGGAGTGGTTGCGTGTGACACACTAGGGTTTGACTGGGGTTTGGAAGTAGCAGCATGAGAAAATTTGGCTTTCTTTCTAGTAAGAGGCTGCTCTTCGGGGTCACTCTCCTCATCATATCCTACATCTACATGTGCTGGCTTTCTGGATTCCGGTGACAGGGGTGAACGAGAATAAGAATGTTTGACAGACTCAGAAATATAGCTCTCACCCTGGGATAGATCCTGCGGGCTAGCAGTCTCTTGGGTTCCGGAATCAGATACATAGGAAGAGGAATGAGTAGTATGCAGAGGGAGATTACCTGATTCATTACCTTGTTCGTCATCGCTTTGCTCATCAGGAATCCCTTCAAATGCCTCAGCATGAGCAAACGGATTCTGAGCATATGATGAAACTTGCGATGATTCCGCCAAAGTGGTAACTCCTTCATCATATGTAAGCCACGTTTGTATGGTATCAGGAATTGACATCGGTTTTCCGTGATGTTTATCCTGATTAGCAATTGTTGAAAGTGACTTAGTGCCCATCCCTAGTGGTGCAGATGTTGGGCTTCTGGCAAATCCCTGTCTAACAGCAAGAGCATCCTTCGGTATTAAATCATTAATCAGCATCTGTAGGAACCGAGGAAACCAGCAGACAACATCTGTTGTGTTGAGGTCTCTGCTTGCAGGAGATCCCATTACAGCCACTATCTCAGAGAGAACTATGCGTCCATAATTTATATCCAGTTCTCTTGCTAGGGCAATTCCAAAGGTTTGCATGGGAATTGGAATTTGATGAAAATCTTTTTCGCGTGCCCGAAAACATTTTGTGATAGCCTCGAAAAAGTAATTCCATTCCAAATGAAAGAATTGTTTTTGGATGTTTCCAGTGATCCGGCCAGTCGGAGTATAACATCCTATTTCTTCAAAGAATCTGAGGCGTTCTGCAGCTGTAGGTTCTGGATCATAAGCATCTTTTATCGGGAATTCCAGAACCCTGTTGACAATTTCTTCAGTCACCTCATATTCCTGACCCGCTAAGGTAAACCTGAAACCGTAGGGGGTTGTTTTGCTCCCAAAAGTAACCGCACTAGTCCATAATTGCTGTAAAGCATCATGTACTAGTGTAGGTTTAGCAGTAAAAGCATGGCTAGCTTTGGAGTACAAATTGAGAAATCGTATCCAAAACTTAAAGCGCGGGAGTTGACCACCAATTTCCGTAAAAATATTATAAAAATTGTTTTTAGCAAGTGAAAAATGGTGAGCCATTTTAATTAAAATGTTTTTCCTTACAAAATGTGAAATTTAATTTTAATTTTCGAAAAACAATTAATTAAAGAATTATCAGTTATAGCCCTTTTAATTTAACTAGAAGACCAAAAGTCACTCTTGAGAAATTAAACTACGGGTTATAGACAATAATCATTGAGAGGCGAATAACAACAACCAATTAATGGAATCTGCAATGAAGATGTATATACGTGTGTGAATACCAGTGAAGTTATGTGTGTATACACCAGTGAAATCGTGTGTGTATATGCGTGTATATATATCGAGGAAGATGAACAGATACACAAACACACAAACTCAGATATTAATAATCACTCAGATAATGGCAGTCTAAAATCGGGCATTAATTCGAGATCTGTATGAGTTTAATCACAAAAATCACGAATCAGTGGTTGTAACTTTGAAATCGTCTATTTGTATGTGGAGGCTGCTGTAAAAATGAATTAGGTAAAAGTGAATGAAAGCATCGAGTTAGAGATGTATATATAGTCATGAATGTGAAATGACAGAAATGCCCCTGTTAAAAAGAGTGAAAAACATTAAGTACATACAGGGAACACTTAAGTCGAACTCTATCTCAAACTTCTTAAGTCGAAATCTATCTCGAAATTTATCAAGTCGAACTTCGAGATGAATTTCGAGATAGGTTAACTCGAACAAACACTTTTAACTATTTATGCAGCAAAACTACCAGGGAAACCTATCTCAAAATTTCAAGCTGAAATTCGAGATAAGTTTCGAGTTAGAAGTTAACTCGAAAAATCCCCTTATCCAACTGAGAACTCTATCTCGAACATCAAGTCGAAATTCGAGTTGAGTTTCGAGATAGAGACTAACTCGAAGTTATTAACTAACTCGAAGTTATTCTCTCAGACTTGATCTTTTCAAAAAATATCCCCAGTAAGATAGACTATCTGGAATATTTTGAAAAAAGAAATAGGCACACTGGTAACTCGAATTCGAATCTTAAGTCGAATTTCGAGATGAATTTCGAGATAGAGACTAACTCGAAATTCTTCCCAGACTTAGAATTTTCAAAACTTCACTCTGGAAGCTCAAATCGAAATCCAAGTAGAATTTCGAGATGAGTTTCGAGATAGAGACTAACTCGAAATTTTGAAGATACTTAGAATAATTTGACAATTCTTCTTGAAAAACTCAACACTTAATATTGCCAAATTAATATAAATATCAATTCAAGGATTTTAATATATGACACAATTAAAACATTCCTTGATAATTCTAAGGCCTCCAATTACATGAAAAGCACAGGTAAATTCATCTAAAAATCATGCAAAATTTAGAATATTATGAATTTAACTCCCCCTATGATCATGCAATCTAACAAGCATAAATTCAAAGATTTGTACTATCAAATACACTTAAAACACAATGAATTCATGTCAAATAACACTATATGCAACCTATAACAATCATTAATTAGGCATTTTAAAGTCTAAGCACATAATGATTAAGTAGCTTGCATATACAAACATAAACATGGATTTTACAGATAGAAGGCTTTACTAACTTGTGTTAAGCATTCCCAATTCACCAACCAATCTATTGAATGTTACTTCATCAAGGGGTTTGGTGAATATATCTGCAATTTGTTGCATTGTGGGCACGAAATGTAGCTCCACAGTCCCCTCCTCGACATGTTCTCTTATGAAGTGATACCTGATGTCAATGTGCTTGGTTCTTGAGTGATCTACAGGATTGTTGGTTATGGCAATGGCACTTGTGTTGTCACACATAATTGGAATTTTCTTGTGCTCCATGCCATAATCCTTCAATTGATTCCTCATCCACAGTATTTGAGCTACACAGCTTCCAGCAGCAATGTACTCAGCTTCAGCAGTAGAAGTAGATACTGTATGTTGCTTTTTACTTTGCCAGGACACCAATCTTCTGCCAAGAAATTGACAAGCACCAGATGTGCTTTTCCTATCAATCCTGCAACCTGCATAGTCTGAATCCGTATAGCCAATTAGATTAAAACCTGTATCTCTTGGGTACCAAATCCCTAGATTTGGTGTGCCCTTGAGATACCTAAAAATTCTTTTGACGGCTATGAGATGTGATTCTCTAGGATCCGCTTGGAATCTTGCACATAAACAAGTTGCGAACATTATATCGGGTCTACTTGCAGTTAAATAGAGAAGTGAGCCAATCATACCTCGATAGCTTGTGATGTCAACTGGTTTACCTGATTTGTCTTCATCAAGCTTCGTGGCTGTTGCCATGGGAGTCTTAGCTGCTGATGCATCTTCTAGATTGTACTTCTTGAGTAAATCTCTGACGTACTTGGATTGACAGATAAAGATACCATCTTTTCTCTGACTGATCTGTAATCCAAGGAAGAAGGAAAACTCTCCCATCATGCTCATCTCGTATTTCTCTTGCATTAGCTTAGCAAATTTCTCGCACAAGCGCTCATTAGATGACCCGAAGATAATATCGTCCACATAGACTTGAACAAGTATTAAATCATTCTTCACATTTTTATAGAACAATGTTTTGTCAATTACTCCCCTAGTAAAACCACTTTCAATTAAGAATAGGATAGGGTTTCATACCAACATCTTGGGGATTGCCTGAGGCCATAGACAGATTTGAAGAGAAGATACACAAAATCTACAAGTTCTGGATCAATGAAGCCAGGCGGCTGTTCCAGATACACCTCTTCTTCTAACTCTCCGTTCAGGAAGGCACTTTTCACATCCATCTGAAAAACCTTGAAGTTCTTATGTGCTGCAAATGCCAAGAACATCCTGACTGCCTCAAGTCTTGCAACCGGTGCATAGGTCTCATCATAATCAATTCCTTCTCGTTGAGAATAACCTTTTGCAACCAAACGAGCCTTGTTTCGAGTTACAAGTCCGTTTTCATCCATTTTATTTCTGAATACCCACCTAGCTCCAATTACTGATTTGTTCTTTGGTCGGGGTACCAGTTTCCAAACTTTCTGCCTTTCAAACTGATTGAGTTCCTCTTGCATTGCAATCACCCAATCAGCATCACCAAGAGCTTCTTCTATTTCTTTAGGTTCAAGCTTGGACAAAAACCCAGAATATAAGCAAATATTAGCCAGGTCAGCTCTTGCAGTTCTTCTAGTAGACACACCAGCATCTGGATCACCAATAATTAATTCAAACGGATGGTCTCTATTCCATACCCGTTCTCTTGGAAATTGTCTTGATGATTCAGCTTGACTTTCTGAGTTGTGGTGCTGACTACTTTGATTATTTTCACTAACTCCCCCTGAGTTAGTGCCAGCTCCTACAGAACTAGAGTCAACTCGACTCGAGCCTTGAACAGTAGTCCTTGAGCTGCTATTTACTCCCCCTGAGTTGTTGTCGGTTCGTACTGAAGAAGTCTCTCCTGATCTTGTAGAATTAGCTTGTTCACTAGACTCAGGTTCTTCACGTACACTTGGAACATTTAATGGGACAACCAACTCAGGTTCATCTTCAAGTTCTTCTAAGTCCAGATTATGAAATTTTAGGGACTTAGGTTCACTAGAATCTCTTGAAATTGATGGGAGTTTGGTATCGTCGAATCTGACGTTGTAGCTTTCAGTCACTTTTCGATCATTCACTAAGAACACCCTATAAGCTGCCACCACATCTGTGGAATAACCAACAAAGATTCCTTCACGAGCTTTTGCTGCAAACTTGCCTAGATTTTCATCATCTATAAGTACATAGCATTTTGCTCCAAAGACATGAAAGTATTTGATTGTTGGTCTCCTGCCGTTCATTAGCTCACATGGTGTCTTTTCTTTATCTTTTATGATCAAGGATCGCTTTTGAGTGTAACACACGGTACTCACTGCTTCTGCCCAGAAGTACAGAGGAAGTTTCGAATCATACAACAAAGTTCTTGCTGCTTCAACCAATGTTCTATTCTTCCTTTCAACTACTCCATTTTGTTGTGGAGTTCTCGGGGCTGAATACTGACGACGTATTCCCTTAGATACACAGAAGTCATTCAGCACTGCATTTTTGAATTCAGTGCCATTGTCTGATCTAATCATCTTCACAGTAAGTGTTGAAACATTCTCAATTTGAGTGATGTGATCAATGATTAGGAAAGGTACTTCGTCTTTCATCATTGCGAACAATACCCATGTATACTTGGAGAAGTCATCCACGATTACCAATGCATATCTTTTCCTAGACAAAGATAGGACATTCACTGGGCCGAACAAATCCATATGAAGAAGTTGCAGAGGCTCAGTAATACTAGAAATTTCTTTGCTTTTATGCGATGCTCGTTTCGACTTTCCCATTTCACAAGCTTCACAGAGTCCTTTCGGAGCGAACTCCATTTGAGGTAGATCTCTCACCAATTCTCGCCTCGCGAGAGCATTCATCATTTTGAAGTTTAAGTGAGATAGCTTTTTGTGCCATAACCAGCTTTCATCATCCGAGGCTCTGCTGTAGAAACAGGTGACCTCATTCTGATTTGCTGAATCCATGTCTGCAACAAAAAGATCTGCCTTTCGAACTCCTCTCAAAGCTAATGAGCCTTCCTTGATGTGAGTGATTGATACACCTTTCTTGTTGAAGACAATTTCGTAACCTTTGTCACAGAATTGACTGATACTCAACAGATTGTGCTTCAGTCCCTCAACATAGGAAATATCTTCAATGATGACATTACCAGTTTTCAGTTTGCCATATCCCTTTGTCACACCTATGCTGTCATCTCCAAAGGTAACATAAGGGCCAGCCTTCATAACCAATTCTGTAAGCAGGGACTTGTTTCCAGTCATATGCCTCGATGCTCCACTGTCTAGCACCCATATAACTTTATTTCTATTCTGATTAACGCCCTGCAATGACAGATTGGTTAGACATTCTTCGGAACCCAACTTTGATTGGGCCCGGCTTTTCGATAAGATCGAGAATCAACAGATTTAACAACAGGAGATGCACTTTTCTTAACATTACTAGAGCTTTCGACTTTCTCCTTTCCTTTCTCAGACTTGACATGTTTGTCAGTCCTAGGAGAAGGTTTGTCACTCCTAACTTTAGGAGGACTGACAGTCTTGGCTCTCACATGCTTTTTCTTGATGTTTGAACTAGCAGCAGTATTTGAGCATGACTGGCTAGATGCATTCATTAAATTCACAAAAGTTTGCATGATGTTAAAAGTGCATGGCATACAATTAGGTTGACCACACTGTGCATGATTCGGATGCAGATTATTCATTGTATGTGTGGCAGGCATGGCATGTGCAGCAGGAACATTTATGATAGCTTTACATGCATAAGAAAGATGTTCAGTAGATTTGCAGTGATAACATGCTTTCTTTATCCGTTCAGCCTTAACCTCTTTTATGCCTTTCTTCCCTTGTTGTTTAACAGCCTTAGCTCCTATTCCTGGTCTAGATTCATCTCTAGGGAAATTGATTTTAACTTTTTTGATAGGAGTTATAGGTTGTGCTTTCTGGCGATCTTCCATCTCAATCTCATATCTAGCTATTAATTCAGTCTCTTCTTCTTCTATTCTAGGAACAAGGTGTTTGTAGATGGGTTTGACAGAAGATTTAAAAATGCTAGGAATTTCATTTTTAAGGTCACTGGAACTAGTGGCGATAGGTCTCTTCCCTTCTTTCTTAGAAAGGTTAGAATAGTCAAGTCCTACACCTACTCCAGTTATCTTCTTAAATATGTCATTATCTACATACACTTTACTAGCAGCTAGTTTGTAAGCTTCGCATTTAGTTTCTAACTCAGCTAGTTTGTCCCTAAGACATGCTTCTACTTCTTCCTTAAGGACGAGCTTGTGTTCCAAAGATTTAATAAAATCTCTTAGAGAAGTATCTACAGTGCAAGCAGCCTCTAACTCTTCCACTTTTGCCTCAAGCATTCTGCTTTTGGCGACAAGTGTTTTCTGTTCCTTTTGAGAAGTGTCTAGGCTTTTGCACAACATATAGATCTCTTCGCTAAGAGACCCGTTCTGTTCCTTATAATCATCAATGGATATTTCTACTTTAAGGGTTAGAACTGGTACCTCTGGTTCCTCTGATGTCTCAGCCATGAGGGCAAAGTTTGCTACATGAGTAACATCTTCCTCATCTGAATCATCCCAAGCTCTTCCTTCTGTTACTAATAAAGCTCTTTTTCCATGTCTTTCCTTCACCAGCGATTCATACTTGCTTTTGATGGCTTCATATGTCTCTTTTGGATAAGTCTATTTAGGCTTTTTGCAGTCCGTAGCAAAGTGTCCAACTTCTCCACAGTTATAGCATTTGAACTTCATTTTGAAATCCAAAGGAGATTTGTAGCTGGTGTTCTTGCCTTTACCTTGGTAGCCTGATGAACTACCACCAACCCTAGCAGCCCGATAGTAAGATGAAGAATTTCTCTGTGGTCGGTTGCTCTTTCCGAATCTCATGTTGCTGAACTTCCTTGCCATGTATGCCACGACACTATCGTCCATGTTGTCCAGCTCTTCTTGGGTGAAGTAGTCATCATCACTGTTAGATGTGCACTCGTCATCATTATCAACTTGATGTGGTGCAAGTGATGATTTAGGCTTTGCTGCAACCATTGCCTTCTTAGAATCTTCCTCATCAGCAACTAATCCTGATGCAGTTTCTTTTCCTTTTGAATCATTGTCCCATGCTTGATCTTGAAGTGTCTCCAGCTCATAGGTCTTTAGAATTCCATAATATTCTTCCAAAGAAGTTGTATGCAAATCTCTGGTTTCTCTGATTGCGTAGACCCTATGTTCAATGCTCTTTGGCTGGTTCCTCAGATATCTCGTATTGGTCTCAACCATGGGGAGAGTAACACCTCTCAGATTCAAATCCAGTACCAACTGACTGAATCTTAGATAGACGTCTGTTATGCCTTCTCCTTTTCTTATTCTGAAGGTGTCATACTCCATCTTGAGTATAAGTGTCTTGTTGCTTCTAACCTCTGCAGATCCTTCCATGACAACTTCTATCTTGTCCCAAATCTTCTTTGCTGTAGTCAGACCTTTGACTATGTTGAACATTTCATGATCAAGGGATTCCATCAAGGTTTGTCGTACGGAAGTATCATAAGCTATTTGCTCCTTGTCGACATCTGAAAAATCCGCTGCCTTTTTAGGCTCGGACCGAGATGGTATAACCTCGCCTCCTTCCGTACGTGCAGGAATATCCACCATTGGAACAAATTTACCCTTGTCAAGGACTTCCAGATATTCAGGGTTAACTGTCTCCAAGTAGAGTCTCATTCTGAAAACCCATTCTTCATAGTGATCTCGGTTGAACATTCGGATCTTGAATGTATTTTTAGGAGCCATTTCAATTCTGGTCATTAAAAAGTTTCTAAGTACCCAAGACTAGGCTATGTAGAATATATATGTAGAACTTTTGCCTAAGTCGAAATTTCTCTAAGTAGAAATTTTGCTCAAGTCGAACTTCACCAAGTAGAAATTGTCCAAGTCGAAATTCTATGTAGAAAATCTCAAGTAGAAATTCTATGTAGAACTTTTGTCCTTAGAATAAATTTTCTGCAGATTACTTTAATATTGAATAAACAATATTATCTCTTTAACACCTTTTTGACTTTGATGCTTTACTCACCTAACCCACCTAACCCACGTGCTAGGTACTGAGTATGTCTTGTTACACTTTCGGCCGTGAATAATGCAAATCAAAGGTCCAAAAACACCTTTTTATTCTTTTACTATTTATCTGTTTGAAAAGGAGATCAAAAAGTTGTTGGGTTGTCTTCTTTGATGAGAACAGATGATGAACACTCAAGAACACCAAATATCAACGAACCCAGATTAATTCACAAAAAATTAATTAAAATACCCCCAAGCTAAATAATCACACCTGGAGTATTTAAATAATTTTTTTTCGGATGAGTTTTCACTACCAACGAATTAAAGCACACTTTTCGAGAAAATGAAAAGTAGATCTAGAAAATGAAAACTCACGATTTTTCTACCAAACACAAGGATCTATGTTTTGTATGTTAAACATCCGCTCTGATACCAATTGTTAGGTCCAAATGTGTTGTAGAGGGGGGGTGAATACAACTTTTCGAATATGAGAAGCAATAAATACGATGCAATAAATGAACACGCAGATTCAAGGAATATATTTCTTATATATATAACTTGAAATGGTTGCTACAACATTCATTACAAAGTATAACAGAAGTTCAGAGAGTATTGAATGATACTAAGCTCTGTGAATGCACTCTCTCTTTTTCTTGTGTTTTTCTCAACTATTGCTCTCCAAAATAAAACATCACACAAGTACTTCTATTTATACTACATGTAATCTATGTCCTGTAGTCTTCAAAGACTAAGATATATGTGGCCCAATGATGTCCACATAAATCTTGCCTTATCTTGAAAGCTTGGAAATCTGCCAATCAGAAGATGCCATGTGTCATGTTGAAGCTGCACTCTAAGTAGAACTTCTACTTGAGAATTTCTACTTAGCCATCTCGAATTTCTAAGTAGAACTTCTACTTAGAAATATTCTACTTGGTCATCTAGAATATTTAGTACTTAGAAAATATTCTGGTCTTCAACTTGAAACTTCAATGCACATCTTGAACTTGTGATATCTTCATGTCTTCTTTATTCTTCAGCAAGTTCTTGAACATGGATCTTTATTACTGACATAAACTTGCTATCAATGTCCTGACACTTGATGCACTGGTCTGGTTCATAAGTGACTAATCTTGATAGTGTTTCTGCTTCTTGAATAAATTACCATATTCACTTAGTAACGTGGCTTTCCAAAGTTTGCTTTCCTTCTTGTTCACTTGAAATCAATTGATCTTGTTGATACTGATAGTTATGATCTTGATTCTCGATTTCTAAAATCACTGAGGCATGAACAACTTTGACTTGAACTTCTCTCAATGATTTCTTCTTGGCTTGATCATAGTTAACATGTTCAATTGTATCAATTACCTTTTCTTCATTTAGTGTTGATTCCTTGTGACTTCTTGTTCTTGATTGTCTTCTGGTTAAGTATCTTTTCCTTTAATTGAGTTACATTAGTTATAGTGTTACAAGTTTACCCACTCTGCCTTTCAAGACTGAACTGTTTTACTAATTGCGGGTGAAAAAAATTAGTCATACTTTACTATTGTAGATATTATTGGAGTCATGGAAAACCTTCAGCCAGTTGAGATGATTCAAACAAGATTTGGCCCAAAACAAGTTGTAAAATTCACAATTTCTGATGGAAGGTAACATTTGTTTCATTATCTATGCGTAGTATTTTGTTATCTCCCGAAAAAAGTACATTCATATCATTCATAAATTGCAAATCAGTAACTTATTTTTGGTTTTTTGTTTAAAACAAGGCGCCACACGCAGTTTTCTTTTTTGGACCCCTCGATTCAAACACAGAGCCATTATATAATCAACCGAATTTGGAACTCCCAATAATTTTGATATTGGCAAGTACTAGAGTTACCAAGTATAAGTGTAAATATTTGTTATGCCATAACTGAGATGGAAAAAAATGTTATTAAATTGGTATTGAGTTATAAATTTAACCAAATTTACACCTCTTTATTTTGTAGATAAATTTCAGATCTCCAATCTCCCTTATTCGAGGATTTATATTAACCTTGACTATCCTGATGTTTATTATTCCCAACAGAGGTATTTAAAAAAAATGAATATTTGATTTACACACGTAGCAAATTATATTTTGTTTTTATATACGATAGAAATTGACACTTCGTTGTTTTTTAGGCTGATTAATGAAGGATATCAGCCTCATCCGCCTCCTATGTTTTTTGAGGAATGAACGGAATGAACCACTGAGTCAGCAAACATTCAAAAACTTCCTACATCTACGTCTTTGAGGATTATATTTCGATTATTTGTTTTTCTGATTTTTACGGATTTTATTTATTAGTATTGGTTTATTGAATAATTAGTAATGGTTGCAATATTATCTCTTTTATTCAATAAGATTATTTATATTCATCAAATGTTTTGTAATTAAATTTAATTCACTTAATTTTGTATAAATATGTTCAATCAACTTTCGTCATTGGACGTTAACCGATTGGAGGATCAACTTTTCTGTGACAAATAAGTGGTATCATAAACTTTAAGAGGACACAACTTAATAATATTGGACAATTATGTAAAAAATTGGTTTTAATAGGTATGTAATATAACTATATGTTGATCTCAATGCCTTTTCGTATAATTGTCATGTTTTTTTTTTATCATCAATTGGTTAGATAAAAAAATTAAAAAATCCGTGTACGTAGCACGGGCAATATTACTAGTCTATTGAACATATAATTTTTTTACAAAACTTTAGAATAACTACTGAGTGCAGATTTTTTTACAGAACAAAAAAATCAATCTTTTAAATACAGAACACTAAATTTTAGTTTATTAAAATATGGAATATGGAATACAGAACACTAATATTAAGTTACATAATACATAAATTTTTTTAACTAAACTACAAAATATAACATACTTTTAAATTACAGAACCTAAATTTTTGATTTAATAAAAAACAGAATATACAATTTCGATTCATTAAAATACAGAACATAGAAATTCAATTTTTTAAAATACATAATATGTTTACTGAACGAATGTTTTTTTTGTACAAAATAAGGAATTTTTAGAAAACTAAGCTGCCTATAAAATGATTTTTTCAAAACATAGAAACATTTTTAATGTTCTATTTTCATATATTTCTTAAATAGGTTCTGTAATTTGTGATGTGGTATTGTGTTTTAAACATTTCTTCTTCCTATGCAAATTGTAGTACACTTATATACTAATATACTAATATGCACGAATACATGTGCAACAGATGAAGAAGAAATAGAAAATGAACAAAATAGAAGTAAAAAAGTGATGTAAAAGCAAAAAAAAGACGTTCCTGCACACTATAAAGATCGGGGAAGTTACACGCAAGATGAAACAAAATCTAGACCATTTGTTTATTTTCAATTGAAAGATTAGTATTTAGTTACTTTTTTTTTTTGAGGGGAAAGATAGTTCATTGAATAAAAGTCATACGACATCTACAAAGATAATTGAAATTTAACAAACACATAACAAAGATAAGATCTAAGTTTTTTTCATCGTAGCTACAACCGTTGATCAGATCTTCTCTCTGGAGCGGTCCCTTTCTAACATCGCTGGGAAATACAGCCTTTTTGAAGGGACTATCTAACGATTTGACGTAGTGATGAACATGATGTGTTCGAAAAACCAACCATAATTGCAAGCCCATATAGCTCGTTTTCAAAGAACCAACATACCAAACATCCCGCAGATCTACGATCCCGAACATAAAACACACTCAAACAAACAAAAACTCTCACACCAAACCCAATAAATGGGACTAACTACCCAATAAATGGGACTAACCATATATATATATATATATATCTTGGAGCACCATAATCATAATATCATATTGGATTGAAACCCAACAATATCCATCATTTTTATATAAGATACCCGAATGTTAGCGAAATATCCTGTCCAACTGTTAGTAGTATCCCGTATCCGATATATTGGATATCCAACTATCAATGGAGTATCTTATACAAATTGGAATATTCAATTATCCAGTGGAATATTTAAAACATTTTAATTGGCTAATTTTTGCAGAATAATTATTTTTGTTAATTTTATCAAAAAAAAATATTATTTTTGTAATTTTTTATTATTATCACTGTGGTTTCTTTTATTCTTTGATTTGCTTGTAAGTTTTCTTTCCTTTTGGTAGTTATGGGTTCAACGTTCAAAGTTCAAATCAACTCCACCCTTTATTTCCTTAAACAACTACAGTAAACTCCACTTCAACTAGTTATTCAACTCCCAAAATGAAACTACACAAAATCAAGAACTCAAACCAAGATCACCATCCTCTACCAATCAAAATCTCAGCTTTTCAACTACCCTTTTCAAGAATCACCTTCAATTTCATCTTCCTCATCTCAATTTTCAATTCCACATTTTTTTCATCATCATTCCCAATACCACCCCCAATTCCAATTTCACCCCTCCCAACCTCACCTCAACTGTCATGGCAGCTCACAGAAATGGCCCTTTTTCTCCACTTTGGACCCAACACTTTTACCAACACAGAATGGGGCTCAGGTCATGCTGACCCATCTGTGTTTGCACCCATGGATCTTAATGTGACCCAATGGGTCAATGTAGCTAAAGAAAATGGGTTTTCTAGAGTGATTTTAACAGCTAAACATCATGATGGGTTTTGTTTGTGGCCATCTGATTATACTGATTATTCAGTAAAGTCAAGTTCTTGGAGAAATGGGAGTGGTGATGTTGTGGGTGAATTGGCTGAGGCTGCTACTAAGGCTGGGATTCAGTTGGGTCTTTATCTTTCGCCGTGGGATCGACACGAAAAGGTCTATGGGAAGACAGTAGAGTACAATGAGTATTATATGGGACAAATGACTGAGCTACTCACAAGGTAGAATTTTGGTTTTTATCGATTGTTGGGCTCGTTAGGATTACGATAAAGTTGTTACTTGTTACTTACAGTTAATGTATAAGTTGTAAAAATTGTTAGTACTTGTTACTTAAGGTTGATGTATAACAGTATAAGTTGTTATTTGTTCGAATAATTTAATTGATAACATGTTGCTTAGTAGTTGCCTGTTTGAAATTTTAATAGATATGGCGAAGTAAAGGAGGTATGGTTGGATGGTGCAAAAGGTGAGGATGAAAAGGATATGGAATACTTTTTTGATGATTGGTTTAGTCTCATTCATCAACTGCAGCCTGGAGCGGTCATTTTCTCTGATGCTGGTCCAGACACTAGATGGGTTGGAGATGAAGCGGGTTATGCTAGCAATACATGTTGGTCCTTGTTTAATCGTAGTGATGCAACAATAGGTGGTACTGACACTAAGTAAGTCCTTTCTCAATGCTCATATGTTATCAATTTATTATATTGAATGCTTATTGCTGATGAGCTTTTAAGGCTCTGATAAATATATGTTCGTATAGAGTTTAGCGCCAAAGTGTTCAAAATTGATTCAAGTAAAAAAAGAATGATTTTGATATTTACTTGTGAATATATGTTAAGGTCAATACTGCGCGTTGTATCTAGCACCATTTGGATAGCAATTTGAATGCAGCTACTCATGGATTTCACAAAACTATGCAATTAGATGACTGACATCTTAAAACCGTTCGGTCTCTCTCATGATGATATAAACTTTCCATTGACCTGAATATGTTTCCTTACAATTTGTAGTGTTCTTGCCTACTCAGCAGGCCTAGATAGAACAGAGTAGTTAAATGGTGAAGAAATTTTGTTATAAAAGGGTGATTGTGATTGATAGCATCATCTGTTGCAATAAGCTTAAGCAGTTAGGGCAACTGATAACATTCATATTATTTCGCTTCAGTTGAGTTGAGCAATTACTACTTAAGCATTAAAGATAATGTTGTGATTTCTGTAGAACAAATGAGTAGTATAAGCATTTATGTGATCAAATTAATGATTGTCAGATCCATACTATATTTCCCAGTTCACACTAAATTACCAGTAAATTCTAGGACTTTGTATCTCAAAATTTAGTAGTTAAGGAAATGCAAAATTTCCTTCTAAAATATCCGTCACAAAAGGGCAAATTCACATAGAGTTGTTTCTATATACTAATTGTATACAACACTACACCCACAGCTGATCCGTTAATTGTTTAGAAAATTGCATATTTACTGTAATTGTTTTACGTGTGATGCCCATAATAGTTGCCTGTTTTTTTTTTCTACGTTGGACTACGGAAAGTTGTCTTTTTTTTTTTTTTTTAATATGTTGAACTAAGAAATATGTACTCAGTAATCATATTGCTCTTTATATAATTGAAAAACCAGGTATTCTCAACAAGGAGATCCTTTTGGCCATGACTGGGTACCTGCTGAGTGTGATGTTTCCATCAGGCCGGGTTGGTTTTGGCATGCAGATGAAGTTCCAAAATCTGCGTTGAATCTTCTTGACTTATTCTATAAGTCAGTTGGCAGAAACTGTCTGTTGTTGCTCAACGTACCTCCTAATTCATCGGGTCTTATATCAGACAAAGATATAGAGGTCCTACGAGAATTTACCAACCTCCGGAGCTTTATATTTTCTCACAATTTAGCTGAAAATGCTATAATCTCTGTCAGCAGCACACGGGGAGGTTTAAATGATTCTCGGTTTGACCCGTACAATGTCCTTAAAGAAGGAATTTATAGTTATTGGGCTCCCAGTAAGGATCAGTCAAGTTGGGTGCTGTATCTAGACTTCCCAGAGTTGGCGACGTTCAACATCTTGCTAGTGCAAGAGCCAATTCAAATGGGGCAACGTATTATCGAATTCCATCTTGATATTCTAAACGATAAAGGAGAATGGCAGAAAGTTGCTAAAGGCACTACGGTGGGATATCGAAGGCTTATATTGTTTCCCGAAGTAGAAACACATGGCGTAAGGCTTGTTATCGACAAGTCTCGAGCAGATCCCCTAATATCCTATCTGGGAATTTACAGAGATCCATTTACTAACACTAACAATGTTCATTCTACTGATGTTGTCCCTAAACTAGACTTCAAATACAGGTTATTTAGCAAAATACAAACAAAACTCCTCGGATGGCTTCAATCTAGTTTTTAGATAATTTTTCCTTTTTTGTTTCTTAAAATAACGGTATATTGTAAATTTGTACCTATTGTAAAATTTCATGGTTGTTCAGCAGATGTAGCCAGTCCTACACTGCAAGCTGAACTAGTAGTCTAGTGTTGCATGTATATGTCATCTACAGTATGTCCATCCTGATTATAGAAGATTGTTTTATCAGTTACTCATAAATTCTTTCAATAGTTGTTTTATGTATTGAAGTTAAGAATGCAGGCAAAGACCACAATGTGACTATTATGGCATTGTTTGGTCCAACAGTAATTTGGGAAAAATAATGGGTTCTTGAGAATTTACCCCTCATTATTACTGCTCAACAAGATGACGGGTTCTCACTTCTACATAGGGCTAGTCATGACTAAATGTAATTTTTAGGTAATTTTTATTATATTTTTTTCCCCAAATATCCACATTATTTTTAAATTATACACATATGGTTAAAATCAAACCAGAATAATCTCGTTAAATTAATGAATTATTTTTACATCTGTTCTCGAAATAATCAAACCCAATTTTACATCACTTGTCAGAAATACCGAACCCAACGACCAGAACAAGACCCTTGACACCACTCGACTTTCTCAACAAGCTCCTCATTATCATTGATTTGGTCAATAGGGGAACTTTTCTTTTGGTAAATTTTAAACTCCCAGCGCGCGTAACTGAAAAACCCTAAACAGGCAGGAGAGCAATGGAAACAGGGGATTCAAGAACACTAAATTGTACAGTTGTTGCTATTGATCACACCAATTATTACTACACTGTTTGTTCTCTCTGTGAAAAAACTCTCTCCCCTGATAATAATAATAATAATAATCATATTAACATTAACAACCCCACCTCTTCTTCTGTTTGCAATCACTGTCATTCCAAGAACCCTTCTTCTTCTTCAGCTCCTAAACGCCTCTTTCGTGTCCTTGTAAGTATTATCTCTCTGGGTTTTGTTTATGTATGTATATCAGTATGTGTTTGATCTTAACTTGGTTTCTCATAATTTTGAATGTGACCAAAATGTATTTGCAATTTTGGATTTTGCTTAGATTGTGGTTAGAAATGAAAATGGTTTTGTGGGATTTTCTTGATTTTCGATACAGATGTCTGTAGCTTCGGATACAGAGGTGTTTGTGGTGGTAATGTTTGATAGGGCAGCTAGGGTTTTATTTGGTTGCTCTGCTGATGACTTCTTTCACTTTGCCAAGTTGCATCCTTTTTCGGGTTAGTAAACGCCCTTTTTACTTCTGCTATTGTCAAGTTGGCCCTTTTTACCACATGGGATCCGCGCCGTTCTAAGAGTGAGGATCATCTTTTTTACATTGCTTATGTTGTGATTTAGAGTTTATAAAGATGCACATCTCTCATTTACTAAGAATGTGCAACTTTTTCCAATTGAAATAAATGTTAAAAATCCGTATTTGATGTGAATTGGGCATCTCTCTTTTTCTTTTTGATTGTGGTATTCTAGGTCATCTTTGTCGAAACTGTGCCATTTTGTGCATTATCATAAAGAGATACTTGGTATTGTCAGTATGACCATCTAGTGGTTAACCCTTTTTGGTGTATGTGTGATGTACAGATTGTCGAAACAGCCTCTCATCGTTTCTGATCCGTGTTTATGTTTTATGTAGCTCTTACTGCAGGGAAGATTCTGGAGGGCGAGATGTTAAGAGTGACGCTCTCAAAACCTAAGAATGCAAATGCACAACATGAAAGAGTTGTATCAGTTGTTCCTCTGCGCTCCAATTTCGGACCAGCAATTGAGACCTTAAGGCAATTGTATGGAGGAAGAGTTGATCAGTAGTCACTAGTCAGTGTCGCAACGATGTATGGTAATTGGTACATATAGTATTTTACTTGTGTGTTAAAAACTTTCTCTGTTCCATTTATCAAAAGCTGAAAACAAATGTCTGTTTTTTACTTGAGCTCTTCTTTGCTAAAGATTTCATTGTTTGGAGAAGTAATCAAGAACAGTGTACTTGTGCCAAATTTGGCTCCCGGTCTCTCTTTAATAGCATGTGGCATTGTTTCTAGTTCCCTTAAACACCTTTCAAATTTTAGGACCTTTCAAATATTGAAGTTGTAGATGTTATCTTAGTATAGATCTTTGTTTTTTCTCATTTTTGAATCCTTACTTTTTAAAAGTTCTTCATTGTGTTTAAACCAAACCAAACATACCCGGTATATTCCCCTCAAAAGTAAGGTGTGGTGATGGTAAGTTGTACGTAGACTTTAAGCCTACTTCAAGAAAAATATTTGATTCTTACACATATCTACCATACTATATATTTCTTTAAGTTTGGAGTGGTTATGGTCAGTAAGCAAGTACTCAAAACTCAGTCCATTTTCCAAGTTAAATATTATGGATAGTTTGATTTTAATACTACATTTAACATAAAAGTACAACAGTATATGCAGAAAATCACGATTTTTTTCCTTTAGCTGCCATGTTTTCCCTTGCATTTATAGAATATGGAAAATGATATTAGGAAGACCATAATTTTTAGCATTTGGCTCTGAATCGCCGAGTAGAGGGAATGTAAATTTTTTTCTGAAAGGACAGGTTACTTTTGAGAAGCCATCCCTTAGCAACTACGTATTGCTTCCGATATTTTTTGGTTGTGGTAGCCTAAAGTTCCTTATATTAAAAAATAATCTGAATTGAATCAAAGAAGAAAATAAGTCATAAGCTTGCTCAAGTAAATGATGCTACCATTAAGTACATGTCATTTTCATCAATGCTACAAAGATATGTGACTAGGTGCGTAGAAAATGTATTGTTTCTAGGGGACTAGAAGTTAAACAATCTATACGACTTTACTGAGCAAGAGACAAGCACACATGGAGCTCCATGAAGCATGGTGAAAAGGGAAGTGTAGAATTGTCGTGACAAGTCCTTTTTCAGGTTTCTAATGCATTGAGATGGATTAGTTGTGCTTGGTTCTTGTATTAGTTATAATAGCCTATCGCTTCCATGTAAATTCTCTTGATTGAATTTTATTATCACTTGCTAGCACTGTACAAAAGTAAAATCTGTAGTATCCCTTTGTTTGGAACACTCAGTGACAAAGTTAGTGATGTAATGCATTTTTCTTTTGTTTAATCACATGTAGTGCATTTGGGCTCTTTAGTGTAGATGCGACAATAAGCTAGGATCATGCTAATCCTATTTCCATGTTGTAGCAAGTTTTTCCCCTGCATCCACGTTCAGCATCTCCGATGAAACTTGTGGTTGATCCATTGGAACCAAATGACCAGCATTATCCACCTGTTTTACAAGAAGTATTCTTTAAGATTGTGTAGCTCTAATTATCAAGAATAAAATAAGATTGTGTAGCTCAATTAGAGATAGTCATAAGATGCAAAGAACAGTACCAAGAGAGTCCTTGAGGAAAATGAGAGGTCCGTAGCTTTGCATTTCCCCTGCCTTTGTACCATTTACTGAAAATCAAACGGTTGGAGAGCCTACAAAGTTCTTCTGACCGGACCATTTTATAGCATGAACCCATCTTGAGTTTCCTGCAACCACATGGGAGTACACACATCGATGTAAAACTATCCTTGAAGTTAGTGTCTGGGGGGGGGGTTAAATTACGAAAAGTACCAAGCTAAGTTATATCAAGACAAGTACCAAACCAGTTGCAGATATGGTCATACCCTCTTGCATATATTAGCGGCTTGATTCCATCTTCTAAAAGTTCTGATATCCCAACCTCAAGATCCTTCATCCAGTCTGGTCTTGTGGCAAAATACACAATTAGAATTTTTAGTTGGCCAGGAGTGAGGAGAATATGGGACTAGTAGGCTAAGTTGCATCTTTTTTTGGTCGGTAATCCCACTTTTGATTCTGGTGTTTACCGGTAGAGTTTGGAATTTATCTTTGTATGTACATTATTTTAACACAGAATTGCAGTTGTTTTATAGGTATACAAACATAAACGCTTGTGTAAAGTTCATAGAATTGATTTATGATTACAAGTTACAAGCAGAATAAATCAGGAAATCTAAAATTTCCCTATACTTCGAAAACATATTTGATATTTATAAGATTTAAATGCTGACTAACTTCTTAAGTTATTTTAACTAAAATAAATTTGAAGTCTCTAATAAAATCTTGCACGGGCCTAACGATCCTCAGGAGTCGGGACCTGCTCTGGGCGCACTCAGTGACAAAATAAATGATGTACTGCGTTTAAAGTGGACTCTTTAGTGTAGATGGGCACAATCAAGTAGGGTTATGCTAATTCTGTTTTCATTTCGTAGCAAGTTTTCCCTGCATCCACCTGGTTAGCATCTTTAGCGAAGCTTTTGGTTGATCCATTGGAACCATATGACCAGCATTATGTACCTGTTTTAAAAGAAGTATTTTATGAAGATTGTTCAGCTCAATTAGAGATATTCATACAGATGCAACCAACGTATAGCAAAAGAGACCTTGAGGAAAGTGAGAGGTCCGTAGCTTTTCATTTCCCCTGCCTTTGAACCATTTACTAAAAATGGAACAGCTGGAGATCCTCCAAAGTTCCTCTGACCAGACCACTTCATAGCATGAACCCATCTTATGTTTCCTGCAACAAATAGGAGTACATGCTTCTATGTTAAACTAATCGAGAAGTTAGTTGGGGGGGTTAAAGTCAAGAAAAGTACCAAGCCAATTGCAGATAAGGTCATACTCTCCAGCATATATAAGCACCTTAATTCCATCTTCGAGAAGTTCTGGAATCCCAACTTCAAGATCCTTCATCCGGTCTGTCATCATGGCAGATTTCACAGAATCACTGCAAGAGACGAAGTCAGTGTGTACCCCAAGCGCCTCTTTAACTGATGGCAGGTTTAAGAACATATCCATGCGTGAGAAATCATAGCAATGTTTTCCTTTACACTCCTTTCTAATATCATAGTCCTGCAAAGTCAAATATCAAACATATGTAGAATTGGTATCCGTCAAACTATATCTTGCCAAAAACTGAAAAATGGTTAGATCTATTTCCGTTCTCTTACATTTATGTTTCCAGTAATGTTCAGGATCCTGTCATATATGCCTCTGCAGGCTTTGTAAGCATGTATACAAGCATTAACCCCTTTAGTAGCTGATACAAAAGCAAGACAATGAAATGCATTAATCAGCGACATAATATCTTTACGAAATCATCCACTTTAACTCTTTAAGTCAGAATGAAGAATTACCACAGAGTTTAATATCCTTTTCACATTCTGGAATCATTTTGTTGATACTCTCGTAATCAAGTTTTGTAATTAACTTGTTGTCTAATGCAAAGTCAGTGTAAGCTTTGTATTGACTCGCTGGATCAGTATTGCCATTGCCAACAGCAAAACCCTGATCAACATCCAATAACTAAATCTGAAATGAATGTTAGAAGTATTTGATTAGCAAATTAATTGAATACCTTAAGGTTTATTTGAATTCCTTCTTTATTTTTGTTCCCTTGATGAACTCTAGAAGCAAAAGCAGGAATATAGTGCCCGGCATATGATTCTCCAGTTATGTAAAACTCATTCTCTCTGTAGCTTGGATGCGCCTTATAGAATTCCTGCCATTTTATGTGTAAATTTAGGAATCTCAAAGTATGGGGTCCTTAAAGAAAGAGTCGCTATACGTCTGGGAATAGAAAGTTGGGGCAAGATTTGCGCACATCTCAACCTCGCTAGACCTTGCATACTAGTGTTAGAGTCTACATAGTTCCAGATATTGAAGACGCTTTTTTAATAAAGCTCTGGTATGATAGGTTATATACCCTAGATAAGAACAAACCTGCATAAAATCATATAAATCATTGCTGACACCCTTCTCATCGCTTGGAATGTCACTGGAATCAGAGGAGTAACTAAAACCAGTTCCAACGGGCTGATCGACATATATAATGTTTGACACCTATCATGCAACAGAGAACACAAAAGAAGCAGTGGCGGAATTAGAAAGGGCCTTATTATATCAGTCCTTGGTAAATCGGATTTTCAGTTACGCTGAAAGGAAGTATATTGCATCTGGTGCATTATTATGCATACATAGAAATAAAAATACCTTGTCCCAACCAAAGGCATTCCAAGAAAGTGACATGTTTTTTGTAATATGGAAAGGACCATTTTCATAGAACAAAGCAAATGAGCTGCTACATCCTGGACCTCCTGTTAGCCATATAACAACAGGGTCGGCTTTGCTTTGCCGAGATTCGAAGAAAAAATAGAACAACCTGCAAAAATGAGTTGCTTAGAATGAAGTTGCACTCTGAAACATTTCGTCAAAATATGGGGAACTCGAATCATGAAAACACTGTTCCATTGACCATACTTTACACACACCGCTCATAACTTCTATTAATGAATCCAGAAAATTAAAAATAATAATTGGCTGGCCATAATTTTACCTTGCATCTTTAGAATGTGGAAGCCGACAGTAACCCGCATGGTGAACTAAATCATTAACAGTGGCTCCTGAATCACCAAGTACTGGAAAAGTAATTTTCTTTTCGACAAGCCTGGGACCTTTACTAGTAGCAAAAGGGCCTGTCGGAACAATGTTGACTTCATGTTTAGGACGTGATTTTAAGTCTCTGATAAGTTTGTCTGCTAGTGATTCTTTGAAATTACTGTTTGTAGCAGAGAAGGCTATAACATATAGAAGAAGGAAAATTAGACAGAAGTTGAGAGCAGTTGACATGGCTGTTGACATGTTTGCAGGGAATGAAATGAAGTTGACAAATGTTTGTAGGGTAAAAGTTAGTATAAATAGTGAAATAGTGAATCGATTAGTATCTTTGAAGGTTAACAGCAATCTTCAAGTTTCAGTGGTACACCTTGTGTTGATTACTTGTGAGTTGTGTTGGTAATTAGTATTATGAACATGTTATTAATTAATTGAACATGTTATAAACAGCAGACCATATTTATTTATTTGTTATGATGCTGGGTATTTGACTTCATTACTTATATTGTTTGATACCCTGACTTTAGTAAATTAGAACATACAAGCTATTGTGATTTGTTATAACATGTGTATGTGTTTGACAATTTCAAATATAACCTAAAATTTAAGAATCAATTTGTATTTTTACAAATTTAAAAATCAAATTGACCCATCAAATTGATAGGTCAACTTTAATGCATTTCAAGTGGGCTCTTAAGTGTATCTGTGACAGCAACTTGGGATCATTGCTAATCCTGTTTTCATGTTGTAGCAAGTTTTCACTGCATCCACCTAGTTAGCATTTCAAGCGAAGCTTTTGGTTGATCCAGTAACTTAATGACCAGCATTATGTACCTGTTTTAGAAGAAGTGTTTTACTAAGATTGTGCAGCTCAATTAGAGATAGTCATAACATGAAATGAATACATAGCAAGAGAGACCTTGAGGAAAATAAGAGGTCCGTAGCTTTGTACGCTTTGATCAATGTAGAAACAACCCTTATTAGTCGGATTGTGAGGTTTATACTCTTGGGACTGGCATTTGGAGAAACATAGGACATATCCCCTTTGGGATTGGTGATCATCAGAACAGCGTCCTATTTAATGGTAATCTTCATTGGTTAGCCCATGATCAGAGCACATTACTACTGACATTGTGTGTACTATTGATTTGGACAAAGAATTGTTTGTTTTAACTGTATCTGCTCCTTTAGCTAATAAACCTTATCGGAGCATGGGAGTGTTTCGAGGTTGCCTGTGCATATGTGATACTACATCTGCACCTGAAATTGTGATCTGGGTGGTAAAGGATTATGGAATGAAGGAATGTTGAAATAAAGAGATTATCACCGGAAAGGACTGGTACAATACAGAGCAGCTGTACTTCAAAGGGTTCATGCAATGGCAGAGCCAAAAGGTGGATTTATCCTGATTGGAATCAACTATCACACAGGTACACACATGTGTACAGAAGGGTTCTCTTATCATTGCAGGAGTAAGAAGTGGTCAAATGCTTAAGGTCCGACATCTCTACTTAAAAGTTCTCAAATGCATATGGTCAAGTTATGGTTGATACAATGATACTTGATTATAACTTTGAAAATTGTAGAGGAGCCCCTACATTAATATTGGCACAACTAGTTAAAACTCACAACGTGACATTAGGGAACTAAAAGAAAGGGAAGTGTAGGAGTAAAGCTGTTGTCACAAGTCCTTTTTCAGGATTCTTATTCATGAACATAGACTATGTTGTGCTAGGTTCTTGTGCTGCGTATAATTTCTTTTGAATTGATTTCTCATCTCTAGTTACAAGTAAATTTCAATATTCCAGTACTTGGAACACTTGTGACATAATTAATGGTTTAGTATATTTAAAGTGATATCTTTAGTGTAAATGGAACAAACAAGTATGATCATGCTAATATCGTTTTTAAGCCGCAGCAAGCTTTCCCTGTGTCCACCTAGCCAGCATCTCTAGCGCAGCTTTTGGTTGATCCATTGGAACCATATGACCAGCATTATGTACCTGTTGTTACAAAAGAAGTTTTCTATTAGGACTGTGCCACTCAATTAGTTACAGTTGCAAAGAACGAAAAGTGGGATATACCTTGAGGAAAATGAGAGGTCCATAGCTTTGCATTATCCCTGCCTCCCCACCTGCAACTGAAAATGGAACAGTTGGAGCTCCTGCAAAGTTCTTCTGACCAGACCATTTCATGGCATGAACCCATCTCGAGTTTCCTGCAACCAAATAGGAGTACAAAGTTCATTGTAAAGATATCCAGGTAGATAGTGCGGTTTTATGTAAATTAGGTTTTGTGATGGACACTGCATAAGAAGCCATATGTTACCGTGTATTCTGTCCATTTCTATTGCCGATTGATTAATGTAATACCTTTTCTCAAAGATTTTTACAACCATGACTTAAAATTATGAAAGAAAATGAAAGTGCAGTGCTATATACTTGTCACTACATAGATGTTGCTCAGGTGAATTAAGGGAAGTACCAAGCCAGTTGCAAATAAGGTCGTACTCTCCTGCGTATATCAGCACCTTAAATCCATCTTCTAAAAGGGCTGGAATCCCAACTTCAAGATCCTTCATCCAGTCTCCCTGCATGGCATCATACACGGTCCCACTACAAGAGACCCAGTCAGTGTGTACCCCAAGCGCCTCTTTAACTGATGGTAGGTTCAAGAACTTATCCAGGCGTGAGAAATCGTAGCACAATTGCCCAATACACTTCTTCCTAATATCGTAGTACTGCAAAGTCAAATACCCATCATGTTCAGAATTGGTATCCATATGAATTATATCTTGCCAAATAAAGAAAAAGAGTTGGATTTATTTCTGTTCTCTTACATTTATGTCTCCAGCAATGTCCAAGATACTGCCAAATATGTCTGTGCAGGCATAATAAGCATCTATACAAGTGTCATTCCCTTTGGTAGCTGATACAATAGCAAGAGAACAATGAATATGCATTAATTTGCAACATAATATCTTTAACGAAATCATCTACTTTGTAAGACAAAATAAGAATTACCACAGAGTTGAATATCCTTTTCACATTCTGGAACCAATTTGTTGATTTTGTCGTAATCATTTTTATTGATTAATTTGTTGTCCAATGCAAAGTCAGTGTATGCTTTGTATTGAATTGCTGGATCAGTAAGGCCATTGCCGATAGCAAAACCCTGATCAACATCCAATAAGTTAATATGAGTAGAATATTAAAAGCATTTGATAAACAATTTAATTGCATACCTTTAGGTTTATTTGAATTCCTTCTTTGTTTATGTTTCCTTGATGAACTCTAGAAGCAAAAGCAGGGATATAGTGCCCAGCATATGATTCTCCAGTTATGAAAAAATCATTCTTCGTGTAGTTTGGATGTGCCTTGAAGAATTCCTGACATTACAAGCATATGGTTAAAATCTGTAGTCTTGTTAGACTGTTAATTTGAGACAGATTGAGGAAACTTTTTTTATTAAAAATCTCTTGTTATAAATTTGGCACTGAGATAAATATGAACAAACTTACAAACCTGCAGAAAATCATATAAATCATCACTGACACCCTTCTCGTCACTTGGAATGTCACTGACATCAGATGAGTAACTAAAACCAGTCCCAACAGGCTGATCGACAAATATTATGTTTGAAATCTTCGATGCAAGAGAAACTGATCAGCGTGACGAAAACTATGATACCTATGAATATAGTACATAAGAAAAAATAGAAGTACCTTGTCCCAACCATAGGAATTCCAAGAAAGTGACATGTTTTTTGTAATATGGAAAGGACCATTTTCATAGAACAAAGCCAATGAACTGCTACATCCCGGACCACCTGTTAGCCATATAACAACAGGGTCGTCTTTGCTCTGTCGTGATTCGAAGAAATAATAGAACAGCCTGCAGAAAAAGGTGCATGGAAGGAAGTTGCAATTTAATTACATTTCCTCGCTTGACAGGAGATTCGACTTAAAAATAAAAAAAAATCACAGCGCACATATTTCTGTGATCTTGTAATTGTTATCCCACTCAGTAGCAGAGTAGAGATGTTGTTTCGCAAGAACCTCTTATTTCAAAAGAGCTATCTAAATAGATTTCAAAAATATAGCCATTTTAGTCATTAGTACTCTTCAGACATGAACCAAACGTTCATGACTAAAACCAAAAGCCGATCATTAAAAAACGGAATAGCAGACATTAAGGAATCTCGGTACCTCACAAATTATTAGTACTCTAAAAAAACTGTTTCATTGACCATACCATATACACAACACTCCTAAATTCAAATAATGGATGCTGGAAATCAAGAATTTGATGGCTATCTACAACTTTACCTTGCATCTTTGGAATGTGGAAGGCGTAAAAACCCGGCATGGTGACCTAAATCTTTAACAGTGGCTCCTGAATCACCAAGTACTGGAAATGTAATTTTCTTTTCAACAAGCCTGGAATTTTCAGTGGTATCTAAAGTGCCTGGTGGAACAATGTTGACATCATGTTTCGGGAATAAATTTAAGTCTCTGAGGAATTTATCTCTCAGTGAATCTTGAAATTTACTGTTTGTAGCAGAGGAGGAGAAGGCTGAAACAGATAAAACAAGAACAAATAGAGAGAATGACAAAGATGGTGCCATGTTAGTTTACAAGAAATGTTTGAAAAGATTTTGGCCTTTTTATATTGGTGTTTGCGTCATTTTCTATGTCCATTTGACGTGCGTATATTACTATGTTACTGTCATTGATCGTTACAGTTTTCATGCCAGCTTCATGAATTGATTCCTTTTCATTTTCGGTCACTAGCTTTAGGAATTAAAATTGTCAATTATAATAATAAATGGATTAAGTAATGGCACAAAAAATAAGTAATTTCAAATCCTTAAATACTAGTACTCTATATAGGTACAATTTTGGATTGTGTGTTTTTGGTAAATTTGTTATTTTGGTATAAAAATGTATGAAAACAAACAGAATTTACTATACAAGTTATTTCCTATTATATTCGAGTTATCCCATCTCATTCAATTTATTGTTAAAATAATGAGAAAGGTTTAGAGTCCTTAGAGCATCTCCAATAGGAGAGACCCCTTAGATAAATTTTAAAATTAATTATCATAAATAAGAATTATAAAGAATGTGTAAAAAAATTTACACTCCAATGGGACAAAACTGTTATCTATAATTATAGATAATCTCTTGATGTTGGCTATATTTGTCGAACCTCTAGAGACCTGTAGTGAATTGCCACATCACCTATTTCTATATTAAAATTATATATTCCATTAATAACAACTTGAAATATTAATAACATACCATTTTTAAAATATAGCCAATCATTATAGCCAATACCCTCGGAACACAATGTCTTACAGGTTCGACAAATTTTACATAATCAATATTTTATGTAATTTAGCCAATCATTTTTAGCTAACGCCATTGGAGATGCTCTAGAGCATCTCCAATGTAAAACCTGTTGTGTCACCTACATGGCATCTATGTGACATTTTAGATATTAGATAAAAATTCAATACTCCAACCATTATCCGTTAGCAAAAAAATATAGATAACTAAAATTGGGCTAGCTACATTTGTAAAACCTCTAAATCTATTAGGTATAATTTTAGATAATATAATTATACATAATACCATTGGAGTAAACCTAGAACCTCTTATCTATAATTTTAAATAATTATCAATATATTATATTATAACTAACAAATATACATAACATTCTTGGAGATGCTCTTAAAAATGGTTTCCAAATACTAACTTGTTAAAATATTATTGATTATTCTGACATAAATTACTCATGTATATATATAAATTCTACAAATAAAATCATATCATGTATCATTTGAAAACATTTTTGAGATTCATTTTAGAAAATGTGTCATTACTCTAAAATAATTGCTTCCTCCTATTACCCTTAAATTTTGGAATAATTATATGATGTTGCAAACTTGAAATTGATATGTATGGTTAATGCACTTCTCTTTTAGAATAGCCTACCTCTCTCTTACAATTTTAATACACTTTTTTAGGGATCTATTTTGGAAAACGTTTTTGGAAACATTGTTTTACTATGGAAGTACTTGAATAAACCTTGAATGAATAAAATTAGGAAAATAATTATAACAACTTAATATATAAACCTTGATTTTGTCGATGATAATTTACAATGAATTTACGAGGCTTGATTCTGAAATGGTAATTTACAACTAACGTGTCCGCTTTCGTCGTCGCGAACCTAGAGTCCATGTAAGTAAATCAATTTGTGAAGTATAAAATATAATTGTAAATCAATGTACAAAATAATTTGTGAAGAACAATATAGTTTTTTTGTCCCAAAATTTTATTGTCTCGTGTAAAAGAATATAGTACAAATTTATTAATCACTGTCAAAAATCTATGTATCAAAATTTTACATCACAGAGCATAACGGGATATGAACATTATTTAAATGGCGAAGTCGATGTGCCGTAATGCATGACAATGATTTTTTCATTTTACCCACGAGAATCATTAATTTTTTTTTCAATACGTTCAGACTTCAACATCAAGTCATCAAGGATATGATTAATTATTAAACATTGATTACAGATTCTGATTTTCCATTAATAGTTTTAAACTTTTCAGGACGAGGATTAACCGGACTTCAATATTTATATATAGAAAACAACGAGCATTTAATCAACCAAACAGCACAATATTTTATGCAATAAAATACTTTCTCCGTCCCAATTTACATGTCACTTTTGAAAAAAAAAATACGTATATTAAGAAAAAGGTTGGTTGGATAAGGTTTTTCAATAAATAACCTTACTAAATTCATTGAAAATGAGAATAAAGTTAAGTTTTAAAGAAATCAAGCATTGAAAATACAAAAATAGGGGTAATTTTGAAAAATTAGACTTAAATTTGAATAGAAAAAAAAGATATTTGTATGTAAAGAAGAGGAGAACATGTAATTTGGGACAATTTATTTTGCAAAAAAGACATATATTATTGGAGGAGTACTATTTTACCAAAAGAGAATAAGGATCCTGAAATAACATAATTGCACCACAAATTCACTCACTTTCCCACAGTGTTGTGAAAAGCGTAAATCGGACCTAAACGGCGGGATGACCTTCTAGCGCTTAAGCGGTTAAGCGGACGCTTAAGCGGTTTTAAAAGCGGATCACTAATCGGATTATAAATAATTATATATTTATAGAAATAAATATAATATTATTTTTTTAAAAAAAAGCTAATCACGTATGATATAACATATAATGATAAAAATTAAAACTAGTAATCTCTACATTCACAAAGTCATACTTAGTCATAATGAACTTAGAAAATACAAACACCATAATTATCATAATACGAGTTCCGAAGATAGAAAGATAGATTGTAGCATTCTTTCAGAAAGACGGAAACATATGCATTCTTTCACCATACTTTATAATTTTTTATAATTTTTTATATTTTTTATAATTTTTTATATTTTTTATAATTTTATAATTTTTTTTTTAAATTCATCCGCTTAATCCGTCTTTGACCCGCTTAATCTGTCTTTGACCCGCTTAAACCCAAAAAAACGCTTAAAATCCCGATTTTATTAAAAGCTAGGCGTTTTACCTCCGATTCCGCTTAAGCGGCCGCTTAATGCGCTTTTCACAACACTGCTTTCCCATCAATTAATACATAAAGGGCAATTGTAAAACATGTAAAAATACACAAAATACTATTCCTACCTATAATACTAAACTATAATTATTTTATAAAATATTCACGTTAAACGCACCCCTACTGTTATGCCCCTCGTTAAGTTATTCGATAAGTTAGCTCATCTATTTCCAAACCGAACATATTTGGTATATTTTGTTTTTTCAATACTCAAACTCGCGTATAAATAAATTATAATCTCAAAAAACATCGACATAAAAATGGTGAAAAACCAAAATATCCACAAATTAAATCAATTTGCCGAAAATACCTACAGACGTTAGCATCCGCCTTTTTTTACCCATGAACCACGCATGTCCGACATGCGTATACAATACACGCATGTAAGACATGCGTGGTCTTTACAAAGCCGAAGTCTATTGTCACATGCGTATTCAAGATGCGCATCTTGAGAATGCGTAACAACTGATGCGCATCTTGGGAATGCGCAATCTGCACTGTTCATCGTCTTTACAGACGAAAGAGAGAGACGACAACTGAGCGATTTTTTAAGCGAATTCCGGCCAGCCTTCGTTCACAATCATAGAACCATTTTCCGTTAACATATTATACATCAATCGACTCGGAATGAAATTCTCTACAATCCTATACCAACGATTTTTCATTTCTTTTGCCGAAATTTGAAAGCCCCAAACAAAACCTAAATTCAATTTTAATGTTCGATCCATTTTCTAAATCGATTTTACACGCCCATGCGGGGCCAAATTGAGATAAAGAGATTTGGGGAAATGGAAAGGAGGATGTGGCGATCGTTTTGATATACTTAGGGTGGATGGTCGATGAGAAACGAGAGAGAGACGAGAGAGAGAAGATTCGTCGACGGGAACCTTCGAGAGCGAGAGAGAATAGAATGTCAGAGAATGACGTTAGATGACGTCAATACACATCAGCAGAATGCGTAATCCACAATACGCATTATGAAAATGTGTATCCCAGTAATGATGCATATGCCGTGGGTAATTTGGACGGACAATCCCGCATACAGGTATTTTGGATAGAAAAACTACAAAAATGATGTATTTTGGTCATTTTCTCCATAAAAATTAATATTACAAACCTGGGAACAAATTAGCTGGCACATGAAGTGTCCAACACTTTCACATAAATTAATAAGTAAAATGCTAACGATAGCGCTAAGGCTTTGATTAAACATTAAATATTTTCATATTTTCAATATTTATTTTTAATTATTTAATTAATTTTTGGTTTTTTAATGCTCCTTTCTAACACTAATTTAATTTTTCAAAGTAATAATAGCGGACCCTCCTGTATTCACATTTATTTTACCAATAAAAATTTTTAAATTGTTAAATAATCATATTAAGATTCATGTGAAGTATTAAATGCAAAATTGACATATTAAATGCATTTATCCACTTACATTAATTATTAACGGCACAACTATTGACACTTTACAGATAAGAAAACGACAACCTCATTTAGCGAAAAAAAAAAAAAAAAAAAAACGACAACCTCAGCAATTATTGATAATGATCTCCTTTGTATTATGTGGCGGGGAATTTAATTAAAATTAAGAAGTAGAAAACCCGTGCAAGCAAATGATTGCTCAAAGTCTCAAACTAAACCCTGAAAACGATGTAGAATCAAGATTAGAAATCCCTGATACAGATTGTTTTGCTTCGAACAATAAAATTGTTACAATAATGTCACGTATTTGTATGTGTGATGTATATTCTATTTCTTTTTAGTAAAAATTTTAAAAATGACAATTTTTTTTAAATAATAACCATTGATGCAGCAACATCTTCCAAAGAAATTAAAATATACGAGATTTAGAAATAGAATCCTAACTTTGAAATACATTTTCATTCTACTGTATTTTCATAAGCTGGGCTGTTAAAAATGTAAAATTATGCAGCACAGTCCAAAGGTTTTACATTTTACCATCTTTAGTTCTTCCTGTTACTAGTAATAAAAACTGATTCATCGGACAAATAAGAAAGGAGTTGAATTCCTGCCGACTGGAGCAGAGCATCTCATGTTTATAAACAGATAACAAGAATGAGGTTTGTCTCGGAGGAAGAAAGGACAACTGCAGGAGTTAAATCTTGTATTATATGATCATAGTTAATATATTACAATTCACCGAGCAATTGCCTGATTTGGAATTTATAATATATACAAAAACAGCTCTCTACGTAAAGGAAAGGTTTGCATACATCTTACTCTCCCCTCCCCAAACTTTGCTCTACAAGCAGGATTCACTGTATATTTTGGTTTGATTTATATATAGGAACAATCAATAAGCATAATATGTTTACTAGTGCGGATACTGCAATTAGCGATAAACCATTGTTTCGTGACAACATACCAGTAACAAGTAATAATAAGTTCACTGCACAAATCTCACTTGTCAGCTGTGAGCTGACCTTCCACTCTTCGTAACAGCAAGAGATTAAAAGTATCTCTCATGACCTTACTTTGGCAAGACGAGCCCTTATTTCTTCTAGTTCTTCTTCATCATCAGCACCTTCTTCCTGCATATGTACAGAACATGGAATCAGGGGGAAAAAATTATAATATGCTTGTTGAAAGAATGAATAACCAATTGTACAATATATGCTACAAATACCTCTGCGTCTTCAACGGACTGGGCAGGTTGCTTTAATCTCTCTTTTTTGACTGCTTGAGGAAGCTGTGCAGCAGTTTCACCAGCTATTGCTGTCAAGACCTTGTCAACTTCTTCTTCCGTCTCCTCTTCAATGTCCTCTGAATCGAGCGCAGAATCAACAGAATCATTCACCATCTCTTCTATTATTCCAGCCTGTAAACACATAATGCAGGTATGTAGCCAACAAAAGGAAACTTATAATAATAATCATATTCACAATGAGACTCAAATCTGGAATTCCTTATCAAACTACTTCAATTGTAATGACAGAATTATGCAGTTATGCAGCTTCTGGTAAGAGATATATCATCACCAGATCAATGATCTTATAGATTGCTAGACAATCACACAACACTACAGTTGCATATATTACCATATGTGAACTATTTAACGGCTAACCTGGCTTGAGATACTTTATTCAAACTGAACATCAAATCACAACTTCATAAATGGGATTTATTGTACCATTAGCCAGTTCCAAATTTCAACATAACTCGCGTGTGGTTTAATCTATCGGAAACCATAGATGTTATGAACACAAAATAAATACATTCATGACTCGTGACTACAACCCCACCCTAAACTGTTAAGCTTCTATCCTTGACCATATTACCTGATTCATATGAGATGTGAAAGGGAATCTTAACTTCTCAGAAATTATATCAACTTAGTTCATTACTGTGGATATGTTTTTAAGTGACAGGATAGGAAATATTGAAATACCCATGTACGAGTCCAACACAGATACTCGAGGGGAAATAGACTGTCAGGGTAACATAGGTTCTTTGTGATCCTGCTCATATTCTCTGGTGCAGTCATATATAACATAAACGTCTGTCAAAACATAATTTGCTTTTCTCTTTAATATTACCGCATAGTGTGAAATCAAAGTCACATATTACGAGCTTTGTATCTTAATTATCAATATTAGGATAGTTTTGCTCTTCTCTTTAATATGACCGCATGCGTCTAAATTTAATACATGTACAAAACAGAGATCACTGTATATCTAAAAATTCCTTTTTCATCTGATTTTTAAATTGTTTTGCAGTATACATTCTCCCACAATTTTTTAGCTATCCATTTAATCCTATCAGGTTGCTTGCAACTGGTCTAGCCGCACAACCTTCTTATATGTTGCACTATATAAAATGTAGCCAGTGCAGAAAGATAAAATTACGACAATTATATTTGTATTAGTAATTTTAATAGTTTCTTCTTCATCCTCGGCACTTGACAAGATGCATTATGAATTCTTGATTACAGCCCCCCAGGCCAAGACCTTCTGATGAGAGGCAAGGCTTTCTCAATCTTCTTGCCATTATTTTAATTTTCTGGATGAGGTCTAGCACTTCACTTTAGAATTGAAGTCTGGAAAAATGTTCTATATAAAAATACTGAGTGTATGGGTGACATGCATTAGCGTACACATGAGTGTAATTGTGACATGCATTAATATACAATTCCCAAACACTGGAGAACTGTGAGTGCTGTGAAATTATCGCATGCATTAGTATACAAATGAGTGTCCACACGTTTGCAAGCATAGACACAGAGAGCGTCGCAGAATAGACTATCAACAACTCGCAGTAATGCAAAGTAGATACAATCTTCAGATAGTTAGTGATACATGCTAATTTTATGTACATTTTATAGCATGTTATCTCTCAATTATCCTTAGTTTGTAATAATTTTGTCCTTGATTAGCATTGTTCGTAGCATTTTAATTTGGATTGGATGCTAAATGAATTTTTTTATGTTTTTAGGATAATTTTGGAAGAAAAAGGAGCCCATTTGCACATCACCAAGAGACCGTAGATTAATCCTGGACGAACAAGGAGGAAATAAGAATTGTCACTAAAACATGGAAAGTGATATATTCTTAAAGCAGGAATCCCGGTTGGAATTAATATAATTTTTGTGAAGCGAAAGGAGTCCGGTTCCAGACCCTCAATTGTTTGCAGCTTAGGATTTAAGGATTTATTTATATTAACAAATATTTAATTTATTTAGAAAATTATATTTATAAATATCTAATAATATTAGATATTTATTTTTATAATTTCTGGATTTAATTAATTATTTATTAATTAAAGATTACAAGCTGTGCGGGTTAAAAATCATTTCTACGAAGCCCATCCATGTAAAACAAAATAAGCCCCAGTTGGTGTAAATGAATTGAAGTTGGTGTTGAATGAATTGAAGTGTCGGCAGAAGTTGACATTATAAATCAATTAAGTAATCAAAAGCAAAGAAAAGCTGGCACAATTCAACAAATCCAACCGTACTTCGTTGATTTCCCGTTCCTTATTTTGACAAATACTTTCGGCCAATTTTTGGTGTGCTATTTGGCTTATAAATAGAAGCATTGGCAATAGAGTTGAGAGCATCAATCCCATCGACTGAATATTCAGTTGTATTCTCAATCTTACTATCAACTTCTTTTGTAATTTTAGTTTAATTTATACACTTTAATCTTCTGCAAAATTCGATTCTGGTGGAAGATTTTAAGGAAATTATGTGGAGGGTTCTTTTATTTCATTGGCAACTATTTCGGGAGGATAAATTCTTCAAGTTGTACTTTCTTTACTCTAAACTCTTTTAATTATGATTTTACCATTTATTATATGCTTAGTTTATTTATCTAGCATGAATAAATAATTTCATAATCCGAGAATTAGGTAGTATTCGTTGGTGATATATGCTTATTTAATTGTGATAATAATTCTCTACTTTTGCTAATCTATCATTGAGGGTTTAACCCAATTAAGGGCGTAGCTAACCTTTAATTGTATTCATAGGGATTGTGATAAATTGAGAGATGAGTCATAATTCTTGTTCATGATTTGATAGACATAGTTTAATTATTTAATCGGGAGATTAATAAGAGGACTATGAAACTTATAATTCTCGGGTCTTAAAATCTAAAATTGTATTTCGATTGATCATGGGAGTGACTTTTGAAATATGGTTGTAGACATTATTTTGTATCTTGGGAGAGAACATTATAAAAATTAGAAGAATTGTTTTTAGCAAAATATGAGAAACATATATATCACATTACAATAACATTATTGAACCAATTGAAGAACCCTATTTCTCGGATTACTTTTCCTCATCAATTAAATCTTAGTTTTAATTGTTCATAATTAGCTTATTCGAACATACCGATTATTTCTCACATTTCTAGATTGTAAGAAATTAAAACTTAGACTTGAATTAATAGTCCTTCCCTGCGAACGATCTTCACAAAAATACTACCAACAGTTAGGAATGCCAGAACAAAGAGGGAAACAGCTATAAACATCATTTCTGAAAGATAAATTATTGCTTACCATAGTCATTTCTTTGCTGAATTCTTGCATTGTTACAGCCAATTGAGGAGCCTTCATGAGGTTATTGACAATTTTCATTACTTCAGCACTCTTTGACAAGTGCCCTACTGTACGAGCAATAGCTGCAATATAATGGAAACTTAAACAACAAAAACGAATAAAAGATACTGTTAATAAATTAAACCAGAAGTAATATATTTTTGTTAACACAGCCAGTCAACCACTACTTGCGTACCCAAAAACTAACAAAACAAATGTAAAATAGTGAAGTGAATTGACCCAAAGGCAGGGGTGGAGCCACCAACGCGAAAGGGTGTCCGGTGGCCCAACCTAAACTTAAAAGAAGTACTTACTACCATATGTTCTGTAATATGTTTGTTTCACATGTATAGTGATTAGTTGATTGGGATTGCATTTGCGAAGGTAGGTAAGTTTTTTACTAAAATTTAACAATCCAAAGTATGGGTACTTAATTACTTAAATTATTTTTATAAAAATTTAAAGTTATATGGTCTAAAACTTTTATGTAGGCTTTTATTACAAATATTATTAGTTTCGCCGTATTATATGTTGCTAAGAAAAGAATTTATGATGAGTTATATATTAGTATAACTAGATTGACTTGTACAAAAATATTACCTCTATTAAGTGTCGATCTTATATTTCAAATGTGACAAGTAAATAAAATTTTTAAAATTAATATATATTATGATGCTTACTGGAGTATACATTGATTATTTGAATAAATTATATTTACAGTGATTCTTGTTCAAAAATATTGGTGAATGTATTTTGGCGCAATCTCACATTATATTCTAGCTCCGCCACTTCCCACGGGAATTTATCTGTGGAACATTAATTCGTATATAAATTCATTTAGAGTTTCAAATTTAGAACCTATATATGACCCAACCAATTCACCGTGTTATCTTACTCTACAACCTTGGCAGGAAGGACAAAAGGCCAAAAATTGTTGAATTTCAGGCTATGCAGTAGAAATGCGACAATTCTTGACCTTTTGTCCTTCCTGCCAAGGTTAGAGTAAGATAACACGGTTGAAATATACACAAGTGAATGATGCAAATAGCTTGAGGTGATGCAACTTCATTTATGAGCTAAAAAAAAAAGCTTGAACCATCTGATGATGAAAAAGAAGTTACAGATGCAATGAATGATGAAAAAGTCAACGCCGTCGCTATGTTTATTTTCCACATCAATTAGGAACCGCTAAAAATTCTTTCTGTTGAATCCATAGGCATTTTGGAATAGCAGCATATAGATATGGGATAAAATAGGTAACTCGGTCTCAGTTGTAAAAAAGATGAAAAACTAATACAAACTTACAAACAAGAACGTACCAACACTTTCTCCAAGGTGCATTGATATTGAATTCAACTGAGCCTTGTTTTCATGCAGACGGTTCACGGTTCGTCTAGATCTGATAAGCTCCTTCGCAAGGGACTGAATATATGTGACAAGAAGGTAAATGTAAGATAGGAAACAAAAAAAGAAGAATTCAGATAAATCAAATAACAGAATTCACTGCACAATCCACTAAAACAAATCTAATTTTCCTGAAAGTCAGAAATCTAGTTATTCAAAGAAAGCAGAAAAAAACAACAATATATACAACATGGTAGAAGGATCTATTTCAAATAATGTTAAAAGTAAAAAGTAGATATTAAAAGGACATTTCAGATAATGTTAAAGTAAAAAGTAGATATTAAAAGGACAAATAGTCCTAGAAACAAAACAAGCTAGGGTCTATGTAAAGTACTTAACTAAAATTTTCCTTCAATCCCTATGGATTAGAAAAACAAGATTAAGATAAACACCTCATTTTTTTTTTCATTTTTTTAATAGTAAAACAAGCCCAATTATGAAAACGTTAAACAACTGAAATATATTATTGACATTATGCCCTCAGTAAATGCATTGAAATGTTTAGATAATATTAACAGAAATCCAATAATTTCTCAGTTGTGCCCATGCATTCTCGAGAAAAAATTCCAAATAGCACAAAATAAAAGTAAAAGTTTCTGAATAGCACAATCCAAAATAATGGCCCTTTATGTCACCACAACACTCTACTTTATCTTGCATTTCTGTTTCTTCTATAGTATACAGGGAAATACAAATTACACTATGCTCTTCACCTGAACAGAGGCATGGGCAGGTGAATAGAAGAGGAAGCATGTGGACCCCACGATATTACTTTCTTCTTTATCTGATTGTCACAGCAACGCCATGTGTTTTAACACAAAACGACACATCAATTTGCATTTTCTAGGAAACGTAAAACGAGATAGCATATCCACCCCATTATATTAACATGTGAACTGAAAAATGAAAGACAACTTTGCGTTTCTTCAAAGACACCAGTTTATGTCGCGTTTTACTGTGCTATAAGGGGCCATTTCACAAATTGTGTCATTTAGGGCACTATTTCTTATAATTGTGCCATAAAGGGCCAACACCCTGCATTCTCTCTTCTATTCAAGCCTTTTATTAGCACCTCATAGTGCCATACAGACAAATGTTTGGTTACTACAGTACTAGTCTGAAAGAGTTGCAGCTAATTTACTGAAGCCACCCTATTCCTTGCTTTTTGTTCTTTTCTGCTGCAGCTACTTTTTTTTGTTGGTAGATGTATAGCATTGAAGGCACCATACCAAATGTTCAGTAGGTGTGCATCTCATAGTGTCATGCAAGCATAAAAGATGAAAAGAAAAAGAACAAGGGCCTAGGACAAGGTACATCATTTACAAAACAGTAGATATCTAATCAACACCTGAAATTTAAACCCTAAAACGCAAGAATCATCTCCTACATTGTAAAAGAAAAATAAAGATATTGACAGGTGCTCTTGCAGCTTTCTTAAATCCAAACAGGGAAGAACATGATGATCCATTATCCAACTATTCTCTGAACAAAAGCGCCTCACGAATGTACTTTGCTATTACATAATACTCTACTAACTTAAGATCATAAGAATCGCCGATGCTAATAGTCCAAGAAAACATCAAGGCAGGATTACGACAAAGTTGCTTGCTTATGCATAGCTTTATAAGAATTTCTTAATCTGTATTACTGGTGCTGTTAAAGGAAAACTAGCAGCAGAATATTAAGCAGGAGGTGCACCATAGCAAGGTGTACTTGGCAACAAGCACGTCAAGGGACAAGTGCTCAGTATCACAATGGGTTGCAAGGCTTGGCCTAGCTGATACCCTCTTCTCTTGGTAAAAAGAGGTCGATGGTTCAAGCCTTATTGGAGGAATGTGCGCATGTGCATTTACATTTCTGTAATTTACATGTGCATTTATCCAATAAAAATGAGGTGCAGAACTTAGTCCATATTGCATCAGCTATTATACATTAAGAATTTCTTAATTCATTTTCCCTAATATTCCAGGCTATACCTACTAGTTTATAATTATCAAGGTCTAGCAGACAATACTTAGTAACGTCTTTTAATACATATATTTAATTTTCATTACAAATAAACTCCATATATGAACCCTTGCTCCTATGCCTCCACCACTTTTTAGTACAAGGCCACATACAAAAAACTAAAACATAAACTATGCACGAAAGAGTTATTAAAACCCTACCTAGCAATTAGAAAACTGCAGCCCAGCATAAATCGACAAGATGGAGCAGCATGAGTAACTTTGCAACTTAAGCTTATTTTTAATATTTCACCCTTCATTCTCTCCATTTTTCCTCTTCCTCTTCTTCTCCCTCATGTCTCCTTATCTATCAATCTACAGTCATGAAGAAGAAAAGTGGGGTGTTCGGAGAAACACATGCATCACGCCTTAGCACACAGGGAAAAAATATCAATGGTCGTGCCTCCCACCTAGGTGCTTCTATGATGACACTAATGTCAATATCTTTAGCATTAGTGTACATTAGCTGTCAATATCGTTAGTGTACATTAGCTGGAAATTCATGTGTAAAATCTGTGTTATCTGATTTGTAACAGCCAGCTTTGTAAGCTTAATCAGCGGCTGATAATTAGGGATATGATAGACTGATATAGGGGATACTGTAGGCAGATTTGCAGGCTGATACGAAGGGATTTGTTGACTGATTTGCAGCCCTAATTAGCTCTGCTGAACCTATAAATTCAGGAGCCTGTTTGTACAAAAATTCATTGAAAAATCAAGCATTTTCTTGTATCTTTGTCATGGTATCAGAGCTGTTTATATAAAAATCTGGTCTTGTTTTTCTTCTCTAGCTTCAAATCATAGTGTTCTTACTTCGTTTTTCTTGGAAATCATCTCTTGGTTCTTGTTTCTTTTTAAATCATGTCATTAGAGCGATCTGATAACTTCTTGGTTCGATTTAATGGGAAGAACTACTCTGCTTGGGCTTTCCAATTTGAAATTCTTGTCAAGGGAAAAGAATTATGGGGTTATGTTGATGGAACAGTTTCCGCGCCTGACACCAAAGAAAAGGAGCAACTTGCGAAATGGAAGGTAAAGGATGCTCAAATTATGACTTCGATTCTCGGAAGTATGGAACCCTCCATGATTCTCAATCTTAGGCCCTATAAGACGTCTAAAGATATGTGGGGTTACTTGAAGAAAGTTTACAACCAAAGCAACGCAGCCCGACGTTTTCAATTAGAGCTCGAGTTGGGACAACTCAGTCAAGGGAGTATGACAATTCAAGAGTTTTATTCTTCTTTAGAGAATTTATGGGGTGAATACATTGATATTGTGTACGAGAGTGTGCCTTCTGAAGGACTAGCTGCTGTCCAAAGTGTACATGAGACAAGCAAACGTGACCAATTTTTAATGAAATTAAGGGGCGATTTTGAAGCAATCAGGTCCAATCTCATGAACAGGAATCTAGTTCCTTCAATTGATACTTGCATCGGAGAGCTTCTTCGGGAAGAACAACGGCTTGTGACGCAAACGTTCATCGATCGGAAAGCACAGAATTCTTCCCCAATTCCTGTTGCATACGCTGCCCAAGGAAATAATAGAGGTGGAAGAGATATGAGTAATATCCAGTGTTACAGTTGTAAAGGATTTGGTCATGTTGTTGCTAATTGCACTAAAAAGTTTTGCAATTATTGCAAGAAATCAGGACATATCTTCAAAGATTGCTCCATCCGTCCTCCAAAGAAATCTGAAACTGCACTTAACACTGTAGTTGGATCTTCAAATGCTTCTAATCTTGGTCAGTCTCCTGTTACTACTGAAATGATCCAACAAATGATAGTAAATGCATTTACAACTTTGGGAATCTCAGGTAATAAAATTTCTACTCATAAGCCTTGGTATTTTGATTCCGCTGCTTCAAATCACATGACTAGCACCACATTACCTCTAAATAATGTTCAGAAATACACAGGAGACCTTCATATTCAAACCATCGATGGTAACTCTTTACCTATAACTGTTGTTGGAGATATTTCCACCTCTTTGAATAATGTTTTTGTGTCCCCAAAGTTGTCCACTAATCTTATATCTGTCGGCCAGTTAGTTGATAACAATTGTACAGTTCAATTTTCAAAATCTGGTTGTTCTGTGCAGGATCAAGTGTCCGGGAAGATGATCGCGAAGGGGCCTAAAGTGGGACGTCTCTTTCCCTTACTCTCATCACCGTCTCCAGTGTCAAATTATGTTTCTTGCAATGCCATTGAATGTAATAATCAAGTGTGGCATAAACGGCTAGGACACCCTAATTCACATGTTCTTAGTGTCTTGTTTAAATCTGGTTTGCTTGGGAATAAAGTTTCAAATTCTTCAAATAAAGATATTGGTGATTGTGTGTCATGGTTTGATGCTTTTTCAGTGTATTTTTCTTATGTTTTTGGTATTTTCTAGGTTTTAGATGCAGAAAATAGAAGATAGAAGCTAGAATCAGAGATTAGAACAGAGGTTAGAGAGAATCAGAAGATAATCAGGAGAGAAACAGAGAGATTCAGATCAGATATGAGAGAGAGACAGAGTTTAGAGAGAGATTTGAGGTAGAAACCCTAGGAGAGAGAAAGTAGTTATAGAGAGAGAAAGTTTAGAGGGAAAACAGAATTCAAATCATTTCATTTCATAATCCTCTACAATGACACTGCTGATGTCTATTTATAGACCACCAGTCCACATACTACTAACCACAGTACATTTACTGATATACCCTTACTAAATGACATACTAGCACAATACACACTACTAGCACACTATTTATATACTGTGGTCACTGGTCAGGCTTGAGTTCTTGACAAACCTCCCCCCTTAAAATTCATCCATGTCCTCATGGATCTTGCACTTCCAATCTTCCTTCTCTTGGATCAAATACATCTTTGAACATACTTGCAAACTGCTAAGCTTATAGAATTTAAGTAGTTTCCTCAACAAGTTGAACCTCATAGACACAAGGGTATTTCCTCCTGGATCAAAGATGGTTAACATAACCCTTTCCCTTGAAGCATCATGTTCTTCAAATCTCCTGGCCTTGTCAAGGCTATCTTGTCCAACTTGTTGCAACATCCTGAACTTGGGTAGCACCTTCCTCACAGCCATTACATAATCAAAACCGACATACTGGTGGTTGATCTCACTAACAACTCTATCAATTTCATCATTAACCCCTTTTGAATTGTGCACATAACCACCAGGATCAAAGATAATCATTTTTTGCTTGTCAAGATGGCTGGACTTCTCTTCCAAACCAGAATAAGTTGCAGCTACTGGACTATCTCTGCAAGGAACATCCTTACTTTGATTGTAGTTCAGGCATATTGTAAGATCCTCTTTTGACATTATGGATAGGCCTATCTAATTACAAAGATGCTGGAAACCATCAAGTGCATGACATAATCCAGTATTTAGTCCATCTCCAAACTTAGTAGGTATCATTATCTGTGATGGACTGTAGCTCTTCCTGTCATGTATCACTTGTGTATATGATAGATCATCACCATCTTCTGAGGGTAAGGTATTAGGAGACTTTGGACCTCCTCCTTCTAAGGCTTCTAAGATGAATTCATGCTCAGGCCAACACTCCTGGCCCTCTCCTGGTTCTTCATCATAGACAGGTTCAACATCATAGTTAGTTTGAACATCCAACAGTTGCTCACAAACATGCAAGGATTCAACTATCCTTGCTCCTTCTATTGTAGAAACATTCATCTTGAGATGAGGTATTGTTCCTGATGGAACTATTCCTTTAGGTACTCCTTTAGGTAGAGTTTTGCCTTCCTCAATTCTTTGAGCTTTCATTTGCAGCAAGTCTACCATCAGTTTCTTAGCTATTTCTATTGTAGCTTCTAGTTTCTGCAATTTCTGATTGGTTCTTTCTTTGTAGGTTGATATCTGCTGTTGTACTAATTAAACAGCCTCATCAAAGGCTTTATCTCCTTCAATTGAATCCATTAAACTTGCTTCTTGACACAGATAGCTCCTCAACTGTCAATACTCCATACTCTACACTTGCACAATTTAGCAAACACCTAGAGTGCAACTTACTACTACAACACAACAATACTTTCTTTCACAGATGCACAACTCAATTAAGAGCCTCAATCATCACAGCTCTACTCACAACAATAAAGCAAACACCTGGTGTGCACAACTGGTAACACACAACAAATCACCAAAATTCACCTTTCTTAACAATGCCTTCCTGTAATTCAAGTAATACATAACAGATTCCCTCTCAAGCAATTTATCAAACACCTTAAACACACAAATCACTTCTACCTTCAGATTTACACTAACTCCTCACAGTCACTCCAAATCTCCAGATTACAACACAATCACTTCACCAAACCACAGATCAACTTAAATTCAACAATTTAACAATGAGATTAACAGCAACTCCTCCAGTAATTCAACTCCTCAACCAGATACAAGCAGTAAATGTACTTGAAACAGAGTTTAATGCTACTAACAACACCAAAAACATGAATATACTTGCTATTTTTGTACTTTTCTCCAATTTTCTCAACTAAATTCAACTACTAGCAAGTAAACGAACTCAAAACAGCTTAAACAACTCGAAAACTAACTAATTATCACAGTGAATCAACAGATCTGAAAGTATAGAGTAAAACAGGACACCTGAACACTGTTTTGATCAAATCTCTGGACTTTGAACTGCGATTACTACAGCTCTAGGCTCGCTCCACTCAGATTAGCTTGCACAGCAGTGTAGAAGCAGTGGCTGGATGAAATTTAGAGATCTGATACCAATTTGTCATGGTTTGATGCTTTTTCAGTGTATTTTTCTTATGTTTTTGGTATTTTCTAGGCTTTAGATGCAGAAAATAGAAGATAGAAGCTAGAATCAGAGATTAGAACAAAGGTTAGAGAGAATCAGAAGAGAATCAGGAGAGAAACAGAGAGATTCAGATCAGAAATGAGAGAGAGACAGAGTTTAGAGAGAGATTTGAGGTAGAAACCCTAAGAGAGAAAGTAGTTATAGAGAGAGAAAGTTTAGAGGGAAAACAGAATTCAAATCATTTCATTTCATAATCCTCTACAATGACACTGCTGATGTCCATTTATAGACCACCAGTCCACATACTACTAACCACAGTACATTTACTGATATACCCTTACTAAATGACATACTAGCACAATACACACTACTAGCACACTATTTATATACTGTGGTCACTGGTCAGGCTTGAGTTCCTGACATTGTGCATCTTGTAAACTTGGTAAAAGCAAAGCTCTTCCTTTTCCATTGCATAAATCCCACACCACCAAAGCTTTTGACCTCGTACATACTGATGTATGAGGTATATCACCAAAAATTTCTCACCAGGGGTACAAATATTTTGTTACTTTTATTGACGATTTCACTCGTTTTACTTGGGTATATTTTCTTCGATCCAAAAGTGAGGTCTTTCATGTGTTTAAAACCTTTCACGCTTTAATTGAAACACAATTTTCTACAAAAATTAAGATTTTGCAATCTGATTCAGGGGGTGAATATATATCAAATGAGTTTCAGTCTTTTCTTCAAAGTCAAGGAATCATATCACAACGCTCTTGTCCATCTACTCCACAACAAAACGGTGTGGCTGAAAGAAAGAATCGTCATCTTCTTGATGTCGTTCGAACCATTCTCATTGAGTCTTGTGTTCCATCTCATTTTTGGTGTGAAGCTTTGTCTACCGCTGTCTAATTGATTAATAGATTACCATCTCCCACCATAAACAATGAATCTCCATACCTACGTTTGTTTAACGAGGCACCAGATTATTCTAATCTACATATTTTTGGATGTGTTTGTTTCGTTCATCTTCAACCACATGAAAGGAATAAACTTACTCCACAATCTGTCAAATGTGCTTTCTTAGGGTATGCTGGCACCCAAAAAGGTTTTCTTTGTTATGATCCTGATGTTCGTCAAATTCGAGTGTCTAGAAATGTAATATTCTTTGAAAATCAGCCATATTTTAGCACACAAATGACTTCACAGCCCTCATCCATAGCTATATTACCTCATTTTCCCGAGGCATCAACATCAACACAAAGATTTAAACCTGGTCATGTTTACCGCAGACGTACTTCTCCCACTGTAGCTCCTCCGACTCTTTCCGAAGCATCTGATCCTATTCAACCAACATACAATGATCCACCTCCGGTTCGAAGAAGCTCTAGAACTACGAAACCTCCAGACAGATATGGTTTTTCAAATCAAGTAGCCATGTCCACTACTTTGTCTTCTATTTCTATTCCCACTTGCTATAAACAGGCTATGGAACATGAGTGTTGGCAACAAGCAATGGATACAGAACTTCAAGCTCTTGCAGAAAATCATACTTGGGACATTGTTTCCTTACCTTTAAATATCAAACCTATTGGTAGTAAGTGGGTTTATAGTGTGAAACCCAAGTCTGATGGCTCCCTAGACAAATACAAAGCTCGACTGGTTGCACTTGGCAATAAACAAGAATATGGTCTCAACTATGAAGAGACATTTGCTCCAGTTGCTAAGATGGCCACAATAAGAACTGTTTTGTCTGTTGCGTCTTCAAAATCATGGCCTTTACATCAGATGTATGTAAAAAATGCTTTCTTAAATGGGGATCTTAAAGAGGAAATTTACATGAAACTTCCACATGGCATGGCATGGACAGCTCCAAATAAAGTTTGCAGGTTAAGGCGCTCTATATATGGGTTGAGGCAGTCTCCTAGAGAGTGGTTTGATAAGTTTCGCAGTACTCTTATCAACTTCTCTTTTACACAAAGTCAATATGACTCATCTCTCTTCTTCCATAAAACACCAATGGGTATGGTCTTTCTCTTGGTTTATGTTGATGATATTATCATCACTGGTAATGACGATGTGCTAATATCAAAGCTTAAGCATATGTTGAGTAGTACATTTCAAATGAAAGACCTTGGGCATCTTCAATATTTCTTGGGTCTAGAAGTTCATTCTCGAGATCAAGGTGTATTCTTAAATCAACATAAATATGCCAAAGATCTTATTGAGTTGGCTGGTTTAAAGGAAGCTACTGGCGTTGATACACCAATGGAGGTAAATGTTAAATATCGAAAAGACGAAGGGGAGCTTTTTTCTAATCCTTATTTATATAGACAACTAGTTGGTAGCCTTATCTACTTAACTATTACAAGGCCGGATATCTCATATGTTGTCCATATAGTTAGCAGATTCATGCAATCACCTCGACATCTTCATCTTACTGCAGTGAAACGTATTATTCGATATTTAATTGGGTCACCTACTCGTGGCCTCATTTTCCCTAAGAATTCTGATCTTCATTTAACAGCATATAGTGATGCTGATTGGGCTGGATGCCCGGATACTAGAAGATCTACAACCGGATGGTGTACATTCCTTGGAGATGCCTTAATTTCTTGGAAGTGTAAGAAGCAAGATCATGTCTCTAAATCTTCCACTGAGGTTGAATATAGAGCCATGTCTGCCGCGTGTTCTGAAATTGTCTGGTTACGTGGACTTCATTCTGAGCTCGGAGCTTCTCAAATTAATCCTACTCCACTCCATGCTGATAACAAAAGTGCCATTCAAGTCGTTGCAAACCCGGTATATCATGAGCGTACAAAACATATCGAAGTTGATTGCCACTATATTAGAGATGCATTCACTCGTGGTATTATCAAACTTCCTCATGTTAATACTAATCTTCAAACTGCTGATGTTTTAACAAAAGCTTTGACGCGTCAACGACACAAATTTCTTAGTGGCAAATTGATGCTGCTAGATTTACCCGCATCAATTTGAGGGGGGATGTCAATATCTTTAGCATTAGTGTACATTAGCTGTCAATATCGTTAGTGTACATTAGCTGGAAATTCAGGTGTAAAATCCATGTTATCTGATTTGTAACAGCCCTAGCTGGAAATTCAGGTGTAAAATCCATGTTATCTGATTTGTAACAGCCAGCTTTGTAAGCCTAATCAGAGGCTAATAATTAGGGATATGATAGACTGTTATAGGGGATACTGTAGGCAGATTTGCAGGCTGATACGAAGGGATTTGTTGACTGATTTGCAGCCCTAATTAGCTCTGCTGAACCTATAAATTCAGGAGCCTGTTTGTACAAAAATTCATTGAAAAATCAAGCATTTTCTTGTATCGTTGTCAACTAATACTAAGTAACAGACAGAAATTAAGTGGTTAACAACTAATTATTAACTTACAAACTTTAAAGACCCCTGGCTACACATACACAATATCTTTGCTATACAAAACACAAAATTAATTGTATGATAAGCATTTACACAGTACATCACAGACATTTTTCTAACTATAAGGCTTTATTGGCAAAAAGAGAGAAACATTTTTCAGTTTAGCAACAAAAAAACTAACAACGAACATCATAAGAAAGAAATGTACTCTGCATAAAATTAAACTATTCAATAAGACAATTTTGTACAACTCAAAACATTGTTATTAAGTGATCATTTTGAGGACTTTCCAAGTAAGTCATTATTATCCTCGTACAACTATACCCAAACTAATTATAACCAAAGGTTTACAAACCCCTCATAGCCTAGTCCTATGTTGACATTCTTTCACTTTAACAAAACAATTTTTTTCAATATTAAAGGGTTCTTTAATAACATGCCTAATCACGATCATACGCCTCCCTACCATGTTAAGTTACCGACTCTCCCTCTAGCCATGGCCATGACTTACAGCTCTCCTAAAAACCTCACTTAGAGGAGTTGTAGCTCTCCTAAAAACCTCAATTAGGCCAATTAGAAGGGATGGCTTAGTAGGGGAGTTTCGGCTCTCCTAAAAACCCCAATTAGGCCAATTAGGAAGGTGGGCTTAATTGCATCATATTATAAACCTCTTTCTGGTTGAAGAGTGGATCAGTAATAGTCCATGTTTAGGGCGATAATTAGCCGTGGTGTCCAAATTGAAATAATTGAGATATATTGGGGGTAGGAGGAAATCAAACTGAACATGAGCAGTCTAATACTATCTTAAAATATCAGCATTACTGAAATTTCATGTTGTATTGGATTAAGATTACGTTTACAAAGAGTATAAAAATTGTAAAATATAAACACAAGAAAAAAAAAAAAAAAAAGGGGGAGCAAGGAAGGAAAGGAAAGTGTAGTACTTTAGCTGAAGACATATCATTCCTTTTAGCAGCCTCCTTAACTGCTTTCTGAACATTTTTCTCTTCTCTCCCAATATCTAAGCCAAAGTAACAATCAACAATCAAAATCAAATCAAATAAATTAAACAATCAAATTAGAATAGCAGAGATATACAAAAAATCAAAGATAAATATGAAAGTAACCTCGAATTTGGCGATCAACGTTAAGACATTCTCTGCGGAGACGACGCTGCCACTCTCGCAATTGTTTTTGTGGCTCTACCTTTGGCTTCAACATGTTTCTTACTGTCTCCATCGCCCCCTTGAACTCCAACAAACTTAAATATATACACAGTGTGTATAGTAGTACATATGAATATGATGATAAATTGATATTTCAGACACAACAACAAGAACAAGAAGCAGCAGGCAATTCCTGTATGATCGGAAACGAATATAGGATCTTTTCTTTTCAATCTAAACCTTAATATATACTCTTGTCAAAAAAAAACTTAAAAATTTACAATTTTCGTATTATTTTAGTGAACAACCCAAAATAAGATTTTATCAACACACTTGTTGCTAGGGCTGCACAAAGGTCCAAAACCGGACCGGACCGGACCGACCCGGACCGGACCGAAGACCGGATTTTATTGAATTCATGGACCGGGGACCGGACCGGTCATAACCGGTCTTTGGGACCGGACCGGACCGGAAAAACCCGGACCGGACCGGAACCGGACCGGTTTGGACCGGTTAGTTAATATTTTATAAAAAATTAATTTTTATAATTTAATTTTCATTCTTTGTTGATTTATAAATTACTTGGTAAGTTAATTTAAATTTAAAAATAAGTAAATGTCATATTATTTGTAAAGTAACATTAATTTGTAAACGTAATTATAAATTATATATGGTATGGAATATGAAATTTAATCATTTATATTATAGTGCTTATATATACTATTTCATAATTTTATTTTTTACCAATTTGGATCACTAAAATATGTTATGTGTGAATATTTAATCATTAAACTATATAATTTAAAAGACAAAATAGTGTAAAATTAACTATATACATAAAATCTGGTCCGATCCGGTCTGGACCGGGTGTTTTCAGGGTTTGGACCGGACCGGACCGAAGACCGGATTTTTTTGATTTTACGGACCGGGGACCGGACCGGTTATATTCGGTCCGGTCCGGTCCTTGGACCGGTAGACCCGGTCCGGTCTAATTTACCGGTCCAGACCGGAAAGTTGTGCAGCCCTACTTGTTGCGTTGGACTTTCAAACGAACCCAAAACATAGTGCTATAGTAGGAGTACATGTGTTGCACTTGCAAGACAGAAGAGAAGTGTAGATATGGATTCTCTCGTATTTGGGCCGATTCAAAGCCTGTTTAGTTCGTGTATTTAATTGGAATTTTGAAGGATTTTTTTGGATTTTAAAAATTCATGCATTGCACGGGTTTCTTTTAATATGTTATATAAATTTTATTTTATGCTATAATTATATTTTTATATAATTATTATTTTGTAGAAATTATTTTAATATTAATTTAATATAATTTAATATAAATTTATTAATCATGATTTAAAATTTACAATATTATAGAATTTTAAGTTAAATATGTCGTTGACGGGATTTGAAACTTGAATTTTTAGTAAAATACTTTAATCATAAAATATATCTTATAATTATATCTAACGGTTCTTATTAATTACTAAAAATCTAACAGTAAAATGGTTTAATATTTTTCGGTATACATTAATGATTGCAAAATTATGTGGTTTAAAATTTATATTATAATTTTTTTAAAAAAAATATGTCTGACAGAATTCGAACCTTGAAATTTTAGTAAATTAATTTAAACATATAATATATCTAATCATTATATCTAATGGTTCTGATTTTTTACTAAAAATATAATGGTCATTATTCGTTTTATATATATGTCTATTATCTTTTGTTAGTGATTAGACGATATAGTGTTATTTTTTTTGGTATATATTAATTATTGTAAGATTATATTTTAAAATAAAAGTTAACGTGTTTTATTTAGAAAGAAATATTATTGATTGGAAGATACGATATCTTAGGTGTTTATAAAAGGTAATATCATCAATCAATTAAAAGTAAACCTCTTTTAATTAAAAAAAGGTAATCGACTAATTATCACTAATAATATTATTTTACTATTTATTTTAATAGTTAGGATGACCGTGCTGAAGATCGAACGGACAAACTTTCAATGCCCGTGTGATGCACGCGTTTCTTTTATTATATTATATAAATTTTATTTAATATTACAATTATGTTTTTATATAATCATTTTTTTAATATTTTTTTAATTTTAATTTAATATAATTTAATATTACCATGTTTACGGATTATATTAATGTTTCCTTATTATAAACAATGTATACGGATTTTTAATATATTTTATTAAATAGTGATATAATTGGGGAAAAAAATATTTTAGTTAGAGAAAAGAGAAAAGATAAAAAATTATTTTTTTAGTTAAAAGTAATTATAATTTGTTTTTTAATTAGAAAAAATATAAAAGATATTATATTTTACTTGAAAAAGGAAACTGTTTAGTTATTAAAAAAAAGGTAACATGTTTAACCTGAAAAAGCAAATTGATTAGTAAAGTAAAAATTTTAGTTAAATAAAATATAAAAGAAAATTTTAAAGGGTAACCCTGATATAATTGGAAAAAGATATATTTTAGTTAGAGAAAAGTGAAAAGATAATTTGAATGAAAAAATTAATTAATTAGTTAATAGTAATTATAATATGCTTTTTAGTTAGATAAAATATAAAAGATATTATATTTTACCTGAAAAAGGAAACTGCTTAGTTATTAAAAAGAAAAGAAAAGGTAACATGTTTAACCTGAAAAAGGAAATTGATTAGTAAAGCAAAAATTTTAGTTAGATAAAATATAAAAAATATTTTATCTATAATTAAGTAAGGGGAAATTAGTGAAATCAATAGGTACCAACCAACCAAACTTTTAATGTTTCGGCTTTTATATAATAGTATAGATAGATTAATTAATTTTAATTTAATATAATTTTAATATACTCATATTTACGGATTATACTAATGTTTCTTTATTATAAACAACGTATGTAGATTTTAATATATTTTATTAACAATTGAAAAATATGGTGTGATATTTTCGGGTATATATTAATGATTGTAAATTATTTTTAAATTAAAAAGGTAACGTGTTTTAATTCGAAAGAAAATATTAATGAAGATTAGTTTTAAATTAAAAAGGTAACGTATTTTAATTCGAAAGGAAATATTAATGATTGGAAGATACATTGATGTTTTTATGTGTTTATAAAAAGGTAATATCTTCGATTAAAAGTAAATGTGAAAAAAGGCAAGCGACTACTTACCATTAATTATATTATGTTATTATTTATTATAGGTGTTTTAAAAGTATAAATATCATATATTAATTTTTCTTTTTAATAAATGGTAAATAAAAAAATTCACGAAATACCAAAAAACAGGTACCAAAAAACAGGTACCAAAACTTTTAATGTTCCGGAATTTATATAATAGTAAAATATTAACGAAGATTAGTTTTAAATTAAAAAGGTAACGTGTTTTAATTCGAAAGGAAATGTTAATGATTGGAAGATACATTGATGTTTTTAGGTGTTTATAAAAAGGTAATATCTTCAATTAAAAGTAAATGTGAAAAAAGGCAAGCGACTACTTACCATTAATTATATTATGTTATTATTTATTATCGGTGTTTTAAATGTATAAATATCATATATTTATTTTTCTTTTTAATAAAGGATAAATAAGTAAATTCACGAAGTACCAAAAAACTGGTACAAAAAAATAAGTACCAAAACTTTTAATGTTCCGGAATTTATATAATAGTATAGATTTAATTTTAATTTTAATTTTTTTAAAAAATTTGATGGTATTCAATTTGAATTTTTAAAAATTCTTTAAAATATGATGATATTCAATTTTGATTTTAAAATGTCTTTAAAGTTTGATGGTATTTAATTTGGATTTTAAAAAATCCATTAAAATTTGGTGGTATTCAAAAATTCATTAAAAAAAATAGATTTGATAAAATGGTAGATTTTGAATGATTTCCAAGTGTCTTTTTTATGTTTTAAAATCCGGCCAAAATCTATGAGATTTTGATGTATTTATCAGAAATGTCTAAAAATCTATCGAATTCTATATCAACTCTGCAAGATTTTGCCACAACTTTGCAAGAATTCGTGTAAAATTAAAATCAGCAACAATTTTATAAAATTCATGAATTATTATTAATTTATCAAAATCTGAATTAAATACACCTCCTAAGTTACATGTTCAAAATAATTTTTAACTTTAAATTGGGTAAATCATAGGGCCTGTTTGGCTATTCTTAAAATAGTCAACTTATGGCAAGCCCGTAAGAGCTTATGAGGAGTGTTTGCCTACTCAACTTATAACTTATACTAGTTTATAACCAGTGTGATGCACGAGTTTTTTGATATGTAATAAATTTTATTTTATGCTACAATTATATTTTTATATAATCATTATTTTTAATAATTTATTTTTATTTTTATTTTAATAATTTAATTAATGATATGCAAGGTTTAAAACTTATATTATAAAATTTTAAAATAAATATGTTATTGATGGAATTCGAATCTTAAAATTTTAGGAGAAAACCAAAGGATAACCAAACTTAGAAAGGGAATATTAATGATTGAAAGATATGATACAATTTGATGTTTTAAATGTTTATAAAAAGTAATATTTTTAATTAAAAATAAATGTGAAAAAGGCAATGAGATAATTACCAATAATTATATGATGTTATTATTAAATTTAAATAAATAGGATAACCATACCGAAAACCGAAGTATAACCAAATCGAAAACCAAAACTTTTAAAATTTTTAATTCTTCGGCTTTAATATGATAAAGTATAGATGTTGATAAGTTGAATGTTGACGACGACGTACTTTCATGTCAAGTTATTTCTTATTTGCTTGATTTCTTTATTTGTTTAATAATTTATATATTTATATTTATGTTTATAAAGTTAGTTTTAATTTAAAATACTTGTATTGATATTATTATGTTAAAAGTATTTCAACAACTTATAAGTAAATTTATCCCAACACCTATATAATTTATAAATATTCTCGCACTTATGACTATATTTTTGGTTTTAAGTCAAAAGCTATTAATTTTGAGATAACCCAACCAAACACCCACGTAAATGTTACTCTTTAGATCTTGACCAAAAAAAGGTTAGGAAATTTGTATAATATGTCCCAAATTAATTGATCATTTTACGAATATGTCCCATCATATTGATTTATTAATTATATGTCTCATTATCAGTTTTTAAGTTTTATAAAGACTAATATATCCTTTTTTATTAATTAGTTATTATTATAAGTATACTACAATTTTAAAATTTTATTAATTAAAAAAAATATTTTATATTTTTTTTAGTACAGGACCAGGGGTGCTTTTTTTAATTTTAACCATAAAATAAATATTTTTTTTGTTTTTTTCTTACACTGGCCCCGCCAGGGACACCCTTAACCAAATAAAATATTAAAATTTATAATTTAAATTAATAAAATTATGTTATTACGAGACATTATATTTTAAAATAAATTTGATTAAAAAGGGTATAATGGTCCTTTCCTGTTAAAATTTGAAGGAAAAACTAATTTTAGGATAGATTTGAAATTTCAAATATATATAGAACATATTTACAAACGGGTGAAAAACCAAAATACCCACATTTTATTTCCATCTTCCCAAAATACCTACATTCAGAATCGTCCACCCTCTTTACCCACGGACCACGCATTTGTGGCCTGCATATAGGGTGCATTTGTGGCTTGCGTATAGGGTATACGCATCTTGCAAATGCGTGGTCTCACTATACGCAATATGTATATGCGCAGACTTTGTAAAATTGAAAGCTGTGCAGTGTGAATAGTACCTAGGATACGCATGTTGACCATGCGTAGGTGAAGATACGCATATACAACATGCGTATGCCAATTTACTATTCATCGTCTTCCCAGCATCGTCGGTGACGTTTTTTGGCAAAAACTTCGATCGATTCTTTCAACCTTTCTAGCAATTTTTGACTATCATATCACCAAAACGATTGTTTTCTTCTCCTCTACAAGCCTATACCCATCGTTTTTTGTTTGTTTCGCCGGATTAGAAAGACCCAAATCGAACCCCTTTTTCGATTGCATTTTCCGATTAGCTCACACACATCCCTGCAGGGCCGAAACTCAAGAAATAAACGGGGGACAAAGAAGACCAAAGCCTGGGTTTCGTTTCGATGCCATCAGGAGGTGTGGAGGTAGCCGGAGGGGGGAGAACGGGGAGAGGCGATTTCGAGGGCGATTTCTCGTTCGCCTGAACGCCGGAGCTGAAAGTGAAAGTATGATAATGACGTTGTAATAACCCTAACTTTGGCAATGCTACAGTGATCCCATGAATAGTAAATTTCGAGGATTTAGAGAAATGGTATATAGGTACTCTATAATGGAAATGGAAAATGAATAAACAGAAACCATGTTAGTAGTGTACATTGAAAATAAGTGACTCGAAATGACGTTAGATTTCAGAAATTCCTGAAGCATGAAATTTTGAGGATTTTGATTTCGAATAAGCTTCTAGTAGACATTAAGGAGCATGGAAACATTATAAGAATTATATATTGAGGGATTAGTGAATTTAGAATTTAGCCAGGGGATTTTTAAGTTAAGAGAATACCAATGGAATTTGGATTGTTAAATGATCTCAAAACCACTGAGATAATGAGGTACATTCGTAACGAACCACAATTAGACGAATATGGAGATTAAGCAACCAAGATTATTAATATAACAAGGATACATACCACATTATTATCTACCAATGTGATTGGCATTTTGCTTAGGAAAACAAGAAAAGAGATTAGAAAATCCAAGTGGTGTCATTAGCCATTAATTTGTTTTTAAGGGTAGATTAGTCTTTTAACACCTAGATTTTTTTACCAAGCTTCCAAGACAAGCTACACAAACAAGTAAGTAGTAAGATTAAGATGAGATCAAAGAAAAACACACAAAAATCTCTCCCCCTTTTCTCTTATACACCATTCGGCCACATCCAAGAAAACAAGAAAATCAAAATCAAAAACCCTAGCTCTCTTCAACTACAAATCTAAGGAAAATTCTTGGGTGTTCTTGGAGGTTAGGAAGGATCATCTACAAAATTTCAAGGCAAACCAACATCATTTGCATAGGTAATAAAATCATGAAAGTTGATGGTGAATAGTGATGAATAGTAACTTTAAGAAACTAACTTGGTTTTTATGATTCCTTTAGTTGATTCAAGTTAATCTAAGGTTGTTTAAGGATTGCCCAAGGTTTATCAAGGATTTTTAAGAGTTATCAAAGCTTCAAGAAGGTATAATCATGCTTGCTCTTTTATGTTTATGATGGATATAGTTGTGTTAGTGATTAAGTGGTATAAATGTTATGATTATGATGTTATAAGTGTTTGTAAGTGATTAAAGTTGATTTTGGAAGGAGTATGTGCTTGTAACCATGGTTGGTAAGATGACCACATGGTGTAGGTGATGGTGTATAAGGTGGATGATTGATTTGGAGGAGTTTGATTTTGGAAAGTATGAAATTACGGCAGTTATAATGTCCGATTTTCGTTAGAACTACAAACTGCCCTGTTTTTGGACACCAATGCAGTACGGTACCTTACTGTCCAGCACACTTAGTGACCATGAAATGATAGAGCTTAGTTCATAGATCGTTTTGATATAAGGTGCGTTAAAATCTGACGTACGGTTTAGGAGAAAAGTCAGTTTTAGTGAAAGACGTTCGAAAGTCGAGAAATCGTAATTGTACCAAATTTGAGGTTATAGTTACCATACTTTAACATGTTTAAAAGCCACGAAATTTTGGGATATGGTAGTAGTGTGGTCAAAGAACTAATACCAGTTGACCTTGCATTAAAATTCGAATTCTAAAATTTATAAGAAATTTTACAGTCGAGTGTGGTTGTTAGGGGAAATGGTAAAAACCCCTGAAACTTCGATTGAGCTTATAAATGGTTAAGTTCTTGAACCTTTGGGATAATAATAACACATTAAACATATGTTGAAGTGTAAAGGGTTTTGTTATACAAGAGGATAGTGAGTAAGAGATGTAGTGTTCTAATGACGGTCCTTTTGTGTTTATAGAAATTCCGGAGGAGGAACCAGCCCTACTGTCAGGATACAGAAATCGAGGCAAGATCCTTCTATCCCTACTTTAAAAATTATTTATCTTCAGAATAATAATGATATCATGGCATATATTTATGTATATGTGATGCTTTTGTTGCTATGTTGCAAAGAGTATATTTTCTTGATTTTGGAAAGTTAAAGAGAGATGAATATGTTTTCTGAAATATGAATATAGAGATGATTATGAATGGAGCGAATATGCTCTAGGGTAAAAGAGATATGAAAGAGAATGGTATCAGTTGTTATCTAGGGTTATATGATTTATAATGCTATATTATAAACATTCTTTTAGTGTATGTTATATACATATATTTTATAGAAGTAATGTGCGAGAATGGAAATGAGATAAGTGAATGACATATGGAAATGTGAAATGGTGTTGATAAATTGAATAATGATCTTATAAAAAGGGGGATTAGCAACAAACTTGCATAAGAGGCTATGTCAGGGCTGTGTGCGACATAGTCTAGTATTCATGATTCGGCACGAAGATGCCAAGGGAGGATGTTAGCAGGTGCCTTCCTCCAGGAGGATGTTAGCAGGTGCCTTCCTCCAGGGATGATGTTAGCAGGTGCCTTCATTCCTTCTACTAGTAGTAAACAGAGAGCGGATACGGTCAGGCGACTGATCATCGTCCTACGTATCTGGCGCCAGTATATATCCCCAAAACTTGAAAGAAAGAATTGAAAATGGTTTTCAGATTTCTATAACTGAAAACAGAAAGGTGTTATGAAACGATGAAATTATTGATATAGATGAAGAGAAACTGATTTTATATTAAATTATAAAATTACTGTACAGGAGGGAAATGAGAAGATGATAGTGAGAGATTTACTCAAGTATTTATGTTATTCTAAAATATTACACTGAAAGGGTATGTTGGTTGTTATAATATTTAAGAAGAGAAACTGATACTGTATTACTTTGGATTTCTTTCTTATAATAGTAAGTGGATGATGTATTATTAAATAAGAGTTTTATTCTTCCTTAAAGTTTATAAATTGGTTACTGCTTACATATGTATATATATGTATACTTGGTTACATTTTAAATTCTAGTTTTCAATATTATCTTGCTGAGCTATTATAGCTCACTCTTGCTACTTATCTATATTCAGCTAGGTATGCCCATACTACGCAGAACGCCCCGCAAGAGGGTAAGGGAAAGGCGACCTTCTGAGAGCTCGTTAGCATCAATCCCCGAGGTAGATGACCATCGCAAGGGGTTTAGTGGGCTTATGTATATTAAGTGTGTAAGTTTGAAAGATTGTAATAAATTTGGTTGTTGAAATGCTTCTTGTAGAAGCATCACTCAACAATGTACTGAAGTATGATTCTGGGTTGTAATAACTTTTTAAATTCTAAACTCTTATTATGGTGAATGTTGTTCTCTGAGCATATGACTGGTGTGTGTGTGTATATTACTGTGGGGTCAATTGCATAAGTATATATATAAAAAAAAAAAAAACCCAAGAGATATTGAATTTGAATGGAAGTTGGTTCATGATGGCCCAAATTCATGACCTCGGATTTGGGGCTGTCACAGTTGGTATCAGAGCTAAGAGTCATAATGCTCAGGAACAAGAGTGATAATAATAAATATATCAGTAATAATAGAAATTGTGAACTCACATCGAGTTCAAGGGGGGGTTTATCGAACGAAGCGTTTATTCTAAGTCGTAATTATAATTTTATAGATTATTGCTAATAAGGGTGTTATTATGCCAAAGGTGTTAAGTTTATGTAGCACGCGAGATCGATATGAGGAAGGGAATACTTGATGTATCGGGAAGTGTACGTTAGATAACCTCGTGAGTAATCCTGGAGTGATCTATCATTTCTTATTCAAAAAGGGGCCGGTATCTTTTCAAAACTTTCTGGTGCCTTTCGAATGTATTTCAAAATTTTATCCGATCTATCTTAGTCAAAATACTTCTCTAAAATTATTTTCGAAAAATGGTGTTTATCATCGTGATTTAAATTTCTCTCTATATTTCTTACTCCAATTAAGAGGAACAGCCCTATATGTATACACGGGGACAATCTGTCTGTGTGATAGAAAGTCGGAGGGGACGCCCTCACTTGTGTTACGTATGGGTTCTTCCATCCTATTGATTTCCCAAATATCCTTTTGTTTCAAATAAGAGCTATTTAAAACTCTTAATCTTATACATTGTTGTGGGACACTTGCTTGTTTTTGGGTTCATTTCAATTCAAAGTTTCTTAAATTCTATAAATTATTTCGAGTATAGAAGATTTCAGTAATGGATGGGATAATGGAAGCAAGGTTTAGAGTATACGTGACTGTACGAGGAAACTCGAGATTTCAAGGGAAATTTCAATAAGAGATAATTAGAGCTAGAAGCGTTTTGATATAAAAGAGGAAGGAATTTCGTGAGAAGAAATGGGTATATTTGAGGATTATTGAGATAAAAGAATATTAGGAATTTTAAGGTATAATTGAGGTTTACTATTGAGAGTAAGGTGTATTTTGAGGGAAAAGTTGGAATAAGAATAAACAAAAGAAGTGGGGATAATTAATGAAGTTTGTGTATTCTGTCTAACTTCCACTGTATTTTGATATTAAATGTTGAGATTCAAGAATATTGATATATATGCGGTGATTGACTTAAATGAAAAGGTTATTGTGCTAAAGGTATTAAGCTTATTTGTCAAAGTTGTATTATGACTGAATATTACTTGTGTGGAGTTAAAAATACTGGGATACATAAATAAGATTAACTAATGATATAGTTGTGCATATATGGAAATGATGTATATTGTACCCTAAATTTGGGTGATTAATGAAGAATACTATTATATACAGAATCATGCCGCCTAAGCGTAATAATAGGATGAATGCAAGGGAAAATGAGAGAGAGGAAGCAAGTCAGAATAGGCAGGGTGAAAACGCTCATAATGAACAAGATCATGAGGAAGAAGAAGATGAATCAACTGGCCAACAGGGAAATCAGGATGGTAACCCTTTTAACCAATTTATGGAACTTTTGAGGCAGAATTTAGCTAATCCACAGAATCCACCACAACCACCTGTTCTTCCCAACCAGGCAGCTAACTCCTCTCGTGCTTTTAAGTCACTAAAACCCCCAGAATTTGAGGGAACCACTAACCCAGTAGCAGCCAGGGCATGGCTGAAAGAGATGGAAAAGGCTTTTGAGATACTGAGGGTAGAGGAAGATCAGAAGACAGTTTTTGCAGCCTATCTCCTAAAGGGAGAGGCGAATTACTGGTGGGAAGCTAAAAAGAATCTGGAAGGAGCGGGAGTGATAACTTGGGAGCGTTTCACTAGGGTGTTTCTAGACAAATATTCCCCTAGGTACTTGGAGAACCAGATGGAAATAAAATTTTTGGAACTTAAGCAGGAAAACCTATCAGTGGCAGAATATGAAACTAAGTTTACAGAACTGTCTAGGTTTGTTCCAGAATTCGTGCGTACTGAAGAGCAACGAGCGAAAAGGTTCCAACAAGGATTGAAACCATGGCTACGTACTAGAGTGGCACCATTTGAGTTGACCGAGTATGCTGCAGTAGTTCATAAGGCATCCATTATCGAAGCTGAGAGTGAACAGACTCAAATAGGACGAGAGAGTAAGAAAAGAAAATTTGAAGGTCAGAAGGGAGGTTCAAGTGAGGGAAGCTATTTTAACAAGTTTGGTAAAGGACAAAAACCCCAGTTTGGAGGAAAGTCAGGGAATAATAAGACTACCAGTGAGACTGTAAATCAGGGTGGTAGATCCACAGGAACTTTTCAATCTAGTCAATCTCGAACACCATTTCCAGACTGTAACACGTGTGGTAGGAAGCATACGGGAGTGTGTAAAGCGTTAGAAATAAACTGCTATAACTGTGGACAAAAAGGACACTATTTTAGCCAGTGCCCATCTGCTAATACCAATCCTAAGAGGGACATCAAGTGTTACCAGTGTGGGAAACTAGGACACATTGCCAGAGATTGCCGTTCAGGGGGATCATCTATGCCAGAACAGAGTGTGACTGCTTCAAATAAACCTACTGCCAGGGTGTACAATATGACTTTAGGGGAGGCATTGAGAAGGCCGGACACAGATGCAGGTGAACATTTTTCTAGTATTTAAATTTTTAGTGTAAATGTTTGGTTAGGGATCAATATGGTCAATGAATGGTATAGGTAGGTTGATAATCTAGATAAGGAAAATCAGTATCTGTTAGGGGTTAGAAATTCTATGAAAAGGAGAATAATAGTATTTTGGGGGTAAACCACAGACTTGTTTATATACGAACAGGAAATATATATTATAGGTAATATTTTCTTACAATTGTTTCAAAGAATCTTATTCTAGTTGGATTTCTGGAAGATTTTACAGAGGCAAGATATAATAAGATTTAAGTATGTATATTTTATGTCATGATAGAGATCAACATAGGGATAAACCATAAGTGAGATATACTACCATTCAAGAGAGGCCAATGTGGTGGTCAATACCCATAACTAAGAAAGGGATGTTGATGAATGACAAGCAAGTTTATGTTGGTGTAATTCTGCGCAAACAAGATAGAGATATTATGAAGGAAAAAGGATGGAGAAAGTGATATAGAAGTTATAAGGTGTAGATAAAAAGGTATCTATGGACAATTTTGACGTGATTCCGGGACGGAATCCTTTTAAGGAGGGAAGGATGTAATAACCCTAACTTTGGCAATGCTACAGTGATCCCATGAATAGTAAATTTCGAGGATTTAGAGAAATGGTATATAGGTACTCTATAATGGAAATGGAAAATGAATAAACAGAAACCATGTTAGTAGTGTACATTGAAAATAAGTGACTCGAAATGACGTTAGATTTCAGAAATTCCTGAAGCATGAAATTTTGAGGATTTTGATTTCGAATAAGCTTCTAGTAGACATTAAGGAGCATGGAAACATTATAAGAATTATATATTGAGGGATTAGTGAATTTAGAATTTAGCCAGGGGATTTTTAAGTTAAGAGAATACCAATGGAATTTGGATTGTTAAATGATCTCAAAACCACTGAGATAATGAGGTACATTCGTAACGAACCACAATTAGACGAATATGGAGATTAAGCAACCAAGATTATTAATATAACAAGGATACATACCACATTATTATCTACCAATGTGATTGGCATTTTGCTTAGGAAAACAAGAAAAGAGATTAGAAAATCCAAGTGGTGTCATTAGCCATTAATTTGTTTTTAAGGGTAGATTAGTCTTTTAACACCTAGATTTTTTTACCAAGCTTCCAAGACAAGCTACACAAACAAGTAAGTAGTAAGATTAAGATGAGATCAAAGAAAAACACACAAAAATCTCTCCCCCTTTTCTCTTATACACCATTCGGCCACATCCAAGAAAACAAGAAAATCAAAATCAAAAACCCTAGCTCTCTTCAACTACAAATCTAAGGAAAATTCTTGGGTGTTCTTGGAGGTTAGGAAGGATCATCTACAAAATTTCAAGGCAAACCAACATCATTTGCATAGGTAATAAAATCATGAAAGTTGATGGTGAATAGTGATGAATAGTAACTTTAAGAAACTAACTTGGTTTTTATGATTCCTTTAGTTGATTCAAGTTAATCTAAGGTTGTTTAAGGATTGCCCAAGGTTTATCAAGGATTTTTAAGAGTTATCAAAGCTTCAAGAAGGTATAATCATGCTTGCTCTTTTATGTTTATGATGGATATAGTTGTGTTAGTGATTAAGTGGTATAAATGTTATGATTATGATGTTATAAGTGTTTGTAAGTGATTAAAGTTGATTTTGGAAGGAGTATGTGCTTGTAACCATGGTTGGTAAGATGACCACATGGTGTAGGTGATGGTGTATAAGGTGGATGATTGATTTGGAGGAGTTTGATTTTGGAAAGTATGAAATTACGGCAGTTATAATGTCCGATTTTCGTTAGAACTACAAACTGCCCTGTTTTTGGACACCAATGCAGTACGGTACCTTACTGTCCAGCACACTTAGTGACCATGAAATGATAGAGCTTAGTTCATAGATCGTTTTGATATAAGGTGCGTTAAAATCTGACGTACGGTTTAGGAGAAAAGTCAGTTTTAGTGAAAGACGTTCGAAAGTCGAGAAATCGTAATTGTACCAAATTTGAGGTTATAGTTACCATACTTTAACATGTTTAAAAGCCACGAAATTTTGGGATATGGTAGTAGTGTGGTCAAAGAACTAATACCAGTTGACCTTGCATTAAAATTCGAATTCTAAAATTTATAAGAAATTTTACAGTCGAGTGTGGTTGTTAGGGGAAATGGTAAAAACCCCTGAAACTTCGATTGAGCTTATAAATGGTTAAGTTCTTGAACCTTTGGGATAATAATAACACATTAAACATATGTTGAAGTGTAAAGGGTTTTGTTATACAAGAGGATAGTGAGTAAGAGATGTAGTGTTCTAATGACGGTCCTTTTGTGTTTATAGAAATTCCGGAGGAGGAACCAGCCCTACTGTCAGGATACAGAAATCGAGGCAAGATCCTTCTATCCCTACTTTAAAAATTATTTATCTTCAGAATAATAATGATATCATGGCATATATTTATGTATATGTGATGCTTTTGTTGCTATGTTGCAAAGAGTATATTTTCTTGATTTTGGAAAGTTAAAGAGAGATGAATATGTTTTCTGAAATATGAATATAGAGATGATTATGAATGGAGCGAATATGCTCTAGGGTAAAAGAGATATGAAAGAGAATGGTATCAGTTGTTATCTAGGGTTATATGATTTATAATGCTATATTATAAACATTCTTTTAGTGTATGTTATATACATATATTTTATAGAAGTAATGTGCGAGAATGGAAATGAGATAAGTGAATGACATATGGAAATGTGAAATGGTGTTGATAAATTGAATAATGATCTTATAAAAAGGGGGATTAGCAACAAACTTGCATAAGAGGCTATGTCAGGGCTGTGTGCGACATAGTCTAGTATTCATGATTCGGCACGAAGATGCCAAGGGAGGATGTTAGCAGGTGCCTTCCTCCAGGAGGATGTTAGCAGGTGCCTTCCTCCAGGGATGATGTTAGCAGGTGCCTTCATTCCTTCTACTAGTAGTAAACAGAGAGCGGATACGGTCAGGCGACTGATCATCGTCCTACGTATCTGGCGCCAGTATATATCCCCAAAACTTGAAAGAAAGAATTGAAAATGGTTTTCAGATTTCTATAACTGAAAACAGAAAGGTGTTATGAAACGATGAAATTATTGATATAGATGAAGAGAAACTGATTTTATATTAAATTATAAAATTACTGTACAGGAGGGAAATGAGAAGATGATAGTGAGAGATTTACTCAAGTATTTATGTTATTCTAAAATATTACACTGAAAGGGTATGTTGGTTGTTATAATATTTAAGAAGAGAAACTGATACTGTATTACTTTGGATTTCTTTCTTATAATAGTAAGTGGATGATGTATTATTAAATAAGAGTTTTATTCTTCCTTAAAGTTTATAAATTGGTTACTGCTTACATATGTATATATATGTATACTTGGTTACATTTTAAATTCTAGTTTTCAATATTATCTTGCTGAGCTATTATAGCTCACTCTTGCTACTTATCTATATTCAGCTAGGTATGCCCATACTACGCAGAACGCCCCGCAAGAGGGTAAGGGAAAGGCGACCTTCTGAGAGCTCGTTAGCATCAATCCCCGAGGTAGATGACCATCGCAAGGGGTTTAGTGGGCTTATGTATATTAAGTGTGTAAGTTTGAAAGATTGTAATAAATTTGGTTGTTGAAATGCTTCTTGTAGAAGCATCACTCAACAATGTACTGAAGTATGATTCTGGGTTGTAATAACTTTTTAAATTCTAAACTCTTATTATGGTGAATGTTGTTCTCTGAGCATATGACTGGTGTGTGTGTGTATATTACTGTGGGGTCAATTGCATAAGTATATATATAAAAAAAAAAAAAACCCAAGAGATATTGAATTTGAATGGAAGTTGGTTCATGATGGCCCAAATTCATGACCTCGGATTTGGGGCTGTCACAGACGTCATATGATGTCAATACGCATTCTACTAATGCGTTTCTCATGATACGCATTCCCCTAATGCGTATCTCAATAGACGCAATAACAATATGCATATTCTGTGGTTAAAAAAGGCGGACAACTTTGAATATAGACATTTCGGGCACCTTCCATAAAAATGTGGTGTAATTTGGACATTTTCTCTTTACAAACCATGTTTTAAATTGGTATATATTATTTTATTTTTATTTTTTTGAAAGGAAAATTTCCATTAAACTGAAATATCACGAAGAACAGCCTCTTCCACACAAGCTGGGAGAGACAAAAAAACTGAATGGCAATTAACTAAACAGGGTAAGCGAGCAAATTCATGAGCTACCCTATTAGCATGATTCCTAATGAAATGAACAGAAGTGTTAACTAACTCCCTCTGGAGCATCTTACATTGCTCGATCACTTCCCCCACTTCTAGCAAGTTCCTTGACGTACTCCTGAGACCGATAACTACCAACATAGAGTCTGTCTCGACCTCCACTACCTGCTCAGTCATACCTTTAGCTTTCACCCAGGACAAAGCCTCCTTAACCCCTACTGCTTCCGCTTCAAACACTGAACCAACAGGAGGTTAAAAAATCCAAATGTTACTCTATAATTCATTAACTAATTTTAACCAACCAAAGTGTCCACAACAAACTGACTTTTAGAAGGTTATACACGATTAGGTTTGTACCACCGGAAAGAACTTGGTTTTAAACGGTTTAGCTCTGATTATGAACTTCTCTTAGAAACTCAGCACCAAATTCGCACTTGAATCCATGAAATCAATAAAGATACTAATCTTGTTGATACGAAGGAAGCACTGTGATGATGGGAACGAAATCAGGGAAAAAAATTTAATGAAGAATTAGGAATATCAAATTTAGAAATTGAGTTTTTTTTAAAAAAAAAAATTATAAATCTATACTATTATATAAATTCCGAAACATGGAAAGTTTTGGTACCTGTTTTTTTATACCAATTTTTTGGTACCTGTTTTTTGGTACTTCGTGAATTTACTTATGTACCCTTCATTATAAAGAAAAATATATATTAAAACACCTAAAATAAATTTTAACATAATATAATTAATGGTAATTAGTCGATTGCCTTTTTCATATTTACTTTTAGTTGAAGATGTTACCTTTTATCATATCTTCCAATCATTAATATTACCTTTCGAATTAAAATACGTTTCCTTTTTGATTTAAAACTAATCTTACAATCATTAATATATACCCGAAAATATCATACAATATTTTTCAATTATTAATAAAATATATTAAAAATATCCTTTGTTTATAATAAGGAAACATTAGTATAATCCGTAAACATGTGTATATTAAATTATATTAATTAAAATTATGTAAAAAATAATGATCATATAAATTGGTACCAGTTTTTTTTTTACCTATTTTTTGGTACTTCGTGAATTTACTTATTTACCCTTCATTATAAAGAAAAGTATATATTAAAACACCTAAAATAAATATTAACATAATATAATTAATGGTAAGTAGTGAATTGCCTTTTTCATATTTACTTTTAGTTGAAGATGTTACCTTTTATCATATCTTCCAATCATTAATATTTCCTTTCGAATTAAAATACGTTTCCTTTTTGATTTAAAACTAATCTTACAATCATTAATATATATATCCGAAAATATCGTACCATATTTTTCAATTATTAATAAAATCTATACTATTATATAAAAACCGAAACATTAAAAGTTTTGGTACCTATTTTTTGGTACTTCGTGAATTTACTTACTTACCCTTCATTATAAAAAAAATAAATACACCTAAAATAAGTAATAACATAATATAATTAATGGTAATTAGTCAAGATACTACCTTTTATAAACAACTAAAAACATCAATCGTATCACATCTTTCCATCATTAATATTTCCTTTCGAACTAAAAGTCTAAAATACGTTACCTTTTTAATTTAAAACAAATCTTACAATCTAAAATAAGTAATAACATAATATAATTAATGATAATTAGTCAAGATACTACCTTTTATAAACAACTTAAAACATCAATTGTATCATATATTTCCATCATTAATATTTCCTTTCGAACTAAAAGTCTAAAAGACGTTACCTTTTTAATTTAAAACAAATCTTACAATCTAAAATAAGTAATAACATAATATAATTAATGGTAAGTAATCAAGATATTACCTTTTATAAACACCTAAAAACACCAATCGTATCATATCTTTCCATCATTAATATGTCCTTTCGAACTAAAACACGTTATCTTTTTAATTTAAAACAAATCTTACTATCATTAATATATACCCGAAAATATCACATTAATATAATAAAATTAACGGTAATTAGTCGATTGTCTTTTTCATATTTACTTTTAGTTGAAGATATTACATTTTATAAACACGTAAAAACATGAATCAGATCATATCTTTCGATCATTAATATTTTCTTTCGAACTAAAACACCTTAACTTTTTAATTTAAAATAAATCTTTCAATCATTAATATATAACCGAAAATATCACACCATAATTTTCAAGTAAAATGTAACACCTAAAATAAATAACAATATAATATAATAAATGGTAATTAATCGATTGCATTTTTCATATTTACTTTCAGTTGAAGATATTACCTTTTATAAACACCTAAAAAGATCAATTGTATCATATTTTTCAATCATTAATATTTCTAATTAAAACACGTTACCTTTTTAATTTACAACAAATCTTACAATCACTAATATATACTCGAAAATATCACACCAAAATTTTCAATTATTAATAAAATATATTAAAAATCATATACGTTGTTTATAATGTGGAAACATTATTATAATCTGTAAACATGAGTATATTAAATTATAACAAATTAAAATTAAAAAAATTATTAAAATAATGATTATACAAAAACATAATTTTAATATTAAATAAAATTTATAACATAATACAAGAAACCCGTGCACTGCAATACTAATAATTAATCGATTATCTTTTCAACTAAAACATATCATCTTTCTATTTTTTTTTCTAATTATTTTCCTTTTTTTTTCTAGAAATATAACGGACAACGTTAATTTCTCATTTTCTAAAAAACACTAGGAGCAATTTAAATTAGTAATTGAACATAATTAAATTATAATTAGTATAAACTAATCAATTACCTTTTTCACCTAAAACATGTGACCTTTTTAATTTTCCCATTTTCTTTTCTATTTTTCTAACTAAAATATCTCAGTTTTCAAGTATATTAAGGGCAGTTCTATTATATGAAATAAAATAGTAATATGATAATACTAATAATTAATCTATTAACTTTTTCAGTTAAAACATATCATTTTTTCTATATTTTATAATTAAAATGCCTCTTTTCCTAGAAATATCACGGGCAACAATAATTTCTCTTTTTCTAAAAACATTACAAGCAATTTATTTAGTAAAATAACATAATTAAATTATAATTACTATAAACTAATCAATTACCTTTTCCACCTAAAACATGTTACCTTTTTAATTTTCTCTAACCAAATCCTCTATTTTTCCAATTATATCATGGACATTCTATCTAATAAAAAAATAATTTTATAATTACTTATAATTAACCGATTATCTTTTTCAATTAAAATCCATCATCTTTTCTAAATTTTTAACTAAAATTCCCCATTTTCTAGAATTATCACGAATAACATTTATATAATTATCATCATTTAATCTCATTTAAAAATTTAAGTCTCCAAAAATTATATTTTAAAAAAATTAATTTAAAAAATTAAAAAATTTAATATAATATTAAAAAAAATCCGTGCATAGGCTAGTTGAATATAATGCTACAAACTCCAACGAAATTGAAAAAACGTTACCCATTCAAAAGGATCAAACATATTAAAGTGTTAAAATCTCTATCAAGCTGGAGAAGATAAAGTAAAATGTTTCGTGCAAATCATAGAAATCCACTAAATGTGATGATTATTGGAAGCGCACAGTTATCATGATAATAGCAGATTTGACATTTCTACTAATAATCTCGCAATTAATCACCAAAAATTAAAGGTAATATGGTTCCGTTAATCGACAAATAATTAGTAGTATAATGAAGATAGTGGATTGTGGATGAGAGATCAAGAGGCCCCGGAGCATTGATAAGGGGTAGGCCACGACCGCATTCATTTGTACTTGAAGCTATCTAGGCTACAATTCTACGAGTAATAAAGAGGCTCAATAGTAATTTCCTAATTTCTTGCAAATTAAACAATGGATTTGAAAGTTATAGCTTACCATACCCCAATGGTTTCAATGGTATTTTAAATGCATGTTTCCGTACGGTACAACTACCTTTTTTTATTATATTTTTTAAGAAACGGTACAACAACTCTTGTTCCAAAATTCATGAGTTGCAGATGGCTTCAAACCAAGGTAGGGTACTACCAAATGTGGAGGGAAAACCAGCTTGTGCGCACCTCGATTAATTCGAATGGTATATTAGCACACTCATATCCCCGAGCATGATAGTCCATTTAATTCGAAACGTTCCAGGAAATCGAACTCGTGATCTCAAGACAGCAAATCCTAAACGTCACTGTCCAAACATTTGGGATATCCCGTGGGGTGGTTGCTTTTTTTTGTAACAACAGATAATCACTGTATGGAGTTCAAAATCGATACTCCCTCCGTCCCAGCCGGTTCTTTACATGGTGGCTGGGCACGGAGGTCAAGGATAGTGGATATAAAGTGGGTGTAATATTGTTAAAATAAATGAGGTAGTGGGTGTAATAGTGATTTTATTGTTAAAATAAGTGAAGTAGTGGGTGTAATAGTGATTTTATTGTTAAAATAAGTTAAGTAGTGGGTGAAATAGTGTAAAGTATTGTTAAAATAAGTGAAGTAGTGGGTGTAATAGTGTTAAAACTTACTATTTTGGGTAATGTAAAGAAATGGTGGGACGGCCCAAAAAGAAAATTGTAAAGAAATGGATGGGACAGAGGGAGTAAAATATAGTGCACTGTTGCGTATAATTGTACGAACAAAGATATTGTCTTCGATCAGTATTACTCCCTCTGTCCCATCCATTTCTTTACATAAAAAACCGCGTATCTGACACGCATTTTAAGATGCATTTTAAGGATAGTTCTATAACTTATTTTTGATATTTTCTTTTTTTGTATAAAAATAGGATTGTTCTATTTTTATACAAAAAAAGAAAATATCAAAAATAAATTATAGAACTATCCTTAAAATGCACCTTAAAATTCGTGCCGGAAACTGGTCCGCAAATATAAACTATTACATGGGACGGAGGGAGTAACTATCAAGGGAGAGTTTGGTTAAGAGGAATTGGAACTTCAAACCCATCTATTGGTATTTGGATCGATAATTTAATGATTAGGAATGAAATTTCATTTTTATTATATGGATAAATCTTTCCCTACTTCTCCCTTAATATATCATATCATTCACATTCTCATTAATCCCATTCTCATATATTTCATTCTCATTCCTAATTTCGATTCCTATTAACGATTCGAACGTGTTCTAAATGTGAAACTCCGATCCTTTGCAATGATTTTCGTGAAAACGTTAAAAATAGTTCATTATTCTGTACTTATAAAAAGGTTTAGAATAATTATTGTGCGATCGACTTTCATATTGTATTATTTTGCACTTGTATAATTTTACTCATTTTCATGCATCCAGCAATGCTTTCTTTTTTTATTATTACTCCATTATTTTGAAAGAACGCGGCATGTGGGAAATCCATTATTCTCGTGACCAGTTGTGATCACGAGGCTACTGAAACTGGCATTTTGGTAGGCTAATGATAACAAGAAGATCATAGGTTCCAGCTATAGTCATGACAAGATCAGTTTTAGCTGCTTATTTTGTACACTACTCCCTCCCTCTCTAAATACGTTTTCTATTTTAACTGGACACCGCCAACATACACTTTTAATAGTTAATATCTTCAATTTCGTATTAATATTACGAATTTTCTAGTGTGTGCTCAAGGGCACATGCTAAGAATCTGTACTACCTTAGTTGTCAAATTTTGATTGGTAGAGATTTCATTAATAATGATGGACCCCTCTGCATTCACATAAATATTCACTAATTAAAATTTGACAACTCATCAAGCACGATTCTTAACATGTGCCTTGGGCACACACTAGACAAACCCTTAGTATTAAATATAAAAAATTTACTGTATAAAAGTACTTATAAATACGAATCCAACAATATCACTTATATTTTATCTTATAGATTATACGTAAATTAGTAATTTGTTTCATATTATGAACAGTTCCGACATTTTAAATAAGAAACATATATTGAGATAGATGGAATACTATTTTGTACAAAAAAGTCAAATTCTATATTATTACCATGTTATTTTTATGCCAGTGTCGACATGAAGGCCGCTTGTAACTTGTGTCAAGCACTCAAGCCTGAATTATTTTGCAGATACTCGTTTGATCTAGTATATTTTGTAGGCTCTACCTTGCAAGATATTCCCGTAAAATTTTAAAATACGAGGATGTCCCCCTAAAATTTATACTCCGTAATTTATGTATCCGCTCATAAATACTACGTACGTACTAGGGGTAATCATAAACCGTACTAAATTGCAAAAACTGCTCGTATCGCACCAACTCGCACCACACCGCGCGGTTTTTATTTTTTGTGGTGCGATTGCGGTTTCAAATTTTGACAAACCGCGCGATGCGGTGCGAGTTGCGGTTTTATTTTTCTGAAATGCGGTTCAAACCGCACCGCACCGCAATATTTAATATTATATATATATATATATATATATATATATATATATTATGTTAGTATTTTGCTAATGATTTAAAGGATAGTTTGCAAGCTATTTGGTTCGTTAGTACATATTGCCTACTAATAGTTTATTTTAGAGCCTTATGAGATAAATTATAATGCCCTAGCCCATCTTTATCTATTTAGTATCACAATATTTCATACTAAAATGTTTGTATTTCGTTAAGTTTATAGACACGATCCACATATGAATTAAGAAATGTGGTTGAGTAAAAACTTTAAAAAATTTATTTCACATGCATGAAAATTAATATTTTAGATTAATATTTATTTTTATCGAAAGTGTAAACCGCACCGCATTTTTGCGGTGTGGTTTATGCGATTTTAAAATTTCGCGGTGCGGTTGCGGTTTGGAAATTTGATCAAACCGCATGCGCAGGTTGGTCCGCGGTTTTAGGGAAAAACCGCACCGCCTGCACCGCGATCACCCCTAGTACGTACTATTCCTTATGTACTGCAATAGAACAAACAAATTAGTTAATCATAATTATAGTGTTGCATATATGTGATATAAATTAATGTTTGTTTAGCAAATATTATGTGTGCAGCAGTGATAGTTACCCGCTATAAAGACGGTCCACTCGCCGGGCACGCGCCCGCGAGTAGGTGCCCGCCTACAGCATAATATTTATCGCTCTCATACACGTGTCCTAAGATATTTAGTTTCCTAAATTACTCAACTTGACAATAAATATCATTAGAAAAATATTCTTGCACAAAATATCTTGTTATCTTGCTCTACAATACAGGGGACAATAGACTATTCAAAGGGAACACAAGGACACCCAGTTGTAGCAGACAAGCTCTGAGCAGCACAAAGCAAGTTGTAGAATGACGCATGTCAGGAAAGGTCACACCAATCACTGTAGCTTTTGCGGCTACCAAGTGGGACTCACTATAGCATTTGTGGCTACCAAGTGGCCTACAGTGACTGGGAGGCTTAACCTATAAATACCCCCATTTTGCACATAAGGTAGGGGATATACCCAATTGAACACACACAACTTCAACAACACAAAAGCTCCCTACATATTCTCCTCTTTAACATCTGATACACTCTTACCAGCTTGATTATTATTATTTCTGATTACTGATTCTTACGCCGGAGGTGCTTGACGGCCACACCCCCGAGCAAGCATTGTTTTGCAGATACCCGAACTCAGGTGACACATCACGGAACAGTAGTCGGAAGCCTCTAATCAGCCGTGGGAGTTATCATTTGGCGCTAGACGGAGGGGGCTATTTTTCTTGAAGAGAAATCCCTCGCCTGCTCTACCAAAATTACCTCCACGAGACAAAACACAAACGAAACAATCCCAAACAAATAGAATACACGCTACTAAAATGGCCCATAACATCAAATCTAAAGGCACCACTACTACAGCGAACCAAGATGAAATACCACCAACAGAAAGAGAAGGAAACACAAACGGTGTTCCGCCGAAGAACCCGCTACTAAACCCAGAGCACCGCATACAGACTAACCCCCCTCGGGGAGACAACCATGAACAAGTCCTTAGCCTTAACCTAACAGGCTATAATCAACAACAAATCGATTTACTCATGCAGATAGCCTCGGCTTTCCCACAACAAGGACAATGGACACCACCAGAGCAAAGAGAGTCCCAAGTGAATCAACACGATGACCGATGCGAGGCACACAGCCGGCCTCGAAGGGCCAATTCCACCTTTTCCCGCCTAGGCTCATCTCAAGAGATAAATCATGACAGGCAGAACAAAAAGCATCATCAACCTGAAACATGGGAGGAAAATATAAAACAGAGAGACCTGAGAAAGGTAATTATAGACAAAAAGGCCGCCTATGAAAAGCTCTTAGCCGAATACGAAAAACAGAGGAAGAGGGAACGATCCCCTATCCGCCCAATAGAGGTCGACAGTGCACAGCCAACAAATGCAGATATGCTGCGTACCATTATGGAACTCAAGAAAAAGATAGAGGGTAATAGCGAGCCAGAGCTAGGCGGCACACCGTTTACTGTAAGACTGGAGGCGGAGCCCCGCCAAAAGGACATCAAACATCATAGCTTTAATTCTTTCGATGGGCTGGGCGACCCAGAAGAGCATCTTAGCTACTTTGACCAGCTAGCTCTCCACTACGAATATAATGATCTAACGCGATGTCGTTTCTTCGCCGCGACTCTTCGCGAAAATGCACAGAGATGGTTCTATAGAATAACCACCAGGTCCATAGATACTTGGCTCGAGTTTAAAAAGCTAGTCTTGAATAAATTCAAGGCGAACCAACAGCACGAGGTTCATACCGTGTTTCTAGAAACTATTGCACAACGCAATGGAGAAACTTTTCAAAATTACATCGACCGCTTCAAGGAAGCCGTCAACAAAGTTGTCTGTGTCAATGAAACAGAGGCATTGGTCCATTTGAGAAGGGGACTTAACCCCTATGAATGCGAAAAATACGTATGCCGTCTCATGGAAACAAAACCCACCACTCTGGCAAAGGCATATGACTTGGCCTCTCAGGCCATCAACGAGATAGAATCTCTGAATGTACTCAAACAATCCAGGGCCCCGCCAACTCAATCGCCATTCTTCCAAAGGGAGAGATTTACCCCCTATGAAAGGCAAACATGTTAACACTAAATCACGCAAGCGCACGTAGTCACAAGTAATACAATTAAAGTTCGTTCCACAGAGATCTGGTTAGGTTTTACTCAGAAAATATGCCTATGCAACAATGTATGGTTTTAATTCACTTCTAAGAAAAATAACAAATTGGATTGATTATCTAAATTAAATTAAGATGCAAATTATAAATTTAAGAATTAACTAATTGACAAGAATTTAAAATCGAATTACTTATATGAGAATAAACATGGAATCCTAGTTTCATTATCTACTTCACTTAGAGTTGCAGCCTTCAATTAAAACATGCGATGGTTTTGATATCTGATCGAATAACACGAAAAGAGTAAAAGTTTCCTCTCGGTATACTAGTACCAATCTACGCATACATCCACAAAAGAGATAGAAGATGAATAGGCACCTACTATGTTTAGACCCTATATCTCTATAGAATTTGAAAACATAAAGGTTGAAGCACAAGTTATCCACTTAGATCACATAGGGTAGCATAATATCTCTATTGATGCCACAAATCATGATGCTAAAACACCAACCTATCCTATGCTAGCATGGCAAGTTCTAAATCTCAAGATCCACTCTCGTTTAGCAAGAGATTAACATATTAGATGTTCGCGACGCACCTAAATTCAATAAGCACAACCATACAAGGATATCAAGAATTCACCACACATAAATCTTTAAGGCATGCAAACTACTAAGCTATGTAGATAAATCCACTAGGATCCCACGACAACGATTAGTTCATAATAAAACTCATCGTCACCATGGGATTAGATGAAAACATGATAATTGACAAAATATAAAAGGAAGAAATAATATTAATAGTAAAAGAACACAAAAGATGAAGTAGATCTTGATCCGTTGCTTATCACGAGCGTTGAATCTCCTTCTCCTTTTCTCTCTTGCAATTCTATGTTACAATAATAAAACGATGATCTAATTTTACAAGGCTAAGATGTGTTTATATATGCCTAGATATCTTGCCCAACAAGAAAAACAACCTAGAATACAATTGGAAATAGGTTTAGGTACCAAAAATACAATTAAAATTCGAAATAGGGCAAAACGGTCATTTTTCAGCAACTTTTCCCCGCACCAGCGCTGCCTGCGCTTGAAGCAGCGCAGCCTGCGCTCCCCTCTCTGTTTATGCACTGTACAGGCGCAGCCTGCGCTCTGTAGAGCGCTGCCAACGCTCCTCTAGCTGGTGGCGGCTCGTTTTCTGCAATTTTCTTCGTTTTTCGTCCGTTTTCTTCCGTTCCTTTTGTAATCACTTCCCTTCTTCAATCCAAAGACTTGCAAAACTCTTGATAGTTGATATTAAGTCACCATTCTTCATTCCATAGCATGATCAACTCCAAAATCAACGGAAAATTCAACCCTAATCGATATTTCTCCAAACCTACACAAGTAAATAAAACACATAAAAACTACGACAAACTTGAGGCCAAATACACCAATTTAAGCCGATACGGAATGTTCCAAGTGGATATAAAATCCACTTATCACACCCCCAAACTTAAACCGATGCTTGTCCTCAAGCATAAACAATTACACTAACTAATTAGTACCACTTCCGTAGGTGATCACGGTTGCATTTGGCATATGCAACAAGCCCTTTAAACCCCTAGGCAACCCTAGTGGACGAGTAAGGTCTCGTGAGGGCCAATAGCGAATGTACCCACAAAATCCAATTAACCTAATGCAATGCAATGCATGAATGCAACTAATATGAAAAATGCAAAGATCCCCTTCAAACTCACCAAAACCAACTAATAGGCAAATATCTCAAATAATGCAAATAAATCCAAGCAGAGCTCGACTAAGTCCCCGTATACTAACAAATACATGAACAGAAATGTGCGTGTGTGCATGCTCATCAGAAATACTCCCAAAACTAGGTCAAAAATCATACATGTTCTTCGCTAAGACAATCACAGGTTTATAAATAGAATAGACTGTAGACACTTCATAACCTAGGAACACCTCCACCCTTATCCAAGGTAGACAGAAACTCATGCTTTATTACTATGACACTATATACAATACACATGCTTATTTAACCGTGCAATGAATGAGACCCCAAAAGGCTTATACAATAATACCCATGTAGCGAGTGTTAGGTCAACAATCCCAAACCACAAGAGCTTTAGGTTACTAGGACTAAGTCCCCTCAGACTTAATTACTCGAGTATTAAATAGCTCACTCTGGTTAATTTTGCATTTAAACAAACAAAAATTGACTCTTTTTTTTTCTTTTTTTTTTTTTCTGATTTTTTTTTCTTTTTTTCTTTTTCATGCAATCTGGAATGAGCCTTTCTCATTTCCAACCCTAGACTACTCATATAAATATGAGCTGGCTACTAGCCAATTGACACCTAGCCATTATTTAACAAATATTAACAACTAGCATGAAATCCCTGGTTTCTCCCAAACTTAGACTTTAGTGCTCCTACGCCATCAAGGGAATAACGAAAATTCTAAATATAATCAAGTGATTAAATCTCAAACATCCAAACAAGCATAACCTCAACCTAGCCCAAAAGCACCCAATGAGACTGTGAAATTAATTTTGTTCCCGTAACATGCAAGTCAATTTCATAGAAACTATAAATCAGCCCTCTACTCATCATCATCACACCCAAATCAACATTCACCTATCAATCAGAATCAGCTCGTCCTAAGGAATCATGAAAAATGCATGCCATGAAAATGCAACTAATATGACTCACATGGTAAAACAAAAATAACAGAATGTCCTAAATGAAACAAACATAGATAATACGAACAAATATATGCATGAATTACGACTAATATGCAAAACATGATATCTATATGAACACAATGACTCACAAATACTACTAACACATATACATACTACTTATCCCCCAAACCACCCCCAAACTTATAATATTCAATGTCCGCATTGAATGGAAGTAAATACAAGGGATAGTAGAAAACATACCTGAAATACCGAAACACATGGGTTGCCTCCCACGAAGCGCTGTCGTTAACGTCATTTAGCCGGACAAATATGATTCAAATCATGGTGGCTCGAAGATCGCATTTGACTTGCCTTTAGCAGAAGGACCATTAACCCATTGTTTGACAACCTTCTTGCTATCTTCCCACACCTTTTCTAAATCAAACTTCACTTTGACTCTTCCTCCAATCGACTTTTTCTTTTTCTTCTTCACACCTCTAAGGTGCTTATGCTTCACAGTCGATTGATAAGAACACTCCTCTACCTCATCATCCATGCTCCACCTTCTTAACACATTATTGTGACCCTCTTCAAAAATTAACAACTCATCATTCAGAAGGACATACTTCAAATGAGATGGAAGTTTTCCGAGCTTGACATTCGAGAGATCTCGAACAGAAGAACTGTCAATGGAATCACTGATGGGATACTTTAGCACATGCATGTCAGATTTTTCGCTCAATAACTTTCTCTGACCCGTATCAACTATTTCCACACTGCAACACTCTTCATCCTCTGTTGGAAATTTCATGGCCTTGAACACATTAAAGGTGACATTCTGATCTTGCACCCTCATTGTAAGTTCTCATTTTTGCACATCGATCAAAGTACGACCCGTAGCTAGAAAAGGCCTTCCCAAGATTATGGGAATCTTCTTGTCTTCTTCGAAATCTAGAATCACAAAATCAGCTGGGAAGATGAACTTATCAACTTTTACCAAAACATCCTCTACTATACCCCTCGGATAAGTGATCGTCCTATCAGCCAACTGCAAAGAGATGTTAGTTGGTTTCGGCTCCGGTAGACCAAGTTGCTTGAAAACAGACAAGGGAATAAGATTAATACTAGCTCCCAAATCACATAAACATTTGCCGAATGAAAGTTTGCCAATAGTACATGGAATAGTGAAACTTCCCGGATCTTTCAGTTTAGGTGGCAACTTCTGTTGCAGAACAGCACTACACTCCTCCGTCAATGCCACTGTTTCAAAATCTTCCAACCTTCTCTTCCTTGACAAAATATCCTTCATGAACTTAGCATATCTCGGCATCTGCTCCAATGCTTCAACAAAAGGAATATTAATGGACAGTTTCTTGAAAACATCCATAAACTTCTGAAACTGTTTCTCTTGACTTTTCTGCAAGCGTCCAGGATATGGCGGAGGTGGATAGATCTGATTATACTTTGAAGATTGCTCCGGAGTAGACTTTTCAACAGGTTTCTTGTTCTTCTCACCATCAAGCTGATCAGCCACTAACTCAGATTTCTCAATTATTGGCACTGCAGATTCTTCAACCTGCTGATTCTGAACATCTTCATCTTCTTCAATTGCTGATTTAGGATCACTCGTAACTTTTCCAGATCTCAAAGTAACTGCATTGACCTGTTCTTTGCTTTCTCTTCTACCTGGATTTGCCTCCGTATCACTAGGAAGAGTCCCCTATTGCATATTCAACAAAGCACTTGTGATCTGTCCCATCTGATTTTCCAAGAGCTTTTGAGAAGCTTGCAGGTTCTTCATCATCATCCTCATATCATCCATCTCTGAATTTTCATTAGAAGTTTGCCCCGTATGAGCCTGGGGCTGTTGCTGCTGAAATCCCGGAGGTTGATATGGTGCCCTTGAAACATAAGGTTGTTGATAGCCTTGATTGAATGGCTTTGCTTGTTGTCCCTGAAACTGCTGCTGATAAGTTTGTTGAGCTCCTTGATTGTTGCTCCAGCTGAAATTGGGATGACTCCTGTTGCTAGGATGATAAGTAGCTGGTACTTGTGCAACAGGTCTCTGAAAATTACTCACGAACTGTGTTGATTCAGAAGAGATAGCACACTGATTCGTCTCATGTGCGCCCGCACATAGCTCACAAACACTAGCCACCTGCTTAACTCCATAATTTGCAAGAGAATCCACCTTCATAGTCAAATCCTTCAACTGAGCTGCAATAGCTGAAGCTGTATCCACTTCAAACAAACCTGCTACCTTGCCTTGATAAAGCCTCTGGGTTGGATTCTGATATTCATTGGCAGCCATCGTCTCAATAAGTTCATAAGCTTCATCATAGTTCTTCGTCCATAGTGCTCCACCTGATGCTGCGTCTAGCAAAGTTCTAGATTGTGCTCCCAACCCATTGTAGAAACCATTAATCACCATCCAGTCAGGCATACCATGATGTGGACACCTACAAAGCATCTCCTTATAACGTTCCAAAGCCTCACATAAAGATTCTCCAGAGTGCTGCTAAAACTGAGTTAGCTGGTTCCTCATTGCTGCAGTTTTCGCCATAGGGAAGAACTTAGTAAGAAACTTCTGAGCAAGATCCTCCCACGTAGTAATGGAACCAGGTGGTAGAGAGTGTAACCAACCCTTGGCCTTATCCTTCAAAGAGAATGGGAAAAGCCTCAACTTGATAGCATCATCCGAAACACCATTGAACTTGAAAGTATCACAGATCTCGATAAAGTCCCGAATATGCATGTTAGGATCCTCCGTAGGAGCACCCCCAAACTTAACCGAATTCTGTAACATCTGAATAGTGCCCGGCTTGATCTCGAAAGTGTTAGCTGCAATAGCTGGCCTGATAATGCTAGACTGGATATCATTGATCTTCGGCTGAGAATACTCCTTCAAAGCTTTAGCTGCTGCTGCATCACCCATCTCTACAGTAGTTTCAAGTTCCTCTGTCTTATTCTCCAAATTCTCTACACGATCGTCTTTTGCCAGTTTTTGTAAACGAGCTTGCGAACGTGTTTGCATGCAACCCTAAGTACCTGAAACACCACGAAACAAACAAACTAAGTAAGAAATCCGAGTCAGTGAACGCTAACGACCACTGATGACAAGCACATAAACTAAAATAAAACACCGATGATCCCCTGCAGCGGTGCCAAAAAATTGTTAACACTAAATCACGCAAGCGCACGTAGTCAAAAGTAATACAATTAAAGTTCGTTCCACAGAGATCTGGTTAGGTTTTACTCAGAAAATATGCCTATGCAACAATGTATGGTTTTAATTCACTGCTAAGAAAAATAACAAATTGGATTGATTATCTAAATTAAATTAAGATGCAAATTATAAATTTAAGAATTAACTAATTGACAAGAATTTAAAATCGAATTACTTATATGAGAATAAACATGGAATCCTAGTTTCATTATCTACTTCACTTAGAGTTGCAGCCTTCAATTAAAACATGCGATGGTTTTGATATCTGATCGAATAACACGAAAAGAGTAAAAGTTACCTCTCGGTATACTAGTACCAATCTACGCATACATCCACAAAAGAGATAGAAGATGAATAGGCACCTACTATGTTTAGACCCTATATCTCTATAGAATTTGAAAACATAAAGGTTGAAGCACAAGTTATCCACTTAGATCACATAGGGTAGCATAATATCTCTATTGATGCCACAAATCATGATGCTAAAACATCAACCTATCCTATGCTAGCATGGCAAGTTCTAAATCTCAAGATCCACTCTCGTTTAGCAAGAGATTAACATATTAGATGTTCGCGATGCACCTAAATTCAATAAGCACAACCATACAAGGATATCAAGAATTCACCACACATAAATCTTTAAGGCATGCAAACTACTAAGCTACATAGATAAATCCACTAGGATCCCACGACAACGATTAGTTCATAATAAAACTCTTCGTCACCATGGGATTAGATGAAAACATGATAATTGACAAAATATAAAAGGAAGAAATAATATTAATAGTAAAAGAACACAAAAGATGAAGTAGATCTTGATCCGTTGCTTGTCACGAGCGTTGAATCTCCTTCTCCTTTTCTCTCTTGCAATTCTATGTTACAATAATAAAATGATGATCTAATTTTACAAGGCTAAGATGTGTTTATATATGCCTAGATATCTTGCCCAACAAGAAAAACAACCTAGAATACAATTGGAAATAGGTTTAGGTACCAAAAATACAATTAAAATTCGAAATAGGGCAAAACGGTCATTTTTCAGCAACTTTTCCCCGCACCAGCGCTGCCTGCGCTTGAAGCAGCGCAGCCTGCGCTCCCCTCTCTGTTTATGCACTGTGCAGGTGCAGCCTGCGCTCTGTAGAGCGCTGCCAGCGCTCCTCTGGCTGGTGGCGGCTCATTTTCTGCAATTTTCTTCGTTTTTCGTCCGTTTTCTTCCGTTCCTTTTGTAATCACTTCCCTTCCTCAATCCAAAGACTTGCAAAACTCTTGATAGTTGATATTAAGTCACCATTCTTCATTCCATAGCATGATCAACTCCAAAATCAACGGAAAATTCAACCCTAATCGATATTTCTCCAAACCTACACAAGTAAATAAAACACATAAAAACTACGACAAACTTGAGGCCAAATACACCAATTTAAGCCGATACGGAATGTTCCAAGTGGATATAAAATCCACTTATCAAAACACCAGCCCAACATCAAGTACAAACTACTAATGGGCCTTCGCTTCCCTCCCAGAGATCGCAATCTGAGACCCTGGTCAGAGATCGCTTGGGGCCAACCAACCCGCCCAGACCGGATAAACGCCCAGAGCCAAAATGGACAAAGTTCACACTCCCAAGGGCGACCATTTTAAGAGAAATAAGGGGAAAACCATTCTACATGCCTCCTGCCCCAATATTTTCCTCACCCGATGACAGGCCAAAAGACAAACACTGTGATTACCACGAAACGCATGGACACTACACAGATAGTTGTTTGTCCCTCAAATATTTCTTGGAAAGACAAGTCAAAGCTGACAACCTATCTCAGTATTTGCCAAGACAAGTGCTAGGGGCGTCCACCTCGCAAGGACAGAATAAAAATATCGTACATACCGTCTTTGGCGGACAATCTTCACCGCCGAGAGAAGAGCACACCATCTATGCAATATCACAGGGACCGCCCAATATCATTACTTTCATAGACGCAGACTACAAAGGCATCGACCCAAATCACACTGAGGCACTAGTTGTGTCATTGGGCGTCGCCAACAATGAAGTAAAAAGGATCCTCGTCGATAACGGGTCCTCGGTTGATATATGCTTCAAACACACTTGGGACAGGTTAAAACTAGATGGTGAAAAATTAGAAACATGTCCTGATGAGACACCTCTATACGGTTTCGGCCACAACGCCGTTCCAATTGCGGGCATCGAAAGGCTCCCTGTCTATTTCGGCAAATCTCCCAGGCAAGTATGCCGAATCGTCAAATTCTACATCATCAATACCGCCTCCTCTTATAACATTATCTTGGGAAGGCCCACACTAAACATGCTCAAGGCAGTCACTTCTACCCCTCACCTCAAAATCAAATTCCCCACTCTTAACGGGGTAGGAGAAATCAAGGAAGACTGAGAAACTTCCAAAAGATGCTATGGCATAGTACTCACCCTGGGCAAAACTGAACCCAGCAATCTTCGCCGAGAAAAAGCAAACAAGAGAAGGCGAGAAAAAAGACAAAGGCACGCTGAACATCAGCAAAATCACAACAAGAGAAAGAAAGAGGTACAATTCATAGACGGGCATGACCCGACATTAGAAGACCCACCCCGGATAGATGCAAACCTCTTGAAATGTCTTAAACGAGAGGAGAAACCACCAATTAGCCCCACGGTACAAACAGAAAAAATAGAAATTGTGCCCGGAGACTCAAGCAAAAGCGTAAGTGTAGGAGCAGGTTTGGACTCAATCTTTAAAGCCGAACTCACAAACCTTTTAAGGAAATACGCAGATGTCTTCGCATGGAGCCCAAAGGATATGCCAGGTCTAGACGAGTCCGTAGCAATCCACAAGTTAAATGTGGACCCTGACAAAGCCCCAAAAATACAAAAAAGAAGAATTTTACGCCAGAGCGACAGCAGACAATTGATGTTGAGATTGACAAACTCTTGGATGCAGATTTAATCTGCGAAGTCACCTACCCTAAATGGGTTGCAAATGTGGTACTGGTGAAAAAAACTAATGGAAAATGGCGAATATGCGTGGATTACACTGATTTAAATGCAGCGTGCCCAAAGGATCCGTATCCACTTCCTTCAATAGACCAACTCATCGATGCAACAGCTGGCCATTTGATGCTAAGCTTCATGGATGCCTATTCAGGCTACAATCGGATCAAAATGACCCCGGAAGACCGAGAAAAAACAGCTTTCATTACACATAGGGGGTGTATTATTATAAAGTCATGCCATTTGGACTGATCAACGCCGGTGCCACCTTCCAAAAAACCATGAATAAATCTTCGGTGGACAGTTGGGCCGCAATATGGAAGTATATGTGGATGATCTCAAAGTGAAGTCTCTCCTAACGGCTTCTCACCTCCAAGACTTAGAAGAGTGTTTTTCAACTCTCAGAAAATACAACATGAAACTCAACCCAGACAAATACGCGTTCGCACTAGATGCAGGCAAGTTTCTTGGTTTCTTGGTATCTCACAGAGGCATCGAGGCCAACCCCGAAAAAATAAAGGCTATAATCGACATGCAATCGCCCAAAACCTTGAAAGATATACAAAAGTTGATAGGAAGGTTAGCCGCTCTCAGAAGATTCATTGCTAAATTAGCAGATAGATGCCTCCCATTTTTTGACACATTGAAGGGAGCAACAAAAACTAAGGCAATATCTTGGACAGACGAATTCCAGAAAGCCATCGAAGATCTCAAAACTTATCTCTCTTCTGCTCCATTACTTGCGATCGCAGCTCCTTCAGAACCGCTATCACTATACTTGTCCGCCACAGATAAAGCCGTGGGGGCAGTACTCATCAAAGAGGAAAATGGCGAGCAAAAACCAGTCTATTATGTCAGCCAAGTGCTCAAAGATGCGGAAACCAGCTATCCAAACGTCCAAAAGTTTGCTCTAGCTTTGGTGGTAGCAAGCAGAAAATTGAGACATTACTTCCAAGGTAGACAAATCAGGGTCATCACAGACCAACTGCTAAGAAAAATACTGCACAAGCCGGACCTATCTGGAAGGTTGATCAATTGGGCCGTAGAGCTCGACCAATTTGACTTAAAGTACAAACCACGAACCGCTATTAAAGCACAAGCACTAGCGGACTTCATAGTTGAATGCTCATTTTCAGAAACAGAGAAAGAAACTCCTGGAAAAAACATTGCCACGCCGGACAACAATTGGTAACTGTATGTAGACGGTTCCTCCACAAACACCCGTTGCGGGGCGGGTCTTATCCTTACCAGCCCCGATGGTTTCCAAGTCAAGCAAGCCATACAATTGAATTTCAAAGCCACAAACAACCAAGCGGAGTACGAGGCACTCTTGGCCGGCTTAACATTGGCAAAAAACTTGCAAGTGAGGAAAATCACCATCTACAGCAACTCGCAACTAGTTGTTCGCCAGACAACGGGCGATTATTCTACAAAAGACACAAGTCTCAGCAAATACCAAGAGATGGTACAAGCAATACTCTCCCAATTTGAGAAGTACATCCTGGAATAGATAGACAGAACAGATAATACAATGGCGGACATGTTATCCAAATTAACACAAGGAGAAAAAATGGATTCCGACACAGTGTATTTCGAGGAATTGCAAACTCCCAGTATAAACAACCTACCCGTCATGGACATAGACCCGCTAGTAGATAACTGGATGACTCCTTATATCCGCTACTTGGAAAGCGGTGCCCTGCCAGACGACAACATAAAAGCTAAAGTGCTCAAATCTCAAGCAATAAAGTACTTTATACAAGAAGGCACCCTGTACAAAAGAAGTTTTGACTCTCCCGTACTCAAATGTGTCGATGAGGAAGAAGCTTTGTATTGTATGAGAGAGGTCCACGAAGGCATCTGTGGTAACCACATGGATGGGAAGGCATTGGCACATAAGATACTCAGACAAGACTATTACTGGCCCAAAATGCATAAGGAATGCAAAATTTTCACCAAGAAATGCCACTAATGCCAATTATTCAGCAACATGTCCAGAAAAGCACCAGCCCTTCCAGCAGCCATCTTATCACCAATACCGTTTGTAGTCTGGGGCATTGATATCATGGGACCTTTCCCCAAGGCAAAAGGTGATCTGCAATATGTAATGGTCGCTATTGATTACATGACCAAGTGTGCCGAAGCAAAGGCACTCAAAAACATCACACAAGATGATGCAATCTGTTTTGTCACTAAGCAAATTATTACAAGATTCGGAATTCCGGTAGTACTCATATCCGACAATGGCACACAATTCGTTGGATCAAAATTCACAAAGTTCCTATCTGATTATGGGGTAAAACACAAAAAGGCTTCTGTATGCCATCCTCAAAGCAACGGTCAGGTTGAAGTAACCAACCGCATCATTGTTAGGGGCCTAGAAAAAAGGCTAACTACTTCCAAGAAAAAGTGGCCGCATGAGTTGCCTAACGTTCTTCGGTCTTACCGGACATCAGCCAGGACAAGTACAGGAGAATCCCCTTTCAAACTAGCTTTTGGTACCGAAGCCCTTCCCCCAATTGAGATTGGATCCTCATCCTACCGTGCCATCAGTTTTGAAGAAGACGCAAATAGCCAAGGACTCAAAACAAACCTTGACCTTCTAGATGAAGCAAGGGAGTCCACTGTCGAAAAAATGGTCGCCTACAAAGAAAAGACAAAAGAGTTTTTCGGCAAAAGGGCCAGAATCAAAGCTTATGTGCAAGGCGATTTGGTTAACCGGGCAACCGAAGCATCCGACCCTAGACACACTGGCAAACTTATGCCAAAGTGGGAGGGTCCTTATAAAATCATTCAAGTACTAAGGCCGGGTTCCTACAAGCTAGCACGCCTAGACGGCACGGAAGTCAACAATACTTGGTATGGAGACAAACTGAGAAAATATTACCAGTAGATGGTTATGCAGTCTGTACTTTCTCTTGTTTGAAATCAATGGTATTGTGTTTCAATGAAACATCTTTTGCACAAAAGCAACCAACTTCAATAGCAAAGTCCCCTAGACGGTCAAGCAACCAACTACAATAACAAAGTCCCTAGACGGGCAAGCATCCAACTACAATAGCAAAGTCCCTAGACGGGAAAGCATCCAACTACAATAGCAAAGTCCCTAGACGGGCAAGCATCCAACTACAATAGCAAAGTCCCTAGACGGGCAAGCATCCAACTACAATAGCAAAGTCCCCTAGACGGGCAAGCAACCAACTTCAATAGCAAAGTCCCTAAGCAGGCAAGCAACCATCTACAATAGCAAAGTCCTTTAAACGTCTAAGCAACCTATTACAACAGCGAAATATACTACAAAAGCAAGTTACTCTGTAATAGCAGGCAACTGCAAAAGCTAAGTCCCCTAGATGGGCACGCAACTTACTACAAAAGCGAAATGCTCTATTATCACACTCAACAGGAGCAAATTTCCTTAGCGAGCAAAAATAAATAAAGTTTGACAACACAAGGGTCTACTATGACAACAACGCTAAGGCAAACGACTACAGACGGCTTACAAACAACTACACAAGTACATGGCGTAAAAATGCAATATAAGGAGAAACAAAAGGAAAGTACAAACAAATGCGATGGGAAAAGAGAAATTTTATTTATAAAAATATTTTCTTATTACAAGCATGGGTTACAAGGATTGAGATTCCTACATCTAAAACCCTTCATGCTTGGGGAGCCTTCTTCTCAGCATCCGCGTCCTTCTTGCCGGAGCTCTCACCCTGCTCCGGCGCACGGAAATGGAAGTCGATTGCATCCGTCTCCGCCGCCTCCTTCGCAGCACGAGCAGCGACGACTTTCCGAGCGAATTTCCGGCATTCCTCAGCCTCGTACAGGTCGCCCTCCTCCTCATAATGAACAACAAGGCTTTTCCACACTTCTTCGCTCTCTTTCGAGATGCAAAGCTCACGACCCCAGGGAAAAGGGGTGAAAAACTCATTCATATCAGAGATATCCATACTATAGTTTATAAAGAAAGATTTTTTCTAGAGAAAGGGGGAGAAAAGGGTGCTCAGGATCAAGCAAATTACCCTCCCTTTTATAGGGGTGAAAGAAGGTTAAAACAATCCGCAGTCAAAATTCTCCATCCCCATGCAGACTGCAGTAAAGACACAGTCAAAATACTATGATTCACATACAATATTAAATGCTCAAAACAAATTCCCACAGTCAAAATGCGTGATTTCCAGGTAACATTTCCCAAAAACTTATTTACCTCTACCTTTGACAAAAAAAATAACACACGCAATGCAATTATATTTCTCCACAAATTGCAAAAGTATATTCCACCAACCACAAAATACTTCAGTGTTTAAAAATTCTCAAGTGCAAATTACATCAACCTGTTTACAAGTCGCACAACGGACAGACCCGCTGAGTGATTTCTAAACAAGGCAAAAGAAAAATCTACACAAATACAAGAAAAATCACCCCCAGCGGGAAGCGCTCAACGGGCTTGTCATGCCTCTCAGTGACTCCTCTTCCCCTACATCTTCTTCCTCGCCATAAATGGCCGCTATAGCTAACAGCGGTGTAACAGCCTCTACAACCGAAACCTCCTCGTCCACAACCATGTCATCTTCAGCGGCTTGCACGCCAACATCATGAACGGCGGCATCAACTTGACACCCAACACTTACTTTGGCCACTTCCCCAACGCGGGCTTCTAGTAACTTTACTTTTCGCTTGGCTTTCCTGGCTTTTGCCTTGAGTTTGGACGTTTTACTCTTCAAGCGGGCTATTTCTTCAACATTCTCAGTGGCCCTCTGCCTTAGCTCAACAAGTTCAACCGACTCATCCCCAGTTACCGCTACACGCACCTTAGCGGTTTCCTCTTTTACAATCTTAGCAAACTCATCACTATTTCTGAATTTCCTTATTGCATCCTCTTCGGTAGGGCGAGAATCAAGATGAGCCTCAGCATCCTCAGCACGCTCCTTTTCAAACCTTAGCAGGACTTTCAGATTGCGAATCTCTTCAGATAAAGCCTCCTTATCCGCCATCAGTTCAATTTTATCCTCGGCCAAGAACTGTCGAAGATCTGAACTATACGCGTAACTCGCCTTGATATCGGTCTTGTCCGTCTCAATCTCATGCAGAGCTTTAGCAGCATTATCTTTCACCAACTTCTCAGCGGCCAGTTCCACCTCAAGCTGTTTCACTCTTTCTTTCAAAGCAATATTACTGCTGCGGTATTGATTACCTCGAGCCATCAGACCCGTGTACATGCACTGGTTCTACACAAGACACACAAAAGTTACTAGCGGGCACAGAAGAAAAATTGCGTCGAAAACAAGACTATTACAAATATACATACCCGCGCAGCGTATTTTTGGGACAGGCGCCACATCCGCTCCCAACTCAACCCATTCATCATCATCAGTCATGGAGTCAACAGTAAAGCTGTTAGGCCCCGATTTGAATAGAAAGCCGTAGCCAGGCCTCACCCCGACCTCTGCATCATTGACTTCATCATCACTGCTCGTGTAATAAACAATCTCTTCAGAAGACTCTGCACCATCATCACCACCATCTTTTTCAGTATCATCAGAAGAGGTATCAACGGGTTCATCCACTACCCGGTTCACGGGAACATAATCACCTACCCTGCTAGCTTCAATCCGTCTACGCTTGGAGGGACCTGCTTCATCCACGACCTTACGTTTGGATTTTTCAGAAGCAACACCCGGCATATCTTCAACATTAGTATCCACTACTACCTCAATCGTCTTAACCGTAAGAATGTCTCCCTCAGCATCCAAATCAACAACTATTCTGCTCCCTCTGGCAGGCACTGTCTCAGAAAAAGCAGCCGACCCTCGCTCAACCCTTCGAATCATAGATCTATACTCCCTTAAAAGAATATTGGGCTCATTCTCACCAACTTGCAGGCTAGCAGCATATTGCCTCGCCACAGTACCAGGACTGTTACCACCCATATCAACGGCCACATCCTTCTCAACAGCAACACCAGTATCAGCGGGCACATTGCCCTCAGCAGCTACATCAGCCTCGACGGTTTTCTCAACATCAACAGCAACATCATCTTTAGCACTATCTTCTTTTGAAGGGCTTTCTCTCCCTCTTGCTCAAAACTAGCACTCTCATCAATTGGCTGACCCTCTCCACCCACAACCCCAGCACTAGCACCACCTAACAATTCCTCCGATAAAGAATCGGCATCAGAATCTATGTCATCTCCAGATATTTCCTCTTCAGGAACGGGCTCTTTCACAGCGGTTACAGGGTCATCAATAGGAATAGAAGCTTCACCACCCTCGACATTGCCAGACAAGTAAAAAACATCCATGATATTATCAGCAGCAAATAAACCAGTACGGAGTCATTTTGGTCTTGGCGGTACAGTAAGAAGGAAATCCGCATATAACTTTGCTTCATTCAAACCCAGAGTTAGGTGTAGATCTAGTTCCTGCTTACGAGGATCCAACACTGCAACAAAAACAAGGAAAACAATCAGTCAAATTCTATACGCATACAACAAAAATTAACGAAACACAGAAACTTACAGCAATGCCTTCTCAAGTCAGCCGGGTTGATCAAATTCTTTTCAGTCCATACTTTGCCCAACGACTTCACAAGACTGCAAAGGACATCCATCTCATTACGACTAAGGCGATTACGGTCCACCGTGTACCCACATTCGACTTTCTTCACAAAGTTCCTATGCCAAGGGAACTCGCCACCACCAATAATGAAGAACTCCTCTTGCCAACCTGCCATCCCCTTGGGAAATATAAATGGTCGATGCCCGCCCATGGCCCGTTCTAGGCGGCTCTGAGGTTTGACAAACTGCAACTTATAGAAAGGCTTCGCACGACTTGCCTTAACATCAAACAAGCAGAAAAAAGCCTTGAAAGATGGTTGTTTACCTCTGTTTTCGCAGCTGGCAATAAACCAGTTGATAGCCCTTATCGAAATAGATCCATTATGAACTTGTGCAGCGGAACACGGAAACCACTCTTTAAATGGCTTACCGGTATACAAACGGACCCATCATCAAAGCAGTGATATAGCCTATCCCCGGGCTCTGCCCGCCTCCAGAAATACCCATCTTCAATCTTGAACATCCTTCCAACATATTCAGCCCACTTATCAGCCTTGAAAGTACTGGCATGCTGGAAATGAGGAAACTTAGCGAACTTAGCGTCCATTTCCGCATTAGAAAATGCCGTAGGAGCAACTTTGGTCGCCCGAAACAAACTCTCACTACTCTCGAAATACTTATAGCGGTTTCTTGCCAGAACGGCCGAAAAAGTCAACATATTTGGATCCGCCCAGCGCCCATAACCGTTTATCATGGCTTTTCTCTCCCCGGTAGCGGCATCTACAAATTTATCATCCATCTGCGACAATTGAAAGTCATAAATTATCAACTACAAATTGCCCGCTACCGCAACCACAAGGTACATCCGGTTTCCTAAGCAATTTCAATTACTTTTTTACACAAATATTTCAAGAAAATGGTTCATATCCCATTTCCCCCCACAAACAACAAAAACCCTAGAATCAAAGACCATTTTTTGCACAATTTACAAAAGATATACATACATATACATAAAATCTCAGTATACATACACATTACAAATCACAGTTTCCCAGGAATCGAACCCACAAATCGCAAGAAAACCCACCAAACATAGATTACAAACCCACTCCGACCAATAAACACAAAAACCCACTCGCAAACATATATTACAAAACAAAGTTGGAAATAAAGATCGCACAAAGCATTATCGGAAATAGAAATCACAAAAGAAAGTATGAGCAAAGACAAGTGCATACCTTGAATCAGGAGGATAAAATGGCTTCAACAGCAGAATGATCCGTAAAGCAACAGCAAGAACACAGTAAAGAACTCAAACGAAGCAAAGAGAACAATTGTGGACAGCAGTAAAAAGTGACAGAAATAATGCACAACTCCCCCTTTTTAATAGCGTGGGGCACGTGTAACAAAGGTGAAAAAGGAAAAAACTCAACGTGACCAGCTATGATTGGGCCACGTCATCATCACTGGCAGTAAATAACTGCCTCGATACAAGCAAAACTACCCACTCGGTAATAACTTCCCACTTTCTCTTCTAGATTACATCACGAAAGGACATTCTCTTTCCACCCAAAGGTCACTTCTCATTAATACGCACTACCACTTATCATTTTCATATTATTAGCATTAAATATTATTCTTTCATTTATTTCGATTCTCATTTATTAGCAGAAATAACATTTATTTCACATCAGTTACGACTATCAAACAAAAATGTTTCAAATCACAAGCCCGTCAAGCACCAGCATCCAATGCATAAGCTGCCTGCTATCAAAATTTTTTCTAACTCCTAAGTGTTGTCCGCCAACACGTGGGGGGCAGCGGATCAAAATTTTTTTCGAACTCCTAAGTGTTGTCCGCCAACACTTGGGGGGCAGCGGATCAAAAAGCTTTTCTCACTCCTAAGTGTTGTCCGCCAACACTTGGGGGCATCATATTGCAAAAACTTCTAAAGCATACTCAAGCATTTATCATTTCAGTTTTTCTCCTCCCCTCATCCGCTAAAAGCGCATAGGTACCCGCTGTAAAGACGGTCCACTCGCCGGGCACGCGCCCGCGAGTAGGTGCCCGCCTACAGCACAACATTTATCACTCTCATACACGTGTCGTAAGATATTTAGTTTCCTAAATTACTCAACTTGACAATAAATATCATTAGAAAAATACTCTTGCACAAAATATCTTGCTATCTTGCTCTACAAGACAGGGGACAATAGACTATTCAAAGGGAACACAAGGACACCCAGTTGTAGCAGACAAGCTCTGAGCAGCACAAAGCAAGTTGTAGAATGGCGGCATGTCAGGAAAGGTCACACCAATCACTGTAGCTTTTGCGGCTACCAAGTGGGACTCACTGTAGCATTTGCGGCTACCAAGTGGCCTACAGTGACTGGGAGGCTTAACCTATAAATACCCCCATTTTGCACATAAGGTAAGGGATATACACAATTGAACACACACAACTTTAACAACACAAAAGCTCCCTACATATTCTCCTCTTTAACATCCGATACACTCTTACCAGCTTGATTATTATTATTTCCGATTACTGATTCTTATGTCGGAGGTGCTTGACGGCCACCACCCCGGGCAAACATTGTTTTGTAGATACCCGAACTCAGGTGACACATCACGGAACAGTAATCGGAAGCCTCTAATCAGCCGTGGAAGTTATCAAGCAGGAAAGAGATAGATAGTTCAATGTGCTCATCGGCGCCTGACCCTGAGATGTGGATCATCCAAGGCACATTAGCATGGCGTACTCCTCCTGTTCGAACCGGGAGAGATGTCTGGACGCTGTTTAACAAGAAAAAGGTGTTTTAGACGCTGTTTAACAAGAAAAAGGTGAATAAAACAGCAAGAGTGAAGAAATAGACTACATAAATTGCGGTATTAAGTTTGAGATAAACACGTATATCACTTTATTAGTAGAGCACACTTGAGGCTTGAGAGTGTTGATGTGAACTCAATATTGGTGCACTTGTTGTCATGTATTTTGGCAAAAGCAACAGCTTCTGTTTGTCAAAGGAAATCGTACCAGCATCATCTCTGGAAAGAAGCATGTAAACGTTACCCCCACAAAATTAACAACAAAATGATGACTACTATAATTTTTCTTTTAAGAGTTGTATGTCATCGAGAACCACCGGTTAATTAATAGCATCACAAAGTTGAGTTACCGTCCGGCGGAATTACCTCTTCTCATGTTGTTGAGTATTTTCTTTGAGTTGTATGCAAGCTTCGTACGGTACGGACAGGGGCGGACCAAAAGAGAGACCAAGGGTGGCCTTGGTCCCCCCATTCTGAAAAATTGCAAAATTTCACCATGTAATTTTTTTTTATTTTAAAAACATGAAATTTCATCATGTAATTTTTTTTTTTTTTTTAGATTTGGCCCCTCATAGTTTTTTGGGCCCGAGAGCCTGGGTCCGCCCCTGGATACGGATGCGCTACTTGTGGTGGCCGGTAGACCTGGCAATCATGTCGTGTCGTGTATTTTTGTTTCGTGTACTTTCGTGTTTCGTGTACTTGAAGGTGAAATCCATATCCACCCGAAATGAATTCGTGTACTTGAATGTGAAACCTGTATCCACCCGAAATGAATTCGTGTCGTGTTTCGTGTATATATTATATAAAATTAAAAATAAAATTTAATTAAAATTTGTTCGTAAATATTATATTCATATGAAATATACATAAAATATTTTATATTTCTATATATAAATTCAAATACAACTCTATAAAAACTTGTAAATATGTATATTTTTGTGTAAAATATATATCTTTATAAAAATAATATTTTTACACAAAAATAATATTAATATATACATAAAATCTATAACTAGTAAATTATAAACATCTTTATTTCGTGTACTTTCGTGTACTTTCGTGTACCCGAAATGAAAACCCATATCCGACACTAAATATTTCGTGTAATTTCGTGTTCGTGTACTTTCGTGTTTCGTGTACCAAAAATCAAAATCCAAAACCGTATTTTTCGTGTCTTTTCATGTCGTGTTCACGTGTCACGTGTCAAATTGCCAAATCTAGGGACCGGTGATGGACTAACGTGAGTGCTGAACTGGTAATTAAGGTACTCATTCCAAAGTTAATATTTGAATTTGAACTAATTATTACTCGCTCTGTCGTTCCTTTTCTTATCATTTCAAAATAAGGTGTTTGGCACGCATTTTAAGGTGGATTTTTAGGATAGTTCCATAACTTATTTTTAAAATTTTCTTTTTTTGTATAAAAATAGGATTGAATTTTAAAAATAAGTTATGGAACTATACTTAAAATTCACCTTAAAATGCGTGCCAGAAAGTAACAAAAAAGTGTAAAAAAATGAATAGGACTATTTATTAGCTGGTCGACTCGGCTGATATTAACACAACCTATTCACAAAGTTGAAAATTTTATCTTGACGTGGCATTCTAATTTATGATCACGAGCCTGACTTTGAGTTGATGTTTAGATTATGGATCAAATTGCAATTATTCAGGACTGTAGTATACATAGAATCCGCGTTGTCTAGCTAGCTATAAAACAAAACGGCCGAGTAGCTAATAAACAACATATATATGTGTAGGACACTTGGGGAGTAGACTTTGCTTATTTATAAACATACTAGGCTACTAGTCGATAATTCGTGCGAAGCAAGGATTGTGATAAATTATCTTAAATTCCTAATTTTTAATTTTTTAAAATGAATAAAATCTTGAATCACCAAGTTATATATAATAATATATTCTCGACTTTTATTCCGATTGTTAGTTAATAGAGAGAGAATTACCAAAATACTGATTTTTGGGATGAAGTTGCCCAAAATACTGATTCTGGAAAAAATTGCCCGAAATACTGACGGGATACGGAGTTTCGGCTTCCGTATTAGATGAATACGGCACATGGTGTTCCGTATCACCTCTATCACGGTACATGGTGTTCCGTATCACCTCTATCACGGTACATGGTGTTTCATATCCCCTCTTATCACGGTATATGGTGTTCCGTATCACCTCCTATCTCGGTACACGAAGTACCGTATTACCCCTCCTATCACGGTACACGATTTAACGTGTCCCGTCAGTAAAAAGGGCCAGCATGGCTCCCATATGAATATTTTGGGTCATCACCCGTTAATAGACTCCTAGTGTATAATTTCAATAATAAATTAAATTAATGTTTAACTTTAACTTTTTTAAATAAATAAAATCTTGAATCACCAAGTTGTATATAATAATATATTCTCGACTTTTATTTCGATTGTTAGTTAATAGACTCCTAGACTTTTAGTATATAATTTCAATAATAAATTAAATTAATATTTAATTTTATTATTTTAATTAATTAAATTCATATAACTTATCTCTGGTAATATAAGAATAGTTATATTATTAATTATATTTATTATTAATCTATTATAGATATATTTTAAATATTAATTAATGAAGCCCTAAATCCTATATTCTCAACTTTTATTTCAATTTTTAGTTTAAATTAAATTAATATTTAATATTATGATTTTAATTAATTACATTAATTAATATTTGGTGGCATACCGCAGTATACATTAATTAATTGGCATACCGTATTTTAGTTTAGAGAGGACTTATTTCATTAGTAGTTCTTATTCTTATTGGGCATCTATACACTTAAAAAACAGTTTTTAAAGTAAGATCAAATAGTAAAATAAGTTATTATTAATTAATTAATTAATTAATTGGCATACCGTGCATACCGCGGTATACATGGTATACCATTTAAAGGGGGTTTCTGCTTTTAATAAAGAGTATAGATACTCCCTCTGTCCCATCCATTTCTTTACAATTTCCTTTTAGGGACGTCCCACCAATTCTTTACATTACTAAAAATAGTAACTTTTAACAATAAAATACATTATTACATCCACTACTTGACCCCACTTTTGCAACACTTTACACTATTACACCCACTACTTCACTTATTTTAACAATAAAATCACTATTACACCCACTACTTCACTTGTTTTAACAATAAAATCACTATTACACCCACTACTTCATTTATCTTAACAATATTTTTTGGTCTCCATGCAAAAAGGCAATGTAAAGAAATTGCCGGGACGGAGGGAGTACTATTATATGGTAAAAGTTTATTATAAGAGTAGAGAGGTCATTATTTCAAAAAAAAAAAAAAAGAGTAGAGAGGTCATGACTTTTTACCGCTTTGTTTAATATATTTCCTTATACATACATTGCTATCTTGACTGAATGATCTTAATTAATAACCACCTTGTTGTCTCATGCAATTTTTTTAATCCTCAATTCTTTTTCGAAATGGTCTTGTTTTGTCCATTTGTTTAACTTCCCTTAAAACTCCTTATCACATAGCATCTTCATTGTAGGACCATTTCAGGCACTATATATGCATCTTATGAGCTTCCATACTCTCCCCACAAAATCATTTACTTCTTTCTATCTTCTTTAGTCCTAAACTCCTAACACATTGGTTACTAGTGTTCCACATTGTTTATTTATTTATCTTCTTATTCATGGCTCTCCTAATTAGCTTTCTTCTTGTGGTTTTTTTGTACTCATCTACAAGTTATGCTCAGGGTCCACCTTCACCTGGCTATTACCCTAGTTCTAGGGTTCGTTCTATAGGTTTTAATCAAGGCTTTAGGAGTCGTTGGGGATCTCAGCATCAAACTCTAGACCAGAACTCCTTGACTATTTGGCTTGATAGAAGCTCCGGTCTCTCTCTCTCTCTCTCTCTCTCACTCCCTCCCCCCTCCCTCCCTCCCTCCCTCCCTCCCTCTCCCACAACACTCGCAGTACACTTAGTGCAACATTTGCATGTGCCATTCTTTACTCAAATATTAGAAGAAAAATATATTTAATGTTTTATTTCTAAATGTAGGAAGCGGCTTCAAATCAATTAATTCATATAAATCCGGTTACTTTGGTGTTGCTATGAAGCTCCAACCCGGTTATACAGCAGGAGTTCTAACATGTTTTTACGTAAGTAGCAGTCAGATACCTACTTTTTTTCCTGATCATTAATTAATGATGAAAGTGATTGATTGAAAATCATTGATAATTGTTTTTTTTTAATTAAAAAACTTGATTTGAGTGATGTTTGTAATTGATTAATACTGGTGTGGTCAGTTATCTAACAATGAAGCCTACCCGGGAGATCATGATGAGATTGATCTTGAGTTCCTCGGCACGACACCAGGCAAGCCTTATACACTTCAAACAAACGTTTGGATGAAAGGAAGTGGAGACGGAAGTACTGTTACCGGTAGGGAGATGAAGTTTCATCTTTGGTTCGATCCGACGAAAGATTTTCACAATTATGCTATTCTATGGAACCCTTCTGAAATCATGTAAAATCTGCTATCCATTTTTATCCATAATGATCATCCCCACAACCTCCAATTTTTTTCATGTCTATATATTTACATACACACGCGTATTTCATGCATGCAATCAAAACACGTATACATGCTAACAGAATCTGTATGATAAAACAAAAGATTTAGCAGGTAAAGGTAGGTATAATGTAGAATATTTTTAGTTTGATTTAATCATGTAATTATTGTAAGATGATATATATAGTACAGTAGATTAGTAGTCAATAATGTATAGTCAAATTATTGTTGTCGTCCTATGGACCATATATAGCTTTTGTTACTTTGCTTATAAACGACATAAAATAAAAAACATATAAAATCATGTTAAATCCCATGAAAATGTTATTAGATTCTGAAATCAGTGTTTGATATTGACCTAAAATGTGCCACACCATACACATATCACTTCATTACTTAGTCTTGCTTATAGTTGCTTTCACTTTTATCTTATGATCAGGCCGGTGTTGACAAGATAACATTTGGTGATTTTTATGTTAAATTATGCAGATTTTTTGTAGATGATGTGCCTATTAGAAGATATGCAAGAAAATCTGATGAAACATTCCCATTGAAGCCAATGTGGGCTTATGGTTCAATTTGGGATGCTTCATCATGGGCTACTGAAGGAGGAAAATATAAAGCAGATTATCGATATCAACCGTTTGTAGGCAAGTACAACAACTTCAAGATTGCTGGATGTGGAACTAGTGCTCCTGCATCTTGCCGCCCCGCTTCCGCGTCTCCGGCAATAACTGGTGGCCTTAGTCGGCAGCAGTATGCAGCAATGGCATGGGTGCAGAGGAATTATAAGGTGTATGATTATTGTCGAGATTCTAGTAGAGACCATAAGCACACACCAGAGTGTTAAGGAGGGTGTTTTTTGTGTCTGTTGGTTAAAAAACTTGAATGTGTGGTGTATTTGTGAGAGTTGTAAAGTGAGAATTGTGATTGGAGTGGTTTGAGATGGGGCCACTTGCTACAAAATGTAAGCAAAGATTAGCTAGTTAATCGTCCAAGCCTCCATGATTATTGTAAGAATGTGATGTTTGTTTTTATACTTTTTATTTGTTGTTCTCCTTAATGGAGCATATTGGAATAAGTTGGTTCGGAAATGATTGGAATGTATATGTTCATGAGAGTAGGGAGCTATATCTCAGTGAGATAGTATAATTTTATTTGTAAATATGGGTGGGCATTTTTGTAAAATCAAGTTTAAAATTTTACTCCTTCTGTTCCTTTTTAATTGTCGTTTTAAGTTTTCAAGATTTATTAAATGACTAACTTCCCACCCAAGGCCCCTACATTAACATACAATATCTTTTTCCATCCAAGGTTATATAAGTCAATTTATAGCAACATTAATTATATTATGCTATATTAATTAATCTCATGTTTGTTATCACAAAATCACGCGAGCGCACGTAGTCACAAGTAATATAATTTAAGTTCGTTCCGCAGAGATTTGATTAAGTTTAAATCAGAAGATGTGCCTATGCAACAATGTATGGTTTTAATTCACTGCTAAGAAAAGTAACAAATTGGGATTTTTGAGCAACTAAATTAACTAAGATGCAAATTATAAAACTAAGAATTAATTAGCTAATGAGATTTAAATCGAATTACTTATATGATAATAAACATGGGATCCTAACTTCATTAAATACTTCCCTTATATCTGACGCCTTTAATCACTATATGCAATGGTTATGATATCTGATCGGATAACACGAAACAAGTACACGCTACCTGTCAGCATACGTATACCAAACTAATCATACATCCACAAAAGAGATAGAAGATGACTAGACACCAATTATGCTTAGACCCTATATGTCTATAGAATTTGAAAACATAACGGTTGAAGAGCAAGTTATCCATTAAGATCACACAGGGTAGTATAAGTATTTTCATCTCACACCACGAATCATATTGATAAACAATTATGAACCTATGCTAGCTTGGCAAGTTCTAAATCTCAAGAGTCAAGATCCACTTTCACTTCACAAGAGATTAACAAATTAGATGTTCGCGACGCATCTATCAATTAAGCATAACCATACGAGGATATCAATTATACACCACACACAGATCTTTAAAACATCAAGATACTAAGTTCCATAAATAAATTCGTTAGAATCCCATGACAACGATTAGCTCATAATTGAACCGTTCATCGTCATGGGATTTGATGAAAACATGATAATAAACAAGATATGGAAGAAAGAAACAATAATATTATTAAAACTAAGAGATGAGAAAACAAATCTATGATTCAACGTATACAAAAGATGAAGTAGATCTAGATCCGTGCTTGTCATCGAGCGTTGAACCTTTCTCCACTTTTCTCCCTTGCAATTCTAGATTACAACAATAATAAAAACGATACAATTTACAACGCTAAGATGTGTTTTTATAGGCCTAGATATCTTGCCAAGCAAGAAAATTAATCCTACAATACAATTAGGATTGACTTTGGTACAGAAAAATACCAAAAATACAAATAGAATTCGAATTAGGGCAAAACTGTAAAAAAAATAGAATTTTCAGCCGCCCAGGGCACAGTCTGCCTAGATGCCGCGAAGACTGCCTAGCCCAATTCTGTCCAGCTGCGCAGACTGCCTAGATGGTGCGCAGTCTGCCTAGCCCAAATCTGCCGAAACTGATTTTTTCTCCGTTTTCTTCCGTTCTTTTTGCCATTGCTTCCATAGTCAATTATCTTTACTTGGAATCATCATAAGATCTCAGAGCTTGACTCCAAACTTCATTCCATTTGCACAAATCAACTTCAAATTTGACAGAAACGGCAACCATAATCAACATTTCTACAATCATGCACATTTAAACAAAACAGATAAAAAATACCACAAACTTGAGTCCAAGTACACCAATTTAAGCCGATATGGAATGCTCCAAGTGGATATACATCCACTTATCACACCCCCAAACTTAAACCGATGCTTATCCTCAAGCATAAACAATTACAACTAGCTAACTAACTAACTAGTACCACTTCCGTAGGTGATCACGGTTGCATTTGGCATATGCAACAAGTCCTTTAAACCCCTAGGCAGCCCTAGTGGACGAGTAAGGTCTCGTGAGGGCCTATAGTGAATGAACCCATAAAATCCATTTAACCTAATGCAATGCAATGCATGAATGCAACTAATATGAAAAATGCAAAGATCGATCCCCTTCAAACTCACCAAAACCAACTAACAAGCAAACATCTCAAAGAATGCAACTAAATCCAAGTAGAGCTCAACTAAGTCCCCGTATACTAACAATACATGAACATAAACGTGCGTGTGTGCAATGCTCATAAAAAATACTCCCAAAACTAGGTCAATAATCATACATGTCCTTCGCCATGACAATCACAGGTTTATAAATAGAATAAACTGTAGACACTTCATAACCTAGAAACACCTCCATCCTTATTCAAGTTAGCCAGGAATTCATGCTTTATTACTACACTACGACACATATAACTATATACAATACGCATGCTTATTTAATCGTGCAATGAATGAGACCCCAAAAGGCTTATACAATAATACCCATGTAGCGAGTGTTAGGTCAGCAATCCCAAACCACAAGGGCTTTAGGTTACTAGGACTAAGTCCCCTCAGACTTAATTACTCGAGTATTAAAGAGCTCACTCGTGGTTAATTTTGCATTTAAACAACTAAACTATTGACTCTTTTTTTTTCTCTTCTTTTTTTTCTGATTTTTTTTATATGCAATCTGGAATGAGAATTCTCATTTCCAACCCTAGACTACTCATATAAATATGAGCCGGCTATTAGCCATTTTACACCTAGCCATTATTGACACTAAATACAACTAGCATGAAATCCCTGGTTTCCCCCAAACTTAGACTTTAATGCTCCTACGCCATCAAGGGAATAACGAAAATTCTAAATATAATCAGGTGATTAAATCTCAAAATATTCAAACAAGCATGACCCTAACCTAGCCCAAAAGCACCCAATGAGACTGTGTAAAAATTTTGTTCCCGTAACATGCAAGTCAATTTCGTAGGAACTATAAATCAACCCTCTACTCATCATTACCACACTCAATTAAACATCTACCTACCAATCAGAATCAGCTCGTCCTAAGGGATCATGAAATATGCATGCCATGGAAATGCAACTAAAATGAACTCACATGGTAAATGAAAATAAAAACAGAATGTCCTATATGAAACAAACGTTGATAACACAAACAATCATGCATGAACTACCATTACTATGCAAAACATGATATCCTATATGAACACATAATACAACAACAAGTACAACTACTAATCCTCCAAATCATCCCCAAACTTAAAATATTCAATGCCCTCATTGAATGGAAGTAAATATGAGGGAAAGCAGAAAACATACCTACTCATCAGGGTTATCACCCTCCTCGGGTGAATCTGGTGGATACTGAGTCCGTGCTCCAAAAACAGGCCACTGAACAGCAGTACCTGGCGACTGAAAAGTTGTATCCAACGCCACGGCCATGTCCTCGGAATACTGACGGTGGCTGACATGCAAAGCACCCATCCTCCTAGTCATAGAATCCATCCTCCGAGTCATACCGCGAAAGTAAGTATCCAGAACCGCCATATCCACCATACCCTGAGGTGGAGCTGCTCTCGAACTCCCAGCTCCATCTGCTCTCGGTGCCCGTGGCGGAGCGCCCGCTCCCTGACCACCGTCACCACCAACAACATATCCTAAGCCCCTCGGATGTGGAACACCTCCCTGCCAATCCGACATCCGGCTAATAGACACATCATCAATAGGAGCCATAGCTGCCTGCATAGGCTCATCATCATAATAAACCACCCTCACAGCATCACACAAGCCAGTGACAACAGATGCATGAGGCATACTAACCGACGCATGACCTCCCAAAAACCTAAGAATATTCTGATTAATCAGATTACCGAGGTCAACATACTCAACCCTAAGAATGCCCCAAAGTAAGATAGCTCGATCAACCGTCACATCAGCCGTGTGAGAAGATGGCATCATATTCGAACAAATAAACAGAAACCATACCCGTGCAAACTTAGTCAAGGACAAAGAAGGAAAAGTAGTCCTCTCAGTGGTACCTGGCCTATACTTCCATGTCGTGCCAGGAATACACAACTCAGCTATAATCGCATCTAAATCCACATCCTCCCTCTTCTTGGTAGACCAATCCACAGCACCCCTAGGCCTCGCTCGCTGCCTAATAACTGCCCGAATAGCACGGGGTGAATAGTCAACAACCATCCCCCTCACAACCGTAACATTGTTCTTTTCCACCCTTGCATTGGCATAAAACTCACGAACAACAGTCATCGGCACCTCATTAGCAAACTCACAAAAATAAGTCCAACCCCTCTCACTAATCATGGCCACCATCTCCACATTACTCGAAGGCAAAAATGACCTCTCCCGAATAACCCCCTTAGATAACAATCGATTATACTCCGTCTCGGCCTCCGGAGTCACAAATTTCCCCATCTCTCCACCCGAATTCGAATCTTCGTCCGATGATGGACGAGTTCCGTTACTACTACCCGCAAACCTTTGTCTCTTCGGTGCCATACTCAACAAGAACAAGCACAAAATAATCCACTAACAATTATCAACAACTCCACAAATTCCCAAAATCAAGAACACCACCATACCCTAATTTACATGACACAAATTCGTACTAAATTAAGTAGGAGATTAGAATGTTACCTACACGAATCGTAGAGGTGTCCTTGCAATGATAAATCCCCCAAAATTCGAATTGAATCCTTGCTTGAATCTTGTAATGGATGAAAGTTTAAAGATGTGGAGTTTAGAGATGGGTTATATATATATAGTGGTGTGTGTATATAAGACGAGGCTTATGATTCGTAGAGTGTTTTAGAGATGTAATAGGATTAGGGTTTGTTAGGAATTAGAATTAGGAGAGGGATATGATAAAAACGTGGGTTAAGAAGTGAAGAGATTGAAGAAATTCTATTTTTTTAAGGCAAAAATTCGGCTGAACAGTAGGGAATGGCGCAGTCTGCCTAGAGGCCGCGCAGACTGCGTGGGTCTGTTCTATCCTGGGCGCGCAGACTGCTCAGTTGGTGCGCAGGGTGCGCAGTTGACTTCTGTTCAATTTTTTTTTTTGGAAGAAAGAAACAATAATAAATACAACAATGCTTGGGTTATGATAAGTGAATTTTATATCCACTTGGAGCATTCTATATCGGCTTAAATTGATTGTCTTGGACTCAAGTTTGTTGTAGTTTTGATGTGTTTTGTGTAGTTATGCAGGTTTTCAAGAATGTCGATTAAGGTGATGCTTCTGTCGTGTTTTGAGGGTAAATTGATTAAAATTCGGATTTTCCGGGACGGTTGCGCAGTCTACACTATTTTGGCCATATCTGGAGTTCTATAAGTCCGTTTTCAGCGATCTTACTGTCCACGCGAAGCTTGGGAGATTTTCTACAACATGGAACAGGTCTTACACGAGCAGGCTGCGCGTGGTGAGAGCAGGAAGCACGACAAACAGACTGTTGGGAGCAGGGAAATTACTGTTTTGCCCTTTTCAAGTTCTAATTGTATTTTGGGTAGTTTTTAGTACCTTAATTGAATTCTAATTATAATAGAAGGCAATTTCTTGCTGGGCAAGAATTATAGAGCCTATATAAACACATCCTATCATTGTAATTTAGAAAACCATTACATATCAATTACTTAGGTTTATTTGTATTTTTCATAATTTGTTTTTATCATGGTTTCATCAGATCCCATGATGACGAGAGGTTCGATTATGAACTAATCGTTGTCATGGGATTCTAACGGATTTATTTATGGAGCTTTAGTATCTTGATTGCTTTAAAGATCTGTGTGTGATGTATATTTGATATCCTCGTATGGTTATGCTTAATTGATAGATGCGTCATGAACATCTAATTTGTTAATCTCTTGTGAAGTAAAATTGGATCTTGAGATTTAGAACTTGCCATGCTAGCATAGGTTCATGATTGTTTATCAACATGATTCGTAGTATGAGATGAGAATACTTATATTGCCCTTTGTGATCATTATGGATAACTTACTCTTCAACCGTTATGTTTTAAAATTCTATAGACATATAGGGTCTAAGCATAATTGGTGCCTATTCATCTTCTATCTCTTTTGTGGATGTATGTTTAGTTTGGTATACGTATGCTGACAGGTAGCGTGTACTTGTTTCGTGTTATCCGATCAGATATCATAACCATTGCATATAGTGATTAAAGGCATCAGATCTAAGCAAAGTATTTAATGAAGTTAGGATTCCATGCTTTCTCTTGCAGAAGTAATTTGATTTAAATTCTCGTTAGTTAGTTAATTCTTAGTTTGTTCATTTGTTTTTTTAGTTAATCTTAGTTAATCAAAACCCAAATTTGTTAATTGACTTAGCAGTGAATAATAATCATACATTGTTGCATAGGTACATCTACTGAATTAAAACCATAACCAGATCTCTGTGGGAACGAACTTGACTTCTATCTGTATTACTTGTGACCACGTACGCTTGCCTGATTTTGTGTTAACAGGTTGCCTCCCAAGAAGCGCTTCTTTTACGTCAATAGCTTGACGTTATTCCTTGAATTCAAGTCGACGCCAAAATGGCGGAAACCTTCTCACGTTGAAACGACCTGTTGTGCCCAAAATCTCCATGGGCTAGATTTAGGCCCATTAAGCTATATGGTCCAATCCACATGGGCCAGAAGATAGATCTAGTACAAGATATGAGGATCAGACATGATGAAATGAGCACTCGCTGAGAAGATAGTCAAGAAGCTACAAGTATCATGAGGTTCCTGATGAACCGGAAGCTGAGTAGATTATGAATGGACCAGGTTCCTTCCCGTAGAAGAGTTCAAGACAGCCTAGCAGCAGTAGTGAAGAAAGAAAGAGCAGATGGGAACCATAAAGAGGCTCCCCAGACTAATATATTTGTTATTTGTGCAGGTACAGTTTCCTGTAGAGAGGTTCCTGAGAAACAGGTTCCTAGACAGAGGTTCCTGAGAACCAGGTTCCGAAATATAGGTTCCTGAGACATAGGTTCCTGAGCGTAGCCAGCCAGAAAGAGACCGAATTATTATTGGAGTGTAATTCTAGGGCGCAGTTGATCCTAGAATGCCTCTAATAGACATGAGAATTATAGTAGAGTACGAACTCGAGTTCTACTCTACTTAGCCAACTAGTTCGTGGTAGACTCTAAAGGAACTTGAGTCCAACACGAACTAGACAACCGAATACAGCTGGTCAAGCAGAATCAGCTTCGCATTAGAACTACGTGAGCTTGATCCCTATATAAACAAGAGTACGTAGGCACCTTGGGGGAACGGCCACAGATCTTGCTAATGGAACCTGCGATGATTCTCGTAACCTCTCAAGCTCAGCTCACCCCCACCATCAAATCACACCCAAATCACCAAAAAACAGCCAATTACATGTGTTACACTTGTAAATTCAAGCGGGCCTCCGAAAATCACGTTGATTACGAAAATCCTCCATCAACATTGGCGCTAGAAGGAGGGGCTCATTGCTCGTTTGTGGAGGACAAGCGAGAAATCAAGCAAAAAGATGGGTGTTTATTAATTCTTTGAGCAGATTTTTTGACAAAAACGTCCATGGTGGTGGTCATCTTTAAAACTCCTACAAACGTAGATATAAACTATACTATAGGATCACTGGGTATCGTATCACATTGGAGAGATATATTAAATATAGAATTGATGGCGGCACTTCTCCTAATAATCACTGATGGGAATTATAATGAAACCGCGATATGAATGGCTGCTATGTCTTTAGATGATTTTATTATGAACCAGTGGTGATAATATGGACGATATATAGTAGCGGTGTATCAATGTCTGGCTAAGAATCTTTAATCAGCAATCAAGTTTGTTATCGAACGAAGAAAAGTGGTGCAGATGACGTAAGAATATTGGGTTAGTATGTATTGACTCGAAGATGTATGTATGAGTGTTAAAGGTTTAACCCATGGTAAAAGCAGACATATAAATCAAAGGAGGACAAACGTCAAAGACAAACGAAGGAGAGTGAGGTTATGAAAACACAGAGTTAATTGGAGTAGTGACCAGGTGGTCTGTAGTACATGTGGAATCTGGGCAACTCTTCAACATATCCAGGAGATGCAAGGTCATCATGCACGGGACAAGCTGACAGCGGGATGACAACCAATAGGAGGATTGGTGAGTTAGTAACAGGTGTTGTGGTTGTGACGAACTAGAGTTAAGCATGACCCTAGTGATTATTTGAGAAGATCAACGAAGTTTCTGGCCAAGAAGACGTTTGTACATGGCATGAGGATGGGTTTATTATATACCAGGGGTGATAATATTGACGATAAGAAGATATAGATGGTAGTAGTAGGTTATGGTCCAAGAATAACAGGCTTACGAATGGTGGACAAGGAATTCTACACATATATGTATGTGTACATTACGGATGCATGTGGTCAGGTTTTTTGTGGTAATTCATACACACAAATCAACAGTCGTATCATATCTCAAAAGAAGGGCAGTGGTACAGCGGTGAAGACAGCATCAAAACATAGGTTATTTATTGGAGATTCATGGGAAAGAAGATGGTTGTTGCAGGTATGTGTATGGCCGATTATATAATCATCCAGTTTTCGTGGCGACTAACCAAAAAACCTTATGATGATCCACATACGGTGGCAACAATGGAGTACAGTAGCCACAACCTCTTATTATATAGGAAGATCCGCTAAATAGCCATGAACACAAGGTCGAAGTTACATTTGGATCAAGGGGAACAGGCTGTAGCAAAGTATTACGATGGTACCTGAATCAAAGTACATGTTTCAAGAAATAAGAACATCATATGAAGGCCATTAAACATATGAGAGGAGATTGTAATAAGCAAGACAGGCTCCTAGCTTTTGTTAAAGACGATGCAAATAGAAGGAAGAGTAGCAACAAGCCATGTCAGCGTGTGAAAGTCTGAAAGACGTGTATAGTTATGGGAAAAAATGAAGATGACATGAATAAAAAGTTGACGACAATGTGATAGTGCAGGGACAAGAACTTGATAAAGCTATTATATGATATGGTTTGTGAAATACGCAACAGCTAGGACACCAACACAAGACGGCTAGAAGATGCACACCAGAAGCTTTGGAGATTTTATTAATGTGGTGGTTCCTCTGAAATCCAGATTTCTTGCGGTAATACCAGTGACAAAGGGGGTTTGTGTTGGAAACTAGATGTGTCGCGGTTATTAACATAAAAAAAACCAGCATACCGTTGAGAAGAGAACAAGAGCTGCTATTAATTCTCTGTGACAAATGTTAGGTTACAACTGGAAAAACATTGGTGGTGTTTGACGGCCAAAGCCAAGTAAATTACCGAAGCATGGATTTGTTAAAGTGAAGCCATAGGTTCAGGATACGTCCATATGAGTAAGCTGTAGATTTTAGTAAATAAAAAACAAATGAAGAAGATACAGGAAGCTTTGAAAGCACTTGGCAGGTTTGTATCGATGACACAAGAGCTATTGTTGAAAGCATGAATGAAGAAAGAAAATGCACGGAGGCTGGGCTCGCCTAGAAAAAAAACACGACCAGCAAGAGAATGTTAAAGTCGGAAAAATAAGAAAGCACAAGTTGCTGGATGTTTAGAATCAAGAGAGCACTTAAGAATAAAGGTGATTTGCATGGCAACCAAAGAGGAATCAGCCACTACAACAAAAAGAAATAGTAATCAAAAAAAAAATATTCAAAAATTAGCTGGTTGTCATCACATTAATGGGAAGTTCTGAATAATTATGATGGTCAACTGGTTCACTCCGAAACTGGACACAAAGTGTGAGAAAGGCAGAGAAGCATAGGAGCATGCCGCAGGTACACCAGAGTCAGAATTAAGCTCAAGAATGAAAATTAAAAGTCAACCTTGCTGGGAAAAATACAAAGTTAAGCTCTGAGTTCTATTCCTAAATTTTGAAATTGCATATCTATATGATGTTTGCAAGAAGATCAGGCTTCTAGTTTTCTTAGAAACGGCCAGGATTAGAGGAAATTTAAGGAGACCAATCCAGAAAAATCAGGTTTCTGAGGCAATTTTTGAACCAACTTTGCGGAATAAACTGCTTTGATCTAGAAAGTTCTAGGTGCAGTATGATACATTGTTGGAAAGATATCGGAGTCTAGTTTCTAGAAAAATTTATGGCTCGTAAAAATACCTTTCCAACAGGAAGTTATGCCATATTTAGTCAAGGGTGGTCCAGCTGTCCAGAATTCTCAGTCTCCCGTTTCTGAGCCAACTTCACGGAATAAACTATTTTGATCTGGAACGTTCTAGGAGTAGTATGATATACCGTTAGAAAGGTATCGGAGTCTAGTTTTCAGCAAAATTTACAGCTCATAAAAATTCATTTTCTACAGAAAGTTATGCCATTTTTAGTAAGCAGTGGTCAAGCTGTCCAGATTTGTGCTCGAACTCGTTTTGGCGACCTTTTGTCTGCATTACATGCTTTCTACATTACCCCCTGGTTGGGAAAGAGATATGAAGAAATCAGAAGATCATGTCTTTGAAATATTACGACACATTAAATCAAGGTCTGAGGTCGCGGCAATGTATAGCATAGGGTGTGGTTCACAGGTATGGCAGGAAGATGACAATGTTGGGCCAGCTGGAGACTTCAAAAGTTCAGAATCTTGTGATAAAACAGAGGTTGTCAAGAGTTTTCATAAACATTAGTGACACACCTTTCATATTGGTTTAGCTTGGAGATTAAAACAAAGATTGAAGAAGGTTGTACAAGTTGCAAACTGGTAAACGACCCGGAGTATGAAATCGGAGAAATTGAGGGTAATTAATTAAGGTGTCAAACTAGTTAGAGGTATGAAGCGTGGCGTAGTTCGTTTGCTGGTACAGTGATAAGAACTCGACAATAATGATGAATAGGCCAACGGTGGCAAGTATATAAGGCTGACAACTATAGAAACAGACATGCCTTGTAATTGAGAAGTTAATGAAGATATCCAGAATGAGAGCACATGTAAAAGGAAGTTGGAAGTGCTGGTGGTGCCAGCTACATAAGTACCCGTTCCATGGATGAAGATGGAGCCAAACAGTGATGTCTTAGCGACAGCTACATATACGGAAGTTGTGGTCTCGTAGCAACGATTAAACCTAAAGGGAAGCCATAGCTGCAGCTTAAAGAGGGAGCAAAGAAGATGATTTCCAGGAGGATTAGAGTTGATGACAACGTAATAAATTCAAGGACAGCAGCTTCAGCATGTTTTATTCCGGGAAAAGAATGGAGATAAGACATGATACAAGCGAGGTTTTGAGGTTATTTGGGAAAGCAATAAGAATCACATACAAGTAACAGAGCATGAACACATAGATAAGCTTCTGATCTTAGTCTTTAATTTTAAAAATATGCATATTATGCCATGCGTGCATTAGAGTATTTAATTGAATATAGAAAATTCATGCTAGAAATCCATACCGAACATATTTAATGAGTAAAATAAAATGACTAGCATGCATCCTAGAGAAATAGAAGCTAGATATAGAAGTGCCGAATTAAGTCTAGCAGTAAATCCCCGAAGCAGCGTAGTAAGAGAATTTATTTGACTAGCATGTCAACATTAAAAAAATAATAAGAATGAGAAAGTCATTAAAGAGAATTAGTTTTAATATTCTACATATATGACTTAAATCAAATATTTGCATGAGACATACATAGGGCCTGTTTGTTTCGTCTTAAATAGGGTAACTTATGCCTTATAAGGCCATAAGCACTTATGGAGGGTGTTTGCCAAAATAAGTTTTGGCTCAACTTATAACTTATAATCCCATAAGTTGAATGTTAGGAAATCCTAACATTCAACTTATGCTTATAACTTATTTCTCGATATACGCAATATATAATATCCTTCAAATCTTCAAAATCATATATCTCTCGATCCATTCATTAGAAAATTGATATGTATATCTCAAATTTCTCTACTCATCGAGATCTATTCATTGACATCCATTGTTAAATATAAAAAACAAATATTTTGAAAATTATAGAAAAAAGTTAACTTATAAGTTCTGATTTACCCAAACAGTTTACTGATTATAAGTTCTGATTTACCAAACACTTTACTGACTTATAAGTTATGCTCTACTTATCACTTATATGACATAAGTGCTTATAAGTCATAAGCTACATTTTTTAAGATACCCCAAACACCCACATAATAAAATGCATGTGCATATTATGGGCCTGTTTGGGAACCCGTTTTACTGTTAACTTATGCCTTATAAGGCCATAAGCACTTATGGGGGGTGTTTGCCAAAATAAGTTTTGGCTCAACTTATAACTTATAATCCCATAAGTTGAATGTTAGGAAATCCTAACATTCAACTTATGCTTATAACTTATTTCTCGATATACGCAATATATAATATCCTTCAAATCTTCAAAATCATATATCTCTCGATCCATTCATTAGAAAATTGATATGTATATCTCAAATTTCTCTACTCATCGAGATCTATTCATTGACATCCATTGTTAAATATAAAAAACAAATATTTTAAAAATTATAGAAAAAAGTTAACTTATAAGTTCTGATTTACCCAAACAGTTTACTGATTATAAGTTCTGATTTACCAAACACTTTACTGACTTATAAGTTATGCTCTACTTATCACTTATATGACATAAGTGCTTATAAGTCATAAGCTACATTTTTTAAGATACCCCAAACACCCACTATGTGTTCTAGTTATCATATTCATTCATGTGCATTAATCATGTCATGAATATATATTGTTGCATTGTATATATGCCTGCAATATTGAGATATCGTGCAAGATTGCTCGCTAAGCATTTACAAAACTAAAGTGAGGAGCTTCATTCAATACAGTGAGCTGCTGGAAAAACTTTGCAAATAATCTCTCTCAACATCTCTTGTTTCTTACAATGAGTTAGCTCGCGTAAGCTTAGAGGTGTTGCATTGGGATATTTGTATTTGATATAGAGATTCGTTCTCAGCGTGCATCATAAGAGGTTGAAAAAGATTGAAAGAAAGATGTCATTACAGATGATTTAAAATGAAAATAAGAATGGAAAAGACCTACTGGTAGGAGGTTCCTGCAACCAGAGGTCTCCCCCGCATACAAAAATTTTGCAGATAAGTAGATGTTTGAGTAAGAAGGCCAGAAAGATGAGGTCTCGAGAAGAATATACCTCGCTCATGAGGTCATATGATTTGAAGAAAAAATTAGAGGAAAAGTTGAAACAAGAATGACACAGAGATGTTACAGTATCGATCGAAGCATTAAAGAAGAATCAGTATGATTTAAAGAAGAGATTAGGTCACTAATAACCTTAGAAAAGGAATCTCATTCAGTGACCTGGCAGGCATAATTGATGTGATTTACGAAAGCTTCAGAGGCAGTTGTAGATTTTGATGATTAGTAGATGCAAGAATTTGATTTTGACAAGAGTAACTTTGATAAAGTTGAACAGTTCAGGTCCCCTAACAGATAGAAGGGAACCTCTTGAGAATGAAAAGAAGTGAAGATCGAGTTGAAGACAACACGCATTACTCAACTTCACAGACGAATATTCAGCAACTTGTTAGAGAACAGTTGACATGATGATTAGAAGTGGTATTAGCAAGACCAAAGAAGTTGATACTTGTTATGATGAGAGAAATTGAGCACTTTACCTCAAGATTAATGAAGAATTATGGAGCTTCCAGAATCTAGTTCTCCACCGAAGACAAGCTTCCCTGCAGAACTGGGGGGTAGTATAATTACTATCGCAAAAATCAAGGATTTCAAAATTTTAAGAATTTAGGTCTAGGAACCTCAAGATTAGGTTCGTGAACCTCATAGCTTAGATTTGGTTCAGAAACCTTGTAGATTGATTTGGTCTTGTACCTTCAAGAGCAGCATGCTTGCATCGTGAATACGTCCATGAGTTTTCAGATCTAAAAATACAAAGCTTACCGGAGGCTTTCACTTCATAAGCAGATCAGTCTAGAGAAAGATCCAGGTGATACCTCTCCATTTACGCTTACATATTCATAAAAACCTCCCAGGTACGCGTAACAAACTCTTGCTATACATAAAGCATGCATAAACATCTAGGAGATCTTATATACGATGAAGCTATGATTATGTCTTGATTAGGTATCTAGATGTTAGAATGTACATTTACCTGTAGATCGCAAGTTCCTTGATATTTACCTGCAGCTTCCAGGTTTAGTTGTTTTACCAGCATCTATTAGATTATTTCCTATTTTCTTGTAACTGACATGTTGCAGGTTCATTCATATATACCTGAAGCTTATATGTGACAACTTCCGGGATCATTGATATTGATTAAAAGCCAACTGTAGACAACTTTTGATTAGCAGCTTCCTGCTAGAAGTTCCTAGCCAGCCGACACTTGAGTAGAAGAAAGTGTACATACAACAAGAATTCTTAGGGATTCACCTTGTGCCCGGATTCACTTGGTGCCCCTAGCATTTGAGATGATTTACCTTGCACCCTATGGATTCTCTAAGTGCCCTTCTCAGGACTCACCTAGAGCTCAATTGGATTCGCATTATTATATATCTGTAGTTAACAGATCTTATGCTGTTCACCTATAATTTCAGGTTCAATTGTATTTTTCCGAAGCTCACAGCAACAACTTCCAAGTTAACCTGTAGCCAACAGGTTCATTTGAGGAGATTCGGTGCACATACCGCGAGAGCTTTCTATCCATGAAGGATCACATAATATCCAATTAGATTCAAGTAAGTCTTCACCAGATTAGTATTTTGATTAGACAACATGACATTTCTTTCAGCAAGCATTGATGATAGTAGAAGAAGATCTATCTTGCTTATGATGAGGTTAGTCTTCTTTATTCTTAGAATTACGATGATAGTTATAGCTTCCTTATTGTTCTTTTACGTAACAGAAATTACCCAAAAGAATTGGGGGGTAGTATTCCTAATTAGATAGTAATATGCATGTTTGATTAGCTATTTCACATGCCAATTTGAAACTTTTTAAGTGCTTGTTTTAGTACTTGTTTTATGAAACAGGAACCTGTGGTTAAGGTAACTTGTAGCTTTGATAGTATTCACGAAGTATGAGTATGATTTGACAGAATGCAGACAGAATGTGCGGACTACGATTGATTGATCAGAATTAGCTTACAGACAGATTGTATTGAGAAAAGAATTAAGCCTCAGGCAGCTTCCTGAGCAAGAGTTAAGTCTCAGGCAGCTTCCTGAGCAAGTATTAAGCCTCGGGCAGCTTCCCGAGCAAGCATCGAATTAAGCCTCAGGCAGCTTCCTGAGCAAGAGTTAAGTCTCAGGCAGCTTCCTGAGCAAGTATTAAGCCTTGGGTAGCTTCCCGAGCAAGCATTGAATTAAGCCTCAGGCAGCTACCTGAGCAAGAGTTAAGTCTCAGGCAGCTTCCTGAGCAAGTATTAAGCCTCGGGCAGCCTCCCGAGCAAGCATTGAATTAAGCCTCATGCAGCTTCCTGAGCAAGAGTTAAGTCTCAAGCAGCTTCCCGAGCTAGTATTAAGCCTCGGGCAGCTTCCCGAGCAAGCATTGAAAAGCCTCAGGTAGCTTCCTGAGCATGAGCAAAGCCTCAGGTAGCTTCCTGAGCACGAGAAAAGACTCAGGTAGCTTCCTGAGCATGAGAAAAGCCTTAGCTGACTGAGCATGACATTGTTGCCAAAAGCCTCAAATTTCTTGAGCACATGATTCAAAAGCCCTGTTGACAGGCACCTAAAGTCCTGACAAAAGGCACTTAAAGTCCTGAAAAAAGGCACCTAAAGTCCTAATAAAAGGCACCTAAAGTCCTAACAAAAGGCACCTTAAAGGAACCTGTATGGAGCCGAGACTGGCATACAGGAACCTGAAACTATATGTTTCACCCCTCCGTGGAGCCGCCACTGGCACGAGAGGAAGTGGGAACTTGTGTGGAACCTAGACCGGTACACTTGTTCTTAAAGAGAAGCCTAATAAGCTCTCCCTCATGTGGAACCGCCTCTGGCACATGGGAAGAAGGAATAAGTTCCTTAGCATTTACCTTCATAAGATGTCTAGCCTGACACATGAAGAAGAGGAATCTGTGTGGACTCCAAGAACGGCGCACAGGTTCCTAGAATCGCCTCGAGGCAAAAAAGGAACCAACATGCCTCGAGGCATGTTGGGACCTAGAGTTTAGGATTGGGAACCAAGCAGGTGACCTTTCCAAGAGAAAAAAGGAACCAACATGCCTCGAGGCATGTTAGGACCTAGAGTTTAGGATTGGGAACCAAGCAGGTGACCTTTCCAAGAGAAAAAAGGAACCAACATGCCTCGAGGCATGTTGGGACCTAGAGTTTAGGATTGGGAACCAAACAGGTGACCTTTCCAAGAGTTGACCCGAATTGAACAAGAGAAATTTTACTAACATTAACTGGTTTCTGTTTTATGTTTTTTATTTACTTTGCAGGATTAGTAGTCATCAACAGTTATTCACAAGGAACCTGGTCTAGTTATTCAGCAATGAAAAGTTAAAAAGTTAACAAGAAAGGTTATGGTTTAGATTATGGTTTTGGAAACAGTACTCGGAGTATGTAGACAAGAGGTTCTAAGTTTACAAAGGTTTGAAAGTTCCAAGTAGAGCAAGCAGCCGAGGTTTCTAGGAAGCTATTTAGATGGTTCAAGAGGTTCCAGGGTTGTTTCATCCTACGAATAATGGAGATTCTTGGGGTTATAAGCAAGCTGCCAACGTATTCTATGAAAGCATTGGATGAGAGATCAGTTCATATAAGTCAGTTCGGAAGAAGAAAGAAGTATTGCTTAAACAATTAGAGAGTATTTATGACGATTTTCGCAGGATTATGATAATGATCTACGAGAAGACGACTTCAGAAAAGTTTCCAGGTTAGTTTTCAGCACGATTCTTTGAATTTTGATTTGGGGATTTAATTTGGAATCTGCATACAGAAGCGTAGTGTATCCTGTTTCTTACGCCGAGTTAGCTCATGTAAGCTTGGATGCACGATGTAAAATTTATGCATTTTCCCAAAAGGAGTAAATAAAGGTTGAACCTCTTGATTGGAAGCTGTTGAGGTGCCACTCGCTTTTCAAGACTTCTAGATATACAAAAGACATGTGAAGACATTGAAGACAAAGATCACCTAAGAAGATACAAGAGTAAGCAGAAGTATGATAACATCCCGAAACCTCAGAAGTGTCCTTGGAGAGATTTTGCAAAGTTATTAGAAAAATGTACAGAGAATGACTAGCAATTGAAGAGTGAAGATTTGTCAGAAGAATGAATTTTGAAAAAAAAAAAGAGAACATGTTCCTCACCAAGAAAGAAGTTGATCAATACTATGTTTACTAAAACATTATGTGTCATGTTTCTTACGCCGAGTTAGCTCATGTAAGCTTGGATATGTGTCGTTGAAGTAATACATTTTAATAGAAGTGATTAAGCATTGGACCCTATATCAGAAAGTTTAATAGGTTCCTCTCGCACTGCATGACTTTAAGGAACCGGAGGGTAGTTGTTGTGCCCAAAATCTCCATGGGCTAGATTTAGGCCCATTAAGCTATAGGGTCCAATCCATATGGGCCAGAAGATAGATCCAGTACAAGATATGAGGATCAGACATGATGAAATGAGCACTCGCTGAGAAGATAGTCAAGAAGCTACAAGTATCATGAGGTTCCTGATGAACCGGAAGCTGAGTAGATTATGATTGGACCAGGTTCCTTCCCGTAGAAGAGTTCAAGACAGCCTAGCAGCAGTAGTGAAGAAAGCAAGAGCATATGGGAACCACAAAGAGGCTCCCCAGACTAATATATTTGTTATTTGTGCAGGTACAGTTTCCTGTAGAGAGGTTCCTGAGAAATAGGTTCTTAGACAGAGGTTCCTGAGAACCAGGTTCCGAAATATAGGTTCCTGAGACATAGGTTCCTGAGCGTAGCCAGCCAGAAAGAGACCGAATTATTATTGGAGTGTAATTCTAGGGCGCAGTTGATCCTAGAATGCCTCTAATAGACATGAGAATTATAGTAGAGTACGAACTCGAGTTCTACTCTACTTAGCCAACCAGTTCGTGGTAGACTCTAAAGGAACTTGAGTCCAACACGAACTAGACAACCGAATACATCTGGTCAAGCAGAATCAGCTTCGCATTAGAACTACGCGAGCTTGATCCCTATATAAACAAGGGTACGTAGGCACCTTGGGGGAACGGCCACAGATCTCGCTAATGGAACCTGCGATGATTCTCGTAACCTCTCAAGCTCAGCTCACCCCCACCATAAAATCACACCAAAATAACCAAAAAACAGCCAATTACATGTGTTACACTTGTAAATTCCAGCGGGCCTCCGAAAATCACGTTGATTACGAAAATCCTCCATCAACACGACCCTCCATAATAATGCTTCAACCGCTGTCCATTCACTTTGAAAGCATGATCTGGTGTCGTTTCATAAATTTCAATAGCTCCATGTGGATACACCGTCTTAACAATAAACGGACCTGACCATCTTGACTTGAGTTTTCCCGGAAAAAGCTTGAGGCGAGAATTAAATAGCAACACTTGTTGACCCGGTACAAATGCATTGAGCGTCAACCTTTTATCATGCCACCTCTTGACCTTCTCCTTATACATCTTGTTATTTTCGTAAGCTTGCTCACGAAATTCCTCAAGTTCATTCAATTGAAGCAACCGTTTTTCACCCGCAGCCTTGATATCCAAGTTCAACTTCCTCAATGCCCAATAAGCTTTGTGTTCTAATTCTGCAGGCAAATGACATGCTTTCCCATAAACCAACTGAAACGGAGACATACCTAGAGGAGTCTTGTAGGCAGTCCTGTATGCCCACACGGCTTCATCCAACTTCAATGACCAATTCTTACGAGACGGATTCACCACTTTCTCCAGAATTCTCTTGATCTCTCTGTTAGAAACTTCCGCTTGACCATTAGTTTGGGGATGTTAAGCAGTGGCAACACGATGCGTCACATTATACTTCGCCATCAACGTAGTAAACTGACGATTACAGAAGTGTGTCTCCTCATCACTAATTATAGCACGTGATGTCCCGAAACGAGTGAAAAATTGCTTATGCAAGAAATTCAATACCACCTTAGCATCATTGGTCGGTAATGCCTTCACCTCGACCCATTTAGATACGTAGTCCACTGCAAAGAGAATATACTGATTATTGCAAGATGAAACAAATGGACCCATAAAGTCAATTCCCCAAACATCAAAGATCTCCACCTCAAGAAGCATGTTAAGAGGCATCTCGTTCCTTCTAGATATATTGCCAACCCTTTGACATCGATCACAACTCATTACAAATCGATGAGCATCCTTAAACAAGGTAGGCCAATAGAAACCTGCTTGTAGTACACGAGCTGCTGTCTTTTCTCCACCATAATGGCCACCATAAATGGTTGAGTGGCAATCTCGCAACACACTCTCCGTCTCACTATACGGAATACATTGTCTGATCATCTGATCTGCTCCTTGTCTAAACAAAAACGGCTCATCCCAACGGTACCACTTCATATCATGTAGAAACTTCTTCTTTTGAGCACTCGAAAGATATGGAGGAATAACATTGCTCACCAAATAGTTCACAAAATCTGCAAACCATGGCTCTTCATCTTGCACTCCAAAAAGCTGCTCATCTGGAAAAGATTCATTAATAAGAGATTTGTTATGCGAATCCTTACCGTGGTCCTCCAAACGTGAGAGATGATCCGCCACCTGATTTTCCGTGCCTTTCTTATCTTTGATTTCCACATCAAACTCTTGCAATAGAAGCACCCAACGAATCAATCTAGGATTTGAATCCTTCTTCGACATGAGATATCGAATAGCAGCATGATCCGTGTACACAATCACCTTAGTTCCAAGCAAATAAGACCTGAATTTCTCGAAACCATAGACAACTGCTAGTAACTCCTTCTCCGTAGTGGTGTAGTTAAGCTGAGCATCATTAAGGGTTTTAGTAGCATAGTAAACCATGTGAAAAATTTTATCCTTCCTTTGACCAAGCACAACTCCAACAACATAGTCACTAGCATCACACATTAGCTCGAACGGTTCCTCCCAATTAGGTGCGGTAATGACCGGTGTAGTAGTCAACTTCTTCTTCAAAAGCTCAAAAGCTGCAAGGCACTCATCATCAAACTTGAAAGGAACATCCTTCTCTAACAGGTTTCATAAAGGTTTAGAGATTTTCGAGAAGTCTTGAATGAATCACCGATAGAATCCCGCATGACCAAGAAAACTGCGAATTCCTTTAACAGAGATAGGAGGAGGAAGATTTTCAATTGTCTCCACCTTAGCCTTATCCACTTCAAGCCCCTTACCAGATACCTTGTGCCCAAGAATGATCCCCTCTTGCACCATAAAGTGACACTTCTCCCAATTAAGCACCAAATTGGTCTCTACACAACGCTTCAATACCAAGCTAAGATTATGCAAGCACTCATCATGCGACGTACCAAAAACTGAAAAATCATCCATGAAAACTTCAACATTCGTGCCAATCATGTCCGAGAAAATAGCCATCATGCACCTTTGAAAAGTGGCCGGAGCACCACAAAGTCCGAAAGAAACTCGACGAAAAGCAAAAGTGCCAAAAGGACATGTGAATATGGTCTTCTCTTGATCTTCCGGAGCAATGCAAATCTGATTATAGCCCGAATAACCATCAAGTAAACAATAATACTCATGTCCTGCCAACCTGTCTAACATCTGATCAATGAATGGAAGAGGAAAGTGATCTTTTCTCGTGGTTTTGTTGAGATTCCGATAGTTCATGCAAACTCTCCACCCCGTGACTGTCCGAGTAGGGATGAGCTCATTCTTCTCATTAGCAACAACTGTCATGCCTCCTTTCTTAGGCACACATTGAACCGGACTCACCCAAGAACTGTCTAAGATAGGATAGATAATACCCGCATCTAACCACTTTAGAATTTCCTTCTTCACCGCCTCTTTCATAATAGGATTGAGTCTTCGCTGATGTTCAACAGTAGGCTTAGCTCCTTCCTCTAGCAGAATTTTGTGCATGAAATAAGAAGGGCAGATTCCCTTGATATCTGCTATGGTCCAACCAATTGCTGACTTGAACTCCCTTAGAATTCGCAAGAGCTTTTCTTCCGCACTAGATGACAAGTTAGAAGCAATAATAATAGGTAATGTAGATGCATCACCAAGAAAAGCATACCTCAAGTGCTCTGGAAGTGGTTTGAGTTCAAGTGTAGGAGCTTCTTCAATAGATGGTTTAAGACGCCCCTCCGAATTTTTAAGTTCCGTTAACCCAAGAGATTCAAAAGGCAAGTCAAATCTCTTTTTCCAAGGAGCTGAATTTAGCTGCTGAAGTTGCTCGGCTACTTTCTCATCTTCAAAATCAGAATCCCCCACTAAAACTTTCTCCAACAAATCTGATTTTAGCACTTTTTCAATCTCCGTAGTAACCGCAGAATCAACCAAATCCACCTTCAAGCATTCTTCTTCATCCGTAGGAAATTTCATTGCATTGTACACGTTAAAAGTGACGTTCTGGTCTTGCACCATCATGGTGAGTTCCCCTTTCTGCACATCGATCAAGGTTCTTCCCGTAGCCAAGAACGGTCTTCCCAAGATTATGGGAATCTTTTTATCCTCCTCGAAATCCAAGATAACAAAATCAGCAGGAAATATGAGTTTATCAACTTTCACCAAAACATCCTCCACTACGCCTCTAGGATATGTAACTGATCGATCAGCCAACTACAAAGAGATGTTGGTAGGCTTCGGTTCCGGTAACCCAAGTTGCATATAAACTGACAAGGGCATGAGATTTATGCTAGCTCCCAAGTCACACAAGCACTTCACAAAAGACAAATTACCAATAGTGCATGGAATAGTAAAGCTACCAGGATCCTTAAGTTTAGGAGGCAATTTTTGTTGCAGAACAGCACTGCACTCTTCCGTTAGAGCAACGATCTCTAATTCCTCGAGCTTCAATTTGCGAGAGAGAATACCCTTCATGAACTTGGCATAGCTCGGCATCTGTTCAAGAGCTTCCGCAAAAGGAATGTTAATCTGCAACTTCTTGAACACCTCTAAGAACTTAGCAAACTTCTTATCCAAATTCTGCTTCTGGAGTCTTCTAGGATATGGAGGAGGAGGATAGATCTGAGTATTCTTTGTAGACTGCTCCGGAGAAGCTATATTTTCAATGGAATACTTTTTCAAAGAAAATGGTCTACATTTACACAAATTACACATTGCAACCATTACAAAGTCCCTCCGCGGACATTTACACAAATTACACATTGCAACCATTACAAAGTCCCTCCGCGGACATTTACACAAATTACACATTGCAACCATTACAAAGTCCCTCCGCGGACATTTACACAAATTACACATTGCAACCATTACAAAGTCCCTCCGCGGACATTTACACAAATTACACATTGCAACCATTACAAAGTCCCTCTGCGGACATTTACACAAATTACACATTGCAACCATTACAAAGTCCCTCTGCGGACATTTACACAAATTACACATTGCAACCATTACACAGTCCCTCTGCGGACATTTACACAAGTTACAAATTGCAACCATTACACAGTCCCTCTGCGGACATTTACACAAGTTACAAATTGCAACCATTACACAGTCCCTCTGCGGACATTTACACAAGTTACAAATTTCAAATATTACACAGTCCCTCTGCGGACATTTACACAAGTTACAAATTGCAACCATTACACAGTCCCTCTGCGGACATTTACACAAGTTACAAATTGCAAATATTACACAGTCCCTCTGCGGACATTTACACAAGTTACAAATTGCAAATATTACACAGTCCCTCTGCGGACATTTACACAAGTTACAAATTGCAAATATTACACAGTCCCTCTGCGGACATTTACACAAGTTACAAATTGCAAATATTACACAGTCCCTCTGCGGACATTTACACAAGTTACAAATTGCAACCATTACACAGTCCCTCTGCGGACATTTACACAAGTTACAAATTGCAAATATTACACAGTCCCTCTGCGGACATTTACACAAGTTACAAATTGCAAATATTACACAGTCCCTCTGCGGACATTTACACAAGTTACAAATTGCAACCATTACAAAGTCCCTCTGCGGACATTTACACAAGTTACAAATTACAACCATTACAAAGTCCCTCTGCGGACACTTCCACAAGTTACACATGGCGAATATTACAAAGTCCCTCTGCGGACCATTACACAATTACAAATCCCAAATCTACACAATTCGTCTACGAACAGTTCCCGCAAACAAGGTTTACAAACGTTACTAAGGGCGTCGACGGACAACTACCAACTTACAGTGAAAGATTTTGTAAAGATATCAACATCTTACAAGTTTTGCAAACAAAAGACGGAATCTTACAGAAGTTACAAAAATGGTTTATTACGGCCAATTGACAAGAAAATATCAAGGCATAAGTACTCGATACTTCAAGGAAGAGTTAATTCCCCTAAACGGGCATAAAGACAGCTATGAATTTCAGTCTACAACTCTTGACAAAGAAACAATAAAGCACCCTTGACGGGCACTTATTACGGCAAATATACCGCCAAGAGACGGATACTACAAACAATCTACAATGGAATATTTACATAAATATGAAGGCAATACGACTCAAAGCAGAACAAAAAAGGAAAACAACTGAAGGCAAAAGAGAAATAAATATTTTATTCATAAATTTTTATTACAAGCATGTGATTACAAGGATCATAGACTCCTACATCTAAGAATCCTTCATGCTTGGGGAGCTTTGCCTTTAGCGTCTGCGCCCTTCTTTGAGCTTTCACCCTGAGGAGGAGCGCGGAAACGGAAATCAATTATTTCCGACTCCGGCTTATCTTTTGATTCTTTAGCAGCACGGGCAGCAGCAGCCTTCCGAGCAGCCTTACGGCATTCCTCGACGTTATAAGCATCGCCCTCCTCTTCCCAGATGTTTGCCCAAGCTCTCCAACTGGCTTCTGTATACTCTGACATAGCCAGTTCACATCCCCATGGAAATGGGGTAAAGTCGTCATTCATATCAGAAATTGCAAGCTTCTTCGACATAGGGAACAAGAGGTTTTCAAAGAAAATTTGGAGAAGGAATGATTTACATATACAAGCAACCAACCTATTTATAGGGAGGTAAAAAGAAGAGAGAGGAGGATGAAATCATCTCCAGTCAAAAAATTACAGTTCCCATGCAGACTGAAGTAAAAGCCCAGTCAAAATTCTTTTGACTCCAATGCCATATTAAATGCTGAAAACAAACTCCCATAGTCAAATTTTCAAAGTCAAGGTAACCATTTTCCCACAATTATTTACTACATACTTTGACACAAAAATACAAACACACATCCAGTTATAGTTCGCAACAAAAATACCGAATTCACAAACACAAAAATTATCAACACGAAATGTTTCAAAAATCGCACAGCGGACACACCCGCAGAGAGATTCCAAAACATGTCCAACAAAAGTTCTTAGCTAGTTACAATAAAATAAACTACGCCCAACGGGATGCGCTCAAGGGACCCTCTATACCCCTTAGCGGTTCTGTATCTTCATCTTCACTGTCATACGCACTGGCTATGGCACTAAGGGGTTCTATCGCGACATCAGATTCTTCCGCTGTCCCAGTTCCAATAGCAATATCCACTTGCTCCTTTTCAGAATCAACAGGCTGCATAATGCTATCCACTTCAGAATTAATCTCAGTATGCACGGCCGCTATTATCGGCATTGGAGTTACACCTTCTATTGCTAAAGGGCTCTCAACGGGTTTAGCGCTATCCATGACAACCATCTCCACGTTGGCGGTCTCTGCACCCGGCCCAACAACGGCCACATCAGCCTGGCACCCGACACTCTTTCTTTCGGTTCTCCCTAAGCGGGCTTTCAGGGCTCTGGCGTTACGCTTTGATTTCTTCACTTTGGCCTTCAATCTTGCGATCTCGGTTCGTAATAGCCCAATCTCGGGCAAATTCTCAGCGGGCTCCTGCCGTTCAATAACAGCTTTGGCAGCCTCAGCCTTCACAATTTCCGCAAACTCGGCACTACTTCGAAACTTCAAAATAGCATTGGCCTCTGTTGGACGAGAATCAAGATGAGCCTCAGCCTCTTCAGCACGTTCTTTCTCAAATTTCAGTAAGGTGCTCAAATTCTTCACCTGCTCAGACAAGCTAGCATTGGCAGCCTTAAGTTCTATCTTATCTTCCGCTAAAAACCGCCGCAAATCAGCACTATACTCATAGCTGGCTTTAAGGTCATTTCTCTCAATCTCGATTTCATGTAAAGCCCTGGCAGCATTATTCTTCAAGTATTTCTCAGCGGACACCTCTTCCTCCAACCTTTTGATCCTCTCTTTCAAAGCAAGATTGCTACCACGGTACATATTCCCACGAGCCATCAAACCAGTGTACATACATTGATTCTGCAAACACACAAAAAACACCCAACTTACAAATGAAGGGATTCATATCAATTCTACAAAAATGTCTAAAGAACAAACACAAAGGACTTACCCGTGCAGCATATTTTTGGGACAAACTGCACATTCGCTCCCAACTCAATTCATTCATCCTCACAAGATCATCATCGGTCATAGAATCAACGGAGAAGGTGTTGGGCCCAGATTTGAAAAGAAATCCATACCCTGGACGGGACCCAACTTCTAGGTCGTTTACCTCGTCGTCACTACTTTTGTAGAAAACGATCTCCTCTTCACCGTTATCACCTTCACCCTCGGAACCATCCTCGGACTCATTCTCAGAAGCATCTTCACTATCATCTTCACAATAATCTTCATCTTCATCCTCGCTATCACCGTCAACGGGTTCATTCTCAACAGGCTCCTCAATCACAACTTTCTCCGCAACAGCGGGCTCGACCACCTTAGTAGGCTCAATACGCCTTCGTTTGGAAGTACTGCCCTCAGCCACAATTTTCCTCTTTGACCGACGCAGGGGCATCTTAGGACTCTCAGTTGCGGCCACTTCGGTTGCTTTCAATACTGGTTCCTCATCTCTAACAGCGGCCATTTTCTCGCCGCGCTCAATACTCACACTTAATTGGCCTGAGCCAGAAACAACCGTGACAGGTTGCACAACTACAGCAGGAATCTTTCTCTGATTAGCGGGCTCTTCAAATGGCAACCGAACTCCAGAACCCTCACCAACAGCCCCACTTGTATGCGACAAACTGGCCTGCCTAGCAACAGCACCATCACTTTCACTCTCAGAATCAATAGCAAAACCTCTATCAACAAATTGCTCATCTTCACGCCTCTCAGCGGACCTCTCCACTTCATCTTCAACATCATACCCATCACCTTGGGCTTCTTGCAGGCTTGACTCCAAAGGCATATTCCGTCTCCGTGCAGACATATCACCCACCAATTCGGACAAAGAATCATCCTCAGAATTTATACCTTCTCCGGTTTCTTCTTGCTCAGACTCAGCATTACTAACAGCCACCTCTTCCTCAGCAACAACGGGCTCCTCATGCTCAACTTGCTCCATCCTCCCCGCACCAGTACTTTGCCCAGAAAGATCAAAGGCATCTATGATGTTTTCTGCCGCAAACATTCCGCGAACCCGCCTAGGTCTAGGCGGTTGAAGAAACATAAAATCGGCATACATCTTAGCCTCATGCTCTATGGACAAAGTGGGATGAGGCTCCAAATCCACTTTACGGGGATCCAACACTACAAAGAAAACCACGACAAAACATCACATACAGAACATTACAAGAAACCAAAAGACAAAGACAAAACAAGGACTTACAACAATGTCTTCTTAAATCAACCGGGTCAATCAAATTACCCTCGTTCCATACCTCACCCAATGCCTTTACCAGTTTTACTAAAAAATCTATCTCAACCTGGCTAAGGCGGTTACGGTCTGTCTTGTAGGCACACTCCACTTTCTTCACAAAATTCTTGTGCCAAGCCAACTCCCCGCCACCAACTACCAGAAACTCTTCCTGCCAACCCGCCATGCCTTTGGGAAACACAAATGGGCGGAACCCATCCAAGGCTTTTCCAATACGAGTTTGCGACTTTACAAACTGTAGCTCATAAAAGGGTTTTGCACGACTGGCTTTAACATCAAACAAACAGAAAAAAAGCCCTAAATGTTGGCTGCTTGTTCAGCGCCTCGCAACTAGCTATAAACCAGTTAATAGCCCTTATTGAATTGGGAGACATCTGAGCTAACGGACAGCGGAAATACAATCGAAAGAGATCCATCAAGAACTTATGAGGTGGAAACCTTAAACCCGCCCTGAAATGACTTACGGGAATGCAGACAGAATCATCATCAAAACGATGATATAATTTCTCACCGGGTGCCGCCCGTCTCCAGAAATACCCATCTTCAATTCGCAACATCCTTTCAACATAATCACCCCAGTCATCAGCTCTAAACGTACTGTCCTGTTGCAAATGAGCGAATTCGGCAAATTCCACATCCATCTCCGCCTTCGAGTAAGGGGTTGGCACCACATTGCTCGCCCGCCATAGACTCTCGCTACTTTCAAAGTATTGATAGCGGTTTCTTCGCAACACTGCTGTGTAACCCAACTGACCAATGTCCGCCCAACGCCCATACATGTTTACTAGGGGCCTTCTCTCACCAGTAGCGGGATCAACAAATTCATCACCCATCTGCAGGCAAAAGCACAATTTTCCGGTCAATACCGCTAATAATACAAATGTCCGTCACAGATGTCTGGTACACATTTCTATTTTTAAACAATTTTCCATTTCACAAATCGAAACAAACAGTTCATATTCCATTCCCTCTACAAACAACAAAACCCTAGAATCAAAAACCCATATACACAACACTTATGAATATATGCACATTTATATACAAAATACAAACACCTCATGAACAATACGAAATCATACACCTATTTTTACACAATTCAGGAAACGGATTGAAACCACCAAAACACCAATAACAAATACACAACCAACAATTACATATTACAAACCTTTACAGATTACACAATCGACTCACCCTTACAAATATTCGAGACATGCAAACCAAGGATATATACACAAAACCAATCATATATGAAGAGACAAATTGCATGATGAAAAGAAACAGAAATCACAAAAGAAAATTACAAAGAAATCTTACCTCAAATCTGGAGGTTATATATGGCTTCAATGGCAGAAATACTTGACAAATCCAGTACAAGGAGAGCAACGTACTCGAAGAAGACAAAGAAAATGGAGAGAAAAAAGCAAACAAAGACAGTAAAAAACCTTACCAAATGATACACAAACCCATCTTTTATACGCGTGCGGCGCGTGTAATAAGGGTGAAAAGGTTGCAAAAATTTCGTGGATGGATAGGATTGGTCCACGTCACTCTTACAGCCGGTAGTAACTGCCTCGTTTCCAGCAAAACTGTCCACTATGCATTAACTTCCCACTCACTCATGACACATTACATCACAAAGGTACATTCTCTTTCCTCCCAAAGGTCATTTCTCATTAATACGAACTACAACTTATCATTTCACTTATTATTAACATTTAATATTATTCCCTCATTTATTTCAAATTTCTCATTTATTACCAATTATTACATTTATTTACAAGCATTACAAAAACATTTCAAATAACACACCCGTCAAGCACATTAACCCGTTGTCAAAAATTCACAAATTTTCTCAAATTCTTTCCTCCTAAGTGTTGTCCGCCAACACTTGGGGGGCATATTTTCATAATTTTTTTCTAACTCCTAAGAGTTGTCCGCCAACACTTGGGGGGCATATTTTCACAAATTTTTTCTAACTCCTAAGTGTTGTCCGCCAACACTTGGGGGGCAGATTTTCACAAATATTTTCTACTCTTAAGTGTTGACCGCCAACACTTGGGGGGCACACAAGGTATCATTTTCAAAAATTTTCTCAAAACAAAACGGCATCTCTAGTTTCTCCTCCTCCTGTCCGCTAAAACCGCACAGAAGGAGTGGGGGGCAATGATAGGTACCCGCTGTAAGCCTACAGCGGGCACCCGCTGTGAGCAAACCCGCCGACCGCTATTACGCATCCACCTGTAACAAATACTCATTAATTACACATGTGTCATTTCATATTATCTTTACTAAAAGCAACCCACTTGACAAACAAATATCTTCACACAAATATATTTGCAAAATATCTTGTTACTTTGCTCACTAAGGCAGGGGACCATAAAGGCAACTAAGGGGACACAAAAGCATTCAAGCTATGACAAAAGCGGCTGTGCTAGAATCGAGGTATGTGGGAAAGGGACACTAATCACTGTTCCAATAGTGGCTCACTGTAGCTTTAACGGCATAACAAGTGGGTCACCAAGTGGGTGAACAGTTATTAGAAGACCTAGCCTATAAATACCCCCATTCTACACACAAGGTGAGATATACAATTTCAATAGCACAAAATTTACTACTCATTCTCTCCCCTTACACAGATACATTTTCACCCGTTTCGGTTATTATTATTTCGATTACTGATTCTCACACCGGAGGTGCTTGACGGCCACCACCCCCGGGCGAGCATTATTTTGCAGATACCCAAACTCAGGTGAAGTACCCCCGGAACAATGATCGGAACAGTGATCGGAAGCCATTAATCGACTGTGAGGATTATCATTTGGCGCTAGAAGGAGGGGGTATTTTTCTTGAAGAAAAACCCACCACCTGCTCTACCTACACAGTAGCTATTCACACCCTCAAAACACAAATCAAAAACACCTCAAAAACATTAAATGGAAATCCCAATACCACACCCAGATGAACAAGAACACGAGGGAAATACAACTGGGATCCCGCCAGTCAACCCGCCAGAGAACCCGCCCAAAGACGACGGGCGAGAGCAAATTCTTAGTCTTAATCTCACAGGCTGTAACTGTTTACATATCTGGTTATGGTTTTAATTCAGTAAACGCACCTATGCAACAGTGTATGATCTTAATTCACTGCTAAGACAATTAATAAATTAAGGTTTTAACTAACTAAATTAAACTAAGAAACAAATTAACAAAACTACGAATTAACTAACTAACAAGAATTGAAATCTAATTACTTCTGCAAGAAAAACCATGGAATCCTAACTTCATTAAATACTTCGCTTAGATCTGACGCCTTTAATCACTATATGCAATGATTATGATATCTGATCGGACAACACGAAACAAGTACACGCTACTTCTCAGTATACGAATACCAAACTAAACATACATCCACAAAAGAGATAGAAGATGAATAGACACCAATTATGCTTAGACCCTATATCTCTATAGAATTTGAAAACATAACGGTTGAAGAACAAGTTATCCATAATGATCACATAGGGCAATACAAGTATTCTCATCTCGTACCACAACCATATTGATAAACAATTATGAACCTATGCTAGCATGGCAAGTTCTAAATCTCAAGATCCACTTTCACTTCACAAGAGATTAACAAATTAGTTGTTCATGACGCATCTATCAATTAAGCATAACCATACGAGGATATCAGATATATATCACACACAGATCTTTAAAACAATCAAGATACTAAAGCTCCATAAATAAATCCGTTAGAATCCCATGACAACGATTAGTTCATAATTGAACCTCTCCTCATCATGGGATCAAGTGAAACCATGATAAAAACAAAGTATAAAAAAAATACAAATAAACCTAAATAATTGATATGTAATTGTTCTCTAATGATGATGATCCTCGTTCTCCCTTTTACAAGGGTTGGATGTGTTTATATAGGCTCTAGACATCTTGCCCAGCAAGAAAAACAACCTAGAATACAATTGGAAATAGGTTTGGGTACCAAAAATACAATTAGAATTCGTTTAGGGGTAAAAAAAATCATTTTTCCACAATTTCTGACCGCAGGAGCGCAGCCTGCGCTGCTTGGAGCGCAGCCAGCGCTGCTTTTGCTGTTCTGGCACTATTCAAGCGCAGCCTGCGCTGTTAGAGCGCTGCCTGCGCTGCACTTTCTGCCCAGAATTTTTATTTTGCTTTATCTTTGTAGAAAATTTCCCAAGCTTCGCGTGGACAGTAAGATCGTCCAAAACGGACTTCTAGAACTCCAGATATGGCCAAAACAGTGTAGAGTGCGCAACATACCATGAAATCTGAATTTTCCACAACTTGCTCATTTCTCATCCGTTTTCTCTTCCGATTCTTTTGCCACTTCCCGTTCTTCAATTCTAGACTTGTAAATCCTCTTGATAGTTGATATTAAGTCGTCATTCTTCATTCCATCTCATAAATCAACTCCAAAAAACCACGGAAAGTTCAACCCTAATCGATATTTCTTCAAACCTGCACGTTTAAGCGAAACACATCAAAAATACCACAAACTTGAGTCCAAGTACACCAATTTAAGCCGATATGGAACGTTCCAAATGGATATAAAATCCACTTATCACACCCCCAAACTTAAACCGATGCTTGTCCTCAAGCATAAACAATTACAACTAACTAACTAACTAGTACCACTTCCGTAGGTGATCACGGTTGCATTTGGCATATGCAACAAGCCCTTTAAACCCCTAGGCAGCCCTGGTGGACGAGTAAGGTCTCGTGAGGGCCTATAGTGAATGTACCCACAAAATCCATTTATCCTAATGCAATGCAATGCATGAATGCAACTAATATGAAAAAATGCAACGATCCCCTTCAAACTCACCAAAACCAACTAACAAGCAAATATCTCAATGAATGTAACAAATCCAGGCAGAGCTCGACTAAGTCCCCATATACTAACAAATACATGAACAGAAACGTGCGTGTGTGCGATGCTCATCAGAAATACTCCCAAAACTAGGTCAAAACCATACATGCTTTCCGTCAAGACAATCACAGGTTTATAACTAGAATAGACTGTAGACACTCCATAACCTAAGAACACCTCCACCCTTATCCAAGGTAGACAGAAACTCATGCTTTATTACTATGACACATAATAGAATATACAATACGCATGCTTATTTAACCGTGCAATGAATGAGACCCCAAAAGGCTTATACAATAATACCCATGTAGCGAGTGTTAGGTCAGCAATCCCAAACCACAAGGGCTTTAGGTTACTAGGACTAAGTCCCCTCAGACTTAATTACTCGAGTATTAAAGAGCTCACTCTGGTTAATTTTGCATTAACAAACAACAATTGACTTTTTTTTTTTTCTTTTTTTTTTTTTCTCTTTTTTTTTTCTTTTTTTTTTCCGCAATCTGGAATGAGCCTTTCTCATTTCCAACCCTAGACTACTCATATAAATATGAGCCGGCTACTAGCCATTTGACGCCTAGCCTTTATTGACAAATATTAACAACTAACATGAAATTCCTGTTTTCCCCCAAACTTAGATTTTAATGTTCCTACGCTATAAAGGGAATAACGAAAATTCTAAAAATAAACAAGTGATTAAATCTCAAAACATCCAACATGCATGACTCCAACCTAACCCCAAAAGCACCCCAATGAGACTGTGCAATTAGTTTTGTTCCCGTAACATGCAAGTCAATTTCATAGAAACTATAAATCAGCCCTCTACTCATCATCATCACACCCAAATCAACATCCACCTATCAATCAGAATCAGCTCGTCCTAAGGGATCATAAAATATGCATGCCATGAAAATGCAACTAAATGAAAACTCACATGGTATACGAAAAATAAAAAAATAGAATGTCCTATATGAAACAAACGTAGATAACACGAACATAAATGCATAATTTACTACTACTAATATGCAAAGCATGAAATCCTACATGAACACAATGACTAACAATCACATATATATACACTACTTATCCCTCAAACCACCCCCAAACTTAGAATATTCAATGTCCTCATTGAATGGAAGTAAATACAAGGGAAAGTAGAAAACATACCTTGGGTTGCCTCCCAAGAAGCGCTTCTTTAACGTCAATAGCTTGACGCTACTTCCAAGTTTCCATTAAGGATGATAATAGTTCGCCTGGTCCTCTCTTCGCAATACTTCATCATCATCTCGGCGGCACACTTTCTGCCCTTTCTCCTCGCTTGACCTATTCAGGTAACAACCATGTCCTCTTCCAATGCCTTCATCTGTTGACCCAAAATCTGACAATTTGTAGAACAACACACCTTCGCGGGCTTCACTTGAATATAATGGAGGAGGGTAAATGTAAATTGCTGAAACCTTTGGTTCCTCAACGAGAACTTCCTCCATTGGCTCTAATGCGCTACCTCCATCTTTAAATTCTGAGACAAGTAGAAGACCTGCATCTTTCTCATGATCATCAACCTCTTGGTTCGTACATACCAATTCTTGAAATTTCTGTAGCCCAATAGTGTCTTCTAGGTTCGCACAAAACAATTCTTGAAATTTGCGTAGCTCATCATTGTCTGTCTCAAATAGTGCCCTTTCCAAATCATCCACCTCACTAGCTTGATCAAATTCCTCACATGGCTTATGAACACTCTCCTCCTCTTGGAATTTGTCTTCTTCAATTAAGCATGCAGTACCTTGCTCCAAGTCATCGGTATTTTCTGGAATTGCTTCTGGTATGAATTGCTGATTCTCTTGTTCCAAGACTCTCAAAACTTGAGCAGCTAATGTCCCCATAGATTTGACAAGCTTCTCATTATTCTCTGCAAGCATCCTAATCTCCTCCCTAATCTCCTTCAAATCATCATCTGACTGAAAAGTAGGAGTAGGTTGCTGATGTTGAAACTCTTCACTACCAAAGACATATGACATATCTGGAACATCTTGCTGGTACTGTTGAGGATAGTATTGAAAATATGGTTGTTCCTCATAACTGACATATGGATCAACTCCTCCGTAGTAACAATATTGCGATGGATCATGAACGCCCAAATACTGCTCACATGGCTGAGGCTGTTGAATACCACCTTGGTTGCTCCAGCACTGATACGTCTCATGTGCGCCCGCACATAGCTCACAAACACTAACCACCTGCTGAACTCCATAGTAAGATAGAAAATCCATCTTCAACGCTCCCCGACAAGTACCTGAAACACCAACGAACTAAACAAGATAGATAAGTAACTAATCCGAGTCAGTGAACTCTAACGACCACTATTGACAAGCACATAAACCAAAAATAAAACACCAATGATCCCCGGCAGCGGTGCCAAAAACTTGTTTACAGATCTGGTTATGGTTTTAATTCAGTAAACGCACCTATGCAACAGTGTATGATCTTAATTCACTGCTAAGACAATTAATAAATTAAGGTTTTAACTAACTAAATTAAACTAAGAAACAAATTAACAAAACTACGAATTAACTAACTAACAAGAATTGAAATCTAATTACTTCTGCAAGAAAAACCATGGAATCCTAACTTCATTAAATACTTCGCTTAGATCTGACGCCTTTAATCACTATATGCAATGATTATGATATCTGATCGGACAACACGAAACAAGTACACGCTACTTCTCAGTATACGAATACCAAACTAAACATACATCCACAAAAGAGATAGAAGATGAATAGACACCAATTATGCTTAGACCCTATATCTCTATAGAATTTGAAAACATAACGGTTGAAGAACAAGTTATCCATAATGATCACATAGGGCAATACAAGTATTCTCATCTCGTACCACAACCATATTGATAAACAATTATGAACCTATGCTAGCATGGCAAGTTCTAAATCTCAAGATCCACTTTCACTTCACAAGAGATTAACAAATTAGTTGTTCATGACGCATCTATCAATTAAGCATAACCATACGAGGATATCAGATATACATCACACACAGATCTTTAAAACAATCAAGATACTAAAGCTCCATAAATAAATCCGTTAGAATCCCATGACAACGATTAGTTCATAATTGAACCTCTCCTCATCATGGGATCAAGTGAAACCATGATAAAAACAAAGTATAAAAAAAATACAAATAAACCTAAATAATTGATATGTAATTGTTCTCTAATGATGATGATCCTCGTTCTCCCTTTTACAAGGGTTGGATGTGTTTATATAGGCTCTAGACATCTTGCCCAGCAAGAAAAACAACCTAGAATACAATTGGAAATAGGTTTGGGTACCAAAAATACAATTAGAATTCGTTTAGGGGTAAAAAAAATCATTTTTCCACAATTTCTGACCGCAGGAGCGCAGCCTGCGCTGCTTGGAGCGCAGCCAGCGCTGCTTTTGCTGTTCTGGCACTATTCAAGCGCAGCCTGCGCTGTTAGAGCGCTGCCTGCGCTGCACTTTCTGCCCAGAATTTTTATTTTGCTTTATCTTTGTAGAAAATTTCCCAAGCTTCGCGTGGACAGTAAGATCGTCCAAAACGGACTTCTAGAACTCCAGATATGGCCAAAACAGTGTAGAGTGCGCAACATACCATGAAATCTGAATTTTCCACAACTTGCTCATTTCTCATCCGTTTTCTCTTCCGATTCTTTTGCCACTTCCCGTTCTTCAATTCTAGACTTGTAAATCCTCTTGATAGTTGATATTAAGTCGTCATTCTTCATTCCATCTCATAAATCAACTCCAAAAAACCACGGAAAGTTCAACCCTAATCGATATTTCTTCAAACCTGCACGTTTAAGCGAAACACATCAAAAATACCACAAACTTGAGTCCAAGTACACCAATTTAAGCCGATATGGAACGTTCCAAATGGATATAAAATCCACTTATCAGTAACCAACAACAAATTGACTTAATCATGCAAATAGCCGCAACCCTTCCTCAGGCCGTACCAAAATCCTTAACAAAACAAGCAAACCCACCCATCAACCCGCTTGACAACCATGATGAGGCAAACAGCCAACCCCGCGAGGCAAACTCTGCTTTCTCTCGCCTAGGCTCATCTCAAAATACTAAGCACGACAGACACAACAAAAATCACCATCCCCCTGAAGTGTGGGAACAGAACAGAAGGCATAGAGACCTCAGAAAAATAATCAATGACAAAAAAGCCGCCTACGACAAGGTAGTGGCTGAATACGAAGCACAAAAGAACCAACAGCAACCTCCTGTCCGCTCAAAGCAACCCGAAATAACACAACCATCAAACGCAGAAATGTTACAGACCATATTGGAACTCAAGAATAAAATAGAAGGAAATAGCGAACAAGATATGGGTGGAACACCATTCACAGCAAGGCTAGAGGCTGAGCCACGGCAAAAAGACATCAAACATCACAGCTTCAACTCTTTTGACGGGTTGGGAGACCCAGAGGAGCACCTTAGCTATTTCGACCAGTTGGCTCTCCACTACGAGTATAATGACTTGACACGATGTCGATTCTTCGCCGCAACTCTTCGCGGCAACGCCCAAAGATGGTTTTGCAGGATATCCACCAGGTCCATAGATACTTGGTTGGAATTTAAGAAATTATTTCTCAACAAATTCAAAGCAAACCAACAACACGAAGTTCATACCGTATTTCTTGAAACCGTTGCACAACGTAATGGTGAAACCTTACAAAACTACATTGACCGTTTCAAGGAAGCTGTCAACAAAGTTGTCTGTGTCAATGAAACAGAGGCTTTGGTCCATTTAAGGAGAGGCCTCAACCCTTACGAATGCGAGAAGTACGTATGCCGTCTCATGGAAATTAAACCCACTACTCTGGCAAAGGCGTATGACTTAGCATCTCAATCCATCAACGAAATCGAGTCTCTCAACGTACTTAAACAATCTAGGGCACCACCCGCTCCCACACTATATTTCCAAAGAGAAAGGTACACGCCTTACCAAAGGCAAGCACCCGCCTTGCATCAAGTACAAACCACTCACGGGCCGCCGCCCGCCAAAAGACCTCAACCATCAGCACCAATTAGGGACCGCCAAGGGCCCTTAAACCCCCAAAGATCAGATAGGCGTCCGGAGCCAAAATGGACCGAATTTACTCTCCCAAGAGCAACCATCTTACGAGAAATTAAAGGGAAACCTTTCTACTTTCCACCGGCCCCAATGCACTCTTCACCTGAGGACAGGCCCAAAGACAAGCACTGCGATTATCACGAAACACATGGGCATTTTACAGATAACTGCCTTTCTCTCAAGTACTTTCTGGAAAAACAAGTCAAGGCAGGCAACTTATCTCAATACCTGCCCAGGCAAATACTTGGCCCATCCTCCTCTCAAGGACACAACAAAAACATAGTACATACCGTGTTTGGCGGACAGGTCTCACCACCTAGAGAGGAACAGACCGTCTATGCCATATCTGAGGGTCCGCCAAACGTCATTACTTTCACAGATGCAGACTATGAAGGCATCAATCCCAATCACACTGAGGCACTAGTCATATCTTTGGGCATTGCCCAGAATGAGGTTAAAAGGGTTCTGGTCGACAACGGGTCCTCGGTGGACATTTGTTTCCAACACACCTGGGACAGGCTGAAGCTAAGTGACGAAAAGTTAGAAACATGTCCTGACGAAACTCCGCTTTACGGGTTCGGCCACAACGCCGTACCGATAGCAGGCATTGCACGGCTCCCTGTCTATTTTGGGGAATCTCCCAGACAAGTTTGCAGGATCATCAAATTCTATGTCATTAACACAGCCTCCTCCTACAACATGATCTTGGGGAGACCCACATTGAACTTGTTAAAGGCAGTTACTTCTACCCCTCATCTCAAAATCAAGTTCCCTACTTCAAATGGGATAGGAGAAATCAAAGGGGATTTCGAAACCTCTAAAAGGTGTTACGGCATTGCACTTACCTTGGGAAAATCCGAGCCCAGCAATATCAACAGAGAAAGAGCTCAAAGCAGGAGACAAGCAAAAAGACAGAGGCACGATGCCCACCAACGTGCCAACAACAAAAAGAGAAAAGAGGTACAATTTATTGACGGGCATGATCCGTTGACAGAAGACCCGCCAAGAATTGATGCCAATCTAATGAAATGTCTCAAAAGAGAAGAAAACCCGCCAATAACCCCGGCGGTACAAACAGAGAAAATAGAAATCATACCCGGAGACACAAACAAGACTGTCAGTATATGTGCAGGTTTGGATTCTGTCTTTAAAAAGGGTCTCACTGACCTCTTGAGAAAGTACGCAGATGTTTTTGCATGGAGTCCAAAGGATATGCCAGGATTAGATGAGTCCGTGGCAATCCATAAGCTAAATGTGGATCCAGACAAAACACCAAAAATACAGAAACGCAGAAACTTTGCACAAGAGCGACAGCGGGCCATTGATATTGAAATTGACAAACTCTTGGACGCGGACCTGATTTGCGAAGTTACCTACCCCAAGTGGGTTGCAAATGTGGTATTAGTAAAGAAAGCTAATGGGAAGTGGAGGATATGCGTCGATTACACGGATTTGAACGCAGCATGCCCAAAGGACCCATATCCTCTCCCTTCGATAGACCAACTCATTGATGCCACAGCGGGTCATCTAATGCTGAGTTTCATGGACGCCTACTCAGGCTACAACCAAATCAAAATGACTCCAGAAGACAGAGAGAAAACGGCTTTCGTTACGCATAGGGGAGTATATTGTTACAAAGTGATGCCATTTGGATTGATCAATGCCGGAGCCACCTTCCAAAAAACCATGAATAGAATCTTTAGCGGACAGCTGGGCCGAAATATGGAGGTATATGTGGATGATCTCATAGTAAAATCTCTCCTAACGGATTCCCACCTCCAGGACTTGGAAGAATGTTTTTCCACCCTCAGGAAACACAATATGAAACTCAACCCGGATAAGTGTGCATTCGCACTTGATGCTGGCAAATTCCTGGGTTTCTTGGTTTCTCACAGAGGTATTGAAGCCAATCCTGAGAAAATAAAGGCCATAATCGACATGCAACCACCCAAAACCTTAAAGGAAATACAAAAACTAACGGGGAGGTTGGCCGCCCTCAGAAGGTTCATAGCAAAATTGGCAGACAGATGCCTTCCATTCTTCGACACCTTGAAAGGGGCCACAAAAACCAATAAAATATCTTGGACAGCGGAGTGTCAAAAAGCCTTTGAGGATCTCAAAACTTATCTCTCCTCTACTCCGTTACTTGCGGTTGCAGCCCCCTCAGAACCGCTATCAATCTACTTATCCGCAACGGACAAAGCCGTGGGGGCGGTACTTATCAAAGAAGAAAATGGTGAACAAAAACCTGTCTACTATGTCAGCCAAGTGCTCAAAGACGCGGAAACCCGTTATCCCAACGTCAAAAATTTGCTCTAGCTTTGGTCATGGCGAGCAGAAAATTGCGGCACTATTTTCAAGGAAGACAAATCAGAATCATCACAGATCAACCGCTAAGAAAAATACTTCACAAACCAGATTTATCAGGTAGGTTGATTAACTGGGCGGTCGAACTTGGTCAATTCGATCTCAAATACATACCAAGAACCGCCATCAAGGCACAAGCGTTGGCTGATTTTATGGTTGAATGTTCATTCGCCACAAATGAAAAAGAGGCACCCGCAAAGACAAACACAGCCGCGGACACCAATTGGCAGTTGTATGTAGATGGTTCCTCTACAAACACCCGTTGTGGGGCAGGGCTCATCTTGACTAGCCCTGACGGTTTTCAAGTCAAACAAGCCATACAGCTAAACTTCAAAGCCACAAACAATCAAGCGGAATATGAGGCACTTCTGGCCGGTTTGGCATTGGCAAAAAATTTACAGGCAAAAAAGATAACCATCTATAGCGACTCGCAGCTGGTTGTTCGACAAACAACAGGAGACTATTCAACAAAAGATAGCAATCTCAGCAAATATCAGGAAATAATTCAGGCAATGCTAACTCAGTTTGAAGAATACTCTCTTGAACAAATAGACAGAATGGATAACACAGTTGCGGACATGTTATCTAGATTAACACAAGGCGAGAAAGCGGAGGCGGACACGGTTTACTTTGAAGAGTTAACTGTCCCAAGTACAAACAAACTGGATATCATGGAAATAAGCCCGCCAAGGGATAGTTGGATGACCCCTTACATTTGTTACCTGGAAAATGGCACACTACCGGAGGACAGACTCAAAGCAAAAATAGTCAAATCGCAAGCAACGAAATACTTTCTTCAGGAGGGTATTTTATACAAGAGAAGTTTTGACTCCCCTATACTTAAATGTGTCGACGAAGAAGAAGCCCTATATTGCATAAGAGAGGTCCACGAAGGCATTTGTGGTGAGCACATGGCGGGCAAAGCATTAGCACACAAAATACTTAGACAAGGCTATTACTGGCCGAAAATGCACAAAGAATGCAAAAACTTCACTAAAAGATGCCGCCAATGTCAATTATTTAGCAATATGTCCAGAAAGTCACCGGCACTCCCGGCTGCCATATTATCTCCAATACCTTTTGCAATCTGGGGCATTGACATCATGGGACCATTCCCTAAAGCCAAAGGTGACTTACAGTACGTTATGGTCGCCATTGATTACATGACAAAGTGGGCAGAAGCAAAAGCTCTTAAACACACTACACAAGACGACGCCATTCGTTTTGTTGAAGAGCAGGTCATCACAAGATTTGGAATCCCAGTGATACTCATATCTGACAACGGTACACAATTTGTAGGGTCAAAATTTACTAAATTCCTATCCGACCACGGAATCAAGCATAAGAAAGCATCCGTATGCCATCCTCAAAGCAACGGGCAGGTTGAGGTCACTAACCGCATCATCGTTCGAGGCCTAGAGAAAAGACTGACTACTTCAAAGAGAAAATGGCCTTGTGAATTACCCAACGTTCTTTGGGCTTATCGCACATCACCCAGGACAAGTACTGGGGAATCTCCATTCAAGTTAGCTTTTGGCACAGAAGCACTGGCACCAGTTGAAATTGGCTCACCATCTTACCGTGCCCTTAATTTTGAAGAGGAGGCAAATACTCAGGGACTTAAAACAAATCTTGACCTTCTAGATGAAGTCAGAGCAGCCGCTGTTGAAAAAATGACCGCTTACAAAGAAAAAACTAAAGAATTCTTTGGCAAAAAGGCAAGAATCAAAGCCTATATAGAAGGCGATTTGGTTAACAGAGCAACTGAAGCATCCGACCCCAGGCACACTGGCAAACTTATGCCAAAATGGGAAGGACCCTACAAAATCATCAAAGTACTCAGGCCGGGTTCTTACAAGCTAGCCTATCTAAATGGCACCGAAGTCAACAACACTTGGCACGGCGACAAGCTGCGGAAATATTATCAATAGATGGTTAGACGATCTTCTCTCTCTGTTTTCTTTGTAATAGAGGGATCTATATTTTCAATGGAATACTTTTTCAAAGAAAATGGTCTACATTTACACAAATTACACATTGCAACCATTACAAAGTCCCTCCGCGGACATTTACACAAATTACACATTGCAACCATTACAAAGTCCCTCCGCGGACATTTACACAAATTACACATTGCAACCATTACAAAGTCCCTCTGCGGACATTTACACAAATTACACATTGCAACCATTACAAAGTCCCTCTGCGGACATTTACACAAATTACACATTGCAACCATTACACAGTCCCTCTGCGGACATTTACACAAGTTACAAATTGCAACCATTACACAGTCCCTCTGCGGACATTTACACAAGTTACAAATTGCAACCATTACACAGTCCCTCTGCGGACATTTACACAAGTTACAAATTGCAAATATTACACAGTCCCTCTGCGGACATTTACACAAGTTACAAATTGCAACCATTACACAGTCCCTCTGCGGACATTTACACAAGTTACAAATTGCAAATATTACACAGTCCCTCTGCGGACATTTACACAAGTTACAAATTGCAAATATTACACAGTCCCTCTGCGGACATTTACACAAGTTACAAATTGCAAATATTACACAGTCCCTCTGCGGACATTTACACAAGTTACAAATTGCAAATATTACACAGTCCCTCTGCGGACATTTACACAAGTTACAAATTGCAACCATTACACAGTCCCTCTGCGGACATTTACACAAGTTACAAATTGCAAATATTACACAGTCCCTCTGCGGACATTTACACAAGTTACAAATTGCAAATATTACACAGTCCCTCTGCGGACATTTACACAAGTTACAAATTGCAACCATTACAAAGTCCCTCTGCGGACATTTACACAAGTTACAAATTACAACCATTACAAAGTCCCTCTGCGGACACTTCCACAAGTTACACATGGCGAATATTACAAAGTCCCTCTGCGGACCATTACACAATTACAAATCCCAAATCTACACAATTCGTCTACGAACAGTTCCCGCAAACAAGGTTTACAAACGTTACTAAGGGCGTCGACGGACAACTACCGACTTACAGTGAAAGATTTTGTAAAGATATCAACATCTTACAAGTTTTGCAAACAAAAGACGGAATCTTACAGAAGTTACAAAAATGGTTTATTACGGCCAATTGACAAGAAAATATCAAGGCATAAGTACTCGATACTTCAAGGAAGAGTTAATTCCCCTAAACGGGCATAAAGACAGCTATGAATTTCAGTCTACAACTCTTGACAAAGAAACAATAAAGCACCCTTGACGGGCACTTATTACGGCAAATATACCGCCAAGAGACGGATACTACAAACAATCTACAATGGAATATTTACATAAATATGAAGGCAATACAACTCAAAGCAGAACAAAAAAGGAAAACAACTGAAGGCAAAAGAGAAATAAATATTTTATTCATAAATTTTTATTACAAGCATGTGATTACAAGGATCATAGACTCCTACATCTAAGAATCCTTCATGCTTGGGGAGCTTTGCCTTTAGCGTCTGCGCCCTTCTTTGAGCTTTCACCCTGAGGAGGAGCGCGGAAACGGAAATCAATTATTTCCGACTCCGGCTTATCTTTTGATTCTTTAGCAGCACGGGCAGCAGCAGCCTTCCGAGCAGCCTTACGGCATTCCTCGACGTTATAAGCATCGCCCTCCTCTTCCCAGATGTTTGCCCAAGCTCTCCAACTGGCTTCTGTATACTCTGACATAGCCAGTTCACATCCCCATGGAAATGGGGTAAAGTCGTCATTCATATCAGAAATTGCAAGCTTCTTCGACATAGGGAACAAGAGGTTTTCAAAGAAAATTTGGAGAAGGAATGATTTACATATACAAGCAACCAACCTATTTATAGGGAGGTAAAAAGAAGAGAGAGGAGGATGAAATCATCTCCAGTCAAAAAATTACAGTTCCCATGCAGACTGAAGTAAAAGCCCAGTCAAAATTCTTTTGACTCCAATGCCATATTAAATGCTGAAAACAAACTCCCACAGTCAAATTTTCAAAGTCAAGGTAACCATTTTCCCACAATTATTTACTACATACTTTGACACAAAAATACAAACACACATCCAGTTATAGTTCGCAACAAAAATACCGAATTCACAAACACAAAAATTATCAACACGAAATGTTTCAAAAATCGCACAGCGGACACACCCGCAGAGAGATTCCAAAACATGTCCAACAAAAGTTCTTAGCTAGTTACAATAAAATAAACTACGCCCAACGGGATGCGCTCAAGGGACCCTCTATACCCCTTAGCGGTTCTGTATCTTCATCTTCACTGTCATACGCACTGGCTATGGCACTAAGGGGTTCTATCGCGACATCAGATTCTTCCGCTGTCCCGGTTCCAATAGCAATATCCACTTGCTCCTTTTCAGAATCAACAGGCTGCATAATGCTATCCACTTCAGAATTAATCTCAGTATGCACGGCCGCTATTATCGGCATTGGAGTTACACCTTCTATTGCTAAAGGGCTCTCAACGGGTTTAGCGCTATCCATGACAACCATCTCCACGTTGGCGGTCTCTGCACCCGGCCCAACAATGGCCACATCAGCCTGGCACCCGACACTCTTTCTTTCGGTTCTCCCTAAGCGGGCTTTCAGGGCTCTGGCTTTACGCTTTGATTTCTTCACTTTGGCCTTCAATCTTGCGATCTCGGTTCGTAATAGCCCAATCTCGGGCAAATTCTCAGCGGGCTCCTGCCGTTCAATAACAGCTTTGGCAGCCTCAGCCTTCACAATTTCCGCAAACTCGGCACTACTTCGAAACTTCAAAATAGCATTGGCCTCTGTTGGACGAGAATCAAGATGAGCCTCAGCCTCTTCAGCACGTTCTTTCTCAAATTTCAGTAAGGTGCTCAAATTCTTCACCTGCTCAGACAAGCTAGCATTGGCAGCCTTAAGTTCTATCTTATCTTCCGCTAAAAACCGCCGCAAATCAGCACTATACTCATAGCTGGCTTTAAGGTCATTTCTCTCAATCTCGATTTCATGTAAAGCCCTGGCAGCATTATTCTTCAAGTATTTCTCAGCGGACACCTCTTCCTCCAACCTTTTGATCCTCTCTTTCAAAGCAAGATTGCTACCACGGTACATATTCCCACGAGCCATCAAACCAGTGTACATACATTGATTCTGCAAACACACAAAAAACACCCAACTTACAAATGAAGGGATTCATATCAATTCTACAAAAATGTCTAAAGAACAAACACAAAGGACTTACCCGTGCAGCATATTTTTGGGACAAACGGCACATTCGCTCCCAACTCAATTCATTCATCCTCACAAGATCATCATCGGTCATAGAATCAACGGAGAAGGTGTTGGGCCCAGATTTGAAAAGAAATCCATACCCTGGACGGGACCCAACTTCTAGGTCGTTTACCTCGTCGTCACTACTTGTGTAGAAAACGATCTCCTCTTCACCGTTATCACCTTCACCCTCGGAACCATCCTCGGACTCATTCTCAGAAGCATCTTCACTATCATCTTCACAATAATCTTCATCTTCATCCTCGCTATCACCGTCAACGGGTTCATTCTCAACAGGCTCCTCAATCACAACTTTCTCCGCAACAGCGGGCTCGACCACCTTAGTAGGCTCAATACGCCTTCGTTTGGAAGTACTGCCCTCAGCCACAATTTTCCTCTTTGACCGACGCAGGGGCATCTTAGGACTCTCAGTTGCGGCCACTTCGGTTGCTTTCAATACTGGTTCCTCATCTCTAACAGCGGCCATTTTCTCGCCGCGCTCAATACTCACACTTACTTGGCCTGAGCCAGAAACAACCGTGACAGGTTGCACAACTACAGCAGGAATCTTTCTCTGATTAGCGGGCTCTTCAAATGGCAACCGAACTCCAGAACCCTCACCAACAGCCCCACTTGTATGCGACAAACTGGCCCGCCTAGCAACAGCACCATCACTTTCACTCTCAGAATCAATAGCAAAACCTCTATCAACAAATTGCTCATCTTCACGCCTCTCAGCGGACCTCTCCACTTCATCTTCAACATCATACCCATCACCTTGGGCTTCTTGCAGGCTTGACTCCAAAGGCATATTCCGTCTCCGTGCAGACATATCACCCACCAATTCGGACAAAGAATCATCCTCAGAATTTATACCTTCTCCGGTTTCTTCTTGCTCAGACTCAGCATTACTAACAGCCACCTCTTCCTCAGCAACAACGGGCTCCTCATGCTCAACTTGCTCCATCCTCCCCGCACCAGTACTTTGCCCAGAAAGATCAAAGGCATCTATGATGTTTTCTGCCGCAAACATTCCGCGAACCCGCCTAGGTCTAGGCGGTTGAAGAAACATAAAATCGGCATACATCTTAGCCTCATGCTCTATGGACAAAGTGGGATGAGGCTCCAAATCCACTTTACGGGGATCCAACACTACAAAGAAAACCACGACAAAACATCACATACAGAACATTACAAGAAACCAAAAGACAAAGACAAAACAAGGACTTACAACAATGTCTTCTTAAATCAACCGGGTCAATCAAATTACCCTCGTTCCATACCTCACCCAATGCCTTTACCAGTTTTACTAAAAAATCTATCTCAACCTGGCTAAGGCGGTTACGGTCTGTCTTGTAGGCACACTCCACTTTCTTCACAAAATTCTTGTGCCAAGCCAACTCCCCGCCACCAACTACCAGAAACTCTTCCTGCCAACCCGCCATGCCTTTGGGAAACACAAATGGGCGGAACCCATCCAAGGCTTTTCCAATACGAGTTTGCGACTTTACAAACTGTAGCTCATAAAAGGGTTTTGCACGGCTGGCTTTAACATCAAACAAACAGAAAAAAAGCCCTAAATGTTGGCTGCTTGTTCAGCGCCTCGCAACTAGCTATAAACCAGTTAATAGCCCTTATTGAATTGGGAGACATCTGAGCTAACGGACAGCGGAAATACAATCGAAAGAGATCCATCAAGAACTTATGAGGTGGAAACCTTAAACCCGCCCTGAAATGACTTACGGGAATGCAGACAGAATCATCATCAAAACGATGATATAATTTCTCACCGGGTGCCGCCCGTCTCCAGAAATACCCATCTTCAATTCGCAACATCCTTTCAACATAATCACCCCAGTCATCAGCTCTAAACGTACTGTCCTGTTGCAAATGAGCGAATTCGGCAAATTCCACATCCATCTCCGCCTTCGAGTAAGGGGTTGGCACCACATTGCTCGCCCGCCATAGACTCTCGCTACTTTCAAAGTATTGATAGCGGTTTCTTCGCAACACTGCTGTGTAACCCAACTGACCAATGTCCGCCCAACGCCCATACATGTTTACTAGGGGCCTTCTCTCACCAGTAGCGGGATCAACAAATTCATCACCCATCTGCAGGCAAAAGCACAATTTTCCGGTCAATACCGCTAATAATACAAATGTCCGTCACAGATGTCTGGTACACATTTCTATTTTTAAACAATTTTCCATTTCACAAATCGAAACAAACAGTTCATATTCCATTCCCTCTACAAACAACAAAACCCTAGAATCAAAAACCCATATACACAACACTTATGAATATATGCACATTTATATACAAAATACAAACACCTCATGAACAATACGAAATCATACACCTATTTTTACACAATTCAGGAAACGGATTGAAACCACCAAAACACCAATAACAAATACACAACCAACAATTACATAATACAAACCTTTACAGATTACACAATCGACTCACCCTTACAAATATTCGAGACATGCAAACCAAGGATATATACACAAAACCAATCATATATGAAGAGACAAATTGCATGATGAAAAGAAACAGAAATCACAAAAGAAAATTACAAAGAAATCTTACCTCAAATCTGGAGGTTATATATGGCTTCAATGGCAGAAATACTTGACAAATCCAGTACAAGGAGAGCAACGTACTCGAAGAAGACAAAGAAAATGGAGAGAAAAAAGCAAACAAAGACAGTAAAAAACCTTACCAAATGATACACAAACCCATCTTTTATACGCGTGCGGCGCGTGTAATAAGGGTGAAAAGGTTGCAAAAATTTCGTGGATGGATAGGATTGGTCCACGTCACTCTTACAGCCGGTAGTAACTGCCTCGTTTCCAGCAAAACTGTCCACTATGCATTAACTTCCCACTCACTCATGACACATTACATCACAAAGGTACATTCTCTTTCCTCCCAAAGGTCATTTCTCATTAATACGAACTACAACTTATCATTTCACTTATTATTAACATTTAATATTATTCCCTCATTTATTTCAAATTTCTCATTTATTACCAATTATTACATTTATTTACAAGCATTACAAAAACATTTCAAATAACACACCCGTCAAGCACATTAACCCGTTGTCAAAAATTCACAAATTTTCTCAAATTCTTTCCTCCTAAGTGTTGTCCGCCAACACTTGGGGGGCATATTTTCATAAATTTTTTCTAACTCCTAAGAGTTGTCCGCCAACACTTGGGGGGCATATTTTCACAAATTTTTTCTAACTCCTAAGTGTTGTCCGCCAACACTTGGGGGGCAGATTTTCACAAATATTTTCTACTCTTAAGTGTTGACCGCCAACACTTGGGGGGCACACAAGGTATCATTTTCAAAAATTTTCTCAAAACAAAACGGCATCTCTAGTTTCTCCTCCTCCTGTCCGCTAAAACCGCACAGAAGGAGTGGGGGGCAATGATAGGTACCCGCTGTAAGCCTACAGCGGGCACCCGCTGTGAGCAAACCCGCCGACCGCTATTACGCATCCACCTGTAACAAATACTCATTAATTACACATGTGTCATTTCATATTATCTTTACTAAAAGCAACCCACTTGACAAACAAATATCTTCACACAAATATATTTGCAAAATATCTTGTTACCTTGCTCACTAAGGCAGGGGACCATAAAGGCAACTAAGGGGACACAAAAGCATTCAAGCTATGACAAAAGCGGCTGTGCTAGAATCGAGGTATGTGGGAAAGGGACACTAATCACTGTTCCAATAGTGGCTCACTGTAGCTTTAACGGCATAACAAGTGGGTCACCAAGTGGGTGAACAGTTATTAGAAGACCTAGCCTATAAATACTCCCATTCTACACACAAGGTGAGATATACAATTTCAATAGCACAAAATTTACTACTCATTCTCTCCCCTTACACAGATACATTTTCACCCGTTTCGGTTATTATTATTTCGATTACTGATTCTCACACCGGAGGTGCTTGACGGCCACCACCCCCGGGCGAGCATTATTTTGCAGATACCCAAACTCAGGTGAAGTACCCCCGGAACAGTGATCGGAACAGTGATCGGAAGCCATTAATCGACTGTGAGGATTATCAACGTACTATGAGAATAAGGTGAACCAAATACAAAAGTCAAAAGTTGTTTACAACTAATGGGCTTATATTACACTTCCAGAGCAGGACGTTGTGTGCAACAAGTCAATAACTAAAAAAATAAAACAGCAACCATTTTTTTTTTATCCCTTTTAACACGTGACCGACCTTAGCTCAGTTTGTAGAGCGGAGGACTGTAGTTGTTTAAACGGTAATCCTTAGGTCGCTGGTTCGAATCCGGCAGGTCGGACGATTTTTTTGCTCTGTTTCAAATATTTTTGTCCATAGCATCTTTATTACGTATTCTGCTCTTTCACTCTCAGTGCCAGGAATGCAATTCTGGTAACTTTCCGCTTAAAGCCTGAAAGGCTAAATGCTGCACACATGCACTGTATGATTGTCAATGCACATCCTTAATGTGTAAGAGAACTTACAATAATGAAGACAGTTACATGGTTTTACACAACTTTTGCCAACTTTTATCTTCTGTTTGTTTTATAACATTATCCATCAGATTCAATTTTCGAGATCTCTTGTTGTGGCCAACTCTATAGCCAAGTTTACATCACTGCTTGGTAACTAATTGGTAAAACAAACTACAAGTATAACCTTAGACTCTTTTGTTGGAGCATTTTACAACAGATTAATTCACTGGATTTTGAATAAAATTAATGTAGGATATAACTCAGATGTGTAGGATTGAAATTTCATCACACTATTGTTTCAGGTAATTCTTAATCATTGAAATTTCATCACACTATTGTTTTAGGTAATTCTTAATCAATTGCTTATAAAAAAAAGTAGAATTATGATTCAATCCTAATTTATAATTTTATATTCACCATCTAAAGTAGGAATCAATTTGTGAAACGGACCCTATATTTCCCTCCATCCTTTTTCACATGTAAAGCCATTTTGCCACGTCAGCAATTCATGGCCGACTGGGACCTGACAAGTGACAACCAACCATCCCCACCAACAATTCTACGAATAATGCTAGGGACACCAAAATTTGTTCCCAAAACTTTCCCCCAAATACACGTGGCACTTTCTGATTTGTTGTAATAATAAATGGGCCCCCTGTATTCATAACAACAAAACCAATCAAAAAGACCCATACTGTCACATCAATCATGCCATGTCATTTGACGGCAATTTTTTGTACCAAATTTTGGTGCCTCTAGCACTACTCCAATTCTATTCGCCACATCATCATACGATGATCCCGAGCTCCACCTCATCAGCTTCTCAATCCCACGTGCCACCTCTCCTATTCGCTTGAAACACCCTTGTGCGACCTACTTAGCTTCAAAGACAAAGCAGACAGAACCTGCCACGTAGCATCCCCTTCTTTCATCGGAACATTGTAAAGTAGGGCCCCCTTCGTCTCTGGGGCCCATAAATTCCTCTGAATATTTGATAGGTTAGTCAATGCCACGTGTTCAAGAATCTCACCTATTTTTCCAACATCCTTCTCCGCCACCGTGAGTGATATTTCCGGCCATCTCACCACGGAGGAGAAGGGCAACCGGATACCATCTGCTATAATGACCGGAACACAACCTAATGCCACGGACTCGACTAGTCTTGGACTCCATGGGGCCCACCCAAGTGGGCACAAACAAAAAATTGAACGTACAATCTCTGACTGGTAACCAACAAATCTATGCCTTTTCAAGTAAAATCTCCGGTCATTACCGTACTTTCTTAATATCTCCGTCCGTACCCTCCTAAACACATGCATGAAAAAATAAAAAATAATAACAAGATGAATATTCAGTTTATACATTAAAAAGTTTCTAAAACAAAATAACACTGTTAAGTGTAAACATTAAACTTACTTGCTGTAAAAACGTCCACTAATATTTTTGGGATGAACCTCCATTTTTCCCCTGAAGAAGGCAAAGATGTCACGGTGGCCATTGACCGGCGACTTTCGAAGCGTTGATTGTATGTTTTCCGGTGAAATGTACGGAGGAATAACTACATTCTCTACTTCTTGACAAGGGTGCTTGTATTTTACGCCAAATGTTTGCAATATAACTGAATTTTTCATGAACTCGGGTATTCCATTAGCCATAGCCACATCCTCCTAGTGTCCCAAACAAGAAACAAAATATAAATAAACGTTTGAAAGTATTACTCCCTCTCCCATCCATTTCTTTACATGTTTTCAACATTGCTTGGCACGCATTTTAAGGTATATATAAAGTATAGTTCCATAACTTATTTTTAAAATTTTCTTTTTCTGAATAAAAATTTAAACATTAAATTTTTATTCAGAAAAAAAAAATTAAAAATAAATTATGGAACTATACTTTTTAACTTTTAAGAGTCTTAAAATACGTGTCAAGCTCCCGTCCCCCATGTAAAGAATTCAGTGGGACGGAGGGAGTATATTTTTGCCAAATGTATCATACATTTTCAAAAAGTGTGGGACATTATTGGGACAGACGAACGTAATAATGCTAGAGGTCGTAAAATGTTTTAGTATAATTTTATTCGTTAACAGAGTAATTAATCAAATCATAGATGATAAGAGTTGAGGAACTTCTAGCGTTTTTGTACTCTGTCACTAACCATGGCATGAAAACAAGCTCCGTAATCGTGTGAAGCAACAAAAACATGATCTAAGCCTTGACTTCGATTCCAGAACGGATACTCTGTCGAAATAAATTGCACAGCTGATGCTAAAAGAGACCGTGCATGACCAATTGCTGGAAATCCATTGATGGTGCTGAAGTTACAGGACACGTAAACTGGGACAAAGAAAAAGTCAGCTTCTGTTGGATTAAGAGTTCGAAAATTGGTGGTTAATAATGCTTTATGTATCGCCACCTCTGAAGCAAACAAATGGCTTTTACACCTCTCATTCGATAACCAGTCAGTGTTGTATTTTGGTGGTAAATCATACACAAACACCTTCATTCCGTTCAACAAACCTGAAACAAACAAAACCGCAGATATCAGAATCAAGAAAACTTAAACGTGATAAGAGATATACGACAATGTGCTATAGGACATAATTCAGCAATGCTAAACTAGATAACCCACAAATTGCACTTTCCTAAAAACTTTAAAATTGTAATGCACATACAAAAAACACACACATTGATATGTACCTTGATGGCTTAGCGGTTTTTGTGATTCGATGAGAGTAAGAGAAACGGGGGATTTGGACAAAGAAAAAGAAAGGGGCTTGATGGGATTAGGACTATGTGTGATGAGAAAAGAAGTAAAGAAATATGATGTTAGAGAAAGCCAAAGAAGCCATTTGAAATATTTGTACCAAAACTTTGTTGTTGTCTTTTCATTTTGAGATCTTTTGTTGTGTAGAAACCTCATTTTTACAACAATTCCTCTGTTTTTTCTGCTTGGTTTATTGATCAACTCCACCATCTTAACAACCCTCTTTTAGAAATCTTGAACAAGGTGGAGTTTAGGTGAAAAAGGGTTTTCAAATGTCAGGGATTGAAAGACACAGATTGGTTTTGGTTCGGTGGTGTTTCATTTTTGCTTATCAAAACAAAACAATGCAAGTAGAGGGATGGATACCAAGAGATGTGTGCATATATTCTTAAATTCTTTTAGCTTATGAAACATAATTAATAAATGGGTCCTATTAACAACAGTCCTTAGGCCTATGATTAATTTTTGCCATGTGGTGGATTTTTATTGAATGATTTATGTGAATGCATGGGGGCACATACTTTTTTGCAAGTGGGTTGAGCCAATTAAAAACTAACACATGACACCTTAACCATAGTCCTAAGGGCTGGTTAACATTTTCCTTAATAGATATATATAATCTCTTATTTTAAAAGGATATTGTATCAAGATTGTGGGGTTCTATTATATAATGGAGTTTTGGTGCTATTAAAAGAAAATAATGGAGTTTAGTTGAGCAAAGCTGTTTTCGAAAAAATAAGATTTCATCGTAGAAAAACATTAACTGTTTCTAGTATAATTTTTAAGTTAATAAATAATATCTATCCATTAATAATAAATTTCTATAGTCAGAATTCACAAAAATTATGTGCTATTAAAAGAAAAGTAATTGAATTATGGTTGAGCAAGGTTGTTTTCGAGAAAAATAAGATTTCGTCGTAGAATGATATTAAAATTTTCTAGTGTAATTTATAAGTTAATAAACAATATCTATTTTTTAATAATAAATATTTTGTAAAAGATAATCGAATCCACAAAAATTATTGTATTTTTAGTCGAATAAATATGATTTTTTTCCAGAACCTGTACATGCTAACCCGCTAAGCTGCAAAATTTATACTCCATCATTGTTTATTATATTGCTAGGTATATTAAAAAATGTGATAAATTTTTTACGGAACAATTTTTTTTTCCCACAATAATTTTATTATTTTAATATCTGATACATGCGGTAGGAGAAAATCGAAACTTGGTGGTTCCACATGATTTTTATGGAACAAAAATTTAGAACACATGGAATAAGAGATTCTCTCAAATGGTGTGTGTTATGGCAATGGAGGAGAAAGAAAGTCGGCGTCGGTGTCGGAATTGTTATGATATTTTTGGCTCAGCTTAATCTTGTGTCGTACCCTTTGGTCTGTTCACGGTATTAACATGATTTTTTTTCAGTTATTTTTCTTGTAAATGATCCCATGTTATTCATCTGCTTCAACGGCCACAAATTAAATGAGTCCTTAAATTATGTCCTGCCTCCTGAGTTATCACTTATCAGTACTCATTACGTCTTAAACAAAGTTTTTATATTGTCATGCCATGGAGCGTTGCTGTAATCGTCCCAATACAAATATTTAGGTTGGGAAATCTTATTTTTTAGAAATAAGTTACTTATTTTGAAAAAAAGTTAGGAAATCTGTACTTTTTTCTGAAATAAGTAACTTATTTTTGCAAGATTACGAATATTAAACTTCCCATACATATTTTTTTTCAAAAAAAAAGCAAGTAAATACGAATTTTTTTTCAAAATAAGTAACTTATAAGTTAAGCAACAGATTTGACAAACAGGCACTTACATTCATCATTTCCATCTGTCTCGACTTGACTTGGGAAACCTCGTGGACAAATGTCTCCAGTCCACATCGCGTATGCGAGATGACTCCACATAAGTTGTTCAAAATTGTTGAAAATTTTTACCCTAAAAGCATGTCTAATGACAATATGTTTAATAGTAATTGATTAAAAAATTTTGAATCAAGTGATTCTAAAAGTCATATTAAAATTCACCTAATCTATACTATTATATAAATTCCGAAACATTGAAAGTTTTGGTACCTGTTTTTTGGTACCTGATTTTTGGTACCTGTTTTTTTGTACGTCGTGAATTTACTTATTTACCCTTCACTCTAAAAAAAATATGATATCTATACTATTAAAACTCCTAAAAAATAATAATAACATATATAATAAATGGTAAGTAGTCGATTGACTTTTTTCATATTTACTTTTAATTGAAGATATTACCTCTTTATAAACACCTAAAAACATCAATCATATCGTATCTTCCAATCATTAATATTGCCTTTCGAATTACAACACATTGCCTTTTTAATTTAAAACTCATTTTACAATCATTAATATATACCCATAATAAATGGTAAGTAGTCGATTGCCTTTTTCACATTTACTTTTTATTGAATTTACTTATTTACCCTTCACTCTAAAAAAATATATATGATCTCAATACTATTAAAAAAACTAAAATAAATAATAACATAATATAATAAATGGTAAGTAGTCGATTGACTTTTTTCATATTTACTTTTAATTGAGGATATTACATTTTAATAAACACCTAAAAATATCAATCATATCATATCTTCCAATCCTTAATATTTCCTTTCGAATTAAAACACGTTGCCCTTTTAATTTAAAAGTAATTTTACAATCATTAATATATACCCATAATAAATGGTAAGTAATCGATTGTCTTTTTTTCACATTTACTTTTTATTGAAGATATTACCTTTAATAAACACCTAAAAACATCAATCGTATCATATATTCCAATCATTAATACTTCTTTCGAATTAAAACACGTTACCTTTTTAATTTAAAACTAATTTTACAATCATTAATATATACCCGAAAATGTCACATCATATTTTTCAATTATTAATAAAATATATTAAAAATTTGTATACGTTGTTTATAATAAAAAACGTTATTATAATCTGTAAACATGAGTATATTAAATGATATTAAATTAAAATTAATCTATACTATATTATAAAAGATGAAACATTAAAAGTTTTGGTACCTATTTTTTGGTATATGTTTTTTAGGATTTCGTGAATTTACTTATTTAACCTTTATTGTAAAGAAAAAAATATACGATATCTATACTATTAAACACCTAAAATAAATAATAACATAATATAATTAATGGTAATTAGTCGATTTCATTTTTCACATCCACTTTTAATTGAAGATATTACCTTCTATAAACACCTAAAAATATCTATCATATCTTTCAATCATATCATATCTAGCAATTATTAATATATACCCAAAAATATCACATCAAATCTTCTAATTACTAACAAAATATAATAAAAATCTGTATATTACGAATAATGACCGTTAAATTTTTAGTAAATAATCAGAATCATTAGATGTAATGATTAAATATATTATATAATTAAATTAATTTACTAAAATTTCAAGATTCGAATTCTCCTTTATTATAAAGAAAAATATATATGATATCGATACTATTAAAACACCTAAAATAAATAATAAAATAATATAATTATTGGTAATTAGTGTACTTCCTTTTTCACATTTCCTTTTAATTAAAAAATTACCTTCCATGAACACCTAAAATTATCAATCATATCATATCTTACAATCATATCATATCTAGCAATAATTAATATATACCCAAAAATATCATATCATATCTTCTAATTACTAACAAAATATAATAAAAATCCGTATACTACGAATAATGACCATTAGATTTTTAGTAAAAAAACAGAATGGTTAGATGTAAGGATTAAATATATTATATAATTAAATTAATTTACTAAAATTTTAAGAATCGAATTCTATCAACGACACATATATTTTAAAATTTTATAATATAAGTTTTAAATCATGCATATCATTAATTAAATTTATATTAAATTATTAAAATTAAAATAAAATATTGTAAATAATGATTATATAAAAATATAATTGTAACATAAAATAAAATTTGTTACATATCAAAAAAAATCCGTGCATCGCATGGGTTATAAGCTAGTACTATATAATTTTGAAGGTGTATTCAGTATAGATTTAGATAATTTAAGTGTGTCTTCAATTTAGATTTTTTTTCTTAAAAAAATGGATTTCTGAAAATTTTGAGATGTATTTAATTTGAAATTTAAATAAATTACATTAATTTTTAGTAAAAATTGACAACTAAGTGATTTTTATACTTTCAAAATCAGATGAAAGATTCCTCACAAATTCTACCATGAAAACTCTACAAATTTCTATATCCCGCCTCCCGTGTAATAATTAGAAATATTCATGAATTAAATTTGTTAAAATTTATTTGATGGAATTAATTTTTAAATTATACTCCCTCCGTCCCACTTTTATTGTCCACTGTTTCCTATTTTCCTTGTCCCAAAATAATTGTCCACATTTAATTAATAAGGTATATTATGTGTTAATTATGTTAACTTTTATAGAAAATAGTACAATTATTTGGTAACTATGAGTTTAATTGACATGATTGAATAAAAGGTGGATTTTGATAGATGGACAATAAAAATGGGACGGAGGGAGTAAAATTTTACTATTTTCGAAAAGTTTTAAAATGTAAAAATTGAGAGGATATACAAAAAATTAAAGTATAAAGAAATGAATGAGAGAGAGTTATTGGATACGACCTTAATAAAATGATTCCAAACTTTATTCCAAGATTCTCAGCCAAGCACATTTAATTGTTCTATATATAAGAGGAGGCCAGGCTCAATCGGTTAGAGTGTATTTTCTTCTTGCGACATATATAGTAGCAGCATGACTTAAGGCAGCAGGCTTGAGTTTCCATTACACATTTTTTCGTGGTCGAAGGCTCTCTCTTTTTACATCTTTTACGATCATGGCAGGTTTAGGAGGTAACTATTTATTCGGGATTTACTCCAAGAGATTAAAACTTAGGCTATATATGATCAGAGTACACTCAATCTTTTGGTTTTTTTTAAGGATCTCGGTGCAAATGTTGGGATTTTCTCAAAGAAGAAACTGAGGCAAGTGAAGGATAAGATAGTGAAGCACATTATCCTCTCATAACCATTTTGCTCAGTTGTCTGATCTTGTCAGACATAAATTTGTGTTTATGCAATATAGTGATCATATATTAGTTTAAAGCTATAATATTAAGTTCTAGCTTTCAGTTTAATCTTAAGACTAGGATCCTTAGTGCTATTATGATCAAGATTCTCTTAATTCTGTTTTATTATAATAATAATATATACATTTATTTTGTTTTTTTATATTATTTGGTTTAATGTATGTATAAAAGAAAATGCGGTGTTCGTGTTTGATGTGTTAGAATAAATCATGTATATATATAACATAATAATATACATAATAATATACATGAATCTCCTGATCAAGACTATGAGTATAATTAATAGCGGAAGCGTACCTGAATCAAAAGAGGCCATTAATGATCGTGAGAGAGTCCGAAAAGCGCAAGTACTTGAGGGCTTTGATCTTCACTATTCTCCTCTATACGTAAGGATGGGGTGTGTGTATTTTCTGAATATTATGAGAAGCGTAACTTTTGTTCTTGCATAAGATTCATTATATAGAGGGAATAATGGGATGAACCCTAATGGGCTAAACTCATAACCGTCCATCAAAGTTATGGGCTTGGGTACTTAAGTCATTATAAATAAATATATCTAAATAGATATATATTAGATGTAATAATTAAATATATATTAAGTGCTATTTATATATTTAATTATTAATTAGGCTCAAGTCTTATTTAGATGATTAATAATAAAACCCAATGGGCCATAAATAATGGATTGGATCCCGTCGAATCCAACATTCTCCCACTTGGTCGAGGGTCAGTATATCATCAACATACATATAACAAGACTTTTATTATTGAGCATTACATCCCATAAGACATGCTAAATCTTACATCATACAAGAACAGAATTAAAGGTAGTATCACACTCATGTACAAATATGAAACCGTCCTCCAGTTACAATCCAAGTATAATTATAAAACTTAACAGAGATACTAGCTTAAATCATGAACAACATAATATTTCATAATCAATAGCAAATCAATATGTCCATGAGGTCCTTACATAATTGTTTGTTCCATAAACTTCGAATGTGCACAATAATAGAAGTAACAAACTAAATACTTTGTCCAAAAACCATAACATAAGGTGATCACAATACTAGTGTCTTACAATAAAATCCATGAATCAATAAGAAAGATTATCAACCAAACCCATGCTAGCAACATGTTCTCGAAAGAGATTGGGCGGTAAACCTTTTGTTAATGGATCCGCCAACATAGCAACTGTACTAATTTGCTCAATAGACACTTGTTGTTTTTGAACTCTTTCTCGCACTACAAGATACTTTATATCTATGTGTTTTGTCGCATCACTTATCTTGTAGTCTTTAGAGAAAGAAACAGCAGCTTTATTATCGCAATAAATTTTCAGTGGTCTAGAAATAGTGTCAACTATTTTGAGATACGTGACAAAATTCCTCAACCATAGAGCTTGCTTCGTTGCCTTATAGCAAGCCACAAATTCAGCTTCCATTGTAGAAGAGGTATGCAGCGACTGCTTAGCACTTTTCCATGATATAGCTCCTCCAGAAAGCATAAAAATGTAACCTGAAGTGGATTTCAACTCATCTTTACACCCAGCATAATCGGAATCCGAATAACCAATGACTTCAAGGTTATCCGTCTTTCGATATGTGAGCATAAAATCTTTTGTACCTTGTAAATACCGCATGACCTTTTTAACAGCTTTCCAATGATCCGGACCTGGATTTATTTGGTATCGCCCTAGCATTCCAACAATATATGCTATGTCTGGACGAGTACAAACCTGAGCATACATAAGACTCCCAACTGCCGAAGCATAAGGAATATGCTCCATTTGATCCAATTCTAGCTGATTTTGAGGACATTGTTTCAAGCTAAATTTATCACCCTTGACAACAGGAGCAACGCTTGGAGAACAATTTTGCATGTTAAAACGTTTGAGAACTTTATCAATATAAGCTCTTTGTGACAACCCCAAAATTCCATGAGATCTATTTCTATGAATTTCAATGCCCAAGACATAAGATGCTTCCCCCAGATCCTTCATATCAAAATTCTTATGAAGGAATCTCTTTGTCTCATGCATTAAATTCATATCACTACTAGCGAGTAGAATATCATCCACATATAGTACTAAAATAATGTACTTGCTCCCACTCACTTTTAGATATATGCATTGGTCAACAAAATTTTCTTTAAACCCAAATTTTCCAATCACATCATCGAATTTAATATACCACTCTCTAGAAGCTTCCCTTAATCCATATATGGATTTCTTTAACCGACATTTCATGTGTTCCTTGCCTTTGACTACAAAACCTTCCGGTTGTGACATGTAGACATCCTCATGCAAGTCACCATTAAGAAAAGCAGTTTTAACATCCATTTGGTGTAACTCTAAATCATAATGAGCTACTAAAGCCATGATGATACGAAATGAGTCCTTACTCGAAACAGGGGAAAATGTATCATTATAATCAATTCCTTTTCTTTGTGTGAAGCCCTTTGCAACCAATCTAGCTTTATATCTTTCGATGTTACCACTAGGATCAAGCTTAGTTTTGTAGACCCATTTGCAGCCTACAGCTTTGACCCCTTGTGGCAACTCAACTAGATCCCATACATCATTATCCTTCATGGATTTCAACTCATCCTCCATGGCTACAAGCCATTGAGTTGAATGGTTACTAGCAATAGCTTCTTTATAAGAAATAGGATCAGGTCCCATGCCAAGATTAGACTCAATTTCATCTAAGTACACAATATAATCATCCGAGATTGCTGATCGCCTTACTCTTTCTGACCTCCTGAGAGGTTCAGTAGTGTTATTGTCATCTTGAGGTGGTTCTTGATGTACATTCTCATTTGCACCAACATTTTTATCATCATTTTCTGGTGCACTAATATCTGGAATGATAGGAATAGGGACATTTTCCTGAATCTCTTCCAGATTTATCTTTCGAGATGTACTCCCACTGACTTCAGCATCCTCAAAAAATACTGCATTTCTAGTCTCAACTATTCGAGTGGTGTGTGATGGACAATAAAATCTAAAACCTTTAGATCTTTCGGGGTAACCAATAAAATGACAAGTAATAGTCTTAGGGTCCAATTTCTTGATGTGTGGGTTATATATTTTCGCTTCAGCCAAACAACCCCATACATGCATATATCCAAAACTGACTTCCCTTTCAGTCCATATTTCGTAAGGTGTTTTAGGCACGGACTTACTTGGGACCCGATTAAGGATATGCATAGCTGTTTTAAGGGCTTCAACCCACAAAAATTCTGGCAACGTACTTTGACATATCATGCTTCGAACCATATCCATAAGAGTTCGATTTCGTCTCTCAGCAACACCATTCTGTTGGGGTGTACCCGGCATTGTGTACTGAGGAACGATGCCACACTCTCGCAAAAATAAGGCAAAAGGTCCTGGATTCTGTCCAGATTCAGAGAATTTTCCATAATACTCTCCTCCTCTATCAGATCTAACAACCTTAATATCTAATTTGAGTTGTTTTTCAACTTCTGCTTTATAAATTTTAAACATATCAAGTGCTTCAAATTTTTCATGCAAAAGATAAATGTAGCCATAACGTGAGTAGTCATCAATAAAAGTAATAAAATACTTATGACCACCTATGCCTGGAGTGTATGGTCCACTAATGTCAGTGTGAATTATCTCCAAGCACTTAGTGCTACGATTTGCACCCTTTTTATTTGTTTTTACAAATTTTCCTTTAATACATTTAACACATGTGTCAAAATCTGAGAAATCTAATGGATGAAGAAGTCCTTCTTTAACAAGTCTTTCCATTCGACTTTTGGATATGTGACCAAGTCGTTCATGCCACAATTTTGAGGAATTCTCATCATTTCTTTTTCTCTTTTTAGAACCAGTTGCAACTTCATCTTGCACATTCATTGAAATTAAGGATTCACTAAAAGAAGCATTCAAACATAATCTGTAAAGGTTTCCCTCTAACATCCCAGAGCCAATATACTCAGAATAAAGAAACAGAGAAAACCCTTTATTTTCAAATTTAAACGAATATCCATAAGCGTCTAACTTTGAAACAGAAATAAGGTTTCTAGTAATACTGGGAACATAAACAGTATCCACTAAATCCAAATTAAAACCACTTTCCAACATAAGTCGGAAAGTTCCTACAGCTTCAATTTGTACTTTCTCTCCATTTCCAACGAGCAAATATCGGTCTCCTTTATTTAGCTTCTTCACGGAAAGGAATCCCTGCAATGAATTAGTTATATGCACAGTTGCACCAGTGTCTATCCACCATGTATTTAAAGGAGCTTCAGATGTAAAAGCTTCATAACAAACATAAATAGATGCATTATCTTTCTTATCTAACCACTCACGAAATTTGGAACACTCTTTCCTTATGTGTCCTTTAGCTCTGCAGAAGTTACATTTAGGACCTCCAAAGTTCTTTGTGCCAGAAGTCTGTCCCTTGTCTTTCGTGACAGCTGCATCAATTCCCTTTTTCTTTTGACTATTGCCATATTTCTTTCCTTTTCCTTTAGCGGGTGTCGTGGTCACAACATGAGCACTTTCAACCTTCTCAGACTTAAGGCGTTCTTCTTCTTGAACGCACATAGAAATCAACTCGCTCATCTTCCACTTTTCTTTCTGCGTATTGTAGTTGATCTTAAAAGGACCAAATTGTGCAGGAAGAGAAGTCATTATGAAGTGGACGAGAAAACCTTCAGAGATTTCCATGTTCATATCCTTTAACTGAGCAGCCATATCATTCATTCTCATAATGTGATCACGAACACCACTTGAACCATTATACTTGAGAGTGACCATTTTCGAGATCAGTGTAGTGGCTTGAGCCTTAGTGGAAGCCTTGAATTGTTCCTCAATGTTCGCTAGGTACTCCTTTGCATTATCAGATTCGGGAATTGCTCCACGAATTGCACTAGTAATGGAGCCCTTAAGAATCATTAAGGAAATACGCTTGCTATGCTCCCATTTTGCATAATCAGCCTTTTGCTCAGCAGAGCTTTCGGCTGTAATGGCAGCAGGTTTTGCAACCCTTATGGCATAATCAAGGGCAGTAACTCCCAATGTAAGATCAATTTGCTCTTTCCACTTCTTAAAATTAGAGTCACTCAGTGGTTCAATGTGTGAAAAGTAGTTGGTAAGTGAAACATGACCAAATGCTGAATCAAGGTTAATCACAATCATGCACATAAGTACAACAAGTACAATAAATATAATCCACATGATGAAAAACAGTTAGTTCACCAAGTAACACATAAGTTAAATAAACTGAGGGATAAACAGTTTATCTAGATAGGAAAAATAAAATACACAAAATTTTTCCTACAATTAAATTAAATTTAATATTAATATCTTCCGTTGGGCCGATTATCAATATTAAATTAATTTTATCATTAAACATGAGATCACAAAAATTAAAATATTAAATTATATCGCCGTTGGGCAGAAAATAATTTAAATTCCACAATTTGAACTTTAAAAATTCCGTTTACAAAATTAATATACAAATCTTCCGTTGGGCCGATTCGTACATCAACTTGCACACGTACATTAGGTGATTTTTAATTCTCCTAATAATTAAAGTAAAATATTTTCGTTGGTCCATCCAATACTTTAATAATTAAGAAATCACTACATTAGTCCGAATATTTAATTAATAATTTTCATGAGGGACTAATACTTTAATCAATAATCATAAGTATCCCTTTAAAACAATGTAATAAAAATTAAAACTAATGAATACATATCCTGTACGAAACATAATTTCAATATATCTGATATGTAAAAAACTTTTAGTACGAGGAACATGTACAAGTCACTGTCCATAACATGAGTTAATTAAACATATTTAGTGCAAGATTACAAGCATCAAAATTATATAAATCAAAGGTACAGTGACAAGGAAAAACCAACACATTCTTGTACATCTTAATTCTTAAATCATGAAGTATGTTAATATGATAATTAAACATTAATTAACAAATGTACGCATGGATTTGCCTTAAATAATAATAATTAAAAAAATTACGTTTTGACATATACAGACATGGTCGATCATATTAATGGATGACATGGTCACGTAATTAACATGATAACAATGACAATCCAGAGAGTACTGAATCGAACAAAACAAAACAATCATCAAGCCAAAGATTTAATAAAATATTATACATAAACCTAGCGGGTCCTGCATGCTTAATTTAACAAAATAATCGCACCATTCATCCACGATTCAAACATGTGAACATATTAATCATATCTTGGATATTAAACAAAACCCGATTCAGATCAAATTATTAAACTCAAGGAATTAATCTAGGAGTCTGCTCTGATACCAATTGTTAGAATAAATCATGTATATATACAACATAATAATATACATAATAATATACATGAATCTCCTGATCAAGATTATGAGTATAATTAATAGCGGAAGCGTACCTGAATCAAAAGAGGCCATTAATGATCGTGAGAGAGTCCGAAAAGCGCAAGTACTTGAGGGCTTTGATCTTCACTATTCTCCTCTATACGTAAGGATGGGGTGTGTGTATTTTCTGAATATTATGAGAAGCGTAACTTTTGTTCTTGCATAAGATTCATTATATAGAGGGAATAATGGGACCAACCCTAATGGGCTAAACCCATAATCGTCCATCAAAGTTATGGGCTTGGGTACTTAAGCCATTATAAATAAATATATCTAAATAGATATATATTAGATGTAATAATTAAATATATATTAAGTGCTATTTATATATTTAATTATTAATTAGGCTAAAGTCTTATTTAGATGATTAATAATAAAACCCAATGGGCCATAAATAATGGATTGGATCCCGTCGAATCCAACATGATGCATTAGAAATTATAAGTTGAAATGGCAGTCTATTTGATTGTAGTATGGTTTTTGTACTTCTTATGTTGTTTCTTGTTTATAATACTAGTTGATAAGGAGTTTTTTTTTCCCAAATTGCTCATTTTTCTTTATTTTTCATTTGCGTTAAAATTTTTAGATTTTGTCATTTTATATAATCTATTAATAATAATATTAATTTTTTGTTTTTTTGTATTATTAAATATGAAATATGACATTATTTGTTATCTATATTATATATTGTAAACGAAATCATTATTTTTATGTAGTTATTCTCTAGAATTCCTTCCTCGAAAGGAATTTAGATCCAACATAAATCGTACCAAGTTTCTTTTTTTTCTTTTAAAATTTTAGTTCATGGTTGTGTAATATTTTTCTTATATCATAAATCGTACCAAGTTTCTTTTTTTCTTTTAAAATTTTAGTTCATGGTTGTGAAATATTTTTCTTATATCCAATTTCATAACTAAATTGTAAATTCTATTAAATTTATGTATTAACTTTTTATAAGTTTTGAGTTGTAAATTGAGTAGTTGTTGTGTATAGTATTTTTTTTTCACCAAATTCTTCGTTTTTTTAAAAATTATTTTTTAGTTATATAAATTGCATATTAGTCATTTTTTTTCCAAGTGTTCTTAACGTAATTATGTGTGGACCGTGCAATTGTTAGAAGGACTGTGCAATTGTAAGCAGATTTGGCATAGGTTTTATATTTTTTAATTAAAAAAATAACATAGAATTTTAGTAAAATTAGAAGTTTAGGGGTGAAACTGCAAACCAAAAAACCAAAATATGGTGCAAACCAAAAAAGTAGTAGGGTTTCGCTTATTAATAAAGGTTATAGATGTGCAAGAAAAATGTTATTTTCTGATATGTTGTGTTCAATCAGTTTGTGCTCACTGATATTACAACTCTTGTATAGGTTAGATAAACTGCCTCTTCGAGATGAAATTATAAGGGGTTTTCTGGTAGATTTTAATGCTTTAGTTTTATGACGATGGATTGTGGATTCTATAGTTCTCAGATTTTTGGTTAACTCGTACAATTCTGAATAGAATTGATGATTCTCAAAGTCTCGTACTGGATTGTCCGATGGCCATTCGTGGTGCACATATTATTAGAACCAGATATTCTCTGTTGTTTTTTTTGTATATTCCCTACTATTACAACCAAAGTCCACTGTCCTCTTCCTTTCTGACTATTGTTAGAAATAATACCCTAGCTATGCTAAGGAATGAACAACAGAAGGATTCAATAAATGTTCTGTGTTATTTTACAAGAGTTCTAATGAAGTCTATATATAAGCTTAATATACGTAACTGATTACATCACTTATAACTACTGTAGATCATCTGATTTACTGTTGATCTTCTGACATTTGACACGCCCCTCACTCGAAATCCCATCTAGGGATGAAATACCTATATTGGGATTGAAGAGTGAAACACTTAGAAGCACTTGTGCATAACCTAAGCTTCCAACTAGACCCATCTTTAGGAATTGGAGACCCATCTTAGGATTGACCCATCTTGAGATTTACTCATCTTGGAGTTAAAGATCCATCTTGAGATTGCCCATCTTGGGATTGACCTATCTTGGGATTAATTATCTGAGAATTTTGGGATACCGAGACTCGGATTTTCGACTACACGATATATTTTAGGCCATGTCAAAAATAGAAAGTGCTGCTTTTCAGCACAACGGTGGATGACCACCGATCAGTCCTTGAACTGATTATTTTGAAGAAACTGAGACTCGCCTTTGTGATCACGCAGTATTAACAAGCCTATGTCTGAACACAGGAGGAATCTGCATCTGTCATCCCTTGAACTATAAGCAACTGGAACCGTATTTGGTAGACTGCATCCCTTAAGATCGTCCATGAACTGGTCCTTTTGCTTCTTTTACAAGAATGAAATGCAAGATATAGCAGTGAACTGTGTGTATGTATTTGTATACATACTACTACTTCTGCTGCTTTGTCATTTGTGGCAGTGAACTGTGTGTACATCTGTATATACACTACTTTTGCTGCTTTGTCATTTGTGGCAGTGAACTGTGTGTACATCTGTATATACGCTACTTCTGCTGCTTCGTCGGAATAACGCTGCCTGAACTATTTAATTTGCAGTATCGTAAAAAAATGGAGAGATACCGTAATATCAACAACCACTTGAATACTACACAATTAAATCTATAACCGGGGCAAACTCCTAAACTAAAATGATATGCTTGTACAAACGATCCTAACAGAATTTTCCCTTAAGAAAATAATTATTAAATATTTTAACGGATCTAAATACATATAATCATTTTATTTAGGAAAAAATAAAAAAATCGGGTTAAATAAACTAACACACCAATTTAAAGAGGTTGTCTCTGGCCCAACAATAAAAAAGGCCCAATAACAAAACAAATAACTGGCCTGTAAGTCATAACCTTTTTTTTTTTCTTTCATTACAGCCGTTACCCTCTTGTTTCTGTCAAACCTCAGTCGATATATACATACGTGCATATATACACGCACATCTCCTCTGTTCTTTGTTTTCAAATAACCCAATTCCTTTCTCTTTGTTTTTGTTCTCCTTCCTCTTTGAACAAACCCCAGTCCAAACTCAAATAAACTTAAACCTCAGTCGATATATACATACGTGCATATATACACGCACATCTCCTCTGTTCTTTGTTTTCAAATAACCCAATTCCTTTCTCTTTGTTTTTGTTCTCCTTCCTCTTTGAACAAACCCCAGTCCAAACTCAAATAAACGTTCAAACAGACAAATATATGTACAAATATATGTAGCAAGATTATACATACACCGTAGTATATATATATAGCAAGAATTTTATCTGAAATATGAGACTCCTTCTGCAACTTCGCCGGAAAAACACCGGAGGATGCCATACGCGCCGGCGCGTGCGTGACCGGTTTTCCAGTTTGTTTGTCTCTGCAGTCTCCTCTTTCAGTGCTCTTTTCAGTGGTATATTTGCTTTCTTGTTTTGATAGTTTTTGAAATATTCGAATTCTTGGCAGTTTGTTTTGTTTTTCCTGCACTGTCGATTTCTTCTGCAACTCTTGTAACTCTGATATGTGTTTCCCTAGGATATAACACGCTCTGATACCATGTTAGAAATAAGACCCTAGCTATGCTAAGGAATGAACAACAGAAGAATTCAATAAATGTTCTGTGTTATTTTACAAGAGCTCCTAAGCCCTATTTATAAGCTTAATTAGCCTTCATCTACGTAACTGATTACATCACTTATAACTACTGTAGATCATCTGACTTACTGTTGATCTTCTGACATTTGACAACTATTCAATCAGGGTAAATTGTCTTCGAGGTATCATTTTTGTGAAGTATGTGTCTCCCCAGTTAATGGACGTACAGTAGGAGAGTTTTCTATTTTAGGATGCAATGGTTTCTGAATAGTGGTTAAACCGTTTAGTGTATGTTTAATATATGTTTGCTTTTTCCATGAAGAAGATAATAGGTTTGGATGATCTACTATCTGATCACTACAAGCAAAAGGGGCCACTTACTGAAAAATCTAGAAAAGCAAAGCCTAAAAGAAGCTATGGTTCTGATGAGAATGAGGACATGGGAGAAGCTAAGCTGTCTTGATGTGTTGAAGAATGTCAAAAAGAGGCATGTACCTTTGCTTAGTACTTCCACTCTTATTCTTATACCACCGGTTATTCTGGAATAGAAATGTAAGTTGGGAACTGTGGATGGGGAAATTATACGGAGAAGATGAATCTGCTTTCTGGGGTCTGCAAATTTTTGGTGATCAAATTTCAGTTTGAACTAATACTGGTGTGTGTATACATCTGGATCAGTAATCTCCTTTTATAAATTTTGACATGATATTAATCACAGAAACCTCAACCAAAGTTGGTGTCACTGGATCTTAAAAGCTGGAGTCATTCAAGAACATGGAGCTCAATTGTTTAGTTGAAGTTGACCCAGAGAAAGGTTTCACTTTACCTTTTAAAATGCCATTTGCTCATGCATGTTATTTTTACAGTGTTCTGGAATCACATATTTCCTGATGAAAAAACTAATGCAGTTTGTGACTGATACAACATAGAAGGTATACCAAAGTATACACAGCAGTAAAAGAAGCTCTTGGAATCTATGGCTTCTTAATTAGTATATTGAGGGACACACATGCAGTGCAGTGAGCAACATGTGAGCAACATGCAGTGAACATGTGAGCAACATGCAGTGAACGTGCAGAAGTATGGTTGCAGTATGGGCACGTATGGGCACAAAGTAAACTAACTACAACAGCATGGACACAAACTATAGAATAAGCCTGGGCATAGTACTTAGCATATTTAGTATGTTCTGCACCATTACCGTTAGTCTAAAGTATACTTCTTTAATTCTTTTTACCGTTAGATACTCTCTTGGAGTGCTTGTATTTATAGAAGAGGTTATCCTCTTGTTCACTCAAGGAAATGAGATTATAATCTGAACTATAACCTCTTTATGGTATCAGAGCTATAGCACTCTAAGAAGCTAAATTCGATCTCATGGCCAATTCATCTTCTGCAGAAACAACTGTCACTAATTCATCTTCTGCAGAAACTATTCTCACTATTCAAAATTTTCATCAGTGTTCAAGTCTTGCAACATTGAAATTAAGCAAGTCGAACTTGCTATTGTGGAAATCACAGATTATTCCACTTGTTAAAAGCCTTGGTGTCTTTCATCATCTTGAAGGTGAAAGTATTCCATCTCAAACATCAGCAGGTAATGAAAAAGAAGTTGTCAATCCTGATTACAACATCTGGTTCAATAATGATGGGCTCTTAACAACATGGCTGCTTGGAACCATCACTGAAGAAGTGCTGCTAGACCTTGAAGACACATCTTCAGCTTACAAAGTCTGGAAATCCATTGAGAATATTATTCTACCTCAATCAAAGGAGAAGGAGATCCTACTCACAGACTCACTTATGTCTTTAACAAAAGGAAGCATGAGTCTTGAACAATATCTAAGAACCTTCAAAGGACTCTGTGACAATCTCACTGCTATTGGCAAGCCATTAGATGAGACTATTAAAGTCTTTCATCTTGCAAGGGGGCTTGGGCCACGGTACAAAGATTTCAGGCTGGTAATGCTTTCTAAACCTCCTTATCCATCATACAACCAATTTGTTTTGTCTCTGCAGACTCATGAGCAGGCCCTTCTACTAGAAGAAACTAGCAACAATCAAACAGAACCATACCAAGCCTTCTACAGCAGACGTGGTAGAGGTCGTGGTCGAGGAGGTAGATTTAACTCTAGTGGTCGAGGATTTGGACCATCAGCTAATCAAAACAGATTTGGACCAGCAGCTAAGCAGAACAATTTTGGATCTTCATCGAACCAAAACAATGTTGGACATCCATCAAGCAATAATCAATTCAAAGGGAGAAATGAAGAGAGTCAGAAATCATTTCGAAGGGAAGAAAACTTCACTAATGTGATGTGTCAAATTTGTGGAAAAAGAAACCATACAGCTATTAAATGTTGGAGCAGGTTCGATCACTCCATTCAACCAGAAGATCAACTTGCACATGCCCTTTCAGCAATGCAGATGCATGATGACATTGACCCTACGTTATATGCTGACTCAGGAGCCACCAAGCATGTTATGAATGATGCTGGTAAACTTCACAAACTCTCACCTTATCATGGTAATGATGCATTATATGTAGGAAATGGTAGTGGTCTTAAAATATCTCACACTGGTCAAGGAACTATATAAACACAATACGGTAATCTTAAACTAAATGATATGTTAATTGTCCCTGACATTAAAAAGAATCTATTATCAGTTAGTCAATTGACAAAAGATAATGCCTGTCAAATTATTTTTAATTCTAATGAATTTCTTGTTAAGGATGTTCAGGGCAAAATAATAGCTAAGGGACTCAAGAAGGGAGAATTATATGCTCTAGAGGAAATTCAAAATATGGCCTTAATGGCCATATCAAACAAGGCTTCCTCAACAGTGTGGCATCATCGCTTAGGACATACTAGCTCTCGTACTTTGCAGTTTTTGAACAATCAGAAATTTATTAATGTTTCTAGATGGAACAAAGAAGAAACTATTTGCATTTTTTGTCAAATGGGAAAGAATTGTAAACTTCCCTTTACTGTTTCTGCAATTTCTTCTACGAATCCTTTAGAAAAGCTTCATTGTGATTTATGGGGACTAGCCCCTGTTGCTTCATGTCAAAATTTTCGATATTATGCTGTTATCATTGACGACTTTACTCGATACACTTGGATTATTCCACTAAAACATAAGTCCGAATTTTGTAAACAATTTATCAAGTTACAAAAGCTTATTGAGAACAGGTTTGACAGAAAAATAAAGACATTTCAAAGTGATGGAGGTGGTGAGTTCACCTCAAATAATTTTGAAACACATCTGCAACAATGTGGAATACACCACCAGTTCTCATGTCCTCACACCCCAGAACAAAACGGTGTAGCTGAGCGAAAGCATCGTCACATAGTGGAGATAGGTTTGGCACTCCTTTTTCAGTCAAAATTGCCTATGCGATATTGGGTAGATGCCTTTCTAACTGCAGTCTTTATTATTAATTGTCTTCCTAGCACTAAACTCCTCATGGACTCACCATTTAGAAAATTGTTTGGAACTAATCCTCAATATGATATACTACGAAGCTTTGGTTGCAGGTGCTTCCCACATCTCCGTGACTATGATCGAAATAAGTTTTCAATGAAAACTTATCCTTGTGTGTTCATTGGATATAGTCCAATGCATAAGGGTTACAGATGTTTAGATCCTAAGACTAATAGAGTGTATATCTCCAGACATGTAATTTTTGATGAACAGGTCTTTCCATTCAGCAAAACCAGCATCACTGCTGAGAAAGAAAAATCGATTGAGACAGTTACATTTACTGACCAAGAAGCTTGGTTGGGTAAAAAACCTGAACACAACACCTCTTCAGATTCTTCGAAAAATCGGAATTCTGTACTCAAACAAAATTCTCACACGGTACCATCCATTGTTATTGAGCATGATGACCTCGCAGATAACATCGAACTACCGCAAGAAGATCATCTCAATGACTCAACTAGTTCTGATGGAAGTACAGATGATGTGATCAGCGAACATGACTTTGTTGACGATGCAATTATGTCCAGGACGGCAAGTGCCTCACTTCCTGTAGCAGTCGACAATTGCCCAACGATTGATGGTAATCAATCTCAATCTGATCAAGACAAGTCTGACCACATTCATGTTGAATCACAGGAAACTATCACCAATAATGATGTTGTTCCCAGTATGCTCACTCGTAGACAATTAGCCTTGAATCCAGACCTTAATCCTACTTTAGCTGAAGCAACGGAAAGGATCAGAAAAAGGAGGCAGGACAGATCACATGCTCTCATCTCTGTTGATGAACTTAAGGAACCAACCTCTTGGAAAAAGGAGATTTTAACTGACACATGGAAACAAGCAATGGAGGATGAAATTCGCGCTCTTCAAAACAATCATACATGGATACTTGTTCCTCGTCCACTTGAGGATAATGTTGTTGGCTCCAGATGGGTTTTTAAGACAAAACTCAAACCAGATGGAACTTTAGATCGATATAAGGCGAGGCTCGTTGCTCAGGGATATACTCAGGTAGCAGGGCAAGACTACAATGAAACTTTCAGTCCAGTCATTCGCATCACCACCATTCGTACTGTTCTTGCTTTGGCTGTGACACGACATTGGCCTCTTAGACAACTCGACATGAAAAATGCCTTCCTACATAGTACACTAAGTGAAACAGTGTACATGGAGCAGCCTCCTGGCTTTGTAGATGAGAAATTCCCTCATTTTGTCTGTCAACTTCTTAAGTCGATATATGGGTTAAGGCAGGCATCGCGGACCTGGTTTGACACCTTGTCTCAGTTCTTACTCAACTTGGGATTCAATTGTAGCAAGGCAGATTCGTCGTTATTTGTTTATTGCAACAATTTGATTACTGTCATAATATTAGTATATGTGGACGATATTGTTATCACAGGCAATGATCCCACAAGAATTCAGTGCATGATTGATGCTCTTGGAAAAGAATTTGCCATCAAGGACCTTGGACAACTTCATTTTTTCTTGGGCATGGAAGTTAAGTACAAATCAGATGGTATTACTCTCTCACAAGGTAAATATGCCAACGAGTTGATTAATAAAGCTCAATTACAGCATTGCTCTACAATTGGCACACCAATGGCAACAAAGATACAGTCATCATACCAAGATTTTCAACCATTTGATGCTACAACCTATCGAAGCCTTGCAGGTGGTCTTCTCTATCTTACTCATTCCCGACCAGACATTACTCATGCTGTTAATAAAATCTGTCAACAAATGCAAAATCCTACGAATGGTGACTTTAAAGCAATCAAAAGAATCCTTCGTTATGTTAAAGGAACCATTGATTTTGGCATACATTTTTCAACTCGAAGTTCCCTTAAGTTATATGGTTTTTGTGATGCCGATTGGGGTGGCTGCACTACCACACGCAGAAGCACTACTGGGTATTGTATTTATCTTGGTGCTAACTGCATTTCTTGGGCATCCAAACGACAACCAACCGTGTCTAGATCAAGTGCAGAAGCAGAATACCGGGCTCTTGCTATATCTACTGCTGAAATCACTTGGATTTCATTCTTGCTTCGTGATCTTCATGTGGAGCTTCCCCAAGCTCCCCAATTATTTTCTGACAACATTAGTGCCCTCTACATGACCATCAATCCAGTCTTTCACTAGTACAAACTGGCCCTATTGCAACGGTCAAATAGACCTATTGCAACGGTCAAATGGCGTAGTACATGTAAGCGATGCAATAGGTCTGCACATATTGCGTCGGTCAAAGTGCCGTTGCTAAAAATCCATTAGCGTCGGTTTAAAAGCCATCGCAAAAAAGCATATGACCGACGCTTTTAGGGTACTTGTTGCGTCGGTGCTCTTTACAACCGACGCTTTTTGGGTACTTGTTGCGTCGGTGCTTTTTACAACCGACGCTTTTAATTGGACTTTATAGCGTCGTATTAGTAAACAACCGACGCTATAAGTATTAAAAAAAATTGATTTATTAGGGTCTATAGCGTCGCCCGGATAAAAAACCGACGCTATAAGTAATAAAAAATTGATTTTTCAATATTTTATTTAAATCTATTTTTTTAAGCCTCCTTTACTTTTAACCTGAACACACATCAAACTATAACACAAATTTAACCTGAACTAATAGAAAATATAAATTATAACAGAAATTTGATTAAGATAAAATTTAAATTAAAAGTATACAATTGGAAATTAAAAAGTACATTAATGTTCAAAATACTAAAAAAATTCCTATCAATTAAGTTTACATATCATTAATTACTTGACTACAAACTTCAACTGGATGCAAACTCCCCTGCTGACCAGTTGTTCTTGAATGGAAGGCTTTTGCCACATGAGTTTCCATGTCCACCAACAAAATCTCTGAGCTTTAGTACTGCTATTTTTAGATCAGTGAGCCTGAGTCTGCCTGACAATTAAGCAGCGTGGGCAGTAAGGACACCTTGATGTCATCGCAGAGTAGTTGTACAAGTAGCAGGAGTAGCAGCAGTGCTAGTATTAGTACTAGAACAAGCATAAGTGATGTTTCCGAGAGGAGTGTACTGATGAACAGAGCCAAAAGTCTCAGAAGAAAACCAGAAGTGTCTACAAATTGGCCGATTTTGACAAACATAAGCTTTCCATGCTTGACCAATCTGTGAAAGAAAGAACAGATCATGTCGCAAAGTTCTTGCAAAGGAAGAACAAAACCATCTAGAAACAAACACCCCTACTATATTCATTTCCGATATTAGGGTATTCAATCTAAGTTATTGATAAAAATTCATTTCATGAGAGCATTTTGGAAAAAAGATCTAAAGCCTGGGAAAGCAGAGATCAACTTATGTTCGTAGCAATTAAAAGATCGCAACATCAGCTGTCTAAACATATATAAAAGAGCAGTCAAAATGTAATCACAGAGTTTAACAGACAAAAAGTACGTACAATTTAGCCTCATTATCTCACAAATTGCAAGAGAGCTATTAATATCAGGAACTCCATAGAAAATAGAAAAGGGCATTCTTCGAACTTATAAACCAATTAGTAATACATATATTACAACCATCGTTTCATGAACTTCCAAACATCAAAAAGACTCAAAATTGTACCATAACTAACCCGATTCCAAACGCTAGCAAGATGATTAGCATAAATGATTGAAAGCAGCAAAAGCTTTTAATTGAGTCAAATACGAAAACATTAGGACCACACAGCTTTTACTAAACTCCGTTCTTAGTCATTATTCTAAGATTATAATCAGCACATGAAATGACGAAGGAAACCAATGCCTTAGAAGAGAACGCAACAAGTGAGCCACGGTAAACATTACTGTAGATGCTACATCAACAAAAATCAACAAAGGATAAATATAGGTAAATGAAGTTACGAATAGCGATATGCAAAACACGAACACATACTCATGCTGCTACAAGCAATTTGTTTCAGAGGGTTGGTACTACCTTATACCTCACCAAACAAAACCAAACCATTTAACTTCTTTTGGATCAAAGGGAGCTCCCACGAAAATAAACTAGACTCCCCAGGTATGCAAGAAAATTGATATCTTGCAACTATACGAAAAACAAAATAAAAACTTTATTTTGCTCATTTACTCCAAATCAGTTGGAAATTTAAGCTCTTTAAATATTTTTTTTTACTAAGTCTAATTAAATCTTTCTCTAGTTAACATTACACTGTCTAGCAAAATCAAGAAAATTGTCGCTGTCGTATATAATTTTATTACAAGTAGAAACGATATTATAAAAAAACCAGAAATAAAAAAAATGATTATAGACAAGCCGACTATTATAAAATTGCACTATAGAACAAGTCATATATTATAAAATATTTTAGTACCTGATTATAGACATTCTCGGATAAAAAATTTTGCCCAGAGCTCTCGTATTTCAGTGATTTCCTTTTTTGTATACCTTCTTGAACCAAGAACCTTCAAAATATATTAAGATTACATATTTTTAAAAAATCAGGTAGTCCAATATTTGTAAAACAATGCTAACTAGTTCTGTCTCTTACCACTTTCCAATCCATATCCATTTTTTTCTGAGAATGCATGATTATGTCATGCATGTACTTCATAACATAAAAACCACACTCCGTGCCTCCTTGTTGTTGAGGGCACTACCAAAAAACCAACAAATATATTAAATACAAAGAATAAATCAATGGACGAATTTAAATGCATATTTCAAGTACGTTATACCTGAACCTCCTCGTGAATCATGAGAAATTCTTTTCTATTATTCTTCAATCCACCGTTTATTGTGTATATTTTAAATGCACTGTGAAATAAGTATACGTCACATTTCACATCTCTAACAAAGGTGGACTACGTTAAATGTAAATTCATAATTAACTTACGTTTGCACGGGTGTCTTCAAGCGTATATCCCTTGCTCTTTTCAAAGAATCAAACACATAAATAATACTTTCTTTGAGACTGAAAAGAAGCAACATCCAGTGGTTGCTACAACAAAAACACATACATACATTATATTATTAAGTATATACATTACTATTAAATTCAGTTAAAATATGCACGTGTAGCATATAATAGTATGTACAATTAAATTTCAATTCGTTCTTACTCTTGGATGTAAGGAGCTAGAATGAAATGCCTCTCTTTATTGGCAATCAAATTTGTTTCCAAGTAATCGCATGCTTCCTGGCTACGTTGGTAGTCACGCTTATTTGATATTGCCAATCTTGATGGCAACATAAATGCAAATCTTTCTTCATTCAACTCACTGCATAGTGTCTCAACATACCTACAAAATTAACTTGTCACAATAAACACGTGTATGTTGAATGATTTAAAGTTAATTGAGCAAAAAAGACTTTTCTTACTTGATAAAAATTTCTAAAATCGATGCGCTTAAACAAGCCATTCTTAAAAACTCATCAACATCTACAGGGGGTACATATATAGGTTGTTTTCCAATTTCTTCAAACTTGAATACCACATCTTCTTCAGCAGAGGCCCTCTTTTTAAGCAAATAACGTAAAGATCGGCAATGCTCACTTGAGTTTGCATCATCACCATGTAATGGCAGCGGTGGTGTTTTATTGACAGGAGTCGTCGAACCTTTGCTTTCAACTACTTTAGGCAGTTTGGTGATAACCAATCTCACATCCTTCGGCAATATGCCTCGAATGGCAACCGGCAGTAGATGTTGCATTAACACGTGACAATCATGAGACTTCATCCCTACCAGCTTCAAATCTTTCATTGAAACAAAGTTTTTTGGGTTTGAGGAATATCCAGTTGGAACTTTCACACTAGATAAACACTCACAGAAGCTGATTTTCTCTTTTCTCGACAGAGTAAAACAAGCTGGAGGTAGATATGCACGTTTACCGGATTGTTGAGGCGCTAACTCCGTCCGTATACCCATCTCTTGCATGTCTAATCTTATATTCATCCCATCCTTTGTCTTACCTGGCATATTCAAAAGTGTCCCAACAATGCTTTCACAGACATTTTTTTCGATATGCATAAAGTCGAGACAATGTCTAACTTGCAAGTGTTCCCAGTATGGAAGATCCCAAAATATAGATCTCTTCTTCCAAAGACTGTTCGGAGTTGGCTTTTTATACAACTTTCCAAGTACAACATTAATGTCTTTAACTCGTTCAAAAACCTCCTTCCCGGTCAAAGGCAAACGAGCCACTCGAGTCTCGATAGTCCCATCGAAAGACCTTTTCCTCTTACGATAAGGGTGATTATTGGGAAGAAATGTACGATGACCCATATATACATTTTTTTTGCAATTGTTTAAACGAAAGTCAATCGTAGCATCTTCACAAATCGGACAAGCTTTAGCTCCTTTGATAGTGTACCCTGAAAGGTTTCCATAGCCAGGAAAATCGCTTATAGTGCAAAAAATCATGGCATGCAAAGTGAAATTTGTTTGACTGTATGCATCGTATATCCTCTGACCTTGATTCCATAATAACAATAGATCTTCAATAAGTGGTTGAAGATAGACATCTATGTTATTTCCGGGTTCTTTGGGACCGGGAATTAACAATGTCAACATGATATACTTGCGCTTCATGCATAACCAAGGAGGCAAGTTATAAATCGTCAGAAGAACCGGCCAAGTGCTATGTGTAGAGCTGAGAGTGCGATACGGATTAAACCCATCCGCGCAAAGTCCAAGCCGCAGGTTTCTTGCTTCTCCACCAAAATCCGGGAACTTTCTGTCAGTGGTTCTCCACTGTGGAGAATCAGCAGGGTGTCTGAGCATCCCATCTGATTTTCTCCCTTCCTCATGCCACCTCATAAGCTTCGCATCATTGATATTTGCAAAGAGACGTTTGAATCGTTCCACTATGGGTAGATACCGTAACACCTTGCGCGGAGGCCTTTTCTTGTCATCACTTGAAGAGTCATTTCCCTCTCGCTTATACCTAGAGGCTCCGCACTTTGGACATGTGTGTAGATGTTCATACTCATTACGAAACAACACACAATCATATGGACAAGCGTGTATCTTCTTTACATTCAAACCCATGGGACACAATATCTTCTTCGCCTCATAGGTGGAAGTTGGAAGCTCATTATTCGAAGGAAGTATGTCTGATACAAGTTTCAGCAATTCTGTGAAACTCTTGTCACTCCACCCACTCTTTACTTTGAGATTACACAACTTCAAGGTTGTTGATAACCTAGTAAACTGATCGTTGCACCCAGGATAAAGAGGTTTTTTAGAATCATCAACCAAGATCTCAAGAATTTTCGGTTGGTGCATCAAAATTTCTTCAACATCTTGGATCATCTCATCAAATCTGTCATTTTCCTCATCATCTTCTTTATTGGTAGGATTACCATCTCCACAGCTTTCAGAATTCCCACTAAATGATTCTGCCTTTCGAGAATGTATTCCCTCACCATGCCAGATCCACTTGGTATAATTATCCATGAAACCACGTCGAAATAAATGTTCACGCACTATATCGACATCAGAATACTTTTCTAAATTATAACAATCGCGACATGGACATGTCATCCTTTCTTTTCCATGTTCGGTCTTCTTTAGATTTTTCTCCGCAAATTCAATGAAGCCATTAACACGGCTAATATACTCATGGGATGTTCGTGATATTTTATACATCCACGTAAGGCGGTCCATGTTATATATCTATAGAATATTAAGAGAAAACATTCAGAGATAGTGAAGCTACTAAGACCTGATACAAATTATAGGTCTGGGCAGACAGAAGCAGGTAACTATTTTCATTAAAAGATACAAATAAGTTGTACCAAAATATATGTTGTCATTAACAGACACCACAAAATTCTAAAAAAAAGTAAATGAATAACTTCTTAACAAATGGTTTTTTACTAAGTTGATACTTAAAAGTGTTAACAGATTAAGAAATAAAAATGTACAATTACAGTAAAGCAGCTAGCAATCAGATGATGGACTTCTTTATATAACAGTCTATATAGCTACGCCATGAATCTTATTCTATATATAGCACCTAGCAACGTACTATCAAATTAACTTCATTTAGTAAATTGTTTTCAGTTCTACTATAAGTTCTTTTTGATGCATATACAGTAAATGTCATGATTCTGAAAGAACAGTCCAAAAACTAATTCAATATTCATTGTTCATCCATTAAGATAGGTAAACCGGCAAACAATTACAGGATAGGATGCATCAATTAATCTGCCGAGGCAGGTGAAGTTTCTGCTTGCATTCTAATTTAACTGCTGTAATTTCATGAACCACTAAGTTTCTCTCCTTTTGATATTTATAAATTTTAAATTTATTTAAATACATGTCAGGCCCAAATCATAATGAAAAATCAAATCGACTATCATCTGTCGTATACACTTTTACATTTTCGATGTTGCTATGTATGTATTCTTCAAACGTGTGCTCCTGACGCACGATAATCAGATTGCATTTACTTGTTCCAAACAAACACCAAGCAAAACACTGGTAACAGTCTAACAGACACACACTGACTTGTAAGTTGTAACAAGAAGACCAAGTACAACAATTTTCTTCTGTGTTCTAAAATGGGCAAGTGTTTAGTTTCATCTACACTTTCTCCACTTAGTTTTTGTACAAAACCCAGATCAATTTTACCATTAAATCATCCTAAATTTTACTGCCCAGTTCAATCAGAGTTTAGAATAAAGTTTCAATCTTTAAGAAGCTTTGAGTGAAGTTTCTACTTGCATTCTAATTTAACTGCTGTAATTAATCTACTTGTATTTGAATTCTAATAACTGTGAAAAAACCACAACAGCAAATGAATCAAACATCAATACTTGAAGTTCTTAAAGCAATAAAAATGTACTAATTTACATTCAAGGATTCAATTTTAACACAACTATTAATACCCATGAGTTCAACACTGAGTTTGCTATAAATATATACACGCACCCATGTAAATGTATACCTTAATACGATAATTTTTATCACCACTGTCTTGTTCTTGTCCTCCTGTATAATCTTCGCTCAGTAGCTTCTGGTGGTGAGTACACTGAGTAGAATTTGAGTATAGAGTGGTGAGTGGTTAGCTGTGAGTTAAGAGGGCTTTTTGACACCGTACGTTTTAGTGAGAGAGAGAGAGTGAGAGAGAGAGAGAGAGAGAGAGAGAGAGAGAGAGCTCAATTACGAGTTTGTGAGAGAGAGGTTTGCGAGAGATCGATGAGAGTTATGTGAGAGAGAGGTCGGCGAGATGAGATAGCAGGTATGTGAGATTGAGAAATTAGGGATTTTGACCCAAAACCCAATTCCCCGCGCGCATATAACTTACCGCGGCATATCTAAATTAATTTCGATCTGTACTGACTTCAAAACTTTTAAGGAAATTTTTGGTATAAAAAATTAATTTATTTGATATTTGTTAATTAAGTTGATTAATCATATTAATTTTCGGAATAGAGTATAATTTTCTGATATAAAATATGATATTATTTATATTTTATATTTTAAAAATTAACAATTAAGTGGCCGGAAGTAACTACTAGACGTTAGTAATCGATTTAATGTTTTTAAAATTGGATCGACTTAACGCGATTTTAAAAGTTGAAAAATATATTGATGTTCTATTTAAATTATTAATTTGTGTAAGATTACTCATTTTCACGTTTTTTCAAAATTAAATTATATTTATATAAATATATAATATAATAATATAAAACATTATATTATTTGTTAAATATTAAAAAAAAAATAAAGAAATAGGAAAAAAAGAACATAAAGCGTCGGTTAAAAGAACAGCGACGCTATAAGAGTAACTATTAGCGTCGGTTAATGGAGCAGCGACGCTATAAGAGCTTAATACCCAACTTCTAGCGTCGGGTTTTAGTGAGCGACGCAATTGAGAGCTTTAAGCGTCGGGTATTCAAAAGAACCGACGCTACATGTACTGACAGAAATCTATTAGCGTCGGTTATTTCAAGAAACCGTCGCAATAGGTACAATCTTGTTCTAAAGCGTCGGTTATTACAAACAACCGACGCTATAGGTGCGACGCAAAAAATCTGTTCTGTACTAGTGTTTCATTCTCGATCAAAACACATTGAAATTGATTATCACTTTGTTCGTGAGAAGGTTGCATTGGGTTCCTTAGTCACCCGCTTTGTTCGATCCATCCAACAAATTGCCGATGTTCTCACAAAACCCCTCTCAAAAGAAAACTTCAGACGTTTACGTGACAAGCTTGGCGTTCGATGTATATCTACCTCCAGCTTGAAGAAGGGTATTGAGGGACACACATGCAGTGCAGTGAGCAACATGTGAGCAACATGCAGTGAACATGTGAGCAACATGCAGTGAACGTGCAGAAGTATGGTTGCAGTATGGGCACGTATGGGCACAAAGTAAACTAACTACAACAGCATGGACACAAACTATAGAATAAGCCTGGGCATAGTACTTAGCATATTTAGTATGTTCTGCACCATTACCGTTAGTCTAAAGTATACTTCTTTAATTCTTTTTACCGTTAGATACTCTCTTGGAGTGCTTGTATTTATAGAAGAGGTTATCCTCTTGTTCACTCAAGGAAATGAGATTATAATCTGAACTATAACCTCTTTATAGTACACCATCAAAAAAAAAATCCAATGTGAATCTCGGGGAAAAGCTCCTATGGTTAAAAAGACGGGACTCAATGAACTTATCAATAATTCCAAACAGGGTAAAAAAGAAATTTGGCTTGGGTCAGCCCATGGTTTTATAGGCCAATTATAGGATAATGAGACCCAATTTTGTTGGCAAGTTTATATGTTTTCACACGTTTAAACTTCAAAATCTACAGGCTATCTATACTTTTGCAACATCTTGAAAAAGCACAAAGAGTTCATGTGAAGATTGCACAATCCTGCAAGCACTTTACACCGATATGTTGATTTTGTTCTCATTTTCTTTTACAGGATCAAAAGCTTAAATGCTGTTAAAAATTTGTGTTGCGTCATTACCAAGGTCTAAGCTAAGCTTTTAAAAAAATGTAGGAGGATTATTAAAGTTTTGTTTCTGATCCTACTTTTAGTAAAGGTTATACAATATACATCATAAGCATGGTCCAGATATTTCTGATCCTTCTATAGTTTGTGGTCTACTCTTTTTCCCTCTATTTATCGTTTTTCGAGAAGAGCTATTTCTCTGGAACCAAAAGAAAATTCCCACTAATGATGTGAGGATTGAGATACCAGCATATTCTACGACAAGATCAGAAGAAGTGCCAAGAACTTCTTGTTTTTCCGAGATATGGAAAAAACCATCAAGAGGAGAAGATTACACAATCCTTCAAGCACTATTTAGTGTAGACATGCTAATTTTGCTAATCTCAACAGCTTGTGGAATTGGCTCGAACTTGACTGCAATAGACAACTTGGGTCAAATCGGAGAGTCACTGGGATATCCAATGAAAAACGTAAACTCGTTCGTATCTCTAGTAAGCATATGGAACTACTTTGGAAGAATATTTGCTGGTCTGATCTCTGAAAAACTTCTAGTTAAATACAAATTCCCTAGGCCTCTTATGACAACACTCTTCCTCTTCTTGTCATGTGTTGGTCACCTCCTTATAGCCTTTCCTGTCCCGGGATCAGTGTATGTGGCATCTGTAATCATTGGATTTTCATTTGGAGCACAGTTTCCATTACTCAATGCCATAATATCTGAGATTTTTGGCCTGAAGCACTACGCTACATTGTTCAATGTGGGGCAGTTGGCAAGTCCTGTTGGTTCGTACTTACTGAACGTAAGGCTCACTGGAGTTTTGTATGATCACGAGGCACTAAAAGATCTTTCACGGAAAAACTTGCACAGGTCATCAAGCGGAGAACTGACTTGCATTGGCACTCACTGTTACAGGCAATCTTTTATAATCCTGGCTGCTGCTGCATGTTTTGGAGCTTTAGCTTCTTTCATTCTGGTGCTAAGAACTAGAGAATTTTATAAGGGTGACATATACAAGAAGTTTAGAGAAGAAACTCAAGCAGATGAAGGATAAAATAGTGAAGCAAAGTAATCTTATTATATATGACTATTTTTGCTTACTTGTGTGATCTCTTGTCAATCACAAATATGTGTGTGCGCAATATTAGTGATCATGTATTATCTAAAAGCTGTGATTCTAACTTGGTAGCTTTCAATTTTATCTTACTGATACATAGTACTTTTCTATTTCTAATCTTAATTCTTAATCTTACAATTAAGATTAGGAATAAGTGCATTAGTGCAACCTACAGCCTACATTAAGCTCTGATTTTTGCCAGGACATCTTGGTGGAATGGTGGTTATGAAGTGACGGAACAATGAATTTTTGATCGGAATATCAGTATGCATACTGATCAAGCTGCATTTTTTTCTGCTGAAGCCGGATCATGCAAGAAGATGATGGCTCACTTCTTGACTGTATTATTAGATGCTAAGAGATAAATGTATGTTGGATAATCCCGATTTAAGTGAAAAGTACATATTGTTGGGTTCATACTTTTGAAATGATTATAAATGTATGTTGGATAAACTCGACTTGAGTGAAAAGTACATATTGTTGTTGGAAAAGTTTGATAAGCTCGCAATCATTTCAAAAGATCTCATAAAGATTATATATTAGTCATGTTAATGTAGTTTAACCTCGTCTGGTAACTTCTTAACGCCCTAATGTTTCTTATTGCATGTATTATTAGTCTGTACTTGTATTTGTTCTCTTTCGGCCTCTGACTGAAAATAATAATGGACTTGCAGGTTTGCTCTGCATACTCTCCGTGGAGTAAATTGAAAAGAAAAATAACATGTTTCGTTCATTTGCTTCCAAGTTTAAAAAAAGGAAAATAGTGCAAAATAGATTTTATTAACATTGCTCTCGAGTTGCAAGAATTACAATTTAATCCTTGAATATTAAAAAGAAAATTTTCAAGTAATAAAAATATATTTGTAATATTAAGTAATTTTTTACTAACCACTTATTTTCACTTAAATCCCAATTTTGGAATGAAAATATTAAAAAGAAAATATATAAAATTTTTACTTTCATAATCTTGCTTCTCTACATAAAAAATCGATGTGAAAATTATACAATGAATATGTATCGATCTGGTTAACCGTTTTGTCCATGACTAATACCGTTATTATTGCGTATATGCATAGTTCTTGATTTGTGATTAATAGAGTTTGTTCTTCCATTAAAAAAAAAAAAAAAAAAAATAGAGTTTGTTCTTGTTATAAAAAAAATAAAAAATAGAGTTTGTTCTCAAAAAATAAAATAAAATAAGCAGCCACAAACATCAAGTATGCATCAAAAAAAAAATTTTTAACAACATTGAGGGCCTCTCCTCTCTCCCTTCTACCCTAGCCTCCATTAAAGTTTTTTGAGGGGGCTTCTATCGGGTTTCACCGGTGGAAAGCCCCAATTCAATTCATTTTTCGTTTGTCTTGCTTTCTTTCCTTTCAATAAAGTTCCCAATTTATTTGGGTTTCAGTTATTCCCAATTTATTTGGGTTGTGTTTTGTCTCTCCTTGTGAGAGTTTGGTTTTTGTTTGGATTGAATTTGGGAGTTTTCCATGGCCGAGATTATAGATCGGCAAGTTTTTCATGATTTTGATTCATAGATGAAGGCTACTATGGAATCGCATCTATGGTTGTCGGTTCAGAACAGTTCGATGATTGCAGTAAAAACATGTATATATCAATTATCTTCAAATCGCTTGGTTGCCTTTAGAAAGGATTCAACAGCGATCCCCTTAAGCGTCTGTTCTTGCGATTGTTTTTGTAGATGCCGTATGGCTTTTGATTAATGGATTGATTTCTTTTTGTTCAAACAAAAAAAAAAAATAAGCAGCCACAAAAAGTACTCCTACAAAATTGAGAATGACCCGGGTAAAAAAACCCGACCCAAAGTGTGGGCGGGAGTTGAATTAATTAACACAAAAATGGAAACATTGTAAAAACTTGAAACCCTCTTCTCTACTCTTTAGGCGCTACATATACATACACATATACACACACACACACACATAAAACTAGGGCAATCGCGATGGAAGAGCTTCTCGATTTCGAATTAGAAGATCATCTCATCGCTAATCCCCCTAAGAAAAGGTCCTGCTTCCAGATTCTATTTATCCAATTTTATTATAATTATATTTTCATTTTGTTATTTATATTATGTGATTTTATATATTTGTTGAAGAAAATTCCGTGTTTGTGTTTGATGCATTAGAAATGATAAGTTGAAATGACAGTTTGTTTGATTTCAATGTGTTATTTTGTGATTTGTTGTGTTCAGTTGTTTTGTGCTAACTGATATTTGCAACTCTTGTGTATGTTAGATTGTCAAAATTAGAAGGATTTGTTTTCGTACATTTAAGTGATTTAGTTTTATGGAATATTGATTGTGGATTATGTATATAGTTTTGGATAATTGATATAATGGTGAATTTGTCGCGTATTTGATTGTTGGAGAAGCGGTAGGAGTAAGGATGGGTAATTGTAGTTCGCGTATTCTACTATTATTAGCATTGGATCTTTTTTGTTGCTTGTGTACTGTTACCGACTGCAGTCCACTGTCCTTTTTGCGTTCTGACTTTTTAGTCGGGTTAATTGTGTCTTAGAGGTACCATTTTTTTAAGTTTGTCAGTCTCGAGCAATAAGTGAGTTTGCCATTTTGGGATGCAGTGCTTTCTGAGTAATTATTAAGCCATAGAGTGTATGTTAAAAATTTGATTGTTTATATCTGCCCAGGAAGAAAATTATAGGTTTGGATGATCTATTATCTGATCACTATAAACAGAAGGGTTCACTCATTGAAAAATCTAGAAAGGCAAAGTCTAAGAGAAGCTATAGTTCTGATGAGGATGAGGACGTGGGAGAAGCCAAGCTGTCTCGGTGTGTTGAAGAATGTCAAAAAGAGGCACGTACCTTTGAGTCGTACTTTCTCTCTTATTCTTATACCACCGGTTTTTCTGTAATAAAAATGTAAATTTTCAATTGTAGATGGGGAAAATATACGGAGAAGATGAAACTGCTTTCTGGGGTCTGCAAATTTTTGGTGATCAGGTTTCACTTTTGAGCTAATACTGATGTGTGTGTGTGTGTACAACTGGATCATTAATCTCCTTAAATAAATATTGACATGATTTGAATTGCAGAAACCTTCACCAAAGTTGGTGTCACCGGATCTTAAAAGCTCGTACTGGATTGTCCGATGGCTATTCGTGGTGCACATATTATTAGAACCAGATCTTCTCTGTTGTTTTTTTGTATATTCCCTACTATTACAACCAAAGTCCACTGTCCTCTTCCTTTCTGACTATTCAATCAGGGTAAATTGTCTTCGAGGTATCATTTTTGTGAAGTATGCGTCTTCCCAGTTAATGGAAGTACAGTTGGAGAGTTTTCTATCTTAGGATGCAATGGTTTCTGAATAGTGGTTAAACCGTTTAGTGTTATGTTTAATATATGTTTGTTTTTTCCATGAAGAAGATAATAGTTTTGGATGATCTACTATCTGATCATTACAAGCAAAAGGGGCCAACTTACTGAAAAATCTAGAAAAGCAAAGCCTAAAAGAAGCTATGGTTCTGATGAGAATGAGGACATGGGAGAAGCTAAGCTGTCTTGATGTGTTGAAGAATGTCAAAAAGAGGCATGTACCTTTTCTTAATACTTCCACTCTTATTCTTATACCACCGGTTATTCTGGAATAGAAATGTAAGTTGTGAACTGTGGATGGGGAAAATATACGGAGAAGATGAATCTGCTTTCTGGGGTCTGCAAATTTTTGGTGATCAAATTTCAGTTTGAACTGATACTGGTGTGTGTATACATCTGGATCAGTAATCTCCTTTTATAAATTTTGACATGATATTAATCACAGAAACCTCAACCAAAGTTGGTGTCACTGGATCTTAAAAGCTGGAGTCATTCAAGAACATGGAGCTCAATTGTTTAGTTGAAGTTGACCCAGAGAAAGGTTTCACTCTACCTTTTAAAATGCCATTTGCTCATGCATGTTATTTTTACAGTGTTCTGGAATCACATATTTCCTGATGAAAAAACTAATGCAGTTTGTGACTGATACAACATAGAAGGTATACACTAACAAGAAAAAGGCAGTTGCTTGACGAAGATCTGTAGTAGTGAGTTTGCTATTTTGTTGCAGGAGAAAACTTCCTTGAAAGATTACTGGTAGATAGATGGCTTTTGAAGTTAATTTTAATTAAATGTCATCCAGACAAATCCATAGAGATGTGGACAGTTAATATAAGGAAGCATACTATTTACTGTAGATCAACGATCAATGATTCAAGTAATCCAGCGCGACTGATGGTTGTTTTCAAGTTGTATCATCGTGCCCTTAAAATTTGCCTTGTGCTGTACTCTTCTAAGTTCTAAGGGTGCTAAGCTCGTCTGCATGTGACTTTTGGTTTACGATTCTATCTCGGAAGAATAAGGTGTACAATTCTATCTCAGAAGAATAAGGTAAATAGTTATAATTTTCTGTAATTGGTTTTCGACTCAAACATTGTATATGATGACGATTGATTGTAATTTTAAGTCCTGTGCCTGCTATTCTGACTTTTCAGACCGATTTATCTATTAGAATTGACTGGATACCAAAGTATACACAGCAGTAAAAGAAGCTCTTGGAATCTATGGCTTCTTAATTAGTACACCATAAAAAAAAAATCCACTGTGAATCTCGGGGAAAAGCTCCTATGGTTAAAAAGACGGGACTCAATGAACTCAACAATAATTCCAAACAGGGTAAAAAAGAAATTTGGCTTGGGTCAGCCCATGGTTTTATAGGCCAATTATAGGACAGTGAGACCCAATTTTGTTGGCAAGTTTATATGTTTTCACACGTTTAAACTTCAAAATCTACAGGCTATCTATACTTTTGCAACATCTTGAAAAAGCACAAAGCTAGAGTTCATGTGAAGATTGCACAATCCTGCAAACACTTTACACCGATGTGTTGATTTTGTTCTCGTTTTCTTTTACAGGATCAAAAGCTTAAATGCTGTTAAAAATTTGTGTTGCGTCATTACCAAGGTCTAAGCTAAGCTTTTAAAAAAATGTAGGAGGATTATTAAAGTTTTGTTTCTGATCCTACTTTTAGTAAAGGTTATACATCATAAGCATGGTCCAGATATTTCTGATATTACATACAAATTTCCTAAGCCACTTGTGATGACACTAGTTCTACCTCTGTCATGTATCAGTCACCTTCTCATTGCCTTTCGGTCACCTTTTCATCCTGGATCAGTTTATGTGCACCTACTGATTACTGGTTCGTCGGTAGGTGCACAACTTCCACTAATTTTTTCCACATTTCTCGGTTGCCTGGGCTAAAATATTATTCTGCACTATGCAATTGTGGAAAAATTGGCTAGTCTACTTGTATATGAATGTGAAGCTTATAGGGCCTCTGTATAATAAAGCAGCACTGAAATAGCCAGCAAAATAGGTAATCAAAAAACTCTATCAGAAGTAATATTTAATATTTTTATCTGTTAAGTTCCCGGCTCTCCTGAATCTTAAGGGGTTAGAAGAAAGCTAAACTGGATCGTATATTAAGGTTACAGTGAGTGTAAGAGATGGTGTTGAACTGTATTTTGAGGCTTTCAAGAATGGGTTTGGTTCTGATGTATTAGTTCAGAACAAAAATTTTTATAGGTCCAAAAAAACCTCTCTAAATTCAATATAATTCAACTTCTGTCTCCCAGTTTCCTCGTCAATTGTCTACATATAACATTTCTGTTACATTTGGTCATCACATGATCGTTCTCATGACGGTGGTGGATCTTGGCTTTCTTTAGACATTTGTTAGTCTTTCTAGGGTAGAATCTGTTAATAAATAATTTCTTCACGTGTATCTATAGCAAATTAAAAATAAACGAATTTTCTAGTGTGTGCTCAAGGGCACATGCTAAGAATCCGTGCTTGATGAGTTGTCAAATTTTAATTGGTGGATATTTATGTGAATGCAGGGGTCCATCATTATTAATGAAATCTACACCAATCAAAATTTGACAACTCATCAAGCACGGATTCTTAGCATGTGCCCTTGAGCACACACCAGACAAATCCAAAAATAAAAATGTTGCAAGTTGCAAACAAGATACAAAATGAGTAATAATCAAGTTGCATAAATAATTTCACATTGGGGGCCGTTGAAACCTTAAATGTAACAACTGTCAGTTCATAATTAAATCGATGGGTAGTGGATCTCCTAGTCTGCCTAAGATGAAATGAATTAGATTTTAACCGGTTAAGCACCTGGCTATTGCTATGCTAGTTCAGTTCATACAAAATTGTAACTCTGCTACTTATATCCAGAATCAAGTGTCGGACTTTTATATATAGAATTGAGATGAGTATGAGATGGTTTTTTGTTTTTGCCCCCGCTTAATGATGAGAAGGCTGTTTGTGAGGACTGAGAAAGGATTACCCTCAGCTTGTGAAATTCTTGCGTTTCTTAAATTTGAAAACATTTTTAAAATTCGCAACCTAAGGATAGCAGTAGATACTACTAACATTTACTACATGACTAACTTTGAAAGCAAGGTGCTCCTGATATGAAGCCTTAGCTATAAGTGACAGTTCTGAATTCGGATTGTACTACTCGTGCTAGTTAACATGAGTTTCGAATTCGGATTGTGTTGGTGACGGTTAGTAAACATGTACTCCGTATAAACTTAAATGTACAAATTTATTTCAGATTCACTTAATCATGTCGGTGATCAAGTCAGATTCGTTGCTAGCTAGCCAGTGTCCCAACTCTCAAGTAGGAAATAATGAGTCTCGGTTTTAAGTAAACTATTGCACACTCACACTCTATCCTTTTAATGGCTAAACAAATCCACATGCTTAAAAGACACTACTACTAATCTACTATGTAGTAAGTCAACTATTAATGGAATCTGTAAAACAAAGGTAGGTCTATTTTACCATATTGCTGGACCTGAAAGTAGCTCCACTCTTTTGCGTGATTTGATTCCACTTGCCATGTTTGATGATAAGTTCAGAAGATACAGATGAATTATTAGTGGTAGCCTGGTAGGTACTAGGTAGCATATATAATCAAAATAAGTTCTACTGTTCTAGAGTAAATTTTGATGATAACAATTTGATGGACGGATTCACAGAAAAGATAGCATTCCACAAAGTTCTGTGATCAGACATATATCGATACTAATGGGTAATGACAATAAATTTTCACAGCGAAGAAACTGTTAAGACAGTATCACATTGAGGTCAGAGGTTTAATTTTACTAGTACCAAAGATTCATATGTCTAAGAGTTTCTAAATCTCTTCTGCGAATGGAGATCAGAGCGTAGTTTAATAGCATGTTTTTTGGTATGTTACATTCATAAAGCGTTGTCACTATGCTATCAATAAATTCTCTAACCATATTTAGGTATCGGTACCATGATTCAGAAAACAGGGCAATCATAGTTCCATGGTTGGGTAAAAATGGGTGTGAATGGAACAAAAAGAATCATTATTGTGATGATTTACAGATTTAGTGCCTAGGACCACCTGGTGACCGCAAATTTATTGGAAGTCAATTTCAAATTATTTTGGAAAGGGAGTTTCATCCTAACCTAAACCTGAAAATGCAAACCCTAAACTTTTGGACATACAGTTCAACCTCGATGAAGTAATAATCGATAAAGTAATAACCTCGTTATAGTAATATTTTTTTTCGGTCCCAACATAATGGAGACGGTCTATTTTTACTCTCGATAAATTAATATACTCGATAAAGTAATATTTTTACCCGATCCCAAGCGTATTATTTAAAGAGGTTTAACCGTAAATAGAAGATTATAATCAATATGACAAAACCTATTACTGATATTCTAGAATTATTAGCCTAACTGACCTAACCAAAAACAAATGTGCAATCAAGCAAGTGGAGAAATGGTACTTGAATACTGCCCCTCCCTAAGGAGAACGCAGGATGTGTGAACAGGAGTGGAGGATGTGTGACTGCATAGGTTCCAATTAATAAGGGGCTCATTCCTCTGTCACCCCCTTTTATTTAAAATAATAATTCAGATTCATGAGTTTTGAACCCTCGACCCGTCTGTGATAGGTAAGTTAAAAAAAATGAATCATTAACCTCAAAATGAGGCATTACCACTATGACAAAGGTTTCAAAAATTTTGAGACGACCCTTTGTCGTTGCCTATCATTGTAAGAAAAGGGATTCTAAACTTTACTCCTAAAGATTTCAAAAAGTTGCTAGATTCTCAGCCACACACGCATATATCAAGTGGTGCTTACTGAGGCTTTCAGTGTTCTATATATAACAGGAGGTCATGCTGGTTGGAGTGTAACTTATCTACTTGTGACATAGTAGAAGCATGACTATAGAGCTAGCAATGGCAGAAAACTTAAGTTCTGCAGCTAAAGGCAGCAGGCTTGAGTTTGCGTTACAAGTTTTTCGTGGTCGTTGGCTCTCTCTTTTTGCATCTTTTACAATCATGGCTGGTGTAGGAGGTACTTACATATTTGGGATTTACTCCAAGGAGATTAAAGCTTCTTTAGGCTATGATCAGAGCACACTCAATCTTATTGGATTCTTCAAGGATCTCGGCTCAAATGTTGGGATTTTCTCTGGCTTAATTGCTGAGGTAACTCCTACTTGGTTCCTTCTGATAATGGGTTCGTCTCTGAATTTTGTTGGTTACTTTGTGATATGGCTTGCTGTCACTGGCAAGATAGCCAAGCCAAAAGTGTGGCAGATGTGTACTTATATGTGCATTGCAGCCAATTCTCTTAACTTTGCAAATACTGGAGTTCTTGTCACCTGTGTTAAGAACTTTCCTGAGAATCGTGGCGTACTGTTAGGCCTCTTGAAGGGGTTTGCAGGACTAAGTGGTGCTATCATGACTCAGATTTACTTGGCTCTCTATGGCAATGACCCTCAGTCCCTTATCTTTCTTATTGCATGGCTCCCGGCTGCAATATCAATGGCTTTCGTCTACACAATTCGGACTATTAGCGCTAGTAGACAGCCAAATGAGATCAGAGTTCTGTATCAGTTTCTTTATGTATCACTTGTGCTAGCATTGTTTCTGATGGCCATGACCATAACTCAGAAACTGGTAACTTTTCCACCAGTTGCTTATGATGCAAGTGCCACTATAGTTTGTGGTCTACTCTTTTTCCCTCTATTTATCGTTTTTCGAGAAGAGCTATTTCTCTGGAACCAAAAGAAAATTCCCACTAATGATGTGAGGATTGAGATACCAGCATATTCTACGACAAGATCAGAAGAAGTGCCAAGAACTTCTTGTTTTTCCGAGATATGGAATAAACCACCAAGAGGAGAAGATTACACAATCCTTCAAGCACTATTTAGTGTAGACATGCTAATTTTGCTAATCTCAACAGCTTGTGGAATTGGCTCGAACTTGACTGCAATAGACAACTTGGGTCAAATCGGAGAGTCACTGGGATATCCAATGAAAAACGTAAACTCGTTCGTATCTCTAGTAAGCATATGGAACTACTTTGGAAGAATATTTGCTGGTCTGATCTCTGAAAAACTTCTAGTTAAATACAAATTCCCTAGGCCTCTTATGACAACACTCTTCCTCTTCTTGTCATGTGTTGGTCACCTCCTTATAGCCTTTCCTGTCCCGGGATCAGTGTATGTGGCATCTGTAATCATTGGATTTTCATTTGGAGCACAGTTTCCATTACTCAATGCCATAATATCTGAGATTTTTGGCCTGAAGCACTACGCTACATTGTTCAATGTGGGGCAGTTGGCAAGTCCTGTTGGTTCGTACTTACTGAACGTAAGGCTCACTGGAGTTTTGTATGATCACGAGGCACTAAAAGATCTTTCACGGAAAAACTTGCACAGGTCATCAAGCGGAGAACTGACTTGCATTGGCACTCACTGTTACAGGCAATCTTTTATAATCCTGGCTGCTGCTGCATGTTTTGGAGCTTTAGCTTCTTTCATTTTGGTGCTAAGAACTAGAGAATTTTATAAGGGTGACATATACAAGAAGTTTAGAGAAGAAACTCAAGCAGATGAAGGATAAAATAGTGAAGCAAAGTAATCTTATTATGACTATTTTTGCTTACTTGTGTGATCTTGTCAATCACAAATATGTGTTTGTGCAATATTAGTGATCATGTATTATCTAAAAGCTGTGATTCTAACTTGGTAGCTTTCAATTTTATCTTACTGATTCATAGTACTTTTCTATTTCTAATCTTAATTCTTAATCTTACAATTAAGATTAGGAATAAGTGCATTAGTGCAACCTACAGCCTACATTAAGCTCTGATTTTTGCCAGGACATCTTGGTGGAATGGTGGTTATGAAGTGACGGAACAATGAATTTTTGATCGGAACATCAGTATGCATACTGATCAAGCTGCATTTTTTCTGCTGAAGTCGGATCATGCAAGAAGATGATGACTCACTTCTTGACTGTATTATTACATGCTAAGAGATAAATGTACGTTGGATAAACCCGACTTGAGTGAAAAGTACATATTGTTGGGTTCATACTTTTGAAATGATTTTAAATGTATGTTGGATAAACTCGACTTGAGTGAAAAGTACATATTGTTGTTGGAAAAGTTTGATAAGCTCGCAATCATTTCAAAAGATCTCATAAAGATTACTGTATATATTAGTCATGTTAATGTAGTTTAACCTCGTCTGGTAACTTCTTAACGCCCTAATGTTTCTTATTGCAGGTATTATTAGTCTGTACTTGTATTTGTTCTCTCTTTCGGCCTCTGACTGAAAATAATAATGGACTTGCAGGTTTGCTCTGCATACTCTCCGTGGAGTATATTGAAAAGAAAAATTCATGTTTCGCTCATTTGCTTCTAAGTTTATAAGTTTAAAAAAAGGCAAAATAGAGCAAAATAGATTTTATTAACATTGCTCTCGAGTTGCAAGAATTACAATTTAATTCTTGAACATAAAAAAGAAAATTTTCAAGTAATAAAAATATTTTTGTAATATTAAGTATTTTTTACAAACCACTTTTTTTCACTTTTTTTTTTTGAAACAAATCGTACTTACTTAGAAATTATCACTTTCGAGTACATCCATAGCCTGACTTGTGCAGCATTTGTAAGCAAAAGAACCACACGATTCGCAGATCGATAATCGAACTACTAGCACTTGATCAATGTGTTTTAGTGATTTTGTCCAAAAAATGGCTTCTCGAAACCTAATGACTTCAACTTCTCGTGTTTGTCAATTACCTTCTATCTGACAACAGCTCGCTCAACCTGATCTTCCCTCCAAACCTGAAGCAAATTCTGAACTGCAGCCAACACACCAAACAAGACAGCAAATAGAAAACACAACCAAAACATAAATCCCAAAAATTGGGGATAAATCAACAACCCCAAAAAAAAGTGGAGACAATCAACAACCCAAAAAGGTGGATACGACAAAAGAGATCTCACCCAAAAAAAATTGGATCTCGATTTTATTGAAAAATTAAACAAATAGAAATTAAAGATTCAGAAATGGAGAAAACGGGATGAGAAGATGGGTAGGATGGATATGGGTTTGATGGAAGGATGGGGCGGTGAAAGATAGGTGAAAGATGAGTGGAGGCGGTAGACTCTCAGAACGATGGAGTTTAGGCCTGTGGGTTCACTTAAATCTTAAACGAGGGACTTTCATAATCTTGCTTCTCTACTTAAAAAATCAATGTGAAAATTATACAATGAATATGTATCGATTTGGTTAACCGTTAGTTGCTCATGTCTTATGACTTATGAGATTTGTGCGTTTTTATTTCTTCCGAACTCGTTTGAATGGAGGCTCTTTGTCCATGACTAATAAGAGCAAGTAATGTCCTAGTTGGTGCCCTATAAATATAATAATAAAATATAATGTTCTATTGATTTAAATCATGATTTTTGTGTATCAATTTTAACAACATGCCTTGTACTTGTACCTTATAAATTAAAATAATCATATATTTGAATTAGAATTGGAGGGAAAACAAAAAAAGAGAGGAGAGAGAAGTGTAGAAAAGGAGGGAAGTTAATTTTTAATTGTTAAAAATGATTTAGGACAAGTATAGAAGTGCATTAAAAAAAAGGCATGAAATGGATGTCCTGGTGTTTTAAGGCATCACTAGGACATTGTTGGAGCACAAAAAGTGACTAAATGTCCTAAATATTGATTTAGGATATTATTGGACTTGCTCTAAGGGCATCTCCAAGAGATTCTTTATTTAAGGGTTTTATATCAAATTGGTCACTCATTTCAGTCAAAATTATCAATTAGATCACCCATTCAAAAATGATATCATTTGAATCACTAAAATCATAATAAATATCAAAGTGGCCATCCATTATAGTAATCGGAAAGTAAAAATAATTTTTCATCGAGTTTTACAATTTTTTCTTAAATACTACTATAATCAAATGAAAGGTTGTGAATTCTACTATTTTTGATAATATTTTTAGAATTTAAAAAATTTATTTACTATTTATTTTTAATTAAAAAAAGGAAAATGACAATAAAATAAAAAATAAATAGTAAATGAATTTTTAAAAATGAGTTAACCTTTCGTTTTGTTATAGAAGCATTTAAGAAAAATGTACGGAACTCGATGAAAAATTACTTTTACTTTCTGAGTACTATAATGGGTGGCCACTTTGATACTCCCTCTGTCTCATAATATGTTTCCTGTTTTTAAAAACACGTTTGCCAACGCACATTTTTGATCATTAATATCTTGAATTTCGTATTAGTACTAAATATAAAAACTTCACTGTATTAAAGTACTCATAAATACGAATCCAACAAGATCACTCATGACTATATTTTATCTTATAAATTATGCGTAAATTAATAGTCAACCGCTTATAATGAACAGTGTCGAAAGTCAAAATAGGAAACACAAAAGGAGACGGAGGGAGTATTTATTATGACTTTAGTGATTCAAATGATATCGTTTTTGATTGGCTAGTCTAATTGATAGTTTTGAGTGAAACGAGTGGCCAGTTTGATATAAAACCTCTTTATTTAAGCTCTTAAATGAAAATATAAAGAGGATGACCTAAAATGAGTCTCCAAGAGATTCTTAGAGGCTCTTTAAAAAGTTAAGAGTTTATTCTATTTCCTCAATTTTAGGAGCAACTATTAACTCTTAACTTAATATTTTATTAGTAAAATAGTGATTTTTCTCGCTTCTCTATTAAATGTTTGTCCTAGTGGAATTGAAATATGAATAAAATATAAAATAAAGAGTCATAATAGAGAGTATTGTTGGAGTTAACACACAAATTAATGTAATAATTTGCTAAGAGTTTAATTGTTTATAATATATTTAAGAGTGAATTAACACTGTGTTCCTAAATCAATGAAAGAAAAGAAAAGAATAGAAAATGGATTATTTTCTTTTCTCTCTAAATCTTTCCAAAAGTGGGAAAAAGATTTTGAAGACAAATATATAAGGTTCTTCTTTCCAAATCTTTAGAGATCTTTTCTTTTTCCCTACAAAAATCTTTCGGGAACAAGGTGAAGAAATTAAATCTTCAACTTTTTTTTGTTTTTATTCAAAAAAAAGTTTATGAAACATGGTGTAAGAGACTTTTGGAGATACTCTAATACCGTTATTATTGCGTATATGCCTAGTTCTTGATTTGTGATTAATAAAGTTTGTTCTCAAAAAATCTATATATTATAAATTAGTGGATAGTCTACCCTTACCTAAGGTTTGGTATCCATATTTAGGTTTGGACAAGATTTTGTATTGATTTTGACCCACTGGATAATCCATTTTTAGGTTTGGTATCCATATTACGTTTGGGAAAGATCCAAATTCATTATTTGAGCCATTGTTAATTAAAAAAAGTTTGTTTACAAATTTATATACTATTATTTTCTTAATATTTATGGTAAGATTATTAATGAAAATTTGAATAAATCTTTTAATTTTGGTAAGCTTATTAATACATATTATCACATTATAGATATGGAAAATCTAAATAATTTTATCTTTGATTGCATTTGTTATAATATAGAAAAATAATATTTTATTAATATTACTTTTTTCAAGATTAATTTTTGGTTTTAAATATAAAGTTATTTTCTTTATTTAAGCGTTATTATTATATATTATAATCATTATGAAATTTAAATTTAAACTACCGCGTGCGTATCACGGGCTATAATCTATAAAATAAAATAAGCAGCCTGAGAAAATGCCCAAATGGCACAAAAATGGGAATGGATGTCCAAAATAGCACTTCCTAAAAAGTTGACCCCGCAGGGACACTTTCCTCACGCATTTAGAAGCTGCGTTCTGCTGTAACGCATGTCATACATGCGTTACTCGGCTATTTCCCCTACTGCAGTTTTATTTCAACGTGTGTAACGCATTCAACACATGTGTTATGGTGGTAACGCAAGTGCGTGATGCGTTACCCATAACGCAGCACGCACATGCGTTACCACCATAACGTATGTGTTGAATGCGTTTTGCCCGTTGACTCAGGTGGCAGCTGTGAAAAAAGCATGAGAAACGCATGTAGTACATGTGTGACAGTTTAACGTAGGGGTGAGCAAAATCGGATATCCGGTCCGGTTTTAAAATTCGGATCGGATATCCGGTTTTTCGGATTATGAAAAACCTATTCCGGTTCCGGTTTAATCGGATTTTCGGAATTCGGATATCCGTTTAAACTGGATCGGAAATCGGATAATCCGGATCCGAATTAGTTAAGTAAAATTTATTTTTGTTAGTATAATTAAATGAATTTTATTAAATTTTTAATAAGTTATCGTTAACTTTGCAAATGATAAATTAATTAATAAAAAATTAGATATCATCATCTCATATTTTAACATTTGTATATTCATTTTTTTCCCAAATTTTATTATAACCTATCATAAACTACCATTCATTTCTTTAACGAGTTCTTATAAATATTTAAAATAAAATATGAATACTACCTTCATCCGTTTATATTGGTCACAATTATTTTTTTGCATGTCCCAAAAATAGTGGCCACATTTTCTAAATAAAGCAAATTAAGTATTAATAATGTTGTTTAAAAAAAGGATTAATAATGTTATGTTTTTCAAAGTATGCGAATAATTGATTGTAAGTATGACAATTTTCACTTGATTGCTCAATACGTGCTTTTTGATTGATGACCAATATAAACGGGATAGAGGGAGTAACACGCTAGCTCTCGAATTCATAATTTTAAGTGAAAATATTATTAAAAGAAAATATTCTTCCATTGGCTTTGTTTTTAATTTTTTAATATTATAACTTCTTAATCAATCACTTTGGATAAAATGATTAAGTAAGAGAAAATATTTATCAAGGTTGATTTAAGAATAAATTTATTAATTACTTTGGATAAATTCATTTTTTATTAGTGATAATTCATTACTTAATTTAATATGTTCAATGTTGAGTTATTTGTCTACAACAAATTCATTATTTATTAAATATAAAAATTATTTTTAATAGATATTAAAACCGGATCGGATCCGAATATCCGAATTTATTAAAAGTTGTGATCCGGATCCGTATCCGAATTCATAAAAATAATCCGGATCAGATATCCGGTCCGGTTTTTTCGAATCGGATATCCTAATTTCCGGATTTTCATAATCGGATACCGGATCGGAAAATCGGATAATCCGGTTTTCGGATTTTTTTGCTCACCCCTGGTGTAACGTAGACGCTATATGCGTTATGCGTGTGCCAGTGCGGGATACACTTCCAAGAAAGTGTTATTTTGGACATTTTCCCCCAAAATTGTGCTATTTTGGCAATTCATCTTTGGGTACTCCTACAAAATTGAGAATGACCTGGGTAAAAAACCCGACCCGAAGTGTGGGCGGGAGTTGAATTAATTAACACAAAAATGGAAACATTGTAAAAAGTTGAAACCCTCTTCTCTACTCTTTAGGCGCTACATATACGTACATATATACACACACACATAAAACTAGGGCAATCGCGATGGAAGAGCTTCTCGATTTCGAATTAGAAGATCATCTCATCGCTAATCCCCCTAAGAAAAGGTCCTGCTTCCAGATTCTATTAATTTTATTTTATTTTAATTATATTTTCATTTTGTTATTTATATTATGTGATTTTATATATATGTTGAAAAAAATTCCGTGTTTGTGTTTGATGCATTAGAAATGATAAGTTGAAATGACAGTTTGTTTGATTTCAATGTGTTATTTTGTGATTTGTTGTGTTCAGTTGTTTTGTGCTTACTGATATTTGCAACTCTTGTGTATGTTAGATTGTCAAAATTAGAAGGATTTGTTTTCGTACATTTTAGTGATTTAGTTTTATGGAATATTGATTGTGGATTATGTATATAGTTTTGGAGTTTTGGATAATTGATATAATGGTGAATTTGTCGCGTATTTGATTGTTGGAGAAGCGGTAGGAGTAAGGATGGGTAATTGTAGTTCGCGTATTCTACTATTATTAGCATTGGATCTTTTTTGTTGCTTCTGTACTATTACCGACTGCAGTCCACTGTCCTTTTTGCGTTCTGACTTTTTAGTCGGGTTAATTGTGTCTTCGAGGTACCATTTTTTGAAGTTTGTCAGTCTCGAGCAATAAGTGAGTTTGCCATTTTGGGACGCAGTGCTTTCTGAGTAATTATTAAGCCATAGAGTGTATGTTAAAAATTTGTTTGTTTATATCTGCCCAGGAAGAAAATTATAGGTTTGGATGATCTATTATCTGATCACTATAAACAGAAGGGTTCACTCGTTGAAAAATCTAGAAAGGCAAAGTCTAAGAGAAGCTATAGTTCTGATGAGGATGAGGACGTGGGAGAAGCCAAGCTGTCTCGGTGTGTTGAAGAATGTCAAAAAGAGGCACGTACCTTTGAGTCGTACTTTCTCTCTTATTCTTATACCACCGGTTTTTCTGTAATAAAAATGTAAATTTTCAATTGTAGATGGGGAAAATATACGGAGAAGATGAAACTGCTTTCTGGGGTCTGCAAATTTTTGGTGATCAGGTTTCACTTTTGAGCTAATACTGATGTGTGTGTGTGTGTGTGTGTACAACTGGATCATTAATCTCCTTAAATAAATATTGACATGATTTGAATTGCAGAAACCTTCACCAAAGTTGGTGTCACCGGATCTTAAAAGCTGTGTACCTCTAGAGTCACTCAAGGACATGGAACTCGATTGTTTAGTTGAAGTTGACCCGGAGAAAGGTTTTTAATTTACCTTATAAAATCCAAGTGCTCAAGCATGTTATCATTACAGTTTGTTTTGAAATTACGCATTTCCAGATGAAATTTTCACTTTACCATTTAAAATGCCAAATGCTCAAGCATGTTATTAATACAGTTTGTTCTGAAACCACGCGGATGCAGTGACTAATGCAGTTTGTGACTGATAAAATTTATACTCCAACAAAAAAAGGCAGTTGCTTGACAAAGATTCTGTAGGAATGAGTTTGCTATTTTGTTGCAGGAGAAAATTTCCTTGAAAGATTACTGGTAGATGGATGGCTTTTGAAGTTAGTTTTAGTTAAAGGTCATCTTAATGAATCCATAGCGATGTGGACATTTAATCTAAGTAAGCATACTATTTATTGTAGATCAACAATCAGCTGACTCGGCTGATTGTTGTTTTTAAGTTGTATCATCATGTCTCTAAAATTTGCCTTGTAGTGCTGTACTCATCTATGGAAGTGCTAAGCATGTCTGCATGTGACTTTTGGTGTACTATTCTCTCTTCGAAGAATAAGGTAACTAGTTACAATGTTTTATAGTTGGTTTATGACTAAAACATTGTACATGAGACTATTGATTGTGATTTTTAGTCATGTATCTGTCATTTGTGACTTTTCAGACTGATTCATCTATTAAAATTGACTGGATGCCAAAGTACTCTGCAGTAAAAGAAGCTCTTGAAATCTATGGTTTCTTATTCAATACACCATCAAAATTTTCTGCCAATGTGAATCTTGGGGGTAAGCTCCTTTGGTGCTAATATGCATGATTTTATAATCTTCTTGAAGATAATGTGATTTTTTAATCTTGAATACCGAGTGAGGATATGCATCATCCAGGGCCGTAATCACCATAGGGACTGCCGGACTTGGTGGTCATCCGCCCACCCTTGCCGCCTATGATGGTCCGATGTGATGAGTTAAAATTGGGATTTTTTAACCCACCCTTAACTTAATGACTGGTAGCTAATTATGTATATGTTGATTTCATTTTACTAGATACTACTAGGCAACATAGTCGCGCCATGCGCTGTCATAAACCTTAATTTATAAAGTTTAATTCATGTTCCAAGATTTATACGTCATAAAGATTTTATTATACAACATATATTTACCTATCATAGGTATTAAAAAATTTGAAAATAACAAAATAAAACAATGATGAAAATTAAATAGTGAAAATTTTCTTTCAAAGTAATGGTGCCAAAAATTATTCTTATAAGTTTTTTCAAATTCAAGATTATACATGATAAAAAAAAAAATATATATATATATATATATATATAGCCTATATAGGGTTGGACTCCATAGCAAACACCTTATATAACAAACAACAAAGAACACCTCATATCTAATAGATCCATTGCTCCTGGTGGGGCCACCCAATACAAAAAATTCTTATTTTTTTAGGCTCTATCCATCCAGCAAAAAAAAAAAATTGAAAATTTACTGTTCATCGATGACGTCATGATCAGTGACGTCATCGATGAACAGTAAATTTTCAAATTTTTTTTTTTTTGCTGGATGGATAGAGCCTAAAAAAATAAGAACTTTTTGTATTGGGTGCCCCTGGCGGGGCCAATGGATCTATTGGAATAAATGATTTTATAGTGTTCTTTATTGTTTGTTTTTTTTTTTTTTTGAAAAACAAAGGTGCTAATTCATTAATAAAAAGCCATACGGCATCTACACCAATGATCGAGTCGAACAAACTGAAAATTGCAATCGCCTGTTCTCCTGAAGAGACAGTTAAACGATATTTTGAAGATAACGTATATACAAATACAAGTACCCGTTTCGTGCATCCTCGTTATATATATATATATATATATATATATATATATATAATATTCTTTAATATGTACGAACTATTTTTGGAATTAGATGATTAATATTAATTATATTTTAATTATGCTTAGTTTGCCGAAACCTTTATTACTAATTTCGATACTAATAACGTTTTGAATCAAAATCATATAAAACTTATTAAACACTTTAATATTCGTGTTAAGTGTCATGTATTTGAGATATGAGTGTGTTTGTCTAGATTTAAAGTTGAGATTTAAAAATAATTTTTTATTTTTTAAGTTAAAAAATGTATATTTGTGTTGCACGTTATTAGTCGATTAGACGTTAAAAAATAGTTTAAATCAGAAATTTATTCGGGTTTTAAAAAAAACTTATTCTTATTTGTAGTTTTATTCCATGTCATTAATATCATCATTCACATCAGAACAGATACTAAAATAATAGAATCAATGTGGCAAAAAAAAAAATATCGTCATTCACATGTAAAACTCATAAATTACATTATCATTTTTCTATAGAAGTTATACTTTATAATAAAAAATTTAAAATAAAATAATATAATTTTTTTTTCATTGTCTAGTCTAAGTAATTTCAAATTATAGTTAATTTTTTAAAATTTTCCTAAACAAGCTATTTTTTTATAGAAAACTCCAACTTTAAAAATTTGAATTAAATTTTAAACTGACCATGCTAGGCCTATGTATTAATTACGATATAAATGCAAATTTAAAGAAAAACGAAATTTAACTTATCAATATTTTTATTGGAGAATTCCCACTCTGATCATTCTTGATTTCAATTGTTAATTGCAAAAAGGAATTATAAGTTAATTTATATGGATAGAATGAATTTGTATTTTTTTAAAAAAATATAATTGACATGCTATTATTATTGAATTTAAAATATAAAAAAAAATTAAAAATTATTAAGTTGAAAAGCTATATATATTCTAAAAGCCGGAGATTAGCCCGATGAGGTGGCATTTTCATAAATGATTAGATTAAATTCTTTATTAAAGATCGGGTACTTAGGTCTTGGGTAATTGATTTATATTTGCGGCCTACCTCTCTTCTACCCTTTAGTTGTCTTGCTTTTAATTAGGAAAAATGAAAAAAAAAAAAAAAAAAGAAGCACGAATCCGCAGCATGTAAAAAGCAGAAGGCATTGTTGTCTAGCGCCACTTATATCGGAATGGGTTTATAAAAAATTAGAAACATGAGCTTGGAGGATTCTTAGAATGCCACGTCACTTGATCAATCTCGTGCCATTATAATATACATAGATCGGTTTGTTTTTGAAAAGAATTCCGGTGATTAATTAATGAAGAACATATATAGATACATATATTATCTGAGAATAGGTGAATTTGGGTTTTATAATATATTGTCAAAACTCAGCAACATAGTCAGCAACATCAGGCTAGAGGCTGCACCGTCTATGACTTTGTTACCAATGTTAGGCACCTCTTTTTAGACTTTGGGGCATCTCAGTTCCTATATATAGTATCTCTTCTCATTGTAATATTACACAAGAATATACACAAATATATACAATCTTTGCTTCTTCGATAAACTCTCTATATGTTATATATTTGACATGGTATCAGAGAGGGTTATAACAAAGCAAGAAAGTGCTCATCAGAATTATTATTGGGGCTCTAAGTTTTCAAGAAAACTACAAACCCAGTGAAAATTTCGAGTTTTACAAAGGTGGTCGAAACTCAGTTTTGAGGATATCATTAGATTCCTCACGTCGAGACGAGTTCGGAGGTATATTCGGAATACAAAACCGACGTCAGACGAAGCCGTACGGACTGCCGAAAGAATCTCAAGGTTGAAGACGATAAATAGTACTGTTCACCGACACGGTACTGTTCATACGGTACTGTTCACATATACATACGGTACTGTTCATACGGTACTGTTCATACGGTACTGTTCATACGGTACTGTTCACATATACATACGGTACTGTTCATACGGTACTGTTCATTTATACTAGTACTTTCAAATTTAGCATAAATTTGCTAAATTGATATTGATTTAGTTCAAGTTAAGACTTGACTATAATTGTTGGATAATTATCTTTCGGGTATTTTATTCCGGATTTATTTAGCATGATGAAAGGGGATTTTTCTGGAACTCACTCCGGCCTAACTATTTCGGAGCTCAAGTTTTTTCGACAGTTGGTTTCTGATATAAAGTTGAAGACTGCAGCCTCATTTGTACCAACAAATACTTTTCATTCGAGTATTTCTTGTCATTCTGTCTCTCACAGTTCACCTAATTCATGGATTATTGACTCGGGAGCGTCAGAACATATGACTGGCAATTCCAGTTTACTGCAGTCATATCACTACATCAATAAAACAGAGAGTGTTCGTGTTGCCAATGGAACTCATGTGCCCGTTCACGGATGGGGCACTTCCAACTGTCTCCCTTCACTACCACTATCATCTGTCTTACATGTTCCTTCCTTATCAGTGAATTTATTATCGGTTCATCAAATTACTGAAAATCTTAATTGTTCAGTAACTTTTTTCCCTTCTCACTGTGTGTTTCAGGATCTGGCGACAGGCAAGGTCCTTGGCAGTGGTAAAGTGGTAGATGGCCTCTATATTATGGAAGGGAATTCATTTTCGCCATCGGCAAGTTATCAGGTTTCATCTAAATCTAATCCCAGTTTAGAGTCCTTGTATCAATGGCATAGACGGTTAGGTCATCCTTCATTTGGTGTTCTGTCGCATCTCTTTCCGAATTTAGCATCAAAATGTAAAAAGGAAGAATTTTTTTGTGAACCATGTGAATTAGCCAAACATAAAAGGTCACCATATCCATCTAGAAATAATAGAAGTCCTACTCTTTTTTCTACTATTCATACTGATGTTTGGGGTCCATTTAGTCAGCCTACACATGATGGATATAGGTGGTTTGTTGTCTTTGTTGATTGTCATTCTCGACTTACTTTTGTATACCTTCTTAAACACAAAAGTTAAGTATTCGGATGTTTTAAATCCTTTCACCACATGATTCAAACACAATTCAATGCCTCTGTTAAAATTCTGCGAAGTGATAATGGTACCGAGTATGCCGGAATGTTTACATCTTATTTGGACACATGGGGTATTATTCATCAAACTACATGTGTTAAAACCTCTCAGCAAAATGGAATTGCTGAAAGGAAAATTGGTCACTTACAACAGGTAGCACGGTCCCTCATATTAACTATGCATGTCCCTAAATATCTTTGGGGTGAGGCAGTCATGACTGCTGCATATCTGATCAACCGTCTCCCTTCAAAAGTACTACAATTCAGAACACCGTTGTCCTTTATTCCTGCACCTTCGTCCCATCCATTGCCTCTTCGGTTATTTGGGAGTGTATGCTTTGTTCATAATCATTCCCCCTCTCGGGATAAACTCGATTCTCGTGCTCTCCGCTGTGTTTTCATTGGTTATACACCAACTCAAAAGGGGTATAAGTGCTATCATCCTCCCTCACATCGCACATATGTCAGTCACGATGTTACTTTCTGGGAGTCTATTTCTTACTTTTCTCCCGGATCCTCCTCCTTGCTTCAGGGGGAGATTAACCGACACAGTCTTGATAGTAAAGCGATAGAGGAGTCTCAATTCCTTCCATTCATCAATGTGCCAAACACTAGTCCAAACACATCATCCATCCCTCCACGTTTGGGTAGTGAGTTAGATAATCTAAATAGGTTTGACAGGCCAGATTTGATTACATATTCTAGGCGGAACAATGAAGATATCACCACTTTACCACATCCAGAGACCTCTGACCTCGAGGCAGATCCTACAGCTCCTATAATTGAGCCTGATAACGGTAACACTCTTGATCCTACTTTAGATCTTCCTATTGCTATAAGAAAGGGTGTACGTGCTTGCACTAACCATCCTATCTCAAACTTTATATCATATAATGCACTATCTCCATCTTCACTTGCTTTTGTGACATCCTTGTCTAGTGTTTCTGTTCCGCATACTTGGCAGGATGCTTTATGTGATCCTAAATGGAAAGATGCTATGATAGAGGAAATGAATGCCTTGAAACATAATGGCACTTGGGAGTTAACTCATCTTCCCGCTGGAAGGAAGGTAGTAGGATGCAGATGGGTATTCACTGTGAAACAGAAACCTAATGGGCTAATTGATAGGTACAAAGCAAGGCTTGTAGCAAAAGGGTATACTCAAACTTACGGGATTGATTATCAGGAAACTTTTGCCCCAGTAGCAAAGATGGCCTCTATTCGAGTCTTGATATCATGTGCAGCAAATCTTGGATGGGAACTTCAGCAATTAGATGTAAAAAATGCATTCTTACATGGAGACCTGAAAGAAGAAGTTTACATGGATATTCCACCAGGTTTTTCTACAGCTGCGACCATTGGGAAAATATGCAAGCTAAAGAAGACTATTTATGGGTTAAAACAGTCTCCAAGGGACTGGTTTGGCAAATTTCAGGGAGCAATGATTAAATTTGACTACAAACAGAGCAACTCAGATAACACCATGTTCGTGAAAAGACGAGATGAAAAAATCACAGTGGTGATTGTTTATGTCGATGATATTGTGATCACCGGCAACGACACCTGTGAGATTGCTAATGTTAAACGCAAGCTTGCCTCTGAATTCGAGATGAAGGACTTAGGAAAACTACGGTATTTCCTTGGTATTGAGGTCTCTAGAAGTCCAGGTGGTATCTTCCTCTCACAACGGAAGTATACACTTGATCTTCTGAATGAAACAGGGATGTTGGGATGTAGACCTGCAGAATCTCCAATAGAAGCAAATCATAAACTTTGTGGAGATGCTGGTGAAAGTGTCGAGAAATCTCAATATCAAAGGTTAGTTGGTCGACTAATCTACCTTGCACATACAAGGCCAGACATATCATATGCGGTGGGAATTGTTAGTAGGTATATGCATGATCCTCGTCAACCACATTTGGATGCAGTTTATATGATATTAAGGTATCTTAAGGCTGCTCCTGGAAAAGGAGTAATGTTCACTAAAAACAATCATCTCGGGGTTGAAAGCTATACAGATGCAGATTGGGCCGGATGTCAAGACGATAGACGATCTACTTCAGGGTATTGTACATTTGTTGGTGGCAATTTGGTTACTTGGCGAAGCAAGAAACAACCTGTGGTTGCCTTATCTAGTGCTGAGGCAGAATATAGAGCTATGGCTAAAGGTGTACGTGAATTATTGTGGATAAGATTGTTTCTAGAAGAATTGGGACTTGCATCTGCAACTCCAATGAAGCTACATTGTGATAACAAAGCCGCTATTGCCATTGCACATAATCCGGTTCAACATGATCGGACCAAACATATCGAAATTGATCGACACTTCATAAAAGAGAAGATCAATAATGATACCATTGGTATTCACTTTGTAAGATCAGAGGACCAGATAGCTGACATATTTACCAAAGGTTTAAATCAGAAGATGCTTCATCCACTTATTGGCAAGTTGGGCATGAGTGATATATATGCATCAACTTGAGGGGGAGTGTCAAAACTCAGCAACATAGTCAGCAACATCAGGCTAGAGGCTGCACCGTCTATGACTTTGTTACCAATGTTAGGCACCTCTTTTTAGACTTTGGGGCATCTCAGTTCCTATATATAGTATCTCTTCTCATTGTAATATTACACAAGAATATACACAAATATATACAATCTTTGCTTCTTCGATAAACTCTCTATATGTTATATATTTGACATATATATATATATCGGGTAAGTATTTGACGTATTAAATATAATTTGCATTCAACAGGTCGATCGATCTTGTATTGTATTTCTTTAAAGTTACTGTTTTCATAAAAGCAATCACCTGCATTGTGAGCCTTAATATAAAATTAGAAGTTAGTATTACAGGTTATGTTTTATCTTCTTATCATACTAATTGTTACTATCTTCTTATCATACTAACTGCCATATAACTAAATTATTGTGCTAGAGCCTAGAAGTGGAAATTAATTTATATCCAAACTCTGGGCTAAGAAGGTTAACCTAGTAGACTTTATAAATTCACTTAGCATTTTGATTTTGTTGCCTCAATCATAATGATATTAAGGCAACCTGTTATATTGCTTTGCTCCTTTTGGGAAATAATATTTATGAACCGATAAAGAAGATTTTTTTTTTGTATCATCTTAATGCTATATTTTATAGTGATAGATTTTGTTTTTGTAGACTTTTATCATCTGTCTTTTGGCAATAGATTAGTGATGCTGTGTCCATGCATCATGCATGCAAATGGCATGGATTCAATTCCAACATATACTGCAGTGGGGAATGTGATGAACTTTCTGTGAAGTACAAGTTCGTGAATTGTATATCATTGTACTTCTGGTGTGCTTCTTATGACAGTTAATATGTATTTAGGTTCTGACTGTAATGGACCTCCACAAAATATTAGAGCTTGGATGAACTTTATAGCTTCTGTTTGTCAAGTAAGGTGCGTGAAATTTATTGATACTGATATGAATTTGTTGTGAATTGTTAACTGGACTCAATTTTTTTTTTTATTTTTTTTTCCCATAGCTGAATATTCCAATACATAGCTAGGAGATTTTTATTTTGGAAATTCATCAGCTTGATGAAATAATTCTAACCAATTCCGTTTCTGTTATTATCCTAAGAAAGGAGTCTACATAATATCCTCTAAAGTAGATATACTGTTCTCTGTTCTATTCATTTGAATCAGTCACTTGAAACTTTCTCTAACCATTTATAGGGCCTATTGTTTTTGCAGACCTACCTTTGCAGTTTTAACTACTTCAGAGACAGAGGAGTTGCTTGCTATATTTATTTCTCTCTATCTAGACCGCCAGCTTTTAGGGGTTTCAATGATTCTGCACAACTGTACAGTATCAGTACTAAATTATTTCACCGGTAATGAATGGAAATCTAGCTGTGAGAAAGTAGCAATGTCTATTGCTTGCAGGTATATGCTTTGATCACTTATGTTTTCTTCAGCTATATGTAGTAGATCTACATGTCTACGTCTGTCTTTGATTTTGTGCAGCAGTGAAGCTCAAGTTTCCGTACATTTATAATTGATGAAACATAGTATCGATCATCAAAATTTAGTTGTAAAAGAAGGGTGATATTCAGTCATTAAAATTATTATATACTAAAGGGAGTGAATTAAATGAAGTTCATCTTTTAGCACATGAAAGTAACTCTTTGTTTGTTGTACTTAATGTAGCAGTTAAAAAAATGCAGTGTGTGGCAGTGTAGGTCTCTCAAAATATAGTTCTTGTTGATTGTTAGCAAAGTGTTCCTGGGAAAAGAAACAGGATTAGGTATTTATCATTTTATTTATGAATTTTTTTTTTCATCTTCTAGTTTCTACGGTGTCAATCAGGCTCTGAATATCTTGTTTTATACTATTCAAAGCACTCAGCTGTTTAGTCAATGCTCATGAAAGAGTTATAATCACTGTTCAAATATGGATATGTTATCTTCTGCCAGACAATATTCGTGTGATTTGCTAAGATAATAGTAGATTGTGGATGTTTGCAGAACATTTTTCAGTTGGATAATCTGTATGCTGTTCTCCATACAGGGTACCTTGTGACATCAACTCCTTACGGGTTGTGGAGAGCATTATAGCAACTGATTCACGCAGTAAGCAGCTTAGAAGTGAAGTGGCATTTCAACTTCTCCTAATTTGCTTTGACAACAAGGTACCCTTATCTTAAACGTGTTAGTACTAGAACACCAGAGACTACACATAATTTCTCTAACAATCTAGCTAAAAGTATTATATTTTATACATTTGCTTGGCTATTTTTTTGTTTGAAATTAATGTAATTTATTGAACACTTTGAACATATAAAAGTACAATTTAGTAAGCCCATATCATTTCTGAAGATGTTGCAAGTGGCAACAGAATGTCAGATTGGACTCTTGTTGTGGACTGTAGGAACAGTAAAACTCATTTTTCTACTCCATTTTATTATTTTGTTCTAGTATTCTAGCCTGCAGACGGCACTTATATACCATCTTGATGATGCTTATCAGAAACAGGGAACTATATATTTATATGCTGATTGCTGAACAATGTATATTTAAACACCTTCTGAATACGGAATTTTAAATGTATTGATTTAAAAATTAATGGGTGTATTGGAACAGATTTTTTCTCTTTTTCTTAAATACGAGTTATAAGCTAGACAATGCATATGCTACTATTTTTACAATTACGTTGCTGAAGTTAATCGCATAAGATATTTAAGTAGTGCATAAAGAATGCATATTTAAATAATTTTACTCTTTTCATTATGCTATGGATATTTTCTGATTGTATCTGCATATTTTCAACCACAGTTTACTGATGCTGTGGACATGCTAGCATTTCTTGTATCAATTAATGTGAAGGAAAATTCCTGTGACCTTTTTAAAATATACATTTACTTGGTTCTTGCCGAGAACTGGCTTTCATATAATTCTACGACAAAAGAAAATTCGTTGATGCTTGACATGTGGGGTGTTTTTCTTCGGAACTGTTCTTGCCAAATCAGCAGCACCGATCTGAGGCCACATGCATCAAAGGTTTGCTGCTCAATCTCTCTTAATAGGAAAGTGCATACTTTGGAGTGACCCTATATTTGACATCATCTGATCTATTTAGGCATGTGATTATAAACTTTGACCAGTAGTATGTATGTGTTGCTAAGCAGGTCCGTAGCAAAGCTTCGTATCTTGTACAAGGTTCTCTGCAATGATTCTGATTAGGTGGGTATTTTAAATTCTTAACCTTCTAACAGGATTAAACATCGTGAGTATCTACAAACTTGAATCTTGACAATATCTTTCTGTTTATATTAATGTGTAGTAATTGTTCTCCTGCAGGTCGAATGCTTTTTATCCCCTTTTTGTTAGAGTTGGTGTATTTTGCTGCTCAGTATGTCTTGGCCTATTGATGCTCGAAGGTGGCAGCAATTAGTGTACATTGTTTGGTTTTAGTCATTCTCTTTGACCATCTACTGCTAATTTGTTTGGTTTTAGTCATTCTCTTTGACCATCTACTGCTAATTTGTGGTGCACAGTGACTAAACCTTTAGTAGGGCAAAATGTTCGAGCCACGTAAAATATTGGTATGTGTTTCTTTCTGATTTAAAGTTTCATTTCGACCTTTCTGACAATGTGATAACCCAAAACAGAAATGGGAAAAAATGTTTCTATTTTTTTTTCTATACCATAGGTCCAAACATCAAAGTTGCATGACTTTGCAATAACTTCAATCCGACAAAGGCGCTTAAATTGCAAAACCCGAATTAAATGATTTCGATTGTTTCATGGACATGCTTAAATTAAACCTCATAAAAACATAAATAAATACCTGACATAATGAACGGGCTCAGCCGCGCAAACACAAACAAAGAGGACCGTGGACGAATGAGACAACAATTCCAACCTTGCATGAATGTGTATTCCCATAAAACAGAACAATGCCTTGAGAGTGATCAGTAAAGGCGTTAAAGTTACGATTAAGAAAACTTAAAGGTTTGGTGCATCACGAGCAGCTCTAATAGCATCTTTACGATTCTCAAAGGTGACAAATTCATACGGTATCCTTTATGATGCGTCATTTCAGATACACAAACAATGGGTCCAGACTAGGAAAAACAAATTCTGGAGATGAAATGTGGATGCGAAGAGCATCTTCAAGGGGCTTGTCTAAAATTCTTGTCTGAAATAAAACAACATAATCATTGGTTAAATTTTATCGAATCTGTAAGATGTGTTCCAACAGAATTGGCTATATTATTAAAATTCCTATGTACAGTTTTGTTATAACTCTTGATAGATTCGACAAATTTGACCAACATGAAAAGATTGGCTATAATTATAATCAAGGATTTTGCATGGTTGGAAATTAAAAATTTATACAAATTATCTAAAATATTTGCTACCTATGATTTTTTTGCTAAAGTTTTCATTGGAAATGCTCTAATGTTTGAGAAGAAAAGCAGACACGTTGAAATTTTCTTGTTATAGTTAATATAATTATATTATTGAGAAAAGAATAAATAACTTTTATTTTTATAATTGAACACGCACACTCAACTTTATTTTACTAAACTTTGAAGTGTTAACATTTCGTACGCGGCGATCGAATAAGGTCTCGCCAAATCAAGAGTTCTTGGATACTTCAATATATTATATATTTTAATTTAAAAGTTATACTCAAAACAAAGAAACTAGTATTATTATTGTTTAATCAATCTTATTCTAATTATAAAAGTATGTAACTACATTTAAAAATTAAAGAAAAGTAATTAATAATCCCATATCAAAATAAATAATGTAGTATCGATAAGAAAATAGATTGGAAAAAAATAGTAAAGTAAGATATAATAAACTATACTATAGACAAAATGGTCCCGTCCCCCCGAAGGTGCTCCCATTTGCCAATCATTACCAAAAGGAATGAAGTCAAGGTAACAGTGGATGCTGTGATTTTTGCTGAAAACTCGAAGTATGGCATTGGAATGTTGGCTAGAAATGAGATGGGAGAGGTCATAAGAGGTCGCTCAGAGGTGTATGATGGAGTGGTTCGTCCAGAATTTGCAGAGGCCATAGCAGTAAAGGAGGCGTTAAGTTGGGTTAAGGGAAGTGGGTGGAAGGAGGTAGTGCTTGAGACAGATTGTTTAACAGTGGTTCAAGCCATTAGGAGTCGTGTTAACATGATCTCTCCTTTTGGTAACATTATTATGGACTGTCGTAGTTTGATGTTGGAGTTAAACATTGCAGTGTTTTTTATTAAACGATCTGCTAATATGGCCGCTCACTGCTTAGCGAGAGAGTCATATTCTTTTCCAGGTCGAGTTTTCGATGGGAGGTCTGTTCCTATCGGAGTGAAAGAGTCCTGTATGGCTGATCTATTTGATTAATATAATTCATGTTTTCGTCAAAAAAAAAATTTACCAATTTCTTCCTTGCAATAAGTACATTCTAGTCTCCCATCGAGAAAAGTAAGATAAATATTAATTTATAAATAAAATATCATTATTTATATTAAGAAATTACAATATTTTTTAGAAGATTATAATGGCTTATGAATTATTCAAAATTTTGATTTGGACCAATTTATTGCACCTTATTTCAAAATTAGAATTTTACCTAATTTTCGAATAAAATTCGGAATTTATGCAAACTCTTACAATCCAGTTACTATAATGATCCAAATTGTAACAGATGATATCATATGCTAGTTCTCAAAATCGAGTTATAGTGGAGACACGAAGGCAAGTAATATTATACCATAATAGATAAAGATTTGAAAATGGAAACTTAAAACTAGGAGTATTATCCCATAATTATGGACGAAATTTAGGGATCAAAGTGACCCCAATTTTTGCCAATTTTCCAAAATCACATAAACTTTATGGTAAAATTTTAAAATGTAAATCAAAATCATGGTTACACACAATGATCAAGACCTATGATCTATCTATTCAGAATTGGATTTAATTGAGAGAGTTCTTAATAACCCGATCCCACATCGAAAAGAGTGAGATAATTTGATGAAAATAATTTGGCTTTTTGTGAATTCAAAATTAGTACTTTACCAAATTTTCGAATAAGACTCGGATTGTCATAACAACCAAGTTGAATGAAGAAAGAAGAAGCAAGAGATTTATTGAAGATATGTCCCTGACCTGCAGAATTGTTCCATTTGTTGGACCAATATTGGGTTGGGTATACAAGTTCTATAATAATGATTAAGTTTATTTCATCTAATTAAGATAAATGGTAAGTAAGATTCGGTTCTTTCTATTGGGAGGTATACAAGTTCTATAATGATTAAGTTTATTTCATCTAATTAAGTTAAATGGGAAGTAAGATTCGGTTCTCTTTAATATCACATATACAGGTCTAAGTACATTATGGAGGGGTGCCTGAACACGTGCAACGTATTCGATCGCATAATGCCTACTAATCAGCAAGGTCACGTTTTATTTTTAAAAAAATTATATTAATATATTTTAAAATTGAAAAATAAAAAATGTTGACATTACCGTTTCATTAACGTATAATTATAAGATATTTATTCAATATGTTTTCATTTCATCTCGGGAAAAAAAATTCCCAAATTAAAATTATTTAAAAAATATATAAAATGAACGATATCGTATAAAAAAATCGATTCAACTGGGAGGTCCAACTTATAAATTAAAAGTTTTAGCATGTTCATAATATGCTAGGTTTGAATAATTGTCTACATACCTTAATTTATTTGTTAGAATACTAAATATAATTAGGTGTTCGTCTCTTTTACTTTCTCTTTTATTCATTTCATGCAGATTGTTGATCGCTTTTACTTGCATTGGTTCCATGGGTTTGATCGATAGTTAAATCCTACTGAGTTCGACAACCTTTTGAAGCATAATATTTTCTATCATGGTAATGATTTAGGGATCCTACTGGGAACATGTCGAATTACATATACCGTCTTTTTTTCCTTTTCTTAGAAAATTAATTGATAGAGATTAGGGACATGCAATCATTATTTTATTATGAATTGTGACTGAGAAAGGAGCATTGAGGTACATGTATGAAAATTCTCATGGAGAAGATTGGGGGATGCCTCCTCATAAAGGAACTAAAAGTTTTGGACGGGTAAATTAATAGTGAACAAATCTTCCATGTTTATGTACCCCAATGTTATAGTTGGCCTAAAGTGTGTAACATAATGATAGACTATTTATATTTCATTTCACAAATTAATTTGAATTTGATTATGATTGATGATCGTTGAGCACAAATTTTTTGTTGTTTATCTATAGTTAGACATAAACAATTAATTTTGTTGTTATGATTATGTTAGAGATATTATTGTTTTTGAAAATTTAAGGTTTATTAGATATTATTTGAATTGATAATCATCGAGCAATTTAACACTAAGCAAACAGGAACAATTGATTTTGGTATTATAATTATGTTATAGATATTGTTATAGTCGAAGATAAAGTTGATTGGATATTATTTTGAATTTAATAAGATGTTGTAGTACCAGTATCAATCCTAAAAAAATATTCATTTCTCTCATTTCTTTTATTGTTTTAAACATACCTCAATCATTTTAAAAAATTGGACATCATACTTAAATATAGCATTGAGAAGGAGGTCCTCAATATGGAATATTTCATTAAAAATGTAGTAAATATCATTTTACCTACTAAATTAATTATCGTTGTAGATAAAATTAGTAATTAAAATACAATCTTGATAAACCATCGAGGATCCTCAATGAAATATGATATTGAGTAATATTTCATTGAGAATGTTCACAACATTTTTAACACTGAAAAAATGATGATGGTGATTGTGTAATATTTTGTTATCATGAACCATTTCCCTAAAATAATTATATACATAAACATCGTATTCATCTATATTAATACACTATAATTTAAATCCGAAAAATAATCCATTCAATATTAATTTATAAACTAATTTATTTGGGTAATAATCTAATAATATATACGTATTACAAAAAAATTAGAAATATTATTGTGACATCCCGATATTTTGTAATATATCTATCTATATTTCTTAAAATTATCGACCTATTACGTAAACAAGAAACACTTTAAATAATTTCAGTTGGATGTTTGTAAGGTATCCACTTGAGACTATTTTTGTATTTCTTGAAAAATCTGTGAAAAAGGATTCACAACTGCTTACATAGTTTGATTATTTTTGCTTTACAAGATTTCTCTTTAAACAAGTAGCAAAAATAATTATGTTCTATACACCTAAAACTATGCTACCCACTTGGTTAATATCGACCAAGTGTTACAAAACTTTTACATCAATAATTCGCAAGTACATTTTAGGTAAAATTTTGTCACATGCACATTCTGCTTGCCTAGCCATTTCAAGAAATGTCTCGAGATTCTTCAACTCTATTCTTGACCACTTTCTAGAATACTTTAGTTTTGTGCATGCTTTTTTCTTGAATGGATCACTATGAACGTTAAGTTGACCTAACTCCCAAGCCCATGTGATTTCTCTGCAAAGTGTTGTTCTCAGTATTTGTCTCTTCTCTACTGTTAAGTCACTTTCATCTTCTTGGTTGAAAATAGACTCGGTAATAGACTGCTACTTGCATTTGTTAAGTCATCTTTTGAATATAGCAATTGATACAATCTTCAATGCCAGTATTTGTAATTCTTTATTGGTATTGCTTTATAACAGATTGATAGATGTCGATTCCACACTTCACTTGCAAGAACTTGTGCTCTTGAATTTTTACAATTCAGTACATGCTCTTTGCATCTTCTTGCTTCTTCAAGAACTAGCCATCTTGGACACATGAATTACAATACACACTAGTTGTTGATTGTTAATGGCCTAACTGATACATCACATAGCTTGCTACAGGATAAATTCTTAATCTAAGTGAAATACTATCCAGACATTGAATTTTGGCATGAATATGAATAAGTACACGCACTAAGACTAGCTCCCTGATCAATGGCTACTCATAACACATTATCCAACGTGTTGAGTATGAATACACTAAATTAATACATGGGGTGAATGTATTATTACTTTTTCTTCGAATGTTTGAATCTCTATATAATTGTTGCTTGAATGTATGTGTTGCAAAAAATATTACGGAATAAAAAGAACACACAAATTCACTTTAAAGTTGTATTAGATTGAAGGTGCTACAAACTTTGAATACAATGTGTATTCTCAGCTTCTGTTTCTGAGAGAGAGATATTCAAAATATTACAATGAAAAACTTAACAACTAAAGAGGTAAGTCCGTGCACTTATAGAACATGTGCACAATCCACTTTTACAAAACTAGTAACAGACAAACTAGTAAGCTAAGACTGCCTATACTATTTTGGTGAAAGGTGGTATCATGTGATTTCTTCTTGTTTTGCATACTGAGCAGATCCACTTCTTTAGGTTGAATTTATCTCCAAGCTTCTTTGTAGGCTTTCCAAGTGCACACTGCAACAATTGGACCACTGTAGTTGTCTTGGTTTGTGTAGATTTTCTATCGAGAGAATCTTTCTGAATTTTGTCCTTGAAACATTCGAGAATTAGCTAAGTACTTGATTCGAGAACTCCTTTGAATTGCTAGAGATCTCTAGTTATGGATCAAGTCCTTTTGAGAAATCAAATGTACTTCTCGAATGAGTCTTTTCACTTCTGGATTCCTTGAGATGTCGAATGATTCTTTTACTTGTGAAGTCCTTGAGATATCGAATAAAGTTTTGACTTGATGACTTCTTGAGATGTCGAATAGAGTTTTTGACATGTTGACTTCTTGAGATATCAAATAGAGTCTTTGACATATTGAATTCTTAAGATGTCGAATTGAGCTTTAACTTGTTGACTTCTTGAGATATTGAATAGTGTCTTTGAGATATCGAATTCTTGAGATGTCGAATCATTGACTTTTCTAATAGAACAAATTGCTTCTCGAATTTGTACTTAGACAAATTTTCTTTATTCTTCAAACTTCAACTGTTTTTATTATAGCCTTCTTCTTCAATCTTGAGGAATGATCCATGGATTTTCTTCAGGCATTAATAGGTGACTGATTTGTACATTATACAACCAAAATTGATGCTTATCACTAAGTATAAACACATATATAACCGAAAATCTAACATTGGGTTCCCAGTTTAGGGATCATGTATGTAATGTAAGTTATTACTATGATCAAGTAGGATTGTTATACATATGAGTACAAACATGCACTACACCAAACTAGCAAATTACTAACAGATAAAAAAAGTCATTAGTAACAGATATATCTGTTAGAAATGATTGATGAGAACAGTGTTTGAAAGCTAAAGTCAGAAAACAGAGTTTAGCTGGAAGCAGTCAGAGTTTAGTTAAACACTGACTGGAAGCGCAACAGAGTTTGTTAAACTCTGTAGCGGTATTGTCTGAAGAGTCAACAGTGTTTGAAGATTATTTCAAGATGAATATGGAAGCAATATCTTTGAAGATTGGAAAGCTGTCAAAGAGATTGAGTTGACTTGGAAGACTGGAGCAATCGTGATTGATATCAATTGTATAGCTTAATTATAGGAGAATCAATTACTGATTGTACGAAGCTGTATGTTCTATAAATACAGTTAGGTTAACCCTAGAAGGGTAGTCGAACATTGAGAAATCTTTTGATTGTAACCTAAGCAGCTCTCTGTGATATTTACATCACCGAGAGAGGAATTATTAATTCCAAACAGTTTTTAATTGTTAAACAGTGTGTTCTTGTTAAGTTACTCATACAGTATTTGATTACTTATTGTGTATTCGACCTAACAAGTGGTATCAGAGCCTAATCTGTTACTTTATTACAGTTAAAGATCCAAACACAAGAGTAATCAATGGCAGAGATACCTCCACCATCTGAGAAAGCCCCTACTACTGTTAGTAGGTATGAGACAATAAGGGTTCCTATACTTAGGCCATCAGAGTATGCAATTTGGAAGGTGAAAATGACCATGTTTCTGGAGGCTACAGATCCAGAATACCTTGATAGAATATATGAAGGACCTCACAAACCAACAAAATTATCTGCTGCTGCTGCTGGTGAGGAATCAAAGGTCATTCCAAAGGAAAAGAAAGATCTAACTGCTGAGGATCTTTCATCTATTGCAAAGGATGCAAAAGTAAGACATTTACTTCACAGTGCATTAGACAATGTTATGTCTAATAAAGTGATTAACTGCACCACTGCAAAGGAAATATGGGATGCACTTGAGGTTAGGTGTCAAGGAACTCCTGCAATCAAGAAAAACAGAAGAAATATACTCACTCAGGAGTATGAGCACTTTGAGGCAAAGTCTGATGAAACCATGACAGAAACATTTGACAGATTCTGTAAACTGCTCAATGATTTGTCATTGGTTAACAAAGAGTATGATTTAGAAGACTCAAATCTCAAGTTTCTTCTTTCTCTACCTGAAAAGTGGGATGTGAAAACAACCACTATAAGAGATTATTATGAACTTGGTGAAACAGAGATTGATGAAATTTATGGACTGCTCAAAACCCATGAATTGGAATTGGAGCAGAGAAATAAAAGATCAAGTAGAAAGTCAAAGTCTGTTGCACTTAAGGTTGAGGAGAAACCATCAAAGAAGGAGGCATCAAGGAGAAAGGCAAAAGGAAAAGCCTTAGTCATACATTCAGAGAATGAGTCATCAAACACTGATGTTGACTCAAACACAGATGGATCATCTGATTCTGAAGATGATGAAGAGATGATGCAAATGGCTGCATTGATGGTAAAGACCTTCAAGAAGATGGGATACAAGAACTTCAAGAAGGGAAAGAGATTCTCCAGGGACTACTCAAAGTCTGACAAGAAGAATTTCAAGAAATCTGAGGGAAAGGACTTCAAATCTGGTAAGAAAGATAAGTCTGAAATTCAATGCTACAAGTGTAAGGAGATGGGACACTATGCTCCTGAGTGCAAGAAGGGTAAAACTGAAAAGGCACTCTACACCAAAGGCAGAGATTGGGCAGACACTTCAGATTCAGATGAGGAAGTCAACTATGCTCTCATGGCTACTACTCAGACTGAAAATGATGATCTAAAGGTACCTCCAACTACCTATGCTTATAACACTGATAATATAACTGAATTGAGAATTTATCTTAAGGCATTGCATATCAGTTATAGGGATCAGACTTTAGAAAATGAGAGGATAAAGTCTGAGTGTTCTCAACTCAAAGAAAGAAATAAACTTGTTGAGGAACAGCTAGAGAACATGAATAAAATTCAAAAAGAGAGAGATGATGCAGTGTTTATTGAACAGGAGTTGCTAGGCAAGTATAAGCAACTAGAATCTGAATTGGAGGATACTAAACACATCATTAAAACTTGGACACACTCTGGTAAAGACACTCAAGAAGTGTTTCAGTCAGATACAGTAGGTCTAGGTTACTCTGTAGGAGATGAACTTAGATTTGAAAATCAGGTAAAGGTTAGACCACATTGTTCATCTGAGGGTAATGTCATGGGAACAGGTGGACCTAAGACTGAAGCACAGAAAAAGGCTGTTAGAGAGTCATATGCTAAAACTTTTGTTAAAGAGGCTAACATTGGTTTAATGACAGATAAACAACTCAAGCATAAGCTTAAGGAGATAAAATCTGTCAACAAACAGAGATTGCCTAAGAAAAACAAAAATGGAAAAGTAGGCATCACATCAGGAATTAAGCCAATGCTTGCTTCGTTAGCTCCTAGAAAAACATGCTTTAATTGTGGTAGCACTAATCATCTTGCTAGTTTCTGCAGTAAGAATAAGAACATTAATTCTTTGCCTTCTAAAACTGCAGTAAAGAGTGATTATGTGAGAACTAGACCACAGACTTTATGCAAACACTGTGGAAGTACTTGGCATTCTATTTACACTTGCAGAGATTATCATGCTATTTACTATAATTACTATGAACCCAAGCCAAATTTGAAATGGGTTAAAGTAAACTCTGCAAATGTAAACTCTGAAAAAGTTAGCTTAAACTCTGTTAATGAAAATTCCGCTGCAAAAGCTAACAGAATTAAGAAAGCCAAAGGATCCAAGCAAGTCTGGATCCTTAAAACTAATAATCAGTGATTGTTTGTGATTGCAGGGCACCAGGGTTAGTACCCTAGTTGTGGACAGTGGATGTTCAGGACACATGACAGGAAATAAAGCCCTGCTATCAGAGTTTGAGGAGAAGGCTGGCCCAGAAGTTTCCTATGGAGATGGCAACATAGGACATACACTGGGATATGGCAATATTAATCTTGGAAATGTCATCATCACAAATGTAGCTCTGGTTCCAGGACTCAAGCATGATCTGCTATCTGTGAGTCAAATCCGTGACAGAGGATATCATGTGGATTTTCAGCCTGAATATTGTCAAGTGATCAGTAAATCTACAGGGAAAGTTGCTCTAGTTGGAAACAGACACAATAACATCTATGAAATCAAATTGTCAACAAACACTGATGGCAAAGCAGTGTGTCTGTCTACAAGAATGTCCAGTGAAGAGAGTTGGAAATGGCACAAGAAACTCTCTCATTTGAACCTGAACAACATCAATGAGCTAATCAAGAATGATCTTGTAAGAGGTCTACCAAAGTCCTTGTTGAATGTAGAAGGACTGTGTGATTCTTGTCAAAAGGCTAAACAGAGAAAAGTTTCCTTCAAAAGCAAAACTGAGTCTTCAATTGTTGATCCTTATCATCTACTACATGTTGATCTTTTTGGTCCAGTGAATGTAATGTCTCTTGGAAAGAAGAAATATGCTCTAGTCATTGTTGATGAATATACCAGGTTCACATGGGTATATTTTCTTGCAAAGAAGGATGAAACTGCATTAACACTGACAGAACATATATTACAACTGGAAAAAGGGTCAGAAAATCAAGTGAAGATAATCAGAAGTGACAATGGAACTGAGTTCAGGAATTCATCTATGGAAGAATTTTGCAAGAGTAAAGGGATAAAACAAGAGTTTTCTGCACCTGGCACTCCACAACAAAATGGTGTAGTGGAGAGGAAGAATAGAACCTTGATAGAAGCTGCCAGAACCATGCTAGATGAAGCAAAGTTGCCAACATATTTCTGGGCAGAAGCAGTTCAAACTGCTTGTTTTACTCAAAATGCAACACTGATCAACAAGCATGGTAAAACACCATATGAAATGGTGAAGAAGAAAAAGCCAAATCTAAAATATTTTCATATTTTTGGATGCAAATGCTTTGTGTTGAAGACTCATCCTGAACAGTTGACCAAGTTTGACCTAAAGGCAGATGAAGGAATTTTTGTTGGCTATCCACTGTCAACAAAGGCATTCAGAGTTTATAATCTGAGAACTAGAGTGATCATGGAATCAATTCATGTGTCATTTGATGACAAGAAAATAACTGGACTTGAAGATGTCAATGAACATGATCAACTGCACTTTGAAAATGAAGATTTATTCTCTGAAAAAGTAAACTCTGATCAGACTGATTTGACAAACTCTGTTGATCTAAACTCTGAACCTCTACTGGTAAATACTGAAGAAACTCTTCAATCAGAAACAAGGGAAGAACCAGTTGAGGGGGAGCATGAAGAATCACATCATAGTGATAATTCAAACACTGAAAGTGACTCAGTTGATGATTCTGAATCAAACTCTGTTGATTCAAACTCTGTTGATAATTCTGAGAAGTCACATTCAGGGGGAGCATCAGAAAATGAAGAAAGGCACCAAGAAAATCAGGAGAGCATGGATCAAGGGGGAGGATCACATGATGACAGAAGCAATTTGCCTTCTGCAAGAAAATGGACTAAATCTCACACACCTGATTTGATTATTGGTGATCCAGATGCAAAAGTAAGGACAAGAAGTGCAACAACAAATGAATGTCTGTTTCATGCATTCTTGTCACAAAGTGAGCCAAAGAAAGTGGAAGAAGCTCTTAAAGATGCTGACTGGATAACAGCAATGCAAGAAGAGCTAAATGAATTTGAAAGAAATGAAGTGTGGACACTTGTACCAAGGCCCAAGAACAGATCCATTGTTGGTACTAAATGGGTTTTCAGGAATAAAACTGACAGTGAGGGTGTTATCACAAGGAACAAGGCAAGACTGGTTGCAAAAGGCTACTCACAACAGGAAGGAATAGACTATGATGAAACATTTGCTCCAGTGGCTAGATTGGAGGCAATCAGAATTTTTCTAGCATATGCCTCTCATATGAAATTCAAAGTGTTTCAAATGGATGTAAAAAGTGCATTTTTGAATGGAAAACTTGAAGAAGAAGTGTTTGTGGAACAACCACCAGGGTTTGTAGATCCAAAATATCCAGATTATGTCTACAGGTTAGACAAGGCACTCTATGGACTTAAGCAGGCACCAAGGGCATGGTATGAAACCCTTGCCAAATTTCTACTAGAAAGTGGATTTCACAGAGGTACTATTGACAAAACTCTGTTTTACTTCCAAAATGGTAGTGACTTGCTTTTAGTTCAGATATATGTGGATGACATTATTTTTGGGTCTACTAATGATAAACTCTGCAAGAAGTTTGCCAAACTCATGCAGTCAAGATATCAAATGAGTATGATGGGAGAGCTTAGTTATTTTCTAGGCCTACAGGTGAAGCAAACAGATGATGGAATTTTTATAAATCAAGCAAAATATACCAGAAACCTTCTCAAGAAATTTGGTATGCTTGATTGTTCATCTGCAACAACTCCCATGGCAACTGCAACAAAATTGGACAAAGATGCAGGGTCATCAGTAGATATGACAAGTTACAGAGGAATGATTGGTTCTTTACTCTATTTGACAGCTAGCAGACCTGATATCATGTATGCAACTTGTTTGTGTGCAAGGTTCCAGGCAGATCCAAGAGAACCACATTTAACAGCAGTAAAGAGGATATTCAAGTACCTCAAGGGCACTATGACTTTGGGGCTGTGGTATCCAAGAGAATCAGAGTTTAAACTTCTTGGTTACTCTGATGCAGACTTTGCTGGATGTAAGATAGACAGAAAAAGCACCAGTGGAAGTTGTCAATTTCTGGGTGGCAGACTTGTTTCCTGGTACAGCAAGAAACAGAAGTCAATATCTACATCTACAGCTGAAGCAGAGTATATTGCTGCTGGTAGCTGCTGTGCACAGATTTTATGGATGAAGAATCAACTGCTGGATTATGGATTAAGGTATACCAAGATACCTATTTACTGTGATAATCAAAGTGCTATTGCAATGACAGGTAATCCAGTGCAACATTCAATGACAAAGCACATCAGCATAAGGTATCATTTCATCAGAGAGCATGTAGAGGAAGGCAACATTGAACTTCACTTTGTGTCTACAGAACAACAACTTGCAGATATCTTCACCAAGCCATTGAGTGAAGCTACATTTACAAGACTGGTCAATGAACTAGGAATGGTCTCTAGTTTTGACTAGAGATGTTGGTTAGACTCAAAAACTTATTTCTAAAATATGTTGCTCATGTTTCTGCAAATTGTTAAGTGCTATGTGAACCTTAGTACTAAACTCTGTTATGCATGCTTATGTTTAAAACTTTTTAAACTCTGTTAAGCATGTCTGTCTGTTAAACACTGTTAACATGTTAGATACACTCAGTGAATTCAGAATTGATTATTGTCTGAATGAAAACACCAATGAAGAAAATTGTATGAAGCATGATTCTCAGTAAATAAATCATGATTCTTTCTGAGTCACTGTAATCTAATCAGACTTTGTGCAGTAAATCAACACAGCATGATACTGTTTTATATTTATAGCATCTCTTAGTTTATTCAGTCCTAAACTCTGAGTCTATGAATATTGTGTGCATTGCCTCTCATAAATAATTTTGGTTATTGATGAACTCTAAACTCTGATAAGTGACATTCTGTTTCCAAAGGTATGGTTCATGATGATTCCTTGTTTGCACTTATGAAAACCATAAAACTTGAGATGTGTCATTGATTAGTTTGGTGAGTTCAGATTCATGTCTACAACCTGTGAGAGTTTGAGCCAAATCAGTGATTGATACATTTTCTATCAATCAGCATTTATTGTTGTGTGATATTCATCAGGTAGTATGTTTCTCTAGAACTTGTATTAGACCATTTTGAGACTACATGATATGTGTGTGCATGAAAATGATAAAGGCAATAGGATTTACCATTTCTTCAAACACTGTTCAAAAATTCTTTTGAACTTTGTTCAAACACTGTATAAACACTGTTCATAAATTTCATCCTTAGTAAACCCCTTTGAGCCTTATTAACTGCTCATTTTTCTTATACACTGAAGTGTTAAGAGCAGTTATATTTTTTTTTCTCAAACAGATGAGTGTTTCTCAAGAAAAGAAAAGTTTACTCAGTATATATGCTAAATAAATAAATAAAAAAAAAAGGCATATATACTGATCTTGTACAAATATTTACTAACAGTGTGACTGAACACTTTGATCTATTGAAATGTTCAGCTTGATATTCACTCATAAATAAAATATCTTTTCATCTGTTTGATCTTATCTCATTTAAACCCTGAATAAAGTCCTTTTGATTTGTGAATACATGTACTCAAAGTAGTGTAGAATTGGTGGACATTCAAGCATATGGTAGATTCTGCTATTTCTGATTGAATGTGAGTGTAAACACTTCACCTAAACACTTGTGTGTTTGAGAGTTAGTGAGATTATCCAGTTCATGACTGTTATTCACTGAATGAAACTCTGATTTCTATCTCTTGATCTTTTTGTCTTCAAAGACTGTGTGCTTACTTGGATAAATCATGGACATCAAAGGGAATAGAAGTTTTCAGATTTCTGTATTACAGTAACAACAGAGTTTAGCATTCATCAAACAATCAGTGTTTAATATGAGAGTTTGTGCATTCAGTGGTTATTGATTTTTGTTATGGATTCTATGAAATATTAGATGCTCTAAAAATTGATTTCAGTAAACTCTGCTTCACACACACTTAATTCACAACTGTGCAATTTTTGAAAGGGTTTTAGTGATAAAGTTGGATAATTGATAAACACTGTTGAGTTGTGTTAAGTACTCTGAGGTAAAATCTCATTGAGATGATTTGACTATTTTGCAGTAATTGGGGTAGTTGACAACTGTTAATTAGTGTAAGTGTCGTGATTATAGGAATGACAGCGGTAATTATTAAGTAATCCATTGGTTGTTTGACACGTGTCCCATGATTGTGTCCCACTCACACACTACTCTACAACAGTTGCGCGCTTTTACTAAATAAACGATTGAGTTTTAATTTTACTCAAATCGTCTTTAGTCTCTTACTCCATATCGATTCACATTCACCCACTCACAGTTACTTGCATACTTATTCACTTTCACACTTCTCATATACTCTTCTTCACATTTTGATAAACACTTACAGTGCATACACATCTTTTCTCTGAATATCTTCGTATCATTTTCTTTACTAATGGCAACTAAAGCGTTTGATGCAGCAGGGTTAGTTTTTCTCCCTAGTAACTATGCAGCACCATTGGAGACTGTAAATGCTCCAGAGGCGTTTCATTTGTTCCAAAATTTCTTGAACGATTCTGAGATAGGGAAAGCTCTAACAGCACCACCTACACTATCTGCTTCGCAAATTGCTAGTTTCTGGACAAACTCTGTATATGATGATGGAGAAGAGTCTGGCACTCCCACAATAACTTTCACTCATGATGAATCAGAGTATATTATTACTCCAACTACTGTTAGGGATGCTTTGGACTTTGAGACACACACTTCTTACAGTGTTGTTGGTCATGATCGGTTGAGGACAATGTTGGAACAAATTGGATGTGCTGGAAACTTGAACAAGATAGGGTCTTTGAGACGGCCAAGTTTGAGAAAGGAATGGAGTTTCTTTTTCGATTGCATAACAAGGGCTTTTGGAAAGAAGACAACAAACTGGGATGCACTTCCTCTGGATACTCTCCAAATTGGTCATGCTCTACTATATGGAGGTAACTTCGATTTTGGTAGACTAGTACTAATGAACTTGGGAGAGCGTTTGTCTGAGTCTACTACTGTTTATTTTGCTCGTTTTTGTCAACTGCTATTTACTGCCTGTGTGCCTAACATTCCAATTGATGAAGCTGATGTTATTCAGCCTTTTCAAGTTGCTAAGAGAATGTTTTCTGATTTGACAAACAAAGATGTCACTAAACAGCAAATACCTGAGATGTTTATGCCTTTAGCCTTACAGAACTATGTAAACCAACCACAAGACCCTCAATCACCACAACAAATGCCTGAACCAATAGACACCATAAACTCTGAACCAACACCTACAACACCCACACCCACTGTACCTACTACATCTCAACAACCACAACCAGAAACCTTAAACTCTTCACCAATAAACTCTCCACCCTCAAACACTGAACCATTAAACACTGAAACCTTAAACACTGACACCTTACACTCTGAGCCAGCACCTACTGAAACAGCTACAACCAAGCCAAAGAGAAAGAAACACACCGCCCAAAACACTAAACACTCAAAGGCTAAACAAACAATACCTGGAGCTGTTTATACAAGAAGGAAGAAACAGAAAGCAAACAGACCTTCACTTTCACCACCAAGAGAGAGCTCAAGTGAAGATGAAGAGGAGAATGTTGTGCCTCCAATCAAGAAGAGGAGATTAATTCTTTTTGATTCAGATGAAGAGAATGTTGTTGAAGCTCCAGAGGTGGTTTCACAGCAAACACCTACTGTTGAGGTTACAGTGAATGTTGCTATACCTGCAGAGGTTGAAATGCCTGCAGAGGATATTATCACTGACAAAGTTGAAATACCTGCAGAGGTTGAAATGCCTGCAGAGGATAATGTTAATGTTCCAATGCCTACAGAGGATAAAATGCCTGTAGAAGAGGATAACAGAGATGGTCTTTCACCAATGGATAATATTTTTGACTCATTTGAACCATTCTCTGATCCTATCTCACCTATTGTTCATACTGAAGCTCCTGGTGTAGCTGATGAGTTTGCAGCAAAAGTTCCTGAAGCTGAAGCATCACCCACAGAGCTGGTATCTTCTCCAATTCAAGACAAAGGTGATGAAGTTGATCAGGCAACAAAGATAATTTCTGAATCCATGCCTGTTGAAGCTACAAAGGCAAACTCTGTTGCAGAGCCTGTGCAACATGAGGTGATTATTGAAAAGGTTGCAGCAGTTATTGAAGAAACTGTGGCTGACACTGCTCAGCACAGTGGTTCTTTAAAAGATGATCAATCTAAGGATGCAAGTGCTGAAGATGAATCTGCTAGTAGTGCAAACTCTGACTCTTTTGTGAGTGCACCTGCACAGACAGATAATAAGCATACACCTTTTGATCAACCTTGTCCATCTCATGCAGTTGAAGTAGAGCATCTTGCTAAGTCTGCTGAAAATTGGTATAAACAAGATTGCATTTTTCCAAAAGGGAGAGCATCTGAGTTTGTTAAGCAAACTGCAAAGCAAATTTCAAATCCAGAAATCTTATCCTGTTTAAAGGCAACTGTGGTACAAGTCAAGACTCTGGAAGGAAATTTTGCTGAAACTAAACAAGAAATTGCTTCCTTGAAGACTGAGATTCAGTCAAGAGAATTGAAGATGGATAGAGAGTCTAAAATCAAAGCTGTTCAGCTGTCTAAAGTCCAAGACACTCTCTTTGCCAGGCTAGGAAAAGTTGAAGAGAATCAGACTGCTTTGTTTTCTAAGGTGGATTCAATTGCAAACTCTTTAGAGCTCATTACATCAATACTTATACCTGATGATGTCAAAAAGGGGGAGAGAGTGACTAAGTCTAAATGCAAAGTTTCTCAAACTCTGACTCAAAAGGATGATGCTGGAGATGGAGGGGCAAGTGATAAGAGCAAGGTTTTAAACTCTGAAAGGCAAACTCTGAGATCTGGCAAATCTTTTAAATCACAGTCTGTTGGAATAAATACTGAAACTCAAGGTACTTCAAAGACCAAGAGTTTGGAATTAACATCAAATCCAAAGACTGATGAGGAGTTAGCTGTTAAGCTTTTTATGGAAGAAAATGCAGAAGGAGTTACTTTAGAAGATGCTAAAGCTGAAGAGAAGAGTTTACAAGAAAAGCATCGGAAAGCTCTAAAGTCTGAAAAAGCAAAGAAGAATATGAAAGTTGCTAAAGCTGCAAAGCCTGTTCTTAAAGGCATTCAAATCAAAGAACCTGTTGGTACAAATCAAAGAATGCAAGTATTCAGAAAACCAACAGATGCAGAAGCTAAGCAAAAGCTGAAAAGTATAGTTACAACCTCTGTTGATACACATGTTGTACAGAAGAATGAAAACACAACCTCTGTTGCTGCACAAGTTGTGACCACACCATTATTGTCTTCTCAGTTGAAATCAACATTTAAGAGGGGTGCTCCTCATGATCCAAGACTAGAAGCTACAATTCCAATGGATTTTACTGATGGTAGAGCTTTATCTGGTAAAGTTGGATACAACAAAGAAGGCATAGGCTCACACAGAGATAAAAGGCAATATGTTGGTCCTAGAGATCCTTCTTCACTGTCTGTTCCAGGTCGTAGTGTCACTCAAGAGAGTTTGGACAAACTGGAGTCAGTACAGCTTGTATATCAGAAGAGTCTAGAAAAGGATTTCTTGCTATATTTCATGGCTGATGGAACAGTATTTAAAGTCTCTGAAAAGGATATCGAATTAAAGTATGCTGAAGAACTTGAATATGTCCTATATATTTTCAGAGTGAGAAATCAAAGAGCTCAGTCAGTTGCAAATGTGCTCAGACAGAGAATGATTCAGAACCTTGCAAGAAGACAAATGAAAATCAACAGTAAGTATGTTCCTAAATACAGAGATTGGAATGGCAATCTGATAGAAATGGAGAAAGGGACTACAAAGCTGAAAACAGATCTTGGAATTACTGTTCTGGATTTCAATGTAAAATCTGAAGAGGTGAAATACATCAGGCTGGGAAATGAGATGAGAAGAAACAAAATCTACGATCTTAGAGCTGCTATCTATCAAACTGATGGGAATGATCCTCAGTTGAGAGAAATCAAGGAAGCTATGCAGGTAGAGCTTGAAAATGCTGAAAGAAGGTTGCTTATAGACTATCTAAGAACAATGCATGATCTGCAAGAGATTAGAAATTAAAGTCTGTAAGAATTTTCTTATTTTCTGTAGAATTTGTTAAGTAATAGCTTAAACTCTGTTTGTATGTTAAACACTGTAAAACTTTGTATTTGTTTTGACATCATCATTTACTGTAAACTTGTACATTTTGATAATGGACAAGTTGGGGGAGATTGTTAGAAATGATTGATGAGAACAGTGTTTGAAAGCTAAAGTCAGAAAACAGAGTTTAGCTGGAAGCAGTCAGAGTTTAGTTAAACACTGACTGGAAGCGCAACAGAGTTTGTTAAACTCTGTAGCGGTATTGTCTGAAGAGTCAACAGTGTTTGAAGATTATTTCAAGATGAATATGGAAGCAATATCTTTGAATATTGGAAAGCTGTCAAAGAGATTGAGTTGACTTGGAAGACTGGAGCAATCGTGATTGATATCAATTGTATAGCTTAATTATAGGAGAATCAATTACTGATTGTACGAAGCTGTATGTTCTATAAATACAGTTAGGTTAACCCTAGAAGGGTAGTCGAACATTGAGAAATCTTTTGATTGTAACCTAAGCAGCTCTCTGTGATATTTACATCACCGAGAGAGGAATTATTAATTCCAAACAGTTTTTAATTGTTAAACAGTGTGTTCTTGTTAAGTTACTCATACAGTATTTGATTACTTATTGTGTATTCGACCTAACAATATCCGTTACTAATTCTATGTATCCGTTACTAATTAGTAACGGATATATCCGTTACTAATATTAAATATCCGTTACTAATTAGTAACGGATGCATAGAATTAGTAACGGATATATCCGTTACTAATTAGTAACGGATATATCCGTTACTAATGCACATTTATCCGTTACTAATTCTATGTATCCGTTACTAATTAGTAACAGATATATCCGTTACTAATATTATATATCAGTTACTAATTAGTAATGGATATATAATATTAGTAACGGATATATCTGTTACTAATTAGTAATAGATACATAGAATTAGTAACCGATATATCCGTTACTAATATTAGTAATGGATATATCCGTTATTAAGGAATAATAAATATGTTACTAATTTAAAACTTTTAAAAGATTTATATTATAAAATCACATCAAATAAGCTTGTTATTTTTTTAATTTTTTTGTATATCATTAAAATCATTAGATATTAACAGCCGTACGGTTGGATCGTCGAAAAAAGATTTTAAAAATATTGTTTTGTGCAATCGGGACGATACTAGTTATCGCGAGTATTGTTTTTTGGAGATTTATATTATAAAATCACATCAAATAAGCTTGTTATTTTTTTATTTTTTTGTGCATATCACTAAAATCATTGGATATTAACAGCCGTACGGTTGGATCGTCGAAAAAAGATTTTAAAAATATTGTTTTGTGCAATTGGGACGATACTAGTTATCGCGAGTATTGTTTTTTGGAGATTTATATTATAAAATCACATCAAATAAGCTTGTTATTTTTTAATTTTTTGTACATATCACTAAAATCATTGGATATTAACAGCCGTACGGTTGGATCGTCGAAAAAAGATTTTAAAAATATTGTTTTGTGCAATCGGGACGATACTAGTTATCGCGAGTATTGTTTTTTGGAGATTTATATTATAAAATCACATCAAATAAGCTTGTTATTTTTAAATTTTTTGTGTATATCACTAAAATCATTGGATATTAACAGCCGTACGGTTGGATCATCGAAAAAAGATTTTAAAAAATATTTTTTTTGTGCAATCGGGACGATACCAGTTATCGCGAGTATTGTTTTTTGGAGATTTATATTATAAAATCACATCAAATAAGCTTGTAATTTTTTAATTTTTTAAAAAAATAATTATTTTTGATTTTTTTAAAAAAATAAATATTTTCGATTTTTTTAAAAAATAATTATTTTCGATTTTTAAAAAAAATAATTATTTTCATTTTTTGAAAAAAATAATTATTTTCGATTTTTTTTAAAAAAAAATAAATTTTATCATTTTTTTTAAAAAATAATTATTTTCATTTTTTTTAAAAAATTATTTACGTTTTTTTAAAAAAATAATTATTTTCGATTTTTTTTAAAATAATTATTTTCGTTTTTTTTTAAAATAATTATTTTCGATTTTTTTAATATAAATAATTATGACGAATTTTTAAAAAATTAAATTTTAAAAAATGTGTAAAATTAAATTAAAACGAATTTTTTAAAAAATTATAATTTTAAACGAATTTATAAAACAAAAAAATTTAAAAGTTCATAGTATAAGGATTGTATTTCCATATATATCACAAATACTCATGTGTCACAGTTGGTTGAGGGGGTGTACTATCTCACAGGAGGTCAGGGGTTCGAAACCTTGCTTCAACAAATTTGGCAAAATTCTCTGATTGGCTGAGAGCTTATTAAATTTTTTTAATATTAGTAACGGATATATCCAACATCCGTTACTAATTAGTAACGGTCTATTTGTAACGAATATATCCGTTACTAATGTCATTAGTAACGGATATATCCTGGCCAGTTTTGATGTAATGATGTCTCTGTGACTAACAAATCGATCAGTTATAAGTTCATAAATAAAATTCTTGTCTAAGCTATTTGTTATCATCAAATCTAAACACATGATTCCTAACAATTATCTTCATTTTTCGTCATTTAACTTTTTTGAAATTGTCGATTTGACTTTGAAATTTTGATACCTATTTTTAAAAAATCATAGTAAATCGAATATTTGTCCGAAAATTGTGAGTAATATTATATGGTAAAGGTCATTTCATTCTCTTTGACTATAGTTTGTATTTATATTGAAACTATGTTGTTCATCATTACAACACACCAGATTACTACACTAATCAGGGGTTGTGTCAAAATTTATTTTGGCAGTCCGCAATTATTTATTTTGTGAATTTGTTACTTCTTTATTTCTAATGAGGCTTGCCATTCTGGAAAGGTCTCATAATCTTTTACGACTTTCGTGTTTCGTTCTTTTTTATTTGAATTCATCTTGATAGAGTAAATCGGCTTTCTTTTGGACTGGTCATTTCTGATTTTTATCTTCAATAGTCTATTTTGTATGATATTTATCAGATTAATGTTTTATATGTTACATTTGATATATGTATGATTTGAGAGATGTTAGACTCCGTCACGAGTGGGGAGAATCTTATGTTTAAATAGTATAGACGTGTTATCGGAGTAGTGGGACACGTATAATTAGGGCTGATTATTCGGTTATATCCGAATCGAATTACCGAAAACCGAAATGCCGAATAAGCTCAAAATCGTATCCGATTAGTAAACCGAAATAATTTCGGATATTTTATTGAACCAAAATTTTTTATTCGGTTAAAACCGAATACCGATTTAAATAACCAAATTAGAAAAAGAAAATCAGTTTTCTAGAACAGATACAAACTAGCAGGCAGAAGCAACACAAACAGAGGACATGCTACCGACTTGACCAACAAAAACAGATACAAGCATGATCTTTTATAGGTACAACTACAACACCAGGTGACCATCTCTAGCACTGCAACACTTGCATGACATACATGATAAATTCCATAAGAGCATCAAACAAATAGATTTGCAAATACTATAGAGGTGGGCAATACTGCAAGACTGGAACAACGTGATAGACCACTGACCTGTGACTATGTCCAGTACGCAGGTTACAAAATAATGGACTAACGGTGACAAAATTGACATATTTCGGTTAAATATCATCTGCATATAATATATACTAGCTTATAACCCGTGCAATGCACGGGTTTCTTATATTATGCTATAAATTTTATTTAATATTATAATTATGTTTTTCTATAATCACTATTTTTAATAATTTTTTTGAATTTTAATTTGATATAATTTAATATACTCATGTTTACGAATTATATTAATGTTTCCTTATTATAAACAACGTATACAATTTTTGATATATTTTATCAATAATTGAAAAATATGGTGTGATATTTTCGGGTATGTATTGTAAGATTTGTTGTAAATAAAAAAGGTAACGTTTTTAATTTGAAAGGAAATATTAATAATTGAAATATATGATACAATTGATCTTTTTAAATGTTTATAAAATGTAATATCTTCAACTAAAAGCAAATGTGAAAAATGCAATCGACTAATTACCATTAATTATATTATGTTATTATTTATTTTAGCTGCTATTTTTTTCTTGAAAATTATGGTATGATATTTTTGGGTATATATTAGTGATCGTAAGATTTGTTTTAAATTAAAAAGGTAACGTTTTTTTTAATTCAAATGAAATATTAATGATCGAAAGATATGATATGATTGATGTTTTTAGGTGTTTATAAAGGTAATATTTTCAACTAAAAGTATATGTGAAATGGGTAGTTCGGTAATTACCATTAATTATATGATTTTATTATTTATTTTAATAATTATGATAACCAAATTGACAAACTTTCAATCTTTCTGCTTTAATATAGTAGTATAGATACGTATTTTAATTAGAAAAGGCAATCGGCTGCTTAACATTAATTGTATTATTTTTTATTTATTAATTAAGATAACTGTACGTAAACCAAATCGATAAAATTTTCAATGTTTCAACTTTAATATAATAACTACCTTATAACCCGTGCAATGCACGGGTTTCTTATATTATGTTATAAATTTGATTTAATATTACAATTACATTTTTATATAATTATTACTTTTAATAATTTTTTTAATTTTAATTTGATATAATTTAATATATTCATGTTTACGGATTATACTTATGTTTCCTTATTATAAACAACGTTTATGATTTTTAATATATTTTATTAATAATTGAAAAATATGGTGTGATATTTTCGGGCTATATTTTTCTTGAAAATTATGGTGCTATATTTGTGGGTACATATTAATGATTATAAGATTTGTTTTAAATTAAAAAGGTAACGTGTTTTAATTCGAATGGAAATATTAATGATATATTTTTAGGTATTTGTAAAAGGTAATATTTTCAACTAAAATTAAATGTTATGTTATAAATTTTATTTAATATTACAATTATATTTTTATATAATCATTATTTTTAATAAATTTTTAATTTTAATTTGATATAATTTGATATACTCATGTTTACGGATTATACTAATATTTCCTTATTATAAACAACGTATATGATTTTTAATATATTTTATTAATAATTGAAAAATATGGTGTGATATTTCCGGGCTATATTTTTCTTGAAAATTATGGTGTGATATTTTTGGGTATATATTAATGATTGTAAGATTTGTTTTAATTAAAAAGGTAACGTGTTTTAATTAGAAAGAAAATATTAATGATCTGTTTTTAGGGTAAATAAGTAAATTCACGAAGTACCAAAAAACAGGTACCAAAAAACAGGTACCAAAACTTTTAATGTTTAGTTTAGCTGTATTAGTAATGGTGTAAATATAAAATACTACTTTGTATTTAGGATTAAAGACAATAACGGAATTTATTTGATTTGTTTTATATTATAAATAATTTAAAATTAAATAATTAGAGTGAAAACCAAAACTTAGGAGAAAACCAAAACTTTCAATGTTTCGGCTTTAATATAATAGTATAGATATATATATAATATATAATATATATAATATATTATATTTTATATATTCCGGTAATTACGGTTATTTCGGTAAAAAAATCGAAATAACCAAAACATCGAATAACACAAAAAATAATACCTAAATTAGAATCGAAATATTTCGGTTCGGTTAACCAAACCGAATTATTTCAGTTATTTCGGTTTGGTATTCGGTTAATCGAACCGAATGCTCAACCCTACGTATAATGACTAGTATGTGTATTTTTGGGCATTTTGGGTAATATGTTCTTATTATCTTGTAAACTCTATCAGAATTTGGGTAACATTTATTTGTGTTATCAATTTTGATGATTACATATTCTAGATAAATGAAAATATAGGACATCTAAGATCGTCGCCAATATTAGTAATTAAGTTATGTTTTCGATTATGTTATCAATGTTTATTATATATAAAATTGTAAGAATGTGATTGTTTTTTATCAAAAAAAAGAAAAAAGGAATGTGATTATTTTGAATATTATTTATAAGTGGTATTGTTGTAAGAATATACTTTGGGATAGTAAGATTACTTCTTTTTCGAAAGCTTGTGTATTTATATTGTCATTTTTTGTTTATATTGTGAGCTTACAATTCATGGTATTTTATCTCCTTCAATTTTTGTCATCACTCATATATTCATGTTACTATCATATCTACCCTTGTTCGTTTTGATATTCTTCAATATATGTCCACGAGTCTTTCCCTCATTAACGATTTTTTGTTTTTTTTACTTTTTTCCGCAAATAATCAAAATGAGTGGGCTACTTTTGAGAATAGTGCAAGTTACGAAATCTTGAGAAATTTGTGTAATTTTTATATTTCTATTATAGTTTTTTTTAGTGTGGTGTTAAATTCGAATTTTTATAATATAGTTGTATTTATATATATTATAATAGCAGGAGATTGGAGAGGCTTTCACTCTGAAGCTTCAAAATACTTTTCTTGATTTTTTAAATTTTTGATTTTTTTTATTAAAATAATTTTCTTGCATTTAATAGGATTATAATTAGTCATTAATTGTATCTATTAAACTTATATTAAATACCCTTTATTTTATGCTAAAAACAAAATTTTAGCCAAGGAGATCGGAGAGGCTTTCACTCCGAAGCTTCAAAATACTTTTCTTGATTTTTTACATTTTTTATTTTTTTATTAAAATAATTTTCTTGCATTTAATAGGATTATAATTAGTCATTAATTGTATCTATTAAACTTATATTAAATACCCTTTATTTTATACTTAAAACAAAATTTTAGCCAATAATTATTATAATTATCTATATAAAATATTTCAATTATTATTATTTCTTTATTAGAACATTATAATTATTATTTTAATATAAAAAATAAAATTTATACAATTATTTCAAGGTAAAATGATAAAATAAAATTACTTATATAATCCATTTCTAATTCTTATTCAAAATCACTCCAATGTTTTTCAGTAATAAGAAATAAACGATTTTAACTTTTCGATAAATTCGTAATTAGTGACCAATAACCGTGAGAATCTTGATAAGATATGGAAGTATACAGATTTTCCAATTAATATCTACAATTTATATACAAGTAATATTTTATAATTTACTTTTACACATGAACAAATTACACATTGGAGCGTGACCAACTCGATTAAATTGAACCAATCCAACCATTTTCTTTACTAATCGAATCAATGAAAAAGTTATACAATCGTTGTTTCATTAGATTATGTTGGAATAAATTAATATTCTAAATAAACACATTCTTATACTATTACTAATCAATTAATAACGCATGTATATTATGTGACAGGTGTCGGCTTTAAATAACATTTTATTTAATATTTATAAATTTTTATTAAAAAATTATATTGACATTGTAAATTGGTATGGAAAAAAATAAGAGGCCTTTATGGGGTTGATGAAGTTGATAATATGTTAGAGGATCTTCATTTTGTTTAAATAATTAATTTTAACGACTTAGTGTTTACTCAGAATTCAATAATTTTTAAATTCATTTTTATTGGAGATATAAAATAATTACATGTACATATCTACTATAAGATTTAATAAAATATGTGAGTACCATTTTGAACATGTCCATGAATTTAAATTTAATATTACATACAAAAATATTTTCTTACAAATGTTCAAAAAAATTAATCAAATGAATAGATATAGGTGTCAGATCACTCCAAAAAATATGAAGCATGACTTACAAAATGCATTTGAATTCTATTTTGTTTGTCATACAACTAAATTTATCGACAAGTTCAGTCAATCGCACTTCTTATCACATTTACATTTTGCTTCTTTTTTTGGTCGTACAAACAAATTTTTCAACAAACTAAGCAATTACGTATTTATTAATAATGTCATCGACAACAAAAATAATTCAAAAATATTGCTTCTAATTATCCATAGTCAAACTTTACAAATATTTATCAATATTGGATTTCAAAAGCATTTTTTATGCAATAGAATAGATGTCATCAATATTTTCGAAAATATTATTATTAACACTTAAAGGTTTAACTGAAACATATTTTCTTTCTTCTAATTCTTTTCTCTATAATTCTTAAACATTCAAATCTAATTACATTTTATACAAGTTTCAATTTATCATATCAACTTTCAAATAATAAAATTCAAAGAACAATGATTTATATATAGAATTTTTAAAAATATTTTTGTGTTGCGCATAGCGTGCCTTTGTTACCTAGTTTTATCTAATGCGCTGTAAGTTGTTGGATTTTTGAAGAGTTGGATCCTTTTGATATATTTATTATTTTGAGCTATCTCATTTGTTGGGATGTTAAAATCATAATACATATTACAATATTAAAGAACATTGTGGAAATTATAATGTATTCTACAAGAATGAGTTACATGTGTATGGTAATTAAATTTACTACTTCTTTTTTTGGTTAGGAAGTAAATTCACTTAATTATCATGCAAAAATTTGCTCTTTTATATAAGAGCATCTCCAATGGGAGAGACCTCTTAGGTAAAATTTGAAATCAATTAATTACCATAAATAAAAATTATAAAGAATGTGTAAAAATTTTTGCACTCCAACTGGACAAAATCCTTGTCTATAATTATAGATAATCACTTGATGTTGGCTATATTTGTCGAACATCTAAAGACCTGTAGTGAATTGTTAAATCACTTATTTCTATATTAAAATTATATATTTCATTAATAACAACTTGAATTATTAATAACATACCATTTTTAAAATATAGTCAATCATTATATTCAATACCCTCGGAATACAATGTCTTACAGGTTCGACAAATTTTACATAATCAATATTTTATATAATAAAATTTAGTCAATCATTTTTAACCAACGTCATTTGGAGATTCTCTAAAGACGCAAATATGCTCTTTTATAGTGTCAATTGTTCTTGCTGTTTCTATAGAAAGTAGAAACTATTCACTGAGCAAACCATATGATTTCGGTTGTTTCATGGGGCAGTTCGAACTATATGCACTCGACTCAGGGCCTCCTATCCTTAAACTTTGGTTTTGCACACCCTTGGAGAGATATTCATTGGAACGAAAGCTCACTTCCGCAGTCTAAAAATACTTGATGACTTAACACTAAAACAAGTAATCATTTCAGGTTATAAACATCATTGTTAGTTTTGCTGCTTAATTAACAAGGTATGAGAATTACTTTAGGTCCACCATGTTGGAGTTGAATACTGTTCGTAAGCGGTTGCTGATAGTTTTGAACTTTAATTTTTTCTCATTTCATTTCGTAGCAAGTTGATCACAATAATGTCGAATTGATCTTAAATTATAGCAAAAGATAAGTTAATAGATGACTTTTAGCCATTAAGTGGACAATATATGAGTGTAATCTAAATTTTACTTTTTAAAACTACATTTCTAAATTTTAGAAATCGAAATCAAACAAGTTCAACATATTTAATCATAAATTTGAATGCGAAGAGATAATTCAAATGATAAAGAACTTATTTTTTGTCGTTCCATATTTCGCTCATCTCCAAAATTTATAAGAACAGATACTCATTTTAAGACATAAACCAATTCATTTAAGAATCATAAAGTTATGCACCAATTATGGAAGTCCCGAACCTTGTTTATTTGTTTCTATAAATAAATAAAATAATTGTTTTCTTTATTTATTCGTCGGTTCTGTAGATTTCTCTTGTACAAGCATCTCTTTGGAATAAATAATAGTAACAACAGTTAAAAATAAGTTGATGCTTGCAAGCAAAAGAAAAACTGAATAAAATATTATAAAGTAGTCACTAATTAAACTATAATGGGATACTAATGCTGGTTAAAGCGGTGACCTATCGATTTTTCATTGTCTGCCCTTCAGTGCAAGTCTTGATGATTCCTAGTATACTATTTATGTAATTATCTTTTATGTTTTGTGGATATTCATTTTAAGTTTCTTTACAGTTCTTTAGTCCTAATAATAATAACCTTTGTTATTTCTTTGATATATATTATATTCTTACAGTTATATTCGTTATTACCAGTACCTTTACTACCAAAACAACTACTCTCCGGCCTCCGCATGCATTTATATTATTATTGTAGCCCCAATTGTGCCCCTTTTCCGAAAATTAAATTGAGTTTTTAAATTCCAACATAATGTAATAAGTAAATTTTTATCTTCCAAAATAATCTTAATAACTTAAAATTGTTTCCCAATTTCAAAAAATCTGCTTTATCTGAATTCAACTGTATATGTACATTTTCAAGATATTACAATAATTTTAGTTTATATACTTTATTTACGGGATTGTGATGTTAGTGACAGACTGACAGGGTTACATCAAAACATAAGGCGAACAAATTATTTTATAATATTTAACTAATTAATTTAATGTAATAAGCAAACTATTTTATAATATTTAACTAATTAAAATAATGTAATAATCAAATAAATTACACTTAACTCTTAAGTTAGTAGCTCGATGTATGGGAGAAAAAAATTTATAAAGCTTGGAACTGATCGTCCATCACCTTTATACCCGTTTGCCAAATTTTAACTTGAGCTTACATTTTTTTTTGAAAAAAATGTGTATGGGAAATTTAATATTTGTTATCATGTAAAAATAAGTTATTATTTCAGAAAAAAGTATATTTTACGTACTTTTTTCCAGAATAAGTAACTTATTTCTAAAAAATAAGATTTTCCAAATGGAGGCCAAGGACTAATAATCGACTGGCAAGTCATTAACTTAATGTAAGTAGTTAAACTTCTATAAATAAATGTGTTGGAATCGAAGAACATTTTTTTTTTGAAAAAAAGAAATCGAAGAACTTATTCATTTGCTCAAGATTTATTCATGTTGATTCGGGAAGAGATATTTATTTGATAAAAATATTCATTTTTCTGGATAATTATTAGTTTTGAAATATATTTTATTATATTTTTTAATTTATTTTCTAATCATATCAAAGAATTTTGTACAATCAAAATTTTAAATTATCCTTCTAAGATTAACATCCTATCATTCTAAGTAAAATCATAAATTAACAAATAATATTCAATTTCAACCAAACTTCTCACAAGTAATGATCTCGTTTTAGTTTTAGTGTGTTAAAATGTAGCATATATGCAAATGTAATTCAAACCAATATTTGAAATTTAAAACATATCAATCATTTGGTTCAAGATGCACCATTTGTTATGCTTTTTGAACACACACATCAGTACATCACTTAACAGTTTAACACTACAAAAGTATGGTTTGCATGCATGTAATTGTATATCCCATAACTCTCATAAGAGCCTCTATATGTCAATAATCCTTACAACTTCTAACCAAGCCTATAATACATAAGTCAAAAGGAAGCCTAATTAATTATTTTCTATCAACCAAGATTTTTTAGCCAAATATTGGAGGGAAAATTGAACTCGACCACCTCCTTTTTCTCACCATTTTCAGTAGATAATTATTGACTTTATCCATTTCAATCTATATATATCCTTTTAACTGCATGTGAGAGACTAGTTGTAACGTTGAATACCTAGTAAAATATATCATAAAGTTTCGGCATTTAAAATTTTTTAAATTCTGTAAATGTGAACCTGCATACTCTCGAGTCAAAATTAGTGTCAGAAAATGTCTCTGCATAAGATTCTTCTAATGCTAAATTAAATTACTATATCTAATTTCGGCATTCATCCATCCATGATCCATCCATCATTTCCCAGGAACGGGCCACCTTTTTCTATAATCATTTCTAGTTTATAAATTTATTTATTTATTTGTCTATTCATTTATTTATTGAACAAAATATTGGAATTATTTTTAGATGAATTGTTGATTAATCTATTTTACAAAAAAATTACAATCGCTTTTCCTGTTTATATTAGTTTAAATAAGTAGAGTGCTTTCAAAAGTTTTAAAATAGGACAGGTTGAGGAGAGAGAGAAATTAGATACTCCCTCTGTCCCAACCAATTGTTTACACTTTCCTTTTTGGGACGTCCCAACCAATTCTTTACGTTTCCTAAAATAGTAAGTTTTAACACTATTACACTCACTACTTCACTTATTTTAACAATACTTTACACTATTACACCCACTACTTCACTTATTTTAACAATACTTTACACTATTACATCCACAACTTTACTTATTTTAACCATAAAATTACTATTACACCCACTACTTCACTTATTTTAATTGGATACCTTGGTCTCCGTGCTAAAAGCAAACGTAAACAAACACTTGGGACGGAGGGAGTAGTAAACTTCAAACAAAACACTGACGACCACATAGCACCACAAGCATCCAAACTGTGTGTATATATAAAAGAGAGAGACAATAATTCTCTCAAATTTCCATGTAAAAAGTTTAAGAGTCCAACCTAATACCCCGTTTAACGTTTATAAAAATAATTATAATGGATTTTTATTAATTTGATTATCCTTAAAGTTGGTACTTAGTAAAACACTGGAGATGGTCAAATTCGACAGTCCCCTTCCCCTCCAAGAAAATCAGTTCTTCACACTTGCTTTCTCAAATTAATTGTTATACTCCTACTAATTCTTACAAAATACTCCCTCTATTTGATAATATATCGTTTTAATTTTCAATACACATTTTTAGAAATTTTGACCATGTAGGAAAAATTATTATTTTAAAATTTTCCTTAGAATATCTTACAATAATTCTAACTATATTGTCAAATATCTTTGAATGTGTGTCAGGAAGTCAAACGTCAATTATTTTCAAAAGAAGGAGTAAGAAAATGTTAAATCTTTAACATCATTCTTTTCTCCTTTAATTTAATCATAATTTTTTAAATCATTTATATCTCAATTTATTTCTTCCTAAGAGAGAATAACTTAAATTTCAATAACTAGTAATGTATTGAGTTTCTTATTATTAAATTTAAGCAAGAAATAGTCTCTCAAGAATTTCTAGAGCCACCGAATATACTGTTTATAAAGATTGATGACTAGTACACCTATATGTGATAGGATATAGAATACAGGGTTTTGGCTTTTTTTACTTTAGTCCAACCAACGACTCGAACCTAAGAAAAATGAATCCAAGAAAAAGATAAAGAATTAGAAAAAATCTTATGCTGCACTAGTAAACAGTTGGGGTACTACTACTAGTACAAGTAGTATAAGATACCACACCAGAGCTAGTCAACTTATTCCACTAGTACAAAATTTTCCTACTACTCTCTCTGTTTTCTCAATCTCCATTGCTAGAACATGGACAATCAACAGAGCCCATTTCTTACTTGGCCTTACTTCTTCCATGGAAAGGTTAGTTTTTACTTCTCTTTTCTAATCATATTGAGTAAAGCATGTAGGTGGTAGAAATCCCATGTTCACAAGTGATTTTCTGATTAATTACAAAAATTAGTTAGTTGCATGCCATATGAGTAGAGTTAAGATATGCCTACATCTTACTCTACGATCAGGATATGCTAAACATGGAATGTGTTTAGGTTGGGGATTGATTCACTTTTTGTTAAAATTGTGCAGACAATGGAGGAGCTATCACAGTCACTTTTAGTAACAACTTTAGAGCTAGAAACCACAAAATTAAGAGCTCAAGAGGAGATGAAAATGAGAGATGATCAGCTAATGGAACTGAGGGATATGCTAGAGAAAACTATTAGAGACAGAGATGAAGCTCAAGAGATATGCCAAAAACTCTTGTTTGACAAACTCCTACTCCAACAACAACAGCAGCAGCAGCAACAAATGCAGCTTCAACAATTCCATTACCAGAATCAAACAGCTCCGCATTCCGGGATCTCGAGCATTGAAGATGATCCAAGAACTGCTAACTTCTCTTCATCTGATTGTGAAGAAAGCATTGTTTCTTCACCAATTCTTGAAACGATTCAAGAAAAAGATCAGGACTTTTTCTTCCCAAAAGACAAGCCATTGCCTGAAAAAGGGAAGTTTCTCCAAGCTGTAATGAAAGCTGGACCATTACTTCACACCCTTCTTCTTGCTGGACCTTTACCAAACTGGCGCCACCCTCCACCTCCACTTGACAATTATCAGATCCCACCACCACCTGTTACCATCCACCCACCACTACCACCACCACCACCACCACAGCAACAATCTCAACTCCCCCACCAAGATCCATTCACAGATATTACTACTTTTAGCAACATTAACAACTATAAAGTACTCAACAAAAAGAGGGGGTTTAGTGAAGTCACTGATTCTTGCATAGATACTAAGTGTCAGAAGGAAAAATTGTCTTTGATTAGGTGACATTATGGCAGAGCTTCTTACTTTAGATAAAAGAAAACTACTAGTGCTTTTTAGTGTGCTGAGCTGAATCAGATGTAGTAGCATTTGTATAAAAGGACTGAAGTTTAACTAGGTGGAGTACTGAAGGAGGAGGAAAAAAGAGGAAGCTTGATCTTTGTCTATGGCTTCCCTTTTTCTTACAGCTAGTGGTTGATTAGTTGGACATTTTTCTGTTTGTCACATATCACATCTCTTTCTTTTCATTTGTTGGGTTGTCATATTAAAAAGTTGTTTGCTTTTCTTAATATGACTATGAAAGTAACATGTAATCTTGTGATGATATATAGTAGCTGTTGCATGTGTGTATGCAGTATGCAGGACTTATGTGGTTCATGAGTCAATATTCACTATATGCAGGAAATTTGTTTCCTTTCATCTAGTCCAATTTTAATGTATGTATGCAATCATTTTCTACAATACTACTGTACATGTTATCTATAACAAAAACAAGCATCAACATGTATACTAACACTAGGAAATAGGGCAAAATGTACCATAATCTTGTACAGTATGTATGTATGGTAAAATATTGATAAATGAATATTCGATAAAGAAAATACTTAGCACTGAATATTCATTTATTGTGTTCCCAATCAAAATTTTCATTTATCAAGCAACATCATTTGGAACAAATTTTGAAATACTTAGCACTGAATATTCATTTATTGAGAATTACTACTGTATATGCAAAGGAGAGGGGCGGTGAGAAACATGATGAAAGTCTAAGGCATCCTTGTTGGGTGCATGGCCCACAAATCAGAATCAAGATTTGATATTAGTGACCTAATGGTGATTTTTGGTTATTTTAATGTGATGATTTGATGTCTCTGAAATCATTTCTATATTTCTTTTTTAGCTTTTTCTTTCTCTTTGAGCCCCTCACTTGCAACCAGTAGCTTTCTTTCATATTATAATATGCTCACATTTCCTTTTACATGAACATTCTTTTCTCACAAAAGCCAAGCAAACATGTTAAAAAGTGTCCTTGCTGGTTGAATAAAGAAACAAAGAAGGTGAATTGCAGCTATCTGTCCACACCACAACATATTTTAAACTACCAAAAATACCCACTATGGTTAACTGTTTAATACTAGACTGACATGACTAATTACCCAACCATATCGTACTAACGATCTTTTTTACTAGTAAACTAAGCCAATAGTTAAATTCATATTATCACGGTATCACCCCGCGTTTGGACTTTTATCAATACATTAATAGCGTGTTGTTGATCTTTGAAGTTGATCACACTAGCGAAGTAAAAGATCAATAATAATGGTACACACAAATTGATCAATTAAATCATGCTCTAGATTATTGATATTCTGTGCTTCATTTTTCATGTTGCAAAGTTTTCCAAAATCTTGCAGATACAATAATATTCGATTTATATTTACTTTTTTTTTTTTTTTTAAAGACTTCGAAATTCCTGGGCTTAAATAGTCTGCTTAGTAGTGATAATTTCAATTCCCTGAGTAACAATCGTGGACATATTCGAACATTTACCTAAATTTAATAAACATTAATATCTGAGGTCAAGAAAATACAAGTCAGTTAAGAAAACCATTGCACGCTTTTTGGGTTAACCGAGTCAAATTTAAGTCGGATTTCTGGTAACAAACATACAAGTTTGTCACCACCCAAGTCCTTGGTCGTTTGTCTGGATTCAGATTTTAAGTAGCAAGTAACAACAGACTTGACAGTTATCACCACCCAAGTTCTTAGTCATTTGTCTAGATTTATATTTTTCTGCCAGAACTCCGCGAAGACTGTTGAACACAAAAAAATATTACTAGTGACCGATACATATTATGTGCACTTGCTATAATATGCTCCATTGGATCAAGAGGAAATAATACAATAAAAAACACTGGGAAAAAAACACTAAAACAGAAGAAGAAAAAACACTGGGGAAAAAACACTAAAATAGAAGAAGAAAAACACTAGGGAAAAACACTAAAATAGAAGAGGAAGAAGAGAAGTTAAAAATATTAGATGCAAATTCATTATTACAAGATGTTAACTGTTAAGGGTATGGGAAGGTAGTAATGAACATTTATCCTAGTGAAATTGAATTCTACTATCAGCATACTTCTATTCCAACCAAACTAAGCTTAAGCATATATGTAACATAAAACCACTCTAAATATACAACAAAATAACTACTGTATATGCAAAAGAACAGAACAAAAATAAAAAACAATGTAGACCACTATATTTGTTTTTTCTGGAAATATTACAAAGTTGTCAACAAGAAATAATCTTTAGTTGGCTATTAAAACGTGCATTGTCATTTAAAATGACCCTTATATATAATTGACCAAATTGGCAAAAAGGTACTTTGAAGCTTTAATTTCATTTTGAAATTAAAAATTATTATTTTGAGATATATTATTAATCAGAAGACATACAAATTAAGGATTCTTTACCCCTGTTTCAACCAGAGAGACTTTGAGATGCCTTTATTCACAAAGCTTATGATTGAATATAAGGGCAAAAGGAATGGCACTATACGACCGTGGTCCACAAGCAAATGCCAACAAAAAAATAAGTAACAATTTTCAATGCCTGGATCACATTGGCTTGACTCAGTCTCACATCTACCTCGAATACTTTTACTTGAACCAAACCAAGAAGTTTCTATGCCTGCATCACATTGCCTCAACTGGGAATCCCATATAATTCTTATATTACTGTGAGAAATGTCGTATCAAGACAGCCCACATTTCACTCTTTCTACAATAGACAAGGACTTTGTGGACTTTCTAAGGCTTTACGGACAGTTTGCAAGTATTACGCTGTATGCGTGTGTTCTTTTGCTTAGGAGCTGAAATAATGTTAATTGTTGATCCCCCAATAAGAACAGACTAAATACACTAATCACAGCAAGTCAAGATTTTAATACAAGCATACAATATATAACAAGCTAATGTGATATATACCCATCTATCAAGTCAGAGTAAGCATCCAGATCAAAATTCAGTAGAAAAGTCTAAAACATGAGTATGAGCCAGATCATTAGCCATACAAATTGTAACAATTTCTAAAGTACAGCTTACTGTAGAATTGTCTCTATCCCGGTACAAGTCTTTCAGTGGCTTACCTGACTCATAGGGCAATGAGTCAATGACAGATATCAACATCAAGCTAATTGTTGGGGTAGAGTCTTCATTATGGACAATCTTAGAAAAAGACTGCTAGACTCTTTGAACTGTGATTCTGGAACAAAGGCACAACGTAAAGGGATGAAAATATGTTAGATTATTCTTACCTTTGATTAATATTGACAAGTAATTTGGCAACTCCAGTGTTGTACATGTATGCACAAGATATATATTAAGCAAAAAATGTTTAGGCAAGGTACCACGTTACATACTAGCACTTCAAGCACACTTGGCTATTCTTCAAATATCCATCATAAGAAAACGAAGCTATAGTTACAGTCTTTTTAAACAGGGAAAACACATTTTTTTTCTTAGGACATTTGAATATTTGCTAAGTTGTTGCAGATAGGTCTAAAAGACAAACATCACCTTTATTGAATATGGCACCAAAAAAGAATAATTGATGCAGAAAGTGCTGGCATGGTGAACAACGGTCATCTAAATTATGCAATGCAAATATGTAGATAGATTTATTCTGTATGCAACTAATTCTAACGGTCATCTAAATTATGCAATGCAAATATGTAGATAGATTTATTCTGTATGCAACTAATTCTATCATACCGTAGGGTTTCATATATATTATTTGCTATGCAGTTTACAAGTTGGCTTAAGTACTGTCTTCTATATGTCTCTTTTATTCTTTTGCACTGTATCTTGTCTGTTTTTCATCATGTTTGTGGTTTGTAAATAAATTATCAAAGAACTACTGTTATGAAAGCTTTAGATGATACATTTCTATGAACTTCGTTACATATACAAAGAAAATTATAGATTAACAGCAATTGTGTGGAGATATGTTAAAAAAAAGATTGGCAAAACTAACACATTGATAAATGGCATTAACACAACAATTCCTTTGGAGATGATACCATGGAAGCTTTTGATTAGTCAATCATCTTTATCATCATCTTCATTGTGCTTTTGGGTGTGCTTCTGAGCATTATACATATCAGCTACCTATAAGCAAGAGAATTAGTAGAAACCAGCAACAATGTAATATAGTAGCATAGTCAATCCAATGGTCCAAAAGGTGTAGTAAGTGTGAACTTAATATCTAACCGATTCTGATGATGAAGCTTGCTCTGGTGTCTTATCTTCTCGGACACGAACTAGCCGAGGAAATCGGAGAGAGATACCCTTTTGTAAGAGAATATAAGAAAGAGAGGAATAACAGTATAAGCATGCATGGTAAATACAAGAAATCAGTTAGCAATTGACATGCACAAGAACCAGTGATATTAAAGCAGGTTCCCCATACACAAATGGATATAAAGGGTTTTTCTATACACGACCAGGAGAGCTAAGAATTATATTACTGCAAGTTGTGGAAACTAAAAAACCTTCCAAAATATAAATGAATAAACAAGTAACCTTGTCAGAATCCACAATACCAATGGCAGCACAATAGACAGGACTGATGGTCAAATCTGCGGCTTTGACCTCCCAAACCTGAAAGAGAACATTTAAAAACATGTTAGTTGGGGCAGAAGTATTCAATTCCTATATTTTAAGCTGCGATATTCAGAAGTGAAGAGGTTTGCCATCCAGAATATGTGAAGATTAAGTGGCAATTACATGGAGGACTAAAGAGAATTGGTACGGAAAATGGTATGGTAGATGGTAGTACATTAGCTATGCAAACCTAGAATAGCTTAATATGCGGAAATCTGGAACTCTGTAGAGCAGAAATATGTCATGGTGATGCTTAACATCAGCCCCCAATGGAGAAATCAAGAGGTATTATGAATCAACATTGATCCGGGCCGAGTAGGCACATAAAGAAAGAGCCGGTGTATGGCTTTTTTAAAATTATAATGACAGTAACACCCAAAAATGTTACAGTGATTTTGAAGATTGCTTGCCAGCAAAAATTTCTCAACACTTTCAAAGCCAACAATAGTATCCAAACTATTAAAATTGACATGTTAGATGATATATTGTAATTGCTAATGTTTCATGTTTCCTCTGTGCATGGTGGTGTGCACCAAAACAGTGTCAGGATGTATTTCGAACCACCAGAAATAAATAAAAAATAGCTAAGAACCTATTCAAGCTACAATATGAGTTAAACTTCTTAAAGTCAGATAGCAATGATGAGGGCCAAAAAAGAATTTCTTCCATCTTCATTCGTGTTGTCCCATGCCTAACTTGACCCTATAAGTGTATGACACTTGATAAGATACACCTGAAAGCATACTCTTATGACCAAGCAAAGCAAAGCAAAAAAAAGGCTTCAGTCAGTTCTCCTCTGCCAACGTTGATATGCTTCTCTGATCACTAAGTTATAACTACATTCCCGGAAAGATTGATACTCTCTCAGAATTTAACCCATTCTTATACCAATCTCAGAACCGAAACCGTGTTTCATCGTGCTGCCTTTGTGAAACTTCAGTTCCTTCCTACATGCTGTGTGAGGAAGTTTTCAAGGCGGTTGCACTAGTTTAGGGAATTTCACAGTGTTTCGCTGATTACTTGACTCCTTGACAAGTATTCAAATGAATAAAGGATGAATATGTCAATAATACACCCACAGCGACATACATACATATGGAACAAGAACAAATCAAAGACAACACCAGATTAGGAAAATGTGATACACCCACATGAAACTCAAATATAACACGTCCTCAAGACGTGGAGAGAAGGCAAAAGGGTCCAAGCTTCAAACACCGAGGGTAGATTGGTCTTCACAGGAAATAAATCAAGAGAGGCACAAATAGGGCAAAAGGAGAAAAGAGATGCATCAAAGAATTAGGTTTTATCTTATTACCTTTGGGAGGGACTGGCCTCTCGAAAGCCATTGTATTTATCTTTTATTTATGCAAGTACCGGGGTGTATTGTTCTGAAATATTGCTGAATTCTGAGTTTAATTGTTCAATCTTTTGTTTAGTAGCTCATGGTTGTGTTTTGATATAGAAATTCCACTACAGAAAATGCTAAAATAATCACCTCAGTTGGTTCAAACCATACATCTGGAGAAATCTTATCCGCGTAACTGTAGTAGGACTGTCAAAAAAACTGTTAGCTTTCAGGAATCAAAAAAGGAGGGGGCGGAAATTGAAATTGAATTAAGCCCAACCTTTGCTTTTGGGATCACTTTAGAACGTAGACTGGTAGATCTCTGCTCAAGCACTTCTTCAGAAAATCCAGTGCCTAATAATAATCACAAAATGTACAAGTCATGTCAAAACTGTGAATTATCATATTAATTAATAAAAGTAATGTAACTAGACGGTAGACTCATTTTTTCTCAGAGCTTCAATACAAACTCACAATTCGGATAATTGCCCACGCCACAAATGACGCATAAATTTCAATTAAGCTTAACCTCAACTATTGGGCTATCCGTCCAGATTCAATACTGTTTAAATACATGTAAGTTTTTTACACACTCCTGTAGGAATGGGTAGACACTTGAATAAATCAGAAACATGTTAATGGATAATGATATTCCTTACCGATTTTACAAATGGTTTGGAATACTTCATTGTTGCTATCATAACATGCAAGGAGAAAAGCACCATATACACCTACAAGAAAACAAAGATTTAAAGATTGGGATCAATTTAAGAGAGACCGAATAACATTATGTCGATCCATTAAAGGAAACCCCCTCCATACACCTACCAAGTGACACCAACAATACACAGATGGCATAAACCTAACACTAAACATGGAAATTCGATGTACAGTGCCACAAATTTGCAAATTTGTTGGCATGCGATGCAGATTTAAGATACATTCCATTGTACTATTCGAGTATCTAACTAATTCAGAAAAGACATTTTTGTAGGATTACCGGTTCGTTTTCCTCGGCCATGGAAAGCAGCAATAGGTACTAGATCAAGTGAATCACCGATACTACATGCACAATCAGTAGCAAAAGCTATTAATACCATTAACTACTACAAAAAGGGTTAAATGAAAAGAAGATAATGTAAAGTCATCAACCTTTCCATGTAATCTTTCTTCAATTTTAGCCAGTTATTTGATCTCTTTGAAGGTTCATATGTAGCATCTCTACTTAATGTTTTGATAATTAATCCCTCACAGCTGCAATGAAACGTAAAGGCAAAAAGCAGAAAAATTGTCAAAATATCTAGCAGGAATAAAAGAAAAAAACTGCTTGCATTATTCAAGAGCAGATTTTTGCCTGCATCTTATAAAAAGTATCCCCAAAGAGCAAGTGAGGAAAGGGATACTAAAACAAAATGGAATATAACAGTAGCCAATAACAAAATTATATAGCGTAGTTTCAGTAATAGTATTCTAATGCTGATGGTCATTTAACAGAGATCAATGACAGGAAACTCAATCCTTTCTTCTTACAGCCTGCCCAACTACCTGCACTGTCCATTGAATGGCAGACAGTTAAGTGAGTCTACCATTCTCTGGCCTATGCTGCACAAAGTTGATATACAACCACACCAAATGGTAGATAATGGTAAGTACATATGGAGTGTGTGGGGGTGGGGGTGAGGGTGTGGGTGTGCATGCGCGTGTGTGCCGCTGACTTAGCAAAATGGATAAAAGGAAGAAGTACAAAAAGTCAAAATCCCCCATATATGGTGTTGAACCCTAAACAGTTCATTATGGGGCCGGAATTTTTACAAAAGGGAAAGTTAAGCATTAGAGAATGTAATCAATCCATACACGTACCAGTAAAAAACTCACTTATAACATTAAACTATATTCTGGACTTAAGAGAAAGGTTTTGCAATTTGTGCTTCCAGTATAATAACTATTACTTGCTTCATACTTGCTAGTGTCCGATCCTTTTCTATGTTTTCATGCTATACTATGCTTCTTTTCTGCATGCTTCTATTCGGTCAATCAAATTATTATCCTTGTTTCTACACTATCTAACGCTTTTAGATGACCTTTTGCAGTTAATCAGTTTCTCATAAAATACCTTGCATCAACAGAATCCTCAAGAAACTTTTGTATTTCCTCTAGATCAGTGGATGTTATTGCTGTAGCAAACTGAAAATAGCCAGGTTCTTCCTCAAACGACTCATAAAGATGCTGCAAAAGCCAGAACCTAAATGGTTAATAGAACACACACACACATCAACATACATATGAGATAACAACTGAGAAAAAGAATGTTGCTGTAAAGTTGTTGACAGTGAAGTTTCAAATACTGCCCAAACAATAAAAGTCACCGGAAAACCTAGATCACAGTCCATTGTAAAGGGCACTTTTTGTAGATTAGTTTTAAGCTCTCCAATGTATTAAGGATTCCTCTTTAAAAAAATTGTCCAACACAATTGTATAACAAACATCGGTTACAAGTGTACACTCATCTTCCTTTACAATAGTAACTCAGCCTCATTGTCAAAGACCCTCAAGAAACAAAAAATACCAGTAATATTTCTTAAATTTTCTTGTAGACAGCCAAACAGAAACAATATAGTGAGAGACCAGCAAGAAAGTGTAAAATTGGGCCAACTTACTTCCTTACGAACATTAAGTTGCTCCTGTAGAAGTGTCTGGCCATTCAGATATAGAATATCGAATGCAAAAATGCAAACTTCAACTTTGATGTCACTTATCACGACATTTTTACGGGCACGTGTGCTTAAAATCTGCCAAAAAAAATATTATCAACAATGACAAACAAACATAACCTGTTTGACTACGTCAAGAGATTAACAATAAGAAAAGAATTGATTAGTGCACACATCCAAGTTCATTGTCCAACCAAAATGTTCTTAATATTTGCTAGCTAGCTGGCTAAGTTGACAAAGACACTGAAAATATGTTAAGGATTAAGCACATCCTGACAGTGTTCTTTTAAAGATTAATTTGGCCCCAGCATGGTGATAGTTTGATTTAGCAAATGTTCCATTTGTTTGTAGGAGTATTGCTTAAAAACATCCTGTTGAATGAATAATTAAGTGTATAGAGAGGAGCCTGCCAGGATTAGCAGACAGCTAAGAAACACAAAGAAATCCTAGAGGGCCAAGTGGCCAACCAAGTCCCCAAATGGTGTGTGCGATAGGATTTTTTAATTTCTGTTGTCCAGCATTTTAAGGGAAACTGGTCAGTGGAGCAAAATGAGATATAGGGGCATCAAAATTTGGAGAAGAATAACTGAGAAGGATGTGTGTGCTTCATTTGTGCTCAACATCACAACTGATAGACAAGGCCTCACACAGTACCATCAGTTGGCAAAAGACCATGCATTTTAATTTAAATTAGTAGGGTAAAGATTAGCAAAGCTGATTAACATTAATTCAATTGTATTTAACATTACCTGGAAAGGTAAGATTCTCTTTTTCTCACGGTCATAAGCAACAAGTTCGCAATCCAAAACAAATGATGAAACTGATGACTTCTTTAGTCTGCAATTCAGAAAGAAGGTTAGTGTCGAAAGTATGACAACAATATTTATCTTGTGGCCGCAGAACCAAAGAATCCTAGTAGCAAAAATAAAAAATCTGTACATTTGATATATTCCTTGAAAAAATTATCATAGTTTTTAAAAAATACATAATTTATTATAGAGCATAGAAATGAAAGGAACATAAACAATACATAAAGGCTCTTTTCCTGCTATATATTCAAAGAATATTTTACTTGAATACCCGAAGGGCAGATTAATCTCAAGAAAGTAAGAAACTGCTAAAAGTAGGGCAGCATGCAATGCAACTATTGTTTATTGTTTCATATCACATGTTAAGGAATCAAATGTGCACGTTCAATTGAAATGACTTAAATATATGTTGGGGCAAAAATTTGCCAAAAACAATAAAGTGCGAACCAAAATAGATTCTTTAAAAAAGTAGCTCCTAAAAACAGAGCAGCCTGCATAACTTTCTCCACTCTACGTAGATAGGCCCCTAATCCATGTCCTCATCAATCGGCAGATATATGTCAAATAAGGGAGAACCTTTAGGGCTCTCTAGTCACTTGTGCCCATCTCCTATCACTAGAACGGCACAAAGAACTTTTCTGTGAACTTGAAATTATTTTAGAGAACTACTATTTTAAGAAACAGAGCTAAAAACTGATGTACAATAAGCATCAACTTTATATTCCTTTTATGTTTAATTTAATTACTGTCAGCAGAAGTCTTCAGTTCTTAACTGAACCCGCTGCAAATACTCCATTATGTTTCCTACTTCAAAATGCAGGGTAACGGATGGTTCCTACTCCAAAATGCAGGGTAACAGATAGCAAGACACGCATCTTAATAAGCAGAACACTTCATTTAGATGTTACCAGTTACCTAAAGATAAATCTCATATTCTTGACAAGTAAAAAATGATGTGGTCACTTGCACCAATTGAAATTAGAAGAAACACGAGTCATATTTATTTCTTATCTGCTCATTAATAATGCTAGTCAATATGAATAGCAAAGAATATGTGAAGTAGGTGTTATATGGGAAACTAACAATATAAACAGCCCTGTGAAGCTATAAAAAAACCCAAAATAATTATGAAGGGTGATAGAACCTTGAAATAGCAGAAACAACATCTGGAAACTTTCCAGTATTTCTTTCAGCATTTCGACTGTATATCTCGACTGAACCATTCTCCATATAATGTATCTGTATTCAAAATTTGATATGTTTAAGAGACAAATATACGTAAACTATAAGAGAAGTACTTAAAAAGAACATATTCACTTAAAGAAATGCATTATTATTCCAGTCACATTCATAGTTATTAACTCGTCATATCGCTCCATTTCGGTTGTGGACCGAAATATAGATATTTCGTCGATATATCGACGAGATATCGATATTTCGGCCGATATTTCGGGATATTTCGTCCACATGCCAGAGCGAGATGACGATATATCGTCGAGATATCGTCGATATCTCGACGATTTAATAACTATGGTCACATTGTCTCTGCTACAAGCAGTGCAGGTGCAGGATGTAAAACACAGTAGCACATATGCAAACACGGGTTTGGGGTTTGGAGTTTGGACTTTGAAGTCTATGTCAGACACTTCATTTGAAGAAAACGGTAATTGAGAAAAACCTGTTGCAAATGATTAAAATCCTTACCATAATGTACCCTTTGTCCTTAACGTTGAGAAAGAAAGCAAATGTCAAGCTATATTTTACCCAAGTGACTTAAGAGTTGTGGACCCACACCCAACACTTATAACACAGGCTGATGAAACCTACAACCAAGTCCATGCAACATAGTTTTAAGTTTATTACCTGAGCACGTTCTCCATCATACTTGTATTCACATGTGAATTCCATATCTTGAAACTTATCCAAAATTTCAGACACTCCTTTAGTTGGTTTTGCTAGCATAGGCCCAACAGGAACACCAGGTGAAAAATTGCAGGTCTTTGGAAGATCCCAGACACCACCGGTAAGAATGGCAGGGATTATTTTGTCATATACAGGAATCACAGAGTAAACTTGTTTAACAATCTTTGCAGCCTGAACACCAAAAACAACAAATTTAGTGAAACAGAACTTGCAAACAAGACTTATCCTTCTGTTTCTTTAAAGAACTGCAAATGAAAATCAATATAAAAGTATGCGGTCTTTTTATATTTAATCATTAGGGATAACTAGCATATGTCTGGAAAATTCCAAAAGTCGAAGTACATGATGGTCAGGTCACAATGGTACTTCAGCTAATGTTGATTTCCTAACTACAGAAGTCCTTAAATTTAAATATTCATGACCTAGATGTAGATAAAAGAAAATTTTAATCAAAAAACCCAATCTTATAAAGAAAAAAAAATCTTCCTGCATATATGAAGTATTTGCATTATATACACTTGATCCACAAAATATAAGTACCTCTTCTAAAGGAGAATCTATATTCGAAGGAGCATTGAAACGTTTTTCACTGTAATAAGCAGCATGACCAAGGGCAGCCAATAGAGTTTGCTCTGCCAAACCAATTCGTAATTTTGTCTGTACACATGAACCGATACCAAATTAAATAAAAAAAAAGTGGTCAGTATAACATTTTTCATGTCTAATTAAATTCATATTTACCTGCAGCAAGCGGATCATATAAAGAGGCTCAAAATCAGTTGCAGCAACAAGAAGTGCCTTGATATGGTTCTTTTTCTTCTCTTGACTATCTTTCCCAGATTCCTAACAGTAATTAAGGAATCATATGCAAATTAGATAAGACATAGCTATAGAAACAAATAATCAGTCTCAGCCTATGCTTATTTAATCATAAGCATCTTAAAACACTAGATGATGCCCACGTATCATTAGAAGTTAAAAGTAACCGCAATAAGAGGCGTTCTATGATAAGTCTGAATAGCGGCTAAAATGATGAACATGAATTTATCATTTAAGCAGTTTCTGTAAGACTAAGAATTTTATTATGTTAAATCTATTTCAATTCCGTCCCTGAACTGTTGTTTATAAGAATACTGCAATGTCAAAAAAAAACTTCAGAGATGCACATTAAGAACATTAAATCAAAGAGCAAAAGCGAAAATCACCTTGGCAATGAGCTGAAATGTGTCAAAGACCTTAGTGACAGTTAATGCCTGGGGTTTACGCATCAAAGACTGTGACGAACGGCTGGCTTTTGCAACCAATCCCAAGTCTCCCAAATCCTACAATTCAAATTTAATTTCAAAATAAATACATATGCATTCAAAACTATAACCTAAAACAAGTCAAGTACATAAAATTGTGTTATTACTTTATATTGCTTCTTAATCTGAGCTTCTTTGCATCCACAAGCTTCAGCTAACGCCTTAATAATACTTGCATCCCCAATTCCAAGCTCCAACCCCTCATGAGCAGGCGCAATCCTATTCGCCAAAAGATAAACAACCGGAACCAAATCATCTGGAGACGTCTGTATCACAGTCCTCAACATATTACACACAATCTCCGTAATCACAATCCTCCCCGACTCCTTACTAATAGCATCAAACACTCTAGCCACAAACGAAAACGGCACTTTCTCACCCTCCCCCCAAAATGCAGCTTTCTTCGGGTCAAAATTCGCCGCCTTCTTCCTTAACTCCACAATACTCTCATCCAAACTAACCGCCCCCACCTTCTTACCCCCCAATTTCTCATCCACCCCCAAATTCACCTTCCCTTTCTCACACCCATTTGCCAAAACCTCAGTCCCCTCACTCTCACCACAATCCACCGCATTTCCTTGTTTAGGCTTTTTATCAAACACCTGGTGTGTACTCTCCAAACTCGAGTTCTCAACCACTTTTGAAGAAACTAATTCCTGGGCTTTGCGTTTCTTGGTCGGAGAAGACTCGGGTTGGGCTTTTTTCTTCGCCGCGGCTCGAGCTTTTGACATTAAAGCATCGAAAGCAGTGGGGCGTGAAGAAGACATGGTGAAATTGAAATTAGGGTTTCTCAAAAAAAGGGGTTTGAGAGCAATTGAAGAATTGGGTTTGAGAATTAGAGAGAGACGATGAGAGAGAGTGGTGAGATTGGGTGTGCGAGGGAGGAGAAAGAGTCGTGAGTGGAGTGTTAACATTAACTGAAACGAGAAATTGTGCCCTGATTTGATTTTACAAATTAAGAGAGAGAAAATAGGAGGGAGAATAGTGCTTCAAGTTCAACTTTTTTTTGTTTCGCGCCGCATTTAATATTGTAAAATATTCTTAACAAAAATGTGAAATATGAAAAGTTCTTAAAAGTTTATTGAGAAAGTTTGGTGTAGCTTGCTAAAGACTCCAACGGCTTTGGTAAGGAATTCTTTTGCAAAATTTAACGAAGAAAATTCACGAAATATATCAAGGGACTTAAAAATTGGAAAATTATCAAATATACTTGATTACGATTTTGTTATATTTATTGCATATATACGAAATCTTTTAAATAAAGTTAAAAAATTTACAAAGATACTATTAATTTACCAACTCTTCTCTGTCTCCCTGTCTTCCACAATTTTACTCTCTCTTTTTTCTCACAAGTCGTAACCTAGTTTTTATTTTCATCTCAATACTAATGGAAAATCTATCACACTCTTGCAGAATAAAACATATTAAAGTAATAAACAAGAAAGACAATGATATGTACAAAGCGAAAATATATCTAACGACCACATTGTATTAAGTTTATGAAAATATCTAATGAAGGTTTGACAAGCTATTAAATAGATTAACACCACGTAAGTTATAGCTAACAATCAGGAACCAGCTAATGGGCTTAACTACTTCCTTAAATTATCTCTACTAACAGCATGACAAAGTCCTAGACTGCATAGATCACTCCAACAACTAATGACCAAATCAATCAATGATTTCTTTGAGGTAAATAAGAAAACTAATTATCGAGTTAAGATTAATCCCAACGTTCTCCCCTTTAATCTTAAACTCGTTTGACAAGATTCTTCACAAACTTAAGTTCCGGGATCTTGTTTTGCACACTTTTTGCATTCACTTGGTTCCACCAACCGCCCCACAACAAATCATCACTGCACTGATGTTTCTGTCGTTTGTCGTTTGCACTCAGAAGTCAACACCTGTGTTGCTTTCGATTGCACTCAGCCGTCAACACTTGTGTTGCTTTCGACAACACTTTCATTAGCCCGTATGGCTTTCTTCCTGCCTGCACTCAGACAAGGTTCAACACGCCCGTATGGTTTTCTTCCTGCCTGCACTCAGACGAGGCTCAACACGCCCGTATGGCTCTTCCTGTCTGCACTTAGACAAGGTTGAACTTCATCAGCCCTTATGGCTGGCTACATACAGCAACACCTATGTTGCTACCACTTTCATTCAAGCAATTCGATTTGGTAAACCCCCCCAAACATATTTACAGATGCCTTACATTGGGTCTAGGCAGGATCACAATCCTCCCCCCCAGCATCTGCTAGAGTCAGTCCTGTCCGAATATGCCTTCACTGGGACTCGAACTTGCTATTCATCATTTGTCTACACACGGCGGACAATACACACATCATTTAGTAACACTTCTGTTATTTTCTTCATCTGTACCATTTGCGCCACTAGCATCATCTGTTTCAGATCCTGAATAAGAACCATGTCGTTGACCACTTCAAAGTAACCATTCCTCTAGACCTCTGCACAACCGCAGTAACCATGCCAATCTGTTCATTCTCCGATTGTATGCACACCAGTATTGTAAGCAGCAATTGTAAGCAGCAGGGACCATGTGAACCTGACCACCATCACAAACGGCAGCACCCAAACGGAGCAGCAGCAACAGTCGTCACCAGGCCTTCATTTGCGTACTCACCATTTCCTTCAAATCCATAAATCAAATCTCTTTTTTTTCAACATAACTTGGACACCATGTCCACCTGTTAATAACAAAATCATTTTTCACTGCTACAAACAACTCCTCTTTACCGTTAACATATCAAGAAGATTTTTTTTTTGCTGTTCGGGGGTTTTGAAGCAATATGAGTTGCCGTGCTACCAGGCTTTAAGTTCTTTTCCTTTAACATATCCAATGTTTTCACAAGCTTCTGCACTCTTGTGACCTACATTCTTCTCTTCAATTTGACATCACCATCGGCAAAAATGCCATCCAATTTGACAAGTTGATTCATTAACAGCTCAATTAAAGTTACCAAATGCTTATCTCCAACTTTCCCACCTTTAGATATTATAGACTCATATGCCGAAACCTGACCAGCAAGCCTATCAACCTCCAGGCTAATATCCGAGATAGATTTAGAAGCTTTTCCCAACTTAGCAATTTTTCCATCTCAAGATGCCTCTTTTCTTGACCAATTGGATCTTCAACAAGAACAATCTTCGACTTATCTTTGTAAAACAACTTTTGATCTTCATGATGTACTCATGTTGGCCCAGATAACATCTTCTTCAACTCCCCAACGCTAGTTTTGAGAACGGAGAATGAAAGTTCCGGTGCTAAGAATGAATGGGAGGTGAGACCTGGTGGCATGTTGGTGCAGAAACGTGACCCAGATTCAGATCACAATCGTGTTCATCCTCGCTTCTCCACCAAACATTTCAATCATCTTGACTAACTGATCCTCCAAAACATTTATATCTCCAATTTGTACCCTCATCGAATAATTCTGCTCATTTGTAGCAACAGGCCTCGCTCACACTTCATTCAAACTAGATGGAAGACTGTGCCGCAGCTGAGAAATCTACTGAATTATAATAGCTCTGGGAGATTCCTTTATAACCAGCTTCTTTTTTTTTTTTTTTAACCATCTGGATTTTCATTGATCTGGCATCCCATGAGATATCCTGAAACATCAGTTGTACTTGTACCTCTATGAAGAGGAACTAACTTTTTAGATGGAGGAACAAAGCCTTCCCCACGAACCACACTCGGCCAATGCCAAACGAACCTACCTGTATTACTTAGTGTAGAAGATACACCCACACCAGAGGGAATGACAAGAATAACAGTATATCCACGTTGACCAAAAATGTATAGCGATGGAGCAAAGTCAACATCACCTGATATAAGCATATTAGAAGGTGGACGATTGTCTAAGGTAAAAGGAACATGTCAACCAATATAGCCTTATCAGCAGCATCCTTTCTGCCGTTAGGTACATCCACTAGTTTGACAGCATCCCTCTCTTAATCGTCTGGGAAAGACATTGAAATCCCCATATGCAGAAAACACTGAAACAATTCCCTTAATAACTGGATGGACCTGCAATGCCATTCTGATGTTACCAGCAACATCTTCTGGACGTACGCCACATGGAACAGGGCAGTTTTCGATATCCTAGAGAATTGCAATGGGACCATCTAATGTGTTCTCGAACATTGTTTCAACATGAAACGGTCTTTCTAAGAAGAAATATTTGCTCTACCTTGCTTCACCACCATCTACAAACTCTAGCCGTCTCCACATCTGGATTCACCTCACATCTGCATCTCCTTCATTGGTGACTCTTTACTCTGAGCCATCCCTGATCTGCAACCCCAACAAATAGCATACATTCTCATCCTTTCTCCTGTCATCTTCCAGCAAAGAAAAAACAGCACTACATCCTCTGAAAAATTTCAATGCTGCCTCCGCACAGCCATTCTGCACACACCCTGAGATAGCAGCACAAAAAAAAACTGAATCTTTCAAATCCATTTCGTCCATGAACTTTGCTGCATCATGTATAATCCCGCACTTGGCATACAGAGATAGAAGTGTATTTCCCACCATAAGATACATAATAGACCCTTCTTTGATTGTGTAACCATGAATCCACCTCCCCCTGCTTAAATCAATCAGATTAGCGCAAGCACGTTGAATAGTTCCAAGAGTAACAGGTGACGGACTCACAACACTCTCAATTATCATTTGATCATACAACCCAGTGCTTCTCTTGTCGAATCGCATATAACACAAGCTCCTCGTCAAATCTCAACAAAACACAAACAATATTGAGATCCGAAAACACATTTACGAGATATATCTTGAGTATCAATTGAAGTGGATCATAATCACGGAAGAGAAAACACGGAAGACTCGTTGTGACAAATTGTCAAACACTTGGTGAGCAAACAATGTAACTTTCTGGATAATGAGCTCAAGGGTAAAACTCAGAACGCATGATAAAAACTTAGAACGAATGCCTCAAAGATCGGAGGCTCTGATACCAAATGTTGTGAATAAAACATATTAAAGTAATAAACAAGAAAGACAATGATATGTACAAAGCGAAAATATACCTAATGACTACATTGTATTAAGTTTCTGATAATATCTAATGAAGGTTTGACAAGCTAATAAATAGACTAACACCACGTAAGTTATAACTAACAATCAGGAACCAGCTAATGGGCTTAACTACTTCATTAAATTATCTCTACTAACAGCATGACAAAGTCCTAGACTGCATAGATCACTCTAACAACTAATGACCAAATCAATCAATGCTTTCTTTGAGGTAAATAAGGAAACTAATTATCGAGTTAAGATTAATCCCAACAATTCTCATATATACAAACTAAGTTTATCATTTCTTTATTCACATTCTTCATCGCAATTTCACCGATGTATACATTTTTAGTCTCTGGCACCATCTCATCCTTCTTCTCCGAACCTGTAGGACATCTTCTCCGATGGCGAGCTTCGATCTATTCCTGATTTCCGATGACGAGCTCCGATTTATTCCTGTTTTTGGTTGTATTTTGGATGATGGATGATTTTGGTTATATACATGTGTGTGTTTGTGTATTGAGAGATTTGTATAGATTATGTGTGTGTGTGTGTGTTTGTTTGTAAGCTTTTCAACAGCAAGCATTTTTGTTCTGGTTTGATTTTAGAAGTGAGCTTAATAAGCTTGAAAATCAAGTGTCTTTTTATTATCTCTCCGTATATAAATGAAACCTTAGGTTGCTTTTGGTTGATTTATTATTTTGGTTGGATTTTGGTTGCAAATAGGGTTGCAAGGCCCGGTAGGAACTCTATTTCTAATAGTTATAACTGAATAGTGATCACTTACATGGATGAATTAAGACATTGTATAAAATCAACAAAATAAGTGCTTGTTTGGAAAATCTTAAATTGATTAATTTTTAATTTAAAATGAATAAATGCATATCAATGATAAATAAAAGAATACTTATAAATTATATGAGTGTTTGAATAAATTTACTTATAAGTTAATGAAACATTTTGTTAAGTTTAATTTAAAATATTTATTATTTAATAAAATAGCCTCAATACATGCATTTAAAATTAAAAGGATATTCAAAAACATAATTTAAAAATTTTAAATTATTAAACAAACAAAGAAACCAAACAATAAGGCAGGAAAAAAATACGTCGTTATTAACATTCAATTTATCGACATATAAACCATAAATTGACATAATAAGTTGAGTTGACAAACAAGATTTTTATGAATTTATAAATTATAAGCTAACTTATTAGAAGAAAAAACCGCAAGTATCATACGATTTGTCAGTACATACTTTTGATTTTGTTTAATCAGAGGCATGGTGTCTTACGAATATATATACGTCTCATAAATGTACACGAAGAGCACATCGTCCATTTTTGTTGAAGCCAATTTTCATCAAGACCTAAACTTCAAGATTAGATTTATAATCGGGTATTCGAATACAGATAGTAAGAAGGGTTTTAATAATAATGAAGAATACAATTAGGGTTTTACATATTGGGGCTGCTCTTGAGAGTAATTTCTCTATGAGGTTAGAGTATTTTTGGATCCTTTCTCAAGGTGCCTACGTATCCTTTTATAAGGAATCAAGCCCACGTAGTTCGTTTTTGTATTGACCTCTATTTAGGCTCATTCTCCTATTCTTTAGGAGCAAGTTACCTATTCTTGGTAAGTTCCTTGTATATCTGATCCATAATAATAATAAGTTTCTTGTAGTCAAAAGATGATGACGTCATTATTGAACCGCCACAATATCTTAATCATACTTGTTTATAAGGTCCAATGGATCATTAGTCATTGGGCTCAAGAGACGGTCCAATAAATTTCTCCAAAACGAATCCATCATGAATTTAGTGTCAAGTATGCTTCTAGTATCTTGTAGTCTGTAGATGAAGACTGATAACGTCAATGTTGTAACCGCCTCAAATAACTTGATTGGTCGGTTTTCAATACGTCCAATGCGTCATCAGTCGTTGGGTCTAAGAATCGGTCCATTGATCGACGGGTCGGTTTATTGGTCTCTAGTATCAAATGTACTTCCAATATCAACAATTTTCAATAATTAAAATGTTTCAAATATCGACGTAACATGAAAAATTATTTCTTATGTCCCAAGCATTTTACATTTTTCTTTTTAAAATATCTTTTTCAATTATTTATATTTAATTTTTTTTCTAAAATAGTAAAATTTTATAATACAAAAAATCCACTACTTTCTTCCACTAAACTCACTTAATAATAAAATATTAGTCGTTTCCACCAATTAACCCATTTTTCTTACACTTCTTCACTATTTTATACATTTTTCTTAACTTTCGTGTTTAACTAATTTGTAAATGGATGGGATGAATGGATTATATTATACGAGAATGTACAAAAAGTTTGAATTCGAAAATCTGTCAAAAATATATACTTTTATATTTAATTTATATTAATAATAATAAACAATTTTATCGAATTCGATGCAACCAAAGAAAGATTATCTACTGCAACCAAAGAAACAGAAGTGGTGAGAAGAAACCCGAACTAATGCCACAAGGATCGGAGCCAATAAAGCGAAAGAAACAAAATAGGTTAAAACCTCCAATGCTCTGATGCCAATGTAATATTAAACTATAATAATATATATTTGAGTTTCGGTGTTCATTGAACATAATTTCTTCTTAAATACCTTTTTCATTGAACATTGTGTTAGGAGTTGTCCCACATCATTTGTGGGAGGGGCAGATTGCTAGTTAATAAGCAGCCAGTAACTCCATTAGTATGAGGCCTTTTGAGAGTTATCCAAAAACAAATCCGTCCGTGCCTGACCCAACCCAAAGCAGACAATATCATACTATTGTGGAGTTAAGGCCTGCTTAGCAAGCCCAATAAATGGTATCAGAGCCAGGTTATAACGGTCCATAACGATCTCATTGGACTCCAGAATGGATCCAGGAAGAGGCAGATAGGCTATCCCAGAATGGGCTTAAGGAAGAGCAGGTGGGCCTTCCAGTGTGGGCCTAGGGGGAGCCAGATAGCAAGGAACGTCCAGTATGGTTCGAGGGGGAGCCAAATCACAAGTGGAAGATTCGGTAGGTGTCGAGCCCGATGTGTGAAGGGGGTGATTGTTAGGAGTTATCCCACATCGTTTGTGGGAGGGGCAGATTGCTAGTTAATAAGCAGCTAGTTAACTCCATTAGTATGAGGCCTTTTGGGAGTTGTCCAAAAACAAATCCGTGCGGGCCTGACCCAACCCAAAGCGGACAATATCATACTATTGTGGAGTGGCGTGCTTAGCAAGCCCAACACATTGTACATTATTTGTAGACTTTTCTTTCATCACCCTCCACTCCAATATTGCAATTGCCGCATTTACTTTTATAATAAATATATTAATACACCTTTAATGTATAATACTATACTCATGCAATAAACATAAATTGTGTGACTCCCATATAATCAATATATTTTATTTTTCTCTTTTATTCCATATATATGTTTAGTAAAGCAAGTCAAACTAACAGAATCTAGATAAAGCGGATGATGCTGTTGATTGAAGCGGATGATTCTATTTTTTAAAAAAGAAGGTATACAGATGTGCCTAGGGTTACTCTCATCGTTAAACACGAGAAGGAAAAAGGGCAAAGGAAGAGAAGAGAAAGAAAACAAACAAATTTATGTGTGTGAAAATCTCAGCCAAAACAAAACAGCATATAAAAATCCAACCAATAGAAAGAAAAAGATGAATGAGGGAATTAAATCCACAATCAAAACAACCAGAGAACTTATATAATTTATTGATTCGGGGAAAAAATATGATTAAAAACCTAAATTATTATCATCCAAGAAAAAAAACATAATTGATTTGAAGAAGAAAACGAGAAGAAAAATAATAATTGAAACACATGTTTTAATCCAATATGTGGAAGACATCACGTTTAACTTTCAATCAACCGATCTCGAATCGAATCAATCTAATTTATCATAATATGTAGAGAAGGTAGAGAAGTAATATTTTATTATAATGTAAACTTGTTGTCACTTACAATACGTTGATAATTTGAGGGATCTGTACTTCATGCCCGTTTGCTCCCTTCCCAAATTAAAGTACTTCTTTGCTTCGAATTTTTACACGGTTTCATGGAAAATTAGTTTGAAAATTTATTTTTATATAAACCTTAAAAATGCATAGGATAATTGGCCATGTAAATAATTTAGGACAAATGAAAAAATTCAAAAGTACAATTTAGTTTTGTGCAAGTTGCTCGAAATCACAGGGGCGATGTTATTGATGTTGTAGCAGAATGTAAGGCAGGCAAGGTTGATCCAGCTATGGCAGAAATTATGGGCATTAGAGAAGCATTAAGCTGGGTTAAAGCACAGCAGGGAAGTGGATTTACAATCGAAATGGAAAGTCTGGTGTGTGTCCAGGCAATTAGAAGCTCCTCGGTTAATTTTTCGTACTTGGGGAGGATGGTTGAAGATTGTAGGAAATTGTTGGTCGAGTTAAAAGATAGAGAAGTATCTTTAAGGTTTGTTAGACGATCCGCGAACAAACTTGCTCACTTCATAGCGAGGAATTCTAGTTCTCTAGCTTGTCGTAGTTGGCATGGGGATAATACCCATCCGGATTTTATTTCTGTACTCAAGAATGATTTGAAAGTTTAATGATTTTTTTCTTCTTGGCAAAAAAAAACATGAATATATAAAGAAAGAGTAGTTTTCCTACCATTTAAAAATAGGGTATTATATCAAAGTGCCCACTGCCCACCATTCTCATAAAAAACTATCAAATGACTAATAAACTAATAAACAGATAAACAGATGATGTGTTTGCTACAATCACTATATATATGACACTGTTAAATCTTGAAAAAATATTAATGGAAAAACTAATAAACAGATGATGTGTTTGCTACAATTTTTGTATATTTCTTTTTAATCTTCGGTTATAGTTCTTTTTTGTAATCCATGTGGCTCGCAGATCATCTGCTGATTAGGATTCCATTAACTTTTCTGTTAATTATTTTTCAAGATTTAATAGAGTGATATATATAATGATTATAGTGGCTAAAACGAGTTCCCGAGGAAATCAGGTAGTCACTTGATAGTTTTTGGCGAGAACGGTGGGCACTATAATATAAAACCCTTTAAAAATAAGTAATCCTAAAAGTAAATTGCAGTATATATAATGATCTATACTAAAATTATTTCACAAATTGATGGTCGTTATATACAAATTAACAATGTAATGATCAAACAATTTTTTTCTCACGACTTTATGAACTTCCGTTAAAAATTCCTAACTCCGTCAATTATTTGAGGGATATTTCTGTCTTTTCATAGATGCCAAAATAAAATGTATACGTATGAGTTAAGTTCTATGGAGACCGGAGACTAGGGCTGAGCAAAAATCCGAAAAAATCCGAATCCGAATCCGTTAAAAACCGCTAAAAACCGATCCGTATAAAACCGATCCGAAACCGAAAAATTTAAAACCGAAACCGAATCCGATTATGCGGTTTTGGTTTCTTGTCAAATCCGATCCGAAAAAATCCGAATCCGATCCGATTAAAATAAATAAATTATATATATATATATATATATGTATATATACATTTTTTTTTGAAATATATCTGCTAAAAATTTGGAACGGATGATTGGGCTCTATCTTTCTCTGTGTCTAGTAACTGTTTCTTAGTGATAGATTGAATATTTATTTTTGCAAGTCCACATGCACATTGTTCAAAGTTTCAAACTAGTCATGAAGGTCCATTGTCCAGCCTACCAGTAGTCCAGTACCACTTAGGAAAGCTTCTGGATTGTTTTGTAGTGATGCTGTGATGGAATGGAACTATCCGAGTGTTTGCAACTCTTTGATTTCTACAAATTTTATCTTAGACTTTAGTACTTAATTAATAAAACTTTGTATGTTTCGAGAAAATAAATATTTCACGGATGTAATTTTTAATTTTACGAACTTTTCATTTAAGTATAGTATGTCGATTTTATTATTTTTATCTGAGTCGGGTTTAAATCCGAAACCGAACCGATTGCATCCGATCCGATACTTTTGAATCCGAATCCGAACCGTCGGTTTCGGTTGCGGTTTCGGATTTAGATTTTAAAATCCGAAGAGTTTCGGTTTCGGTTTTACCATAAATCCGATCCGATCCGATCCGTGCTCTCCCCTACCGGAGACCATATACAATCGAAACATTGCAAAATCTTATTCATTCAAAGTCATGTTCTATGAAAAGTACTATTTCATTTATTTCATTGAAAATCTTGAAAATAGTATATGATTTGCATGAAAATTTCATTAAAAATCTTGAAAATCATGTATTTTCACAGAACGTACTATTTTCCAAGACATGTTTTGCTTGAAAATTATACATGATTTTAAAAATTTTAGTGAAATAATATTGTTCATTGAACATTTTTTACAAATATATTTGTTATTGTAGTACATAATTTATATGGTCTCCACAGTCTCCATCAAACTTAAATATGTATCTATATATTATCTTATTTAAACTCATAATCCATGACGATCAAAATTTTTCCTTCCAAATCACACAGTTCCTCTTTCATTAATAACCCACAGACACATTCATTCATATACACATGCTGACATGCCACACCATATATACATAATGTATTCATTCATTACATGTCTACACCATTCAATAATTATTTTGAATTTTCGGAATACAATCTATTTTTCCCATGAACAATCAATCCTTCTCTTTACCTTACACGTTCAAATATATATGTACACACACTATGAGCAGGGCCGGTCCTCGAGTAAGGCGACCAAGGCGCACGCCTAGGACACCACCCAAACGAGGGGCACCAAAGTTTTTATGCAAACATATATATAGTATAATTAAAAAAAATTATGAATACATAAAAAAATTTAAAGAGTTGGAGGGCACCAAATTCTTTATATATATTTTAGATTCTAAGTTGAATCTCATGAAAAGGAATAATGATCATTTTGTAAGTACTATGAGTACTTGGTTTGAGTTAGAAGTGCATATGGAAAAGAATGAAACAATTAATAAGATTGAACAACAGAGCAAATAAGAAACAAATTTGGTATATGTCCCGGTCATAGTAATTGCAATTGTAAACCCGACCCTTTCTTGCAATATTTTAGCATTTCATGGAAATTCCAAACAAAAGTTGAAGAGTTTTATATACAATTTATGATAGGTAAGGATACCAAATACACAGAATTTGTGATAGTTACGGATACAAAAGGATTTAAACTCTTTAGCAAGCTTGAAGCGGTTCTTAGTGATCTCGGAAGTCGGAATTGATGTTGATAATGTTAAAAGACAAACATATTTCATAATTTTGGGTTGCTTATCAATTTCTTTGAATTTGTTGCTAGAAAGAAAGAAGGGAAATGAGAAATTTTGCAACTTCAATTACAATGACATATTGCTGGTGACATGTTTTGTACTTGAAGTTGGTTCATATAGTTAGTCACATTCGGTCGTAGCCTAACTAGGTGATTCTAATATAAACATGGTATGTTAGCATATACGTTCTTTGGCTATTAAAGAAGATACTAGCTAGCAAAATGTATTATTGTGCCCAATTTAGTTTATAATGATGGTCAGCCGGAGGAATTATTGATGATGTTATATTCTTAACTTTAAGTTCAAGCTTTATTTTATAACTATTATTTCTAGGGCTTACTAATCATAAACAGACAATGCTATGATTATTATTTTATTGAGTGAAGGCACATGTACGTTGTTACTATCTTTTAATATTAAACATAAATGTATAAGGGGCACCATTTTATAACTTCGTCTAGGGCACCCAAATTTCTAGGGCCGGCCCTGACCATGAGAAATTGAAATCCTGAAAAACTATTTTATAATCAATTATGATGGTTTTTTATTTTTGAATTTTGTTGGATTAGAGTTTTATGAATAAAAAAAAGGGGGAAATCAGGGAAAGAGATGAGAATTTAGTTTACAGAAAAAAGGAAAAATGGTGTTGGGTTGCATAGAAAAAAAGGAAAGGACGGGGAAGCACGAATAGTGTTGGTGAAGAAGAGGGGTGGTTTTAGGTGGAAGGTGAGTAAAAGTAAGGATGATAAATAATAAGTTTTCCTTATGTACTCTTTTTCTTCTATATCCTAGCCTCCATCAAAGATTTTTGAGGGGGTTTTTATTGGTTTTTCACCAATGGAAAGCCCCAATTTCTTTATAATTCCTTTATTCGTCATTTTCTTGTTAAAAAACTTTTTTTCCTTTCAATAAGTTCCCAATTTATTTGGATTTTGTTAGTCTCTCCTTGTGAGAGTTTGATTTTGTTTTGGTGTGTTTTGGGTTTTTCATGATCGAGATTATAGATCGGCATGATTTTTATGGGTTTGATTCAGGGATGAAGGTCATTATGGAATCGCATTCATGGTCGTTAGCTCAAACGATAGCTCCTTCGGGGCATGATGAAGTGGGTACCAGTAATCCAACGAGGATGCATGAAGCGGGTACTTATATTTGTATATACATAATCTTCAAAATATCGTTTATTTATCTTTTCATGAAATCAGACGATTTTAATTTAATATTTGTTCGACTCGATCATTGGTGTAGATGTCGTAAGGTTTTATTATATTAGTGAATTAATTAACACCTTTAATTTTCAAAAAAAGGTGGAAGGTGAGTGACATATACATTTATTTTATGTATTTATTTTATTTCAAAAAGTAATAGTGTGATAAGTGAGATTGTGTGATGGGTTTGTGAGAGTTGACTTGCGTTTTTAGATTGATAGACCAAAATATTCCCAATTGAATTAACAAAGTTAAGGATATACGGAGTATGATGGAAGACCCTAAATTGATACAAAAAATTAAGTTCAGACACTAAATTGCTTAATTTTTTATTATAACTATCAACCTGCAAAAATATTATGCTACACGTCATTAAACTGCAATTTACTCTAATTTTAATACTGAAATATTGAAAATTAATTAAAAATAGAAAGTCTGAATTTGTATTTCTATATAAAATACCACGTGAAACACAAAGACTCTTGACCTACTTCATTTATTCCGAAGCTGCTGCACCAAAACACGAAACCCTAATAAATGTATATAGGGTAGATCCACAGGCATGTCTCAATACTTGTTGAGGTGTTTTTGTTTACCGCCACTATTGTAGTCTGTAGATTTTCTTCAATTAACACGGTTAAATACAGTGAATAATACTCTACATAGAAGCGGTCCTGAGAATTTTAAGATCCAGTGCAAAAATATTCACAGTTTTTTTTTTCAAACTTTTTCTTTTTAAAAATGAAATATATTTGGAGTTTAACATGTTTCATTTAAGTAAACAGGACCAGAAAGTGCTCAACAAGCACAATGGTACCACATTGAACAGCAAATGTGAATCTCAATAACAGAACCCAAACATCGATACAACTTTCACAAATCACAATAACATGCAAGATTTAAAAAACAAGTTCATTTTATTTGTTACTACTTGATTGCCACAGCTGCCTAGAATTCATCCCTAGGCAACGGCTCGTGCGTGTGGCTCTGGCTAATGAAAATAAGCTGATACACAATTGCAGCAAGCGCACCACCGATAAGTGGTCCAGCCCAGTAAACCCAATGATTGGTGAAGTCCAAGCTAACCACAGCAGGCCCAAATGACACAGCTGGATTCATTGATGCTCCGGTGAATGCACCACCTGCTAGAATGTTGGCTCCGACGAGTAAACCAATTGCAAGGGGTGCTATGATTCCTACTTCACCCTTCTTTGGGTCCAGCGCCGTGGCGTACACGGTGTAAACTAATCCGAATGTCATTACGATCTCGAACACCAAGCCACTCCATACGGATACGCCGGATAAAGCAAATCCCGTTGTTGTCTGCATGTAACAAAAAAATGTGAACGCTAATCTCTAATTCAATATATTAGACTTTTCATGATTCGAACTCGACTCTGTTTGACTCGATTTTTTTTGTACTTTTCATATCGCTAATATCAATTTTCATTTTACTATCTTCTTAACATTTCAGACATATTGTGATCAACAACTCTAGCTAAACGATTATAAACTGCAACAACCTCTCAATCAAGTAAATATATTGCAAAAATCATATATTTCGAAGAAATGGTTATGATAAGGGGTATTTTTCGAATAACTTACCATGCCACCGGTTGAGAAAAGAAGAAGAAAACAAGCAGCAGTTGATCCAAGCAACTGAGCTATAATATATAGTAGTGCTCGTACAACTGTTAAATGTCCACCAATGCAAGCTCCCAAGGTGACTGCCGGATTAACATGGCCACCTGAAAGATTAGCTCCTGCAGCAACCGCGACAAACAACCCGAAACCATGAGCCAAAGCAGCTGCAATAAGGCCAGATGGGAGTGTAGGTGCTCCATGAGTCACCTTAGTATATGCCATACCAGCACCTTGTCCCGCAAAAACAAAAATCAGGGTACTAAAGAATTCTGCCGCGGCTGCCTTAAGGGCACCTGGATGGCTGAACTCGTCGTAGTGTCCGATGGCTATTTGATGTATAGGGGGGATGTGTGGTATCTGTGGTATCTCTGGTATCGGCATTGTTGGAAAATCAGGAACTTGTTGCCGGAAAATATTAACTTAAGAACAAGATGTAGCGTGCAATCGCAATTGCAAGAATGAACAGCTAGAGTGATATGGTCAATTTTATACTAGGAAGCAGCTACCACATGCAAGGTGGTTGTAACCGGCTACAGCCAGTATACATTGCTTTAAATTTACAACCTGTACACAAATTGGTGGATAGATAGGCTCCAGACAACATGTCGAGGATTCGAGATTTAATATCAAAAAATGCATTTAGTATTTAATTCCACATGTGCACAAATACTGGGTTCTAGAATATTTTGACGTGAGGAAAGAAAACGAACAGAACTGAATTAAAAAGAAATTTTCTTTCAAGTGTTTCAAAGTTTTGTAAGAGGGAAAAAAAGGAAAATGAAATCATTGTTATGTATATAATATATAATATAGTGAGAGTAAGAGAGCAAGAGGGAAAGTTAGATAGAAGAGAGAAGGGAGATCATTCTATTATTTCTCATATTAAAACAATGTACATGTGAGGCTATATATAGCCTATCAAATTATAAGTTACAATGCTATTGAAAGGTCAAGAGTTGGAGGAGTTACAAGGATAATGAAAAACTAAGGGTTGGAGTTATAATGGTAGTTGTAAAGCTAAGAGTCATACAATAATATATAACACTCCCCCTTGGATGACTCGCACAAACATCATGCCTCGTTAAAACCTTACTGGGAAAAACCCTAGTGAAGGAAAAAGAGTACATGTGTTTCTACATAATGTAATGTAAAAGAAGTATCATGTCTCCCCCTCATTTCAATATATCTCAATCTTACGCATTCCAATCTTATTTACCAATTTCTCAAAAGATGATGTAGGAAGTGCTTTTGTGAACAAATCTGCTGGATTCTCTGATGACAGAATTTGACAGACATCAATTTCTCCCCTTTGCTGAAGCTCATGAGTGAATAAAAACTTTGGATCAATGTGCTTCGTCCTATCACCTTTAATATCAGATCTCCAATCTTAACCATATACATAGATGACCATCATCATGGGTTGCCAGAATCACGATACAGTCATAAGAAGTGTCTGCATTTGTTAATTTCATAGCATACAAAATAATAATATCTCCACCATATGTTAGTACATATTCAATATGAGATCAAAATTATGAGAATTAGAGTAAACATTTTGCTCCCGCAAAATCAGTTTAAACCCTTAGGTTAGTGGAGATCAAATTTTTCTTTATTTACCTTTAAGATTCTCATACCTTCAAACTGGATATACTTTCAAGTCTTCTAGTAAATTTATTAATTATATCGGAACATATACAATTAACAAGATAAATTAGTATCTTACTGCATTATGTGGTACTTCAGGACCAATAATTTTCTTTTCAAGTCTTCACAATAGTGACTAGTCTTCCTTCACGGAAGAAGTTATGTTTCTCCCACAAAATGTTTATTGCTTCAGAAAAATTCCAAAGTAATAGGTAAACTTCATAGCTTACAAAACAACTAAATAATCTCAATGTATTTTATTTATAAGGTGAAACTCATTCGAATGTCAATTAGAAACACATTCTAATTTCCATCCACTCTGGCCAGAGATTTTTATGAGTTATCACCTATAATCTTAGAATACATAAAACATTTCATTCCGGAATAATTTAATGTTGGACTTCTGGTCCATATTAGTTCTCGAGAATTTAATTCACTGCTTCCAGCAGTTTATATCCTTCCAGGATTATGTCAAGTGGGTCTTGTAAAATATTCACATACTCAATCTTATATTGTCAGACTTTACCCATCATATAATTATATCCACCACAAGATAAAATCTCTTCGTAATCAATACAAGATCATTGTACAACTACGTGAGCTTATCTTTCGTAAATAATTTCTTTCCTTTCCACACATGTATCTGCTCACATCCCACTGACATGACACCTTTAGGTGTGAAAACTGCAGTTCTAAAAATATTTCTCTACTTTTAAGAAAAAAAATTTCTTATAGAGTGTCACATTCACAATTTCAGGTGTGCGGACTTCAGGTCCAAATATTTTTTCTCTTTGCAAGAGATTTTGCCTCGATTTAGTCATTTTTCTTATATCTTTGGCCAATCTTTTCTAAATTCAAAAGAGATTATTTTCTGATCCTCGTTATTATCCATAACCTCAAGTATTAAATTTCATATTGTCGACGTCGATTTGATTCATGGTTCCATATTATTCTAGACATGACACAATTTATTGAGATCTCACAATTTTTCAGGTACCTTCATCATTTTTTTCATGTCTAAAATCTCTTCTGGAGATCATTCATAAGTTATTCACTTTTCGATTTAGCCATCATCAATCACTGCTCCGTTTTACTTTTAAGGATATACATAGTTTTGTTATGGAACCCGCTGGTCTATCACGCTTTAGGCGTTCTTTAGACACATTAGCTTCTTGAGGTTGTCCTTATGGGACATATTTATTTGGAGTATGTGTAGCTGGTATATGTAATATAGCAATTCTTTCAGGTCAGCATATGTATGTCTGGCAACAATTAAAAATGTAAATAAATGAACTTCTGGTTAGTATTCTTTACTATGACGAGACAATGATAACTAATATATTACCAGCTATTTAGCTTCTCCCCCTGATTTTGGGAAAACAAACACATTAGACCAAGTCATAAACATATACACATAGATGGTACCAAACTAATAACCACTCATGTATAATGTATACCCAATTTAACCATCAATTTTAGTGTTGTGGTGGAACAATCTGAGCTGACCAAAAATTTGTTCATGACGGGGAGAAATTATGATAATTAGATAGCTATATGTGAATCAAAATGAGCCACAATATATTCGACAATTTTCAGTGGACGATAAATTTCATTGAGCACTTGAGTAGTAGACTCACCAAATGCATATTCTAGTATTGATTAATCAGACTCACAAACTTCAGGTTGTGAGTATATAACAACTAGACATTTAACCATATTGTTCATGATCAATTTGTCTTATTAACATATATTTTGAGAAGAATCTTCTAGTTCTTCGATAAACGTCCATATAAAATTTCAATTAATATTCACATCTTTTATAAAATTGGCATGGTTTAGTCATACCAACTATAAAGTTATCAGTAAACTTCTGATTTACTTTAATACATATCTCAACGGTTTTTCTGTGTAATATGAAATATCATAACCGCAATTTCGATTCTCTTTCACTTGGGAGAGTATAATAACATCAATAATATTAGATTTTTTTTCACTCAATACCATGATAATAATATACCTGCTCGATGTAACGAGACATCCAATATATACAATACTCCCCCTTTGGATGGCTCATTTTTGTTGTATAGTATTGACACAAGTTATCTTTATTCTTTAGAGGATGTCCATTTGAATTTTCAATAATTCTTCACATCATTGTTGAACCCGGATGACCTAAGCGATCATGCCACATAATAAATTTTCCGGGTTTGCTAATTTTTTACTCATTATCATGTGTGTCTCTACTGGATTAATAAAGGAATAATATAATCCAGATTTATATGATGAGAGTTTTTCTATTATTTGCTTCCTCCTATAGACTATAGACGTGATACAGAGATATTCATCACCATTCTCATTTGTTGTCTCAATATGATAGCCATTATGGCGTATATCTTTGAAACTCAAAAAGTTTCTTTTTTGATCGGGTGGAGAACATGGCATTTTCAATAAATAAATGTGTACCACTAGGTAACACTATACTTGCTCTTCCGGAGCCTTCAATAATATCTGATGCACCCGATATTGTATTAACATTAGCTTTAGCTAATATGATATGCGAAAAATATTCTTTCTTTTTCAAAATTGTATGTGTTGTTGTACTATCAGTCAAACAAAATGATTCTTCATCTTTCATATCACATAATGAGAAATTACTAGCCATAATTTTTTTATAAACAAATATATAAATGAAGATTAGAATAATATTCAAAACAACTCATTCATGCTAAAAGAGAATTATATAGAATGCATAAAGTAAAGCCAATTATTATAGAGTTCGAACAGAAATATGAAATATTCAATAAGCAAAAGCAAAGTTTTAAAAATATGGTCTAATTATTGCCACCACCAGATTTGACCATCTCATCATTCCCATCTTCATAGAAATCACCAACTTCCATGTGAGTGAGGCCCGAAGGATCAACTAGATCTGCACCATTAAGGTGTGCTTCAAGATGAGCAATTCCCAAGGGATCATTTTGTTCAGTGAAATTAGTTTCAACATTTTTCAAAGAGGCTTGATAAAGGTCAGCAAAGTGCTTGGAGGTACGACATGTACGTCTCCAATGACCTTTTATTCCACAATGACTACAAATAGTTTCACCCCTTTTAACCATCATACTTCCCTCGGGGTTTTCATCATTTTTTGTCCACTTCTGGTGGTGAGGCTTCCTTTTAAAGTTGGTGAAATTTTGATAATTATGATCTCGACCATGCCCAAAATTACGGCTACGGGCACGTCCATATCCACGTCCACGCCCACGTCCAAATGGCTTATTATTTTCATATTCATTATTAGTCACCGCATTCACTTCAGGGAATGGTGTTGAGCCAGTTGGATGTGCTTGATGATTTTTCAGCAAAAGTTCATTATTTTAAGAAGCAAGACAGAAATTAGCTCAGAATATTTTGTGAATCCACGTTCACGATATTGTTGCTGCAAGAGCATATTATTGGCATGGAAAGTGGGATATGTTTTTTCCAACATGTCTTTATCGGTGATATTATCGCCACATAATTTCAGTTGGGATGTTATTTTAAACATGGCAGAGTTATACTCGCTCACACTTTTATAATCTTGCAATCGCAAGTGTAGCCAATCATAGCGAGTTTTTGGGAGTATCACCGTTTTTTGGTGGTCATATCTTTCTTTGAGATCCTTCCAAAGAGTTGATGGATCTTTAATAGTTAAATATTCAGTTTTTAGGCCTTCATCAAGATGATGGCGGAGAAATATCATAGCCTTTGCCTTTTCTTTTTCGGAGGTTTTATTTCCCTCTTTTATGGTGTCACCAAGACCCATAGCACTAAGATGGATTTCAGCATCAAGAATCCATGTCAAATAATTTTTTCCGGTGACATCAAGTGCATTGAACTCGAGTTTTGTAAGATTCGACATTATCACTAAAATATAATTCCAAACAGTGTCAATTTATAAAATAAGCATAAATACAACATGTGTTACTAAAAACATTATATTGACATGGACACATATAATTTGATAACATTATTCCATTAGAAAATCATGCATAATTAAACAATTAGACATATTAATATATGTAATTTTCACTTTGAACACATATGAAATTAATCCATTTTGCTAAGATTTGTCTACTTTTAATTAGATAGAGATCTCAAGGAAATTCAAGATAAGCAAATATAAACATGTTGCGTGCAGTTTATTTGCTATATAAACTAAGAGACATAATAACAAATAGTCAGTATATAAGGTTGAATTCAATTTACCGTGTAAATGGAGGCTGATTATAAAGACATAGTATATTGCATTCAATCTACCGTGTAAATGTAAGATAACATCAAATCTTTTGTATACTCATATTATAGATCAATCCTAATAAATAATATTATACGCACCTTCTGGATAGCTCCAAGTTTTCTTGCACTTCCCAGATTATTTTTTTTCGCAATCGTGCTGATAACGTGTTATGTATATAATATATAATATAGTGAGAGTAAGAGAGCAAGAGGGAAAGTTAGATAGAAGAGAGAAGGGAGATCATTCTATTATTTCTCATATCAAAACAATGTACATGTGAGGCTATATATAGCCTATCAAATTATAAGTTACAATGCTATTGAAAGGTCAAGAGTTGGAGGAGTTACAAGAATAATGAAAAGCTAAGGGTTGGAGTTATAATGGTAGTTGTAAAGTTAAGAGTCATACAATAATATATAACAATCATGACAAAATGGTTAATGATTTTTGTTTCTTTCGGATCTTTCACTTTTGGAAAAAATTATCGGAGAAAAACTGATTCGAATTTTCTTTGGATTTTTTTTGAAATTGTCCGAAAAAATGTTCGGAACACTAGTACATTTCCTTTTCTCTTATCTTATTCGTTATCTAAATAAAGAAAAATGATAGATGTATCAATTGGTACCAAAAATTGTTACTAAATTATTTTGATTGATTATAGTTATAATGGAACCGCCAAAACCATTCAATTAAAACATTTCAAAATACCAAGTAATTTGTGACATGTCATTTTATAATAAATTTTGCTACCTAATTTGGTACCCTAACACTACTCCTAAATAAAACTCCAGAACTGTAACAAATTTTCTTCCATTAAGAAGGAATGAAAAAATCTGATTTAAATTATTTTAATAAATCCAAATTTATGGAGTGGAATTTCAATTCATTATTTTTCCTTATCCAATATCCGCCTAGACAAAGACTCTTGACCTACTTTATTAAATTTGCGTAGCTGGCTACACCAGGACAAGAAAGCCTCTAATAATGGGTATGTAATCTATATCCCAATTACTTAGCAAAAAAAAAAAAAAAAAAAAAAATCTATATCCCAATGCAATTTTGAATTTGCATACCATGTGATTCACAATGGTTTTATATTGAAGTGGTCATTCGATTCGTAAAAAATTATCATTTAACTCACCGTACTCATCGGAATCTCATTTAAATTACTAAACTAAGAAAATATATAATTTATCCTCTACATTCACAAAAATAATACAATTTCTGGTGATCTAAGTTAGGGGTGAGCAACGGTTCCAAATCGGAACCGGTGGAACCGGGAACCGAATTTTAGAAATTTTGAGAACCGAACCGGGAACCGGATCATAAATTACGGTTCGGTTCGGGTCAGAATCGAAAGAACCGTCCAAACAATAATTTTCATACTAAAATTTAAAATTTGAAATTTGAAAAGAAAATAAACATACTATTTCATCCATGAAATACACATTCACTAGGGAATTTTGTCAAACACTTAAAGTGCAATACATGAACAATATAATACACTTAAAGTGCAATACTTACTGAATCTTTAAAAGTTAAAGTATCAATTGGAGGAGCCGACGGTATCATTGGTCTGCTGTGGATGAAGAGGAGGAAAAGGACTGGCGGTGATATATCCATTTAACCTAATTCCTCAAAACATATAAACGTATAAAAGGAATACTTCATTCTTTGTTATATATATACGGTTTGGTTCGGTTCTTACATTTTTTCTTGGAAGAGAACCGGAACCGAATCGGGAACCAAAATTCTATAAAAATTAGAACCGAACCGGAACCAAATTACAAAATTATAGAACTAGAACCAGATTTTTTCCCCGGTTCGGTTCGGTTCCCGGTTTCGAACCGGGAAATGCTCACTACTAGTCTAACTGATATACAGGGGGATAAATGATATGTTTTCTTAGTTTAGTGGTTTAAATGAGATCCCGATGAGTACGGTGGATTAAGTGATAGTTTTTGACGAATCGAGTGACCACTTTGATATAAAACCCGATTCACAAGTATGTTGTTGTCAACATTTTGTGCAAATTAATAACCTTACTAAAATAATAATTTTTTCATATCCTAACTTAAACCAATTCATAAAATAATTAATTTCGATAAAATAATAAGATAATAATTTTTTTGATAAATATTATATAAATACATGATCTCAATAATATTATAAATTAATAATTTCTCTATAATCATAAAAATTATATAAATTACACTTTTTACATTTTTGTAAAATATGATTGTAGGATTCTTAAAATTTAAATCTATATAGTACTCATCTCCAACCTTCTTTATTACATTCACAAGTTCGAATGTAATGTTTTCTTAAAATATTAAAAAATTATTAATTAATGTTTTTTATGTCTTAATGCTTATTAACGTGCAAAAAACTTCAAAAATGTTATATTATCCTTAATATCATCAAAATATATTGGAATCTTTATTTTGAATCTTGTCAATATCCATTAAATTTGTAAACTAATATATATTGAATTAAGTACAAAATATAAATTGTACAATTTATTCTATTAAATTTATATAAATTTTGTTTGATATTAATTTATCGATTAATTAATATCTCTAGAAATTAATAAAATTCTTTATAGAGGTTTTACTGTATATATTTTGTACATTTTCCTTTTCATTTTTTACCCTTGCTAAATAGTTAAACGGAAATTCCTGCTTGTTTGATCTCAATAATTTTGATAAAAAAAAAAGGGTGCTCTCATTTAAGATCATTATTGGAACTTAAGGATCCGTTTGAATTGGGGATTGAGAAGGATTTTTGATTAAAAAAAAAAGGATGCTCTCATTTAAGATCATTATTGAAACTTAAGGTTCCGTTTGAATTGGGGATTGAGAAGAATTAGTTTGAATTGAGTTCAAATTAAAAATTTATTTTTAAAAAATTTTTAAAAATAAAGTATTGTTTTGATAGTTTACGAAAGAATAAAAATAGCATACCATATTAAATCTAAAATCCAACACTTTACTTTTAAAATTTTCTCAAAAACAAATTTTTAAATTTAAACCGACCTAACTCAACACTCAATCCAAATAGACCCTAAATATATTGAGATAAGAGAGCATTGATTATGTCATAGAGTAGTTTTCGAAAAATAATTGAAGGGAGTAGCGCATGGATTTAAGCACCACAGGAAGCAAGAGTACGTGCTCATGTTTATTTTTGGTACTCGCAAATTAAATTTAACATATAGGAGTAATCAATTAACTGCAACTTGGAACAATTAAGGAGTACTATCTTAATCAAAAAGAGAACTAGATGTATTCTCTCAACTAGAAAGTAGAATCAGTAGGAATAAAAAAAAAATCGTGTTACCCAGAAAACGCAAAATCTTACACTTGCATGTAAGCACACAAGAAAAGGGGTATTCATTCATAGGTATTCGTAGCCAGTCAAATACTGTTATAATTTGTAAGGTTTATAAATACCAAAATGATATTCATTCTAACATGCAGTAGCCTATAGAAAATGGTAATGAAAATTACATAGTTGCATCAAATTACAACAAAGTTTTATATTTTTTACTATAGTTTGTTACATTAAAAGATAACTGTGATGATCCAAAGTATGCCAAGTACCAAATGGGGCAATTGTGAAACAAACTCAAGCAATTTAACTTGTAGAATATCCCCCAAATTCAGGTCTTTTATCAATTGTTCTCGTATAACTTCACAAGCCACCTCCTGTTTAAACACTTCTTGCCTACAGTAAAAGTATTATTTGGTACTTAGTGGCTACAAGACATAAGCAAACAGATTAATCAGAGTGGTAAACAACTAAACATAGTATATTATCCCTCTAGTCCCCTCATTATTTGAAAATAAACATATATGTAATTAGCAGCAAATAGCAATAATATGCTCTCAAAGGAAAATGCAGGACAAATTCACAAAGCATATGTTTAGATCACTTCATAAAAGAGAAAAACGCATCACTAAAAGTTCAAACAGTAGATGGTAATTGTGAACTGACCTTGAGAGAATAACAGTTGCGGCTAAACTTTATATTTGCAGATCAGGTGTGAGTTTGAGTGCAATTCTATATATAGTAGCTGTAGATCGGAGAATGAAGTTGAAGCAGCGGCAGAAGAAAGTGTAACCGCTATAGTCGGGGAATATACTGTGGATTTGATCAAAGAGCGAGATGGTCAGTCTCTGGGTCAACAAGCAAGCAAGAACATGGATGTTTGGTCTTTCGCGGCTGAAGAGTGAATTCTGAATTAAAAAAAAAAAACAAAGTTAGTAGCAAGACTTGCATTAAAAATAATTAACTTGGTTGCCTACCAGGCACCACTTTGTTCCGGTAAATACTGATTGAGAAAAAAACGTAGTGGTTGAATTTTTTTATGCATAGCCTCTATTGGAGCAGACCTCCTCAGAATTACCAAACTTATAGAGGAAAGTATTGCACATCTACGTAGGTCAAAAAAATTGTGTAGCCAAGTAAAACATACCTCAAAACGTTGGAGTTCCACTTGAAGTACCAGCATCAACTACTGAGAGGACCTACTGGAGAGAACAAATTATAAAAAATCTTAAATCCTCCCAGTGCGGTTATGTAATGCAGTAAAGTAAATCACCTTGTGACAGCTAAATCAAAAACTCTCATCTTAATTCGCAGGATGTAGCTTGACAACTTAACAAATCCCAGAAGTAACAAAATATCAAATGCTTATCTGTTACCTGTTCACAGGTTACCATTAATCTACTACAAGATTAGAACACACAACGTATATTTTATGGAAGCATTTTCCGTCAAAATGGTTTTAGTGAAAAGAAATGAGAGATAACATCTAAAGCTTAGATGCATAATCAATATTTCTGCTAAATGCTTAATAATTTATTGATAGAGTAGAGTAAAAGAGTTACAAGCATATACTGTATAACAATTATTGATGTCACAAGGCCCTCATTATGACAATTCAAAAGCACAATGCCGATTCAAAACATAATCTAGAATCTAGCTATTGTCTCACAAAACTTCACAATCAACAGATTAATTATGGATCACAAAACTTCACGATCAACAGATTAATTCTGAAAAGAACGTTTATAAATATAATAATGCTACAAAGAGTGCTCGTCATGTTTCTACCTTACAAGTGTTCAAACTATAGGATGACATCCTAGATTTATTTATTTGGTACGACAACAATTTAACCACAAAGTGTTGTTTCCTGAGACAATTTAGATGAAACTTGTGAACCATGTGTATCTGCTGGACATGCACACAAAATCTTCTATTTGATCTCATCTTGATATTACAGTGAGCAAACTAAAAGTTCCTTCCATTTATATCCACATATACAATCTATATAACTATTGCTGAATAGTATATCATCCAACTAAGGCCTTCTCCCGACACATTAAGCTTTTAGGAGAGTTGGTTACTTAACAATTGTTTATAAATATATAAAAGCTATGTTGTGATTTCTTAAATTCAAAGATGGAATTCGTAACGTCTCTAACACCCTGAAATCTATAAATAACATGCTCGCAAAACTGTTAGCTGCAAGAAAACAAAACAGTAACTGACTTGCACAGAACAATGATTTAACATCTCTAGTTTAAACACCTTGATAGTGAACACTCACCTCAATTCAAAAGAAACTCCTTATAGGCGTCTGCTCCTGGAAACTCATTGACTGCTATCCAAATTAGAGGGCAGGCTGGTTAATGTTTAGTTGGGTAATTGTTCATCAGGATTACTTCCTTTGGACAGAACCTGCAATGTTGTGCTTTTGGTAATCCAGGCAGTCTGTTCTGGTTCATCTTCAAAAGGTCTAAGAGGGTGTAGACTTCCATCCTCTAATTGTACACCATATACAAATGGGAGTCTAAGTGAGAGGAAACTCTCTGGTGGCAAGATCACTTGGCAACCAAGAGTAAACTGAAGTTTTTGTTCAAGGTCTGGGACTGATAGAGGTAGGCATGACTTCTGCAAAATGTATCAAGCGAAGAATAATAAGTAGGTTATACTTGAAAACAAATCAATCAACAATGAACATGAACCTGAACAGTACAATAAACAACCTATCAACACATTATACTGAAAAAGGAGTTAACAAAGTTACCCACATTGCCTCTATAAAAATCGCATTATACAGAAAAAGAAGTAAACAAAGGTTACCCATTTGGCCTCTATAAAAATATGAAATAACTAGAGCTGCTGTAACTGAGCATGTAGAGAAGCAAAACACAACATTAAAAATGGCAAGAATGCTAAAGTTGTCATAGAATAAGAGGAAACTCGAGTTTATGGTAACATTGCCCAGCTAGTAAAACAGATTGGCAGACTAGTAGTAATGTCAAAAGATTGAACAAGAGGATGCTTAGTAGATGCTACGCAAAAGGGATTCTTCTGTAGGTCAAGTCTAGCAAGTCCCGACCATACCACTGTTTCAAATTCATGATTCTGCAGAAATCTTGTACAGAATTCTCTTTTATATTTATTATACAACAAGAAACAAAACAATAACAACAATATAATTCTTCTGTAGCCTGTAGGTACCACTAACACCTTTCAAATATCAACAAGTGCCAGCCTGTCAAGGCGTGTCACAATCTTGATACTTTTTCTAATTCAGTTTTTTTTTTCAATCCATTGTTCGGTCACATCAGAGCAACTGGAGAGGGATTATATATTCAGAAGGCATGATCTAATTTAATACATATTCGCTTCACAAATCATGATCATTTTAATGTCTTCGATAATATTGTTTTTTCATTATTACATATGGTCTCTATATACAGCTAAGTAATATCATTCATCATATCAACTTGCTCTCTTATGGATGACAAAGAGGAAGCTTACTAGTCCAATCGCCTAGTCACTCTGCCATTTACTTGACTGAACTAGGCATATTGATATCTGTTATGCAGGTGACCACGTTTAGGGGTTGCGGCTTCATAGTTTTTACGTGCTTGTGTAGCTAGATATTGCCTAATTTACACTCCTTTAGACTGATGGGTTATAGTTAACATTATGACCTAGATATCAAGTTTTAAGATATTATAACTTCTAGTCAATTAATAATCAATTAGTTGATCCATCTGAATAACAGTTTTACAGTTAATAGATGCTATAGAGTAGAAACAAGTCTCATTCATAATGATATTGCATGCTCTCCCTCAATTCCAAGTGCATTAGAGCTACACATTCACCCGTACAAATTATGCTATCTATTTAAGCAAGGAACTACATTCTTTAATATGAGACGACGCAAATTCAATAATAAGAACGGTAAAGGATAGATAGTTTGGCAAATTAATTAATTTGATGTACCTCGAATTGTACAACAGGGCATGTAGCCAAAAGGACTGGAAATGCGGGAGTGACCTACAGAGAAGTAAAATATTTCAGGCCAAATTTATACCATATTAAACAATCGTCAAATGCACTTCGAAAATTCCACGATTAGGTACAGAAGGATGTCTGGAAGTATTAAAAGAACTACTCTCCAAATTGCATGCTACAATTAATGTGAGTGTGCATAACAAGTCAGAAACTATAAAAATATAAGAATAATAATCAGAAATAAATTTAGTTAACTAATCTTATGGAAGGAATGAAAGGCAGAATTCAAGTAAGGCTGTAGAAAGAATGGTGAACAGGGTGGGCTGGTGGAACAAATTAATTAAATTGTTCTATAAAATTACTCTTGACTTGAGATCCTAAATTCTTAATTTACCAGAAAACAGGCTAACTCATCCAGACAACAGCCAAACACAAACTGGAAAGGTGAAAACTAACTTTTGTACCTCAGATCTACTTCCACAGCCATGCTCAGGCTAATGACATCTATAATAATAAGACTATATGAACTCAGACACTAAATGGAGTTACTTACAAGATCTTACCTTTTGTCTGGCATAATTTATACTAGTACAAGAAAGTCAGTTACACTAAGAGTGAAAGTCAATTCGAATTCACAGTTCCGACATACAATAAGATACAAACAAAAATTAAAAAATTTCCATCCACAAAGTACAAGTTCTATTTGAGTTCTTGAAATCAATTCAGCAACATCCTCAAATCAAAGTTGGCATAAAATCTAGCATATTTTCAGTTAGCAAATTTAGGTAGAAAAAAAATACTTAAACTTATCCAATATGAAACAAAAGCGAAGATAAAAAGAGCATTCGAGACAAATACAATGAAGAAAAGAATTATGTACAAGCATGCCTACCAAGAAGATTCTCTGAAGCTGGGATATTGTGCCAGCAAATTTAACGTTTGGTGGATCCCTTCTGTTCTTTGAGGTGCGGCAGTGAGGGCATTTCATGTAAAGTGGTAAATTTCTATCAAGCAAAGAGAAAGCATTTCCACCATCTTCAAGAGTAACAGATTGCATAACATCTTCAACATCTTTCATAGTATTACTGGCTACTGCCACACTATTCCGTACTTCGGATGAGAGAGGATATTGCACTAATCCATCCTGACGTCGGTTGGCATTGGTCATGATATCTTTTGAAGTCCTAGTAGTACTATCCTTACTAGCAGTAGTAAGTATCCCATTGGCATGTCGATGAACTTTACTGCGACCACCATTCTTAACTAATTGAGTAGGTTCTGCCACTTTATGATCCAACTTGTTTACACAAGAATATTGGAGATGAGATTCTTCAATCACCGCATAAGAGGAGCCAAGTTCACTGAGGAGCTCTGGAGTCAACATGAACCTGTGACCACGAGGGCACTCATGCTCAAATCCAACATAAACTGTAACCTGCTTTGATGAAGATGTTGTATCAGAATTTTCCTTAGTACTAGAGCTCAATGAAATGATATTACTACCTATTTCTAAAACTGAATCATAATTCCTACTATCTTTACTGTTCTCAATTTTATCTGCAACTGCATCATCAACCTTTTGAGATCCTTGATTATCAATTTTTTCACTAACTTGCTCTATTCTCCTACCAACTATAGTATGTTGCTTCATGCCTTTGTCTGAGGCTAGTGAAGTTTGTTTTTTTGACTGAAGGGGCGGGAAACCAGAATCTGCAGCTGCTGATCCAGCTACAACCTCTGAAAAAGGTTTCCTCATTGTAAAATTAGAGGGTCCTTTTCCAAACCTGATCTTGCTATTATCAGACTTGTTGTCAGATGGAGAATTTCCAAGAACTTCTACTTCGTTAGGGATTTCCCCCTGGTCCAATTGAGCAGAACTAGTTCTTTTTCTCTCTGCTGGAACGGTTTCAATATTAGACTCGCTATTGAACTTATGATTAACAACTTCCTGCACTGAACATGCTAATTCGTTTTGCTCTTCGCTTTTCTTCAGAAAAATTTTCCATTTCAGAAGAAATTTCTGAGCGGCAGAGAAACCACTCTGCCGTAGGCCTTTTGAAGGTTCATAGTACCTTGCACCACCAACTCTGATCAAACTCCATGATGAAGACTGAATAGGCCCAGTATTACTTACTTGTGGCAGCTGGATTGCAGAAAGGAGCTTATCACATTCTTGATAACAACTTGATGTGACATTAGCAGCTTCAAAATCAAACGGGTCAGAGCGTAATCGCCTTAGACGCCCACATGCACAGGCGTGAAGGAAAACAAATCCACTGGAGTGCGACTTAATCTCATCTTTTGCAAGTTGATTACAAGTTCCTGCATCATGCCTCTGGTGCATGCAAGGTTTTCCAGTCAAACTTACTGCGTCACATAGCTGTCTTCCTGAACTCCAAATGGATACGCATTCGTCCTCCAACTTTTTCAAGTAATGTTGCACAGCAGGTCCTTTGACCATTGAGCTAAAAGCACCCAAAGCCTTCTCCAAGTGAGCCTTGTGCAGTGATGTTGGGTAGCAGGGAGGCAAATCATTCAAATAAACATCTTTGGCGACTGGAAGGGCCTTTTGGCACCACAAAGTAGAAAATCTAGTGTTCAGCCCTTTACCGCTCTCCAAAAAAGAGACTGCAATTTCTAGAGGATCTGTAAGTTTGGAATAATTTGTTTCTGCGACTGGTGGAAAAGCATTGCGCTGGCGTGATTTCCGCGTGCTAATTTCTGGTTCATCCGTAGAGCAACGTTTTGCAGAAAGAATACCATGCAAAATAAGCTGACAAGAAGACAACCAGGTCTCTAGATTAGGAAGATCAGGAGTAGTCAATGCCTTTCCAGAAGCCGCAGAGGCGGCAGCAGCAGCTGCAGCAACAGCTACCATACCAACAGCTGAGCCATTGTTTGTGTTAGCAACCACACCACCTCTTCCCCTTAAGATGTCGGCCTGCCTGTATATGAACTCTTTTACAGATAAGATATCCTCTTTACTTGAACTCTGGTTATCACTCTCAAGCAAAAGAGATTCAGAGGATCTCGTTCCATTCAGAATATTTTCAACAAGAGAAGTGGCAAAATCAAGAGATTCACCTCTTTGATTTGATGATCTGTCTACTAATGCAACAGCTTTGGCCGCATCTAGTGAAAACAAAGGTGCTGAACTTGACATACCCCCACCTTTCCTCCCAGCATATCCCGATTCAGTTCCCGTTAGTGTTCTACATTTTTTAATTGAAAATCGGATCTGTGCCTCAAGGGATGACTGCAGTTTCTTCCTAATTCCACCTTCAGATTTACCAGCGCGTGACAGCACAACAACTGGACCAGATCCTTTAGTAGGCAAACTTGACCTAGCTGAACTGTTCAGACTTGATGATTGATTCAACAAGGAGGTGTCTACAGACTCTTCAACATTTGAACCAGGGATATCATCAGAGAAATCATCAAGAAAAGCAAATAGTGTAACTGGTGTACATAGCCCTGGAAACAACGAGTTGTATGAACCTTGGCCAGACATCAATGAAATTGACGATCCATTACGTCTCAAGATACCACCAGATTTACCAGGAGATCGGTTAGAAGTTACACCAGAAACAGATACTTGTGAGGAAGAAGAATTTAATTTAGATGGCAAAGGTTGTGTGGTTCTTGATCTGACATATGGTGCCATTGCTTGCTTCGCAGATTGCAGAATTCGAAACTTTTTCAATATCTGTACATCAAAACGCGACCCCTCATGGAAAAACACAATTACATGGCAAACCTGCAACGCTAAATGTGACCGAATCAATAGAAATAAAATTAGTAGAAGACTTACAAACTCAGCATCCAAAAGTGGAAAAATCAACAAGTGCGTGTAAATCTAAATTACCACTTCCTCAATCCCATAATTCTCGATTTTGTAGGGAAAAGAATACTGTTGCCCGAAGGTTTCACTATATATACTTTCTAATATTACCCTATCTTCTATTACAGTAAGAAACAACAAATCATCATTAAGTTGTGACATTAATTAACTTGCATATTCCATATGCAAGAAGCTTTGAGACTACTATCCAGATTTAGCTGGAAGAAGTACATACCTGTGATCTTTTCAGAACTGAACGTTACCATTTACCTCGCAAACTTACGTTAGATATTTAAAATACACATATGGCGACAAAAGGCGCCTACCCAAGATGGAGGTTCTACCAGGTCCTCTTACCAAAGCTAACACCTATTACGTGTCTAGAGACTTAACGATCAACATATTCATTCTTAGCATTAAAGTGTCAAAATACGTCATACATATACTAAACATTTTACTACAAGTACAACCAGGAGTACTACACGACAAGAATTTCTACGACTTAATGCTTATTCAGGAATCTAAACAACAATTCATTACATAAAATCTCACAATTTTCCGTTTCTCATTATAATTCAAATTTACACAATGTGATGTCAAACTATAACAATAACAAACACCAACAACAAATATCTAACACAAACACAACTTATCACTAAACCACGAAAAGAAACTCACAGAGAACATAAACAGCATTCCTTGAAGATCCCCGAACTCCCGCTCTTCCAACACCGAATCAAACCCCAATCCCCCCTCCTCAAACTCTTCCATCACCGGACACCTAATCGGCGAAAACTGCAAATACAAAATCCCCTTATCCTCCTCATGAAAAAAACTAATCTTTCGAAACTTCAACCAATCTTTAAGCTCCTCACTAACACCCCCACCACTCTCGAACCCGAAAGTCCTATCAAGATTCCCAGAACCAAACACATTAGCATCAAGAACCCTATTAATCAACTGACCCACATCACAGTTTTGCCTACCAATAAACCCCACCACAACGACACCGTTTGATTGACCAACAAAAGGGGGATTAGGGTTTACCGAAATGGGTAAATTGGGGTGTTGAGGGGGGCGAATTAAGACCCGTTTTGGAGATGGGTTGGGTTTATTTAAGTCCATTTAGCAAATGGGTTTGATTTTATCAAGTGGGTCGTTGATGAATTAATCTGGGTCGGAGTGATTCATAATGGGTGTAAAGATTTAGGGTTTATATAAAAGGGGGTTTGGGGAAGGAGAGTGAAGAGATTATAGATACAGGTAAAGACTAAAGAGGGTTTATATATATCTGTCTTACTCAGTGTGTGTGTGTGTTTTGAAATAGAGGAGACGACCGTGAGGATTGAATTAAGGGACATTACTCAGCTCGTGTCCAAGGTTTTTTAATTTTTAGTAGAAATTTCAGTATCTTTTGTGATTTACCAGTTTTCATTTTGTTTATTTAAATGGGTTAAATATCAAATTTATCATTGAATAACTTGACATATATCATATTGCACACTGATAAATTTGGGATCTCATTTAAAATATTTTTAAATATATAAATATTAAATAAATATCTTTAAAATTTACACGGAAAGTAAAAATAATTTTTAATCGAGTTCTACACATTTTTCTTATATGCTACTTTAACCAAATGAAAAATTATGAATTATAGTATTTTTGATAATATATTTAGATTTTAAGAAATTTATTTACTATTTATTTTAATTAAATCAAAAAAAATAACCATAAAATTAAAAATAAATAGTAAATAAATTTCTTAAAATCTAAATATTTTATCAAAAATACTATAATTCATAATCTTTCATTTGGTAATGGTAACATTCAAGAAAAATGTGTAGAACTCAATGAAAAATTATTTTTAGTTCCCGAGTACATTTTAAAAGTATCCGTTTGATATTTAAGTCTTTAATAATGTTTTAAATGAGACCCCAAATTTATCAGTGTGCAATATGAGATATTTCAAGTTATTCAGTGACCAATTTGATATTTAACCCTTATTTAAATCTACTTTCCTATTCTATTATTTTTGTAAGTATAGAATAATTTGATCAACCGGGATGAACCGTGCATATTTAGACCGTGCATATTTAGACTATACTAGATTTTATATCCCATGCTATATATACGGTAATTTAAATTTTATTTAATTAACAATTTGCCTGTACTTCGTACACGACATCTTATTTAATTTAAAATGATAATACCAAAAATTTAACAAATTTGATTGATTTCTTAAAACATCTTATTTAATTTTAAATTGACAATACCAAAAATTTAACAAATTTGATTGATTTATTTAAAAGATATTGTATGCAATTATATAAATAATCAATTTTTAGAAAGATATTATATATAGTTATATAAGTATTTAATAAAATAATGATATGCTAAAATTTTTATAAAAAAATAGCATACAATTCTATTTTAACAATTTTGAAAATTTATTTAATCCATCAAAATCTGCAATAAAAGTAATAAATATTTTTATAAATATTGTTCTCTAATTGAAAACAATAATAAATTGTCTTCATTATTCAAAATGCAGAAATGATAATCACTTCACCCCCGATGCTCCAAAACATTAAATGGCTCCAAAAGATTAAACCTCATATAATATCAAGAACAAGAACATATTATATTAACTATGAGACCTCATAGTTAATATAATATGTAAATGTTGGAGAACAATGAGACCACATTTCAAGCAATTTTTAATTTTTTTGTTAATTTTTTTTATGAATGGATAGAGGGTAGAATTATAAGACTTTTGTGTGAAGATGCCCCTAGAGGGGCCCTTTAAAATAGCTTGAAATGTAGCGAATATGTGTGTTCTCACTGTTCTCATTTTATTTTTATTTTTTTGTTAATTTTTTTTATAAATGGATAGAGGGTAGAATTATAAGACTTTTTTTGTGAAGATGCCCCTAGCGGTGCCCTTTAAAATATCTTGAAATGTAGTGAATATGTGTGTTCTCACTATTCTCATTCTCACCAGAGCGTGACCATTAAACTGTATTAGTAAATTAATGTATGAAAATACAGTGTATATATATTATTAATATAGATTCTTTTATTAAAAAAAGTAAATTATACAATTAAATAAGCAAGCCAAAATATCAGATAAATATTCTAGTAGATTTATAGTTTATGTTCGAATTAGGGTCTTTCACCATGGCTCTCGCTTTCTGAAATTGTTGAATTTTTATTTTATTGACTTTATTATATTATATGTTCTTATTGAAACGAATATAATAATTTGAATTTGAATATATTTTTAAACTACTTATTTTGATGGGTTGTTAATTTTTTTGTGATCAACTTAGAGGGGTGACCAAAAATAAAATTAATGGGAATACATAAACCCATTACCCACGTTAAGATAAACAATACCTCTAAAATGGAAGTTGCTTATGTGGTTCAGGCTTGTTAATTACTTCAATACATCATTAGCTTGATCATCATGTGGACCATCTTTTTTTTATCACTTATGTTGTTGCTATGTAGTCTATCTGTAACTAACATCTTTCTCTTTATCACTTATGTTGTTTCTATGTAGTCTATCTGTAACTAAACATCTTTCTCTGCTTATAATCTATATTTATAAATGCAAACTTCCTCTTGTATTGTATTTTGTTTTCAATATTTAAAATTATGTAGCTGGAGGAGAAGATAAAGGCTGGAGGTGCAATCGTTGTACTACAACATTACTGAAAATAAGTACAATATCATAATAGAATTTTTTGTTCCAATCTAAATTGGGGTCGCTCCAAATGCTGTGTAATGACAAAAAGGGGCACTAAAGAAAAAAACAAGATTAAAAAAATGAAGGATAATATTGTTTACCAAAAACACAGGTCTCCGCAAGAAGCTCACTTATTCACTTTTATCTTCAAATAATATATGATTACAAATTATAACAATCACATTTTCCACTACCTATTCTCTCTAAAAAAGCCAACTAAACTGAAAAAGGGAAAAGTTAGTGCTTTTATATTTTAATATGGAGCTCAAGTGAAAGTGCTAAATATGAGGTCATATATGAAGTGAAATTGAACGCGAGTAAAGAAGATATTTAGAGCATAAATAAGAGCAATGTTGCCTGACCTAGAGGTTTAGGCTTGTGACGTGGGTCTGAGCTTCTAAGTATGCTATTCCATAGTCCCTTCGGAGACATTCGATGAAAAGTATGTTATTTCATAAGACCTTATGGTACGTAGCATGTATACCCCATGAACCTTAAGTTGAACAAATCCATAAAGAACATAAACTTGCTTGAAAACAAATAATGTCTATAAGTATCAAATTGAGTCCCAAGATTATTTACAAATAACATGGTCTGTACTGTGTCAATGTTATTAACTGGTAATCTTTCCAGCTACCTTTGTTATTATGACATGTAAAATCGAAAATTGAAAGGCCAAGCAAATATTTTAAAGGTACCTTTCTGGTGTCCTGTATATTATTATAACATCGGGTAATTCATTAAAAATTTAATTCTTAAATTCCAAACCAAAATCAAAACCAAACAAATATTATCTTGTCTAAGTTTTAATACTGTGAAATTGTTAGATATAATTGATGTGAATAATAATCAGTGTTTAAGTGTTACAGTGAAATATCAGAGTTTAGCTGGAAGTAGTCAGAGTTTAGTTAAACGCTGACAGATGGAAGCTCGACAGAGTTTGTTAAACTCTGTCTGGAGGAAGCGTCTACTGGTCAACAGAGTTTGAAGAATACTTGAAGATAATTAAGGAAGCAATATCTTTGAAGATTGAATAGCTGTCAAAGAGATTGTGTTGACTAAGGAGACGTGTAGCAATCATAAGTGATATCAATTGTATAGCTAATTTATAGGAGTATCAATTATCGATTGTATAGCAGCTGTATATCTTATAAATACAGTTAGGTTAACCCTAGAAGGGTATCGTGAAACGAATTATCATTCATTGTAACCTAAGCAGCTCTCTGTGATATTTTACATCACTGAGAGAGGAATTATTAATTCCAAACAGTTTTTAATTGTTAAAACGTGTGTTCTTGTTAATCTCTCATACAAATCTTGACTATAATTGTGTATTCGACCTAACAAGTGGTATTAGAGCAGATCTGTTACTTTATACAGTTTAAGATCCACACACAACTATAATCATGATAAAGATTCCTCCTCCATCAGGTTCAAGTTCTGAGAAGACTCCTACAACAGTGAGTCGTTATGAGACAATTAGGGTTCCTATTCTCAGGCCGGCAGACTATGCAATCTGGAAGGTGAAGATGACAATATTTCTGGAGGCTACAGATCCAGAATATCTTGACAGAATTTATGAAGGTCCTCATAAGCCTACAAAGCTATCTGTAGCTACTGCTGGTCAAGAAGCTAAAACAGTTCCAAAGGAAAAGAAAGATCTGACTCCTGAGGATATTTCATCTATTGCTAAGGATGCAAAGGTAAGGCATCTACTTCATAGTGCCTTAGACAATGTTATGTCTAACAAAGTGATTAATTGCACAACTGCAAAAGAAATCTGGGATGCTCTTGAAGTTAGATGTCAAGGAACTGCTGCTATCAAGAAGAATAGAAGGAACATACTCACACAGGAGTATGAGCACTTTGAGGCTAAATCTGAAGAAACCATGACAGAAACATTTGACAGATTTTGTAAACTGCTCAATGATTTGTCACTGGTTAATAAAGAGTATGATCCAGAAGACTCAAATCTCAAATTTCTTCTTGCCTTACCTGAAAAGTGGGATGTGAAAACAACCACTATTAGAGACAACTATGATCTTGCTGATATTGAGATTGATGAAATCTATGGACTGCTCAAAACTCATGAATTGGAAATGGAGCAGAGAAATAGGAGATCAAGCAAGAAGGCAAAGTCTGTTGCTCTTAAGGTTGAAGAGAAACCCTTTAAGAAGGAAGCATCAAGGAAGAAAGCTAAGGGAAAGGCTTTTAGTCATACATTATGAAAGTGAGTCATCAAACTCTGATGTTGATTCAAACACTGATGAATCATCTGATTTTGAGGAAAATGGCTGTTTTGATGGTAAAGACTTTCAAGAAAATGGGTTTCAAGAACTTCAAGAAGGGAAACAGGTTCTCTAAAGGTTCAAATTCAGACAGGAAGAGTTTCAGAAAGTCTGAGAGACAGGAGACTAAATCTGGGAAGAAAGACAAGTCTGAGATTCAATGCTACAAGTGCAAGGAGATGGGTCACTATGCTCCTGAGTGCAAGAAGGGTAAAACTGGAAAAGCACTCATCACGAAAGGCAGAGATTGGGTAGACACTTCAGACTCAGATGAGGATGTCAACTATGCTCTCATGGCTTCTATTGAGAATGTTTCTGAAGACTCTGAAAACAAGGTACCTCTAACTACCTATGCTTATAATACAGATAATATAACTGAATTGAGAATTTATCTTAAGGCATTGCATATCAGTTATAGGGATCAGACTTAGAGAATGAGAGAATCAAATCTGAAAATTCTGAACTTAAAGAGAGAAATAAAATTATTGAAGAGAAACTTGAAAACATGCAACAAGTTCAGAAAGAAAGAGATGATGTTGTTTATCTAGAACAGGATTTGCTAGGAAAATATAAGCAACTAGAATCTGAATTGGAGAAGGCAAATCACATAATTAAAACTTGGACTCATTCTGGAAAAGACACTCAAGAGGTTTTTCAGTCAGACACAGTTGGTTTAGGTTACTGTGAGGAAGATGAACTTAGGTTTCAAAATCAAGTCAAAATAAGAACACATCTTCCATCTAGAAAATTTGTTCATGGAATAAATGAACCTAAGTCTGAAGTTGAAAAAGGAGCTGTTAAGAAAGAACCAGTAAAAACTAGTGTTAAACAGGTTAATATTGGTTCAATGATAGATAAACAACTCAAGCATAAGCTTAAGGAGTAAAAATCTGTTAAGAAACAGAAAGTGTCTAGGAAGAATAGAAATGGTAAAGTAGGCATTACTCAAGGTAATTATCCAATGCTTGCTACTTTTGCTCCAAGAAAGACATGTCCTAACTGTGGTAGTACTAACCATCTTGCTAGTTTCTGCAGGAAGAATAAAAACATTAATTTTTTACCTTCCAAGTCTGAAGTAAAGAAAGATTATGTTAGAACTAGACCACAGACTTTATGCAAACATTGTGGTAGTACTTGGCATTCTATTTATACTTGCAGGAATTATCATGCTATTTATCATAATCACTATGAACTTAAGCCTAATTTGAAATGGGTTAGGGTTAATTCTACAGGTGTAAACTCTGAAAATGTTAGCTTAAACTCTGATAATGTGAATTCCGCTGCTAAAGCTAACAAAGTTAAGAAAGTCAAAGGATCCAAGCAAGTCTGGATCCTTAAATCTGACCTTAAGTGAATGTTTGTGATTGCAGGGCATCAGGGAGAGTACCCTAGTCGTGGACAGTGGATGTTCAGGACACATGATTGGAAATAAAACCCTGCTATCTGAGTATGTGGAGAAGGCTGGCCCAAAAGTTTCCTATGGAGATGGAAACATAGGACGTACTCTGGGATATGGCAATATCAATCTTGGAAGTGTCATCATCACAAATGTAGTTCTGGTTCCAGGACTCAAGCATGATCTGCTATCTGTGAGTCAAATATGTGACAGAGGATATCATGTAGATTTTCAGCATGAATACTGTGAAATCATCATTAAATCTACAGGGAAAGTTGTTCTAGTTGGACACATGTGCAATAATATCTATGAAATAAGTTTGACAACAAACTCTGATGGAAAAGCTGTGTGCCTGTGTACAAGAATGTCTAGTGAAGAGAGTTGGAAGTGGCATAAGAAACTCTCTCATCTGAATCTGAACAACATTAATGAGTTGATAAGAAAGGATCTTGTAAGAGGACTTCCAAAGTCTTTATTAAATGTTGATGGCCTGTGTGATTCCTGTCAAAAGGCCAAACAAAGGAAGTCATATTTTAAGAGCAAGTCTGAATCTTCAATTGTTGATCCTTATCATCTTCTACATGTTGATCTCTTTGGACCAGTGAATGTCTTGTCAATTGGAAGAAAGAAATATGCTCTAGTCATTGTTGATGAACACACCAGATACACTTGGGTGTATTTTCTAGCAAAGAAGGATGAAACTGCATTAACTCTGATGGAGCATGTGAAGCTGCTGGACAAAGGATTAAAACAAAAAGTCAAGATAATCAGGAGTGATAATGGAACTGAATTCAAGAATGCAACAATGGAAGAATTCTGCAAGAACAGAGGAGTGAAGCAAGAGTTTTATGCACCTGGTACACCATAGCAAAATGGTGTAGTTGAAAGAAAGAACAGAACCTTGATAGAAGCTGCCAGAACTATGCTTGATGAAGCAAAATTGCCAACATATTTCTGGGCAGAAGCAGTTCAAACTGCCTATTTTACTCAGAATGCCACTCTGAACAACAAACATGGAAAACACCATATAAGATGGTGAGGGAAAAGAAGCCAAACCTAAAATATTTTCATATTTTTGGGTGCAAATGCTTTGTGTTGAAAACTCATCCTGAACAGTTGACCAAATTTGAGTTAAAAGCTGATGAAGGAATTTTTGTTGGCTATCCACTGTCAACTAAGGCATTCAGAGTTTATAATCTGAGAACCAAGGTGATCATGGAGTCAATTTATGTGTCATTTGATGACAAGAAAATAACTGGACTTGAAGATGTAGATGAACATGATCAACTGCACTTTGAAAATGAAGACTTAATCTCTGATGAAGTAAACTCTGATGAAACTGATCTGACAAACTCTGTTGAAGCAAACTCTGAACCTCTACTGGTAAACACTGAAGAAACTTCTCAGCCACAAACAAGGGGAGAACCAGTTGAGGGGAGCACGAAGAATCACCTCAAAGTGATGACTCAAATACTGATAATGAGTCAGCTGAAAAATCTGGATCAAACTCTGATGACTCAAATTCTGAAAGTCTAAAATCTGATAGTTCAAACTCTGAGTAGTCAAATTCAGGGGGAGCCTCAGAGAATGAAGAAAGGTAACAAGAAAATTAGGAAAGCATGGATCAAATTTTGATAGAAGTCATATACCTTCAGCTAGGAAATGGACAAAATATCATACACCTGATTTAATTATTGGTGATCCAGATGCAAAAGTAAGGACAAGGAGTGCTACAACAAATGAATGCATGTTTCATGCATTCTTGTCTCAATCTGAACCAAGGAAGGTACAAGAAGCTCTTCAAGATGCTGACTGGATAACAGCAATGCAGGGGGAGTTGAATGAATTTGAAAGGAATGAGGTTTGGACCCTTGTACCAAGACCAAAGAATAGATCTGTTGTTGGTACTAAATGGGTCTTTAGAAACAAAACTGACAGTGATGGAATTATTACAAGGAACAAGGCAAGACTTGTGGCAAAAGGCTATTCACAGCAAGAAAGAATAGACTATGATGAAACTTTTGCTCCAGTTGCAAGATAGGAGGCAATAAGAATTTTTCTAGCATATGCCTCTCACAAGAAATTCAAGGTATTTCAGATGGATGTGAAAAGTGCTTTTTTGAATGGGAAACTTGAAGAAGAAGTGTTTGTTGAACAACCACCAGGATTTGTGGACACCAAATATCCAAATTATGTCTAAAGGCTAGATAAGGCACTCTATGGACTTAAGCAGGCACCAAGAGCATGGTATGAAACTCTGGCTCAATTTCTTCTAGAAAGTGGGTTCAACAGAGGTACAATTGATAAAACCCTGTTCTACTTTAAATCTGGGAGTGACTTGCTTTTAGTTCAAATATATGTTGATGACATAATTTTTGGGTCTACTAATGATAAACTCTATACAAAGTTTGCCAAACTCATGTAGTCCAGGTATCAAATGAGTATGATGGGAGAGCTTAGTTATTTTCTAGGCCTACAGGTGAAGCAAACAGATGATGGGATTTTCATAAATCAAGCAAAATATACCAGAAATCTTCTCAAGAAATTTGGTATGTTTGACTGCTCATCTGCATCAACTCCCATGGCAACAACAACAAAGTTGGACAAAGACATAGGAGTTTCAGTAGATATGACAAGCTACAGAGGCATGATAGGGTCTCTTCTTTATCTGACAGCAAGTAGACCTGATATCATGTATGCAATCTATCTCTGTGCAAGGTTTCAGGCAGACCCCAGAGAACCACATCTAACAGCTGTGAAGAGAATTTTCATGTATCTCAAGGGTACCATTAACTTAGGTTGTGGTATCCTAGAGAATCAGATTTCAAGCTACTTGGTTACTCTGATGCAGACTTCGCAGGCTGTAAGATAGACAGAAAAAGCACCAGTGAAAGTTGTCAATTTCTGGGTGACAGACTTATTTCTTGGTACAGCAAGAAACAGAAATCAATCTCCACATCTACAGCTGAAGCAGAGTATCTTGTAGCTGGTAGCTGTTGTGCACAGATTCTATGGATGAAGAATCAATTGCTGGATTATGAATTGAGGTACAGTAAGATTCCTATTTACTGTGATAATCAAAGTGTTATTGCTATGACAGGTAATCCAGTACAGCACTCAATGACCAAGCACATCAGCATAAGGTATCACTTTATCAGAGAACATGTAGAGGAAGGAAACATTGAGCTTCATTTTGTGTCTACAGAACAACAGCTTGCAGATATCTTCACCAAACCATTGAGTGAAGCTACATTTACAAGGGGTTAAGTATCAAAGTGGTCACTGAAGTGGAAGCCAAATATCAATTTGTTCACCAATCTTTACGGGGTATCATTTGAGTCATTAAAGTCATAATAAATATCAAACAAATACCTGTATATATGTACTCAGGAAGTAAAAGTAATTTTTCATTGAGTTCTACACATTTTTCTTAAATGCTACTATAATCAAATGAAAGATTATGAATTCCAGTATTTTTGATAATATATTCAGAATTTAAAAAGTTTATTTACTATTTATTTTTAATTAAAACAAGGAAAATGACAATAAAATTAAAAATAAATTGTAAATGAAATTTTAAAAATCTAAATATATTATCAGAAATACTAGAATTATTAACCTTTCGTTTGGTTATGGAAGCATTCAAGAAAAATGTGTAGAACTCAATGAAAAATTATTTTTGCTTTTCGAGTATATTTTAAAGATATCCATTTGATATTTATTATGACTTTAATGATTCAAATGATACCCCGTAAAGATCGGTGAACGAATTGATATATGGCTTCCACTTCAGTGACCACTTTGATACTTAATCCCATTTACAAGACTGGTAAATGAACTAGGAAGATCTCTGGTTTTGACTATAGATTATGGTTAGACTCAAAATTACTTATGTAATATGTTGCTCATGTTTCTATGATTATGTTAACTGCTATGTGAACTCTATTGTTAAACTCTGCTATGCAAACTCTGTTCGTATACTGTTAAACTCTGTTAGCATGCTCTGTAGGACATACACTGTTGACATGCTGGTTAAACTCTGATAAACTCTGATAATGTTATTGTCTGATATGAACACCGATGAAGAAATATGTATGAAGCATGATTCTCAGTAATTAATCATGAATCTTTCTAAGTTATTTGTGATCTTATCTTAGACTGTGCAGAAAATTACCACAAGCATGATACTGTTTCATTTTTATAGCATCTCTTAGTTTATCTATCCTAAACTCTGAGTCTGTAAATACTGTGTGCATTGCTTCTCATGAATAACTTCTGATGTTGATGACTTCTAAACTCTGTTAGTTAAACTCTGTTTAGTTAGATGCTGTAATTAGTAAACCCTCAAAGAAATTGTATATAGGATGTTAGAATTTCTTTCTGATTATGTTGTTCTAGGACGACCCAGGAACTTGCTGGTAAAAAGTAAGGGCTAAAATTCTCTAATTTTTGGTGACTAATCAGAGACTAGGAAGAACCAGGAACTTATCAAAAGATAAGGACTAAAATTCTCTAATTTTTGGTGACTAGTCAAAGACTAGGAAGACCCAGGAACTTATCAAAAGATAAGGGCTAAAATTATAGGATTTTTGGTGACTGGTCAAAGATTAGGAAGACCCAGGAACTTATCAAACTGATAAGGGCTAAAATTATAGGATTTTTGGTGACTAGTTACAACCTCTGATAAAAATAAATATAAAAAATAATAAAAAAAATAGTTAGAAAGGGGGTATAAGTTAGTTCAGAGTTACTGTATATCATCTACTACAGAGTTTAGCATTCATCACACATTCAGTGTTTACTATGAGACTTTGTGCATCCAGTGTTTATTGATTTACTTTATGGATTTTATGAAAAATTAGATGCTCTAAAAATTGAAGTGGTAAACTCTGCTATACACACACATATATTCACACTAGTGCAGTTTTTGAAAGGGTTACAGTAATAAAGTTGGAGAATTGACAAACACTGAAGAATTTTTGTCTAGTATTGTAAGGCATAATATAATGTAATATGTAATAGAGGACATATATAACTCAACTAGGATAAAAGATAAATAATATTAACTCTATACAGGGATCGTGAAATTTGAAGAACAGGCACCAACAAGGATCAAGTCGCTGAAAGAAGTTCATTAACATGATCAAGCCTTAGTGACAGAATAAGATGTATAGATGATTCAGTTGAAGGGCCAAAAGATTCCATGTATTCAAATTAATTGAAGATACTGCTGCAGGCTAATCAATTGGAATGCAACGAAGGTGTGAAGATCAAGATCAGTGCTAGTCACTTGTGAACCAGACCAGTGCACTAAGTGTCAGCACATACGAGAAGGATCAACACATTAATTCACAGAAAGAATTGCCAAAGCCTATTGACGATCAAGGACAGACATAATATCTCAAGGTACTGTCAAAAATTAATCTACTCTGAAAATTAAATAAGTAACAGATTAATTATTTATAAATTTTTATAAATACCTAAAATATCATATCTTTCAATTAATAATTTCTTCTCTCTAATTAAAACACGTTGACTTTTAATTAAAACATGATATTGCAATAATTAATACATACCCATAAATATGACATCATATCTTCTAACCACTAATAAAATCTATGCTATATTTTTTGAATTAATAATTCCAATGATTAAAAAAAATCTCAATTGCATTTTAAAACTTTACTAATAGAGGAAACTAAATATATAGTTTCATTATTTTTTACCTATAAAATCTTTACTAATGAAGTAAAGTAAATATCTAAATTGCATTTTAAATTATTACTAATCCAGGAAACTAAATATACAATTTCAATATCCTTACCTTTAAAATTTCATTTTAAAACATTGAAAATTTGGTCGGTCGGTTGGTTGGTCGGTCGGTACCTTTTTTTTTTACTTAATTACCCTTACTTAATTATAAATAAAATTTCTCCTAATAACTAATCAATTTCTGTTTTCAAGTAAAACATATTAAAATAATCAATTTTCTTCTAAAATACGTTACCTTTTCTATTTTCTTTAGCTAAAATCTCTTTTTTTCCAATTAAATGATGCCTTTACTTAATTATAAATAAACAATTTCCCAATAACTAATCAATTTTATTTTTCAAATAAAACATATTAAAATAATCAATTTTCTTTAAAAAAAACGTTCCCTTTTCTATTTCCTTTAGCTAAATCTATATTTTTCCAATTATATGGCGCCGGTCGGTCGGTAGCTATTGTTTTTACTTAATTACCCTTACTTAATTATAAATAGAATTTCTCCTAATAACTAATCAATTTCTGTTTTCAAATAAAACATATTAAAATAATCAATTTCTCTAAATTGCATTTTAAATTTGTACTAATCGAGAAAACTAAATATACAACTCAATTGCATTTTAAATTTTACTAATAGTGGAAATTAAATATCACTAACAAAATATAATAAAAATTCGTATAAAACGAATAATATCCTTTAGATTTTTAGTTAAAAATTAGAACTATTATATACTTATATAAAGGAGAAACGAGGGGATCTAAACCTCTACAATTATCCTTCATTTTTTTATTAATAATATAATTAATGATAATTAGCCGATTGTCTTTTTCAATTAAAAGATGTTTATTATAATTGATATGATATTACCTTTTATAAATACCTAAAATATCATATCTTCCGATCAATAATTTTTTTCTCTCTAATCAGCATTTGGAGCGACCCAATTGGATCAACCCAAATCTAAACCTCCACTATCATCCTTCTATTATCCTTCATTTTTTTATTAATAATATAATTAATGATAATTAGCTGATTGCCTTTTTCAATTAAAAGATGTTTACTTATAATTGATGATATTAACTTTTATAAATAACTAAAATATCATATCTTAAAATCAATAATTTTTTTCTCTAATTAAAACACGTTGACTTTTAATTTAAAACATTATATTGCAATAATTAATACATACCCAAAAATATGACATCATATCTTCCCACCACTAACAAAATATAATAAAAATTCGTATACAACGAATAATATCCGTTAGATTTTTAGTTAAAAATTAGAACTGTTAGATCTATTGATTAAATATATTACATGATTAAATTTATTTACTAATTGCATACCCAAAAATATGACATCATATCTTCTAGCCACTAACAAAATATAATAAAAATTCGTATACAACGAATAATATCCGTTAGATTTTTAGTTAAAATTAGAACTGTTAAATCTAATGATTAAATATGTTATATGATTAAATTATTTACTAAAATTTCAAGATTCGAATTCCGTCAACGATAATATTATCCTTCATTTTCTTAATCTTCTTTATTTATTTGATGCCCCTTTTTACCATTACACAGCATTTGGAGCGACCCAATTTAGATTGGATCGACCAAAATCTAAACATCTATAATTTTTTGTCATTACATAACATTTGAAGTAACCCAATTGGATCGACCCAAATCTAAACCTCTACTATTATCCTTTATTTTTTTTATCTTTCTTTATTTCTTTGATTCTCCTTTTTGTCATTACTCAAATCTATCTCTGTCATTTTTCACCTTCAAGTCCAAGCCGCTCAAATCTTCACACTACTGGATTTTGACGCATGTTTTGCACTTTTCAGATTTAAAAGCTGGATTTTTCACCAAATTAACATCTCAACCCCCTGAAGTAGGGTTAAGGTATGTGTACTAGACCTCCGTACGGGTCATATATGTTTGGTTCCGGTTTTTAGTTTGGCCATAAGAGTTAAGTTTTTATTGATTTCTGTTAGGCCGAATACACAATTATAGTCAAGATTTGTATGAGAGATTAACAAGAACACACGTTTTAACAATTAAAAACTGTTTGGAATTAATAATTCCTCTCTCGGTGATGTAAAATATCACAGAGAGCTGCTTAGGTTACAATGAATGATAATTCGTTTCACGATACCCTTCTAGGGTTAACCTAACTGTATTTATAAGATATACAGCTGCTATACAATCGATAATTGATACTCCTATAAATTAGCTATACAATTGATATCAATTATGATTGCTACACGTCTCCTTAGTCAACACAATCTCTTTGACAGCTATTCAATCTTCAAAGATATTGCTTCCTTAATTATCTTCAAGTATTCTTCAAACTCTGTTGACCAGTAGACGCTTCCTCCAGACAGAGTTTAACAAACTCTGTCAAGCTTCCATCTTTCAGCGTTTAACTAAACTCTGACTGCTTCCAGCTAAACTCTGATATTTCACTGTAACACTTAAACACTGATTATTATTCACATCAATTATATCTAACAATCTCCCCCAACTTGTTCATTAGCAAAAGTGCACAAGTTTATAATAATTGATGATGTAAAAACAATAAGACAAATACAGTGTTTAATATACAAACAGAGTTTAAGCTTCTACTTAACAAAATCTATAGAAAACAAGAAAATTCTTACAGAGCTTTATTCTTTAATTTCTTCAACATATGGTGTTGACCTGAGATAGTCTATAAGCAATCTTCTTTCTGCATTTTCAAGTTCCTTCTGCATAACCTCCTTAATCTCTTTCAGCTTAGGATCATCTTCACTAGTTTGGTAGATGGCAGATCTCAAAGAATAGATTTTGTTTCTTCTCATTTCATTCCCCAATCTGATGAATTGTGCTTTCTCTGACTCAGAATTAAAATCAAGAACTGTTATACCCAAATCTGTCTTCAGCTTAGCACTATTCTTCTTCATCTCAACAATCTTTCCTTGATAATCTCTGTACTTTGGGACATACTGACTGTTATATTTTATGCCTCTAACTGCCAAATTATGCAGCATCTTTTTTCTTAGCACATTTGCAGCTTGTTGAGTCCTTTGATTCTTCACTTTGAAAATATACAGAACATATTCCAATTCTTCCCAAAGCTTCAAATCAAGATCATACTCACCAATTTTATATACAGTCCCATCAGCCATGAAGTACAGAAGAAAATCTTTCTTTAACTCTTTTGATGAATTAACTGTACTGATTCCAGTCTGTCTAAACTCTCCTGAGTAACACCTTGACCTGGAACAGCCAGTGATGAAGGATCTTGAGGACTGGTATTCATTCTATTTTCTCTATAGGAGCCCAAACCAGATTTATCTAGACCTTGTTTACCCATTAGAGCTCTGCTTTGTAGAAAATTATCTCCAGCCTCACCAATCTCCAGAGTTTGTTCACGAATTGTTGGTTTCCCAAAAATCATTTGCAATTGAGCAGACAATGGCTTCTGTACAACTTGTGTAGGAATAGAGATTGTATTTACCTTCTTTGAAACCTTCCCTTCTTCAACAATGCCTTTCAGCTTTTGTTTAGCCTCTGCTTCTGTTGGTTTTCTAGACACTTGTATCCTCTGATCAGTACCAACATTTTCTTTGATAGTAATGCCTTTAAGAACAGGACTATGAGATTTTACATTCTTTTTGAATTTGTCAGACTTCAGAGCTTTCTGATGTTCTTCTTGTAGATTCTTCTCCTCAGCTTGAATGTCTGCAATAGTAACTCCTTCTTCTTTTTCCTCAAAGAACAATCTAGCAGCCAATTCTTCATCTATGTGTGGATTAGCAATTAATAACAAACTCTGAGTCTTTGAAGAACCCTGAGCATCAGTATTTACTCCATCAGACTTTGTCTTAGAAAACTTGCCAGATCCAGATCTTTGATTTAAACCTTGATCAACTCTTAATCTTTTCCCTTTATCATTTGCTCCTCCATCTTCAGCATCATCCTTCTGAGTCAGAGTTTGAGACTTTCTGCATTTAGACTTAGCAACTCTCTCCCCCTTTTTAACATCATCAGGAATCAATATAGATGTAATCAGCTCCAAGGAGGTAGCAATAGAATCAATCTTACCAGACAAGACAGTCTGATTCTGTTCAACTTGACCTAGCCTTTGAAACAGAGTTTCTTGAGCTTTAGAAAAGTTCTGAAACTTTGTTTGATTATCTCTCTGCATGGTCATGTCTCTAGCAACAACATCAGCTCTCAGATCAGTTATGGCCTTTTGAGACTCATCAAACCTTTCATTCAAATTCTTGACCTGAACAACAGTTGCTTGCAGACTTGAAAGAATATCAAGATTTGAAATTTTCTTGGCAGATTGATGCACAAATTTAGCTGCTCTTTTTCTTGGAAAAATGCAATCCTCTTTATACCAATTCTCAGAGAAGGGCAGATTGATGCACAAATTTAGCTGCTCTTTTTCTTGGAAAAATGCAATCCTCTTTATACCAATTCTCAGAGAATTTGACAAAATATTCTTCTTCAATCTTATTTTGATGTGAAGGTTGAGAAAAAGGTGTGTGCTTTGCATCAGTTTGAACTGGTATGCTCTGAGAAGAGTTAGACTCTGCACTCCCTTCATCTTCAACATCAGCATTTGCATCTGCAACTAGATCAATCTCAGCAAAATGCACTTCAGCTTCAACATTCTCTGCAACAGTCTCTACAACAGTCTCTGCAATTTTATCAGTAACATTCTCTACAGGTTGTTCTTGAGTTTCAACAGACTTTGCATTATTACCTTGGTCAACTTCTTCACCTTTTTCAGTAGTTTGGTGAGCATCAGAGAATAACTCAGTATGAGTTGCTACTTTTTCATCAAGGACTACAGTAGGCTGATTTGCTGTACCAGTTTCTCCAGAATTAGCAAGGACAGGTGAGATAGGAACATGAATAGGATCAGAGAATGGTATGAATGTTTCAACAAAATCATCCATAGCAGCAAAACCATTTCTGTTTTCTGCAATCAGCTATGCATCTTCAATTGCTTTGACAACCTCTTCTTCAGTATGTATCTCAACAGCAGGTATTTCCTTAGAAATCACCTCTGGAGCTTCAACATTAACCTCTTCATCAGATTCAGCAATTATCAATCTTCTCCTCTTGTATGTAAGCACCTCAGCTACTACTTCTTCTTCATCAGAGGTTGAATCTTCATCTACAATAGATGGTGATGAAGGCCTATTTGCTCTTTTCTTTGGAGCCCTTTTAACCTTTTTTACAGCAATATGCTTGGTTCTACCTCTTTTCTTTGGTTTAGCTTGTGGAAGAGGTGGTTATTGTTCAGGTTGAGGTTGAGTGGTTGCTGGTGTTTCAGTGTTTGTGTGGTGTGGAGGTTCAGTGTTTGGTTCATTATTTTCAGGTTGAGTGGGATGAGGTTGATCAGTGTTTGCAGGTTATGAAATTGAAGGCTCAGGCTGTTGTGGTTCTTGAGGTTGATTGAGAAAGTTTTGAAGGGCAATGGGTAAAAACATAGCAGGTAATTCCCCCTTGGTTGCATCCTTATTTGTCAAATCAGAGTATATTCTTTTATTGACTTTAAAAGGCTGAATAACATCATCCTCAGCAATTGTAATACTAGGCACACAAGTAGTAAACAATAATTGACAAAATCTAGCAAAGTAGACAGTAGTAGACTCTGACAATCTATCACCTATGTTCATTAAAACAAGTCTACCAAAATCGAAATTACTGTCATAGAGAAGAGAATACCCAATTTGTAGACTGTCAGTAGGAATGGTATCCCAGTTTGTGACTTTCGTTCCAAAGGCCCTTGTTATACAATCGAAGAAGAAACTCCACTCCTTCTTCAGCTGTGGCCTCTTCACTGATCCAAGTTTTGCTAAAGGACCTGAATACCCAATTTGCTGTAACATCTCTCTTAGATGTTTCTCACCAACAACACTGTATGAGGAGTGTGTATCGAAACCCATGGTTTCTCTGACAGTAGTTGGAGTAATCACATACTCTATTTCTTCATGTGTGAATATGATTGAAGGAGTCCCATTCTCTCCTCCATCGTCGTAAGTAGAGTTCTGCCAGAAGGAAACAATCTGTGTGGCAGAGAGTGTTGGTGGTTCAACTAGAGCTTGACCAATTTTCGAATCCCTCGAGAAATTCTGAATCAGATGAAATGCCTCTGAAACGTTTTCATTGTTCAATGGGGCTGCATAATTATTAGAAACAAACAATAACCCTTGAGCAGTAAAAGCTTTGGTGGCCATTAGAATCCATGTGAGAAGAAAATATTAGAGAAAAATATGTGTATGGAAGGTGTTTGTGAAAATGCGCAAGAGAGAATAAAATAACTGAGAGTAATTGTGTATGCAAAGTAACTGTGAGTGGGTGTGTAAGTGGGTGAATGAATATGAACCGTGTAAGTGAAATGATTAGTTATGTAATTAAAAATTAAAACCAATCGATTTAACATTAATACATGCAACCAGTTACCATGTGTAAGTGGGACACGATCCTAGAGAAATGTGTGAGTGGGACACGCGGCACACCGCACATATCTAATGGAACAACTTTGTACGCTCAGTAATTATAACAATAATTACTGCGAATCTCTCTCCTATTACCAATACACTTTAACACTCTAATACTTATTAACAGTTGGCAGTTAACGCTTTTTACCCCAATTATAGAAATTGTCTGAAATAAAATATACCTTAGAGTACTTGTTAGGTCCAGAATAACGTAGAAGGGGGGTTGAATACGTTATTTCGAAATATTTGGATTTTTGAGATGTGAAAAATAAGGTCAACAACTGAATCGAAATAATACAATCAATTCGGGAAAATATCTTTGAATTGATAAAAACCGAGGGGTGTTACAACTTCTAATCCAGTGGATTAGCTTCAAAAACCAGAACACTCCTAAGGATAGTTTAGGCACGAGGACCTTCTACCCGACACTTCCTGAAAGCGGGCTAAGCCGGCTTTCCTACTAGATGGACTGTCTAGCAGCTTACACAGAGAAGATATAAGAGAGAGAAGAAAGAGTTGTATGTTGAGGTGTGTTTTGAAATGAAATACAACATGCCTATTTATAGATTTTAGAAAGTCACTATTTGGCAGTATTCCAACAACCCCCAAATACTATCCAACAACCCTAACTACTATTCCAACAACCGCAGTTACTATTCCAACAACTGCAGTTACTATTCATATGAATAGTATTATTCATATGAATAGTGAATTCAGTTACTATTCATATGAATAGTGATTTTGGTTACTATTCATATTCTCTTCTGTTTATTTTGCTATTTTAATTCATCTCAGAAAATAATTCAAGTACCAGATTAATTTAATTATTTTGTTATAAATAATTAATCTGTTACTTATTTAATTTTCAGAGTAGATTAATTTTTGACAATACCTTGAGATATTATGTCTATCCTTGATCGTCAATAGGCTTTGGCAATTCTTTCTGTGAATTAATGTGTTGATCCTTCTCGTATGTGCTGACACTTAGTGCACTGGTCTGGTTCACAAGTGACTAGCACTGATCTTGATCTTCACACCATCGTTGCATTCCAATTGATTAGCCTGCAGCAGTATCTTCAATTAATTTGAATACATGGAATCTTTTGGCCCTTCAACTGAATCATCTGTACATCTTATTCTGTCACTGAGGCTTGATCATGTTAATGAACTTCTTTCAGCGACTTGATCCTTGTTGGTGCATGTTCTTCAAATTTCACGATCCCTGTATAGAGTTAATATTATTTATCTTTTATCCTAGTTGAGTTATATATGTCCTCTATTACATATTACATTATATTATGCCTTACAATCTCCCCCTATTTGATTGTTAGGGTTTGACAAGCAAATTCCTAGAGAATAACTCAACTGATACAAGAAAAATGAAATACAAAGATAAATAATATTAAAGTGCATTCTGGATCATATATATATACATTTTCCAGATTTCTAAAAATTAACCAAGTGCAAGACAATTGTTCCTGTAGACTGAACATATCTTCAAGTTTGCCTTTGCTTTCTTTCCACATAGCACTAATACTCCTGTTATGCCCAAATCTGGCATAATAATTATCATGATTTAATTAGCTGAATTAAAGGTTCATTATCTACAATGGGCCTCGAAGATGAAGATTGGGTCACTAAAAGCCCACTATTGGAATCAGCCCAGCTTAACTAGAGGGCCATCTCGCTTCTTATCAAATACAAGGGATCGCTTCGTATGACTCCCGTCAAGGGATCGCTTCTTGCTATCATTATATCTGCAAACACAGGATCGCTATCTCACTCTCTGTTAGAAGGCTCATAGCTAGATCCCGCGAGGTCACGTGAGTATCTCTACATTTGGGTTCGCTTTGCATGACTCGACTCCTCGAGGTCGCATGCCTCGATTATGCTGCATCTCTGTTAGCCTCGCTTGTGAGGTCACATTCTTGTCCATGCGAGACCATCGGTTTCCTTCTATAAATCATGGATCATGGATAGGATCAACAACTCACTGCCACATCAGCCCTAAACGAGTGGGCTTGGGCTATTACTTATCCTCTAAAACCCTAGCCCAGCTAGGTAACTTGTTACCCAAGAACTACGTATGGCTTGATCCCTATAAATAGGGTACGTAGGCACCTTGATATGGATGAGAAACACTTCACCCTTGAAATCACCTATCAAGCTCAGCCACATTTACACACATAAACCCTAACCCGAATTCTTCTTTATAAGCTTTATATCCGTATTTAGCTCCTTTAATCCAGCAACCTCCAAAATATTGTTATACAATATTCTCCCTATAACATTTGGCGCTAGAAGGAGGGGCTAGTCATTGATTGGGAGAACGATGACTAAATCTCACAAGAAGAGAAATGGTGAAGGGGGAACACCGGGATCACATAGGAGGAATATGGATGATCCCCAGAAGGACACACTAGAAGGCGAAGCGCGTAACGAGGGGATCGAGGATGATTTTGAGAAGGATAAAACGCCCCCTGTCGTTCAACAGGTGGCCTTGCCTGGCGAAGTCATGACATTTTTGAAAGGCCTTGGAGACCAAATGATATAGGTAAGAGAAAAGATGGCCAAGATGGAGAAGAGGCACAGTTCTAGGGGCTTCAAAAGGAATACAAGGACAGGGGATCGAACTCACCAAGCAGAAAGTAGCAAGGGTCCCGCCAAGAAGCTAATTGAGGACTTTGATGATGTGGTAACGGATCGGACGAACCCCGATTGGGAAGAGGAGGTAGCTATTATTGATAAGGAGGGATCGAAAGCGAAGCCTGCCTCATCAGAAGGACGGTCCGTTAGTGTCTTTGACCGAGTTGGAAAGAAACTCAGTGAGCATGATCTCCGTCTCAAGTTGGTAAAGCTCAAAAGTAACAAAGATGGAGGGTCTAAAAATAAGAGTAAGGGCTCTCATCAACCTTTATCTCCTCGAAAAGATCGTGAGCGGTCACATCGTCGCGTTGACAGACCCCCCTCTCCTCGCAGAGAGCGTGAGCGGTCCCATCAGCGCGAGGACAGACCCCCTTTCAATCGAGAGCGTGAACGATCCCAGCATCGCGAGGAAGACCCTAAAAATAAGGATCGCAGGAATGATCAAGAAGAGTCTAGTGCCCCAAAAAAGACTCAATCTCATCATGCAAGTACTGGAGGAAAGAAAGATGGAGACAAAGAGGCTAGGATTGGGGATTATAAGTTAGAAGAGTTGAAAAAAGCATTGGATGAGATGAACAACGAGAAGGGGATTTTTAGCAATATGGGTTCCTCCTCGCCTTTCACTCATGAGATCCGCACTGCTCCATTGCCTTTAGTATTTCGAGGTCATCACTCTGACATGACCTATAATGGGGAGACTGATCCAGCTGAGTTTGTTATACGTTTCAACAATGAGATGGAAGTGTATCAAGTGTCACAGTTGGCGAGGTGTAGGTTGTTCGCAGCTTCGATAAGGGGAAGTGCCCAGCAATGGTTCTCGAAGCTGGGATCCCTAGTTGTCATAGATTCTCGGGAACAGTTCGTGGACATCTTTATTAAACAATTTCAATCTTCAATGCTCTATGCACCCCCTGTGTCCACACTGGCGAATATAAAGCAGAAGGAAGGAGAGACTTTGCACGACTACTTCAAGAGGTTCAACGCTGAAGTACCTCGTGTGCGAGGTGCCAATGACGAGGCTGTGAAGAATTTCCTGATTGCAGGGGTAAGGGAAGGAACTAAATTCTGGGAGAAACTACAAGAGCAAACCCCTGTTACACTTTCGGAGTTACATAGGGTCGCTGTGCCCTTCAAGCGCGTCGAGAAATCACTGGCAGATCTAAAAAGGAATAATGAAAGGAGTAGCAGTTGGAGTAGAAATAGAGGAGTAAAAAGAAAAGACTCCAGAAGTCCAAGGCAAAGACGGGATCGAAGCCGAAGCCCCAGCCCAAAAAGGAGAGAACGCGATCCCTTGAGGCGATCCCCACCTCGAGATCGCTTTGCTAGAAATGAAGACAGGTTCGTCCCTCTGGTTGCTCCGATTGAGCACATTTATGCTGTCAATGCGGACAAAGGAATGTTCAAACGACCCACACCAATGGGTTCAAAGGGAACTGCGGACACTAGCAAGTATTGCGCCTTCCATGAATAAGCGGGGCATGCTACTAACAATTGTTGGCAACTTAAGCAGCAAATTGACCAATTAATTCGGGATGGAAAATTAACTGAGTGGGCGGTTCGTGAAGCAAAAAAGCATCAAGGGAATCCCGGTAAACAAGGGGTGGGGTATCATGCTGTGCCACATGAAAAGCAAGATGAGCCCCGCAAAGACAGGGAAAAGCGAGCTGGAAGTATACATGTAATTATTGGAGGTCCCCACATTGGGGGGAAAGTAATAAAGTTAGAGAAAGATATGCACGCGAGGCCAGGGATCGACCCCTCACTAATGTGCATCATCTACAAGAGCGACCTCCAAAGTTGTTTAAAGGTGAAGACACAAACATTAAGTTCACTGAGGAAGATGCGAAGTGGGTTCATCATCCCCACTCTGATGCACTTGTGGTCCGGGTTCGCATTGGATCCCAAAATGTCTATAGGGTCCTTGTTGATAATGGAAGTGTTGTGAATATTCTTACATACGAAGTCTACAAGAGGATGGGATATGTTGATAAGGATCTAATACCCACGGTGGGGCATCTTTATGGGTTCACTGGAGCATCTGTTAGTGTAAAAGGCCTCGTTCGGCTCCCCATCACTCTAGGGGACGAGCCTTGCATCACCACGCAGATCGCTGACTTCATGGTAGTAGATCAACCATCTGCTTACAATGCAATAGTGGGAAGGCCCATCCTGAAGGAAATGAGGGTGGTGACATATATCTATCACCTCTCTATGAAGTTTCCCACTCCTCATGGTGTTGGTTGTGTGAAAGGAATCCAACATGAATCTCGTGAATGTTATAACAATGCCTTGAAGGCTGCAGAAAAGGGGGGTGGCTTTGTACCAGGAAATATGGAATGTAACATAATATCAATTGAAGAGCTCCCAGATGATTACTTTGAAGGCTTGGGTATCCAGGTGGAGCCGATCCCAGGGGCACTCATGTTAGAGGCCTCGCAGCCTGTGTTAATTCTCCAGGAAGGAATCGTTGAAGAGGCTAGTGACGATGAGGAGAGCCCAGAACAAGCTGCAGTGCGAGCCCGAAAGGGGAAGTGGGTTCACAAGAAAACTTCAACCTTGGTAGACCTGCCTAATGGAATAACTCAAGAGACCACAATAATAAATGAGTATGGACATGTAGGAGCGATCCCTGCTACAGAAACGATGTCGCCCTCACCACAAAATGGGATCGCGAGGAGAAATGAAGCAGAATCTAGCACGGCTCAAGAATTTGAACTTGATTTAGATCCTCGCATCCCAGAACATGTTGATCGAGCCGGGGCCGCAGAGGATACCATCTCTATCTTAGTCGATGCCAAAGATCCGGCCAAAGTACTGAAGGTCAGGTCGCAACTTAATCCAGGGCTTCGCGAAAGGCTCGTTAGTTTTTTGAAAGCCAATTTGGACGTGTTCGCCTGGTCTCACGAAGATATGATTGGAATTGATCCTAATGTTATGTGCCACAAACTCAACTTGGATCCAAGCAAAAAAGGAATAAGGCAGAAGAGGCGACCCATAAGTGGTGAGCGAGCCGAGGCACTCAAAGAATAAGTTGACAGACTCCTCGAGGTCGGCCTCGTTAGGGAATCTTTTTACCCTGACTGGCTCGCGAACCCCGTTCTTGTGAAGAAGCCTAACGGGAAGTGGAGAACATGTGTGGATTTTACTGACCTCAACAAACATTGTCCCAAGGACAGTTTCCCACTACCAAGGATCGATCAGTTGGTGGACTCAACAGCTGGGCACGCACTTCTTAGTTTCATGGATGCCTATTCGGGGTACAATCAGATACCGATGTATGGCCCTGACCAGGAGCACACTTCGTTCATCACTGATAGGGGTCTCTATTGTTACATAGGAATGCCCTTCGGTCTTCTCAATGCTGGGGCCACCTATCAACGGCTCGTTAACATGATGTTCGAGAAACAAATTGGGAAAACAATGGAAGTGTATATAGACGATATGTTGGTAAAATCTAAGGAGGCTGGGGATCACATCACTCACCTCGCAGAGATGTTTGATATACTGAGAAAATACAGGATGAAGCTTAACCCCCAGAAGTGTGTATTTGGGGTCGAATCCGGGAAATTCATAGGGTTCATTGTCAATCATAGGGGCATCGAAGCGAACCCTGCAAAAATAAAAGCTTTAATGGACATGCGATCCCCAAGAAGTGTGAAGGAGGTTCAGAGTTTAACAGGAAGGATCGCAGCACTCAATCGGTTCGTTTCCAAGTCATCAGACAAGTGCCAAGAATTTTTCAAGGCAATCAAGAAGGTGAGGAAGGATTTTGAATGGACCCCGCAGTGCGAGGAGGCATTTCAGAAAATTAAGGAGCATTTGGGATCGCCACCTCTACTCTCCAAGCCCCGTGAGGAAGAAACACTCATTGTGTACCTCGCAGTGTCAGAGCATGCCATCAGTGCTGTTTTGGTTCGCGGGGAGGAAAAAGTTCAGTATCCTATCTACTATGTTAGTCGACGAATGATAGAGGCAGAGACTCGCTACACTAATATGGAGAAACTTGCTTATGCCTTAGTATTGGCCTCGCGAAAGTTAAGGCCATACTTTCAGGCTCACAAAATTGAGGTTCGCACATCCTATCCTCTAAGACAAGTGATGCATAAACCAGAAACATCAGGAAGGCTCTTGAAGTGGACTATGGAACTGAGTCAATTTGACATCGAATATAAGCCACGAGGGCCTCTAAAGGGTCAAGCTCTAGCAGATTTTATACTTGAATTTCCTCCCTACATTGAACAAGGTTCCTGGGCTCTCATACCGATCCCTGAAAAGGCGAGTAGCAAGGTCAAAGCAGAAAATTCGGCCTCGTGGTGGGAACTTTTTGTGGATGGTGCCTCTAATAAGGAAGGAGCAGGAGCAGGGATCGAGCTTGTTACTCCCGAGGGTCGCAGAATACGAAGTGCAGTTCATTTTACATTTGGAGCATCTAACAATGCAGCTGAATACGAGGCCCTAATCATTGGTCTCAAACTTGCAATTGAAATGAAAATTGAAAATCTCAATGCGTACAGTGATTCTATGCTGGTCACAGGCCACATTGGATGCGGTTGGCAAGCTAGAGGGCCTCAAATCGAACTCTATCTGCGATGTGTACAAAGATTAATGAAGTCATTTAAACAGGTCAAGGTAGAATTTATCAGGAGGGCAAAAAATCAAGGCGCCGATGCCCTAGCAAAATTGGGTTCGCGTCGCGAAGCCACCTTACTTGGAGTCATACCTTTGGAAATTCAAACGAAGCCTAGTGTCCCCGAAGAGTTTATCATGGAAGTAGCGAGCCTAGAACTAACCTGGATGACCCCTATATGGGAGTATGTGAAGAATGGGGTACTACCTCACGATAAAAAGGAAGCAAGAAAGTTAAAATATCAGGCTGCTTGCTATGTTATTTATTATGAGGTTCTGTATCGAAGAGGGTTTAACACTCCGGTCTTGAGGTGTGTAGATGGTGATGAATGTAACTATATTCTGAGAGAGGTCCATGAAGGTATTTGTGGGAACCATTCAGGAGGTAGTTCGCTAGCTCAGAAAATTCTTCGTCAAGGATATTTTTGGCCCACACTTAAAAGGGATGCATTTGAGTTTTCTAGGAAATGCGATGCTTATCAAAGGATCGCTAATTTCAGCAACGCACCGGTCTCTCAACTCACTTCGCTCACGAGCCCATGGCCCTTTGCTATGTGGGGGATCGATCTAATTGGGGAACTACCTAAGGCTAAAGGGGGAGTTAAGTATGCAGTGGTGGCAGTGGATTATTTTACTAAGTGGGCCGAGGCTGAGCCACTTGCAACAATCACTGCCAAGAAACTAAAGGATTTGTTAACTCGAATAACTTGTAGAAGGGGGGGTTGAATACAAGTTATATAACCGTGTCTGATTTTTGCTTGATTATATGAACAAGAATAAACGAATGAATCAAACTCTGTTTGTATTAATAAGATCAAATACAAACTCTACCAAAGGTGTACAATACCTTTAGCAGCTGCTGACAATACAAATCTCTCTCTCTGTTTGTTTCGAACTTTCGAATACAAACCTTATACAGAGCTACGCACTCGAACTTTTTCCTCACGAGCTACACACATACGCTTACAATGCACGCTCTTTACAATGATATTGAGAGAGTATTTATAATGCTACCTATCAACTAATAACAGAAAGATATAATCTATACATGACAATGTTCTGCCTTCTAGTCGATAGTTTCCATCAATAGAAAACTCTTTCCTTCATAATATCTTCTTGCTTGTTCTTCAAACAACGATCCTGTTTTATAGCACTTGCCAGTTTCTGTAGCATCCATAATGACATCATCAGTAACAAGACAGATATCAGGATTTCATCTTGCATCAGTATCTGATCATCATCAGTATTAGACCGTCATCAGGATTTGCCCTTGTTCCTGACATGTAGTCTCCGATACACTGTTCATTCCTGACTAAACTGTACAGATAACTGTCTTATACATAAATCCTATATTAAGTACTAAATCCTTTATAAGATCAGGATTACAAGAAGTATAATATGTAAATTCTATTCTTAACATCACAACTTATGAATTATTCCTAACAATCTCCCCCTATTTATGCTTTAAAATCTGAAGCATAAATCCAAGTTGTGAATGTCAAAACATATAACAATACAACCAGAATAGAATTTATGAATGTAGAATTATGAAGTTAAGTACCTCCTTCCCAGATGTAGACATTTATCTAGTACTTAGAAGAAAGAATTTTAACTATTAATGCTGCTCTTCCTTTACCACTTCCTAGCTGAGATTCACCACTGTCACTCCTGGTTCTTCTTTTTACTTCCCTTTGTCTGCTCTTTATCTCCCCCAGCTTTATCTCCCTCAGTCTAGTGGGGTTGTTGTTGTTGTCTTTGAATTGTCTTTATCTCCCCCTTTTTGACATCAGCAACATTAATTCCAAGAGATTCAGAAACAGAACAAATGATATTCATCAGAACTGCTTGATTTTCCATAATTGTGACTTGGTTATCTTCAAGTGATTGAAGTCTTGTTTGCATAGCAATTTGAGAATTCTGAATATCTTTCAAAACATCAGAATGAACTTCAATGTTGGAAGTGCTTCTAGTATCTTCAGTATCAGAATCAGAAAGAACTGTATCTTCAAGTCTTGTAGAAGAAGTTGCTTGAGTTGTATGATATTCAAGTAATAAAACCTGATTAGAAGTATCAACATCTTCATCTTTCTGATCTGGAACTGAAACATGATCATCATCTCCTTCACCAGTATTCTGTGTACTAACATCTTTGTAATAACCCGGATTTTTCAAGAAATGATTTTATTATTATTTCAATAATAATAGTGTTTTCCTAAAATGAGGAGGAATTTTTATTTTATTTTATTTTATTATTCAATTATTTAATTATTTTCGGTTAAGTGGAGCCTGGTGCTCCTATTTAAAATTTTATTGACTGAGTAGATACCCCGAGTCAATAGTTCATTTGTACAAAGATTAATTTTGGAATGTTTATTTAGTAAAGGTTTTATTTTAAATTATTGAATAATTTAGAGATTTTAAAATCCTTAGAAAATGTTTATTTTAATTATTTGAGGATTTACAGAAATTACTCGATTAATTTATAATATCGAGAATTTGAGATTTTACTAAAACAATAGCGTTTGTAGTATTTTTATAAAGACCTGTAAATTGTGAATTATGAATCACAATTATTATTTTTATGATTTGTTTTTATAAATTATTAATATTTGTAAAATGCATATCAATTTAGAAAATTGAGATTTAATTCCAATTCTTTCTCCAAAAGTCTTTAAAAATATTCTAGTATTTAATTATGCTAGAAATTTTATTTTTACAAATTAGAGTTATTAGTGTAAAATATTATTTAAAGTGTGTAGTGTTTAAATGTATTACTTTTTGAATAGTGTTGGACATGAGCCCATTAGGGTTAAAACACACCACAGATACATACACACACGGGAAACAAACACAGCCGCACAAAAATAGATCGGGGAGGGGGAAGAAATCAGTGGGGGGGGAGAGAAGAGGAGAGAAGAGAGATTGGGGGTTTGATTTTGGAACCAATTAAAACCTATACATACATATATATGAGCGTGTGTGTGTGTATGTAGTGTGGGCGATGCAACGCAGCGGGAAGAGGGAGACCACCGCGCGGTGGCAGGTGGCCGGCGGTGGTGGCGGCTCTCCGGCGGCGCGCGGAGAGGAGGCAACAGCGGGGTGGAGAGAGAGAGAGAGAAAGAGAGAGAGGAGGGAGAGATTGTTGCGGGGAAATTGATTAATTCGGGAGGTATAATCTCGCATCTCCATATCTATTTAATTTTCGTAATTAATTAGTTAAGTGTTGTAATTTAATTAGATTTAAATTGTGTGTATAGATAGTAGCATAAATGCAAAAACTGCTACTGTAATTCAGTTCGTTCAGGGCCTATTTCAAACCCGATCTGAAAATGGACTACATATTCAGAATCCTTGCGGAAAAATACATGGAATACACTATTGAATCATGTAAATTGGATTAAAAATGAGTGAGTTATAGCCGGTCAAAGTTAGGCCATTAGAGTTGACTTCGGGAATTTGTAGTTAAATCTTAATTTTCGAAGTTGGATTCAAGTTTTTGGAAAATGTTGGTTAATTATTTTTCGGGAGTCCAAATTGGGATTTTTGGAGAATATTAGAGTATTGATAATTTGGATTATTGTTGAGTTTAATTATGAGTCCGATTAAAGGTTCGGGTTAGTGATTGTTAATTGTTAAATTGCTAATTGTTAATTGTTAGTGAGTAATTATGAGTTGTCGGATAATATATTTGGGTTAGTTGTCAAGTGCTAATTGCTAATTGTTAGTTTCCAATTGAAATTGCTAATTGCTAAGTGCTAAGTGCTAATTGTTATTGTCATATGAGGTATAGTTATAAGAGTTGGCTTATCGGTAAATGTTTATGTGCTAAATGGTATAAGTCGGGTCGTAGTAATTGTTAGAAGTCATAAGTGCCAACTACGTGGTGTTGGCTTAAATGTGGATAAACTTAGTTTACTTTTCCTTATGTGCTAGTTGCCGCATGTTTGGGCGGGTACTTTTCCTTATGTGCTAGTTGCCGCATGTCTGGGCGGGTACTTTTCTTATATGTTTACTTTTATGTTGCTGCAAGTTGAGGCAGCTTTTATTTTATCAAAAGCAGGGTTATAAATTGTTTTGTTGGCATGGAGGGGCTGAGCCCATAGTCCGATAAACGAATACTACATGCCGAAATTTTCTAAAAATCCCCTGCATTTTAATTTATTTAACTTATTTGATTTCAAGGGTTTAAAGGTATGATTTGGGTGTTAACTGTTTATGTGTATATGTGTTAAGTGAATTAATTCGAGGATTATGTGCTAATTCGAGGATTAAATGTGTCTTGAAGATTAAATGGGTATTATGAGTCTTTATCGAGGGCTAAGTATGTTTTGAGGATTATTTGTTAATTAACTTGTGACAAGAGTATGTCAATAGTATTAGGGTCAAAAGTGTTAAGTGGAGTTTTGACTAAGTGTTATAATTGTGTAGTGTTATGATGTGTTAGTACTAGGAAATGTTCACTTTATATAAGGGGACTCTTCCCGTGTTGTTTGCTATTACTAAATGTCTTATGTGCATTAAGTGCTATTAGAGTAGTCAACTATAGGGAGGACACCTATAGTTTGACTTTATGATTATTTAGTGATAATCCCGAGTTGAGTCTACTCGATATACGTGGTATGACTGACACGTACTCGTAACCATTTCAGTACCATTAGGGCGAAATCAAATTGGAGCGACGTGTATCCAAAAAGGAAGATCGAGACGTCAGGTAAGGTCCATGGAATTACTTGGACGAGGTGCGAAGGATTGGTTCGCGGTTTCTGTTTTCTGCTAAGGACCAGAGGCAAGTTTATTTACACATACTCTATCGTTCAGAGTATACCTATTTTGAATTATATAAAATGTGCGGAAAAAGGTTTTTAATCCCTAACTGCGAGTTTTTAATCTTGTGCTCCTTCCAAATCATTTTATTCTTGACTTTGCTAGCGATATTAAATCCTTCTCGTGCAATAATCAAAACCCATGACTTATAATACTGTCGATGGGCGGTGACATTCTTATGGTTCTACATCTCGATTTATATGTTGTATATTTATAAACTTTTGTAATGTGGTAGAGGACTATATGTTATGAGGTATATATAGATACATATACGTATATATGGAACTACGTGGTAACGGCTCCAGGGGTAGAGCGTGTATTGAGTTATCGAACTTAGCTCGCGTGTCGGGGTTATCTGTATCGTATGTTTTCGAAAACCCGGACAAAGCTTTTAAAAAGAATTTCGCAATAATTAACCTAAAGGCAACATCACCAATAAACCAGTGTTTATTTAATTAATAGATGCTCCTGAAAGCATTTACTAATTAAATAAACCTCATTCGCCTAATTAAATTTATTTAATTAGATGAATATCATTTTCAAAACGCTTTCTTAAAATCACTTTGTCCCGGAGAAATAATAAAACAAATTTAATGGAGTGATTCTATCTAGTATATTATTTATCGGAGATAGTTTGTTTTCCATACGGATTAAAGATATTCCAATGGTTATAAATTGGTTACTTTCAACTTAAAACAGCTAGATTGATATCGATATATGTTATTTGAATGCTTATTTAATTCGATGAATATTAATTATAATATTCATTAAGAAACAAAAAAAAAAAGAAAAGAGAAGAAGGATTTTCATGCTTATTAATTATTTCTTATTGACCGAGAGTCAGTAGTAGTTATTTGATAAAGTGGCTAAAGTTGGGAGACTGCTGGAGAGATTGTGTCTTGATTTTGATTAGAAACACTTCAAGAGTTGTATTTGGGTGTTTTGAGGTTATTAAATATTCCAGTATTAATAGTAAATATTATTTGAATATTACTTAATAATGAATATTAATTTGAGTATTCTTTTAAAAAGGGATTATTGAATATTTATTATTTGTTACATAGTGGTCAAATATTTATTAAATACTCTAAGTGTTTTGAAGGTTATAAAACACTATTTAAAGGTTGTCTAAGGACTTTCATGGTCATTTAAAATATTATATTTTGAATCTATCTAGGTAAGTTACTTTTCAAGAACTTTTATATATATATGGAATTACCCTGTTGTGGTTACAAGCTTTATGCGTACCATTTTCCATGTGTGATCACAAAACCCTGTGTCGAGATTGATATCGGTACAAGTGTATATCTATGCTTGAACTCTTTTGAACTCAAAACATTTTCGAAAACCCCCGATCAGGTTTTACTCTCTTGCTCGTTTTTCAAGAAATTATCGGTCGACTGAAGTCGAACTTCAACTACTCAAGTTTTCTATCAAAATGATTTTGACAAGAAAAGAAAAAGGGGACTCTGGCAGGTGTGGGAATCGTTGACGAACGATTCCCGGGATGTGTAAGCGGCCGTGAGCCAGGCGGTCCATCAATTATTATTCCGGCCCATGTGTTGCCGAAGGATGATTACGGATGTAGTTTTCATCGAGGGTGATTACGGATGTAGTTTTCACTCGGGGATAGTTACGGATGTAGTTTCTATCCTTCTACCGGTAGAGAAGACCCGCGGATTATTGGACTTGGATGTGGCGACTGATCATCGTCAATCCTTGTCAGGTTTTATGTTTTCTTTAAGTCCCATCCTCCACTTTGGAAAAATACTCAAACACTGCTTCTTAGGCCTAAGTGCCAAGTAGCCGATAGTGTTGTTTTCAATTTTGAAAGATGATGAATTCATGCAGTATCTAGAACTGCAAGATTATTCTAACAATAATGGCACGTACTTGTGCACTTTTGCAATTATTCAAAAGGTGAAAGATGGTTCATCGGTTATTGATGTTAAATCCCAAATGTTTTGCTTCAAGAACTTTGACTCTCTTCCTATCAGTTATTTTTGAGTTTAACTTATCAAGTGGTTAAAGAACTTATACCCGGTACATGATGTTGTTCTATAAGGTGTTTGATGGAAATGTCATACTTATATGTATATGCTTTCAGATTGAGAAATACTAAAAAAAAAAATGAAACCTTATAATGGTTGGTTTGTATATGATGATAAGCAACTGTCTTAGCAGCATATTGAACTGCGTATTTTGAAAAGCCTTCTAAAAGATTAGCAATACTGTAGTGTACACTATTTCGCTAAGATATGAGGATTACTATGGTTATTATCAACTTATCTGTTCATTGGATGTTGCGTTAAACGTCATATTTTCTTTATTGAAGTTTCATTGTTGTAAATATTTCGAATTGATATTAAGCATTGTTATATTTCGAAAACTCCATGTGTATATTGATATATATTGTTGTGCTCTATTAATACTTGCTGGGCAATTCTTTCGCTCATACTTGCTTGTTTTAAATATTAACCTTTCAGAGGAAGGTAGATGATTGAGGCTTATCTGCATGGCTCAGGAGAAGTAGGCAGTGTGCCCTTGTGAAGATGATGTGATCCAGAACATAGATAGCTGGAGTAAGTTATATATAAGTGTATTGATGTGCAATATATATTACTTTGTATTGAGTAGTACTAGTTGCTGGTGTACTTCCCAACGAAGCTATACTAGTAGTATAAGATTTGTAAGACATAGTGCGATGTAATAAAATGGATGTAATGAAGGTGTAAAGATTTTAGTTCTTGTTTCTAGCCCTATGACCTAAAAGATGCTTGGTGGTTGGGGTCACAGATGTTGTAATTCAGTTATTAAATGATTACAGGTGGTTTAATGTTGTTAAACAGGTAATTTGATGTTAAGGATTTCCGCGTGACGACCAAATCCCTGACCCCGGATTTGGGGCGTTACAGAAATGGTATCAGAGCTTAGGTTATAGTAAACTAGAAACGAGAGTGAGTAGGAGTGTGTATAGTTATGTGAGAACGTCAGAACTCATATAGAGTTCTTGTTGGACTATTGGATATAGTACCAATGATTAAGTTAGGATTGGAAGGCTATGTCAAGGAATATGTGGATACAGACTTCACTTCTTGTGGTGATGAATGTCTGCTAAAGAACTCTTAGAGACAAGTGTTGGTTGGCAGGGGCATAGAGCGCCCGAGGCCTAAATTTAAGATGATTTTAGGGGATTCATGGAGGCAGTTATGTATTCCCCGAATGATAGGAAATTTCAATATGATGGTGAATGATAGAAAGATGACATCTAGTATTATGACAAGGATGTGTTGAGAATGTACGCATACTGTTAAAATTCTGAAAGGGAAACAAAACAAGATCACTATGAAAGGTTATCAGTCGAAGTTGCGGGTATTTAAAACCCTCTCGAGCTTGATAGAGTTTAAGGTAATATTATGAATGGATTGGTGGATAGACACCGATTATCTCAAAATTATAGAAGTAAAAAGGGTGGAGATGAGATTGATCAATAAAGATGAAATGTTTTAAGAATCGAGATGGACTGAGAAAGTCTGAGAGAAACTAGTACGAAGGCTATTATGCCAATAAGGGATAAGCTTAAGTTGCACACGGAATTGTCATGAGGACAGGAACATGTGGTATAAATACGGTTATAATGGTGGCTGGATCTAAGTATGTATTTCCAGGAATGTTCCAGAATATCGCCCATTCGACACGTGGAATTCGTCGTTGCTAGGGGCGACACCGGTATCGAAGTCTTCTCAAAGAATAGAACGCTTGCGTGAGATGCTTGCGCCGAGTCGAATAGAACTCCTTAATATCGTAAAATGCCGATGGTTGAATCTCTAGCGACTATTACGAGTCGACGATGACGTCGGTTATCGAGCACCTTAGGGTGTGCGTGGAAAAGAAGAGCGCTACAATCGAACAATTATCCGTCAGAGGAGCCGACATGAAAGGCATCCGTGGAGACCTTGGCATTACCCTCCCAATTTATGAATCATTTTGATTATCTCCCCACTCTGAATTGTTTGACATTTCCCCATTTGCAAATTATGTTTATTACCTCCCCAATCGGTAAATTATTTGACACCTCCTCGTGCATAAATTATTTTGATTACCCCCTATCTATGACCTACCTTGACATCTCTCCAAGAGAGAATTTTAATAAAGAATATACTCCCTCTTCGAAGTTGTTTTATAATACTCATGTTAAACCATATTGGTTTCAATTTTGCTAGAAGCTGTCATTATACCTACTTTCAGATTCATGAGGCCCTATCGATTGATGATATTTAAATTCCCACTTTTCTTCAAATATTGGATAATCCTATGGTGCTATAGCACCACTTGCTTGTTGTATACCAGTATCTTTCCGGTTATCCTTTTCCTTGGAAATTGCACCTTGGAATCTGATCAATTTTAATCCAGGGTGTCCACTTGAGAATTATTTGTCGAAAGACAATTATTATCTTCACTTCGAATTGCTTTCATACTTCTCAGCTTCCACTGAGACGAACAACCCTATACTTATAGGGGACACAAGGGCTATCTGTCTGTGTGATAGAAGTCTGACGGGACGCCGTCACTTGTGAGTTGTGAAATACAAGAAGGCTAACTACCTTTAGTAATGTCTTAACTGAGACACGCAACGTGAGTTCTTATGATCATATTGATCTCTCAGTAAATTCTCTCATTTCAAATAAGGTTGACTTTAACACTCATAACCTTATGATCACCAGTGTGTGACAATTGCCTTGATATGACAGCTATCCTTTCAAAGCTCCATTACTCTTATTATCTTTAATAAATTTGAAGGGGATACCAACCAGGTCTGCCAAGTCATAAATTCGCTGATAGAAACTAGATTCGCAACGGAATCGCCAAAAGCAGGAGCGAATCCCAACACGAATAGAATATCAGTGATGTATAGCTAGAATTGGTTCGTTCTCTCTCTCAAGAATGTTATGTTAATAGAGTCAGTGAACTCTCTCTCTCAAGGATAGTATGATAATGGAAAGTTGGGCAAGACGTATATGTGGAAGGAATAACGGTGGGTTATAAGACTCCAGCGATAATAGTGTCAGATAGAGAATCGAGGTTTGAATTGAGATATTGGAGAAGTTGTTTACGAAGAGACACTATCTCCTGTTTTGCAGAATAAATGTCGATGATGAAAGAGTTAAGGAATCCCAGTAGTGGCCTTAGCTGATTCCGTGGACGAAATCCTTTTAAGGAGGGTAGACTGTAATAACCCGGATTTTTCAAGAAATGATTTTATTATTATTTCAATAATAATAGTGTTTTCCTAAAATGAGGAGGAATTTTTTTTTTATTTTATTTTATTATTCAATTATTTAATTATTTTCGGTTAAGTGGAGCCTGGTGCTCCTATTTAAAATTTTATTGACTGAGTAGATACCCCGAGTCAATAGTTCATTTGTACAAAGATTAATTTTGGAATGTTTATTCAGTAAAGGTTTTATTTTAAATTATTGAATAATTTAGAGATTTTAAAATCCTTAGAAAATGTTTATTTTAATTATTTGAGGATTTGCAGAAATTACTCGATTAATTTATAATATCGAGAATTTGAGATTTTACTAAAACAATAGCGTTTGTAGTATTTTTATAAAGACCTGTAAATTGTGAATTATGAATCACAATTATTATTTTTATGATTTGTTTTTATAAATTATTAATATTTGTAAAATGCATATCAATTTAGAAAATTGAGATTTAATTCCAATTCTTTCTCCAAAAGTCTTTAAAAATATTCTAGTATTTAATTATGCTAGAAATTTTATTTTTACAAATTAGAGTTATTAGTGTAAAATATTATTTAAAGTGTGTAGTGTTTAAATGTATTACTTTTTGAATAGTGTTGGGCATGAGCCCATTAGGGTTAAAACACACCACAGATACATACACACACGGGAAACAAACACAGCCGCACAAAAATAGATCGGGGAGGGGGAAGAAATCAGTGGGGGGGGAGAGAAGAGGAGAGAAGAGAGATTGGGGGTTTGATTTTGGAACCAATTAAAACCTATACATACATATATATGAGCGTGTGTGTGTGTATGTAGTGTGGGCGATGCAACGCAGCGGGAAGAGGGAGACCACCGCGCGGTGGCAGGTGGCCGGCGGTGGTGGCGGCTCTCCGGCGGCGCGCGGAGAGGAGGCAACAGCGGGGTGGAGAGAGAGAGAGAGAGAGAGAGAGGAGGGAGAGATTGTTGCGGGGAAATTGATTAATTCGGGAGGTATAATCTCGCATCTCCATATCTATTTAATTTTCGTAATTAATTAGTTAAGTGTTGTAATTTAATTAGATTTAAATTGTGTGTATAGATAGTAGCATAAATGCAAAAACTGCTACTGTAATTCAGTTCGTTCAGGGCCTATTTCAAACCCGATCTGAAAATGGACTACATATTCAGAATCCTTGCGGAAAAATACATGGAATACACTATTGAATCATGTAAATTGGATTAAAAATGAGTGAGTTATAGCCGGTCAAAGTTAGGCCATTAGAGTTGACTTCGGGAATTTGTAGTTAAATCTTAATTTTCGAAGTTGGATTCAAGTTTTTGGAAAATGTTGGTTAATTATTTTTCGGGAGTCCAAATTGGGATTTTTGGAGAATATTAGAGTATTGATAATTTGGATTATTGTTGAGTTTAATTATGAGTCCGATTAAAGGTTCGGGTTAGTGATTGTTAATTGTTAATTGTTAAATTGCTAATTGTTAATTGTTAGTGAGTAATTATGAGTTGTCGGATAATATATTTGGGTTAGTTGTCAAGTGCTAATTGCTAATTGTTAGTTTCCAATTGAAATTGCTAATTGCTAAGTGCTAAGTGCTAATTGTTATTGTCATATGAGGTATAGTTATAAGAGTTGGCTTATCGGTAAATGTTTATGTGCTAAATGGTATAAGTCGGGTCGTAGTAATTGTTAGAAGTCATAAGTGCCAACTACGTGGTGTTGGCTTAAATGTGGATAAACTTAGTTTACTTTTCCTTATGTGCTAGTTGCCGCATGTTTGGGCGGGTACTTTTCCTTATGTGCTAGTTGCCGCATGTCTGGGCGGGTACTTTTCTTATATGTTTACTTTTATGTTGCTGCAAGTTGAGGCAGCTTTTATTTTATCCAAAAGCAGGGTTATAAATTGTTTTGTTGGCATGGAGGGGCTGAGCCCATAGTCCGATAAACGAATACTACATGCCGAAATTTTCTAAAAATCCCCTGCATTTTAATTTATTTAACTTATTTGATTTCAAGGGTTTAAAGGTATGATTTGGGTGTTAACTGTTTATGTGTATATGTGTTAAGTGAATTAATTCGAGGATTATGTGCTAATTCGAGGATTAAATGTGTCTTGAAGATTAAATGGGTATTATGAGTCTTTATCAAGGGCTAAGTATGTTTTGAGGATTATTTGTTAATTAACTTGTGACAAGAGTATGTCAATAGTATTAGGGTCAAAAGTGTTAAGTGGAGTTTTGACTAAGTGTTATAATTGTGTAGTGTTATGATGTGTTAGTACTAGGAAATGTTCACTTTATATAAGGGGACTCTTCCCGTGTTGTTTGCTATTACTAAATGTCTTATGTGCATTAAGTGCTATTAGAGTAGTCAACTATAGGGAGGACACCTATAGTTTGACTTTATGATTATTTAGTGATAATCCCGAGTTGAGTCTACTCGATATACGTGGTATGACTGACACGTACTCGTAACCATTTCAGTACCTTTAGGGCGAAATCAAATTGGAGCGACGTGTATCCAAAAAGGAAGATCGAGACGTCAGGTAAGGTCCATGGAATTACTTGGACGAGGTGCGAAGGATTTGTTCGCGGTTTCTGTTTTCTGCTAAGGACCAGAGGCAAGTTTATTTACACATACTCTATCGTTCAGAGTATACCTATTTTGAATTATATAAAATGTGCGGAAAAAGGTTTTTAATCCCTAACTGCGAGTTTTTAATCTTGTGCTCCTTCCAAATCATTTTATTCTTGACTTTGCTAGCGATATTAAATCCTTCTCGTGCAATAATCAAAACCCATGACTTATAATACTGTCGATGGGCGGTGACATTCTTATGGTTCTACATCTCGATTTATATGTTGTATATTTATAAACTTTTGTAATGTGGTAGAGGACTATATGTTATGAGGTATATATAGATACATATACGTATATATGGAACTACGTGGTAACGGCTCCAGGGGTAGAGCGTGTATTGAGTTATCGAACTTAGCTCGCGTGTCGGGGTTATCTGTATCGTATGTTTTCGAAAACCCGGACAAAGCTTTTAAAAAGAATTTCGCAATAATTAACCTAAAGGCAACATCACCAATAAACCAGTGTTTATTTAATTAATAGATGCTCCTGAAAGCATTTACTAATTAAATAAACCTCATTCGCCTAATTAAATTTATTTAATTAGATGAATATCATTTTCAAAACGCTTTCTTAAAATCACTTTGTCCCGGAGAAATAATAAAACAAATTTAATGGAGTGATTCTATCTAGTATATTATTTATCGGAGATAGTTTGTTTTCCATACGGATTAAAGATATTCCAATGGTTATAAATTGGTTACTTTCAACTTAAAACAGCTAGATTGATATCGATATATGTTATTTGAATGCTTATTTAATTCGATGAATATTAATTATAATATTCATTAAGAAACAAAAAAAAAAAGAAAAGAGAAGAAGGATTTTCATGCTTATTAATTATTTCTTATTGACCGAGAGTCAGTAGTAGTTATTTGATAAAGTGGCTAAAGTTGGGAGACTGCTGGAGAGATTGTGTCTTGATTTTGATTAGAAACACTTCAAGAGTTGTATTTGGGTGTTTTGAGGTTATTAAATATTCCAGTATTAATAGTAAATATTATTTGAATATTACTTAATAATGAATATTAATTTGAGTATTCTTTTAAAAAGGGATTATTGAATATTTATTATTTGTTACATAGTGGTCAAATATTTATTAAATACTCTAAGTGTTTTGAAGGTTATAAAACACTATTTAAAGGTTGTCTAAGGACTTTCATGGTCATTTAAAATATTATATTTTGAATCTATCTAGGTAAGTTACTTTTCAAGAACTTTTATATATATATGGAATTACCCTGTTGTGGTTACAAGCTTTATGCGTACCATTTTCCATGTGTGATCACAAAACCCTGTGTCGAGATTGATATCGGTACAAGTGTATATCTATGCTTGAACTCTTTTGAACTCAAAACATTTTCGAAAACCCCCGATCAGGTTTTACTCTCTTGCTCGTTTTTCAAGAAATTATCGGTCGACTGAAGTCGAACTTCAACTACTCAAGTTTTCTATCAAAATGATTTTGACAAGAAAAGAAAAAGGGGACTCTGGCAGGTGTGGGAATCGTTGACGAACGATTCCCGGGATGTGTAAGCGGCCGTGAGCCAGGCGGTCCATCAATTATTATTCCGGCCCATGTGTTGCCGAAGGATGATTACGGATGTAGTTTTCATCGAGGGTGATTACGGATGTAGTTTTCACTCGGGGATAGTTACGGATGTAGTTTCTATCCTTCTACCGGTAGAGAAGACCCGCGGATTATTGGACTTGGATGTGGCGACTGATCATCGTCAATCCTTGTCAGGTTTTATGTTTTCTTTAAGTCCCATCCTCCACTTTGGAAAAATACTCAAACACTGCTTCTTAGGCCTAAGTGCCAAGTAGCCGATAGTGTTGTTTTCAATTTTGAAAGATGATGAATTCATGCAGTATCTAGAACTGCAAGATTATTCTAACAATAATGGCACGTACTTGTGCACTTTTGCAATTATTCAAAAGGTGAAAGATGGTTCATCGGTTATTGATGTTAAATCCCAAATGTTTTGCTTCAAGAACTTTGACTCTCTTCCTATCAGTTATTTTTGAGTTTAACTTATCAAGTGGTTAAAGAACTTATACCCGGTACATGATGTTGTTCTATAAGGTGTTTGATGGAAATGTCATACTTATATGTATATGCTTTCAGATTGAGAAATACTAAAAAAAAAATGAAACCTTATAATGGTTGGTTTGTATATGATGATAAGCAACTGTCTTAGCAGCATATTGAACTGCGTATTTTGAAAAGCCTTCTAAAAGATTAGCAATACTGTAGTGTACACTATTTCGCTAAGATATGAGGATTACTATGGTTATTATCAACTTATCTGTTCATTGGATGTTGCGTTAAACGTCATATTTTCTTTATTGAAGTTTCATTGTTGTAAATATTTCGAATTGATATTAAGCATCGTTATATTTCGAAAACTCCATGTGTATATTGATATATATTGTTGTGCTCTATTAATACTTGCTGGGCAATTCTTTCGCTCATACTTGCTTGTTTTAAATATTAACCTTTCAGAGGAAGGTAGATGATTGAGGCTTATCTGCATGGCTCAGGAGAAGTAGGCAGTGTGCCCTTGTGAAGATGATGTGATCCAGAACATAGATAGCTGGAGTAAGTTATATATAAGTGTATTGATGTGCAATATATATTACTTTGTATTGAGTAGTACTAGTTGCTGGTGTACTTCCCAACGAAGCTATACTAGTAGTATAAGATTTGTAAGACATAGTGCGATGTAATAAAATGGATGTAATGAAGGTGTAAAGATTTTAGTTCTTGTTTCTAGCCCTATGACCTAAAAGATGCTTGGTGGTTGGGGTCACAGATGTTGTAATTCAGTTATTAAATGATTACAGGTGGTTTAATGTTGTTAAACAGGTAATTTGATGTTAAGGATTTCCGCGTGACGACCAAATCCCTGACCCCGGATTTGGGGCTTTACAATCTTCAAATCCTGACTCCTCTTTAGAGTGATGAGAGACTGTAGATGTCTCAATTCTAGCTGATATTGGAAGTACATACAAAGGAACACTAGGATCATTAGGAACTTCATCTGGTACATATGTATCAAGAGATTGCTTTATCCTGGCACCTCTTCTGTTAATGATTCTTGCAAGCCTCTCCTTTTGCTTCTGAGCTTTAACTTCTGGCTTTGCATTGTGATGTGCTAGATCATTCTTCTGATACATTTTGATGAATGAATAAGTACCAGCATCCATATCCAAATTTTCAGACCAAGATTCAGGAAAAACCTGATCCCAGAAATCAAATGATGGTTTCCTAATTTTCTCTTCCTCACTATGGAGTTGATCATCCATACCCTCATTCTCACTTTGACTTACTAAAGTCAACACTCTTTCTACCTCACCTTTTGCATTTTTCTTTTATCTGAAAAAGAAATAAACAATTAATCTGAACAAAAATCAATTGGTTAGATATTTTCAATATTTCTTGAAAACAAGAAATACAGTCACATGCAATAATTAGCATTTGACTTCATTAAAACTTCCAAGTGACTGTTCAGCTTCTCACGCCTTTCTTTAAAAGAAACAGACGCCTTATGCCATTCTCCATAAACCTTTCAATTTCTTTTCTTCTCAACAATGCTTCTCAAACCAAAATTTCCTTCAAATCCATTCTTTAGATTTTTCTTGGTCGATGAACATCCTGTTCTTGATCATCTCTTTGAACAGACAACTCTTCTCACCGAACTAATCATGGATGGATTGGTTTCTGATAATATCCAGAGGTTTCTCCTAGAACATCCATCTGTTGGATACAATCTTCCCCTAATCTCCTCAAAACTTGAGGATGAAGAATTTGGCCGAGAGTCTGAGGTTGATCTTGATGGGGATGCTATACATTTAAGTTAGCTGCTCTCATTCAAGTCGCCCAGACAAGGAATCCAAGAGCAAACGAGGCTGTTTAATCCCCTGATGGATTTCTTGAGATGCTCCTTGTCCTGTACCTCAGAATTCATATCAATAAACAAGTATAGAATTATCAGTAGAAGTTAGACAAAAAGATGTTGTATTTCATTTCCATATTTGTAATGATTTCAATTAATGAAAATACAATTACTTGTTATCTACTTTTCTTTTGATTATTGAATGATGTATAAATTATCAGTATGCAAATATCAAAACATGCTAGCATAGACTTAACACATCATAGAATTAGATTACTCTTCAAAGTAAACGTAAGGATCTGAAACAATTTTCATAATCCTGATACTGACACAATACTGATGACGTCAGCATCCTGATAACAAATCTAATCCTGATGATTATTAACAAGTCTATCATACTGAAATTTATCAAGGCAAAGTGTTATAGCTAAAACATTTAACATCAAATATAGATCCTGACAAGAATATCAAGTCTATAAGCTAAGAACAACATACCTTGCTACTTTTGCAGATGTTAAAGATCTAAAAATTTAACATTCCTAACTCACTTACTAGTCTACTGAACGTAGTCTCATCAAGTGGTTTAGTTAGAATATCTGCAAGCTATTTGTCAGTAGGAACAAAATGAAGTTCCACAGTACCATTCTCAATATGTTCTCTAATAAAATGATACCTGACATCAATGTGCTTAGTCCTTGAATGTTGAACTGGATTTTCTGCAATTTTAATAGCACTAGTATTATCACAAAACATAGGAATATTACTAAGTGTCATACCATAATCCATCAACTGATTTCTTATCCAAAGGAGCTGTGCACAACAACTGCCTGCTGCTATGTACTCAGCTTCTGCAGTTGAGGTTGAAACAGATTGTTGCTTCTTGCTTGCCCAAGAAATCAATCTATTTCCCAAGAATTGACATGTACCTGTAGTGCTTTTCCTGTCTATCTTACACCATGCATAATCAGAGTCTGAATAGCCAATTAGAAAGAAATCAGATTCTCTAGGATACCACAAATCAAGATTTGGAGTTCCTTTGAGATATCTAAAAATTCTCTTCACAGCAATTAAATGAGATTCCTTAGGATCACTTTGGAATCTAGCACATAAACAGGTAGAAAACATTATATCTGGTCTACTTGCAGTTAGATATAACAATGAGCCTATCATGCCTCTATAACTAGTATTATCCACACTCTTCCCTTTAGGATCAGAGTCTAGTTTAGTGGCTGTTGCCATGGGTGTTTTTGCAACTACACAGTCTTGAAAGTCAAACCTTCTTAAAAGATCTTTGATATACTTTGACTGATTAATGAAAATACCAGTCTCAGTCTGTTTGACCTGCAAGCCTAAGAAATAATTTAATTCACCCATCATGCTCATCTGATACTTAGACTGCATAAGCTTGCTAAACTTAGCACACAACTTTTTATTAGTAGAACCAAAAATAATATCATCAACATAAACTTGAACTAAAAGCAATTCACCTTTTATCTTTCTAAAGAATAGAATTTTGTCAATTGTACCTCTTGTGAAGCCATTTTCAAGAAGAAATTTAGACAAAGTCTCATACCATGCTCTTGGTGCCTGCTTTAGTCCATAGAGTGCCTTGTCAAGTTTGTAGACATGATTTGGAAATTTTGGATCAACAAATCCAGGTGGCTGTTCCACATACACTTCCTCATCAAGTTTGCCATTTAGAAAAGCACTCTTTACATCCATCTGGTATACCTTGAATTTTGAATGAGCTGCAAATGCAAGAAACATTCTGATTGCTTCCAATCTTGCTACAGGTGCAAAGGTCTCATCATAATTAATGCCTTCTTCCTGAGAATAACCCTTGGCTACCAGTCTTGCTTTGTTTCTTACAATCATACCAGATTCATCTAGCTTGTTTCTGAAAACCCATCTTGCACCAACAATAGATCTATCTTTAGGTCTTGGTACCAGTTTCCAGACTTTGTTTCTCTCAAACTCATTTAACTCCTCCTGCATTGCAATTATCCAATCAGGATCCTGTAAGGCTTCTTCAACCTTCTTAGGTTCATTCTTTGAGAGAAAGCAACTGTACAAGCATTCATTTTGAATTGATCTTCTAGTTCGAACACCACTATTTGGATCACCAATTATCAAATCTTCAGTATGATCCTTTGTCCATTTTCTAACAGGTGGTAGATTAACTCTGCTAGTCTCTCCCCCTAAGTTAGTGGTATCTCTTGTAGAAGAATTCTCTCTACCTTCAAAAACTCTCCTTTGATCAATAGAATCAGTAGATTCCATATTGCTGCTAGCTACTGATCTTTCCTCAGTAGACTCTGAAAGATCAGTTCCTGATGGAATAGACTCTGAAATGTCAATTCCTGATGGAGTAGACTCTAAAAGGCTAGTCTGCTCCTGATGATCACTGTGTTCTCTTTGGTTTATTTGTTCCCCCTCAACAGTAGCATTCCTTTGAGAAGCAATAGAAATTCCTTCTGGAGAACCTTCATCATCACTGGAGAGTATCTCAGAATTCTTCCGATTTTCAAATTCCAATTTGTCATGGCTTTCATCAGTTTGCAGAATTCCAAATTTCTTATCATCAAATGCAACATGAATTGATTCCATAACAATGTGAGTTCTGAGATTATAAACTTTGAAGGCCTTAGATGCTGAATATCCTAGAAAAATTGCTTCATCCGATTTGGCTTCAAATTTTCCAAGTTGTTCTGGATGAACTTTTAGGACATATAGCATTTGCATCCAAAGATGTGAAAGTATTTCACACTTGGTTTCTTTCCTTTGATCATCTCATAGGGAGTTTTTCCATGACTATTTACCAAGGTACAATTTTGAGTGAAACATGCAGTGTTAATAGCTTCTACCCAAAAATAGGTTGGAAGTTTTGCATCTGCAAGCATGGTTCTTGCTGCCTCTATGAGAGTCCAGTTCTTTCTTTCCACTACACCATTTTGCTGAGGTGTACCAGGTGCAGAAAACTGTTGAGTGATTCCATTGTCTGCACAAAACCCCTCCATTGTAGAATTCTTGAATTCTGTACCATTGTCACTTCTAAGTACTTTGACTTTGTACTCAGAGTTATTCTGAATATTCTTGATAAGTTCAATGATTTTCTGAGGAGCTTCATCCTTCTTGGGTAGAAAGAACACCCATGTGAACCTTGTGAAATCATCCACTATTACTAGAGTATATCTTTTCTTGCTGATAGACATAATGTTTACTGGACCAAACAGATCAAGATGTAGCATGTGAAATGGTTCAGTAATTGAATTTTCAGTCTTGCTCTTGAAAGTGGTTCTTCTTTGCTTTCCAAGCTTACATGCATCACAAAGTCCATCTTGCACAAAATTTGCCTGAGGTAGGCCTCTTACCAAATTGTGCTTAACAAGTTGATTAAGCTTCTTGAAATTAAGATGTGAGAGCTTCTTGTGCCAATTCCAGCTTTCATCACTTGTTGCTTTGCTGTAGAGACATCTAACAATTCCTTTAGATGTATCACTTAAGCTGGCTTCATATATGTTACCATGTCTTTGACCAGTTAGAACAATGTCTCCATTCTGCATATTCAAGATTTTGCATCCTTCTCTGTCAAAGATTGATTTGTAACCTTTATCACCCAGTTGACTTATGCTTAAAAGAGTATGTTTCAAGCCTTCAACCAGTGCTACATTTTCTATGATGACATTCCCCAAAACAATTGAGCCATATCCCAGAGTTTCTCCTTTGTTGCCATCTCCAAAAGATATTATCGGGCCAGCTTTCCTCTCAAACTTTGTAAGCAGGGACTTCTTTCCAGTCATATGTCCAGAGCATCCACTGTCCAAGATAATTGAATGCTTCTTTCCTGTGCCCTGCAAACAAAAAGTAACTAGTTAGAATTTTTTAGGACCCAACTTTGATTGGATCCTTTCTTACTAGATTTAGAAACAACAGGCTTTGAAGATTTTACTTTTATTTTACCTGTTGCAGAGTCAACTTTAGACTCTGATTTCACAAACTGTTTGTGACTAGGAGTTTCAGATTTCAAGGAATAATAGTCATAATACAGTTCATGATATTCTCTACACATGTAAATGGAATGAAGTAAACTACCACAATGATAACAAGCTTTTTGTGGTTGGTATTGAATTTTCTGAGTCTTGGGGAATCTGGACTCAGTTTTCCAAGAAGGTTTTTGATTGCAGTCTAGAGCCAAATGATTATGATTTCCACACTTATAGCATTTTTTCCTAGGTGCATCAGGTACATTCTTGTAATTATTCTCTTTGTTAATACCTTCTTTTCCATTCCTATTTCTTTCGATCTTGCTAGACTCTGAAAGACCATCTAATCTCTGTTTCAACTGAGACTTAGACAGAAACCCTATGTTTACATTCTTAGGTTTCTCTAACACTTTCTCATCTGAATTACTATTGTTAATCCTTTTGTGTACAACAGGGGTACCTTTTGAATCAACAAATTTAACATGATTAGGTTCAGAAACAATTTTCTTACCTTCAGATTTAGATGTGTTAGCTTCTATCTTACTATCATCATTGACAATAGCTACTCTTTCTTCTTGTCTAGCCTTATCAAAACCTAAACCATTAACCTTGCCACGAATTCCACTTTCAAAGATTTCTATAGTCTTTTTACTGGAATTGTTAATGTTCTTAATCACATCTCTCTCTTCTTCTAGTTCTTTTCTGACATAGTCATAAGCCTCAAGAATAACAATATAATCATGCTTAGCTTTATCAGAACTTAACTTGTATTCTTCCATTTGAATTAATTCAGATTCAAGAAAATTATTTCTATCAACTAACTTAACATTCTTAACCTTAAGTTCATCTCTTTCACAAGTAAGAATTCTACAATTAGTCATAAAATTCTTAAACTCAGCATGGATAGATCTAATTTCATCAGAATTTAAGCTATCAAATGAATCAAGAGAGTGAAGTGATACCTTAACAGAGGATGGAGAAATTTTCTTTGGAGATCCAGATTTGTCTGAACTATTTGCCATCAATGCAATGTTGTCATAATCCAATTCATCTTCAGAATCACTGGAATCAGCCCAATCCTTCTGTGTGACCATAAGTGCATTACCCTTTCCTGAATTTCTAGGCTTCTTACACTCACTAGCAAAGTGTCCAAGCTCGCTGCAGTTAAAGCACTTGATCTTGGCGTTATCAAGCTTGACAATTGTACTTTTGCCTTTGTCACTCTTCTTCTCCTCCTTCTTTTGAAAAGGTCCTTTGCTAAATCTTCTGTTAGGAATAATTCATAAGTTGTGATGTTAAGAATAGAATTTACACATTATACTTCTTGTAATCCTGATCTTATAAAGGATTTAGCACTGTATTTAGGTTTTATGTGTAAGACAGTTATCTGTATAGTTTAGTCAGGAATGAACAGTGTATCGGAGACTACATGTCAGGAACAGAGAGCAAATCCTGATGATGGTTCAATACTGATGGGTGATCAGATACTGATGCAGTGTACAGATCCTGATATCAGTCATGTTACTGATGATGTCATTATGGATGCTACAGAAACTGGCAAGTGCTATAAAATAGGATCGATTGTTTGAAGAACAAGCAAGAAGATATTATGAAGGAAAGAGTTTTCTATTGAAGGAAACTATCGACTAGAAGGCAGAACATTGTCATGTATAGATTATATCTTTCTGTTATTAGTTGATAGGTAGCATTATAAATACTCTCTCAATATCATTGTAAAGAGCGACGAAGTTGTGAGTTCGTGTGCGTAGCTCTGTATAAGGTTTGTATTCGAAAGTACGAAACAAACAGAGAGATATTTGTATTGTCAGCAGCTGCTAAAGGTATTGTACACCTTTGGTAGAGTTTGTATTTGATCTTATTAATACAAACAAGAGTTTGATTCATTCGTTTATTCTTGTTCTTATAATCAAGCAAAAATCAGACACGATTATATAACTTGTATTCAACCCCCCCCCCTTCTACAAGTTATTCGAGTTAACAATTGGTATCAGAGAAGGTTGATTTCGAATAATCATAAAGATCTGCAATCATGTCTGGTTACAAGGATGGGAATACTAAGATTCCTATGCTCAAGAGAAACGAATATACTCTATGGGAAGTAAAGATGTTGCATCATCTGGAAGCAACAGATCCTGATTATCTTGACAGAATCAGAGATGGACCTTTTGTTCCAACAAAGGTCGTTGGACAAGCAACTGTTGATGGTGTGGTTGTTCCAGAACATACAGCAGAGAAGCCAAAATCTGAATGGTCAGATAAGGACAAGGAGAATGTTCTCAAAGATGCTAAAGTGAGAAACATATTATTCAACAGTCTTGATTCCGTTCTCACTAACTATGTTCTCTCTTGTAAAACTGCTAAGGATATATGGGACAATCTTAAGGTTCACTGTGAAGGAACTAAGCCTGTCAGGAAGAATATGAGGACATTACTTATACAACAGTATGAGTACTTTGAATCCAAGTCTGGTGAGTCACTTACTGATACCTTTGATAGGTTTACAAAACTCATCAATGAGATGGCCATGCATGGTAAATATTATGACTTGGAGGATATGAATACAAAGTTCATGAAAGCTTTGCCTGATTTCTACAATAAGAAGATATCTGCGATTGAGGAAGCTAATGATCTGGATGAGATTTCATTAGAGGCAGTATATGGAAAATTGAGAGCTTATGAACTTGACAAGCAGCAGAAGAAAAGCAGGAGTGAAGGAAAGATGAAGACTATTGCACTTACTGCTCAATCTGAAGTAAAGAAGCTTCCTGAAGAACAGCATGAAGAGATTGCTGTAAAGAATTCGAGGAAGAAGAAAAGCAAAGAAAGTTCTGAGTCAGAGACTACTGATATGGACTCTGACAACAATGATTCTGAATCTGAGATGCAAGAACTCTTTGCTATGTTTGCTAAAGCTTTCAAGAAAGGAAGATTCAACAGGAGAAGATTTAGCAAAGGACCTTTTCAAAAGAAGGAGGAGAAGAAGAGTGACAAGAGCAAAAGTACAATTGTCAAGCTTGATAAGGCCAAGATCAAGTGCTTTAACTGCAGCGAGCTTGGACACTTTGCTAGTGAGTGTAAGAAGCCTAGGAATTCAGGAAAGGGTAATGCACTTATGGTCACACAGAAAGATTGGGCTGATTCCAGTGACTCTGAAGATGAATTGGATTATGAAAACATTGCATTGATGGCCAATAGTTCAGACAAACCTGGATCTCCAAAGAAAACTTCTCCATCCTCTGTTAAGGGCATAGGAAAGAAGCATTCAATTATCTTGGACAGTGGATGCTCTGGACATATGACTGGAAAGAAGTCCCTGCTTACAAAGTTTGAGAGGAAAGCTGGCCCAGTAATATCTTTTGGAGATGGCAACAAAGGAGAAACTCTGGGATATGGCTCAATTATTTTGGGGAATGTCATCATAGAAAATGTAGCACTGGTTGAAGGCTTGAAACATACTCTTTTAAGTATAAGTCAACTGGGTGATAAAGGTTACAAATCAATCTTTGACAGAGAAGGATGCAAAGTCTTGAATATGCAGAATGGAGACATTGTTCTAACTGGTCAAAGGCATGGTAACATATATGAAGCCAGCTTAAGTGATACATCTAAAGGAATTGTTAGATGTCTCTACAGCAAAGCAACAGGTGATGAAAGCTGGAATTGGCACAAGAAGCTCTCACATCTTAATTTCAAGAAGCTTAATCATCTTGTTAAACACAATTTGGTGAGAGGCCTACCTCAGGCGAATTTTGTGCAAGATGGACTTTGTGATGCATGTCAGTTTGGAAAGCAAAGAAGAACCACTTTCAAGAGCAAGACTGAAAATTCAATTACTGAACCATTTCACATGCTACATCTTGATCTGTTTGGTCCAGTAAACATTATGTCTATCAGCAAGAAAAGATATGCTCTAGTTATGGTGGATGATTTCACAAGGTTCACATGGGTGTTCTTTCTACACAAGAAGGATGAAGCTCCTCAGCAAATCATTGAACTCATCAAGAATATTCATAATAACTCTGAGTACAAAGTCAAAGTACTTAGGAGTGACAATGGTACAGAATTCAAGAATTCTACAATGGAGGGGTTCTGTGCAGACAATGGAATCACTCAACAGTTTTCTGCACCTGGTACACCTCAACAAAATGGTGTAGTGGAAAGAAAGAACAGGACTCTCATAGAGGCAGCAAGAACCATGCTTGCAGATGCAAAACTTCCAACCTACTTTTGGGCAGAAGCTATTAACACTGCATGTTTCACTCAGAACTGTACCTTGGTAAATAGTCATGGAAAAACTCCCTATGAGATGATCAAAGGAAAGAAACCAAGTGTGAAATATTTTCACATCTTTGGATGCAAATGCTATGTCCTAAAAGTTCATCCAGAACAACTTGGAAAATTTGAAGCCAAATCGGATGAAGCAATTTTTCTAGGATATTCAGCATCTAAGGCCTTCAAAGTTTATAATCTCAGAACTCACATTGTTATGGAATCAATTCATGTTGCATTTGATGATAAGAAATTTGGAATTTTGCAAACTGATGAAAGCCATGACAAATTGGAATTTGAAAATCTGAAGAATTCTGAGATACTCTCAAGTGATGATGAAGGTTCTCCAGAAGAAATTTCTATTGCTTCTCAAAGGAATGCTACTGTTGAGGGGGAGCAAATAAATCAGAGAGAACACAGTGATCATCAGGAGCAGACTAGTCTTTCAGAATCTATTCCATCAGGAATTGATGTTTCAGAGTCTACTCCATCAGGAACTGACCTTTCAGAGTCTACTGAGGAAAGATCAGTAACTAGCAGCAATATGGAATCTACTGATTCTATTGATCAAAGGAGAGTTTTTGAAGGTAGAGAGAATTCTTCTACAAGAGATACCACTAACTTAGGGGGAGAGACTAGCAGAGTTGATTTACCACCTGTTAGAAAATGGACAAAGGATCATACTGAAGATTTGATAATTGGTGATCCAAATAGTGGTGTTCGAACTAGAAGATCAATTCAAAATGAATGCTTGTATAGTTGCTTTCTCTCAAAGAATGAACCTAAGAAAGTTGAAGAAGCCTTACAGGATCCTGATTGGGTAATTGCAATGCAGGAGGAGTTAAATGAGTTTGAGAGAAACAAAGTTTGGAAACTGGTACCAAGACCTAAAGATAGATCTATTGTTGGTGCAAGATGGGTTTCCAGAAACAAGCTAGATGAATCTGGTATGATTGTAAGAAACAAAGCAAGACTGGTGGCCAAAGGTTATTCTCAGGAAGAAGGCATTGATTATGATGAGACCTTTGCACCTGTAGCAAGATTGGAAGCAATCAGAATATTTCTTGCATTTGCAGCTCATTCAAAATTCAAGGTATACCAGATGGATGTAAAGAGTGCTTTTCTAAATGGCAAACTTGATGAAGAAGTGTATGTAGAACAGCCACCTGGATTTGTTGATCAAAAGTTTCCAAATCATGTCTACAAACTTGACAAGGCACTCTATGGACTAAAGCAGGCACCAAGAGCATGGTATGAGACTTTGTCTAAATTTCTTCTTGAAAATGGCTTCACAAGAGGTACAATTGACAAAACTCTATTCTTTAGAAAGATAAAAGGTGAATTGCTTTTAGTTCAAGTTTATGTTGATGATATTATTTTTGGTTCTACTAATGAAAAGTTGTGTGCTAAGTTTAGCAAGCTTATGCAGTCTAAGTATCAGATGAGCATGATGGGTGAACTAAATTATTTCTTAGGCTTGCAGGTCAAACAGACTGAGACTGATATTTTCATTAATCAGTCAAAGTATATCAAAGATCTTTTAAGAAGGTTTGATTTTCAAGACTGTGCAGTTGCAAAAACACCCATGGCAACAGCCACTAAACTAGACTCTGATCCTAAGGGGAAGAGTGTGGATAATACTAGTTATAGAGGCATGATAGGCTCATTGTTATATCTAACTGCAAGTAGGCCAGATATAATGTTTTCTACCTGTTTATGTGCTAGATTCCAAAGTAATCCTAAGGAATCTCATTTAATTGCTGTGAAGAGAATCTTTAGATATCTCAAAGGAACTCCAAATCTTGGTTTGTGGTATCCTAGAGAATCTGATTTCTTTCTAATTGGCTATTCAGACTCTGATTATGCAGGGTGTAAGATAGACAGGAAAAGCACTACAGGTACATGTCAATTTTTGGGAAATAGATTGATTTCTTGGGCAAGCAAGAAGCAACAATCTGTTTCAACCTCAACTGCAGAAGCTGAGTACATAGCAGCAGGCAGTTGTTGTGCACAGCTCCTTTGGATAAGAAATCAGTTGCTGGATTATGGAATGACACTTAGTAATATTCCTATGTTTTGTGATAATACTAGTGCTATTAAAATTGCAGAAAATCCAGTTCAACATTCAAGGACTAAGCACATTGATGTCAGGTATCATTTTATTAGAGAACATATTGAGAATGGTACTGTGGAACTTCATTTTGTTCCTACTGACAAACAGCTTGCAGATATTCTAACTAAACCACTTGATGAGACTACATTCAGTAGACTAGTAAGTGAGTTAGGAATGTTAAATTTTTAGATCTTTAACATCTGCAAAAGTAGCAAGGTATGTTGTTCTTAGCTTATAGACTTGATATTTCTGTCAGGATCTATATTTGATTGTTAAATGCTTGAGCTATAACACATTGCCTTGATAAATTTCAGTATGATAGACTTGTTAATAATCATCAGGATTAGATTTGTCATCAGGATGCTGACGTCATCAGTATTGTGTCAGTATCAGGATTATGAAAATTGCTTCAGATCCTGACGTTTACTTTGTGTAGTAATCTGATTCTGTGATGTGTTAAGTCTATGCTAGCAAGTTTTGATATTTGCATACTGATAATTTATACATCATTCAAAAATCAAAAGACAAGCAGATAACAAGAAATTGTATTTTCATTAATAAAAATCATTACATGGAAATGAAATACAACATCTTTTTGTCTAAATTTCTATTCTATACTTGTCTTTGATATGAACTCTGAGGAACAGGACAAGGAGCATCTCAAGAAATCCATCAGGGGATGAAAGCCTCGTTTGCTCTTGGATTCCTTGTCTGGGCGATTTGAATGAGAGCAGCTAACTTAAATGAATAGCATCTCCATCAAGATCAACCTCAGACTCTCGGCCAAATTCTTCATCCTCAAGTTTTGAGGAGGTTAGGGGAAGATTGTATCCAACAGATGGATGTTCTAGGAGAAATCTCTGGATATTATCAAAAACCAATCCATTCATGATTAGTTCGATGAGAAGAGTCGTTTGTTCAAAGAGATGATCAAGAACAGGATGTTCATCGACCAAGAAAAATCTTAAAAATGGGTTTGAAGGGATTTTTGGTTTGAGAAGCATTGTTGAGAAGAAAAGAAATTGAAAGGTTATGGAGAATGGCACAAGGCGTTTGGTTCTTTTAAAGGAAGACGTGAGAAGCTGAGCAGTCACTTGGAAGTCTTAATGAAGTCAAATGCTAATTATTGCATGAGACTGTATTTCTTGTTTCAAGAAATATTGAAAATATCTAACCAATTGATTTTCTGTTCAGATTAATTGTTTATTTTCTTTTTCAGATAAAAGAAAGATGCCACGTGGAAAACTCCATATTAAGTCTCTGATGATATTGATCAGGATTTCATGAGTGATCATCAGGATTTGAAAATTATATTTTTAAATCAAATTGCATTTTGTGATTATTTTGATGAGAGGTCATCAGGAAAAGGAAGCTGATCAGTATTACTTATTTATACCCTGATTTATTTCATGAAAATCAATTTTGGATTTTATTTTCCAAAAATCATGGGTAACCGCATTTTTCAGGGACTGACACCTGTCAATCTACGTGTCAACGTGGGATAGTGGTCTGAAAGATTTTTGAAATATATTTGTTTTGAAACTCTAATCGTGTAATTGCTTTCTCTAATCTTACATTCTCTAAAGCAAAAATCACTCTTAAGTTTTCAAAATCACTAATCCATTTCAAGAATTTTTCAAGTTTCTTTTCAGATCAAGAATGGCAGCTCAGAGAAGATTACCTAAATCAGTAGCCTTCAAGTTTGGTGACTTTGATTTTATGACAAACAATCATGTTGCAGCTATCACCAATAAGGAAGGAGTGTCATCTGATTTTCATCCAATCATGGACTTTCTGGCGTATGGACCATTAAGTTATGCATTGACAGCATCTCCACAGATTAATCAAGTAGCTGTTTCACAAGCTTGGGAGAATGCTGAGTTAATTGATTCTACTCAGAGTCAATCAGGTAAGATTGTTCTACATTTAGGACAAGATTCATTTGACATTACTGAATCTGTTGTTAGTTCAGTACTTTGCTTACCTGTTACTGATAGTTATGAGAATGTACCATCTGATGATAATATAAGAACTATGTTGTCTGAATTAGGTTATAGTGGACCTCTAGATAACATGAGCCAGTTGAATAGGTCTTTTCTAAGAAAGGAATGGTCTTTTTACTTTGATCAAATTGCTAAATGTTTTACTGGCAAATGTAGTTCTTTTCAACAAATTACTTCTGTTACATCTCATATTGCTTATAGTTTGCTTTATGACAGAGTAATTAACATTGGTCATATTATCTTAAGTCAGATGAGTATTAAACTTGGGTTAAGAGATCAAAACAGGAAAATGGTTTATTATCATAGATTTATGCAATTGTTTATTAACCATTTCATTCCTGATCTTGAAGCTAGAGTTGGTAGGGAACATTGTGTTTCTTCTTATGAACAGCAAAAGAGAATTTTCTCTGATATTACAAAGAAGGACAATGAAAAGAATCTAGATGAAATACCTGCAATTCATTATCCACATCATTTTCAGGTAATTCTTAAAACTCATCTTCCTACTCTCTACAATTCTTCTTTCTTTTGTGGTGAAATGGCTCAGGAATCTCAATTGGAGGAGAACCCACCTGTGTCTACCCAAGTAGCCCAAAACATCATCGTCTCTGAAACAATTCAAGAACCAAATTTTGATCCACAGCCTATTGTTTCAAAGAAACCAACCTCTGGTGTTTCTCAAAAGACATCAGTTGTAAGGAAGAGAAGATTTGTTGTGTCAAGTAGTAGTAGTAATTCTAGTGAAGATGATGATGATTTAACTCTTGCAGAGAGAGCAGAATTGAAGGCTGCAATTCAACTTTCTGTGTTAGCACAAAGAGATGAAAAACCTAGTCACAGCCAGGCTGCAGTCTCACAAAAGGCTGTAGTTCTTAAAAAGGGAAAACAGTTACTGGATACTGTCTCTCAAAAGACTGTGTCTATTGAACAAAGATCTCATCCCAAGATCACTTCTGTGTCTACACCTCTTGAGTCTTCTCAGGATAAATCTTTTGCTCACTATATCAGGAGAACAAGGAGAAAGATTCAATTATCACCTACACACACAGAGTCTAGTCCAACTAATATCATGCAGGTTTCTACAAATCAAGCTACGTCTATGTCAGTATTTGACAAGAGAGATCTGGATATTGATTCTTCATGGGAAACTACATTATCATACAGACTGGCTATGGGACTAATTTCTCTCAAAGTGAAGTTGTCAAGGCCTGTTCTAGACTTTCTGATTGAAAGAGTACCAAAACTTTTATTTCCAGATGAATATGGACTTCTACATCAAAGACTTGACTTAATGAAGATGTATTTCTATGTATCTGTCAGAAGACAATTAGTCAAGAAATTTGGACTCTCGAAGCATGTTGCACTTCAATCACTTCATGCATATTTATTTGACAAGGATGTAATTATTGAAGATGCTTCAGCTCAAGGTGAACAACTGGAGGAAGTAGATAGAGGGAAGCAGTCAACAGAAGATACTATTGCACCAGTGGTGAGTAGTAGGAAAGATCAGATCACGGTCACTGCAACACAAGAACCATCTAGTCAGAGGAAGGATGACTCAGGAGCTGTGATAGCTGATGTTGAAAGGTCTTCTGTGATGACTGAGAATGCAAGTGAGATACCCTATGATATGGGAGGAATGACTTTGGTTGATTTTTCTGAAGATCAAACAAATTTTGTTCAGTCAGAGTCTATCCACCTTGAGGGTGTGTCTCAGTAAACAACACTTAAAGACGGTGATGTACTAACTATGATGTCTAATGAAGTATTACTGAAGACATCAGAGTCTAGTAAAGAACCTGAAAGTGGTATACTGGAGCCTGTAGTTTCTGAAAGGAAAGAAGATGATTGTATGGGTTCAGAGACTATAGCAGCTCACTCCTTGGAGAAAACCTCAAGCCACATGCCATATGAGGAACCCTCTCTCCATGTGAGTTCAGGTATAAAAACTCCTTCTAAACTCTATTTTTCTGTAGGTCATGAGAGCACTTATCCAAATTTGAGTGATACACTTGAAAAGATGGATATTGATCCACAATTTGAGCGGCTGGCTCCTGACCAGGCAAAAGGTGAGGTAGAAAGAGTGTTGACTTTAGTAAGTCAAAGTGAGAATGAGGGTATGGATGATCAACTCCATAGTGAGGGAGAGAAAATTAGGAAACCATCATTTGATTTCTGGGATCAGGTTTTTCCTGAATCTTGGTCTGAAAATTTGGGTATGGATGCTGGTACTTATTCATTCATCAAAATGTATCAGAAGAATGACCTAGCACATCACAATGCAAAGCCAGAAGTTAAAGCTCAGAAGCAAAAGGAGAGGCTTGCAGAAATCATTAACAGGAGAGGTGCCAGGATAAAGCAATCTCTTGATACATATGTACCAGATGAAGATCCTAATGATCCTAGTGTTCCTTTGTATGTACTTCCAATATCAGTTAGAATTGAGACATCAACAGTCTCTGATCACTCTAAGGAGGAGTCAGGATTTGAAGATGTTAGTACACAGAATACTGGTGAAGGAGATGATGATCATGTTTCAGTTCCAGAACAGAAAGATGAAGACGTTGATACTTCTAATCAGGTTTTATTACTTGAATATCATACAACTCAAGCAACTTCTTCTACAAGACTTGAAGATAAAGTTCTTTCTGATTCTGATACTGAAGATACTAGAAGCACTTCCAATATTGAAGTTCATTCTGATGTTTTGAAAGATATTCAGAATTCTCAAATTGCTATTCAAACAAGACTTCAATCACTTGAAGATAACCAAGTCACAATTATGGAAAATCAAGCAGTTCTTATGAATCTCATTTGTTCTGTTTCTGAATCTCTTGGAATTAATGTTGCTGATGTCAAAAAGGGGGAGATAAAGACAATTCAAAGACAACAACAACACTACCAGACTGAAGAAGATAAAGATAAAGCTGGGGGAGATAAAGATCAGACAAATGGTAGTAAAAAGAAGAACCAGGAGTGACAGTGGTGAATCTCAGCTAGGAAGTGGTAAGGAAGAGCAGCATTAATAGTTAAAATTCTTTCTTCTAAGTACTGGATAAATGTCTACATCTGAGAAGGAGGTACTTAACTTCATAATTCTATATTCATAAATTCTATTCTGGTTGTATTGTTATATGTTTTGACATCCACAACTTAGATTTATGCTTCAGTTTGTAAAGCATAAATAGGGGGAGATTGTTAGGAATAATTCATAAGTTGTGATGTTAAGAATAGAATTTACACATTATACTTCTTGTAATCCTGATCTTATAAAGGATTTAGCACCGTATTTAGGTTTTATGTGTAAGACAGTTATCTGTATAGTTTAGTCAGGAATGAACAGTGTATCGGAGACTACATGTCAGGAACAGAGAGCAAATCCTGATGATGGTTCAATACTGATGGGTGATCAGATACTGATGCAGTGTACAGATCCTGATATCAGTCATGTTACTGATGATGTCATTATGGATGCTACAGAAACTGGCAAGTGCTATAAAATAGGATCGATTGTTTGAAGAACAAGCAAGAAGATATTATGAAGGAAAGAGTTTTCTATTGAAGGAAACTATCGACTAGAAGGCAGAACATTGTCATGTATAGATTATATCTTTCTGTTATTAGTTGATAGGTAGCATTATAAATACTCTCTCAATATCATTGTAAAGAGCGACGAAGTTGTGAGTTCGTGTGCGTAGCTCTGTATAAGGTTTGTATTCGAAAGTACGAAACAAACAGAGAGATATTTGTATTGTCAGCAGCTGCTAAAGGTATTGTACACCTTTGGTAGAGTTTGTATTTGATCTTATTAATACAAACAAGAGTTTGATTCATTCGTTTATTCTTGTTCTTATAATCAAGCAAAAATCAGACACGATTATATAACTTGTATTCAACCCCCCCTTCTACAAGTTATTCGAGTTAACATCTTCTCCTGTTGAATCTTCCTTTCTTAAAGGCTTTAGCAAACATAGCAAAGAGTTCCTGCATCTCAGATTCAGAATCATTGTTGTCAGAGTCCATATCAGTAGTCTCTGACTCAGAACTTTCTTTGCTTTTCTTCTTCCTTGAATTCTTTACAACAATCTCTTCATGCTGTTCTTCAGGAAGCTTCTTAACTTCAGATTGAGCAGTAAGTGCAATAGTCTTCATCTTTCCTTCACTCCTGCTCTTCTTCTGCTGCTTGTCAAGTTCATAAGCTCTCAATTTTCCATATACTGCCTCTAATGAAATCTCATCCAGATCATTAGCTTCCTCAATCGCAGATATCTTCTCATTGTAGAAATCAGGCAAAGCTTTCATGAACTTTGTATTCATATCCTCCAAGTCATAATATTTACCATGCATGGCCATCTCATTGATGAGTTTTGTAAACCTATCAAAGGTATCAGTAAGTGACTCACCAGACTTGGATTCAAAGTACTCATACTGTTGTATAAGTAATGTCCTCATATTCTTCCTGACAGGCTTAGTTCCTTCACAGTGAACCTTAAGATTGTCCCATATATCCTTAGCAGTTTTACAAGAGAGAACATAGTTAGTGAGAACAGAATCAAGACTGTTGAATAATATGTTTCTCACTTTAGCATCTTTAAGAACATTCTCCTTGTCTTTATCTGACCATTCAGATTTTGGCTTCTCTGCTGTATGTTCTGGAACAACCACACCATCAACAGTTGCTTGTCCAACGACCTTTGTTGGAACAAAAGGTCCATCTCTGATTCTGTCAAGATAATCAGGATCTGTTGCTTCCAGATGATGCACATTCTTTACTTCCCATAGAGTATATTCGTTTCTCTTGAGCATAGGAATTTTAGTATTCCCATCCTTGTAACCAGACATGATTGCAGATCTTTATGATTATTCGAAATCAACCTGCTCTGATACCAATTGTTAACTCGAATAACTTGTAGAAGGGGGGGTTGAATACAAGTTATATAACCGTGTCTGATTTTTGCTTGATTATATGAACAAGAATAAACGAATGAATCAAACTCTGTTTGTATTAATAAGATCAAATACAAACTCTACCAAAGGTGTACAATACCTTTAGCAGCTGCTGACAATACAAATCTCTCTCTCTGTTTGTTTCGAACTTTCGAATACAAACCTTATACAGAGCTACGCACTCGAACTTTTTCCTCACGAGCTACACACATACGCTTACAATGCACGCTCTTTACAATGATATTGAGAGAGTATTTATAATGCTACCTATCAACTAATAACAGAAAGATATAATCTATATATGACAATGTTCTGCCTTCTAGTCGATAGTTTCCATCAATAGAAAACTCTTTCCTTCATAATATCTTCTTGCTTGTTCTTCAAACAACGATCCTGTTTTATAGCACTTGCCAGTTTCTGTAGCATCCATAATGACATCATCAGTAACAAGACTGATATTAGGATTTCATCTTGCATCAGTATCTGATCATCATCAGTATTAGACCGTCATCAGGATTTGCCCTTGTTCCTGACATGTAGTCTCCGATACACTGTTCATTCCTGACTAAACTGTATAGATAACTATCTTATACATAAATCCTATATAAAGTACTAAATCCTTTATAAGATCAGGATTACAAGAAGTATAATATGTAAATTCTATTCTTAACATCATAACTTATGAATTATTCCTAACAGGATTTTGTGTACAGAGCAATTGTGTGTCGCTATGGGATCCCTTCTCAACTCATATCAGATAACGGGAAACAATTTGACAGCAAGGAAATGAAGGAATTCTGTGAGAATTTGGGGATCAAGAAAAGTTTTTCAGCTATTAGTCATCCTCAGACAAATGGCCAAACTGAAGCAATCAACAAAATAATCAAACATACTTTGAAGGCGAAGCTGGAAGAAAGTAAGGACAATTGGCCTGAAGAGCTACCAAGGGTCTTGTGGTCTTATAATACGACCCCAAGGAGTACTACTGGAGAGACCCCATTTTCCCTTACCTATGGGTGCGAGGCCATGGTTCCAGTAGAAGTTGGTTCGGGATCGTTTAGAAGGGAACATTATGACCCTGAGTCTAACGAAGTTAATCATAGACTCTATCTGGACATGATTGAGGAAACTAGAAGCGAGGCTCAGCTACGCCTCGCAGCTTATCAGCAACGGACCGCAAGGTACTACAATGGGAAGGTCAAAGTGCGATCCCTACGTACAGGCGACCTAGTTCTCAGAAAGGTCATGCCTAACACTAGGGTCGCGAGTCATGGTGTTTTTGGTGCTAATTGGGAAGGACCCTATAAGGTTTACGTAACTCTATCAGAAGGAACATACTATCTCACTGATATGGAAGACAAGGTCATTCCGCGAGCTTGGAACGCGGAACATTTGAGAAAATACTATCAGTAAAAGCTTCACTACTGGTAGCCTCTATCTATTTCTACTACTTAGCATGAATAAATTCATACAAAGTACTGGGGGGTAGTGCTCATATAGACACCTCCCCTTTATGATGTAATGACTCTAGGGCCTCGTCCCTACTTATCAACTTTAGGGCCTCGCCCCTACCTTGTATTACATGAAGACATTTTTTTATCAACTTTAGGGCCTCGTCCCTACTATGGCAATAAATGGGTTTGTTTACATTAATTATTGTTTGTTAATTTTTGCATTCAAGCTTTACTTGTTTGTTATCTTAAAGGACTAGTTCAGCACAACGATGCGAGGCTACTCCCCTTCAGACAACAGTCTATTGAAAAATCTATTATTTATACCAGTGCGATCCCTAAACGGTTCGCATCTGATAATCTCACAAGAATAGATCGCGTTTACTACAATCAAAGGAATCTAATTAACGAATACAAACTACATGAAGATGGAAATGGAAAATACAACACTGTTATGAAGACAATGAACATGGGAGCACATGCAATTATATTGGAAACATGGATGAAAATTAAAGTTATCAGGGTCGCCATGCGATCCCAAAGGAGTTAAATCAGCAACAAAAATATAGTTACATCTCGCGAGGTATTCAAAGGGTACCCGCATCCCTAGTTCAAGGACTTAAAAGCATTAATGGTTGCAGATAGATTATGGGGCATTCTTATCTTGATTAGCCTTTGTAGACTCCTCCGCCAGCCTCGCCTCCTCCGCGATCCGAGCTTCCTCAGCAAGGCGCTCCTCCTCAGCATCCTCCTCAGCGATCTGCTTTTTCAAATTCTCAGCGAAGTCGGCATTCCCAGGCCCAAGCTAATCCCAATCAAAGTCAGGGATCGTTCGAATGAACTCTTTCATAAAGGTAACTTGACCTTTAGCGAGGAATATGCTTTCAGCGTTGTCTAGAGAAGCTTGAGCAGCAGCCAGATCGTTCTTAACCTTCTCGATCTCCTCATCCTTCTTTTTCAAGGCCGCTTAACTGGATTTTTGTAAATCTTTGAAAGATTTCTCGAAAGCATTTCTCTCTTTGCGGGCATTCTTGAGGTCTGTACGGAGGTTAGCGGTGTCAAAAGAAAGTTGCTTCTTATAGGTCTCCTCGAGAGATCGCTTGTCTTCCACCTTCTGGAATTCAAGGACCTTGACCTTGTTCTCCAGCCTCACGAAATCCCTGGTTTGGGCAGCTTGACGAATGAAGGCTTCGGCAAGGCACTTAGTTACTGCAGCTGCATTCTCCTCAAGGGTCGCTGCCTTCCACCAATTGGAGGTTTCAGCTTCCTCGGAATATTGTCCCAAGAGAAGCGAAGAGATGCTGCCCAGCGGTCCCGGGAACAATTCCAGAAGGAGGTCGAGTAAGTCCATCCTTCTGCCCGTCTACTCTGGGCCTCTTCAACGGAGTTTGGTCAGGAGAATCTTGAGCAGCATCGCTAGCAACATTGGGCTGGACTGGGAGGTCGCTAACAGTCTTCGGCAGAGCTGTGGATTTGGTAGGAGGAGTTTTCAAACTTAAATCTTTCTTGGCCGCTGCACCTTTTTTGCCTTTCGGCTGGAGGAAGGGAGGAATTGGGCCACTTTGATTCGACATACCTGTGCAGTAAGAAAAATACAAGTTAAGAGATAGTTCACTTAAATATATGCGAAGACAAATATGATACAGTTGCACAAATAAAACAAGTAATGCGATCCCAAAGTCCTATTACTATCAGGGTATACCCTCATTTACTATCTCAACGTGAGAAGACGAGGTCTCTTCTTGCACTTTCCTCTTCCGCGAGGATCGCACCGCAGTAGAAGGCCCCGCTTCAGGAGTAGATCTTACGCCTTCCTTAAGGAACCCACATTCGATGAGGTTTTCTAAGGATAGGAGGGTTCGGATGTTTCTTTCGGCAGGGGTGGATTTGGTCAACAATTCATCAGCACGGCGTTTCTCTTCGCCTTTTAGGACGGTGCGAACTGGACCAACTGCGATGCCAAAGGAGTTGTTAAATTCGAATAGTTTGAAAAGATAAAGTTAATATTTGGATAAATAGCTCATCAGGCAGGTAGTTGAAACTTGTCTTTACCCTGGGTACCTCGTGTATGTACAAGAATGGCTCTTTCCACGACCCCGCATTACTTATAGCCCCAGGAAGAAGATCTTTCTTGTTGAACTCAGGCCATATGGAAAAATATACATAGCCAAAATCTTTAGCTCCGCATCGCTTTAATTGAAGAAAATAACCCATTGTCTTTGCATCAAGATGTGGGTATCCGAGCTTATGGTAGAGAATATAAAGGGCAATCATAGCTCTATATCCATTCGTGCTTATTTGAATAGGGGCCAGAAAGTAGGTCTCGCAAACATCCTTGATGAATGGATGGAGGGGCGAGGAGACACCTATCTTCATTAAAGGTATTGTTAGCACCATTCTTGGAACCCTGCCCCCATTCTCTTTATGGTTGAAGCGATAGCATCGCATTTTCTTCTTAGGGAGGATGATTTTTCCCTTAGGACGAAATCTTTCGATCCCTCCTCTAATTGTCTTCTCTGTCAAAGACGAGGACATATCGCGGTAGGCAAGAACGCGAGGCTTGCCTGGTTTAATCTTTGAGCCGGGCTCGATGTCTTCGGGGCGAGGCCCATCAACATATATAACCCCCTCTAGCTCTGGTTGAGGGGTCGGTACATAAGGTGTAGGCGATGCCTCAGGGATGTAGTTATAATCTTTAAAGTTAACGACCCTTGCCACCTCGTCAAGGCCTCCGTCATCTGATGAAGGTTCCTCGTAGTCATCATCATCAGAGTTGACCTCGTTGTCGGCCCCTCCTTCCATGTCATAATAGGCATCGCCCAAGGAGTCTACTGGAGAGTCACTCAGGACGATGGGTGAGTTAACCTTTTTACGAGGCACCTTAGCAAGAACTTGTGTTATTTGTGAATTGAACTCTTCTCTTTTTTTCCTCAATGTTTCCACCTCTCTTTTGGTGTCTGTCATATTGATTCTGGGTTCGTATTGGGCTGGAAGAACATCTAGGGAACGATCCCGCGAGCCCGAAGCTTGTTTTGTTCTCCAAGAGATTAAAGGAACTTCTCTAGTGTATTCTTCATTCGACCACAAGGGATCGAAGTATAATTTAAACGAGCTTTCACTTGTACTTGTGGCCCTGGCAATGTTAGTAGCAGCCACCTCGCTAATATGCACACTAGGAATTGGGGATGGCGTCCTTGAGCTGTCGTCTTTTGACATCTGAAAAGAATGTGGAGAATTAAGTGTGTGCCCTTACAGAAAGCAAAAAAGGGGATAAGGGGAGAAAAGAATAAAAAGACAGAGGTTCTACGTGTCCTCACATCACTCACGAGGTTTACAGGATGTTACTATCATAAGGAATGTACTATATTCTACTGATAAGGGATCAATATTCTATCTAAGCAAGGCGGGGGTCGCAGGCATAAATTAGTTCTGTGGGATCGCAGTCAAAGGGGATCGCATCGTTCATGATTAAAGTTATTTAAATATGCAATTATGATGGATATGAACAATATTAAATCACAAGAAAGAACGAAGACTTACTTTTTTGAAGAAAAGGTGAAGAAATCTGTAGAACTTGGAGATCGTTGTGATTAAACTTGAAAATTTCTTGCTTTTGATCCTTGAGCAAACTGACGGCACTTCGACAATATGTTTGTTAAAGTGAAAAAGGAAATGATTGAGACAGGAGTATATATAGGCATGAGGAGAGAGGATGGTATGGGACACGTGTCAAAATCTCAGCCATTCAACACACATCTCAGTGCAGGACAACTGTGCAACCCTTTCAAATTCTTAAAGTTGGGGTCGCAATGGTTCCAACAGTTGTATCTATAATAAAATTATAGCTTCGCTTCGCGAATGGAAACATTGGATTTTTGAGTCCACCTCGCATTTTCAATGACAACATGGACTCGGGGGGTAGTTGTTATGCCCAAATCTGGCATAATAATTATCATGATTTAATTAGCTGAATTAATGGTTCATTATCTACAATGGGCCTCGAAGATGAAGATTGGGTCACTAAAATCCCACTATTGGAATCAGCCCAGCTTAACTAGAGGGCCATCTCGCTTCTTATCAAATATAAGGGATCGCTTCGTATGACTCCCGTCAAGGGATCGCTTCTTGCTATCATTATATCTGCAAACACAGGATCGCTATCTCACTCTCTATTAGAAGGCTCATAGCTAGATCCCGCGAGGTCACGTGAGTATCTCTACATTTAGGTTCGCTTCGCATGACTCGACTCCTCGAGGTCGCATGCCTCGCTTATGCTGCATCTCTGTTAGCCTCGCTTGTGAGGTCACATTCTTGTCCATGCGAGACCATCGGTTTCCTTCTATAAATCATGGATCATGGATAGGATCAACAACTCACTGCCACATCAGCCCTAAACGAGTGGGCTTGGGCTATTACTTATCCTCTAAAACCCTAGCCCAGCTAGGTAACTTGTTACCCAAGAACTACGTATGGCTTGATCCCTATAAATAGGGTACGTAGGCACCTTGATATGGATGAGAAACACTTCACCCTTGAAATCACCTATCAAGCTCAGCCACATTTACACACATAAACCCTAACCCTAATTCTTCTTTATAAGCTTTATATCCGTATTTAGCTCCGTTAATCCAGCAACCTCCAAAATATTGTTATACAATATTCTCCCTATAACAACTCCCATTAGCTTTTTCTTTCCCAAAATAAAGTTAATTCCGTGTCAACAACCTTTTCCTTGCCCTTACGCCTAGTAGATTTTTCTTGATCATCCACCTTCTCCCCCTTAGTTGGGTTATCCTCCAGATTAGTAGGATGTGGTGTTGGTAAATTAGGCGAAGATGGATTTACCAAGGAGTTGATTGCATGACTAAACTGGGCTGCCATGGAACTTAATTGAACCTGGAATGCATCATGTTGAATAAGTTACAATTTTTTTATTTCTCCAATGGACTTATAAATATTTGACAACTCTTTCTCCATTGTTTGGACCCGTGTAAGGAGTCTGCTATATTCCTTTCTCGTTACAAGTGCATGTGGTTGAGTAGGTTGCTCACTTGTACGTTTTGCAGGTGTTTCACTTAACACTCTATATTCACTCGGTTTAGTGGTTTGGGTTACACTTACATGTTCTGTTGGTGTTTCCCTCAACTTTCCTCTAGAGCTTCCACCGATATGTGTACCTGCAAATGAAATCATCCTAGCCCCTTTTTCAGAGGTCACGGATGGTGCAATGAAAGTTCGTGAGCTTCCGTCCTCGCTTGAAGCGAGTTGCCGACCACTGGTAAAGAGTGGTAAATCTCGAAAGAGATCCAAAGATTTTCTCTCTGGGAGGTTAAACTTGAATCGATTAAATGGCACAAAACCCAAGTTTGCCTCGTACGTCTGTGAAGACACTTGTTTCATAAAAGAACCTCCTACCGATGGATCTTTTCGTAAAATGGAAGATTCACTAGCAGTTATTGAGGTAGTTAATTCCACCTCGGATACCTGTGAAGGCATTTGATCTGTAGAAAGATCATCAACCACTCTTATGTTCCGTGAAATGGAACTCAAGATAGTTGCTCCCGTCAATTCAACCTTATTTACATTTTCACTCATTGGATAAGAAAGAATTGTTTCACTAACAGTTGTCGTTACCTCAGGTTTATTGGGTTTACTCCATTTAGAATGAGGTAGAGCGGCTGATGTAACTAACTCCTTATGTGGTGCTGTTGAGGCACTATCTCCCTCAAAAGTGTTGATGGCTGGTCGTTTAAGTGACAATTGAGGTGTAGGAGTTTGTTGTGTTTGTGTTTGCATTTGTAGAATGGGCTCTTCGACCTGTGTTAGAGTCGGTGGGATTTCCTGCACTTGGTTGGGTAAGATGGCCACTGGGGGCTGTAGAAACTGTATTTCCTGTGACACAATAGGGAATATAGAGGTTGGAATAGCAGGGATTGAAATATTACCTTGTCGTATACCTGCTCTCACTGGTCGTGGTAACAACGGAAGTGGGACAGTCTTTAGATATTCAGTTAGGACTGTAGGCACATCCGTATATTTCTTTTTGCTTATGTAATTAATTACATTCGTCTTCATAGAAGAACATTCCACCTTTTGACCATTTTCCAAGCGTACCCTGTCTTCAGCATTCAAAAAATCATTTAATATTAACTGTAGAAACCTTGGATATAGACATTTGACATTTTGAGTCCGAACATCTCTTGTTCCCAAGCGTTTCATTTTTAAAATGATTTGACCAAGCACTATTTTTCCAAAATTAATCCTCAAATTATTGGCGACCGCATACCCTATTATTTGAATAAATTCAGGCATTCGATCTTGATTTGTTCTATCTGAGGAAAAAACATGGTTAAGAGTGTGAAAGAAGAAATTCAAATACTGGATTAGAAACATTCTAGATAGATTACCAGTATTGAAATTGCCATCTTGGTACCTTATAAAACGAAAGAACATTTCAATCTGTTCGGGTGTAGGATCAGAAACGAGATTTTCCATAGGAAAATGAAGAATTCGATTAACATCTCATTCAGTGACCCTAATCGACCTACCAAATAGTCGATATGTGAATGTACACCCGTCTGGTCCAGAAGTGTTAACTGCACTGCAATATAGTTCACACAATGCATCATGGTTAAGCTGCACCTGTGTAACTAAAGCATAGCGAATTAATGAATGTTCATTCATAAATTGTGTCCAAGCCCGAAATTGCTCATCCTGAATGGTTTCGATTTGCTGAATGGAAATAGGATTAACTTTAGCAATTAAAAAGCTTCCCTGCAAGGCCATTTTCAAAACTTTGAGAAAATTCAAAAACAAGGATTAGTGCGTATAACAAGAATATGAAATCCGCTCTAAAAACCACCAGCTAGATTGTGAGATCTTTCCGGTCAAAGCTTGAAATATTCAGCAATTGTGTGTATATGCTCTGTATATCTGAAAAATGATGATGTTAAACACAAACAAAAACTCATCATTTATAAGGTTTCAAGTATTAGTGGGTTAGGTGTAATAGTGACTGGTTATGTTTGAAAAATAACACCGCTCAATAATTTCTCACCTAACTACCTAATTAGCCGAAAAAACATCTTATCACCAAAACCTATCGGCCGAAAAAACATCTTATCGCCGAAACCTATCAGCCTATACACATACACATATTTAATACTTCTAATTATTATGGATTTAAAAATAATCACACAGTAAATCAAGAATTAATCCACAATAATCAGATAAGCTCACAATTAAATAGACATAAAATTAACAAAATATCATTAATTGATATATGTCAATAAAATATTTATTTAATTATTCTACAATTTATTTTAATAATCAAATATCAGAACAGGTGAGATCCAATCTTTAATTGCTTCAGTCATGATATCAATTATTAAAAAAAATATAGAGTACACGAGTATTACACAAAGATATAACATGCAAACCTATTAATACTCAAGTATCGCTTCAGTAGTACCAACTAATTACCACAAATTTCTAACATTTAAACACATGGCAACTAATTAGTAGATAAAATCATGAAAATGTACAACAACTTGCATTTGTTGACTTCCTGTTAAGAGGACAAGTTTAACATGCCAAGTTCACTAACCAACCTGTTGAATGTAGATTCATCAAGTGGTTTCGTGAAAATGTCTGCAAGAGTATCATGCATAACATGTTCACGAATGAAATGATACCTTATGTCGATGTGCTTGGTTCGAGAATGCTGTACTGGATTATTCGAGATTGATATGGCACTTGTGTTGTTGCAGAATATGGGTATTTTGTTCAGCAACAGACCATAATCCATGAGTTGATTCCTCATCCACAAGATTTGTGAGCAACAGCTACCAGCTGCAATGTATTCTGCCTCTGCTGTAGATGTGGCTACTGAATGCTGCTTCTTGCTAAACCAGGAAACCAATCTCCTTCCAAGGAATTGACAGCTTCCAGAAGTACTCTTGCGATCAATCTTGCAACCAGCATAATCAGAGTCTGTATAGCGAACTAGGTTGAAACCCGTATCCTTAGGATACCAAATACCAAGATTCGGAGTACCCTTAAGATATTTGAAGATACGCTTCACATCTATCAAATGTGATTCTTTAGGATCAGCTTGGAACCTCGCACATAGGCATGTTGCGAACATTATATCTGGTGTGCTTGCAGTGAGGTAGAGTAGAGAACCTATCATGCCCCTATAGCTTATTATGTCAACTCGTTTTCCAGATTTATCTTGATCAAGCTTAGTGGCAGTGGCCATGGGAGTCTTTGCAGGTGCTGAATCTTCAAGATGATATTTTTTAAGAAGATCCTTGATATACTTGGATTGACAGATAAAGATACCATCTGTTCTTTGGCTTACTTGCAATCCAAGAAAGTAGTTCAGCTCTCCCATCATGCTCATCTCGTACCTACTCTGCATCAACTTAGCAAACCTTGCACAAAGTGCATCATTCGTAGAGCCAAATATAGTGTCATCAACATAAACTTGCACAAGTAGAATATCATTTTTATGCTTTTTATAGAACAGAGTTTTATCTATGACACCTCTAGTAAAACCACTTTCAAGTAAGAATTCGGCAAGAGTGTCATACCATGTTCTAGGCGACTGCTTAAGACCATAGAGAGCTTTGAATAGAAGGTAGACGAAGTCTTCACATTCAGGATCAATAAAACCAGGAGGCTGTTCAACATAGACCTCTTCTTCAAGCTCACCATTCAAGAAAGCACTTTTCACATCCATCTGATATACTCTGAAGTTTGAATGTGCAGCAAATGCCAGAAACATCCTGATGGCTTCTAGTCTAGCAACTGGTGCGAAGGTCTCATCATAATCAATACCTTCTTCTTGAGTGTAGCCTTTGGCAACCAGTCTCGCCTTGTTCCTTGTAACTATTCCATTCTCGTCAAGTTTATTTCTGAATACCCATCTTACATCAATTACAGATTTGTCCTTTGGTCTGGGTACCAGTTTACAAACTTTTTGTCTTTCAAACTGATTGAGTTCCTCTTGCATTGCAATAACCCAATCTGGATCTTCCAGAGCTTCTCCAACCTTCTTAGGTTCAATTTCTGATAGAAAACCAAAAATACAAGCATTCGTTCTGAGTAGCTCTTCTAGTCTGAACTCTTGAGTCAAGATCACCAATGATCAGATCAAAAGTATGATCTCGATTCCAAACAGTTTGCCTTGGTAGATAAGATTTGGATGATTCCCCATTATTAGCATTTTGACTAGTGGATCCTTCTCCTGCTCCCCCTGAGTTGTTGCTTGTCTGATCTGTAGATTCTTTAACTTGAGGACTCTAACCAGAAATAGTCTGACTTTGAGATCCTGTGTTCCCACTGCCATTACCAGAATCTGGATCATCATTATCATCATTACCATTATTATTATCAACAGCAACCTCAGGTTCAGTTTCATCATCCTCATCATCAGAAAGATTCTCAATAGCTAGAGATTCATCATCATCTTCTTTCTGAATACTAGGAGATCTTGCATCGTCAAATCTCACATTAAGGCTTTCCACAACCTTCTGACTATCGATCACATACACCCTGTACGCCTTAGACTCCAATGAATACCCTAGGAAAATGCCTTCATCTACTTTAGCATCAAACTTACCAAGATGCTCATAGCCATCTTTAAGAGCATAGCATTTTCCTCCAAACACATGAAAGTACTTCACGGATGGTTTAGTGAGGGCCATAAGCTCATATGGTGTCTTCTAATACATTTTGTTGATCAGGGTTCTATTCTGAGTATAGCAAGTTGCATTGACTGCCTCAGCCCAGAAATAGGTAGGAAGTTTAGCTTCATTCAGCATTGTTCTGGCAGCTTCAATCAGTGTTCGATTCTTCCTCTCAACCACTCCATTCTGCTGCGGAGTCCTGGGTACTGAAAACTGTCTTGAGATACCCTTCTCAGTACACCAGCAATTGAGAACTGAGTTTCTGAATTCAGTCCCATTATCTGATCTGATTTTACGCATGGGCACTCCAGCTTCTAGCTCAATCTTCTTGATATGATCGATAATTATCTGCGCTGCTTCATCCTTAGAATGCAAGAATAACACCCATGTGTATTTGGAATAGTCATCCACAATTACTAAACAGTATCGCTTCTTGGACATAGACATGACATTAACTAGACCAAACAAATCCATATGCAGAAGTTGCAGTGGTTTAGTGATGTCTGATATTGTCTTCCTTTTATGTGATGCTCTCTTGGACTTTCCCTTTTCACATGCTGCACATAGTCCGTCAGGACTGAACTCCATCTCGGGTAATCCTCTCACCAAGTTCCCTCTTGACTACAGAATTCATAGTCTTGAAGTTAAGATGTGAAAGCTTCTTATGCCATAACCAACTGTCTTCTGAAGATGCTTTACCATAGAAGCACTTGACTTCATCATTTCCAGAGTTCCAGTCAGCTACGAACAAATCACCCTTTCTCACTCCTTGCAAAGCGAGCTTCTCATCCCTCTTGTTACTGATCAGACACTTCTCCTTCTTGAACAAGACTTCATATCCTTTATCACAAAATTGACTTATGCTCAGAAGATTATGCTTTAGACCATCAACAAGAGACTTCTTCAATGATGACATTCCCAAATTCCAAATAGCCATATCCCGTAGTGAATCCTTTGCTGTAATCTCCAAAGGTAACCACTGGGCCAGCTTTCTCAACCACCTTTGATAGCAGGGCTCTATCACCGGTCATATGTCTCGAATATTCACTGTCCAGAATCCACATGACTCGCTTTTTCTTCATGCCCTGTATTCAAAGGAGATTAAGTTTTCTTTGGTACCCAAACTTGTTTGGGTCCAGAGAGCTTAGACACATTTGCATATTTAACAGATTACTGTGCAGATTTAGTAGATTTAGCATTTGCCTTGACTGTCTCCTTTTCTCTTACAAAGGCCTCAGCAGAATTACTTCTAGGCTTGGGAGAAAAGGATTCTTTCCTAGATTTAGGTGGACTAGCAGTCTTAGGTCTGTTATTTCTATCATGTTTTGTTTTCTTACTTTTATCATCATGTGAACAATTATTAACAGCAGGAGATGCATGTGTCACATTTAGAAAAGCAGTCATAAGATTAACAGTGCATGATATGTAAGCAGTTGAAGCACACTTAGAATGAACAGGCATGGCAGACATGTTATGAACATGAGCATTAATATTATGATTATTCTCTACTTTAATATTCTTACATGCATGAGTAAGATGAGCAGCAGAGTTGCAGTTGTTACATAACTTCCTAGGACCATTTTTGCCTATCCTTCCATTTCTGTTCTTCTTAGCCTTAGACTCATTTTGATCACCTAGTTTAGTTTTAGGTTTTACAAATTTGACAAACTTACTAGGTGACATTGCCTTTTCATTTCTTTGCTTTTTAATGTCCTCAACAAGTATTTCATTTCTAATTAATAAAGCATCAACATCAAAGGGCTCAGAGGTAACTTCCTTATATAGGGGACTATCTGCATTCTTAAGAACAGGTGGTGCATTACTGGATGTAGCCTTAGCTGATTCAGGATCCACCACTTGTTTCTTACATTTCTTAACATTATAGTCAAATCCAACAGCAACTCTTGGACCAGATATTTGATTATCAAACAATTCCCTAGCAAGGTTAGCTGAATTCTGAAAAGCATATAGCTTACCATCTATGTCAACTATTTTCTCTTTAAGTTCATTCTCTGTCTCGACACTGACCTGGAATTTGTTTTCTAGATACTCATTTCTTTCCTTTAGATTTTCTATCTGCATATTAGTCAGTTCTAGTTCCTCATTCCTGGCTTGTATCTTACTAAGTTCAGCCCTAGCATTTTCTGTCTCAGATTTAGCAGTTGTTATATCTTTTAAAGCATATTCTAAATCCCATCTAAGATCACTTATAGATTTGCTAGAGTCTATCATATGCTTGACACAATCACGATTACGACATTTAAATCTATCAACCATAGAAGCAGGCATGTTTTTTACCTCATATCCGTAAGTAGGATCATAGTCTGCCATCAGCGCAAGATTACCATACTCCTCTTCATCGTCAGTGTCATCCCAGCTTTTGCCCTCGGCAATGTATGACTTGACAGGATACTTTCTCTGACAGCTAGAGTCCCTTTTCTGAAAAACGTTCTTCCTTTCATTTGCTTTCTTTGGTTCTCTGCATTCGCTGGCAAAGTGCCCCATCTTATCACAGTTGTAGCACCGAAACTTGCTACGGTCTACCATCCCTGTCTTGTTACTCTTTCCTGATTCAGACCCAGAAGATGAACCAGTTCTCTGCGATCTGCTGCTACTTCCAGAAGATCTGTACTTGGCATTTTTCCTGAATCTGATTCGGCTAAAGTTAGCTGCTAATGTAGCCATAGTAGGATCCTCCAGTAGTTGCAACTCCTCAAGAGTATAATACTCACTTTCGTCACCAGGCAAATCATCATTGTCCATTTCAGCTTCAAAGAACACATCCTTCTTGTTCTGCGGTTTCACAACCTTTGTTTCAGGTTCTTTGTGGCTGGATGCAGTAAGAGCAGTTGTCTTCAATAATTCAGCATTCTTGTTGTCCACTGTTCCAGTACCATATATAATTTTCCTTTGCTCTTGCTCCATCTCATGAGTTCTTAACTTTCCATACAACTTCTCAAGAGTCATTGTAGCAAAGTCATCTCTCTCTCTGATGGATGACGCTTTATGTTCTACATGGTGTGGTAGAGTCAGCATGAATTTCCTGTTTGTCTCTCTTAGAGGATACTTCTTCCCGTGAATGCTCAACTCATTCAGTAGCTTATTGTATCTCTCGAAAACTTGAGTGATACTTTCACCAGGAAGAGATTTAAAAGCTTCGTAGTGAGACGTCAGAATATCCAGTCGATTTTCACGAACTTCATCAGTTCCCTCCATTATCATTCCAATCGTATCCCACATGTGTTTCGCACTAGTACAGTTCAAAATTTGATGATTCATTTCATCATCCATGGAGTCAACTATGATTAGTCTAAGATTGGTATCCAATCCATCTTTTTCAATTTCAGCAGCGGTATACTCCGATGGACGTTTTGGAATCATTCCTCCAACAGCTGCACTACTTTCACCATCCTCAGTAGTTTCAGGAGCAGTTTTCATTGGTTTAGACCAACCCTCAGTCAACGTCTCCATGTATCTAGGATTTGACGCTTGCATGAAGAGTAACATCTTCATTTTTCACATGCTATAATTATCACGCTTAAATGAAGGAACCTTAATACTGCTACCTTTTTGAGTACTCATGATTCTGGATGACGAACGCGGATCTGATCTGTATGTCGATCAACAAGCTCTGATGCCAATTGTTAGGTCCAGAATAACGTAGAAGGGGGGTTGAATACGTTATTTCGAAATATTTGGATTTTTTAGATGTGAAAAATAAGGTCAACAACTGAATCGAAATAATACAATCAATTCGGGAAAATATCTATGAATTGATAAAAACCGAGGGGTGTTACAACTTCTAATCCAGTGGATTAGCTTCAAAAACCAGAACACTCCTAAGGATAGTTTAGGCACGAGGACCTTCTACCCGACACTTCCTGAAAGCGGGCTAAGCCGGCTTTCCTACTAGATGGACTGTCTAGCAGCTTACACAGAGAAGATATAAGAGAGAGAAGAGAGAGTTGTGTGTTGAGGTGTATTTTGAAATGAAATACAACATGCCTATTTATAGATTTTAGAAAGTCACTATTTGGCACTATTCCAACAACCCCCAAATACTATTCCAACAACCCCGGCTACTATTCCAACAACCGCAGTTACTATTCCAACAACCGTAGTTACTATTCATATAAATAGTTATGAATAGTAATTTCGATTACTATTCGTATGAATAGTGATTTCGGTTACTATTCATATTCTCTTCTGTTTATTTTGCTGTTTTAATTCATCTCAGAAAATAATTCAAGTACCAGATTAATTTAATTATTTTGTTGAACCTTGAAATTTTAGTAAATAAATTTAATCATGTAATATATTTAATCATTAGATCTAACAATTCTAATTTTTAACTAAAAATCTAACTGATATTATTCGTTGTATACAAATTTTTATTATATTTTGTTAGTGGTTAGAAGATATGATGTCATATTTTTGGGTATGCATTTAATGCATTTAGTAAATAAATTTAATCATGTAATATATTTAATCATTAGATCTAACAGTTCTAATTTTAACTAAAAATCTAACGAATATTATTCGTTATATACGAATTTTTACTATATTTTGTTAGTGGTTATAAGATATGATGTCATATTTTTGTGTACGTATTAATTATTGCAATATTATGTTTTAAATTAAAAGTCAACGTGTTTTAATTAGAGAGAAAAAAATTATTGAGGGGAAGATATGATATTTTAGGTATTTATAAAAATTTGAACCTTGAAATTTTAGTAAATAAATTTAATCACGTAATATATTTGGATCGCTCCAAATGCTGATTAGAGAGAAAAAATTATTGATTGGAAGATATGAAATTTTAGGTATTTATAAAAGGTAATATCATATAAATTATAAGTAAACATATTTTAATTGAAAAAGGCAATCGACTTATTATCATTAATTATATTATTAATAAAAAAAATGAAAGATAACAGTAGAGGTTTAGATTTGGGTCAATCCAATTGGGTCGATCCAAATGTTGTGTAATGATAAAAAATAGTATAGATTTAGATTTGGGTCGATCCATTCTAAATTGGGTCGCTTCAAATGCTGTGTAATGACAAAAAGGGACATCAAAGAAATAAAGAAGATTAAAAAATAAAGGATAAAAGCAGTAATTTTCCTGTGTAATGACAAAAAAGGGCATCAAAGAATTAAAGAAGATTAAAAAAATGGAGGATAAATGCAGTAATTTTCAAAATACAATAATAGCAGACATTAGAAATATATTGAATTAATATTGATATTGATATTTATATTGATATTGATAATAATTATGATATATAATAATAATTACAAAATAAATAAATGAAATAATTTTGTATTTTTTTTTTTTGAATATTTTGGCTTATAGCCTTTTACAATGAGTATCTGTTCATTGATAAATTATGAAATAATTTTGTATTTAAGACCAAACAATTGGAAGAAACAACATTAATAAAAAAAACTGTATTATATTATATAATAAATATATTTAAATATAGAATTAATTAGATATTCTCTTATACCAGTTGATAATTTGTTTTATTGTTGGGTTAACGTTTGACTGGATAAATACTTTGTTGGGCTTACTTGATTTTACTGGACTTGTATAATATGTGGGGCTTATATGATTTTGCCGGGCTTGTATAGCTTACGGGGCTCGTATGATCTTGTTGAATTTGTCAGATTTTCTGGATTTTGTGTGAGTTTTTTTTTTTTTTTTATAATCAAATTTTATTAAACAGAAACTCGAAAAGGAGATTACATGAAAGGAAATAGACAGTAGCTGGCTGAAGGGAACCTAACTGAAAGCAACTAAAGAAGGTACTCTAATTATATCCAGGCTGCAATCATTTTAGTCCTTGCTAATCCTTCCTTTGCTAAACGATCCGCTTCTGAATTCAGCATTCGATCGATTTGCACTAAGTGAATCATGTGAATCATAGAAAAGTCATTGTATGAGGATGTCGAAGTTTCTTTCCTTAGACTATGTAGATTATTAACCAGTGAGCATGAGTCCGAGAAAATAATAATTCTCTCATTTTTAAGACTACTATCTGCAATATGACAAAGATATGTCGATGGGATTGACCCAAATCTAAACCTCTACTATTATCTTTCATTTTTTATTAATAATATAATTAATGATAATAAGTCGATTGCCTTTTTCAATTAAAATATGTTTACTTATAATTTATATGATATTACCTTTTATAAATACCTAAAATTTCATATCTTCCAATCAATATTTTTTTTTTCTCTAATCAGCATTTGGAGCGATCCAATTGGATCAACCCAAATCCAATCGCTTCTGAATTCATTTTCTCTGCCTCATATGGAGTGACATTTGTCGATGGGCCAAAGAAAATGAATTTGAGAGAGTGTGGGTTTGAAAGTATAGAGCCACCTATGCCAGCTTTAGAAGAGCCTAACCCGTCTCTTTTCCAAGCCCCGTCAATAAAAGCCACTGTAGACGAGAATCCAGACCAATGAGAAATCAGTTTTCTCTTTGCAACTCTTATATTAGCAGTCAGCAAGTTATTTGGATTAAGAGCCCAGGCATTATGTTGATTAAGGAGGAATAATGAGTTTGCTACGCCCCATCGAAAAGAGTTGTTCATGATGAGTGATACCAATGTGTTATAGCCAAAATTCGGTTCGGGTATTCTAAAATGGATTCGGGTCAGATACGGGTTAAATTTGGGGAATTCTAGGATTAATTAAGGGTTTTGGCAGAAAATGGAGAAGGTAGGACGCGCCCTCTCTTTCTCTACAAAGAGGGCGCGCCCTAAATATTAAAACATGAAGGGTTTATATTGTCCAAGTTAACAGAGGGATTTCTCTTGGAATTCTACTCAGGTTGGAATTCTATTCAAGATGGGATTCTAGAAGTTGAAGAATTCCCTCCTGTCGTATCTCAGGAGGGGGATGTCCGTCGTAGAAGGCCTCTAGGGGTTTTCCTTGATTTAGGGATCTTTCTTATACAATGAGGGCATGTTCTCCTCGGTTCAAAGATTGGTCTCCCTTTGGTGTGTGCTTTGGAGCTCTGTTCCTGTATTCAATGGGCGCGCTCTCATTGGGGAACTTTGGAGTAATCTGCACTTTGCACCCAAAAGCTCTGGATCACCTGTCCTGCTATCTGGTGGGTGCTTCTCATTCGGGGGACAGGGATGCGTTCTGCACTTGGGGTAAACCTTGGCTATACCTACATCCTTGAAATCAAGAAATAGCTTGTAGCGGATAGGACTAGTCCTCGACGGGGGAAGTTTCCTTATCCGTGAAGTCTTGAGATCTTGGATGAGCCTTGGGCCTTTTGTGGTTAGGCCTCATAGTAGAACATTCCGGATGCTGGACCGATATCCAAGCCCATTTGGGTTTCTTGCTCTCCAAGAACTACGTATGGCTTGATCCCCTATAAATATCGGGGTACGTAGGCCGATTGAGGGGTTGGAAGTCGAGAGCTCTGAATAGCCGCCACTAACCCTATCAATCTTAGCCACCAATCATAAACAACCATCACACATAACCACTTTTTCCGGCAAAGAACCACCGCTGTAGATCTTGTTTCCGGTGACGTACCTCAAATTTTGTTGTTACCAAATTCCTCCGTCAACACAATGCTTGAGTGGACATTCTATGATTTCTGAATAGTAATTCATTCCTAACCAGCCATATTGCCCAGAACAAGGCTGCTACACACAAGCCACCACTAATTCTGAATTTACTATGAGCCAATTTTCTGAAAGAATCCTCCAAGTTGAATGTTTCAAATCCATCAATGTTTATTTCTAACCATTGAGAAGTGAAATTCCATGCAGCCTTTGCAAGAGAACATTGCCAGAATAGATGGACTATACTTTCTTCTTCATCAATTCCACACCATTTGCAAGACGCATTCGTTATTATTTTCCTTTTCAGTAAAAATAATAACGTAGGAAGACTTGCATGGGCCAATTGCCAAAGGAAAAGTTTCACCTTTTGAGGAATTTTTAGCTTCCAAATAAGCTTTCATGGGCCTGCGAAACCACTTATATTGATCAATCCTTTATAGCACGCTGAAGTTTTAAATTTGCCATTTAGTGGTCCCCATGTGAGAATGTCTTTCTCATTTCCTAAAATGACTGAGTCTAGAATCGCTTTCAATCTTAAAGCATCCTGCTTTTCCTGTAATGATAATGGTCTATTCCATAAGCAAGATTCAACCACTGAAGAGGAGTGCCAAGTAGACTTCATTACCTTTAGCAATCTCTGCTTATCTCTCGCTAAATCATATAGATTTTTAAACTATGAAGCGAGGACTCCTGAACTATGCCAAACATCATGCCAAAATTCTATCGAGGAACCATCTTTAACTATCCACCTAACAGGCTGAGAAAGTAGGTTAGCAAAGCAAGGATCTCTGACTGCTTGTAAGATACTTAACATGACAGGAGATTTTTTTTTTTGAATTGATTACTCCTACTTCTGTATTAGCAGAAAGAACATTGCCATACTTCCCAATGAGGACTTTGTTCCACATGCACTGCTTGTCTTGATGAATTTTCCACCACCATTTGGATATAAGAGCTAAATTCCTTAAGTTCAAGTCAGTCAAACCTAGGCCTCCCAAATCCTTAGGGAGCACGATCTTATTCCAGCCTACACTATGCAGTTTCTTGATGTAACTACTTGACTCATTGATTTCATTCCAGAAAAAAGCCCTTCTGATTCTATCAATCTGCTTGACAACCATTTTGGGAGCACGAAATAGCTGTAGCCAGTAAGTTGGGATGTTGTTCATTGTGGAAGCAATTAGGGTAGCTCTGCCAGCTTTGTTGAGAGAATTGCATTTCCATTTAGCAAGATGGAGTTTAACTTTTTTGATCACAGGAACCCAGAACTTGCGTCTCTTAGGGGAGCAACCTAAATTAGCTCCCAGATATGGCAATGGCCAGGAGCCTAGTTCACAACCTAAAGTGGAAGCTCCTTCAGAAGCTCTTGCTAGATCTTCCTTGGAAGAGTAAAGAAAACTTTTCTTGAGATTGATTTTCAGACCAGAGAGTAATTCAAATAGCTTTAGAACTACTACAAGAGTGACTTGAGCTTTCAAGAAAAATTATAGTGTCGTCCGCAAATTGCAAATGAGAGAGTGCGGACCATTTCCTAGCTTGATGCCTTTGAAGATGCCTAGCTGTTCTGCTTTAGTTAGCAAAAGATGCAATATCTGTACCACAATATTAAACATTAAAGGTGACAGGGGATCTCTTTGTCTGAGGCCCCTTTTGATATAGAATTCTTTAGAGGGACTACCATTTACTAACACAGACATTCTTATTGTCTTGAAAATCGCTTTAATCCATCCTATCCACTTGTTAGAAAAACCAATAGTACCCAATACCTGAAAGAGAAATCTCCATTTGACTGAGTCAAAAGCTTTGGCGAAATCCAATTTAAGTATCCAACCTTTTGTCTTGTTAGATTGGATGCTATGTACCACCTCATTAGCAATGAACAAGCTATCTGTGATGTTTCGATTTTTTATAAAGCCTGATTGAACTTCTGACACTATGGAATGTATGACCTTGCTCAATCTAATGGATAGTAGCTTTAGAAGTATCTTGATTGAGCAATTGATCAAACTGATAGGGCAAAAATCCAAGACAGATTCTGGTACCCCTTTCTTTGGAATTAGGACAATGAAAGAGGAGTTAATACCTGTAGGTATACACTTATGAATATAGAATGTCTCAAACATCAAAAATAGATCCTTGTGAATGACATTCCACATCTTTTTGTAATACTCAGCAGAGATACCGTCTGGCCCTGGAGATTTATTAGAGTTCATTGACATTAACACAGTATGTATCTCTTGGAGACTGAAATTACCATCAAGGTAGTCCACTTCTCTAGGAGACAGTTTGCTACTGTTAAGCGAACCTAAATGGAAAATATCCTGTCCTTCATCTGCATTGAAAAAATTGTTGAAGTGTTCTCTAAAGGCATCTTTGACATGCGACGGATTTGTAACCCACTGACCATTACACAGTATACCTTGAACCGAGTTCTGTTTATTCCTGTGTTTGATCATAATATTAAAGAATCTAGAATTGGCATCCCCTTCAGCATCCCATTGAATCCTTGATTTTTGTTTCAAAAAAGCTTCCCTCTCTCCATATGCTTCGTTGAGATCTAGTTCTAACTTCTTCCTGTTAGATGGTACAATAGGGTTTTTGTCACAAGCATCTAGAAGGTTTTCCAAATTTGTTACTTTCTCGAAACAATCCCCATTGCTACAACGGTTCCACTCTTTTATAAAGATTCTGAATGATCGTAATTTTTCATGAAAGCTCATGTCTCGATCTGCTAGTGATTTCCAGTGATTCATCATCTTGTGTGTAAAAGAGTCGTGCTTTAACCAATGGTTGAAAACCTTGAATGGCCTTGGTCCCTAGTTATGAACATTAGAACCTAAGAGTAGTGCCACGTGATCCGATGACTTGCGCCCCAAGCCTTTGAGCCACCAATTAGTATCTAGCTGAAACCATTCCACACTGAGGAGAGCCCTGTCTAGCCTACTACATTTGTCTTGGGGTCCAAACCAAGAGAATTTATAGTTGGTTAGGGGAGTATCCCACAGACCATTGCTCTCTAAGAATGGTTTGAAGCCTGTAGTGTCTGATCTCTTATAATTGCAGTTCAGGCACTCTTGATTATTCAGAATGCAATTGAAATCCCCCACAAAACAGAATGGCTCTTCACTATAAGAACTTAGAAGTGCACTAAGGTTTTGCCACAAAATCTTTTTGTCTCGAAGACTATTGGGACTATATATATTGACACAGTTGAGGATTTGGGAAGAATTCATTATTTTGCCTCTGATCCATATCCAATTATTTTCAATTATTGACCAATCCAGAGAAAAATAATTGTTGTTCCAAGATGTTAACAATCCCCTTGAAAGCCCCTCAATGGAGAAAATAGCCAGGAATGATCTTGCAAAGACCAAAAGTATTCTTGTTGATTAAAATCTAAAACCTGACACTTTGTCTCTTGTATAAATAAAAACATTGGATTGCTGTCCTTGATCAAATCCTTTAAATTTCGTCTTGCAATGGCATTGTTTATGCCTCTGATGTTCCAACTTAATAGTGAGAATGAATCCATAAAAGAATAAATTTCTGAACTAATATCTATAGTAGTATCAAGCTTACAATCACTGTTCACTCGATAAACGGTTTCTGATGTCCTGTAGAGCCACTGTTCTTTCCTTTACGGGAATCAATCCCATTAACAGTCTGATACCAATGCTATTCAAACAGCTAAATGAAGAAAAGAGTACTAGGATTGTAGAGAGAACAAGATAACTGAAAACAGTCTCAAGATTAGATCAAAAGCCCAGCCTACAATATTGTCTTGTGCATACATATATGCCAAAAGATTATACTACTAGACAACTGCTACCTAATGGAAAGATGGTCCTAATCAGAATGACAAGAACACCCTTCTGAGAACTACGTGCACTACAAGACATAACACATGAAAATGTTCACTTGAAATAAACTAAAATAGAGAAAACATATAGTAAAGACTGCATAGGGCTGATAGAGAGTGCATGTGGCTCATTACTCCCCCTCAAGCTTGGTGTGGGTATCATCAACAGCTCCAAGCTTGCTCAATAAGTAGTAATGCTGCTTTGTGGAGAGAGCCTTTGTGAAGATGTCTGCCACCTGGGAGTGAGTATGAACATGTTTTGTGATAATAGAGCCAGAGTTGATTTTGTCCCGAATGAAGTGGCAATCCACTTCTATATGCTTGGTGCGCTCGTGAAGTACAGGATTAGCTGCTAAGGCAAGTACAGCTTGATTATCACAGTGAAGTATTGCTGGAGATAGATTTTGAAGTCCCATGTCCTTGAGAAGGGAGGTTAGCCAAGTGATTTCACACAAAGCCAGTGCCATAGAGCGATATTCTGCTTCTGCTGTAGACCGTGCCACCACTGCTTGTTTCTTTGTCTTCCATGAAATAGGAGAAGTGCCCAGCAACATACAATAACCCGTTGTAGAGCGTCGTGACATTGGGCATGTAGCCCAATCACTGTCACAGAAACCTTTGAGCTCAGCTGTGGAAGAGGATGCCAAAAGGATCCCTTGACTGGGATTGGATTTCAAGTACCTTAACAGTTTGATTGCTGCTTCCATATGCTCTGTTGTAGGATGTTGCATAAACTGAGTAAGAATGTGGACAGAGAATGTGATATCAGGACGAGTCATTGTGAGGTAAATCAACTTGCCAAGGAGGCGTTGATAGGGATGTGGGTCTGTGAGAAATTCCCCAGAATCAGCAGCAAGTCTCAAATGCACATCCATTGGAAGTGAGAGTGGAGCAGCATTTGAGAGTTCAAACTCATTAATAAGATCCAGTGTGTACTTTTTCTGTGAGACAAAGAATCCAGCTGGTGATAGACTTATTTCCAGGCCTAGAAAGTAGTGTACATTGCCCAGGTCCTTCATTTTAAAAGTGTTCGATAGCATTTGCTTCAGATGAGTTAACTCCTTTTGATCATTTCCAGCTAGTAATAGATCGTCCACATAGACCAACACCAGAGTTATAGTTGTAGCATTGGTGAGAGTGAATAAACTGTAGTCAGACTTTGATTGTTGAAAGTGGAGCTCCTTTAATGTAGTGGACAATTTACTAAACCAATTCTGAGGGGCTTGACGAAGTCCATATAAGGATTTCTTTATTCTGCATACAAGAGTGGTCTTTGCACTGCCAATCTCCCCCTGATTGATTACTATCCTGCTTCCAAAATGAATGTAGCCAGGAGGCAATTTCATGTACACTGTTTCGTAAAGGTCTCCATGAAGAAACGCGTTAGACACGTCCATTTGCATCACCTCCCACTGTTGTAGAGCAGCGACTGCCAGCAATGCTCTTACGGTTGTCATCTTTGCAACCGGAGCAAATGTATGCTCATAATCCACACCATATGTTTGTCTATAACCCAGTATGACAAGCCTCGCCTTGTGACGTTCAATTGTCCCATCTGGTCAAAACTTAGTTCTATACACCCACCTGCTTCCGATAGCCTTCTTAGATGGTTGAAGAGTAGTTATTTCCCATGTATCATTGCTTTCCAGCGCTTCAAGCTCAAGATTCATTGCATTTACCCAGTTAATGTCTGTAACAGCTTGACTAAATTTCACAGGATCTGCATTTGTTGACAGGGCTGAAAGAAAGCAACCAAAGTTTGACTTAACATTGTGAGTAGTCACTGTCACTAGATTTGCAGATGGTTGAGGGAAAGGCTTTGTAACATATGACTGCATCCATGTGGGGGTTTTGTGAGTTCTTGAAGATCTTCGTGGAGATGTCACAGTTTGGGTTTGATTTTCTAGGCTAGAGCTGGTGTCATCTGTTGTGTTTGAAGGTGTTTGGGATACTTCAATGGTGGTATGTGATGGCTCAACAGTGTGGTTTGTGTCCTCTCTTGGTTCAGCCAGATTTAATGGTGCCAGAAATTCATCATCCACATAGGTGCTCGTGGACTGAGTAGGCATCTCAGTAGGTAGAGGCAAGAGATATGGTTTAGGTGTAGATGTATTGCAGGGAAAGATGCTTTCATTGAAGGATACATCTCTCGATATAAAGACCTTCTTGGTTGTTAAATCAAGTAGCCTGTATCCCTTCTGAGTAGGTGGGTATCCAATGAATACACACGGCACACCTCTAGGTGCTAGTTTATCAGTAGAATGAACACTATTGATAGCAAATCCCAAGCACCCAAATGCTTTCATATTTGAGTAATCCACAGGTACATTACACAACAATTCATATGGACATTTGTTGTTCAAGACAGATGAAGGCAATCTGTTAATTATGTAAGCAGCTGTGAGTACAGCTTCTCCCCAGTGAGGGACTTGCAACCCTGATTGAAACATGAGAGCACGAGCAACTTCAAGCAGATGTCGATGTTTACGCTCGACTCGAGCGTTTTGTTGAGGTCGATACGGACATGATGTCTGATGCACTATGCCATTTGACTGAAAGAAGGTTCTGCACCCAGCATCATTAAACTCCAAGGCATTGTCTGACCTCACAATTTGAATACCAACTCCAAATTGATTTTTGACATAGTTATAGAAAACCTCTAGTGTCTTCAAATATTCTGACTTGTGTTGTATGAGATAGACCCATGTCATTCTCGTATAGTCATCAACGATGGTGAGAAATAGCTTGTACTTCTGCCTTGTGCTTACCCTGTAAGGACCCCATATGTCCGTATGAATCAGTTCAAAAGCTTTAGATGCTCGTGACTCACTTATGGGAAAAGGTAGCTTCGTGAACTTAGCCATGGGGCATGTCAAGCATACTTTGTCATCCACATTAGTGCAGTGTTTGACACAGTCAATGAGCTTCAATTTTGAGGCTGGGGCATGTCCCAACCTGTTATGCCATAGAGTAAACTGAGCTGTGAGTGACTGATTTGCCACAGTTAAGCATAGTGATCGAGACACTCCAGTCGTCATTGCAGAATTTGACATGTGATACAATCCATTGCTGACACTGCCTTTACCCCTTTCTTCATAAGTTAGAGAATCAACAATAGAGCACTCATTAGGCGAAAACACAGCAAAGCAGTTATTGTCTTGTGACAACTTATGAATGGAAAGCAGGTTATGTGTGAAGGCTGGCTCATACAGCACGTTTGCCAATTTCAGTCCATTTTGTAGACTTGCATCTCCAACATGAGACACCGTAACACTTGCTCCAGTAGGTAGATTGACATTCAAAGGTGAAGTGATGGGTTTAACATTGGTGAGAATACCAATGTTCGAGGTCATATGATCCGTCGCCCCTGTATCCACAATCCAAGTATGAGGATTTGTGTGAACAGTGTGACACGAAATCATGCTTGAGAATGGACTTTCCATCATATCATCATGTGTTGTTGACACAGACTGTGAGGGTAAATATTGAAGTAACTGTTGAAGTTGTTGTGAAGACAAGACAACTTGTTGGTCTGAGGATACTGTGTTTGAGGGGCCTGCAGTCACATGTGCTGCAGAATGTTGTTTTGGTGAAAAAGAGACTCTGCTATTAGACCAACGGTTATTTGGAGAATTTTGTGGTCTAGGTGAATGGTTTGTTGGAAGAGGTTTGTGTTTATAATGCCAGGAGGGATATCCAATAGTATTCCAGCACCTGTCACTAGTGTGACCTCTGCCACCACATGTGTTACATAGCAATGGTTTTCCAGATCTCAAGGTAGTTTTGCTAAACATAACTGACATATCTGACTCAAGAGAGAGAGGTGTTTTGAGGACATCTCGTTGAGATTCTTCCTGTTGAATTGAAGCACACGCCATTTCAAGACTAGGTAGTGGAGTCAACATCAAGAGTTGGCTGCGAAGAGGACCATAAGACTCATCTAGACCATTTAAGAATTGGAAGAGACGTGCCTCCTCCTTTTGTGTCTGAATAGCCTTTAACAAGGCTGTCACATCCTCACCAACAGTGGTTATAGTAGGTAAAAGGTTCATGGAGTCTAACTCAGCCCACAGGCTACTCAACGAAGTATAATAATCAACAATTTTAGCACCATTCTGTTTTAGATTAAACAATTCTCTACTGAGTTTATACATTCTAGACCCATGTGTTAACTGAAAATGTTTTTCAAGCTGTTTCCACACTTCAGATGCAGATGTAATAAAGAGTACAGATTGTTTAATAGATTCAGAGATATTATTATGAATCCAAGAGATTACCATGCTGTTGCAGGTGTCCCATTGAACGCCTTCTACTGCATCTGTGGCATTTCGAACCTCTGTCCCATCTACAAAACCCAGTTTTCGTTTGGAGGCGATTTGTATCTCCATAGATCTTTTCCACGTACGGTAATTACTCGCATCTTGAAGCTTTGGAACACTGATAGAGAGTGGGTTATCAGATGGGTGAAGAAATAGAGGGTTCTGCATATCTGAGAAAGAAAATTTGCTGCCACTGGCCATGACTACACTGAAAGGAGCACTGCTCACACACAATGGACTAGACTTTTACTGGAACGAGCACTGCTCACACACACTAGACTGGACCTTCACTGAGATCTACCGGGCTGCAACGACGAGACTACGACAACAAGAAACACTACTATACTCTCTACCTAATCCACTCTATAACACTCCTTCATTAGCAGCTCTGATACCATGATACCAATGCTATTCAAACAGCTAAATGAAGAAAAGAGTACTAGGATTGTAGAGAGAACAAGATAACTTAAAACAGTCTCAAGATTAGATCAAAAGCCCAGCCTACAATATTGTCTTGTGCATACATATATGCCAAAAGATTATACTACTAGACAACTGCTACCTAACGGAAAGATGGTCCTAATCAGAATGACAAGAACACCCTTCTGAGAACTACGTGCACTACAAGACATAACACATGAAAATGTTCACTTGAAATAAACTAAAATAGAGAAAACATATAGTAGAGACTGCATAGGGCTGATAGAGAGTGCATGTGGCTCATTACAGTCCTGTCTCGAGAATTGCTGTAGCAAAATCCTTTTTGTCTTCAGCCTTGTAGAAATGATCTACATGAACGTCTTCATTACCAAGTCTCTTGTTTTTATTCTTCTTAAGCATTCTTTTTTTGCTACCTTTGAGGTCTAGGAATGAGAACTTTTTCTGATTTTTCCTTGGTCTTCCTTTCTTCTTGCCAATGCTGAGGTTAACAATTGTTGAATTCAGCTTTAAGGCAGGGGACCCACTCTATGAGACTTCACACTCAGATTCCGAGATTTCATTATTGAATGCCTTATCTAGCGATGAATCGTTAAGGGCCTTAGAAAAATTATCCACAGAAGAATTCCCTTTTCTGAATTTTCATGTAGAATCGTGTATAGAAGACTTCAAACTGTCCACCAGGGGAATAATTCTATCTTCTATTTTCTTAGAACTGACTTCCGAATCCAAGATGTCACCCCCTTGATTGTAGCCATCTTCTTGTAAGTTGACACTAATATGCGTGTTTTCAGATTGATCATTGACCATTTCTGATTCTTTAGACGTCGGGCTACTATCCATGTTTGGGGATGTATGCTCATATGTGCCTTCCTCATCTGAGGAATCAAAATTCTGTTCTTGACATTGAGATACCTCCTTGTCTTCTGCTGCCATTTCCTTTCTTTGATATGATTCTATGAACGACTGAGATGAATCTAGTTCCTTCATCCTGATCCAAAAACCTTTGTCTTCAATCATCACTTTCAATGTTTCGTCTATTTTATCAACTTTATTGGTGGAGACGCACAATCTTAATCCCTGGAACATTGCATTCTGGAGTGGTTTGGTGTGCTCCGTTAACAAATAACCCAAATCTCCTACAAGTTTTTTCCATGTCTCTTTGTTCCATGCCAAAATTGGCAGGCCATCACACCAAACCCATGCAATAGGAACCACAAGATCTATATAATTTACCTGTTTGACTGAGGTAAAAACCTTTAATAATTCTTGCATATTAGCATTGTTCGCTTCATCCTCGTCTGCAAATGTTAACAGAAATTTCCTATGGGAAATACCTCTCACTTGAATGTTATAAAAATCTAAGCTAGTAAGCCTTTCCTGTAGCATATCTGCCCAATTGGCCTCCTCTGTAAATCCCAGCAAACTTCTCTGAAGTTCTTCCTTGAAATCCAAGTTTACCATGGCTTGCTCCGTGCGATGTGATAGGTCCATAATTAATAATATTTTTAATACCTATTTTATGTCCGTTTTCGTAATTTTATTATTTAATAAATTGTTTTATTTTGTTTTGTAGGAAAATAAATAAAAACAGATTTCTAGCAGGAAAAGGTGCAAAAAAGGGAAAGGAGGTGGAAAATTCTTGAAGTCAAAGAAATTGAAGGAAAAATCGAATACTTATTGGAGAAGAAAAGGAAATTGAAGAAATTATATTCAATATCAAATTTGTAATCGAAGATCCAAGCCCAAGTTTTTCCCTATATATATGGGGCTCCTCTCTTGTATTTGAGACATCAATTTAGACACCTAAATAGTTAATTGTTTTTTCTGCTTTATACTCTGGTCACCGGTGGTTATTATCCGGCCTTTCTCCTCCTTTATTAATATATTTTTTTTCTTCGTTATTCTCATTGCTTCGCTTAGCTGCCAGCTTATTAATATTAGTTTATTCACGTTTATCTCATCTGCCTTATTCATTCGCATGGTCCAGGTGTTTTGTTTTCAAGTTATACTTTTATTTAACTAGTGTCTGCCATCCGAGTAATCATACATGCATTATTATATATTATATTATTAATTGTTCTGCTTTGTTTTCGTTTGATTTACATCGCATGCTTTATCAAATATATATTTGTTTTGTTTATTACATAATCATGTGTAGCTAATTTTCTTGTCCTAGGATGAAGATGAAGTTGATTTAATTATTCTTGATTTCTTCTCGTTCCTATTAATTGATTCTCATAATTTTTCTTGGTGCTTAATTGATCAATTGACAAAGTGATTTTGATATATTATTGTTACTGGATTAAATGCCATTTATTCTAAGAATGATTGACAAAGTGATTAATTTATAACAATTTTACTTCTGATCCGATGTTAGATGAATTAAATGCCATTTATTCTAAGAATGAAACCCAACTTGAGGATATTTCTTTTGATCCTAAGTCCGTTGTTAAGACTTCTGTAGGTGAGCCACCCACGTTCGTTCAGAATCTGTCTTTTTCCACTCTTGATCAGTCTTTGGTAGTTAATAATGAAACTCATCATGTTGTTATCTCTAGTGACATAGTTCATAACCAAGAATTTCAAGTGATTAATCTGCTTAAACAACATAAAGAAGTGTCTAATTGGTCTATGAATGATGTTAGGTGTATGAGTTTTATTTTGGTATGTGATCTTATTTCTCTAGTGGATAATCAAGTATTTGTGGGTGTGTCTCAAATGTGTGTTGATTGTGTTACAAATGAAGTTTTCCCTCGATCTGGTATTGGTTAGCATATCTATTTCGTAATGTGTCTCCCATAGTAAAGTGTAGGTATGGGGGAGCACCTATTTGTGTGTGTGTTTGTTTTTTTTGTGTTGTGTGTTTTTATGTGTGTGTGTTATAGGTAATAATGTTTCTCCGTCTTGCTTTTATCAGGTATTCTCGTCCTTTTACTTATATTTTTCTCTCATTTGCATACATTGAGGACAATGCATGATTTAGGTATGGGGGAGGGATTTAGTAGTATTATTATAAAAAAAATCAAATACAAAAATCCAAAAAAATTGAAAAAATGAAAAAAAATATTCTAGCCTTGTGAAATGATTACTTGTTAAAAATTGGCTTGATGCACCCTTACATGCTATAGTACTCTTGTGTTTCTGATGCTTTTGACTGAGAAGTGATATGCTAAGTTCTTGTGCACACACATACACTAGTGAGTTGAAACTAGTAGACTTATTGAATGTTGTAAGTAATTAAAAGGACATGAATATGTGCAAGATGATTTGGTTTCCATGCTTTGAGTACAAGTAGGTGCATTAAAGAGACTTTTGCTTGGGATTGACTATGTTTTACCACCAAGTGAGATTTTGAGCCTATATGCATATCTTTTGCATTTTATATTCGTTTGCTTGAGTGTCCACATGTTGTTTGCATTGCTAGCACTTGTTTGAGACCTTTCTTGAATTGCATGAGATTATTTGATGATAAGATGATAAAGGCATTTAGGAATAACCAATTATTATCCAAATTACCACACCCTTTATATGTGGTCAATTAGTTACCCCTTTGAGCTTAAACCTATTTTTCGGTGACATACCACATTACTTGACTAGACCTTTTTCTTGTGTAACCTAACGGATACTTGATCCCAATTTGTCAAAGGCTAGTAGGAAGTTGATGGAGTAATAAGGTGTGTGAGATGGGGTTTACTTTTGTCCATTATTTTTGGGAAAATATTGGGTTTTGTTGCTTACTCGTTAGTCGTTCAAGAAATTTTTGAAGAAGGATTGTGGTTGTATATATATTATCTATCTTAGCTCTAAAAAAAAATCAAAAAAAAAAGGAAAAAGAAAAAAAAAAGAAAAAAAAAAGTTATCTGAGAGCATACTTATGTTTTTGTGTTTGTGTGATCCTTTTTCATTCGACTAGTCAAGCATTTTGTTGGAAAAGATTAGAAATCCATGTGTGGGGAGGATGTATGGTGTTGTGTATGATTTATAATGGTTCCTACTAGCTTTTGACACTTCACCTTATTTGGCTTTACTTGACATACCTTGTCCCTAGCCCCATTACAACCCAAATAAAAGACCTTTTGATTATCGTCATTGATGTATGTTGTGTTAAAGTTAGATTGATACCAAATGTCAAGCATGCTTATGATTTTGTTGGAATTGAGTGATACACTTACCCTAGCTTGTTCTTGAGTGAATATTCTTTTGTGAGTGAAATGTGAGTTGTTGATTATTGCTCAATATGAGATCCCAAGTTTTGACTCAGATGTACTCTTGTGGGCATAGCATGGTTACCAACTTATTTTTACACTTGACATGGACTTTTGAGGACCTATGCATATTTCTTTGAGTAGACTATGTGAATACTTGCACCTTACACACCAAGACATTGCAAATTCACTTTGATTTCTTAAGTTGACGTAGCATGAGATGACTTGTATGTGTGGTGTTGCATTGAGCAATCTTTCGCATAAGCTAGATGGATTTTGTGGGTACATTCACTATAGGCCCTCACGAGACCTCACTCGTCCACTAGGGCTGCCTAGGGGTTTAAAGGGCTTGTTGCATATGCCAAATGCAACCGTGATCACCTACGGAAGTGGTATTATATATTAAATAGTATTTTATTTTATATTTTTCTCGAGGACGAGCAAAAGATAGGTATGGGGGCATTTGATAGGTCCATAATTAATAATATTTTTAATACCTATTTTATGTCCGTTTTCGTAATTTTATTATTTAATAAATTGTTTTATTTTGTTTTGTAGGAAAATAAATAAAAACAGATTTCTAGCAGGAAAAGGTGCAAAAAAGGGAAAAGAGGTGGAAAATTCTTGAAGTCAAAGAAATTGAAGGAAAAATCGAATACTTATTGGAGAAGAAAAGGAAATTGAAGAAATTATATTCAATATCAAATTTGTAATCGAAGATCCAAGCCCAAGTTTTTCCCTATATATATGGGGCTTCTCTCTTGTATTTGAGACATCAATTTAGACACCTAAATAATTAATTGTTTTTTCTGCTTTATACTCTGGTCACCGGTGGTTATTATCCGGCCTTTCTCCTCCTTTATTAATATATTTTTTTTCTTCGTTATTCTCATTGCTTCGCTTAGCTGCCAGCTTATTAATATTAGTTTATTCACGTTTATCTCATCTGCCTTATTCATTCGCATGGTCCAGGTGTTTTGTTTTCAAGTTATACTTTTATTTAACTAGTGTCTTCCATCCGAGTAATCATACATGCATTATTATATATTATATTATTAATTGTTCTGCTTTGTTTTCGTTTGATTTACATCGCATGCTTTATCAAATATATATTTGTTTTGTTTATTACATAATCATGTGTAGCTAATTTTCTTGTCCTAGGATGAAGATGAAGTTGATTTAATTATTCTTGATTTCTTCTCGTTCCTATTAATTGATTCTCATAATTTTTCTTGGTGCTTAATTGATCAATTGACAAAGTGATTTTGATATATTATTGTTACTGGATTTGTTTTTCATAGCCTATGCTTGCTCCTTGAAGTTTTGATAGGTTATTGTTAGATAACAAGTTTCATAGTGTATGCTTGTCTCGTTAATTGATATATCTTATTTGTGAAGAAAAGAGGATTGATTTTAGGGCCAGTTGATATTAATTGTGATTGATTGATGGATTCGGATTCCTAGGTTTTCCATATTATTTGATAATCTTTGCTAATTAGGTTAATTAGGTTAATTAAATCTCATCTCAAATCTTATTGTCTAGTTCGCCTGAGTTAATTATTAGGGTTTTGAAAGTTCATAGTCTCTGAGGATCGATCTGTATTTGCTACAATTAACCACTGTGCGCTTGCAGTTATTTTACACATCACGATGAGAGGGTTGTTGTACCAAAATCTTTTCCGGTATGTTGGTATAATTACCTTTTTTTGTAGGCATATCTCTTTTGCTAGGATTCTTTATGCCAGAAGTTTGTTCGGAGCTTTGACTAGCGTTGGCTTGATACCTCGCAGCAGGTGTTGTAGAGCTTGATCGGTGTTCTCTGTTCGATAATTTAATCAAGAGATTGTGACCCATAAGAGAAGTACCATTGTAAGCAGTGATCAATCTCTTTACATGATACAAAGTATTCACCAGTATGAATCCTATTCTGAAGTTATTAACATCTCTTCGTTTGGGAAGGATGATGTCAAGAATCATATTTTCTTTATCAAAGAATGACCAAAGTTCCTTAGCTTTTGCTTGCGGTGGAATATTATGTATCATAACAGAGGTCTATTTAGCCCTGGGTTCTGATAAGGATTATCCTTTCTTCCATTTTTAAGAGTCTCTGCATAAGACTGATACTTGCTCCTCATCTTCCCTGAGTGGTCTAATGGTACTGCCTTCAGTTTTCCAAACTTGGACGAACGTTGCATCTGATACCACTGATCTTCTTTGGTGTAAGTATTCCGATCTGAATACCCATTAGCCGACATATACCCGTTATCCGACCTATTTCGATCATAGTTTGCCGTTTGAAATTTGAATTTTGAATTTTGAAAGTGAGACCTCTCTCTACCCTCTCTCTCTCATGACTTTCTCTGTGTGAGTTTTATTAGAATCGTCTCCAAACATTCTGAAACAAAAATGCTCGTGGAAGCTTATGTTCCCGTAAACACCTCCAATATAAGAATAAGTATCCGATGCAAGGAAATCATAATACAAGTACGTGATATATATTTATTTCTAGTGGAAAAAAATAGAAAGAAGGAAAAGTAAAAACTATCAAATAATTAAGAGTAAATTGCACGTTGGTGGCCTTAACTAAAATATTTTTGCACTTTGGTGTCGATATTTTAAATTCGCAAATATGATACCAGAACAATTAATTTTAAAGCGATGTGGGGGCTTCGACTCAAATCATTTAACTCCGTTAGTTAAATGAATTGGTAATTTGGTCTGTTTACTATTCCAAGGGCTGTGTATATATATCTATACATTACATATGAAGAAGCTCAACAACTACAGAACAATTCTTCTGACATAAGCTGGACAGGCTAGCTGAGACCAACACGTTAGAAAAGATAAAATCATTTGCACCCAGAGCTCACGAAGAAATACCCAAGTGGAATGGTGGTATATTTGATATTTGGGAAGATATTTCTATAGCATATCTATCTCTGTTCTGTAGTTTCTGTGTTTTTGGTTGGAATATGGAGAAGCTTGGATTTGGTAATATGTATGTACACTTGCTCAGAAAGTTCGAATAGGTATAAGAGGAAAAGTTTTACAAGAAGAAAGGAGATGAAAATACCCAGTTAAATGGGATCAAGTCGCAATGGGTTGAAATGAAGAATTAGGCAGGCATAGCAAAAGAAGAAAGTGGTGGCAATGGATTTTGTTCCCATGAAAATTGAATACACTGAACTAAGCCAAACACCTTTTCTAGTGGCAGCTTAAGCCAAACACCTTTTCTTCCCTGCAATCAAAGGACATGAAGATCATAAAAAAGTAAAGAACAAAAGACACTTGAAAGAGGAGGAGAAATCTACCTCTAACATCCAACGAGAAAATAAGACATGTATTGTTAGAGAGAAATACTAAATTGTTGTGAAGAGACGAGATTGCCCCTACTTTTTAGATGTCCTTAGTTTTGTTAGTTCGATTTGAGGCGGCTTTAAAATTAATTATTCAGGTACCATATTTGCGAATTGGATACATCGTTAATCAAAGTGCAAAAAAATTTTAGTTCAGACCACCAAACTGTAATTTACTCAATAATTAAATGTAATGTGAGTGTAATGAATGTTCACCCCCTTGTATTGAAGTGATTATGGGGCATATATTGTTCACGTGGGGACAAGGGCTACAAATCAGGATCTGGTCGGCGATCAATGTCAACCTTGTGTCAGTTTCGTTTTGTCCTAATGTTCGAACAATGTATTTGTATCAACTTTGTTGCACGCGTCATTGCATTGTTCTTGTGCAATGTATTTGTATCAGCTTTGTTGCAGGCGTAAGAGCAACTCCAACAGACACTTAATTCAGCCTCTTAAGTTAAATTATAACAAAACTGATGTAAAAATCAAGTCCAACAACCTCCTAAAGGCTCCTCAAAATCTTAAGAGCTGATCCAAGCTCCTCAATATTAAGACTCTCTCTCCTCTCCTCTTCCATTATTTTAATAATACACATGACTTCTATTTTGATTCATTCCTTCTGGCTTTCTTTCCTTTGCATACAGACACCGTGACTTGAAGTCACTGGATGGTAATCTTTGTGTTTGTCTTTATCCACCGTGACTTGAAGCCACAGATGATTTTTTTTTTCACGGATTGATGGAAAATGGCTTGGATAATATTGATATAAATTAAAAATTAAGACTCGAATGTATAAAAGGTGAGATCAAATTTGTTTTTAAAATAAATCCGGTTCAATGAAATTACGGCAGTCACTATAAATATAAAATCCTGTTCACATTAGAATATAGATTAAAAATAAATGGAGATGAATTTTGAGGAGGATTGTTGGAGATGGTTTGTAAATTTTTTTGGTAAATGACCTAAGAGGCAATTAATTATATTACTTTTAACAAAAAAATTAAGAGTCTGTTGGAGTTGCTCTAAGTGCATTGTTCTTGTGAGCTTTGTCTTGCGCGCGTGTACTTATCTGTTGTACAACGTGTTATGTCTAATCCTTGTGGACTTTATGTACTTTGCAGGCAATGCGAACTTTCAATTATTGTGAACCTTGCATGCATTGTGGACCTTGCAGTATGGACTTTGCCGGTATTATGGACCTTGCAGGCAATGTAGATCTTGTAGCCATCATGAACCTTGTAGGCAATGCAAACCTTACAAGCATTGAGGAACTTGCAGGTAATGCAAACCTTATAGGCATTTTAAACCTTGCAGACAATATGGACCTAGTATACAATGTAGACCTTGTAGGCTTAAGCTATTTAGCACGTAAAATTTGAACAAAAAACTTGATTTTGAATTTAATTCTATTGTAAAATATTTTGGATAAATTTGATTCAATGATGGAATCGTTTCGAATTATTTCATTAATTTTTAATGATTTTTCCACAAAAATGTTCTGTTATTTCATTTTTGATTTTCTAATTAAAATTTGTAATTATACTACATATAAAATAAGATAAATATATGTATTTTGTAGTTTTCTCTTAAATTCTATATAAGGTGTTATCTCTAGAGTATCACCCCATATCTATATATGATTTAAACACGTGTGACTGATTAGTGTATGTGATTGATTAGTGTGTTAATTACACCATTTTGATTTTCCCTTTAAACCACAACCTTTAGATCAAGTCAAATTATTCTAACCGAAGTTCGCATAATAGATCAGAAGAAACAGATGAGTCTTCATTCGAAATCACTAAACACAGGAGGTAACATTAGGGTAAAAACCCTTGCATACTGCTAGCTTTATTTTTTATTCTTCTAAGACTCTTTAAAAACATATCCTTTCAATCTGTAGAGAGGACTGCAACTCTACAAAAATGGAAGGCTTATAATTATATTGGAATCGGATCCACGAGCACGGAGCATATAAGTTCTTTAGTTTTGGTATCCGATGAAGTAAACCCGTCCATATCCTGGTATTCATAGACAATGAATACCAAGCGTGTGGTGCCAAGAGCTGCTGTGAGCAGCGGAAGTGGGAGTGCAGTTTGACCGAAGCACTCTGAATTCACATCCTTCCATGCTAGAACATTCCGTTTTTTGAATTCAGAAAACGTATCTTCCTTTGACACACCATGTTCTTTCATGTAAACATCAACTAGAAAAGATTCGTCTTCTGCCTTGGCCTCCTACGTACAATATTACGAATTTATAAATCTGAGTAAGAATTTGACATCTGAACAACAAGCAGCTTAGGAGTTGTATGTTTGTTAAATTAATTATCCTTTGTATAGTTTTTTGGTAGAATCATTGGATTTCTAAAGTAATTATGTTAATGTAGATAACCATGCATGCCTTGTATTCAGCCATATCATCAGAGTATCTGCAATACAAGCCTCCTGCTCGGATAAGGAGCGGATGGCCAGATATCCATTCAAGGGCCTCCCTGGTCACGATGTGGCCCATTCCCACCACGAAACTCATAGTAAGTAATGGTACAGTTGAGCTTATTATGGTATGCGGTATACAGGTTTCCATGGTCGGCACTATCCATTTGTTCAGGCACTTGGATTCAAAAATGTATGACCTCGTTATTTCTTTTAACTGAAGAGGGAAAGAAAAAATTACATGTCAAAGTTATTTGGCAGTCAAATTAACATGATTATTTATCTATTAGTAGTTTGCACAGGCCGGCCTTTAGGTACACAAAAATCATTTAAATTAATATTAATATTTACCAACAGGCTTCTTGGTTAATCTTCTGAATATGTAATTAAAATCATAACAAAATATGTACTCACGGAATCTTTTGCAAACTGAGCATGACTCGGTGGTATTCCTGCTTTTCTGAATACTTCCTCCACTTCAGAATAAAAGTCCAAGAGGATTCGATAGAGATACCTCATGTACTATGGTAGCTGCTCCAATGCACTGATATCCCACCTGGAACAGATGCACTCTAACTATATATATTAATATCTATCTACTACTTAATTGTCTAGCTAAATCATATTTTAGCCCTACTGTTAATCCACACTCTCAACTCTCAGTGTTAGAGATTAGTAGATCGATATTTAACTCAAAGTTGCAGAATTTGCAGGATTGTGAAGCACAAGTTTAAAATACTTGCCATCGTAGAGAAAATAACATATAAATTATCAACTTTCAATATTTTGTCATCAATAGCTTCCGACTATAATCTCTATTGATTGTAAAACATTTTGTTTCAAATGAAACTAAACAAGTGCTAATCTGTAACCTTTCACTAAACAAGATTCTTCTATCAAACATCACTTAAGCTAATTAGATAATGTACCTTTGGATTGCGTCTGTAAAGAGTGTGAGTTCTTCAACAGTACCATACACATCATACATGTCATCAATAACGACAATCAATGCCATAACTGCTGCTAGTATTCTTCGGGCAAGACGGTATTGGGGCTCAAAAGATATCCCCACACCCCAAAAGAAGGATTCTATTGATTTCTCTCTTGCAAAAGGCAGTTTTTCTTTAAGATTCAAACTCTTCCACCAGCTGGAGTTGCAACCATAATAAGTTTAGTCATGTCAATAATTAATATTAATTCCGGCCACTACTTAAACGGAGAAAAGAAGCTAGCTACAATATTTGGACGACATACCTGGAAAATTCGGCAGCTTCACTTTGATGAAGTTTTTGCACAAGATTGAAGTCTAACTTAGCCAAATATAACAGTGGCTTAGAATGAGAATCTATCTCTCCATAGACAGAAATGTAGTACCTAGCTTCGATCCTATTTACAGTCTTCCAGAGTGGTAATTTAAGTGCACGCATGACTAGTGCTGCAAGGGGATTTTTCAGCTGAGTTTTAAGACTCTCAAGGTGAGACGTTGTAAATGCCAGTGCTTCATCAAGTATATCTTCTCCATGAACTCTTAGATGTGTGGCTTCATACAAGCTTAGCAATCCTTCCACATCTTTACTTAAACACTCCTTGAATGTTCTGGTGGTCTCGTCTTTAAATATATTGAAGACATCTGTTTAACAATATTTTGTTCAATGTATAAAGTTAGGTTATGATGGTATATGTTCTTTAAATATATTGTAGTTATATGTTTAACAATATTTTGTTCAATGTGTAAAGTTATTGGCCTTGGATATGGCAAGTGGTAAATATTTATATTGTTAATTTTAAAGATATAAATAAAAAAATAGGACACCTAGCACATTATATTCTATTTAAATAGTGATAAGGGGAATATTAATAGTGGATATAAGTTAGTATATATATCTATATATATAATGCCACAAGTACTAATAGAGATGTACTATACGTAGCTGGTACCAGGATTGACATACCACAAGAGACATTATAACCATGCTGTCTAAGCAACCGAAAGCAAAGAGCTACACTGTGCAGGTCATCCTTGCATTTAGTTCCACAGAGCTCATGATAAATATCATTCATGCGCTTCAATTCCCCATCAATCTCAGCTTCAAAATGATAAGCTACTCCAAGTCGTTGAATATCACTAATTAACTTAAGCTGTTGCTGAGGCTGATTGGCAGCTTCCAGTAGCATGTTCTTCACTTCTTTCTTTAGTACTTCAACTTTCTGCACTGTGTCAACATCAGCCGTCTGCATTTGCACACAATAATGGTAAGAATACAAGTAACTAATAATAATAATGATGACAACAACAACAACAATGATTATCAATTTACCGCATGATTAGGGGTATTATAAGCAAGAAAAATTTGAAGAGCGACGAACAATTTCAGGCACAACAGCCTTCAGTGATGGAGGACCTGATGAAGCCTGAAGAAACACCGACATGCTGCTGCAAGATTTTGGAGTCTAGAATACTGATACGGGTGATGCAAGTTAGTAGTAAAAGACATGCATGTATTTATAGTACTCCTATGCCTGGAGTACGTAGTTATTCAACACTAGTCGTTTTCGGGTGGCGTTGGCGTTGACGGGATTAAATTAGAGTAGTCCTAGCCGTTAGGTAACCAAATTGGGTACCAAAAAAGGTATAAAATAGCATGACATGAGTGATTTGACAGTATGCAAAGAATTGGTGAAGTTACTGTGTATACAATTTTATCATGGCATGATGCATGTTTATAGCTGGTATCCGGCATGTAGATAACTAGAGTGTCATTCCTCTATCCTCAGTTTATGCAATTGAGGCTTCTGAACACTAGGGTATCAATGGATCTTATGTGATGTGGTCAATTGTGATACCGCTGCTTCCAGGGATGTTGGCACAGTTTAGATCGCTGGAGAAGTCTTCAAATTCGTTTTTAGTTTCAAGAACTATTATGTTCAATTTGTTAAACGATCAGAAAACAATTTATTTGTTTTTCAACCTGGTCGTATCGATTAGACCTGGCAAAATGGGTCTGGATCCGAAAAACCGAACCGAAATATGTGGAACCGAATCCGAAATTGGATCCGAAATAGATTATCCGAAATTGTATCTGAAATCGAAACAATCCGAATCCGAACCGAAACCGTTTCAATTTAATCAAATCCGATAACGATCCGGAAACCGATTTGACCCGATCCGAAAATTAACCGAACCGGAAATTTAACCAAAAATTATCCGAAATACTGTATCCAATGATGACCAAGTATCCGATTATAATCAGAATCGATCAAATCCGAATAAAAATTTACCCGAACCGAATATGACTTGAATCCGATGTAAATCCGAAACTAAAAATAACTGAATCGAAAAATATCCGATAAAATAATTTTATATAGATTAATATTTTCTTGACCTTCATTTGTTTAGTTTTATCAATTTGTATATTTTCTGATTTGCTATATATTTATTATTGTCATTGAATATTGCTTACGATATTTTGTATATAATAATATTTCAATTTAATTTGCAAATATAAATTAATAAATTCTGCACATAATTAGAAAATAAATAAATAAATAAATTCTGCATATTCTGGGCAGAAATTAAAGTGCATTAACTTATATAGCGCTTATTGAAGCGCTGTCTAAGTGAGTGCATTCACTTCCATAGCGCTTATGGAACCGTTATGGCTTGGTACTATAGATTTTTGTTGTTTTGTTTTAAGAATGTGAGTCGGGATCAAGAGACAAACAGAAGAAAGGCAAGAGAAGTGATTTATCTAATTTTAACATATTCGGTCTTATTTAATAAACTAGTCGATAAAGCCATGCTTCGCGGCGGCGTTACAATATTTTTAAAAAAATTCAATACATTTACGTTATATTATAATATTAATATTATATTTTAATAATTAAATGATGTTCTCTAATGAATCGATTTCTTGTTAAACATGATTCTTTCGATTGTACCGCTCTCTCGCTAAAATCGAAATCCCAACTTTAACATATATTATAAAGACTTATATAATAATTTTTATCCATAATATCAAACCGTAAAAATAAAAAAAAATTATGTCATCAGTATCAAATTCTAATAGCTAACATAATCTTTTCTACTGAGTCGTCATCTCGTTAAATACGTTTTGAGCTACTTTTATTTGGAATCGAAATTCTAACTTCATTATATAAAGAGAGTAAATCCCAATTTTATATACTTCAAGCTTCCGCATGGGAATGTCTTTCTGTTATGTTAACATATCAAAAAAAATTAAATACGAAGACTTTTCGTTATGAGAATAATATTAAATTTATGGATATATTTTTCTAATGCAAGTATAACTAAGTTGTATAAAAAAAATTAAAATAAAGGATTTCTACGAAAAAATATATATAGTTTTAAAAAATTGTATAAGATGTCTCCACTGTACTCGTATTCTATTTCAAATAAAACATTTTATTATATGTATTCCTTATATATTCAAACATTTTTTACGGTCTTCTCTAATGAACCGCTTTCTCGTTAAACATGGTTGTTACTATTGATCCGCGCTCTCGTTAAAATCAAAAACCTAAGTACATATATCACTTTTATGATAATGTTTATCCATAAAAATCAAATACTAAAAACAAAATAAAATTTATAACACCAATATGATATTTTAATAGCTAATACAATCTTTTTATAGTGAGTAATCTTCCCGTTAAACACGTTTTGAGCCGCTCTCATTTGAGATCGAAATTCGAACTTCATTACATATTATTGATGATAGTTATCTTACATAACAACTTACTCCTTAAAATCGAAACCTAAAAAATAGAGCGAATTCCAATTTATACTTATTCTAGACTTTCTAAAAATTATGGAGTTTTAGAAAATGAAAACACATCTTCTTTTCTCTTTAGCTTATAGATACTCCTGTATTTATTTAGGATTCCTACATGACAATGTTCTTTTATTACATCTAATTGAACTTTTATTTATATGTTTTTCTATAAATTCGAACTCTTATTCTCTATAAATTTGAATTCCTATTCTACTTCCAATAGAACTTTTAATCATATGCATTATAAATACTTATTCTACTTACAACAGAACTTCTAATCATATGCCTTACATATAAATTCGAACTCTCCTCCTCTATAAATTCGAACACCTATTCTACCTCTAATATGTTAAATGATATGTTTACATTTATTGGTGTTTATAATTCTAAAATTTTAGAAAATTAGAAAAATAGATTGATACGATCTTAAAGCGCCACCTAAGCGCCCGCGTATCCTCCTTTATATATATATATATATTGATGACATTTTTATGACATTAGTATTGGATTTATAAATAAATATTCCTAATAAAAGTATAATTAACTTATATAAAAAAGTATAATTTAAGAAGATCGTACTTTCTATAAAATATTTAATTATATGTCTGCTCTATATATTCAAACATCTATTCTACTTCTAATAGAACTTTTATTTATATGTTTTTTCTATAAATTCGAACTCTTATTCTCTATAAATTCGAACTCTCCTATTCTACTTTCAATAGAACTTTTAATCATATGCGTTATAAATACTTATTCTACTTCCAATAGAACTTCTAATCATATGTCTTCCCTATAAATTCGAACTCCTATTCTACTTCTAATATGTTAAAAACACTTATTCTACTTCTAATATAACTTTTATTTATATGTTTTTTTATATAAATTCGAACTCTTATTCTCTATAAATTCGAACTCATGTTCTACTTCCAATAGAACTTTTAATCATATATATGTGTTATAAATACTTATTCTACTTCCAATAGAACTTCTAATCATATGTCTTCCCTATAAATTCGAACTCCTCTCCTCTATAAATTCGAACACCTATTCTACTTCTAATGTTAAATAATATTTTTCTACATCTAATTGAACTTTTATTTATATGTTTTTCTATAAATTCGAACTCTTATTCTCTATAAATTTGAATTCCTATTCTACTTCCAATAGAACTTTTAATCATATGCATTATAAATACTTATTCTACTTATAACAGAACTTCTAATCATATGTCTTACATATAAATTCGAACTCTCCTCCTCTATAAATTCGAACACCTATTCTACCTCTACTATGTTAAATGATATGTTTACATTTATTGGTGTTTATAATTCTAAAATTTTAGAAAATTAGAAAAATAGATTGATACGATCTTAAAGCGCCACCTAAGCGCCCGCGTATCCTCCTTTATATATATATATATATATATATATATATATATATATATATTGATTTTGACACATGTATTTTTTTAAAAATATTTTTTTATTTTTTGAAAATTTGTAAATATCACTAAATTAGATATATCTTGACATCCGTACGGTTGGATCGTCAAGAAATAATTAAAAAAAATAAAATCAACAATCCGTGACAAAACAATAGTTACGAGTATTAGTCAATTCGGTAGTTGACTACTAAGATCTCCAACCGAATTAATTTTTTCTTTTTTGAAAATTTGGGAATATCACTTGATTAGATATATCTTAAGATCCGTACGGTTGGATCGTCGAGAAATAATGTTTAAAAAATAGAGTCAACAATCCGTAACAAAGCACTAGCTACGAGTACTAGTCAATTCGGTAGTTGACTACTAAGATCTCCAACCAAATTAATTTTTTATTTTTGGAAAATTTGGGAATATCACTAGATTAGATATATCTTGAGATTCGTATGGTTGGATCGTCGAGATATACTACTTAAAAAATAGAATCAACAATCCGTGACAAAACACTAGTTACGAGTACTAGTCAATTCGGTAGTTGACTACTAAGATCTCCAAACAAATTAATTTTTTATTTTTTGAAAATTTGGGAATATCACTAGATTAGATATATCTTGAGATCTGTACGGTTGGATCGTTGAAAAATAATTTTTAAAAAAAAGAATCAACAATCCGTGACAAAGCACTAGTTACGAGTACTAGTCAATTCGATAGTTGACTATTAAAATCTCCAACCAAATTAATTTTTTATTTTTTAAAAATTTGGGAATATCACTAGACTAGATATATCTTGAGAACTGTACGGTTGGATCGTCGAGAAATAATTTTTAAAAAATAGAATCAACAATCCGTGACAAAGCACTAGTTACGAGTAGTAGTCAATTCGGTAGTTGATTATTAAGATCTCCAAACAAATTAATTTTTTATTTTGTGAAAATTTTGGAATATCACTAAATTAGATATATCTTGAGATCCGTACAGTTGGATCGTCGAGATATATTTTTTTAAAAATAGTTACAACAATCCGTGACAACGAACTAGTTACGACTTACGAGTACCAGTCAATTCGGTAGTTAACTACTAAGGTCTCCAACCAAATTAATTTTTTATTTTTTGAAAATTTGGGAATATCACTAAATGAGATATCTCTTGAGATCGTTACGGTTGGATCTTCGATAAATAATTTTTAAAAAATAGAATCAACAATTCGTGACAAAGCACTAGTTACGAGTACTAGTCAGTTCGGTAGTTGACTACTAAGATCTCCAACCAATTTTTTTTTTTAAAATTTGGTAATATCACTAGATTAGATATATCTTGAGATCCGTACGGTTAGATCGTCGAGAAATTATTTTTAAAAAATAGAAACAACAATCCGTGATAAAGCACTAGTTACGAGTACTAGTCAATTCAATAGTTGACTACTAAAATCTCCAAGCAAATTATTTTTTTATTTTTTAAAAAATTGGGAATATCACTAGTTAGATATATCTTGAGATCCGTACGGCAATATTGTCGAGAAATAATTTTTAAAAAATAGAATCAACAATCCGTGACAAAGCACTAGTTACGAGTACTAGTCAATTTCGTAGTTGACTACTAAGATATCCAACCAAATTAATTTTTTATTTTTTGAAAATTATGGTATATCACTAAATTAGATATATCTTGAGTTCCGTATGGTTGGATCATCGAGATATATTTTTTAAAACATAGAATCAACAATCTGTGACAAATCACTAGTTACGATCGAGTACTAGCCAATTCGGTAGTTGACTACTAAGATCTCCAACCAAATTAATTTTTTATATTTTTAAAATTGGGAATATCACTAGATTTGATATATCTTGAGATCCGTACGGTTGGATCGTCGAGAAATAATTCTTAAAAATAGAATAACAATCCGTGACAAACTACTAGTTACGAGTACTAGTCAATTCGGTAGTTGACTACTAAGATCTCCAACCAAATTAATTTTTTATTTTATGAAAATTTGGGAATATTACTATTAGATATATTTTGAGATCCGTACGGTTGGATCGTCGAGAAATAATTTTTAAAAAATAGAATAACAATCCGTGACAAAACACTAGTTACGAGTACTAGTCAATTCGGTAGTTGATTACTAAGATTTCCAACCAAATTAATTTATTTATTTTTGAAAATTTGCGAATATCACTAAATTAGATATATTTTGACATCCGACAGTTGGATCGTCGAGAAATATTTTTTTTAAAACGAAACAAAAAAGCCATAACAAAGCACTAGTTACTAGTACTAGTGAATTTTGTTGTTCATTGCTAAGATCTCAATCCAAAATAATTTTTTGGTTTTTGGAAAATTTGGGTACATCAAAATATTAGATATATCTCGACAATCCGATCCGAGCCGAATGTTCCTACATCCAAACAAAATCCGATCCGAACAGTAAAAATCCTATAGAGAACCGAACCCAATTTGATCCGATCTTAATCCAAAATTTATCCGATTTTAATCCGAATTTTACCCAAGCCGAATCAGATCCGATCCGAACCGAACAGGATCTAAATAGTACCTTAACCGAAAGTGGATCCGAATCGAATCAGATCCGATCCGAACCGAACAGACTCTAAATAGTACCTTAACCGAAAGTGGATCCGATCCGAAGCATATCCGATCCGAAACCGATCCGTTTACCCGATTTGCCAGGTCTAGTATCGATAGTCGAGGATTTGTCCCGCTATTTTATATTATGTTGGTTTTGATTCAGTAATATAAATCTCTGCATTTTGTCAAAAAAAAAACACATGACATTCTGTAAATCTTTTTTTACCCAATTTGGGATTTGTAGCATTTTTCATTAAATTATGCTTACGGCCTAACTTCTATGCCTGCATTTTTTTTTATTCCAAACTCCTGTAATACTGGGGGTTAATACTAGCGTTGTTTGAGAAAATTTATTTTATAGAATAAGTTAAAATAAAGTTAGAGATTGGTAACTTTTTTTTTCACAATCTCAAAAATACATTAAATACTTATATAAAAAATTATCAAAATATGAAAAAAAAAAGTTAACTTTTTTTTTTACAACTTATAAAATCTCAAACATACAATTCTTGTACAAAAACAATTATCAAAATATAAATTTTTTACTAATAAGTCCTTATAAACAGGTCCACTATTATTAACTTTTAGGTCCTATAGTATAAAATAAAATATGAGCCGGTTATATTACATATTTACAGAAATTCAAATTAGTGGATCGGATAGAATGTGGCGATAAATTTCTTAAACACGTATCATAATTCATAAATGACAGGATTCTGATACTACTTAGATTTTGATGATCAAAAACAGTAAGCCATTTGACTTATTAGTAGATATAAAATAGCATGCTATTTGTATATGTACTTACTTAGTTTTACATGGTAAAATAGCATACTGAAGATGTGTTTGGGATTGCTATTTCTTAAAAGCAGCTGAAAAGGTGTTTGGTAAAATTTAAAAACTGCTTTTCTGAAAAGTGTTTTTGGCTTAAAAGCTGCTTTTAGAGAAAGCAAGTCCCCTCATGCTTTTGAAAAAAGCTGTTTTTCAGCTTTTGCGGAAAGCAGTTGCTGATTTCAACATCAAACCTCACCAAAACATTATTTTTAATATATTTTTACATCAAAACATGCACATATCAAAAATATTACCAAACGGTCTTCAGCTTTTTACAACAACACTTTTTTTACCAGTACTTTTTCTAACAGCACATCAATTTTTAACAGCAATCCCAAACAGAGCCTGAATGTATGTCAAAATCAGCAAGCCAAAGTTGGAATAATGACAGTTTGGCAAGCCATTTACGCAACGACAATTCATAAACAGCAAGTCATTTGTCAACAATCCAGAAGATTTAGAAGTGCGGAAATCAAGGAATTTTTATAAGAATGGACTTCCAAACAGTTGTAAGAATTGTGTAATTAAGGAATACGTATTATATATATCTGAGCTTAATTTAAACATATCTTTTCATTCAAATTTGATTTCCATAAAATATAGGAGTTTGTTTTTATCTAAAACGTGATTTACTTTTTCAAAACCTCTTATATTATTTCATATCGTTTTCTTTCAGAAGAACTAGTCATATATCTCTGTATCTATTCTTCTTTAACTTCTTTCAAACGTTAACATTAACGTTGTAAACCAACTTAACAAATTGAACGTTGGATTGTATCCAAACGTTGGACAATTTGTTGAATTAGTTTGTGAACATTATGTTAAGGCTTTAAATACGTGTTCTTGGTTACATTAATTTGGTTGCTCAAAATACAAGAACCACAAGAACATAAACAACTATGTTTTACTTTGCAAAATCTTTTACCTTGATTCTCTCGAGCTCATTTATATATCTATTCGTATTGTTTATTTAGAGAATTTATAGTTTGAGTTGTATCAATCATTAGTTGTATTGTTCTGATTGTAAGTGTTAGTTGTTGGACACTTGGCTTGGAATAGTAGGGATTTGAGGTTTGTGCTAGAGAAGTATACTATGGTAGTATAGCTTAGAGAGCAGAATATGTTTCAGGTCTATTCAGCAAGCCGTTTGTGTCAACAGGGGTTTGAGGGAGATATATTGTTGTATCTTGTAATCGGATTATTTTGATCAATAATATATTCTCTTACCAGGTTGGTAAGGGACCAGGATGTAGACCATAAAGGATTAGGGTCGAACCTGCCTAAAAGATCGTTGTGTTCTTTATTTTTCTGTACTTTACTTACTGCTTGTGCATTCAGCTTACCATTTACATTCAGCGTACCATTTGCATCTACTTAAATTTTAAATTGAAATCAGTAAACCGATAAATATTAAAATTGGACATAGTTAGTATTTACACCTATTCACCCCTCTCTAGGTGTGCATTTTTAAATTCTTTAGCACATCGGAAAAGAAAAATAATTCAACCTGATGGGGGAGTAATACTTTTTTACTTTTTTTCTTATCATAAACTCATTGCCTATATATTGTTTGTTTATAAATTCTTATATCTCCAATCCTCATGCCAAGCAGCTTATATCAATGAATGGGATACCTAAAAAATGATACTTCCTCCGTTCCTCATGATTGTTTACATGAGGATGGACACGGAGACCAAGAAAATGCGTAAAAAATGAGTAAAGTTATATGAAAAGTGGGTAAAGTGGTGAGATCTATTAATATTTAATTATAGTAATGGAGGAAAGTAGTGGGTGTAATAGTGTTTTTTATTGTTAAATATATGAGATAGTGGGTGTAATAGGTGGAGAAACTTACTATTTTTGGAATGTAAAGAAATGAGGAGGACACCCCAAAATAGTAACTGTAAAGAAATGAGAGGGACAAAGGGAGTATATTTTATAAGTACATTTTTTCTATTATATAAGAAAATTTAAAAGTGCATAAAGACCAAGAAATGATATTAGGGATACAATTTTTTTCGAAATATCACCAAAAATAGTTTGAAATAAAAATGCTGAATAAAAATCATATGTAAGCGATTTTAATTTGTAGTTGACCATAAAATTTTTAATTTTTTTAGGGCTTTTAATTTTTGTCCTGTCCAAATATATTACTTCATTCTTTTAAATAATTAAATTTTAAATAATTAATTTTTACTTCATTTAAGTAATTGTTTTCATGGTGGTTTCTTTGAAAGAATAAATGTTTTTATGTTTATGTTTTTTAACAAAAAAATATATAAGCATGAAAAATTCATATCCTTAAAGGAAGTAAAAAAAATATAAACATTAAAATATATACCCTCTCAGAAATAAAACATGAAAGGTGTTATGCCTGAATTTGGCATAAGTCCTAAACAGGCCTAATGGGCTGGAATATCAGTACATCTCACATAATGGGCCAAAGAATGAGGAATGGGTCATTAAAGTTCGCCATCATGAGAGGATTCATCATATTATTTTTGTACATCGGGATCGCCAGCGAGCCCTAGTGGCGGGGTCGCAGCTCGCGAGGTCTAGCGAGGCCTAGAGGTCCAGCGTGGCCTAGTATGTTACTATGAAGGCTTATGGACAGGCCCAGCGAGGTCGCATAAGTAGGTTATCTCCATACAGCGAGGATCGCCTCGCATGGTCAGACCCAGCGAGGTCGCATGCGAGGTCATCTAGTCAGTATCGCCATTAAAGATGATTATGTCAGCTGCGGGTTCCCCTTTATGGGTCATGAACAGAATAAATGGGTAGAAAAACAACCCAAGGAGATGACTAGTGGATTTGGGCCAAGCCGAGCCCATAGAAACCCTAGCCCATCTAGATAACTTCTTCTCTAAGAGAACTACGTATGGCTTGATCCCTATAAATAGGGTACGTAGGCATCTTGTAAAGGATGAGAAACAGTTCACCACTGATTATCAATATACAAGAACAGCCACATCAAAACACACAAACCCTAATCCCAATTCTTCTTATAGCAAAATATCCGTATTTTGCTCCATAAATCCAGCAACCTCCATAAATATTGTTATACAATATTCTCCCTATAACATTTGGCGCTAGAAGGAGGGGACTCTAGTCATTGATTGGGAGAACGATGACTAAATCTCACAAGAAGAGGAACGGAGAGGGGGAGACCCCGGGGTCACATAGGAGGAATAAAGACGACCCCCATAAGAAGAACCCATCAGAGAGCGAAGTGCACAGAGAAGGAATCGAGGGAGAGTTCGAGGACGAATTTGAAAAGGAGCAGACCCCCCCTGTTGTCCAACAGACAGCCTTGCCTGGCGAAGTCATGTCGTTCTTGAAAGGCCTTGGCGATCAAATGATTGAGGTAAGGGCTTCGGTGGCCAAGATGGAGAAGCGACATAATTCCAGAGGCTTCAAGAGGAATACAAGGACAGGGGATCGAACTCACCAAGCAGAAAGCAGCAAGGGTCCCACCAAAAAAAAGCTAATTGGGGACTTTGATGATGTGGTGACGGATCGGACGAACCCTGACTGGGAAGAGGAAGTAGCTACAATTGATAAGGAGGGGTCGAAAGCGAAGCCTGCCTCGTCAGAAGGACGGTCCGTTAGTGTCTTTGACCGAGTTGGAAAGAAACTCAGCGAGCACGATCTTCGTCTCAAGTTGGAAAAGCTCAGATTTAACAAAGATGGAGGACCTAAAGATAAGAGTAAGGGCTCTCATCAACCCGAATCTCCTCGAAAAGATCGTGAGCGGTCATATCGTCGCAATGACAGACCCCCCTCTCCTCGCAGAGAGCGTGAGCGGTCCCATCATCGCGACGACAGACCCCCTTTCAATCGAGAGCGTGAGCGATCCCAACATCGCGAAGAAGACCCTAAGAACAAGGACCGCAGGAATGACCAGGAAGAATCTAGTGCTCCAAAAAAGACTCAATCTTATCATGCAAGCACTGGAGGAAAGAAGGATGGAGACAAAGAGGCGAGAATTGGGGATTACAAGTTAGAAGATTTAAAAAAGGCATTGGATGCGATGAACAACGAGAAGGGGATTTTCAGCAATATGGGTTCCTCCTCGCCCTTCACTCATGAAATTCGTACAGCCCCTTTACCCTTAGTGTTCCGTGGTCATCACTCTGACATGACCTATAATGGGGAGACGGATCCAGCCGAGTTCGTCATTCGCTTCAATAATGAGATGGATGTATACCAGGTGTCATTATTAGCGAGGTGCAGGCTGTTCGCGACCTCGCTAAGAGGGAGTGCCCAACAATGCTTTTCGAAGCTAGGGTCCCTAGTTGTTATAGATTCTTGGGAGCAGCTCGTGGATATCTTCATCAAACAGTTCCAATCTTCAATGCTCTACGCACCTCCTGTGTCTACATTGGCGAACATAAAACAGAAGGAAGGAGAGACTTTGCATGATTATTTCAAAAGGTTCAACGCTGAGGTCCCTCGTGTTCGAGGCGCAAATGATGAGGCCGTAAAAAATTTTCTTATTGCAGGGGTAAGAGAGGGAACTAAATTTTGGGAGAAATTACAGGAGCAAACCCCTGTTACACTTTCAGAGTTGCATCGGGTTGCTGAGCCCTTCAAGCGTGTTGAGAAATCATTGGCAGATCTTAAGAAGAATGTTGGGACCAGTAGCAATGGAAGTAAGGGCAAAGGAGTAAAAAGAAAGGATTCTCGAAGCCCCAGGCGAAGACAGGATCGTAGCCCGAGCCCGAAGAGAAGGGATCGCGATTCCTCAAGACGATCCCCACCTCGTGCTCGTCCGGCTAGAGACGAGGACAAGTTTGTTCCCTTAGTGGCTTCAGTTGATCATATCTATGCTGTCAACGCTAATAAAGGGATGTTCACAAAACCTCGTGCTATGGGTCCACAAGGGACTTGGAACACTGCAAAGTATTGTGACTTCCATGAACAAAAGGGGCATGATACTGCGGACTGTTGGTAATTGAAGGAACAAATTGATCAGTTAATTCGAGAAGGGAAGTTAACTGAATGGGCGGTCCGCGAAGTAAAAAAGCATCAAGGGAACTCAGGAAAATCAGGAGTAGGGTATCATGCTGTACCCCCCTCAGGCCAGAATACAGAGCAACGCAAGGAGAGGGAAGAGCGAGGTAATAGTATCCATGTGATCATTGGAGGGCCGCATATTGGAGGAGACATCAACAAAGCCAGAGAAAGGTATGCACGCGAGGCCAGGGAGCGACCCTTAACCAATGTGCATCATCTGCAAAAGCGACCCCCAAAACTTTTTAAGGGGGAAGATACAAATATCATGTTCACTGAAGAGGATGCGAAGTGGGTACATCATCCTCATTCTGATGCTCTAGTGGTTCGAGTTCGCATTGGCTCACAGAATATCTACAGGGTGCTAGTGGATAATGGAAGTGCTGTGAATGTTTTGATGTATGATGTCTACAAGAAAATGGGATACGTAGAAAAAGATCTAATTCCAACAGTAGGCCACCTCTATGGATTTACTGGAGCGTCTGTTAGTGTCAAAGGACTTATCAGGCTTCCCATCACCTTGGGGGACGAGCCCTGCATCACTACGCAGGTCGCTGATTTCATGGTCGTGGATCAACCATCTGCTTACAACGCCATTGTGGGACGTCCCATCTTGAAGGAAATGAGGGTGGTAACTTCTATCTACCACCTCTCAATGAAATTTCCCACCCCTCATGGTGTGGGTTGTGTTAGAGGAATTCAGCACGAGTCACGAGAGTGCTATAATCAGGCACTGAAGTCAGCAGAAAGGGGAAGAAGTTCTATGGATGTCGAGGCCTCGCAACCTTCAAATGGTTGTAATATAATTTCTATCGAGGAGTTGCCTGATGATTATTTTGACAGCTTAGGCATACAAGTAGAACCAGTACCAGGGGTAATTATGATGGAGGCCTCGCAACCTGTGTTGGTCCTACAAGAGGGAATTGTTGAAGAAGCTAGTGATGAAGAGGAAAGTCCAGAACAGGCTGCCGTGCGAGCCCGAAAGGGGAAATGGGTTCGCGAGGAAACATCAACATTGGTAGACCTGCCTAATGGTATCACAAGAGAAACAACAATTGTGAATGAGTATGGACATGTTGGAGCGACCCCTGACTCGGGGGCAGGAGGTATGAGGCAAGAGGAAGCAGAATCTAGTCGAGCTCGAGATGTTGAAATTGACCTGGACCCTCGCATCCCTGAGCATGTGGAGCGAGCCGGGGCCGCAGAGGATACCATATCTGTTCTAGTCGATCCCAAGGATTCTACGAAGGTTTTGAAGATCGGATCGCAGTTAAACACCAATCTTAGGGGAAGGCTCGTGAAGTTTCTTAAGGCTAATCTAGATGTATTTGCATGGTCTCATGAAGATATGGTAGGGATCGATCCCAATGTAATGTGTCATAGACTTAATCTTGATCCAAGCAAGAAGGGAGTGAGGCAGAAAAGAAGACCAATAAGTGGAGAGCGTGCCGAGGCTTTAAAAGAAGAAGTTGACAGGTTACTCGAGGTCGGGCTCGTTAGGGAATCATTTTACCCTGACTGGCTCGCAAACCCTGTCCTAGTCAAGAAGCCAAATGGGAAGTGGCGAACATGTGTGGATTTTACTGATCTAAACAAGCATTGCCCAAAGGATAGTTTCCCTCTTCCAAGAATTGATCAGTTGGTAGACGCAACAGCGGGCCACGCACTCTTAAGCTTCATGGATGCCTATTCTGGGTACAACCAAATACCAATGTACGAGCCTGATCAAGAGCACACCTCGTTTATCACAGATAGAGGTCTATACTGTTATATTGGGATTCCCTTTGGCCTCCTCAACGCAGGTGCTACTTATCAGAGGCTCGTTAATATGATGTTTGAGAAACAAATTGGGAAGACAATGGAGGTTTATGTAGATGACATGCTTGTGAAGTCCAAGGAGGCTGGGGATCATATAGCCCACCTCGCAGAAATGTTTGATATATTAAGGAAATTCAGAATGAAACTCAATCCCCAGAAGTGTGTCTTTGGGGTCGGATCTGGAAAGTTTTTGGGGTTCATTGTTAACCACAGAGGCATTGAGGCTAATCCAGCTAAAATAAAGGCATTGATGGAAATGAGGTCGCCAAGAAGTGTCAAGGAGGTACAAAGTTTAACTGGAAGGATCGCAGCACTCAATCGGTTCGTTTCTAAGTCATCAGATAAGTGCCATGAGTTCTTCAAAGCGATCAAGAAGGTGGGAAAAAGTTTTGAATGGACCCCTGAATGCGAGGAAGCTTTTCAAATGATAAAAGAGCATTTGGGCTCGCCTCCACTACTTTCTAAGCCCAATGAAGGTGAAGTTCTTATTGTATACTTGGCAGTTTCAGAATACGCAATCAGTGCTGTCCTCGTTCGCGAGGAGGAAAAGCTTCAGCTCCCCGTGTATTATGTCAGTAAGAGACTGCAAGATGCCGAGACTCGCTACACCAACATGGAGAAGCTCGCCTATGCTTTGGTTTTGGCTTCGCGAAAACTGAGGCCATATTTTCAGGCTCATAGTATCCAAGTTCGCACTGCGTACCCACTCAGGCAAGTAATGCATAAACCCGAGGCCTCGGGTAGACTTTTAAAGTGGACCATAGAGCTGAGTCAGTTTGACATCGAGTACAAGCCTCGAGGTGCAATAAAGGGGCAAGCTTTAGCAGATTTCATATTGGAGTTTCCTTCCCAATCTGAGGAAGATGCCTGGGCTCTCATAGCGATCCCAGAAGTGGTTGACCCTAAACTCAAAGATGAAAATTCAGCCTCGTGGTGGGAATTATATGTTGATGGGGCATCTAACAAAGAAGGGGCCGGAGCTGGGATCGAGCTTGTTACACCTGAGGGTCGCAAGTTGAGTAGTGCTGTTCACTTCGCCTTCGAAGCTTCTAATAACGCAGCAGAATACGAGGCTCTCATAATCGGCCTCAAGCTCGCGATAGAAATGAAAGTAGAGAATCTCAATGCATATAGTGATTCTATGTTGGTTACTGGTCATATTGGATGTGGATGGCAGGCCAGGGGACCCCAGATCGAGCTATATTTAAGATGTGTGCAAAGGCTTATGAAGTCATTCAAGCAAGTAAAGGTGGAGTTTATCAGGAGGGCAAAAAATCAGGGAGCAGATGCCCTCGCAAAAATGGGCTCGCGCCGCGAGGCTACTTTACTGGGGATTATCCCATTGGAAATTCAAAGTAAACCTAGCGTACCAGAGGAATTTGTTATGGAAATAGCGAGCCAGGAGTCAACATGGATGGCCCCTATCTGGGGGTATGTAAAGAATGGGATGCTACCTCAGGATAAAAAAGAAGCGAGGAGGGTCAAATATCAGGCGGCTCGCTATGTTATTTATGACGAGGTCTTGTATCGAAGAGGGTTCAACACTCCACTTTTGAGGTGTGTAGATGGTGAAGAATGTAACTATATTTTGAGAGAGGTCCATGAGGGAATATGTGGCAATCACTCGGGGGGAAGTTCCCTAGCCCAGAAAATTTTACGACAAGGATATTTCTGGCCCACATTGAAAAGGGATGCTTTTGAGTTCGCAAGGCGATGTGATAAGTGTCAGAGATATGCAAATTTCAGTAATGCCCTAGTAGCTCACTAAGTGGGCCGAGGCCGAGCCTCTTGCTACCATCACAGCTAAAAAATTGAAGGACTTCGTTTATAGAGCAATTGTTTGTCGCTATGGGATTCCATATCAGCTCATTTCAGATAATGGGAAGCAATTTGATAGCAAGGAGATGAAAGAATTTTGTGAGAGTTTGGGAATCAAGAAAAGTTTCTCTGCTGTGAGTCACCCTCAGACAAATGGACAAACCGAGGCCATCAACAAAATCATCAAGCATACCCTAAAAGCTAAGTTGGAGGAAAGTAAGGGTAATTGGCCTGAAGAGCTACCAAAAGTCTTGTGGTCATACAACACGACCCCAAGGTCTACCACAGGTGAAACTCCATTTTCTTTGACATATGGGTGCGAGGCCATGGTGCCCGTGGAAGTAGGGTCAGGTTCGTTCAGAAGGGAACATTACGACCCCAAGTCAAACGAGGTCAATCACAGGCTCTACTTAGACATGATTCAAGAGTCAAGAGAAGAGGCTCAGTTAAGGCTCGCGGCTTATCAAAGGCGAGCCGCAAGGTATTATAATGGAAAGGTTCGCGTGCCACATCTTCGCGTGGGGGACTTGGTGCTTAGGAGGGTGATGCCTAACACTAAGGTCTCGTCTCATGGGGTCTTTGGAGCCAATTGGGAAGGGCCCTATAAAGTTTATGGTGTCATTAATGAAGGGACTTATTATCTAACTGATATGGATGATAAGGTCATGCCACGAGCCTGGAATGCAGAACATTTGAGAAAATACTACCAGTAGAAGCTTCGCTCTTGGTGGTCTCCATCTACTACTACTTGGCATGAATAAATTCATACAAAGTTCTCGGCAAAAAAAAAAAATTCATACAAAGTACTAGGGGGGTAGTGATCATATAGACACCTCCTCGTTATGATGTAATGAAAGTTGGTCTTTGTCCCTAGTTGGGCTTTGTCCCTAGTATTTATATTTATGAAATTTGTTCTCCAAAAAAGTTGTGCAATTTTATTCTTTTGTCAGTGTTAAAAATGTTTACAGGACTAGGCCAGCACAGCGTATGCGAGGCCGAACACCCTTCAGGTCAACGAGGTCGCGAGCGTGCACTTACTGCGACCTGAGGGAAAGTCTTCAAAGTTTAGTTAAAATGTATTCCCTCAAAGAAAAAGAAGTCAAGGTGCGACCTTAATCTCCGGATCGTATCTGCGACCTCGCAAGGAAGGCATTGCAAGTTTTGATCCTAAGGAGACAAGGTCCACCTTGAAGTTTAGCAATTTAAAAAGAAAAAGCTACAAATTCTGCAAGGAAAGCTTCGCGGCTGCGAGGCTAATATTTCAGAAACATAAAGAAGGCAAGCTATCTATAAAGCAAATGCAAGACATGAAGAAATGAAGATAGTTATATAAACAGTTTCTGGGTCGCTATGCGAGCCCAACAAAGTTATCAACAAAATATTACAACTCGCGAGACATTCAAGGGGTGTCCGCATCCCCAGTTCAGAAGATCAAAATAATTATGCAACAGGTTCTGAGGGTTTGTCTTCATCAGCGGCCTCACTTGGCTTCTTCTGGCTGGCAGCATCAGTCTTAGCAGCCTCGCTAGCTAGCCTGGCTGCCTCGTTCGCATCCTCTTCTGCAATTTCCTTGCAAAGGTCAGCTGCGTACTCAGCGTTACCAGGGCCAAGCTGCGACCAATCGAAGTTAGGGATTTTTCTGATGAAGCTCTTCATAAAGTCAACTTGGGCGGCCACCTCGATGTCTTCCCGATTGGCTTGGGCTGCAGCGATCTCCTCCTTCAGCTTCGCCAGCTCCTCCATGTGTTTTTTCTTCAGCTTCTCCTCGTGCTGCTCCGCCTCGTTCAAACCTTTATGGAGGGCTGCTTTTTCATCATTGATCTTCTTGAGTTCAGAGCGAAGGGATGCTGTTTCAGTTTGTAGCACTCGCTTGTAATTTTCAGCCATTAGCTTCTTCTCCTCCTCAGCTTTAGCCTTCAAGGACTTCAATTCCTTTTCCAATCTATCATTGGCGAAGACAACTTGCTTTAGCTCTCGAAGATGCGAGGCTTGGCGGATGAAGCCCTCAGCCAGGCATTTGGAGACTGCCTCAGAATTCTCAATTAACTCGGCTCCCACCCACTCAGTGCACTCCGCTTCAGTAGCATGAGTATACCCATGCTTTGCATATAAATGATGCACTGGCGTCGTGTCCGCAGGCTTTGTGACTTGGGGCAGGGGACCGGTTTTGTGTTTTTTAGAGATGTGTTCTTCAGGGTTAGCCTTGGCCGTTGAAGGTTGAGGAGCGACCTTAGCAGTTGCTGATGGAGGAGGGAGATCGTTTGTCTTCTTTGGTGGGGAGGCCGTTGAAGGCTTGGTAGGGATCTCCTTGTTCCTTGTACAAAAAGGAGGCCTGCGATTGCCTTTGCCGGACATGTCTACAAAAAGGAGAGAAAAAGCAGTTAAAAATAATTATCAAGAAAAGTAAAAATGCGAGGACAATGAAAGACAATTAATATGAAGAAATTATTGAACTACAGTATAAAGTATTCTTACTCTCTTCCACTGCCATTTTAGAGGACGAGGCTTCCTCTCGCACTTTTCTCTTTTGCGAGGCCTTCCTCGCACTTGAAGGCCCCGCCTCAGAAGGAAGCTGAATCCCGTCTTTCAAAAATCCGCATTCAATCAGATTTTCTAAGGAAAGGAGGGTTCGCACATTCCTGTCTTCGCGAGGCATCTTCAATACATCATCAGCTCGGGTTTTCTCGTCACCCTTCAAGACGGTTCGCACTTGACCGACTGGAAGATAGTTAAAGGTTGTTTTTACTCTGGGCACCTCGTGGATATAGAAGTAAGGTCCCTTCCATGAGCCCGCGTTGCTCGGGGCACTATGGTATAAGTCTTTCTTATTAAATTCTGGCCAGATTGAGAAATATACATAGCCAAAGTCAGATGGCCCGCATCTCTTCAATTGCAAGAAGTATCCCATGGTCCTCGCATCGAGTGGGGGATATCCCAACTTGTGATAGATAATGTAGAGGGCTATCATGGCTCTATACCCATTGGGATTGATTTGGATAGGAGCAAGGTGGTAAGTCTCGCACACGTCTCTGATGAACGGATGAAGAGGTGAAGAGACGCCGATTTTCATCATAGCAGACGACAACACCATGCGAGGCACTCTTCCTCCGTTTTCAGTGTAGTTGAAGCGGTGGCATCGCATTGAGACTGTGGGGAGAATGACCTTGCCTTCCGGTCTATATGTGTCAACTGCCTTTCTTAAAGATTCAGCATCGAGAGAGGTAGATAGGTCTCTGCAGCCTAGAGTGCGAGGCTGACCTGGATTCACCTTCGAGCCCTCTTCAATATTTTCAGGGCGAGGTCCTCCCACATAAACAGTGCCCTCCAGTTCAGGTTGAGGGGTCGGAATGTAAGGTTGAGGAGAAGCTTCAGGAACGTAGCTGTAATCTTTAAAGTTAACCACTCTGGCCACTTCATCTAGGCCGCCATCATCAGAGCTAGGTTCTTCGTAATCTGAGTCATCAGAGTTCGCCTCGTTGTCACCTCCACCTTCAATCTCGTAGTAAGCGTGGTCGAGGGAGTCTATTGATGAGGAGCTGGTCAATACTATGGGACTTATATTGAGGAGATTCTTGTTGAGAGGAGAAAGGGGTTTGGGGAAGTTGGAAAAGAATTCTTGTCCTCGCATTAGCAGTTTGTCGACCTCGTCTTGGATTGAGGAGGGAGGAATGGTTATAGATGCTGGATTTATTGAGCTCGAAGGGAAATCAATAGAATGGCTCTGCGAGCTGGAAGGTCGTCTGGTTCTCCATGTGTTTAGTGGGGTCTCTCTGGTAAATTCCTCCTGGGACCATTGAGGATCCATGTATAGCTTGAAGGAGTTGGTGCTTGCACTTGTGGCTTTAGCAATGTTCGCGGCCGCTCGCTCGCTGATGGAGATATGAGGAAGGGGTGAAGGAGTCTTTGAGCTATCTCTAGACATCTGAAAAGATGGTGGAGTATTAGTGTGTGCACTTACAGAATATTAAAGAAGACAAAAGAAGAAAAAATGTTTAAGAAAAGGCTCTAAGTGTGAGGGGTCGCGTAAACTACTTTATTTTGAGATCGTATGCCTACTTATTAAAGGGGTCGCGCTCTTCGGTCTAGCGAGGTAGGGCTCGCAGCGTGAAATTAAGTGTGTGGGGTCGCAATTAATCAGGCTCGCATCGCATGCTATTTTCAGAAAATATTTACAAAATTATGGACTACACATGCATTTAAATGAAGAACAAGAGAGAGAAACTTACTTTTTGATGAAGAAGGGTTGAAGTTCTTGAGAAAGAGTGGGCTCGTTCTTGATTGATAGCGGGCTGAGTCTCTGTTTGATCCGGGAGCAAATTGGCAGCACTTCGGTATGTTGTTAATAAGGAAAGTGACAAATGATTTGAAATTTGAGGTTTAGATAGTAGAGAAGAGAGAGAAGGATATGCTACACGTGTCATCATCTCAGCAATTATGATCAGATCTCGAGACGTGCCAGCTGTTGGCAGTTATTCAAATTCATTGGGCCTGCGATGAGAGCCCATAAAGGAGTAATCGATAATGGGCCTTGGCCTCGCATTTAATTTTCTGGAAGACATTCTCTGAGTCCACATCGCATTTTGACAAGGCCGTCGCGTGCCTATCAAATAATAAATCTAACAAATCCTTCTAACTATGTAGTAGGGTAAGTCAGAGTCGATCCCACAGAGACAAACGTATCAATCACTAGTTGTTTCTGATTTAATTCGGCTAAGCAAGTAACACAATAAATATTGAGAGATTATTAAACTAATTTTATACTAAAGAGAATTGTGTTTGTATTAATCAAATATTAAAAACATCCAGAATTAAGTGTCCCCGCTAGCATGAATTGATGCAATTGTGAATTCTCGCCCCAATTAATCGTACGCTGCTCAACAGGAAAGATGCGCCCTATAAATACCAATAACCTCTCTCGAGTATTAATGGCTTCTCTTAAAATACAATCAAGCCTATTCTCATGGTATCATGTAATTTAGAGACATTAATTACATCACCCTAAATTCCTAACAATCCATTCTACCTATTCTCATGGAGAATTTCATGTTCTTACTGGATAAATCACAACCCTCTAATCCAACTCTTGTTGATAATTAGATATTGGTTCAAACAATACACATAATCACGTCTGATTTGTAATTGCTAATTAAAACAACTCAATAAGCAAGAGCAATTAAACAATCAAATTGGGGGAATTGGGAAAATCACACATCAATCATAACTAGGGTTCTACTTAACCCTAGATTAATTATCTACTCACTCATAATTGAATTAACAAAACAAGAATTAATAATTGAACACATAATTATAAGAATAAGAAGAAAAACCTTTAATCTTGATCTTCAAAGAAAATAAATATTCTCCCAAAAATCTCCAGAAGAAAGTGTTTACAAAGTTGTGTGTAATAATATTTTTTCGATCCCTAAATAATAATCCTAATTCCGTTTATATACCGTGTTACAGGGATAAATATAATTGGCCCCCTCAAATTCGAGGCCAATTCTTTTACAAGTATAATTAAGTACCGGCCTCCACAGGTGAGGACATCTCTTTTATTTTTTTATATAAACAAGGACGTGTGCACATGCATGCACAGAACAAGCTGCTAGTCCACTCTCTTGGCTTGAGCGTGCCACGCACGCGCCAGTTGTATTAGACTAGGCCTGCGCGTGAGGTACAAACGGCAGGCTTCGCGTGTATAACTGAAAGCAGGTAGCAGCCTTGTATTAAACAAACACACCAACAGGAAAAAACGCATGGCCATCTCAGAAATTGCACGCCCATCACAGAAAAGCGCGGAACATACAGAAATAATTGCACGGCCTTCCCAAAATCCGCACGCCCCACATATTATTCCTGTCCCCTGTTTCAAAGTGGCACCTGTTGATCACTAAATTCTGCTCCAAAATGCTTAGAAACGAACCGAAATTTCATCCTTTCTCCTCATAAATTCATAAAATCATTCCTTCGAATTAAAAACACCGTAAAATCATCAAATAATGTCAAATCCCTTCCAACTTGTCATTTATTTATTTCCTGCAACAAACTCCAATAAAACTAATTAAATCAACACGATTTTTCACAAAAGCACCGTAAATGTGGGAATAAAATCCTATAAAATATATATATAATACACTCTATCAAATATCCCCACACTTAGCACTTTGCGCGTCCTCGTGCAAACTAACATAAAAACTATACTAACTAATTAGTACCACTTCCGTAGGTGATCACGGTTGCATTTGGCATATGCAACAAGCCCTTTAAACCCCTAGGTAGCCCTAGTGGACGAGTAAGGTCTCGTGAGGGTTTATAGTGAATATACCCACAAAATTCATCCAACCATGCAAAAGATTAATGCCAACACAACACCACACACACAAATCCTCTCATGCCACATCAGCTTAAGAATCAAAATGAAAATGCAATGTCTTGGTGTCTAAAGTGCAAATATCCACATAGTCTACTCAAAGAAGATGCAATAAGATCATAGAAATTCATGTCAAATGTAAGAATAGGTTGGTAAACATGCTAAGCACACAAGAGCACATCTTTGAGACAAAATCTGGGATCTCCTATGCCAAAAGCAAAAACTCACCCTTCACTCACAAAGAATATTCACTCAAAACAATTGGTAAGTGTTTCACTCAATTCCAACAATATCATAAACATGCTTCGTCCTTGTTATCAATCTAACCTTTAACGCAACATACTTCATCAATGACAATCAAAAGGTCTTTGTTAAGGTTGTAACGGGGCTAGGGACAAGGTATGTCAAGAAAGCCAAAGAAGGTTAAGTCAAAAGCTAGTACCTGACAATAAAATTCAAACAACTCCCATACTTTCTTCCCCACACTTGAACTTTTATTTATAAACAACTTGACTAGTTGAAACAAAGTAGGATCACAAAAGATAAAAATGCTCTCAAATTTATTTTTCTGCTTTTTTTTTTCTATTTTTTTTCTATTTTTTTTCTTTTTTTTTTTCAAGAGAGCAAAACTAATAGCAAAAACAACGATCCCATAAATATGATTTCAAACTTCGACTAACAAGCTATGAACCAAACCCCAAATATTCCCCCAAAGTTATGATCATCAATAAAACCCCCCTTTTATACACACCTTATCACTCCCTTACGAACAATACTAGCCTTTGACAATTGGGTTCAAATTTAATGCAAGGCCAATAGAATAAAAAGGATAATGGCAAGTAACTTGGTGTGTCACCGAAAGAATAAGATTAGGCTCAAAGGGTTAACTAATGGATCATGTATAAATGGCTTGGATATATGGGAAATATGAGGTTATACCTAATTGCCTTTATCATGTTATCATCAATTAATGTCATGCATCTTAAGAAAGACTTCAAGCAAGTGCTAGCAATGCAAACGACAAGTGGACACTCAAGCAAATGAATAATCATGCAAAAGTTATGCATATAGGCTCAAAACTCGCTTGGTGTGACAAAGCATAATCAATCCCAAATAACAGTCTCTATAATGCACCTACTTGTATTCAAAGCATATAGACCAAATTACCTTGCACATATTCATGTCATTCTAATCACTTAGCACATTCAAAAAGTCTACTAGTTTCTACTTGTTAGTGTAAGTGTGTGCACAAGAACATCACATATCACTTCTCATACAAAAGCATCCATAAACACAAGATTCCTACGCATGCATGGGTGTATTTAGCAAAATACAACAACTAATCAAATTGCATGGCTAGAATTATTTTTGGTATTTTTCATTTTTAATTTTTTTTTTTTACTACTACTACACATTTCTAATGGCAATATGGACTCGGGGGGTAGTTGTTATGCCTGAATTTGGCATAAGTCCTAAACAGGCCTAATGGGCTGGAATATCAGTACATCTCACATAATGGGCCAAAGAATGAGGAATGGGTCATTAAAGTTCGCCATCATGAGAGGATTCATCATATTATTTTTGTACATCGGGATCGCCAGCGAGCCCTAGTGGCGGGGTCGCAGCTCGCGAGGTCTAGCGAGGCCTAGAGGTCCAGCGTGGCCTAGTATGTTACTATGAAGGCTTATGGACAGGCCCAGCGAGGTCGCATAAGTAGGTTATCTCCATACAGCGAGGATCGCCTCGCATGGTCAGACCCAGCGAGGTCGCATGCGAGGTCATCTAGTCAGTATCGCCATTAAAGATGATTATGTCAGCTGCGGGTTCCCCTTTATGGGTCATGAACAGAATAAATGGGTAGAAAAACGACCCAAGGAGATGACTAGTGGATTTGGGTCAAGCCGAGCCCATAGAAACCCTAGCCCATCTAGATAACTTCTTCTCTAAGAGAACTACGTATGGCTTGATCCCTATAAATAGGGTACGTAGGCATCTTGTAAAGGATGAGAAACAGTTCACCACTGATTATCAATATACAAGAGCAGCCACATCAAAACACACAAACCCTAATCCCAATTCTTCTTATAGCAAAATATCCGTATTTTGCTCCATAAATCCAGTAACCTCCATAAATATTGTTATACAATATTCTCCCTATAACAAAAGGTTGTATCAATTTATTTATACATTAAATTAAATTAAAAGGTACATCAATTCATCAACTCATTCTTTATCAAACTGTGAGAAAACAGTTTTTAAATATCGGTTATAAAGTAATTAATGCTTTGTCAATTATTGAATTATATTTTAGATATAAATATAAAAATAGGATCAAAAATTAATAAATTGATGGAAGGTAGCTTGAGACTTTAAAGAGTCGAAAAGTAAATCTAGTTCAAGGATGGTGTCATTATTTGAATTGTTAATGAGTAACCGATACGGCTATACCTTAATGCACTGTGTCAGATGACTCAGATCCAGTAGCTAATTATTTTCCGAAAAAATGGGTTAAAAAGTTCAATTAGTTAAATATGGACAATTAGATAAAAAAATATAAATTGTTGTTGTTGTTCAACAATAGAGTATTTGTACTTGTTTATAGTTGCTTACTTGCTCGAAATTATTAAATACTTTTTGGATGTTAAAAGTAAAACTTTTCACTTTACTTTCAAGGTTATATTTAACAACTTAAAAAAATTTCAGAATTTCACCCCACCACTTTCTTTAAAAATGAAATATGAAAGTGCTTAAATTAATAATTTTCTTTATGTATTTACAATAAATAGAAGTGAAGACCTTCCGGTTGATTTAAAAAGTCATAAAGATCCGGTTAAAGAAGATTACTGATTAATGATTTTGGTTATTTCCGTACGGTATTAAAAGAAGTTTGTAGTGAAAGTATTGATAATTTAGAAAAAGAAAATCGTGATAGTTTTTTAAAATTCTGGATTAATTTTTTTCAACAGTAACCATAAAAAAATTAAATATTTATTAAAGAAAATGTTAGACATTTGGGAAAAATATTTTAATGATATCAATAAGCTACTAACTTTTTTAAGTGGTGCCTTTTTTATTTTTTTATGGATGGCTTATAATTTAATTCTTGTTTATTTAACATTTGTTTTATACCATTTCATTAAGTAAATGTTAAATAAATGAAAATTTAAATAAATACTATTATTAAGTATCTAAATTTCAAAATATTCGCATATTTGACACCCATAACAATTTACTATATATAAAAATGTTATCGTCAAAATATTTGAACAAAACTCAATTTAAAATTTCAGAATGAATTCGAAAAATAAGCCTTTTCTTTTTTGACATACATGTATTATTTTTATACTAGCTTATAACCCGTGCGCACGGTTCTTAATATTTATTATATTATTTATTTGTTATTAGTTTACATATCAAATTGTTTTTATGAAAATGATATATATAAGATTTTACACGTTCAATTTATTATTTGTTTTATCTTGAATTCTTAAAAGTTGATTTAGATGATTTTACAGCTTATGTGAAATTAACAAAATAATATTTAATTTAGTGATTATTTAATAATTTTTCTCCCATTAAAACTACCAAGAAACAAAAAATAGATGAAATTGTCGATTTTTTATATTGAAAATTCTATTTTATTTAAGAAATTTACTTATATTTCGTTTTGATTATCAAAATAACCTTGTTGTTATTTGAAGATAGTTGTATTAACAATCAAATACAGTTTTAATAATTAATACCTTATATATAATAAGCATAAGGGAGATTTTATCCAAATTTTTGGTCGTCATCACTGTACTACCAAAATCATATGATCCGTTGGATTAAAAATTTGGATTAAAAATCATCCGTTGGATTATAAATTATATCCTTAATTATATATTAATTTATAATTTTCAATTTGTTAATTTACTATAATACCCTTTCTTCATAATCCGTTGTTTATAATCCGTTTGGATTATAATTTGTGTTTTTTTAAATTTTATTTATGTGTAGTGTTTCGTAGCACTGAATTAAAATAAAAAAGAAGTTGAGTGGCACGTTTATACATGACTAACATATAATATTAGGGCATAGAGTTTCTAAAGCACACTATAGAGAAGTTCTCTATTAGTGCACCTTAAATCTTGTATTTTTTTTTTATTATTTTTGATAATCCAACCATACGGATGAAAAGTTTATGTCATAATAACATTGTATACAAATTTTTATTATATTTGAAATAGTGGAGCATTATTTTATAATAATACTATTTTCTATATATATTCAACGACACTGATTTATCATAATCTTATTGCTATAAATTTATAGTTCCAAATAATTAAATTATATGAAAATTTGTACATTCACATATTTTTGTATGAATTTAACATTCGTACGGTTAGATTGTTCAAATAATAATTATTTTATCATATTTTAAGCCACACTACTATTGTGTGCTTTAGATACTCTTTTCCCATAATATTATAATATATTGTATAATTTTAAAACTAGAGAGTTTTCTATGATTCTTGAACATCGTCATAAAAAAATTTGTTTAGCTACATGATTTTCACGTGCAAATTGATCTGGTGCTCTCATGTACCGTCAAATCTAATATTTTAAAAATAGACGATCAATATTATATCATATTAAAAAGAAAATTATAATCTAAAAAGTATATAATTAAAGAAGTTTGTATTAGGATTGAATTTTAAAAAGAAAATTATAATATGAAAAGGATATAATTAAACGGATACAATTGAATTTTATTTATTTTATTAATACGAAAAAATTTCATATTTACTATTTGAATTCTATATTGAAATCTAGAAATCAGATTTGGATGATTTTACGGCCCAAGCGAAGCTCACAAAATTATCTTTAATTTAGTGATGATTTAACAATTATTATATAAATGAAAACACTCATACTATCAAGAAAAAATATAATTAGGAATTTTACATTAATCCTAATCAGTGTAGAAGACCTACATTGATAATCTTATTCAATGTAGAAAACCAAATTACGAATTTTTATATTATTCTGTTCAGCGTAGAAGATCTACATTGATAATCCTATTCAATGTAGAAAACCAAATTATATGATTTAAATTATTGACATACACTTTTTCATATTTCAATATAAATACACTTTTTAGTTTACATGTTAAAAAATAAAATATTTTTTATGCTAGATCTATCGTTTTTCATCTATTTATTTTATGATCTAACGGTTCTTATTTAATATTTCGTACTGGAAAACCAAACTACCCGCTACCAAAATTTTAAACAAAATTATTCCTACACTCATTATTAAAAATATATTTTATTGTTAGTAGAACTATCTTCAAATAATAATAATGGTATTTTGATAATCAAAACGAAATATAAGTAGATTTCATAAATTGAACAGATTTTTTAACGTAAAAAATCGTCAATTTCTTCTCTTTTTTGTTTCTGCGTAGTTTTAATTGAAAAATAATTGTTAAACCATCACTAAATTAAAGATTATTTTTTTAATTTCACGTGGGCTGTAAAATCGTCCAAATCAAAATTTTAAGAATTCAAGATAGAGCAAAAATATTAAATTGAACGTGTAAAATCTTTTATATATATATATATATATATATATATATATATTAAAATAGTTAATATAATTATAAATATTATAAAAGGAACCGTGCAACGCACGGGTTATAAGCTAGTAAGTGTAAGAGGAATTTGTCCAAAACTTTGGTAGTTGGTAGTCTGGTCCTCAGTACGATAAAATAAATAAGAACTGTTAGATCTTAAAATAAATAGATGAAAAACGTTGGATCTAGTAAAAAAAGTATTTTATATTATAACATGTAAACTAAAATGTATATTTATATTGAAATACGAAAAAGTGCTTGTAAATTATTTAAATCATATATAATTAGATTTTCTATATTGAATATGATTATCAATGTATGTATTCTACACTAAATAGGATTAATGTAAAAATTCGTAATTATTATATTCTTTTAAGATTCTGAGTGTTTCCATTTGGATAATAATTATTAAATCATCACTAAATTAAATATAATTTTATGAGTTTCGCGTGGACTATAAAATTATTCAAATTTGATTTATAGATCTCAAGATAGAGCCTAAATAGTAAATATGAACATTTTTTAATATAAATAAATAAATAAATAAAATTCAGTTCTAATACAATCTTTTATATCCGTTTCAGATTATAATTTCTTTTTAAAATTCAATTCTAATACAACCTTTTTAATTATATCATTTTTAGCTCTGTTCTAAAAGTCGGCGATTAATCGGGGTTAATCGCTGTTCGGTGGGCTACCGTACTGATTTTATAAAAATCGGCTAAATAATTGTTTTTTTTCGAAAAATCTCTTAAAAGTCGGTCAAAATCGAATTAATCGGTCAAAAATCGGCCTCATTGGTAAAAAATTGAAAAAAATGTAGAAAAATAAAAAAAATTAGAAAGTACAAAAGTGAATAAAATTTAAGAAAAATGTTATTCTCATGTACGAAATTACTATTTTAAACGGTTAAATCATGAATTTTATCAATTTTTTCTCTCATATTGACCCCAATTCAAAAATTAAATCTTAAAATTTTTATTTACTTTAATAATGCTATATATTTTAAATATATTTGTATAAATATATGATAATTATACATGTATAATCAAAATAATAAAGTAATTACATATATTAATAATAATTATATTTAAAAATAATATTAAATTAGTTCTGATTAATGATCCGATTAATCATTCCGAGATCCCGATTAATCACTGGACAGTGCCTACACCGATTAAATCCGATTTCCGCTTTTTACAACACTGATTTTAGATTATAAATTTCTTTTTAATATGATATAATCTTGATCGTTTATTTTTAAAAGTATTATATTCGACGGTTAAGATTATTTTGGCGGTATCAAAATTATGAATAATATCTCTCTTACGTTTATATATGCTTATTATATATAAGAATATAATTTTAAGATTGTGTTATTATAGAAAACGTAATAATACGATCTCAAAATACACAATTATCGCATATAAATCAGAACATCACCTCGAAAACCAAAAACAGAATGTCGTCATTACAAAATTTTCCCCTCCTCTATTTTCTTTATTTTTCCGTACGTGTACTTGTCTCGGTTAGATATTTTAAGCAAGACAAGAAGAAACCAAAAACGTGTTTCCATAGCTCCTGACAAAAAAAAACGTGTTTCCATAGCTCCAGACAAAATAAAAACGTGTTTCCATAGCAGTACCCAAAAGGGCAATCCACTCCAGTGTTAGTCTAAAATGGTCCAAACTTTTCAGAAATAATTGTTAACCAATTTCTTCGTTTGCCAACTATGTACCGTCGAATCTTAGCATGAAAGGCAATCCAAACGCTTTACTCGCGGAATGTGTAAAATATGTTAGGCGCCTAGAATGACAAAGATCCTACCGTACGACGTTGTTCTTACAATTGTAATATTTGGAATATCGGAAAACGATTACTACTAGAACTAGCTTATAGCTCGTGCAAAGCACATGTTATTTTTAATTTTTTACAATTTATTTATAGTGTAATATGATATTATAAATATTAAATTTTAATATGTTATTGAATGAATGTGAACCTTAAATCTTTGTATATAATAATTTCAAAAAAAAATATAAATTAATATGTTGTTGGCGGGAATCGAATCATAGACCTCTGTATATAACAACTTTTATTATTGTTATATCTAACAGTCATGATCTACTTGAATTGAAGATCCAATGGTTATGAATAGTTTGGTTAACCAAACTACAAATTACAAAAGATCTCCAGTTTGATTATAATAATATAACTAGTTTATAACTCGTGCGATACACAGATTTTTTTTATTATGTAATAAATTTAACTTTATTTTACAATTATAGTTTTATAAAATCATTATTTTCAATCATTTATTTTCATTTTAATTTAACTAATTTAATATAAATTAATTAATGATATGCATGGTTTAAAACTTATTTTATGGATTTTTAAAATAAACTTGGCGTGAACGGAATTCGAACCTTGAAATTTTAGTAAATTAATTTAATCATGTAATATATCTACTCATTAGATCTAACGATTTTTAATTTTTTACTGAAAATCTAACGGTCATTATTCGTTATATACGGATTTCTATTATATTTTGTTAGTAATTAGAAGATATGGTGAGATATTTTTGGTGGTTGAAAGATATGGTGCAATACTTTTGGATATATATATATATATATATATATATATATATATATATATGATTGCAATATTAGTTTTAAAATAAAAGGTAACGTGTTTTAATTAAATAAAATGTAACATGTTTTAATTACATAGAAATATTAATGATCGAAAGATATGGTATGATTTATGTTTTTAGTTGTTTATAAGGGGTAATATTTTAAACAAAAAGGGAATCAAATCTTAGACTTCTCAATATAACAACTTTTAGTATTGTCTTATTTTATAGATTTTTAAAATAAACTTGTCGTGAACGGAATTCGAACCTTGAAATTTTAGTAAATTAATTTAATCATGTAATATATCTACTCATTAGATCTAACGATTTTTAATTTTTTACTAAAAATCTAACGGTCATTATTCGTTATATACGGATTTCTATTATATTTTGTTAGTGATTAGAAGATATGGTGAGATATTTTTGGTGGTTGAAAGATATGGTGCAATACTTTTGGATATATATATATATATATATATATATATATATATATATATATATATTAATGATTGCAATATTAGTTTTAAAGTAAAAGGTAACGTGTTTTAATTAAATAAAATGTAACATGTTTTAATTACATAGAAATATTAATGATCGAAAGATATGGTATGATTTATGTTTTTAGTTGTTTATAAGTGGTAATATTTTAAACAAAAAGGGAATCAAATCTTAGACTTCTCAATATAACAACTTTTAGTATTGTTGTATCTAACGGTCATGATCTATTTGAGATGAAGATCTAACGGTTATGAATAGCTTGGTTAACCAAACTACAAACTACAAAAGTTCTTTAGTTTGCTTATAATAATATAGTATAGATAGATAACAATATTCTAGTAATCCTTTATTATAATACTTGAGTCTACCACACGTTAATTAACCAATAAGAATTGAGGAATTATTTTAGGACCAATCAGAGTTAATTCCTAAAATTTAGACATTTCTTTATTTACAATCTCACCCTAGCTCTTTAACCAAGGTTATTTAACGCTTCTAAATACAATATTGATTTTATTAGACATATCCATAAATACATATTTTTTAAATCACAAAATATTTACTAGAAAATCACAATTTTAATTTGAAATCAATCACGATATACTATCCTTTATTATAATATCTGAGTCTACCACACGTTAGATAACCAATAAGAATCGAGGAATTATTTTAGAACCAATCAGAGCTAATTCCTAAAATTTAGACCTTTCCTTATTTACAATCACACCCTACCTCTTTAACCATGGTTAGTTAACACCTCTAATTTAAATATAATAATGATTTTATTAAACATATCCATAAATACTTTTTTTTTAAATCAAAAAATATTTATTAGAAAATCATAATTTTAATTTGAAATCAATCACGATATACCACTATATATTTTAAATTAAATTTCATAATTAATCATTCATTAATCAACCGCTCTTTTAATATAAAGCAAGTTATAATCATATTATCATACATTATAAGTTGATTTTTATAATATATATTGTACAGTTATAATTGATATTAAATAATTATAATCTAACTTAACTAAAAATTTGAAAAAATTGGATTTGAAATCAGATTTTAAATAACTTGGATAAAATCCATACCTTCACAAATTTGATTTTTTTATAAACTAAAAAATATATTTATACATAATTTGTTAATAAAATTAATTAATAAATGCATATAATCCAACACTACAAAATCGAATTTGAACAAATTTTAAATAGCTTGGATAAAATTCATATCTTTAAAAAATCGATTTTTTAAAAGGTTCAAAAATATATTTATTCACAATTTTTTAATAAAATAGTTAATAAATTCATATAAACTAACACTATATATATTTTATTTATTTTAATTATTAAATATACGCTATAAGAGTATTATTATGGGTTGGTGAATAAAGTACCAATCAAAAAATTCAAATTATTTTAAAGACAATTAGAATTTACTTCTAAACTTTAAATCAATCAATCATATACAAAATTTTTATTATTTACCATGCTTATTCTAATTTACTAATCGCGGTTAAATTAAATTTAAATATAAAATATCGTGATTTAATAACTTCACATATCACATGATTTTTAATTTTAAAAAAATTCTACTAATCGTAAATAATATTTTCTATAAATCTAGATAACAGTATATTACATATGGTTATATATCTTTTAGTTATGAACCGTTTTTGAACATCCTTTATTATAATAAAGGATACCCGAATCTAACATGTATTAGTTAACCAATCACAAGATTGTGAATTATTTTAACATCAATTAGAATCTATTAAATTTAAATCAATTAAACTTAGTGTAACATGTTTCTCTATTGGATCTAGATTTTACGTTTCAGCCAAGACTAAACTCAAATAAAGTTACACTTAGTAACAATTAATTTTTATTTTTTCACATCAATTAACTGAACGTAATAACTACTAATTTTTATTTTAACGTTTAACTAATAAACAATTTATATAAAATAAAATTCTTACAAACTAAAAAATATAATTATTATATCAATTTAAACATTACAGGAAATCTAAGCCACTTATTCCCTATTCCCCATCAGACTTGGCCAACTATGATAAACTAAGTGTATGCATCAATTCTTCTCATGGCTAAATCATATCAATTTCGGTTAAGGTACTACTTTATACTTTTTTATTATGTGGCATTCTATACTTGGATAGATTATCTTTTTATTTCGATTGTATATATGTATTATATGTGTCATGTTTTAATTGTCCAATAAATTCAACAGAAAAACGTTTCTAACAAAAAAAATAGAAAACGATTTAGGTTATCATCATCCCCATTCCGGATTCTCTCAAAGTTACTTCCCATTAGAATATTCAGTAGCAAACTTCAATATATAATTCAACGACTTACTAAACTGTAGGCATCAATCCTTATCATATTACACTGATTTGTTTACATTATTAGGTGTGCCTATAGATAAATGTTTTTTACAATGTTGAGTTGTCAATGTTATTCAGTGATTACTTAACAATTTTATTCTAAATACAATAATTATTTAATTTAAAAATTTATACATTAATACATGAATCTATTATATTTATAATAGATATTTTGATATCTCAAACTTTCAATTCAAAATCATAAGGAATAATTAAAATCATGAATTAAAAATTATTAACAATATAAAACTATTTGCCACACTATTCTAAATACACATTCAAATTTTATGTATATATGTAAAGTATAAAATAATTCAGTCATAAAAAAAAGCTAATCAACCAATTAAAATATTAGAATGAATTTTAAACCAATCACCTTTTAACATTTTAATTACAAAATTTTTTAATAATATATTTTTTAATTCTAATAAATTAATATATATTAATATTTTTTTATTTTTCGATTCTTATTTTTTTTGTACTATGCAATAATTAATGGCAACAAATTTTAAACTGACAATATATTTGAATTATTCAAAATATTAAATATACTCTTAAATAGTACTTTACATTATTTGGTATATAAATTATCAATCAAAAAATAAAAAATATTACAGAGTCAATGAAAATATTGACAGTGAATATTTTTATAATAAATTGGTCAATTTAGCACAAATTTTCTTATAAATCACTATTTATTTATTGATAATTAATTCATCAATAAAAGGACATATGTCATACACAAAAATAATCAAACCTGCAAAAATTATCAGTAAAAGGGTCATACAATATCTACAAAAACAATTAAAATTGAACAAACACATAGTAAATTATTCACTAATTTCCTTCATGTTAGTCACAGAGGCATGACTGTATACATCTAATAACAAGCCTGATTGTTTGTAATACTTTGCATTACTTACATAACCTCTTAACTGAGGGAACCTCTAGTTGTAGAGTTTCTATTTGTTTTGTACTTGTAATAGGCATCAAATCCTAGTTGTGTAACTGTACTTATAAAGTCAAGAATAATGCTTGAAAGAAGTTCCAAGGTTCATGCCTAAAGCAAGAAGATAAAGACTGTCAAATAATCACAATTGGGATTTGAAGAAATGAAGAATTTGCCTAAGTACCAATTCGAGAAGTACATTTGTCTATTCGAGAAGTCTAGCGTTCGAGAAGTTAGAGATTTGATATCTGAGAAGACACCGTTCGATATCTCTGAATGAACTATTCGATATCTCATTCGATATATCAGAGATTCGACATGTCTAAGGGGTCATTTGTTAACCCATGGATGGATCTGAATGAGACTGTCCTGAACCATCCTTTCTATTCAGATTGTTTGATAGCTCCTGGTTTATCTGGACGACACCTAAAAAATGTCTGAATGACACGCATAAAAAAATCTAGCTGAACAACTCATCACTCGTCCAGCACTTGTTTTTAACATAAATCTAATCACTGTTGTTTTCTTTCTAATTTAATTAGTCTAATTATTATATTGTTTACAATTTCTAAACTTTCTTTAACATTTTGATTGACAAATTTTATTTTACAAAAAAATAATCGTACTACCTCCGGTCCATTATATAAGGCATTTGACTTTTATGCACGTAACTTTAGGTGCTTTGAATACATAGTTAAAATTATTATTTTTTAAAATTTCTTTTTCTAAATAAAAATTAAAATATTATATTTTTATTCAAAAAAAGAAAAATTAAAAAATAATTATTTTAGCTATGTAGTCAAAGCACCTAAAGTTACGTGCAGAAAAGTCAAATGCCTTATATAATGGACCGGAGGGAGTACTAGTTTGTAACTAAACCTTTATATTTCCATTTTGACAATATAATAAAAAATTAAAAAATATATTTTTTTAAAAAAAATAATTGGAATCATGAAAAAATATTTTAAAATAAATAAAAAAGATCATAGATCCAAATAAATAGATATTAGAAGTGTATCAAAATAAATACGCCAATAAATTGGTCCTAGAAAATTGATATAATACTAAAAAAAAGGTTTAGGGATGTGTTTTCGTTAAAAGGTTTGAATTTATTTTAATTACATTTTTTTTTCAAAATAATTAAGCCAAAAAATAGGTCAGTTAATCGATTCAAGTACCAATAATTGAAACCAAAAATTTTAATTTTTTAACTCTAATAATATTTTATTTCATAAATCACAAACATTACTGTAATTAGTAAATTCGGTTAGATAAATACAGCATTCAGAAAATTTATATGTTTTTATCAAACATTATTATCCATCCAGGATTCAGATTTTTACTCATCCAGAAATTTTAATGGTACAGAAATTATCATCCAGATTTAACAAATGATCCCTAATACTCTATTCGAGAACTCAAGAAGTCAACAAGTCAAAGTTCCATTCGATATCTCAAGGACTCAGAAAGCTATTCGACATCTCAAGGATTCGACAAGTCAAGTGTTCTATTCGATAACTCAAGGAACCCTGGAGAAAAGTGTTATTCGAGAAGTGATTCGATATGTCAAGCATACAGTATTCGAGAACTCAGAGTTATCTAATCCTAGTTCTCGAATCAATCACTTAGCCACTTCTCGAATACATTCTTGGAGACAAAATACTGGAGAAATTGTACAAGTCAGAAACCTGCAACAAGCCAATGCACTTTATGGATCACAATCTGTAATGTGCTCTGGAAAGCCTACAAGGAAGCTTGAAGAGATGTAGAAGAGACAAATAGCTAAAGAAGTGGATCTGAACAGAACTTTGCAAAGTCAAATCTGTAGCCGTTTGGATGTTTACTCAAAAAGGATAGACATACAAGAAAGTAATTTATCCTGTAACCTTATTTGTAGTAAGTGAGTTGTATTCATGTTCTACAAGAATACAATCTCACTTTTTTAGTTGGTTAAGTTTTTCATACACGTTGTAAGAGCACATCTCTCTGAGAAAAACGAAGCTGAGAATACTACCATTTGTATTCACAGATTGTAGCAAATCTTTATCTAATAAAATATTAGATTAAAGTGATTTCGTGTCTTGTGTTGTTTATAATCCGCACTAGTAAATCTACACACACAAACACATATTGTGCTACAAAGATTCAAGAACAAGAAAAAGTTCAAGAATCCATTTACCCCCCCTCTGTATTCTTTTACTGTATTCAATACTCAACAAGTGGTATCAGAGCAGGCTGTTTATTAAAAAAAAAACAGAAAAATGATCATGAGTTCGAATACACCAAAGACCACAGGAATGGTGAAAGTCCCTATTTGACAAAGAAAATTACAACCTCTGGAAGATAAAAATGATGTTGTTCATCAAAGCCTCTTATCCTTTCTATCCTGAGATTCTCAAGAATGGTCCCTTTGTTCCACAACAAGAAATACCTGAGAAGACTGTTGGAACCATAACTGTTCCAAGATCTTATGTGGCCAAGGAACCATCCAAATGGACAGAATCAGAAAAGGAGATGGTTGCTCTTGATAGCCATCTAATGTTGCTAATTATTGATTCCATGGATATGTCAATGTTTGCAAATATTGCATCATGCACATCTGCCAAAGAAATGTGGGATCACATTGAGGTGTTATGTGAAGGAACCGATGAGGTCAGGGAAAACAAGAAACAGATACCGGTCACACAGTATGAAGCTTTCATGGCACAGCCCAAGGAAAGCATCACTGAGATGTTTGAGAGATTTCACAAGCTAGTTACTGAGTTGCTAATAAATGGCAAGGTTTACATCACCAAAGAGTTGAACATGAAGTTTCTGATATCTTCACCAAATCATCTAGAGCAAAGGGTCATTTCTCTAAGGGAAAGAGATTTGAACAAAATCACATATGATGTGCTCTATGGGGTTTTAAAGACTCATGAACTTGAGTTGCTTCAGAATAGGGCTATCCAAGCCAACCAAGGCAGGATGGTAAACACATCATGTGCCTTGATTGTCAATAAATCTATTCAAGACCTAGAAGCATCTACAAGTCAGCTAAGGATAGAGGAGATAGTAGATGATGAAGAAACTAAAGCTGAAGTGAGTGAACCTGTTGAAGAGAAGGAAAAAGAAGAGTTCTATACTCTTGAAGAGCTAGATGGTATGGAAAACACTTCATATGCTTTCATGGCCAGAAAATTTCCAAACATCAGATTCAAGAGGAACCAACCCTTCAAATCTAAACCCCAAAACCATTCATTCAACAAGAATAAAGCACATGTGAAGCCAAACAAGAGTAAATTCAAAACTAGTTATGTGGATAAGTCATCTGTGAGATGTTATAGATGCAATGACCTAGGGCATTTTGCTAGTGAAAGCAAGAGGCCTAAAAAGAAGGATAAAGAGTTTCTAGAGCTTGAAGCTAAGTATGAGGCCCTTCTCAAAAAGCAAGCACCAGGCAAGGCCTACATAGCTGAAGGGAAGTGTTGGGATGATACTGATAGTGATGAAGAAGAGCAAGGATTCTGTAACTATGCCTTGATGACCAATTCCAAGGATGACACATCTTCATCAGACTCTCAGGTACCATCTCTCACTACCATAGACATGTCTGTTTCTGAGTACAAGAATATGATTGAGCAACTATCCGTTGAAATGTTTAATATTCATACTAGTATGACTGCTGCTAGTGAGGAAATTTCTAAACTGTTTGCTAGAAATGAACTGTTAATCAAAAGGAATGAGAAACTTGAGCTAAATGCTATGCAAGTAGAAAACCTTAAGAAAGAAGTTGAATATCTACAAAATAAGGTTCCATATGCTAGTCAAATTGAAAAAGCCCTTAGAGATGAACTAGCTGAAAATGAATTCAAACTGAAAACCTTTAAGAACTCATCAAGTCTACTACAATCCTATCATGAGAAAATCCAAGCTAATCCCAAGGCTGCCATTGGACTTGACTATGGCACTCTTAAATAGAGGAAAGGCTATGCTGTCATTGAAGATTATATAGTTGTTCAGAAGGAAGTGCCTCACATTTTGAAAAAGGCTGAGACTCCAATTTTTAAAGAATCAATATTTGAAATTGATGAGGATGCCTTACTCATCAAGCAAATGTTGAATGATGAGGATGAGGCACAATCCAGTGAACAATAAGCATCCTCTAAGAGTGAGAGTGTCAAGCCAAAAGCCAAGGAGCCAGTAGGTGATAGGTCTAGACCTAAGAAGTTTGTTAAGTTTGTATCAGCTGGGAAAAATGAATATAAGAAGAAAGTGGCTAAGAAGAAACAGAACAGAAATGGCAAGCTAGGGATTAACAAAGATAAAAACTATGCTTATATGCCTAATGCCCCTAGGAAAACTTGTCAGAATTGTTTCAGTACCAATCATTTAACTCATGCATGCAAGAAACCTATTGGTAGTGTGCCCAAACCTTTCTATGATTGTTCTGTGCCTTTAAGACATAGAGATGCTCCATTCTGTGATAAATTTGACTGTATGCCATGCAATATGAATGTTATGACTAATTGTTTCAATCTGAGAAGGCAATTCATTGATGGTTGTATCAGTCACAATTCTCACACACACTATAGAAGGTCAATTCTTCAAGTCCTCCTAGAGCTAGGAAGGTACCTCTGTCACCTAAGTCTGAAACCTCAGGTTCTAAGACTTCTAATAGTGACAAGAAGACTAACACCAAGAAAGTTGATAAGCATGTTGTTTATGATAAAACTGTTTCTAAGTCACATGGACCCAAACTTGTTTGGGTACCAAAGGAGAAGTAATACCTTTGTGTTTGCAGGGCAAAGAAAGTGAAAAGAAGGTCATGTGGATTTTGGACAGTGGATGCTCAAATCACATGACTGGTGATATGGCCCTGCTATCACAGTATGAGGAGAAGGCTGTCCCAATGGTTGCTTTTGGAGATGACAGCATGGGTAACACATTGGGATATGGCAAATTGAAAGTTGGTAATGTCATCATTGAAGATGTAGCACTAGTCAAGGGACTCAAGCATAATCTGCTAAGTGTTGGTCAGTTTACTGATAGAGGATTCAAAGTAAATTTTGACAAAGATGAATGTTTGATCACCCACAAGAAGACTGGTGATTTTGCTCTATCTGGAGTAAGAAAAGGAAGCCTGTTTGTAGCCAATATGGACTCTGCAAACAAGGACAAAGTTTGTTGCTTCTACTCAAAAGCATCAAATGAAGATTGTTGGCTATGGCACAAGAAGTTATCACACTTGAACTTCAAAGCCATTAACTCTCTAGTCAAAAGAGAGTTAGTGAGAGGCATGCCCACACTTGAATTCTGTTAAGAAGGAGTGTGTGAGGCTTGCCAAAAGGGAAAGATGAAAAGGTCAAGCCACAAGTCAAATACAATGACATCTATAACCAAGCCTCTGCAACTCATTCATATGGATTTGTTTGGGCCTGTCAATATTATGTCACTTTCAAGAAAGAAGTATGCCTTAGTGATGGTTGATGACTACTGTTAGATATAATTGATGTAAATATTAATCAGTGTTTAAGTGATACAGTGATAAATCAGAGTTTAAGCTGGAAGCAATCAGAGTTTGAGTAAACGCTGATGGATGGAAGCGCAAACGCTGATTGATGGAAGCAACAGAGTTTGTTAAACTCTGTTCAGCAGAAGCATCTACAAGTCAACAATGATTGAAGATAAACATGGAAGCAATATCTTTGAAGATCAGATAGCTATCAAAGAGATTGAGTTGACTTAAAAGATGTGTAGCAATCGTAATTGATATCAATTGTATAGCTTAATTATAGGAGTATCAATTACTGATTGAATAGAAGCTGTATGTTTTATAAATACAGTTAGGTTAACCCTAGAAGGGTATCGAACATTGAAATATTCATTCATTGTAACCTAAGCAGCTCTCTGTGATATTTTACCTCACTGAGAGAGGAATTATTAATTCCAAACAGTTTTTAAGTACTAAAACGTGTGTTCTTGTTATTCTCTCATACAGTACTTGATTATATTTTGTGTATTCGGCCTAACAAGTGGTATCAGAGCATAATCTGTTACTTTATTACAGTTTAAGATCCAAACACAACTATAATCATGTCAGAGATTCCTCCTCCAACAGGTCTAGGCACTGAGAAAGCTCCTACTACTGTGAGTAGGTATGAGACAATTAGGGTTCCTATACTCCGGCCAGCAGAGTATGCAATCTGGAAGGTGAAGATGACTATGTTTCTGGAGGCTACAGATCCAGAATATCTTGATAGAATATATGAAGGTCCTCATAAACCTACAAAGTTATCTACTGCTGTTGCTGGTGAGGAATCAAAAGTAATTCCAAAAGAAAAGAAAGATCTAACTGCTGAGGATCTTTCATCTATTGCTAAGGATGCAAAGGTAAGGCATTTACTTCACAGTGCTTTAGACAATGTTATGTCTAATAAGGTGATTAACTGCACAACTGCAAAAGAAATTTGGGATGCACTTGAGGTTAGGTGTCAAGGAACTGCTGCTATCAAGAAGAATAGAAGGAACATACTCACACAGGAGTATGAGCATTTTGAGGCAAAGTCTGAAGAAACCATGACAAAAACATTTGACAGATTCTGTAAACTACTCAATGATTTGTCATTGGTTAACAAGGAGTATGACCTAGAAGACTCAAATCTCAAGTTTCTTCTTTCTCTACCTGAAAAGTGGGATGTGAAAACAACCATTATAAGAGATAATTATGATCTTGCTGATACTGAGATTGATGAAATCTATGGACTGCTCAAGACTCATGAATTGGAAATGGAGCAGAGAAACAGGAGATCAAGCAAGAAGTTAAAGTCTGTTGCTCTCAAGGTTGAAGAGAAACCCTTGAAGAAGAAATCAAAGGGAAAGGCTTTAGTCATTCATTCTGAAAGTGAATCATCAAACTATGATGATGATGATTCAAACACTTCTGATTTGTCTAACTCTGAGGATAATGAAGAAGAGATGAGAAAAATGGCTGTTTTGATGGTAAAGACCTTTAAGAAGATGGGTTTCAAGAACTTCAAGAAAGGAAAAATGTTCTCTAGAGATTCAAATGACAGAAAGAGTTTCAGAAACTCTGAGAGAAGGGATACCAAATCTGGGAAGAAAGACAAGTCTGAGATTCAATGCTACAAGTGTAAGGAGATGGGTCACTATGCTCCTGAGTGCAAGAAGGGTAAAACTGAAAAGGCACTCTATACAAAAGGCAGAGACTGGGCAGACACTTCAGACTCAGATGAGGAAATTAACTATGCACTCATGGCTTCTACTCAGAATGAAGATTCTGAACTCAAGGTACCCCCAACTACCTATGCTTATAATACTGATAATATAACTGAATTGAGGATTTATCTTAAAGCATTGCATATCATTTACAGGGATCAGACTTTACAGAATGAGAGAATCAAGTATGAAAGTTCACAACTTAAAGAGAGAAACAAACTTATTGAAGAAAAACTTGAAAACATGCAAAAAGTTTAGAAAGAGAGAGATGATGCTGTTTTTCTAGAACAGGAGTTGCTAGGTAAATGTAAGCAACTAGAATCTGAATTGGAGGATGCAAAACACATTATTAAAACTTGAACACACTCTGGAAAAGACACTCAAGAGGTTTTTCAATCAGACACAGTAGGTCTAGGTTATTCTGAGGATGATGTACTTAGGTTTCAGAATACAGTCAAAATTAGACCACCACTTCCTTCTAAGAAATTTGGAACATTTGTTAATGGAATAAATGAACCTAGGTTTGAACATGGAAAAGAAGTTGTTAAGAGAGAACCAGTAAAAGCTAGTGTTAAACAGGTTAATATTGGTTCAATGACAGATAAACAACTCAAGCATAAGCTTAAGGAGTTAAAATCTGTTAAGAAATAGAAAGTGTCTAGGAAGAACAGAAATGGAAAAGTAGGCATTACCCAAGGTAATTACCAGTGCTTGCTACATTAGCTCCAAGAAAGTCATGTCATAAATGTGGTAGCACTAACCATCTTGCTAGTTTTTACAGGAAGAACAAAAATATTAATTCTTTACCTTCAAAGTCTGAAGTAAAGAAAGTTAATGTTAGAGCTAGACCACAGACTTTATGCAAACACTGTGGTAGTACTTGACATTCTATTTACACTTGCAGAGATTATCATGCTATTTATCATAATTACTATGAACCCAAGCCAAATTTGAAATGGGTTAAAGTAAACTCTGTAAATGTAAACTCTGATAAAGTTAGCTTAAACTCTGTTAATGTGAATTCCGCTGCAAGAGCTAACAGAGTTAAGAAAGCCAAAGGATCCAAGCAAGTCTGGATCCTTAAAACTAATCCTTAGTAATTGTTTGTGATTGCAGGGCATCAGGGAAAGTACCCTAGTCGTGGACAGTGGATGTTCAGGACATATGACTGGAAATAAAGCCCTGCTAACAGAGTATGTGGAAAAGGTTGGCCCAAAAGTTTCCTATGGAGATGGCAACATAGGACATACTCTGGGATATGGCAATATTAATCTTGGAAGTGTCATCATCACAAATGTAGCTCTGGTTCCAGGACTCAAGCATGATCTGCTATCTGTGAGTCAAATCTGTGACAGAGGATATCATATAGATTTTCAGCCTGAATACTGTCAAGTCATCAGTAAATCTACAGGGAAAGTTGTTCTAGTTGGAAACAGACACAATAACATCTATGAAATAAAATTGTCAACAAACACTGATGGCAAAGCAGTGTGTCTATCAACAAGGATGTCTAGTGAAGAGAGTTGGAAGTGGCACAAGAAACTCTCTCATTTGAATCTGAACAACATAAATGAGCTGATTAGAAAGTATCTTGTAAGAGGGCTCCCAAAATCTTTATTAAATGTTAATGGCCTATGTGATTCCTGTCAAAAGGCCAAACAAAGGAAGTCATCTTTCAAGAGCAAAACTGAATCTTCAATTGTTGATCCTTATCATCTTCTACATGTTGATCTTTTTGGTCCAGTGAATGTAATGTCACTTGGAAGAAAGAAATATGCTTTAGTCATTGTTGATGAACACACCAGATATACATGTGTGTATTTTCTAGCAAAGAAGGATGAAACAGCATTAACTCTGATGGAGCATGTAAAGCAATTGGACAAAGGATCAAAACACAAAGTCAAAATAATCAGAAGTGATAATGGAACTGAATTTAGAAATGCAACAATGGAAGAATTTTGCAAAGACAGAGGAGTGAAGCAAGAGTTTTCTGCACCTGGTACACCACAGCAAAATGGTGTAGTTGAAAGAAAGAACAGAACCCTCATAGAAGCTGCCAGAACTATGATTGATGAAGCAAAATTGCCAACTTATTTCTGGGCAGAAGTTGTTCAAACTGCCTGTTTTACTCAGAATGCCACTCTAATCAACAAGCATGGAAAAACACCATATAAAATGGTGAGAGAAAAGAAGCCAAACCTGAAATATTTTCATATTTTTGGGTGCAAGTGCTTTGTGTTGAAAACTCATCCAGAACAGTTGACAAAATTTGATTTAAAAGCCGATGAAGGAATTTTTGTTGGTTATCCACTGTCAACTAAGGCATTCAGAGTTTATAATCTGAGAACCAAAGTGATCATGGAATCAATTCATGTGTCATTTGATGACAAGAAAATAACTGGACTTGAAGATGTAAATGAACATGATCAACTGTACTTTGAAAATGAAGATTTATTCTCTGATAAATTAAACTCTAATGAGGCTGATCTAATAAACTCTATTGAGCTAAACTCTGAACCTCTACTGGTAAACACTGAAGAAACTTTTCAGCCAGAAACAAGAGATGAACCAGTTGAGGGGGAGCATGAAGAATCACATCATAGTGATAACTCAAATTCTGATAATGACTCAGCTGAAAAATCTGGATCAAACTCTGATAACTCAAACTCTGATAGTCCAAAATCTGACAGTTCAAACTCTGAGCAATCACATTCAGGGGGAGCCTCAGAGAATGAAGAAAGACACCATGAAAATTAGGAGAACATGGATCAAGGGGGAGGATCAAACTCTGAGAGAATTCATTTGCCTTCAGCTAGGAAATGGACCAAATCTCACACACCTGATTTGATTATTGGTGATCCAGAAGCAAGAGTAAGAACAAAAAGTGCAACAACAAATGAATGTCTATTTCATGCATTCTTGTCACAAACTGAGCCAAAGAAGGTTGAAGAAGCTCTTCAAGATGCTGACTGGATAACAGCAATGCAAGAAGAGTTAAATGAATTTGAGAGAAATGAAGTATGGACACTTGTACCAAGACCCAAGAATAGGTCTATTGTTGGTACTAAGTGGGTTTTCAGAAACAAAACTGATAGTGAAGGGGTTGTTACAAGAAACAAAGCCAGAATTGTGGCAAAAGGCTATTCACAGCAAGAGGGAATAGATTATGATGAGACTTTTGCTCCAGTTTCCAGGTTGGAGGCAATAAGGATGTTTCTTGCCTATGCTTCTCACAAGAAATTCAAGGTATTTCAGATGGATGTAAAGAGTGCTTTTCTGAATGGGAAACTTGAAGAAGAAGTGTTTGTTGAACAACCACCAGGATTTGTTGACCCCAAATATCCAGATTATGTCTACAGGCTTGATAAAGAACTTTATGGACTTAAGCAAGCACCAAGAGCATGGTATGAAACTCTTGCTCAGTTTCTACTAGAAAGTGGGTTTCACAGAGGTACAATTGATAAAACTTTGTTTTACTTTAAATCTGGTAGTGACTTGCTTTTGGTTCAAATTTATGTTGATGACATAATTTTTGGGTCTACTAATGATAAACTCTGTACAAAGTTTGCCAAGCTAATGCAGTCCAGGTATCAAATGAGTATGATGGGAGAGCTTAGTTATTTTCTAGGTCTACAGGTAAAGCAAACAGATGATGGGATATTTATAAATCAAGCAAAATATACCAGAAACCTTCTCAAGAAATTTGGTATGCTTGATTGTTCATCTGCATCAACTCCCATGGCAACTGCAACTAAGTTGGATAAGGATACAAGAGCATCAGTGAATATGACAAACTACAGAGGCATTATAGGGTCTCTTCTTTATCTGACAACAAGTAGACCTGATATCATGTATGCAACCTGTCTCTGTGCAAGGTTTCAAGCTGATCCCAGAGAACCACATCTCACAGCAGTGAAAAGAATTTTCAAATATCTCAAGGGCACCATTACTTTAGGGCTGTGGTATCCCAGAGAATCAGATTTCAAACTTATTGGTTACTATGATGCAGACTTTGCAGGTTGTAAGACAGATAGAAAAAGCACCAGTGGAAGTTGTCAATTTCTGGGTGACAGACTGGTTTTTTGGTACAGTAAGAAACAAAAGTCAATTTTTACATCTACAGCTGAGGCAGAGTATATTGCTGCTGTACACAGATTCTATGGATGAAGAATCAGTTGCTGGATTATGGATTAAGGTACAGTAAGATTCCTATTTACTGTGATAATCAAAGTGCAATTGCTATGACAGGTAATCCAGTACAACACTCAATGACCAAGCACATCAGCATAAGGTATCATTTTATCAGAGAGCATGTAGAGGAAGGGAACATTGAGCTTCATTTTGTGTCTACAGACCAACAGCTTGCAGATATCTTCACCAAGCCATTGAGTGAAGCTACATTTAGAAGGCTGGTAAATGAACTTGGAATGGTCTCTAGTTTTGACTAGAGATACTGGTTAGACTCAAAATTCACTTATGTAATGCATTATTCATGTTTGTGTGATGTGTTAAATGCTATGTGAACTCAGTTTTTAAACTCTGCTATGTAAACTCTGTTAGCATGTTTTGTCAGTCAAACACTGTTAACTTGTTAAATAAACTCTGATTAATTCTGATAATGTTATTGTATGAGATAAACACCAATGAAGAAAATGTATGAAGCATAATTCTCAGTCATTAATCATGAATCCTTCTAAATTATCTGTGATCTAATCTTAGACTGTGCAGAAATTCAACACAAGCATGATACTGTTCATATTTATAGCATCTCTTAGTTTATTTCTCCTAAACTCTGAGTCTGTAAATGATGTGTGCATTACCTTTCATTAATAATTTCTGATATTGATGACTTCTAAACTCTGATAAGTGACACTCTATTCCCAAGACATTTACATGGTACTTGATGATTCCTTGTTTGTACTTGTAAAAATTATAAAACTTGAGATGTGTCATTGTTTATTTTGGTGAGTACTAAAACATGTCTGCACCCTGTGAGAATTTGAGCCAAATAAGTGATTGATACATTTTATATCAATCGAATTTTAATTGTTGTGTGATGTTCATCAGTAAGTATGTTGCTCTAGAACTTGTTTTAAACCATTTTGAGACTGCATGATATGTGTGTGCATGAAAATGATAAAGGCACTAGGATTTCCCACATTTATACAAACACTGACCTTACATTAAACTCTTAGTGAACCCCTTTGAGCCTTATTAACTGTTCTCTTAAACTCTGATGTATCAAGAGTATTAAACTCTGATATATGGAGAGCAGCTAGATTCTTTTGAAAATTGAAGAGCAAACAGGTGAGAGTTTCTCTACAAATGAAAGTTTATTCGAAGGATATATATACATTAAAAAAAATGTATATATCCTTATCATCTTGTACAAATATATACTTAGACAACTGAACACTTTGCACTATTAGTTTGTTCAGTTAGTCATTTACTCAATTATCTTCTTTCTTCTCATCTGTTTGATTGCAACCAAATATAAACCCTGAATAAAGTCCTTATGATTTGTGCACACATGTATTCAAAGTAGTGTAAATTTGGTGGACAACCAAGCATATGGCAGCATCTGCTTTTATTGATTGAACTTGAGTGTAAACACTGTCCCTAAACACTTGTGTGATTTGAGAGTTTGTGAGTTTAATCAAATCCTTGGCATGTAACTTACTGAATAATGCTTTGATATCTATCTCTTAATCTTTTTGTCTATAAAGACTGTGTGCTTACTTGGATTATCATGGACATCAAAGGGAATAGGTGTATTCAGATTTCTGTATTTCAGTTACTACAGAGTTTAGCATTCATCATATAGTCAGTGTTTACAATCAGAGTTTGTGCATCCAGTATTTACTGATTCAGTATTATGGATTTATGAAAAATTAGATGCTCTAAAAAATTGGATTAGTAAACTTTGCTATACACACACAAAATTCACATCTGTGCAGTATTTGAAAGGGTTTCAGTTACAAAGTTGGAGAAGTGATAAACACTGATGAATTTTTGTCGAAATACTCTAAGGTACATTTTATTTCAGATGATTTCACATTTGGGGTAAAAAGAGTTTTTGACAGCTGTTGGTTAGTGTTAAAGTGTTTATTTGTGCAAGTAATTACTGCGAAAAGGTAGTAGTAATTGGGGTTGTAATTGCTAAGTATGTGCGTTTGTTCTGCTAGTTATTTGACACGTGTCCCACTCACACATCTTTCAATGATCGTGTTTTACTCATAATGGTAAGTGGTTGCGTGTTTTAAGGCGAAAAATGTTTGAGATTCACTCTTTACTTCATATTCACTTTCACCCACTCATATTCACTTTTTACACTTTCATTCACAGTTTCTTATCATTTTCATTTGAAATTTTCATCAAACACTTTTCACTCATACCATTCTTATTCGTATTTCTTCTCAAACTATTCTAATGGCAACCAAACCTTTCAACACACTTGGTCTTTTGTTTGTTCCTAATAATTATGCAGCCCCATTGATCACTGAAAACGCTCCAGAGGCTTTTCATTTGATGCAGAATTTCTTAAGAGATTCAGAAATTGGTTTTGCTTTGGTCGAACCTTAAACGCTGTCTACATCTCAAATCGCTTCATTCTGGCAAAACTCTGTGTATGATGATGGTGGAGAGAATGGGACACCATCGATTATTTTCACATATAATGAAACTGACTATGTTATCACTCCAGATACAGTCAAAGAAACCATGGACTTTGAAATTCATAATTCATATGCTGTTGTTTCTGAAAGGAATCTGCGAGAGATGCTGCAGCAGATTGGGTACTTAGGTCCGTTGGACAAGATTGGGTCAGTGAAAAGACCTCAGTTACGAAAAGAATGGAGTTTCTTCTTCGACTGTATTACAAGGGCTTTTGGAAACAAGGTCACCAATTGGGATGCAATTCCTACTGATAGTCTCCAAATCGGGTATTCTCTTCTTTATGGTTCTAATTTCGATTTTGGAAGACATGTGTTAATGAGTATAGGAAGTAGGTTGTCAGTATCTAGAACTGTATATTTTGCTAGATTTTGTCAACTACTATTTTCTGCCTGTGTGCCAAATGTTGCAATTGCTGAAGTTGATGAGATTCAGCCGTTTAAGGTCAATAAGAGAATATTCTCTGATTTGACAAATAAGGATGGTAACAGGGAGGTGCCTACTCTAGTTTATCCTCTTGCTTTACAGAACTTCATAAATCAACCACAGGAACCTCAATAACCTCAAGAACCTCACCAAACTGAACAATCTCCAATTAATCCTGAGACACTAAACACTGAACCACTAAACTCTGAACAAATAAACTCTGATCCTCTAAACTCTGAATCACTAAACTCTACACCACTAAACTCTGCCCCACAACCACCAACATCTCAGCCTTCTACTCAACCTCAACCATCCAAGTCCAAATCCAAAAGTAAGGGGAGAACTAAGCATATAGCTCATAACTCAAGGCACAGACTTGCTAGAGCCACACTGGCTAGAAAAGAGAAAAAGGAAAGAGCAAATAGATCACCATCACTATCTCTTGTTGATGAAGAGTCTTCTTTTTCTTCTGAGGATGAGGCACCTGTCGAGTTGCAGACTTACAAAAGAAGGAAGATGGTAATATCTGATTCAGATGATGAAATGGTTATTAAAGCTCCAGAGGTTATCCTTTCAGAAACACCTGCTGTTGAGATACCTGTTGAGGTAGATGCTATGGATGATGAAAACAACAGAGATGGCTTTACTATGGATGATTCTGCTGAAACTGCCATGCCATTTTCTGATCCTATGATTCCTCCTACTTCTTCTCTTCCTGTTCACTCTGAAGAAACTGGTGCAGTTGCTCAGCCTACTGTACTTCTTGAAGAAACAGTAGCTTCTCATACTGATGTATTTTCAGATGCTCACTAGGGTTTTGATCATGGTAAAGAAGTTGAAAAGGCAACAAAGAATTTAAACTCTGATATTCTGCCTGCAGTTGTTTCTCTTGCAAAGAATGTTGATAAGACTGTTGTGTCTGAAAAACAACCTGCTCAGACTATTGAAGATGTTGTAAAGAATGCAGAAGTTGCAGAGAATACAGCTGAGGCTGTTGTAGAAACTGAGCACACTGTTGCTGAGAATGTTCACTTTGTAGAGAATGTTGAACATGTTAGTGTTGAAGCTGAAGGTGAAGAGAGCTCAAACTCTGATTCTTTTGCAAGTGCGCCTGTGCAGACTGAAGGAAAGCATGCACCTTTTGCTCAGCCTTCCAAATAGCATGAGATTGAAGCAGAGTATCTTGCTAAGTTTTCTGCAAATTGGTATAAGGAAGACTGTATTTTTCCTAGAGGGAGAGCAGCAGATTTTGTGAAACACACTGCTACTGAAATTTCAAATCCAGATATTCTATCCTATTTGAAGGCCACAGTGGTGCAAGTCAAAACACTGGATGACAGACTTGATGATTGTCAAAAGTCCATTACTGGTCTCAAAGATGATATTAAGGATAAGGATATGACTCTGGAGTTTGACACCAAACTCAAGATTACCAAATTCTCCAAGGCTCAAGACTCTATGTCTGACAAACTGACCAAAATTGAAGAAAAACAGAACAGTTTGTCTGATAAGGTTGATGTTATTGCTTCTTCCTTGGAGCTGATTACATCTATTCTCAAGACTAAATGCAGGCAATCTCAAACTCTGACTCAGAAGGATGATGCAGGAGATGGAGGAGCAAAAGATCAAAGAAATCTAAGGTCAAGGGCAACTGAGAAGAGTTTACTATCTGAAAAAACTTCTAAGTCTAAGTCTGGTGGGGTAAATACTGATACTCAGGGTACATCTAAGACCCAGAGTTTGCTATTCACTGATAATCCACAGACTGATGAAGAGTTAGCTGCCAAAGTATTTCTAGAGGAGAATGAAGAAGGAGTTACTCTTGCAGACATTCAAGATGAAGAGAAGAGTTTACAAGCTGAACATCAGAAAGCTTTGAAGTCTGGTAAGAGTAAGCAAAATGTGAAAGCTTCTAGGCCTGTTCTTAAAGGCATTAAAATCAAAGAAAATGTTGAAGCTGATCAAAGGATG